>OX375811.1:20102361-22502361 GCA_947359405.1 Antitype chi
CAACCGGCAGCAAGTTCGTCATGCTCCCTTAGATGTCACTGCTTGCGGTAGCGTCGGGGGTCGGGTTGCCTCCTTCCCTCAAATATGGCGAGGGGGGTAATGGCTGATCTTTGCGTTATGCTCGTGAACGGGTGCTGCTCGTGGTGACTGGTCGTCTTGCTGACCATGGTTTTGTTATTGTTAATTGTATTAAGTTTTTATTAATTTTAGTCCAGAGGTCCTAGTTTAACTTTTGTTACTTTAAGTTACTTATAGCTATATTTGCATAATGCAGAATTGCATATGTAAGCGGGCATGCCCTTTATGCCTAGAGGCTTTTATTTAGATTGGAAGTTCTGTTTACGTTTTATTTTAATTTTCTATTATTTTTAGTTTTCAATCTTTGATGGTATATTGGCGTGTGCTAGCTGACATATGGCAAATTTTATGTTTTTTTTTTGTGTTTCGTAATTTTTATTACCTATTATTGTATAGAAACAAGTTCTTCTAACTTAACAGACAGCTGTGCTGCTGGGGAGTTTGTTCCGCTACTTCTTCTTCCCAGCTAAAGCACTAGGAAGTGGTGAAGGGCGGGCGTTTTTGGGGGGACTGTCTTATGTAATTTTATTTTGACGTTCAAAAAGTGCTGACTCTCAGCCTAGTTTGAATAAATGACTTTTGATTTTGATTTTGAAAAAAATGCAAAATTACTTAACCGCCAAAAAGACATTTCGAGAAAAAGCCATTTAAAGTTTTTTTTTTAACAAAAAAAATTGTATCTTTTTAATTTATCATCCGATTTTAATCAAATAACTTGATATGCAAACCTTTTCCTTATTTATATCTTTATTCATTTAGTTTAAATCACTGTAAAGGCTATTTTAGGAAGTAAGTGGCGGATAAGTAAAAAATACCTCATTTCAGAGTAAGTCAGATTTACCTTAACGCCGTCAAGTAAAACTTTCTTTGCAATTTAAACGTACTGATAACACATAACTCAGAGAAATAGAATACGACAAAATTTCTTTTAATATAAATATACTGATAATCTGGTAAAGCAGAATTACTTCAAGGACACATTTTGCATTTTCACATGTTTAGCAAAAGTACTTAAGAGGTGATCAGTTAATTTACCAAGTTTACCACAATTTCTTTAGAGTAAGTTTGCCGTAATTATTGCATAGGATAAACGACGTAAGTGTTTAATGATACTTTGAATAACTGCATTAAAAATACTGATGACTATAATTGATTTAAAAAGATGGCTATCTATTATACTGAAGTGTCTAAAATAAAATCATTAGACACTTGGAAATTACGTAACAACTGTTACTTATGTATAAACTGAACATTTTTTTTCTTAAGCCTAAAGATCCCAACACAGGGTAACATGAAACACCACGCACCTGGTCTACCACATGCGTCCAGCACGTACCAAATTATTGACTACGTATCAAGCTATTGAACGTTTTTAAATAAAATACAGACATTATCAAAGTAACCTTTAATTTAAATTAATAAGGAACAATAACTTTCAATTATTTTAACAAACTTACGAATAATTATTAAAAAAAAAACTTGAGAATCAATGTTTTCTATCAGTCTTCAAAATAAAATTAAAAAAAAAAACTTTTACGTAAAAAAAAAAGTTCCTACGGTAATTTAACGCAAAATCTTCTCATCAACTATAATAAATTGTAGTTGTATTATTATAGTTGTACCTACTTAATGTACGTTTGTAGTTAAACTTAATGTAGTGTTTTTCAGTATCAGTGTATTAAGTAATAAAAAAAAAACAAAAACAATAAAGCAGATGAAGAGTATGACTATCCCATTATTCGGCAGTGTCTTCGTCCTCTATATCTGTATCAATTAAACAGTCTTGAATACTAGTAGCATAGCTTAACCTTTTGTACTCTTCATGATACACCACTGGTATGACTTTGTTAGTGCACAATTTGTTGAGATCCATGTATTTCTTTTTAGATACTGGCAGCAACGCTTTGTAGCATGGTTTCAGTTGAACGGCGTCGTTTTTCTTCGTAATTTCAATTTGTTCAGTTTCGGCATCTGGATTCATAGAGAATTTCACGTAGCACATATTTGTGGTGGATTTTTTAAATGTAACCGTTCTTAGTTTGCTTATTTTACCCGTCAAATTTCCCTTGAAGTATTTATCTGCAATTATATCCCATTTATTAAAGTCAGTATACTTAAGAACCTCTACTTCATAGGGTTTTGGTGACTTCCTAGCCAGGGTGAAAACTGTACTCCACTGTGAAGGTGCCCAAATTATAACGCCACCTAAGCTTTTTTCAATTACGGAATGAACTGAATCTACAGGCATATATGTATGCCCAGGAAGCAAGTAATTTATTTGTATCGACAAAAGATTGTTACAATTTTGGAGAGTTACATTTATGCAAGTTAAAACTGTTTTATTTTTATTTTGTCCTGGGCACGAATCACAGTAGAGTAACAAATGTTTTATTGTACCCCTTTGATCCACCTCGTAGATGTACTTCTGTAAAATTGAAGATACTTCATTGGCTCCTCTTTTACCGTCAATTTCAGACCATGTGTAACAGAACCCATTTCTTGTGCCTGATTCATAAAAAGTTAAATTGTACACTGCTAATTTGCGGCTGTAATATAGCATCATATTTTCGCCGTGAGGTGTATTCAAAACTTTTTGGAGGTCAAAAGTTGTACACAAAATAGTTTCATCTTTGTTATGAATATCTTGATGTGCTTTGAATCTCTCAGTTGTTTCTTCTTTGTCCTTCAAATGTTTCTGTTTTTCTTCTTCGTTAAAATTTTTGTCATTTTCAAATTGTGTACATTTCAAACACTTGTCTTTGCGGGGTAAATGAAATCCTATGTTATACTCAGTAGTGAAAACTTTTTTAAACACCTTTTCTCCTACGTACTGCAAGGCATTTTTTTCTTGATTCTCTTTGTAAATTCTATATAAGTTTGTTAAATATTCCTCCACCGGAGATATTGCAAGTTCCCTATAAAATTGAGGTACCCTATTATATACTAGGTGATAAAGCTTTTCAGCTTAATGATTATACTATGAAACCATACGATGGTACACGGGAAAGGGGTTCTTGTGAAAGAATTTTCAACTACCGACTGTCAAGAGCACGTAGAGTAGTTGAAAACGCGTTTGGAGTACTTAGTTCTGTCTACAGAGTCCTGCGTAAACCTATGCTTTTGGAACCAGAAACTGCGACTAAAGTCGTGCTGGCAACGGTTCATCTATATAACTACTTACGCAGTAATCCTAACTTTATATCGCCAGGAACGTTTGATACAGTACAGGAGAATGGAGATGTAATACCTGGAAGCTGGCGAAATGAACCGCCATCACAATCGCTACAACCGATGGCCGTCGTACCAAGAAGAGCAACAGAAAATGCCACTACAATACGGTCCCACTTAGCAAGACACTTTGTTACAAACCATACAATAGTTTGGCAAAATGAATATCAGTAAACTAATAGCTCACATGTTCCAATGTATCGCGTGTGGTTCCGGGTTCATTTTTATCCGCCATAAAGTCGAAGTCATCATACGCAAACCACTTTGATTTATATGTATCTTGAGCACCTGAAATAAACAAGTTACTCATTAAAATAACCACGTGTATTTCTAACAGCTTAAATGTAAAAAGCGAAATCACGTGAAATCCACAGTAAATATTATGATGTAATTACTTATAATAAAATATATAATTTTAATACCTACAGATAAAAAGTAGCTTTGTTTTCTTACCGGATCCAGTTATACGGCTTTGCTTCTCTCTGTGTTTCTCCCTTCTGTAGCCTCCCGCCAGAGATCGCATTTTTTTCTTTAGGTTCTCGATCGACTTATTCCCCATTTCACGAGAAATCTGACGCCAAGCATCATCTCTAACACCTCTATTGGTGTAATTAGAATCTTTGGGATCCCATAAACATTTAAATTCTTTATAAAGCGATATCAAACGGCGACTTTCTGAGATGTCCATGGCGAGGTGGATCGCGCGAACCAACACAACCGTCCACACCGCGCGTATCACGCAACTGAGGCACCTTTGAGGCTGGCACAAAAACCGACCGCACACGGATCGCGCGAGGTAGGGAGCGCGCGCTCCAATACGTGCGCATGGATCGCGCGCGGCACGTCCACACCGCCTGCATCTTTGGATCGCGCTGCTGCCGCGCGCGATCGGAGCGCGATGGATCGTCCGGTGTGGACCCGGCTAATGAGCAGGTGCTCCGTCAAGCTGGTACCATACCTGGCCATTGCCACCCAACGGTAGTTCATCAATGTACTCCGACACTGTGCCGTAGTTCCACAAACTTAGGCTCATTGAGGTTGCCATTGATAAACACCGGACCGATTATGTGGTCTCCGTGTTTTGCAGCCCAAATATTCACGGCAAATCGGTATTGGTGTGCGGACTCTCGGATCAGGTGCGGATTTTCTCGACTCCAGTATTGTAGGTTCTGTCGATTCCATATCCCGTTGCGCGTGAATGTACTCTCGTCTGTGCACATTATGTTGTACAAAAAGTTAGGCTGGCAGGCCCTGGCACTGGCAGTAGGCTTCCCGGACTGGCTTATCTCTTCCTAATAAAGCCTGCACCTTTTGGTATTTGAATGGCTGTTGCTTATCTCTTTTTAAAATGTTGTGTACTGTCCTGTGGTGTACTCGAAATAGGCGAGCTGCTCTACGAAGACTTGCAGTTGGATTACGAGCGAAATAATTAAGGATTTGCTCTTCCCGCCCCACGGTTACTCGCAGAGGAATTTCAACCTGATGTGGAACCAAAGATTGGTTATCACGTAATCTTTGGACTGCCCGTGTAAAAATCCGTAAATCTGAAGGACATACACGTGTGGTATTATACCTCTCTCGGTATGTTCGTAACGCCAGCGCTCTTATTTAGCGGCTGTGGTGCTCGCCATCCAAGCAGATTCACGGTGGGTTGGTGTGTTGGTGGTGGAGGTTCGAGTTCGTCCTCCTCTTCTTCAGGCTCCTCTGGTTCCTGTGTTCCGCCGAGTGCGTCGGCTGGTTCTGGCTCGCCGTCTCGTCGGTCAGTGAGAAGTGCTACCTCATTACGGCGCACTCTACCGCGGGCTCCTCTTCCTCTCCCGCGTCCTCTGGCCGGTACGACAGCTGGAGCTGGTGCTCGAGCTGCTGCTGGCGGCTGGACTGGTCTTGGTAGTTGGGGGAGAACACCATCTGGCATTCTAAACTCTGCGTCGTCACCGCGGGCGTCCATGTCTGACAGGATACGGTTGAACGAAATAACCGGAGCGATCTTCGTCTCATACTCACGGTGTGTGCGTTCTGTTATTAAACCGAAATGCCCGTCCGGGCCTGGTTCTCCTGCGGTTAAGTAGTGGGTTACACCTCTGACGTCAGTGTAGTCGCCCATACCGGATAAGTACGTTGCGGCTCCCGCCCCTAACACAACGTCGTAGCCATTGACAAAGTGGATCAGCCGATCCTGGTCATGGCTTGCTTCGCCCCTGCGTTTTGCCATTAAGGCAACGCGATGCCACCACATCAAGTGATGGTAATATGCAAATGCACTTCTGGGGACGTCTTTAACGACGTGTTTATCACAATCCGCTAGAGCGTCGTATTCACGTTCAACTAACGCGACGTAGCCGGTGGCATCTGCGGTAAAGTTTTTAACACCTTCTGAGTTGGTGAGGCCTCTCTCTCCTTCGTTGACAAATGATTGCAACCATAACGGATCGTTTGTTAGTGTGGTAGATGTTGTAGATAAATGTTTTGGTTTCGGCAATTCTAGTGATGTCAATTTGGGCTTCGGTCCTCGGAAGGGTTTCCGCTGTCTGCCGCCTGGTTTGATAACATTCTCCATAAATCAATATCATATCGGTGTACTCCGATGACGTGAAATTGACACGAGGCATCTTGAGAACACAACACAAAAAGGAACAATAAAAGCGTCTGAATTCGCATAAACTGTCACACCACTTTCAAAAAGTTACCTACAACTAATTTTACTGTTGTAATTACGTGTCCTATCACAAAAATAGGAACCGCACGAACTGTCACAACACTTAACTAATCTACAACTAATAATAACGTACCTATCCTATTTCTATTACAAATAAAACAAGAATCTTAACAAAACGTCCTCAATACAAACACCAAAAAAATGCAAATAGGCAACTGCTGTCGTGAACGAACTATCCTCAAGGACAATGGCGCGGGCACTGGAGTGAGTCACACACACACAAAACACAAACAATCGCACACGCCGCCCGCCGAAAAAATACGAAATTTGACGACACACACCCCCTTCCCCGTCCATTTCGCGCGTAGAGATTTATGCCGTAGACCGTTAGCAGTAAGAACATTAAATCGCAGATGCTTTTTATTCCCCGCTGAGGTCCTTTATTTTTTAATTTTGCGCATAGCGAACGCCTTAAACTATTAGCCGTAAGGACATTTTTCGCTTGATTTGTTTACGTCTTTTGTAATTGTTAGTAATTCCAAGTAATTCGGAATGGCATCGTCTTACATCGTTTGATTGAACTATCTACGCCAGCCACGGGTCTTTGACCTACTAGTATTGGTCAGGTGATTTTCTTTATGCAATACATGATGTTGTTAAATACTAAAAGGGAAAAAAAGGTCTCACGGGTAGAATGTTAACTTTTATTAATTATTTTATGTATGTATTCGACATTCGCTTCTAAAATATTAATAAGCTCTTCTTCACTCAATTCAAGGTCAATACCTTTCACTATTCCATACGATGTTGACTTGACATCGCAAGCCCATGTCCTTGAACCTTTTACATTCGTTCAATTTTATAGCATCGTCTTTTCTTTGGAATTGAATCATAACTTTGTATGCGCTTTTATATTTTATCCTTTTTCCGAGCGTAATAATTTAGCCATGGCTATTGGTTTAGGCAAATTCTCCATAGACGTGACACATACTTCATGAATCGCTACTGTTACCGATGTATTAATACCCAAAGGGGGTGTATCTTTCTCTTTGTCATTATTTACATCCATTGAAACATTAAACGTTTGGGTTTTCCCCTGACGACAGTAATAAAACCATCATCACTATGGTCATCTTCTCGTTCTTTTCTTTTCTCTGCTGTTCTTGTTTTACCTTCTTTTATCCCCTTTCCAATCTCCCGATTTACCTCTTCCATCTTTCCCATCTCATTTAATTGTTGTTCACATTTATGTAAAATCTCTGAATCACTTAAATCACACAGGCAACTGAGGGAACACGGGTGGGTTTTAGTCAGTAAAAGTCTGACACGCCCTCTCGCTCCACCCAGAGCGGGAGAAGTTATTTGATGATTTCCCACCCAATAAAAAAAAAACCACTTAACTCCTCGTCCATTTTAACAAAATATGTCAGGTGGGTATTCTAAAAAAAGTGTCACTCGATACGAAAGACACAGAAACGCGTGCGCGCAGCCCAACGTCTCGCGCCTTAGATTTGATATCGTAGATTTGTAACTTATTTTGTCTTTACATACATTGCAAACTGCTTTATCACTGTTTGCATCTTTTTCGAAGTGGTTCCACAATAAACTGGCATTTCTACGCGACGACATTTTTTACGATTTCATAAATTCACAACACTAAACTTGACTTAAAGGTCCAAGTGACCAGGTCATAAAAAAAAACACTACAGTCAATATATTAAGTCTCAATAACTCAATATTCACTATTTTTTACACTACTATTATACACTTTTTTATATACAATTAAATAAGTACAGTACAAAAATTGAAATTTACAAAATCACTAAAACACGTATAGTTTTCGTTAATAGAATTTTCAACTTTCATAAATCGCACTTGACACCTGCAATGACCTATGGCCTTGGCCGCACTGATTTTGTTTGTTTACTTGTGAAGTTGTGACGAGTGTGTCTAACTACTTTTTAAATAGGTCGAAGGAACTGTCGAAAAAAAAACAGTCGTAATCCACAGACCTTAAGTGCTATTTTGCGAGACTGAATGTTTACAATTATTTCATTTAGCTATTGTAGTAAAAGTGCGAGTGGGAAAGGTATAGGAGCGAAAGGATCGGAAACGAAACTCAGCGCATAAATAACTGCAAGCCTATGATATTATTTCATTGCGAGTTGCGAAAACGTTGACAAAATTTATTATATGAATCTTATAACAGGTTTTGTCATTGAAGAAAAACAGTTAATTCGTTGACGTACTAAAAGCCGTTAATAAAAACAGTTTATTGATTTAACGCCCACCTCTACCAGACACTAACCAGTAGGTACCTTTTTTTGAGTCAACTTTCGCTTGGGGCAGGATTTAGCCGGTTCTCCTGGATTTAACCACTGTGATGATCGTTTCCGATTATCGTATAGGATCCATTTTTCATCACAAGTAATGATACGATTCAAAATTCCCTCGTTATTGTGACGGTTGAGTAACGTGACGCAGCAGTCGACGCGTGTTTGTTGGTTTGCTTCACTTAGTTCATGCGGTACCCATTTTTCAAGCTTCTTCACTTTTCCAGTTTGTTTCAAATGATTCAAATTAGTTTTATCACTCACGCCGAAGCCTGCAGCTAACTCTGACGTGTTTTGAGATGGATCCGCTTCCACGATCACTTTCAATTCCTCATTGACAACTAGGGTCTCCGGCCGTCCACGAGGTTTGTTCTGGAGGGAAAAATTTCCAGAACGAAAGCGTTGGAACCAAAAACGTACTGTGTTTTCTTTTACAATAGCTTCTCCGTACACATTATTTATTAATCCTTCGAGCTGTTTCTGCAGCGCTAGTGCCACGATGGAATTCGTATTCGAAAATAATGCAATATTTTGTTTTCCATATTGAGCACAGAACGATGTCAGAGCAAAACTAAATGGCGCGAAAACAAATGAATTATTACATTCGAAACCACGGAAGAAAAAAAACAGGTGGAACTGCAATGCAACAAAATTACTATAGGAACCGTTGTCGCCAAACTCACACACATAAAGCGATAATCATATCGTCACTGGAAATGCAAAATTACTTAACCGCCAAAAAGACATTTCGAGAAAAAGCCATTTAAAGTTTTTTTTTTAACAAAAAAAATTGTATCTTTTTAATTTATCATCCGATTTTAATCAAATAACTTGATATGCAAACCTTTTCCTTATTTATATCTTTATTCATTTAGTTTAAATCACTGTAAAGGCTATTTTAGGAAGTAAGTGGCGGATAAGTAAAAAATACCTCATTTCAGAGTAAGTCAGATTTACCTTAACGCCGTCAAGTAAAACTTTCTTTGCAATTTAAACGTACTGATAACACATAACTCAGAGAAATAGAATACGACAAAATTTCTTTTAATATAAATATACTGATAATCTGGTAAAGCAGAATTACTTCAAGGACACATTTTGCATTTTCACATGTTTAGCAAAAGTACTTAAGAGGTGATCAGTTAATTTACCAAGTTTACCACAATTTCTTTAGAGTAAGTTTGCCGTAATTATTGCATAGGATAAACGACGTAAGTGTTTAATGATACTTTGAATAACTGCATTAAAAATACTGATGACTATAATTGATTTAAAAAGATGGCTATCTATTATACTGAAGTGTCTAAAATAAAATCATTAGACACTTGGAAATTACGTAACAACTGTTACTTATGTATAAACTGAACATTTTTTTTCTTAAGCCTAAAGATCCCAACACAGGGTAACATGAAACACCACGCACCTGGTCTACCACATGCGTCCAGCACGTACCAAATTATTGACTACGTATCAAGCTATTGAACGTTTTTAAATAAAATACAGACATTATCAAAGTAACCTTTAATTTAAATTAATAAGGAACAATAACTTTCAATTATTTTAACAAACTTACGAATAATTATTTAAAAAAAAACTTGAGAATCAATGTTTTCTATCAGTCTTCAAAATAAAATTAGAAAAAAAAACTTTTACGTAAAAAAAAAAGTTCCTACGGTAATTTAACGCAAAATCTTCTCATCAACTATAATAAATTGTAGTTGTATTATTATAGTTGTACCTACTTAATGTACGTTTGTAGTTAAACTTAATGTAGTGTTTTTCAGTATCAGTGTATTAAGTAATAAAAAAAAAACAAAAACAATAAAGCAGATGAAGAGTATGACTATCCCATTATTCGGCAGTGTCTTCGTCCTCTATATCTGTATCAATTAAACAGTCTTGAATACTAGTAGCATAGCTTAACCTTTTGTACTCTTCATGATACACCACTGGTATGACTTTGTTAGTGCACAATTTGTTGAGATCCATGTATTTCTTTTTAGATACTGGCAGCAACGCTTTGTAGCATGGTTTCAGTTGAACGGCGTCGTTTTTCTTCGTAATTTCAATTTGTTCAGTTTCGGCATCTGGATTCATAGAGAATTTCACGTAGCACATATTTGTGGTGGATTTTTTAAATGTAACCGTTCTTAGTTTGCTTATTTTACCCGTCAAATTTCCCTTGAAGTATTTATCTGCAATTATATCCCATTTATTAAAGTCAGTATACTTAAGAACCTCTACTTCATAGGGTTTTGGTGACTTCCTAGCCAGGGTGAAAACTGTACTCCACTGTGAAGGTGCCCAAATTATAACGCCACCTAAGCTTTTTTCAATTACGGAATGAACTGAATCTACAGGCATATATGTATGCCCAGGAAGCAAGTAATTTATTTGTATCGACAAAAGATTGTTACAATTTTGGAGAGTTACATTTATGCAAGTTAAAACTGTTTTATTTTTATTTTGTCCTGGGCACGAATCACAGTAGAGTAACAAATGTTTTATTGTACCCCTTTGATCCACCTCGTAGATGTACTTCTGTAAAATTGAAGATACTTCATTGGCTCCTCTTTTACCGTCAATTTCAGACCATGTGTAACAGAACCCATTTCTTGTGCCTGATTCATAAAAAGTTAAATTGTACACTGCTAATTTGCGGCTGTAATATAGCATCATATTTTCGCCGTGAGGTGTATTCAAAACTTTTTGGAGGTCAAAAGTTGTACACAAAATAGTTTCATCTTTGTTATGAATATCTTGATGTGCTTTGAATCTCTCAGTTGTTTCTTCTTTGTCCTTCAAATGTTTCTGTTTTTCTTCTTCGTTAAAATTTTTGTCATTTTCAAATTGTGTACATTTCAAACACTTGTCTTTGCGGGGTAAATGAAATCCTATGTTATACTCAGTAGTGAAAACTTTTTTAAACACCTTTTCTCCTACGTACTGCAAGGCATTTTTTTCTTGATTCTCTTTGTAAATTCTATATAAGTTTGTTAAATTTCTGAATTCCTGGGGCAAATACGTTCTTTTACTGTTTTTCCTGCAGTAGTGTGAGGGTAATGCTGGTAATTCCTGTATATATTTTCGTAAATTTTCTATAACTGTATCAGGGGTTTTGTTTTTGGGCACATGTTTGCCTCTCATATCTTCACTCGCTGAGCCTTGAAGAGAGTTTGCAACTGTATTGTATAATGTTTTTTGCTTTATATCTAGTGTGCAAATCAAAAATTGTTGACACACTTGTCGTTGCCCTTCGCCTTCGTTAATAAAGTAATGGAAAGTGTTTGTACGGCTACTTTTATCCGATAATCGATGTCGTTTTATACTTAGCTTTTTTGAGTGGCTTACCAGCCAATCTTTACGTCTCATGCTATCCAGACTCCAAAAATGTAAAAACAAAGTTTTTCTTCTTTCTTCATTGATTTCGTAGCATTTATTTGTACAATTATTTAAGGAACACGGATTTGGTTTCATGTCTTTAGCTGGCACAATATTACCTTTCATGGTTGTATACTCTTCACCACTTGCTCTCTTTCTTTTGGTTTCTTTTCTAATATTCTTTCTTTTCTTTTTTTCTGCCACAGCACTTGCACTGCAATCTGCCTTAGAAATTTTATCTGTCCGTCCATTGTCCGTTGATTTAGAAACTGAAGTGGAAAGTTTTTTTTTCTGTATTGTTTTCTTTATTTTTTTCTTAGCGACTTCAGATTCTGATGATTCTGAACCACTTGCTTCCCAAGATGAAGAGCTCCATACAAAATCTTCGTTGTCTGACAAAAAGTCTACATATTTTTGCCGCTTCTGCTGTCTTAAATGTTTATTTTTTAAATATTTATCACGTTTCATTTTTTTAAGCATCAGAGTTTCATTTTTTTCATGTGTAGAATCCCCTCTGTTATAGTTACCTATTTGTTCAACGTGTTGCTGGTTTAAATCGAGCTCATTGTTTGAATCTCTCTTAGAAGAATCATATACATCTTTGCTATTTTTTGCTAAATCAGGCAATGTCAAGAGCGATTGTATATCATTTTCATCTGATGCTATGGCGGATTTTATAACGTCATCAAGAGTTATACATTTATTTGTATTATCTATCTGATTTTCTTCTCTTTTTTCCAAATTTGTACTGTTTTTTTCTGTTATATAATCGTTAGTTTTGTCTATTTCGAAAGCTATCATATTTTTTGTTTCTTCATTTTCATGAAAATCAATATTATCTATTTCTTTAAAATCTTCTACGCATTGTAAGTCCATTGCATTTTTAGATAAACCAAATGTCTCATCCGTACTTTTTAATTTATTTTGAGGACAAATGTTTACTTGCGTGTCATCATTCAGAATTTGTAGTTCGGTTTCGGTCAACTGATTCTTACATTTATCAAAATTAAAATTTGGTGATAATATACCTTTGGTTTCTAAATTATATTCGTTAATATTAATTTTATTTTTGCTATCATAATTCTCATAGTGTTCCCGTTGTATTTGATGGCAAGCCTCTTCAATTTCGTGTTGTCTTGCGATTTCTCTAAAAATTTCTGATTCTTTTTTAATTATATTATTATCTTCTTTTCTCTCTTCACTTTCATTCGTCAAATCATAAATGTGTTGCATATTGGTATCTATAGGTGTAGTTTGTTCATCTGCATTAATTAATATAATAGGTTCAGAAAGTTCAGACTTTTGTGTGGACTTGTTATTAGTGTTTAAAGTAGTTTTCTTAGTACTTTGAGTATACTTTTGTTTTTTTGGAGTTTTAAAAGTCAGTTTTCTTACTACACTTAACCTTGAATCATTATTTTTCGAGGTGCCGGCTTGTGGTTCCTGATTATCGGTCGAGTTGGAGCTTTTCACGTAACCTTTGAAATAATTTCTCCTCTTACTATTCATGATGATCTGAAATCAAAATGAAACTGATTTCAAAAAAATAATACGACTTAGGGCTAGTCTAGTACTCGTGAAGACGCTATCTTGTTTATTAGTAGTTCTTATGACCACTTTCCAGCTCAATCATGAGACCAGCTCTATAGTACCATTTATTATTCCATTGTTACCGAATGCCAAACTTTAGCTTAACTGGATGCCATCGTAAGTAATTAAAGTAGTAGGTAATTAAAAAATAGATTGCAAAATTTCATTCTTTTTTTTTTGGTGGGTGGAAAATCCTGAACCCCCCCCCCCCCCCCCCCGCCCTTGGGCAGAGCGAAGGGGAGTGTCAGACTTCTACTGAATAAAAACCAACCCATGTTCTTTCTTCGCCATTGTGCCGAGGCCGCGTTATGCCTTTCGATAATCCGCAGCACCGACGGGCGTCGGCCCTTGCCATGTTGCTGACATCTCTTTGAGGCGCGCGTGGAACACGAACGCGCCGTCGACACGGTCTGTTGCCGTCATGACGACGGCCGGACGGCGAGCTAGCCCATTACTCACCGTCCAAGACACTATAGCCTCATGCCTATTTTCGAGTATGACCAGCGCAAGCGGCTATTGGCAATGCAAGCCGTCCGTCTCTATCTGGGTTAGACCAAGACAGTCACTAAATTGATATACCTACACGATAAAAGATCAGATGAGGCAATTTATTATTTCATGGAGTCTAAGGGACGCACGGCAGTTTACAGTTTAGTTAAATACCTATTACGTCAGCGTTAGACAACTTTAGGTATTGGTTTGTTTCCATACCAACAAGACCAGCTTTTATAAAAATAGTGTTTTCATCTTTCTTTTCCTATAGTTATGTCCATGTAAGGTTTTTATTGTTATCAGTACAGCAAATCAAACTAAATTATTTAATCACGAAAGACATAGTAAACGATTGTAGTTTACGATCGGATGGCATGACATAATAGGGGATCGGACAAAAAAAAACTAATTAGTCCGTCAGATAGATTTCCAAAAATTATTGGACACGTATTTTTTCTTTTTTCACGTAAGCTTAAAATTAAGACGATACAGTGCTTCGAAAACTCGTGTGACGTCATAATTATGATAGTACATTTTGACGACACAAGTGACGTTTCAAGCCCCACTCCAAGATCTTTGACGCGTTTTATCTTCGTCATTTTTTTTTGATTTGATAAAACAAAAAACACGTAATCAATATTTTTCGATAATCTAACTGACGGACTAAACAGAATCATATTATTATTTTGACCCAGTCCGATCCCCTATTATTCCGACAGTTTAATTCACTTTCTATCAAATTAAAATGTCTTATATTACTATAATCAATGAAATAAATATCTTACTTACCTATTTAAAACAACGTTACCGCACTGTCACACCAATATTCACTCGTATGTTAATTTCCGATCAAATTGTTCGCAGCAGCGAAACAAATATGCACGTCCTTTCGCTATAGCTCTGTCGAGCCGACTGACGTAACCGCCTGCGCAGGCGCGTTCACGTACAATTTTGGACTAGCAAGTTGATACTTATTCAACAATAATAATGATTTGTACGACTAGTAATTTTACTTAAGTGATGTAGTTTACACGTGGACGGAAAGGGTAATATACTTTTGTGACTTTTGCCGAAATTTAACTGCAAAGCAACTTTGCTGATAACTCGCAAACTGCTCAATAACAGTCAGGCTAAATTACTTAAACGCCATTCACTGGATAAAAATAATAAGGCATTTTTACGTAAACGCCATTTCTCATCCAATTTACGTAAATCAAAATTACTTAACCCAAGTTATTCTTAGATTCTAAGAAGAGCATAACTACTAATTCAACATTATTTTCAAGATAGCAGAAAGTCAGATTTACTTTAATTGAAATTTGTATATTTATGTAGTAAGTAAACATGACTTAAGCGACCTTCGTATAAAAAAGACCGAAAAGTGTGTCGCTTCAGTAATCGAAAAAAAAAAAATCCGCCTTTTTACGGGTTACTGAAGCGCCACAAAAGTGATCCGATTGCAATGCTACATAGACAGATCGATGCAAAAAAAATCGCTGATTCCGTATATGTATGTAACTCAATATGCCTAATTTGGCGGTTAAGTAATTTTGCCTTTCCAGTGACGATATAATGCACTACAAATAAACAATTCGTTTGATTTGTCGTTTTAGTTTTAGTCAAAACTAACATAAGCCACAGATCCTTCATCTGGAAATAAACCTTCAGGCTCTATAGATAGGATTTATTTTGCTTTAGCTCAGAAAGTATTTACAACGTTTTTAACCGACTTCAAAAAGGAGGAGGTTATCAATTCGTCGGAACCTTTTTTTTTTTTTATGTATGTTCCCCGATTACTCGAAGATGGCTGGACCGATTTGAATTTTGTTTTTTTTGTTTGAAAGGGTATACTTCCCAGGTGGTCCCATGATCATCAAGTCAGGATCTGATGATGGGATCCTGGAGAAATGGAGAGAACTCTTCAAATTTTATAGGCACACAAAGCGATTTAGGTATTTTTTGGAAGAGTACTTTCTCAGAGTGGTTTCATTTCAATTTGGTGAAGATCTGATGAAGAACTTCGGAGATATGCAACGGAACTCCTCAATAAATGATAGCAAATGGACTGGGATTGCTGAAATCTCATCTCTGTCTATTGATTACACCAGTTCATAACATAACATCACGCCAGTATGCTGTGAAGGTGTAAGCACATGTGAACCACTAAAAAGTGAAAAATAAAAACTTTTTCCAAAAAAAAAACAACCGACTTCCAAAAAAACACTACAAAGTGAAAAATAACTTTAATTTCGGAAGGCGGTGACAAAAAATTCAAATACAGCTCCAAAGACACCGACTTCCGAAATTAAAGTTATTTTTCACTTTGTAGTGTTTTTTTGGAAGTCGGTTGTTTTTTTTTTGGAAAAAGTTTTTGTAATCTAAAGTCAAACTAGATTCGATTGCCGAGTAAATTCCGCTACTCGACCATAGATGGCAGTATTTTCAGTGGTCCCAATTTTAAACTTAAATGTGATAAATATAAGGTCGACATTTGCGTCATAGGTCGATATCTATTGCTACTCGATTAGGGCCGCACCAGTGCAGATGCATTGCATTTTTAATTAGGTTATCGATATCGATAGATACTTTTTTCAAATTAAACTAAAAATTGGGTGTCTTGTTGAGAGTTCAGTAATAAAACTGTAGGAAGAATAACGTAGTGTTATTTGAAAATAAAATAAATAACTGAAATAAAAATAATACTATTGAAAACAATACCAATAAAACAATGAACAGGAGAAAAAAATATTACTGTGTTTAATTTAATTTCAATTCAATCCATATTTTTAAGTGATAATAATAAAACATGATAACTGACTTGATTAAAAAACTTAATGATTTTCGAAAACGGTGAACTGTTCAGTGGCACTGGAGTGGCGTTGAAATATTTGTTGTACTGTCATTGAGGCGGTTTGATGACTGAATGATCTTACACACCGAAATGACCGATTAGTCAATGCAATGCAACGTCTCAGGCATCATTAAAATTATAATAATTACGTTATTAGGTAAAAGTTTGATTACATTTTTGCTATAAAGCATCTATGCAACATAATACACTTCTTAAAATAAATTTCGTGTATGAATGTTAAGCGACCTATAGTGGTATTGTAATGTTATTTTGCAATAAATATTAAATGACTAATTTTCTTTTATCGATATCCATCGATAAAACCAACATCCGACCCGACTGCATCACTAATTGAGTAGCGAAGTACTTTCCAGAATGAAATAGAGAATACAATCAATCTAAAATAAACTTTATTTTAATCATGTAAGGTTGATTTTAACCAGACGTTATATTATTAGTAAATTGAAAATAACTAAGATTTTATTAGAAAACAAATAAAACCGTACATATCGATGGTACGAAACACCTCAATTTTTAAGATTTATTCTCCTACTATCATTTTTGCACTCCAAAATGGAACAATACGGCATAGCTACGGAAAATTAAATTTGTCGTGAGACTAGTGACTCGACGCGATGTCAGAACACGACTGGGACCAACTACGCGTAACAGCGCTTATTTGTGGCACGAATTAAGTAAGCGACAACGGAAGTATTTAAAAATAACTTTATTCCGACAGAGTTACAGCGAAACAGTAATTAATTTAATCTAACAAAATATTGATCTTATATACTAACTTAATTGCTAACGTAGTACATGCACAGCGTGATCAGATTGACGCATGTTCTAGATAATTATAAATGCTGATCGCGCAGTGGGGAAATTGGGAAATAATAATCTAGTAAATACTTATTGTCTGACAAAGCTGATATTGGTAGGTTGGGGTTCCTTAACTCCTCCCTCCCTAAGAGAGGAATTATCCGAGGGTGTCGCAGACGGTTTCGGAGAATTTCGACAAAAGTTTATGAACTGAAATTTATACATTATAAAGATAACTATTGCTATTACAATAACTACATACTCTAAGATGGTCCATATACTAATTTCTATTGTCACTGTTTGTGTCGTATCGTCTATTTCACTAAATTTTGCACTTTGTAACACTTCTTTCACATCACTGAAGTCCACATTTCTTAAATCCACTTTCTTTGATCTTCTCTGAATGTCCTGTTGTAGGTCTGGCATCTGGATCAATGGCAGCTGGAAACTGGAAACTGTAGTGTTTGTGGTGGCGGCAACGATGACTTCGCCTATTTGTGTCTCGCATTGTTGGCCAGGTGTCACGATGTAGGTCCCAAGAATAGTGTACTTCAGGATTTCTGTATTGCAATTCTCGGTGATGATGAGATTTTCCTCTGAGTAAACCAACCATTGGTTGTCGGTTATTTTCTGTATCTTAGTTTTTTCTATTTCAATATGGTTCTGTATGCAGTTTTTGTAGTTGTTCTTCATCAGCATTATTTGTTCAATGCAGGTCTCGGTTGGAAACTGGGCTAAATTAGTTTCAGCGCAAAGAAATTTTCCATTTTCAATCTCAGTACATGGGCTTACCACGGGCATGTATTTCAATCTATTCACCATCAGGTAAGGATATTTGGGTATTATTGTAAAGGTATTTGGAGAATGGAATATAGGGATGGGTATAACCTTGTAATAATTATATGTTTCGTTATTTATTAGGGGAACTTCTAAAACAAAAACTAACTTGTTGTTATTTATATATGATTTAAGTATGATATTACGTTCTAATTTTATTAAATTATGTTTGCTTACTGGGTATATTGTTCTAGCATGTTTAGCAATGACTTCTAACGTATTATATAATTCTGTACTATTTATAATGGATTGGTGCAATGTATTCAGTTTGCTAAAGGCTATTGCCGTTTCAATCTCTTGTATGTTTTCGTAACAGGTCCGAAAGTTATTTAAAATTTGATACATAGTATTTAATATTTGGAAAAGTTTGTTAAACCTGAACTCATGTTCAACTAATTTTTCCATTTCATTGGTATGTAAACCCAAGTTTTTAATATTTGAATTTATTATTTCCGAGTCATTTACTAATTTATCAAAAGCTTTTTGCATTGATGATACTTTACGTTCGACCACATGCTCTTTGTTCTGTATCATTTGGATTTCTCTATCATATTTAATTGCATCGTCTTCATCTAAATTTCCTGTGATAGCTTTTACAAGTGAGCCTAATGGATTAAACAAAGCTCTTTTATTTCTATAATGGAAAGGTAAGATTTGAAAAAATCTATCCTTAGTTAGTTTAATAAGATATTCTATTTGGCTTTCTATTCCTATAGTTTCGTTACTAAGACTATTTTCCTTAATTTTAATTTTCAAGTTAATAAAATCCCGAATATTATTATCTATTTGTAAGTGTAATGATTCTAAATCTACACTTTTGTATATTGTCCAATAACTATTCCTCTTCACTGCTACTCCCCGCTTTATCGCTGCTATCCCCGGATTCTGACCGAGGTTTTGGAGGTCCAGCGTGAGTGTTGGCACCACTAGTACCAGAAGTACCAGGCACGATCTGTGGAGGACGTTTTACATTTTTTAAGGCTACTCTAGTTTTCCTTTTCTTTACTTCTACTGGGACTATATTTCTTTCAACTTCACCTATTACTTTCGCTTTTTCATATCGAGGTTTTTCTTTAGCTTTTCTAGTCCTAGTGTCTTTCATGTAAATATTATCGTCTGGTTCGAGTACCGGTGTCGTTTCGCCACCTTTTTTTATTAATTATTTTAATTTTATCGGATTCTAATTTTTCTGTTATGAATTCATAGAGTATTTTAAGGCGTTTTCTATGATCTAACAATAATTTCTGAGTTAAGTTCTTCTCTCTATCCACGTTAAATACATTATCGGAATAAGTGTGACCAAATACTAGTTCAAAAGGCGTAAAATCTGTTGCTGAATGTATGGTGTTGTTATAAGCCATGATGGCATAAGTCATAACTGATGCTGCATCTAAATCGCTTTTATCGTATTTTGCTATACGATAAATCTCAATAATGGTAGAATGAAACCTTTCTACTATTGCCATTGAACTGGGATTATTTGGCGTCCCAATATGAAGTTCAATTTTGTAAAAGCTTAACATTTCTTTAATCAAAGTATTGTTGAATTCTGTACCGGAATCGCAACTAATTTTCCTAGGCAGACCATACATGCTGAAATATTTAATCAATGCCCTAACTATCTCTGGTGTACTCCTATTCGGTACCTCTATGGCTTGTGCTATCTTACTAAATGCATCCACTATAGTTAAATAATATTTCCCTTCAATATATAATAAATCCATAAAAGCTTCCTGAAAAGGGGCATCCTGGGTTTGTGTTAACTGAATGTGGGGTTTAATCGGCTTTCTATCATATTTCATGCGTTTACATGTTTCGCAAGCATTTATGATTGCCGTGACTGTCTCTTTCATGTTTGCCCACCAATAATGTCTTTTAAGTTTGGTTAAAGTTTCTTTAATACCTCTATGACATGTTTTCCCGTCGTGGTATTTTAAAATAACTTCTTTTTGATCTTCTTCAGATCCTGTCAAATTTATAACTCTTTCTGTACACTCGGTTAACTTAACTGAATCCTTTTTAAATAACTTAATTACCATGTTTGAAAAAGTTTTTCTAAAAGATGTGTGTTCGAAGTATATAAAGTACTTATGTTTTGGATCAATATACTCTTTCAAAAAGTCTTTAACTAATATATCGTTATTTGTCGGTAAGTGAACTTCGAGAATTTTTTGTTTATTATTTGAAATATCTTTTACGTCTAATTTATTTTTAAACCATGAATGAATTAAAATCTGTTTTGGTTTAGTATCGACAGCTTCGTTTAAACTAGGAATGCCTTCGTGTTCTCTATTTGAAACTGAGTTGGCAGTGACCCCATCATCAGAATCCGAAAGTTCTATCGTTTCTATTGGAGTTTCGGGGTCTTGCAATTCGTTTTCTATAATTTTTTGTATACGTTCCTGCCTATCTCCTATATTTACGAATATTGAATCTAAATCGTCGTCAATTGCATTAATCTTAATCCTAGATAAAGCATCTGCATTCGTGTTTTGAGGGCCTTTCTTATATTTTATTTCGAAATCGTACTCTTCTAACCTTAACCGCCATCGCGTGAGTTTACTATTGGGCTCTTTCAATGAATACAGCCAAGCTAATGGTCTATGGTCTGTAAATATGGTAAACTTATTACCATACAAATACGGTCGAAAGTGCTTAACTGCCCATATTATGGCTAAAAGTTCCTTCTCGATAGTGCTATATTTTACTTCTGTGTCGCTTAAGGTTCTACTAGCATAGGCTACAGGCTTATCTGAGCCTATCGTTCCTTGTGACAATACAGCCCCGATCGCAAAATTGGATGCATCTGTGGTTAAAATAAAAGTTTTACTAAAGTCAGGAAATTGTAACAAAGGTGCATTTGTTAAAAGCTTTTTACATGTCTCAAAACATTCTTTATATTCTCCATTAATTACAATTTTGCGACCTTTCTTTAAACAAGCTGTTAATGGTCTAGTTATTTTGGCAAAATCTTTGATAAATTTCCTATAATAACCGATTAGTCCTAAAAAGCTTTTAATCTGTGTAACCGTTTCCGGTATAGGATACCTAAGAATAGCGTCTATTTTATCATTATTTGGTTTCAAACCTTCACTTGTAATAGTATGTCCTAGGTAGAGTACTTCCTTTCTAAGAAAATGCGACTTATCTAATTGAACTTTTAAATTTGTTTGACGGAAGCGGTCAAAAACTGCTCTAAGTTTTTCTACATGTTCAGGCAAGCTTTTAGAAAAAATAATGACGTCATCGAGATATATTAAGCAATGTAAGCCTTGAAGGCCTCGTAAGACGTTATCCATCGCTCGCTGAAAAGTTGCGGGTGCGGTATTTAACCCAAACGGCATTCTGTTAAATTCATAATGACCTGAAGGTGTGCTAAACGCAGTTTTAGCTCTATCTTTCTCCTGAACCTCTAATTGATGGTACCCGCTAGCTAAGTCGAGAGTTGTAAAGTATGTACTATTACCTAGCATGTCAAATAAATCGTTAATGTTGGGCAAAGGGTATTTATCATCAATTGTGATTTCATTGAGCCGTCTATAGTCAACTACCATCCTCCATTTTTGTTGGCCTGACGCGTCTAATTTTTTCGGCACTAAATGTACGGGAGCACTCCAGGGAGAATGAGATTCCTGGATAATGTTATCCCTTAACATTTTCTCGACTTGACTACTGATCTCTTTTGTTTGAATAGGTGGGAATCTATGTGCCTTAATGTTTATTGGGTCTTCATTTTTTGTTCTTATTCTATGTTTAACCTGATTTGTGAAGGTTAACGGAATATTTTCAAAATAAAATATATCTTTGTATTCTTTACAAAGTCCCTCAATAACCGTTCGTTCTTCTGAATTCATATGATCTAACTGTAATTTGTCTAAATTCTTTGTTAGCAAGCTGTCCACTTCTATATTATTATCTATGAAATTAACACTAACAGATGGGTCCTGTATGTATGGTTCCACTTGAAAAGGTCCCGTAACTACTAATTTTCTATTTTCATGGCTATAATTCTGAATAACAGTTGTTGCATAGCCTTCAATACACGTAACTAATGCGGCGGGCATTCGAATCCCTTCCGTAAATTGCTTAAAATCTAACACAGCTTCCCCGTTCAGTAAGTTGACTGGGAGTCTTACTCTAAGTTCACTACGAGATGGTAGATTATATATCTCTCTCATAGGCGGTGAATATATGATAGGAATATCAGTATTTTTTAAATGTAATATCTGATTTTCCATATTAATCTTTGCCTGTAATTGCTTCAGCAAATTGCTACCTATTAACCCATCATACCTATCGTCGACACTATAGACATAAAACTTATGGAACTCTTGACTTCCAAAGGTAACCGGTAATGGAATAATAGCCGTTTCACTATGAACACTCGATGCGTGAGTGCTAACAACTTCGAAGGGTTCATACTGTAAATCATTTTTAAAATATTTATTCGCTATATACGGGCTTATAAACGATCTAACACTCCCCGTATCTATCATAAAAACTGCCTTTAATTCTGGTATAACTATATGTGGTAAATTTAAGCGTTTATTACAATTTATTTTTATTCGTTCTCTAGGGTAGAGGCCGTTATGCAAAAATTTCCCGCCCCGGGTTCTTCAGGAGAAAATTCTTGGCACTCATTGTACGAATAACTTGAACTCTGTTCATTATTATTAGAATTATTTATGTAATTAACACGTCGTGAACTTGCAGTACGCATGGTGACATCAGTATTCGCACCCGACGTAGATGCTTGCGCTGCAAAAGACGGCGTGCTCGGTGCATGTGCCGCGAACTGTTGGTTCGGTTGTGCAATCGGAACAAATGACCTACTTGACTGCGGTGACGCATTATTGTTGTTTGTACGATTAAAATTGTCTTGATTTCTTTGAATATTATTATGTTGTTTATAATGTCTGGGCTGATGCGAATTGTTCGGTGTAAATGTGCTGTTTGTAGCACTATTCGGTACATGTGTACTTGATATGCTATGTGAATCTTTCTTTTGATTATTAGATTCAATTGCATTTTGGTTATTTGGCAAATTGGGTCTGTTATTTCTGCTAAAATTACGTCTGTCGTTTGTTTTCGACTCATAGACTGCCTGGAAGTTTTGTTCTTCTAAAACTATTTTTAATGCATCCTCTAACGTTGTGACGTCGCGCAAACGAACTAATCTAACTAAAAATGGCGGTAAATTAAACAAGAAAGCATTCATTGCTCTGTTACTATAAATGATTTGCTTTGCCTTACGTAGAGATTCATCAATGATAGTTTCTGATATTTTAGCAAATAAAACACTTCTCATCCGCTGTATTCTATGGCAAAAATCTAAATAACTTTCACCCTTATTTATTCTACACGATTCTAACTCCATTGCTAAACAATCCTCTGTGCGTGGATCACCGAAGTGTTGGTTTAACAACTTCTCCAGCTCGTCCCACGTACCTATAGCTTCTCTTTCGCCTACCAAACTGGCTGCTTCGCCTGATAACCTACTTGTTACTACATGAAATAAATATTCATTTTGGGCTGCGGTTCCTTTGAACGTAGACAAAATGTATTCACATTTTTTTACAAATAAAGGCAACATTCTAGTGTCGCCGCTGAATATTGGTATGCTGTTAACCAATTCCTGTGGGACACGGGTTACGTTTTCCATTGTGAAAAGTTATGAAAGAAACCAACGCGGAGAAAAAAAAATCACACTAATGTGCTACTAAACTATCACTACTCTAAAATATTAGTACAATTAAAATCTATGCAAATATTATTACGGCGTTGTCCAATCCCTAATAATACACAAACACATAGACTATTACAAGGTTGGGATATAGATGGAAGAGCTGAGAGGAAGGTGAAAAAGATTTACTCACAATTCCGCAGCTAGCTCCATGCTCCCTGAATTACTGCTGTGGCTGGTCCTCTTCCGTAACTCGAAGTGGCTTCTTAATGAATTTATTTGTTCGGCGATCTCTGCTAAACCGTAGACACGGACGTCGGCTGCTCCACGTAGAATTGTATACACGGCAAACTGACTACAGAGATCCTACCGGCTGCGCCAATTAAGTAAGCGACAACGGAAGTATTTAAAAATAACTTTATTCCGACAGAGTTACAGCGAAACAGTAATTAATTTAATCTAACAAAATATTGATCTTATATACTAACTTAATTGCTAACGTAGTACATGCACAGCGTGATCAGATTGACGCATGTTCTAGATAATTATAAATGCTGATCGCGCAGTGGGGAAATTGGGAAATAATAATCTAGTAAATACTTATTGTCTGACAAAGCTGATATTGGTAGGTTGGGGTTCCTTAACTCACGCGTGCCACGCCTACTTTGCAGTTCCATGTTTTTTCTCTTCCGTGTTCGAAACACAAATAAACAAGCTTAAAATTGAAATAAATTTGAATTTGACATTCTTAACCAAACGCCGGCTTTTTGAGATCAAAGTGGCCAGTTCAATAAAACATCAATTTCATATGTAAGGACCTAATATTATATTGAATATAAACCTTTTATTAATAAATTGTTGTTTGAGTTCGGTTAAACAGTATTTTTCTTTCTATCAAATTTCTGTTACTATTAATTACTCAATTTTTTATTTAAAAAATAAAAAAAATGTTTTTTTTTTATTATTTCAAACAGGGAATTTATTTTAAAAGAAAACACACAACAAAGATTATTTCTTGATAAAGTTCAATTTAAAAATTATATCAGCTTATTATGCTAGTGATCCAAAACTTTTCTTGATGTGTGTATGTAGATGTAAAGGTAAAAATATCGCATTATTTCCTCTACGTCCAACAAAACGATGTCGCTGATAGATAGTGGTACTGATTTTTTTTTGAAAACGTGAGTTTTTTATGTTATACGATGAAAACACATCAAGGATTTTTTATTTGACTAGTAGGCACCTAATACTTTGAATTTTATCCCTATCATGACAAGCTTTAAGCCCTTTTATATTAGAGCATATGCTTATCACTTTTTCTTCGACGTCCGTGACTTCAGGAGCATTCGAAGAACCCCTTCCTGTTCTATACATCTCCTGTCTTTGGACAGAGGATTTCTTCTTCGAACCTTTTTTAATTGCCTCATATTTTAACTTTAACGTCTTCCAAGAGAGCTCAGTTGTGAAGAAGCCACATGAGTTGAACGAAGTTTCTATTTTCTTCCATGCAGATTCCTTGTCTTTGTTGGTAAAAGCGTCAGTCTTTTTATTTTCTATTATTTCCTTATACCTCTCGACTAAACTCACAAGTAATTGAACCTCAGCATTATTTAAGATTGCTGAACGCTCCCTCTTTTTGTTTTCCATTATTATTTATTTAAAAATCACAAATAAAAACACCACACAGTCAAACTTACCACCTCGTTATGTATTTAATACACACTTCAAACATAATTCTACTCCCCTTATCGGCCCTTTGATGATAATCTTATAATAAAGACTATCCCATGTCCTTCCCAGGGTCTCATCTATCTCGATACCAAATTTCGTCTTAATCAGTTCAGCGAAGCATGAAGGAGTAACAAACAAACTAACTTCCTTTTCACATTTACATTAAGTTAGCTAGGATATTAAATGCTCTAACAGCTGATTCCTTCGGGGTCGAGATTCTAATGACAGAAATATAAATATGTAAAGTTAATAAAGTTACCGACACACAGTTAGTTACCAGGTCATTCAAATTTATTTGTGTGGTCGATTTTTTAGGTCGTTGGGTTATTGCAATGAGCTCCTGGTCCGTATCCGTGTCGGACATATCCGTCATAAGAGCGATTTGTTGTTCGGAACTTTCATAATTGGGAATATTATTTCGCCTCAGGATACATGGCAACGATTTCCAATTTATTTCTGGTACAGAATCCTTAGCGTTTATCAAAATAGCCTCATTCTTTCGTGGCCAATAAAATGTTCCACGTTGTTCCCGTTGTGCTGGCCCAGTAGTTAATAAAGATTTACCATTTTCTAAGGTCTCCACTATTTTGAAAGGCATTTTGCTAAAAAATAAGTAAAAAAGTTATTATGGAAAACAAAAACTTACTAAGTAACAATAGGTTCTTAAACATTAGCAATTGAATAATTGTATCTATTATGTTTTGTTGCTACTTGATAATTTGGGTTTCTTAAAATTTAAGAGCCACGCGCCCACTTGCTATTACCGACCTACTACAACTGATGAACTGACTGACTAAGCGAAAGTGCGCGAGAGAGAAGTAAAGATAGATTCTGCGTATTAGAGGAGATCACAGATATAGATAGACCTAGGTAACGCAAGTATCACGATCTGTATAAGCCATTTTTTGACCTCCTACTATGCAGTCACAAGCACTATTTAGTGATGGGAAACCAAATCGATTAGACATCCCGCGTGTGGCACCTGATTCAGCATTCTGTAATACAAGTAAAATTCAACATTTTGTTGAAAAAAAACTCGTAAAGTTACCGAAACTTATCAATTCACTAACTTCATTAGTTGTGATCTTCAGTACATCAATAGTCGGATATGCTGCTTTCGTTATTGTTCGATGCTTTTTCTCTTCTACAAAGCTTTCTTCCTCAAAATGTATCGAACAAATAGTGCTATACTTTGTTGGGAACCAATCTTTATTTCCCGTCGCCTCAATGCATTGTTCTTTTAAATTGAGGTCATGTACAAAACTACAAAATCACTTTTTATTAAAATTGTCTACATAATAAATATAAAATACAAAATAATTACTCTGTTTCCGAAATCGATTTTCGATAATCGATTTGTGTTGCATAGGATGAACAGCACTAATCGCTAAAATTGACACGAAAATGATAAAAGCGCCAGTTCTCCGAAACCGAAGCGATATACGAAAGTATCACTTGTTTTGATATTCATAATTTGGTAACATTACGAATATACAGCATGCTTTCGATGACCTATGTTTTTCTCAAATTTGGTATTACTGTGGGTATTAGATTAAAAATAATTAATTTTAAAATGAATTACGCATAAAATTAGTTACCGATGGAAGGAAATGTTAATTTTATTTTTTCTGCTCAGATTTGTGCAGTTTTACAATTTATCACAGCGCAATTAGGCATTTTTGATTTTTTTACTAACGTCCAACTAGCGAGGCGCACCGATGCAGACTCGACGCGACAGTTTTTTTTTTTTTTGAAAGTACAGAATCCTCCCTTGGTTTCTTTACTGCGGTGTTGCATGCTACTAATGATTTTTTCTCCTCTAGGTTAGTTTCTTTAATTTCCCTTCTACTATAGCTAATTTCTTTATTTTTTAGCGAACTAGGCCCTTGGGACCATAACTCTAGGTCAGCACATTCTGAAGGATTCACGCCACGCGATGCGCTGTCTGTGGGATTATCACTGGATTGGACGTGCGACCACTGACTATTCTCCATAACAGCCAAGGTGTTTATTCAACGCCTGTGGTTAGCAGGATCGGAATGGGACGATGAACTTCCAGATCACTTGTTAAAAGAGTGGTTTAGTTATAGAAACAACCTTTATCATCTTAGAGATTTCCGTTTGCCACGATGGACTCACACGAGTCAGCTTGACGAAAACTAAAACACATAAAGACAAAGAATTAAGTTTTTCAAAAAAGCAACCCAAGCTTACATCATTTGGCTACTCCTCAATTAGTAACACTTCATCAAAAGAAAAAATAATATACATACAAATATCAGCCTATGTCGCTGCTCACAGCTCCATACGCAGCATTGATCATCTGACAGATGTGTTAAAAACCTGTGGGACAGGGAGTCCTCTTGAAAACATTCAATTACTTAGATCAAAGTGTTCGGCCATTATAAAAAAATGTTCTAGAACCAGCCATGCCCAAGGAACTTTTAGAAGTTGGTAACTAGAGCTACTCTATTATACTGGATGAATCCACCGACGTAACAACAGAAAAGTACATGGCATATTGCATCCGATACTATAATTCAAAACTAGAAAAAAATGTTGTTGATTTTTTAGGCTTTCAAGAATTATTTGAAGCCACAGCTAGCAGCCTTTATACATCATTTAAGAGTTTTATGTCTAAAATGGGTTTGAATCTTCAAAATCTTATTTCAATAGGAACTGATAGAGCAAGTAACCTTTGTGGCAAACATGACTCCATTTTCACTCTCTTACAATCAGATATATTCCATTTACAGCTATTGAAAAGTGTGTGTCACTCCCTTAGTTTATGTGCCTCCAAAACGTGCACAGAATTACCTTCTTGTCTGGCATATTTAGTTAGGGAACCAGAAATTGGTTTGCCCACAGTCCACTGCGAATGAAAATATATCAGCCTTATTTGAAACCATTAATGATGGTAAAAAACCCTTGAAACTAAATCAGTTATCCACAACTAGATGGCTGGCGTTTCATTCAGCTGTTAAAACAAACATCAACCAGTGGATTGAGCTAAAAACTCACTTTAATGTGGTGAAATCATCAGAAAGATGTTATACAGCAAGGGAGCTTGGCCATGTATAATGATGAAACAAAGGACGTGTCCAGAAATGTTTTTTTATTATTTAATTATTCTAACCAGAGTAAGTTAAATATATTTGGATAGATATCAGAAAAACTAGTCGTTCTAACTATATCATACATTTTTAAAGACCTCCAATTTTGAGAAAAATTCTTTTTTATTTTCGTGAGAATTTACTTCTAAAACGAACAAACCTTTCTAATTATCTAGGATAATAAAGTGAACATACCCAAAAAAAAGGAAACTTCTCAAAATTGACACGGGAGAACTGTCACTACTGTCAGTGTCAATCAATATTTGATGACAATTGACAATGGAAATGTAAACTTATGTAACATTAATAAAATCGTAAAATAGTAAATACATTATTTACAGTCAAAATGCACCAAACAATATTATTATATATTGTAGCAATATCCACCAAAAACTGAAAGCACGTGAACATTTGAAGTAGCCATAATCATATAGATTATGGCTACTTCGAATGTTCACGTGCAAATTGCAATATTTTACTAAGACCCCCGTTATCAAGAAGTGCATGTGGATCAATCTCTAAAACGGGCGTATTCGTGTGATCGCTCTGGTGCTTTTTAGATATTGATATTTAATGGTAATTATGTATCTCATTAAAAAGAATGATATTCAAATAGTACATTTTTACAATTGGCCTTCAATTTACATAAACAGTTATGTAAATATTTAAGTTCAAAAATTTCGCGACCAGAGCAATCATAATTGGTGCCAGAGCGATCATAAATGGTGAAATCAGTGAAACAAAAAATTAAATTTTGATAAAATATTATTTATTTAGCCGTTTTCAGTCTTATTCAGTGTACATGTAACAAGATTATATGTAAGAGAAATGTATTATTTTAGAAAAAGGTCAAGGCATATTATCAGTCACACATCAAAAACACGGAATATTTTATATAAAACTATTGCTAAAATAACATAATTATAAAAATCAACCTTTGGCCTAGTTTCATATATTTGGACTTAATTAAATCACTTCTAGGTAAATGAGACAAAATTAAAAACCTTTTAAAATCAACCATTAATACCTAAAGTCTTTTATAGTTATAAAATGACTTAGACTCATTAAATATTAGTTTTTAAAAAGTAATTAAAGAAAACTAACGTTTGTAAAGAACAAGATAAAATTCTTAAAAATAAACATGTTATAAACGTAAATATTTTTAATCTTATAATTAATGGGACTTAGAATCATGACTAAAATAACAGTATTTTCAAGATTATCTAAGAGATTTCTAATAATCACATTTTCCTTAACTATATCTTTAATGGAAAGTAAATAATTAAAAAGAACGACACAAAGTAAAATGCAATTCAGATGATCAGATCAGTCAAATTATAATAATACAATTTCTATAAGGCTTAGTTGATCAACAAACTAAGATAATAAGGTTTATTGGAAGCTCAGAAAATTGAATAGTCATCGGAGTCGGAGTCGGGTAAATCTTTTGCTGCAGCAACCTTTGTCAAGGTGTTATCGTTTTGCAAGGAAGATAAAACTACCTCGGAAATACTTGGAGTAATTAAATTTTCATAGTCAATAGATGGGACTTCATCCCAAAAACTGTCCGGCAGGTCCGAGTTGTGTAATGATTGTTGACTTTGATTTGCAGTTATAGTCTGTCTATTTAGCATTTGTGGGAGCTGAATTTGCTTCTCCTGATTGCATTTTTTTGAACGCTTAACCAGCGAAGGTCGGCTTGTCTTCCTTGATGCCCGTGACATGTTTGTCTTTGAGGTGTTTTGGTTCGAGTCGCTATTAATTTGGTAAAAGCCTAAGTGTTTGCCGTGCGGACATTGTACAGCCTCTTGTGAGCAGTTGTCTAAATCGCAGCTTAGTCGCCTCATAGCCAAAACGTTTTTAGTATTTGCTGACCAAATTACCTGGTGTACCTTCATAGTACCCTGAAATTCTTTTATTTCTTGCGATATTAACATTTCTTTTTCTAATATGGCAGATTCTGCAACTTCTTCCAGGATAATTCCGGACACATTTGTTTTGAGATAGGATATAAACGTTTTCGTATCAGGTATATCTAATCCATGAGCCACCATTTTATCGGCAGTCCTCTTAAGCGTTCCTCCAACACCATCAGGAGCACCTTTACCGTGACCCTTTTCCGAATAGTTCCATATAACTTTACGTAGACTTGGGTATTGCCAGTGTAGTTTTGATATAATATGAAACAATTTCTTGTTCCGGTATTGACCCGAAGGTGAGTCAGACAAGAAGTGCAAAGACGTTACTCTGGGCAACATGTTTTCTATATAAAGGAGGACTGGCACCAAATGTTCCCAAACAGCTACAGCGTCATGTCTTAAGCTCTCACTAATAGTACAGAAGCACTGTGACTGGAGTAAATCATCTTTTTTGTAATAAATTACTACGGTATGCAAGGTCACTTGTTGGCGCGACCCGCCAAAGTGAAATGATTGAATTTCAGTCGCGTATTTTGTGTTATAATTTTCACTGAAGTCACAATGGATTAAACACTCATCGTAATTTAAATTAGCTTTAAGTTTTTTAATGTAGCTATTCTGGGCTATAATATTAGCACAGTGATGCATGTATGAGGTGCATATATTTTCAAAATAATCAATAACATCCTTGGGATTAGCTTCGACTTTTTGCTTTAAGGTTTGTGTAGTTTTCATTTCTTTTCCATTTTTCATGTAAGTCTTTTTGATTTTGGCCCACTTTAAATATTCAATTTGCTTACTGTTATCAAACTCTTTATATTCCAAGTGTTTATTTTTACACATAATGCAACATCTTGTAAGGCAGTCTATACTTCTCGAATTACACGTTAAGGAGGTTAAGATTTCCGTTGATGATTTTTCTATAATAATGCAGTTTTTTTTCAATGATAGGGCCACCAAATCCATGTTTTCATGATCTACACACAGACATGTATCACGGCATTTTGCATCTGGGACAACGGCCCAAAAGGCAAACTTAGATCGCAGCTTACAAAAGAAACTGTAACTTATATTATGCTGCGGAAATCTTAATATAAATTTTTGGTGCAAATTGTGTATGTTATCATTTAAATAGCGCTTTTGCTTTTTTATTTTATTTCTAGTTATAAACTCCTTTTTACCAGACGTCATGCGGCTAACATCGTCATCTTCAAAAAACAGTTTTATATTTCTTATTAACTGTTGTTTTACTGTATATTTTATTTTTTGTACGTTATCTTTGTTTGGAGTTAAAACCAACATTTTTCTTTCTAAACGTTTACCTTCTTTACTTTGATTTTTTAACCTGTTCAACTGTCTTCTAATACGTTCATTTCTTAATTTCAACTCTTGAATTTTTTGATCTTTTAGTTTTAATTCCTTATTAGCTCTATATTTCATCTTTCTTAATAAGGCTTTCCATGGAGAGGTTTTTTTTTTAACTGACGATATTTTATGCTTAGGGAATATATCTAGACTTTTTTGAGACGTATGTGTTATGTTGCTAATTGAGCTTTGTGGACTACCGGGACAGATGCTGGAGGAAGCACTGCTAATGCATGTTAGTTCATTCGTTCGTTCAGTATCTTGCGATAGCCGCTGAGATCTTGTTATTCTTCTTAGTCTACTAACCGGTGACGCGGGTGAATCAAAATAAGACAATTTTTCGTATTCTTTAGAGGTCTCTGGAAGACAGGAACTTGTCTGAGAATGAACTTTTACACGATTAACAATGTTAAACTCATTTTCAACATCTCGTGTTACAGTTTGCAGTATCTCTCTATGTTTTGTTACATTGTTGGTGCTTAAGGTTGAAGATGATTGAGGAACATTAGAAAGAGGATCACGATTCTCAGATATACAGGGTGAAATTGAAAACATGCGACAAACCGAAATGGGAGATTGTACTCATCATTATGAACAACTTTTACTAAGGGACCAATGATGCAATCGCGAAAAAAAAAACATCTGTTCCCTACATTTATGTTCGCATAACTCGTCAAAATGTAGGGAACAGCTGTTTTTTTTTTGCGATTGCATCATTGGTCCCTTAGTAAAAGTTGTTCATAATGATGAGTACAATCTCCCATTACGGTTTGTCGCATGTTTTCAATTTCAACCTGTATAGATAGGTTCTTCATTTATTGGAAGCTCATTAGTTGCTGATATCTTATCCACTTTTTTCTTTAAATAATATCGTCGAGAACTCTGCCTACTTTTCTGCCTACGAACCTTTTGCTGGCTTGGAGTCAAATCACTCATTGGTAGTACTGTGCCCTGAGCTTTTTTTCCTTTGGTAACTCTCTCTTGACTTTACAAGCCATTGTGCGTATAAATCTGGATCATTTTTTATCTTGGCCATTCTACGACGCTCAGCCAATTTCTTCCTAAGACGTTTTTCTTCAATAGATAATTTATTTCGAGGCATGATTTCAATCTGCAACAATAGTTGCCATTAAATTTTAGAGAAGAAAGGGTTACAGTTGTGTTTAGCTAAATAATATCATAATATCATCAAGGTAAAATACGTCAAAATCTGTTTATGGGTTTAGGTTACCTAAAGAAACCCAGGAAAGGTTATAAATTAAAGGTTATAAGCATAGTTCATCGTTTGTCATTGTTACAGTCCGGTACTACTACTTAAAATAGATTAATAACTTACAATTAATGCAAAATATCATCGCTCTGGTCTTTTTGGACAGAGCAATCACAGCCATAGCGATCAGAAAAAGTCACAAAATCATAAATATAGCCGAATTTAAAAGCAGTAGAAAGTTGTGATTACGTCTCATAAAAAAACATTATAACGATCAGTTAATTCACATAACAAACACATTCACAAGTTTACTATTTAATTTAAATAACGTGCCATAGTAATCATAAAATTCGAGAACCAAATCCAGAGCAATCATAAACTTACCTTCGTAATGTTGGAGCGCGGGAACGTGGCACACAGGTATCTTCCTTGGCGGTTGGACCACTACTGGCGTTGCCCCGCGGGAGGGGAATAGAGTGTCTATAACGCGTAACTAGGGATGAGCGCGGTGTTTTACGTCAGCGCAGAGTGATGAGATAGAATGCCCGGTCTCTATTTTAAATTCAAATTGTGGCAAAAATATTGTTAATATAACTAAAAATATTTTATTACTATGAAGATTAACTATTTGTTATGTAATCTAAAAAGTTGTTTCAATATGAACTTTCTCATTAAAAAGTTAAAGACTATTTTTTTCATTCAATCGGGAGTTGGGTCAACCCAGAGCGATCAGGATTTTAGGGTTTAAGATTTTTTTTTAAATTCTTAAAATAAACTTATTCATAATACTAGCCTTGTTTCACGTAGATTAAACACCAAACTGTACATAAAAAAAATATTTTGAAAACGTTTTTCTATTTTAAAATGGGTTTATCCAGCCCGACACGAAAAAAACTGCCTCTGGAGATCGACCCATGTATTAGCATATTCCACAAGAGCTTAGAATCAGCAGAAGTAAACAAATAATATAATGGTATCTACTGATCGAAACCATTGTTTAATTACCTAGAATTCCTTTTTAGTGACTTGGAATCGAGATCAGAAGTGGATGAAAAGCCTTTCGAAAATTATGCTATTTAAAAACTGATTAGTATTGGACGCAAGTGTACGGTTTTGTTATGAATAAAACTTCAGTTTTTAAAATAGTATTTATTTATTGAATTTCTTCATTTTCAATGTCATGTCTTATTACTACTGTCGAGAAACTGAGCAGGTGGGGGATACATTATTTTTATGCTGAGCCCATCAAAGATACCAGACAATTGTCATCAGATGTTTAAAATCCCGTTGAAACCGACCATTTACAACTTTTACAACCCACCTGCAGTGTTACTTGTCGTGATTTGTTGGCTTTTTCAGTCTATAATTGACTTTCCCCTTCACTTAAGGTCTCTGGTTTACACACAGTATATCCCGAAAATGTGAGCAATGGGATAGTCTCTAAAACCGCAGTCGAGAATAAAAACATCATTCTGTCTAAAATATTCAATACTATCGGTTCTTCGTCTTAAAAGAGTTTGTACATCATTTTGAGCCTCGACATATTTAACACTAAGAAAATCTAACTCAGCTCTTGCGGTGTCTGTGTTGGCTTGAGACAAAGACGTCGAATTCATGGAAGAAGAATGGGGCTCATTTTCTTTATCGCTGTTTAGATTTTGTAAATGGTGATGTAATTCTAATAATTTAATTTTTGCGGCATCTCGCTGATCATCAGAGAGAGTTGAATTTACTCTCCCGTCGAGAAAAACGGCACATAGCGTCGTTGTTAAATAAAGTGTGTTCCCTGTTGTCCATAGAATTAATCAGCAATGTGCTCAGATCTGTATTAATATTTTTTAATTTAATTTTACACAACAGCCACTGCAAATAAAAGTCACCTATTGTGAGCTGCTCATGTTGCAGGATTTTTGACAGTTCTTTAGCAGGCAATAGGGAAGTTAAATAATCTTGTAACGTATTCCAAGCCGTTTCCGTTAAGTATAAATTAGAATCGTGAGCATTGTCACAAATATCTTTTAGTGCTATTAATCGCTGAATCATATCAACAGTTGAGTTCCATCTAGTAGGACAATCTAGGATAGATTGATTCTTTCCTGCTTTGGCTATTTCAGCAGCACATTTTTGAGTTCGCAACTGCTTAGCAACTTTTCTTGCGTCATTTATGACTTGTTTGATTTCAGTACTATTGCAAACTTCTAGAACAGACAACTGTAACGTATGTGCAGCGCATCTTATTATGGCTATATTCCTTTGCTGACTCGTGTTTTCATGAAACTGCATTGACAGTGACCAAGTAATTGTTTCAGTGTACTGGTTTTGACTATCAATATCGAATTCAGTATCAGCGTCATAATCAAAGTCGGAATCTGAAGCCATTGAGATATTTTCAAGATCTTCCATATGATCCGGACTTTGATCGTCCATTTAATGGAGGATCAAAGTCCGGATGTAATTTTGATCGCTGACGTTTTCCATGCTACAATTTCCAACTTCAGTAGAAATGCTCTGAATTGGAACATTTGTTCTTTCATTTAGTAGCCTACTCATCTTTAGCATATTTGCTCCATTATCTGTAGTGAAACTATAGATGTTGTCTAGATCAATCCTAAACCTTTGCAAAACAAACAAAACTTGTTCTTTCAGGTGTTCTGAAGTATGTCTCTCCAATAGCTCTATCATTGCTAAATTTTTTAATACAATAACCCCTTCTTCTAAATATTGGGCGTTTATCCCCATAAAACTTCTGAGTGAAAGTGATGCTACATCTACATGCAAATCATTTTGGCCTGAAGGTCTTTAGCCATACTAATACGTAAACTTCTAGCAGTTTCAATTACATTGTTTCTAATTCTGCGTAATCGCAGATGTTTTGTTTAGTCTTAGCAACTGAACTGCAGCCTCTGTTATGAATGAGACTTGAGAGCCCTGATCCATCAGAGCTATTAAAACAACAGCAGTGCCAGTTCTCGACTCAATATTGACCAAGGCTGTGGCTAACAGACCGTGGTGGTTAACATCCGCAAAACAACAAATGGGCTTGGTCTCGCTTTGACTGGAAGAGGTGGCTGCATTAGCCGCCGCCACCTTTGTATCTGTTGTATCAGCTTCAGCAGAAATGGCAGTTGATTTTTGGGTGAAGTAGTGTGTGGTGCTTCTTCTTACACAGATGACATTTTGTATGTTGACGACAAGAATAGACGGAATGGCTTGTTCCTAGACAATTTTAAGCAAAGCTTACTGACTCGTGCATACTGACGACGTTCATCACAATCTTTCTTGGCAAAGGTTTTACAGTGACACAATTTATGGTCTCCAGAACATAATACACACTTTTGAGACGCGACATGAAAAGATTTGGCACTATTATCACGAGAATTGTTTTGTTTGTTAGCTTTAGGATCCAAATACTCCAAGGCTCTAAACCTAGATTCCATGAAAGTATTAAACTCATCAACCTTAGGCAAATCATCACTAGAACTATTTCTTAGTTACCACTTTTTACGGGACTCTGTATCTAATTTTTCGGAACATAGGTACACAACAATTGCATCCCAAGAACCAACATCAATGTCCAGACAGCGTAAACCATGTAAACAATCAACAGTCGTGTCTAACAGCGTTTTAATGTTGGTCAATGATTACTTAGTAATAGACAATTGATGGACGAGTCGTTTGAGCATACAGTTAGCTAAAAATCTTTTATTGTCAAATCATTTGTTTAGAATCGACCAACACTCATCATAATTAGACGCAGTCACAGGTATGTGTCGTAGTAACTGTTCTGCTTCGCCTGTTAGGTGGCCTTTTAAATAGTGGAGTTTCTGAACGTGATCTAGTGTATCATTTTTATGGATCGGTGACGTAAATAAATCACGGAATGTCACCCATTCAGAATAGAGACCCGAGAACGTAGGTAAACAAATTTGTGCCAATTTTACATTTGAATTATTTTGATTATTAGAATGTTTATTATTAGTAGGATTAGCACTTTCGCACTGACTTAGTTGAAGTAGGTATTCTTTTAATTCGGACTTATAGTTTATGTACAAATCTTCAGTTAAGTCATATGTTTCTGTCGTAAAATAAACATTTTTTTTTACTTCTTCGTCGGTTGCTTTTTCTATGATGCGCCTATGTGTCTCAACAAAGTCTTGTTTGAATGTAAGATTGTGTAAGACGATCCTTAGGTGATTTTCTAAAGTTGATTCCCGCTTTCTCTAATATTGATTTATTGTTCAGTTGCAATTTACCCAAGGATTCCATTGTGCACAACAAGGCGTAATTCAATTTCTTAATGCAACCGACAAAAAATTACCAAGTCAATGAACAAAAGATCGGTAAACCTTTACAAATGTGAACACGATTCACTTAAGAAATATCTGGCATAGATTTCCAGGCACAACAATTTATCGGTAATTATTTTAAGTACAAAACTACTAAAATATAAAGTCCCAACACTTATGACTGCAACAATTTGATCTTTCGAAATTCACTGATTTTACAAGTCTACCAAATAAACACAAGGATTGTAACTCACAGTTATGTCTGCCAAACCTTGTAACTCACAGTTTTGTCTGCCAAACCTCTCCCGACACGTCGCCGTCACTCTTGATGTCACTGCTGATACCGCTGCGAGTGTGTCGTCACTGTCCGTGACGTCACATTTGTCGTCGTTGCTGATGTCACCGTTGCCTCGTGTTGTGGGCCTCAATATGTTGGTGGCACCCCCGGGCGTAGACGGCCGCAAACCTCGTTGCTGCGCTGCTGTACTCCGTTGATCACCAATTCACCACACACTGGGGAATTTACAGGCACTTCAGGGCGATCCACCACTAGTTTCTATGCCTCACCGCACTACACCAAACTCACTTCACTTGCCGGCACGACTTTCACTTTCGCTATCCGACTCGATAGGACCAAATTATGTTCGACCCTCAACAACTGCCTGAAGATGTTATTTGAAATAAAACAAATCGTTCAAAGCGAGAACAAAAAAATATATCTATTTCCAATCCTTAAGTACTATTCGCGGAGAATCTTAACATCGCGATTTACAAAAAGGACACCTTTTCTTTCTTGTAATCCTGATGTACTTGGCTTGTTTTCTTTTTCATCTAATTCTCTGTATATTACTGACCTTACATTGTCTCTTTCTATTTCTCTTATTCCATCATATCTCACATTTTTTTCATCAAAATGCACATCTCTTCGAGATTTAAATTTCATTACTTTCGGGATCCCATAATCTATATCCATTTGGACTATATCCAATAAATCTCATTGCTTTTGCTCTTTCCTCAAGTTTTGACTGTCTTGGCAATACAATCATCCATGCTTTCGATCCAAATATTTTCATATTATCTGTATCATATTTACCATAATACAACTCTGCTGGTGTTTTAAACTTTACAGCTGCTGATGGACATCTGTTTATTTGATACATAGCACACTTAACTGCCTCTCCCCATAATTCTTTCGGAAGGTTGGATTCGATCATTGATGCTCTTGCTTTATTATACAGGCTGATTTTTTAGTCACCGTCCAAATTTTTCAGGGTGATAGTACCCGTGAAATTGAACAACTTTCTCCAAGGAACATGGGTCGAAATATGAAAAATAAAATCGACCTCCCATGCAAAATCAATAGTTAGGTGGTCGATTTTGTATGGGAGGTCCGATTTTTTTTTTCATATTTCGACCCATGTTCCTTGGAGAAAGTTGTTCAATTTCACGGGTAGGTACTATCACCCTGAAAAATTTGGACGGTGACTAAAAAATAATTCTGTATACAGTCCTGTTCATTATTTCAGATACTCCATTCATTTTTGGACTGTAGGGGTTTGTGTACTCCATTTTTATCCCATTATTTATCGCAAATTCGTTTATAATTCTATTTTTAAATTCGCCACCACTATCGCATTTTATCCTTTTTACTTTATTTTGTTTCTGTCTTTCTAAATATCTCACATAATCTATTAAGTTTTGTTTATACTTCAACAGATATATTACTCCAAAATCTGTATAATCATTCTCAATTACCTGGTAATATCTTTCTTCATTTATGCTGGGTATATTTACTGGACCTGTAATATCAGTGTGTAAATTTCGCATACGTTTTCTGATCTTGGCATTACTACTGGATAGAATGGTAATCTCGTTGATTTTGCTCTGATGCACACGTGACATCTTTTCTCATTATTTGGTAACTTTAAAGTCCTCAACCCATTTCTATTCAAATATCCTAGTCTTTGATGCCATAGGTTTTTATCATTTACTGTTGTATAACATTCATTCTCTGTTTTTTTTTTTCAGTTGCAGTTTATATCATTTTCCATATTTTTCTCCATACACTCTCAAGTTATTTTGTATAATGTTTACCATATTTCCTTGAAATATTACAAGACTATTCTTCTCAACTAATTTACTTACTGAAAGTAAGTTTTGCGTTACATTGGGCACTTAAAATTAAGGCTTCAATATTTATGCATCTGCCTTTAACTTCTGTTTTTACCATTCTTCTCTCTGTTGCTTCTAAATATTCGCCATTCGCGACTTTTATTCTTACTGGTTCTGTTAATGTTTTAATTTTTGTCGTATAATCTTTGTATTTATCCTGTACCATGTTGTCTAAAGCTCCTGAGTCTATTATAAACTCAATTACGTTTGACTCAATGTATTCATTTGTTACGTTCCAATAGAGTTTGTACTTTCAAATAAATAGTATAAAACCATTAAAGGTAACTCATATTTTCAGTTTTTCTAATTAATACGCGTCATAGATTAGGGCGCATAACTCGAGACGGATGTACTTTAGAGCTGTGCTGCCATGATAACTATTGTTTGAATGGAAGTAATCTACTCATCTAACAAGGTGGCGATAGTGTGCCATCAAAAAAAAAGGCACCAGTTGCCCATACATTTCAGGCAAAGCCCTTTGAAATGTCAAAAAGATACAAAGCTTTAGGACCACTATCTAAGGTTTGATAACATAATAAATGAAATTGAAATTGGAGAAAGCATGTCTGAGTCCGATAAAGTGTGTCATTTATTATTAACACTGCCAGATAATTATGAAAATGTAATAACATCACTGGAAACAATGTCAACAGAAATGGAAATCATAATTGATTTTGTGAAAGCAAGATTGCTCGATGCTGGTGGATATATCCGAAGACATGAATCTGGCAGCCAACGCTGCACATCCGAAAGAGACGATCGTTTCATTGTATCGTCAACTTTACGCAATCGGTTCTCCAATGCTGTCGAAGTGCAGCAATGGCTTTGAACAGTGCGCAGAACCTCTGTAAGCGTCTGTACGGTTAAGAGAAGGGTACGGGAGAAGAAAATTGCTGCCCACAGAGCTGCTACAGGCCCAAATTTGCCTGCACAGCGTAAGAGAAACCGGTTACAATTTGCCCCTGACCATATTGATTGGACAGTAGAACAATGGAGGCCTGTGCTCTTCACAGATGAGACAAAGGTGTGTCTTTTCTTCAACGATAGGTGTAGAAGAGGGTACAGAAGGCAGGAGAAACGATTCGCGTAAGCCTGTATAAAAGAGACAGTGGAATACGGGGGTGGCTCGTGCATGTTTTGGGGTGTATGGGTACTACTTGGGCTGTTCAGTAAAACACTCGTTTTGGGAATGGTGATGAATTTATTTCCAAACCAATATTTATACTTACCAAATTCTTAAAAACTACTTACATCCTAATGGCTGATCAGCTACCATAGAAATTTGGTCAGCCAATCAGCGTTTAGCACGCTTAATAAAAACTAGTTGCGGTCAGTGAGCCGCTTAGTAATTCGGAGATAGCCGGCGCGTGAGTATGTCCGATGGAGACGTGTTGACGAGGAGTGCAATGATATAAACGACCGCGTGGGCTAGCAGCAATCAGTCCCACGGTCAGTCAGTTCTTGAAACGCAACTCGAAGCGTTTCTTCGATAAAGCCGAAATTCACCGCAATCCCTTGATTGTGAAGGCCGCCACTTATGTCCCCAGTAGGATTAGCTCTGTCCGACGGCCGAGACATGTCCTCTTCGACCCAGACGACCCCATTACCATCCTTCAGGAAAGCAATAGGGCCACCAGTATAGTTCGCACACATCGCACAAAATCGTCATTCCGAACTCGCCGCCGAGGTCCTCGCGCCCCGCGAAGACCCCTAGTATCGGCGCCTAACGTCGAGACCCCCGACCGACCCTTGCTCGTTGAAGCGCCAGCCCGCGCCGCAGCTGAGCCAGTAGCTTTAAATTCCCTGATCAATAATAATGCCAATATTTTGATCCAGCCTGTCCCCAATAATGATAGCTGTCCCCCTGTTCAGAAAGTGTGTCTCCGCCTTTATCCGCAGTTATGTATGGCAACACTTAAGAAAAATAAAGGCTTTTGCCGCGACGACGTTACATCGAACAACATGTTTAAGTGTTTTATTTAAATAAATAACCTTCGGCGACTGAATTTCGTGGATCCATCTCCGATTGAAGCGGAATCTTCAACATCTGGCGACCGTGACAGGACTGTGATTTTCACAAAAGAAAAAAAAAAAATGGACACGAAGGTAAAATTGCGAACCGTCGTGAGACGCCATTTTACTAAATGCGCAAATTCATTAGAAACTTTAATAAAAGCCGAAAAATTCAGCAAATTTGAGGCAGAAGCCAGCCGAAAAATAGCTCACGAGGTTTATCTCAAACTAGCAAAGTTAGACGAGGAAATTCAGGAAATGGTTCTCGCCGACTCCACGTGGCAGGAGAGAGACCTTGAGAAGGAATTGGACGAGAAAACTAAGTACGAAACCAGGTGGGCAGTTCTCAATACTCATTATGACTCATTAACCGCCACCGCCAGTTTACCGCAATCTGAAAAAGAATTTTCAAACTTCCTACGTTAGAACTGAAAAAATTCGATGGAAAAATCAAAAATTGGTTAGGATTTTGGGGATCATTCCAAAAAATAGATAGTGACAAAAATATGGTCGAAACGGATAAACTACAATACCTTTCTCAATCGATGGAAGCTAACACAGATGTAAAACTATTCGTAGACAGTTTCCCAGTAACCAACAACAGCTATAAATTATGTATTCAAGATTTAAAAGCTCGTTATGCACGCGAAGATCTACTAATACAAGTGTATGTAAGAGAGCTGCTAGCATTAATTTTGGACAAAGAAAGCAATAAAGAGCTAAGCACTTTGTATGACCAACTCAACGGGCAACTGAGATCTCTAGAAATCTTGGGGGTGACAAAAGACAAATTCTCCGCTTTTCTCTTACCAATGGTAGAATCTGCTCTGCCTCCAGAAACTTTACGAGCATGGGAAAGAGCAAGACCAGAAATATCAGATGATACACTCAACTCATTACTCACTTTCCTGAAAAAGGAAATAGAGAGCGACCAGAGAATTTCAATGGCGAAGTCCACATTTACATCTGAACCGTCGAAGTCACATGAAGCCACAGCAGCAGGTTTTACTGTGAACAGCAAAGAAAGAGGAGAAAAAAGAAGAGAAAATAAGTGTGTCTGGTGCGATAAAACTGGTCATTCCAACGTTGAATGCTACAAATTGGGGAAACTTTCTATTGAAGAGAGACAAGAACATCTGAAGAAAAAGAGAGCCTGTGTTCTTTGTCTAAAGGTAGGACACCATGCTAAGATATGCAAAGCATACATCAAATGTTATGTTTGTGGGCAACGACACTCACCTGTACTCTGTCCCGGGACGCATCAACCTGAAACGAAGCCAGTAACCAAACATGAGAAAAAAGACAGTGAGCCAGCTCTTCAAAATCTCTCCAACTCCGAGAAAAAGACGAGGGGGACAACCTTTCTACAGACAGTAGCGGTGGAGGTGACCTGCAACGGGAAGAAAGAAAAAGTACGAGCCTTATTCGACAGCGGGTCACAGAGATCCTACATCAAGGAGGAGGTAGCAGAGAAACTGGGCATACCAGAAGCAGGCGAAGAGGAGCTGAGCCATTCACTGTTTGGGGGGGTCACCGTATCCTCTAAACAATATAAAACATACAACTTCATAGTAGAAAGTCTTGACTCTAATTTCAAATTAGAAATGTCAGCCTTAGGGCAATCTTGCATATGTAAACATGTACCCAAAGTGGATGATTCTAAGATGTCAAGGTTGTTAAACAAATATAATATTAGGTTGACAGAAATTGAGACAACTGAAGTAGGCTTATTAATAGGAGCAGATTATTTAGGATTGTTACTAACAAATTCCTTTGTCCAGCTCGAGAATGGCTTAACTGCTGTAAAAACAAACCTAGGTTGGACAGTTCAAGGAAAGATTACAGTAGCAAATACTAATGTTGTGTTATCACTCTTTTGTGCCCAAAATATAAATAATTACTGGGATCTAGAACTGTTAAGCATTAATGACCCAACACAGGTGCAGTCCAAGCAGCAGAGAGAAGAGGAAGTAATCGCAAACTTTGAAGAAAATATCCATGTCAATGAACAAGGCAGGTACGAGGTCTGCCTTCCGTGGAAGGTGGGGCATGATGACTTGCTGAGCAACCAGGAACTCTCCATTCGCCGCCTGGAATCAACAACAAAGAAATTAGTAACATGTGGAGCAGAAAATTGGGCAGATCTAGCGTCCAGAGGGTGCGACGCGCGCCAGCTGCTGGAGGTACGCTGGTGGGAAGGTCCACGCTGGCTGCTGCAGCGACCAGAACTATGGCCGCGGTCAGCGCTGGTAGTAGACGAGAAGATAGCCAACCTGGAAATGAAAAAGAAAGCATTATGTAATACAAACACTTGCATAGATAAAGGTATGGTCGAAAGTCTATCTTATTACTTCCACAAATACACAAAAATAGTAAGGATGACAGCGTGGATGCTGCGATTCATCTTCAATGCTCTTCACAAGAAAGATAAGAAGAGTGGAGAACTGACATATGATGAATGTGTTGAAGCTGAAAATAAAATTATTTTTGTAATACAGACAGAAAGCAAGGAGTATATCGAAAAGCAGTGTGGAAAATCAACACAGGTATACTATGACACAGATAAATTACTCAAAGTGAAGACAAGATTATTACTTACCGACTTACCTGAATGCACCAAATCGCCTGTAGTAGTTCCCGCGAAGAATGACATCATCCGAAGAATGGTAGAGCAGCGGCATGTACAGCTTCTACACGCAGGTACAAACACGATGATTACCGACCTGCGAAAGCGATTCTGGATTATTGGTATAAGACTTCTGGTTAAATCTGTAATAAATAAATGCATTGTTTGCAAGAGACATACCTCGCAGCCGTCACAAGCGCCAACAGCGCCACTACCTATAGAACGAGTGCAGCTGACCGCACCGTTCGAGGTCACAGGAGTCGACCTGGCGGGGCCTTTATACCTACGAGACGGTGAGAAATGTTGGGTCGTGCTCTACACATGCGCAGTCTACCGAGCGGTACACTTGGAGTTGACTAAGTCGCTGTCAACACAGGCGTTCCTACAAACATTCCGTCGATTCATAGCGCGTCGTGGACGAGCAACCACGATGATATCGGACCATGGAACAAATTTCACAGGTACAAAACATCTATTACAGAATGTAGATTGGGACGAAGTACAGCGCCAATCTACGATACAACGGATAAGATGGAAACTAAATGCTCCCGCAGCGTCGTGGTGGGGAGGTTTTTACGAGAGACTAATAGGCCTTATGAAAAACTTACTCAGACGAGTCCTAGGTAAGAACTCTGTATCCTACGAAGAAATGCAGACATTGCTTTGCGACTGCGAAACAGTCATGAACGATCGACCACTCACGTACGTCGAAGACGACAGCGCCAGCGCGTTAGAGCCGTTAAGTCCATCAAGTTTTTTACAAACCTTAGGTTCATCAGATACAACTGATCTCGATCAGATAGACACAACCAGTCTGAACAAACGGTTGAAGTACTTGCAAAAGCTCCGAGAAGATTTTCGTCAACGATTCAGGAACGAGTATCTCACTACACTGATACAAAGACACAAGGACAAGTGGGGTAATCTAAAGGTAGGTGACATAGTTTTAATAGAAGGAGAAGACAAGAGAATAAAGTGGCCACTAGGACTGGTAGTCGAGACATTTACAGGTAAAGATGGTATTCATAGAGCAGCAAAGGTAAAAACATCAGCTGGATATAAAATTCGACCAGTTCAACGTCTCTACAGGCTAGAGATTTCTTCTTCCGAGGTGGAGGGACAGCATAAACAAGAGAACAGCTCCATTCATACTGGTAAGAAATTCCATATTATTAGCAACTCTCCTGAAGCCATAAAGATCAACTCTCCTACAGACAAGGTCATTGAGACACCAATGACCGACATAATGACTGAAAAGGTAACCCGTACTGGTAGAGTCACCAAAATTCCCAGTAAATATAATATATAAATATAATTTCTCATAAATAATCTACATAAATTATATTACTGCTGGGTCAATTTTTATTACAGAAACTGCATAATTACTGACTACACTATTTCGACGGGTCCTACGTATACTAGTACAAGTGCAAAAACACAACTTTACAGGAGAGCGGATTAAACGTTCTTTACCTTGTAACTTTGACATAAAGCAATAGAAATATTTGAAATTTTGTAATGTTGTATTTGAATATGATATAAACAAGACTGCATCATTTGATTTTCTTAATTTTTAATACTTTGGAAAATAGCATGACTTGCATTGGTGTAGGTTATTTTCTTTACCATAATAGAACCGGTAAAGTGATACAAGTGACCACTTATACCAGTATATAGTGTACTTATTTGTACACATAATTAAGGAAAATAGAAAGAAATCACCTTGTTTACATGAACTTTTTTATCTATTGAGCTAATACAAGCATGTACTATGAAGAAAAACATCTTCTTTAAAATATTTGAATGGGTATATGAGTAAATGAAAACAAATAATAAAAAATCTAAGTAGAAATTTAATTCAAATAGTAACCTCAACAGACCTATGCTTAGTAGGTGCTATTACTCTGATAGTAATTATACCTCACAAAGGAGAAATAAATCAATGGCCTTGGCATTGAAAATTTATAACATTAAAAAAATATTCTCAACTTAAAGTAGGAACTGTCGTTAATGCTATTAATTATTAATTTATATTATAATTACTACTTACTATGACTAATCAGTCTTTCAAACATTATCAAATTATTTATTGCCTGGTCCCATGGTGCATATTTATCGTAACAACAATCGCAGTCGGTAATGGTATAAAAGACATAATAAAAAGAGAAACAACATCTTAGAAAATAAAAATTAGGCTTTTTTAAATACAATCTAGTCAGAGACATCACCATGTCCGTATCTTCAAATTATTGTAAAATGTGTGGTACCGCTCAGGAATGACATTGGATTTGCAAAGATCTTGAAGATCTTTAAATTTTTTCGTGTCAATTGGTAACAAACTTTTGTAAGCTACATCTAATCTCTCAAATTTTTTTGAAACATTTTGTATACTGGCACGTGTCAGACATTGTATATTTTTGTAACCCACTTCTTCAAACGCATATTTATAATTGAGCATAAATAAATCTTTGGCTTGAACATTTACTTCGCAAACCTTACTCCACATAACAACTTCCCCAATGGAATTCTTCCTCCAGTTATCAAAAAAGGCAAGGCAAGACTTAAAATCGAAGACAAAAGATTGAGTAACTTCTTTAACAATGTATGGTTTTGCATTAGCTGTCGCCATTTTGAAGGCCAGGATCCACTGTTCTGGAGTATAAATTAAAATATTTCTGGTTTTTCTTTCAATTACGGAATGAATGCTGTCACCCTCATTTTGAGTATGACCAACAACAAGAAATCTATGGGTGATGTTCACGTTAAATTTCCAAGCGCAATACATATACATAAGGAAAATTATTCTATTTCGATTCTGGCCTCCACAATTGTCCGACCAGAATATAAAAGTTTTGACACCTTGCTCCACCTTCATACCAATAAAATCTAAAATACAGCTGGCTATTTTATTGGCTCCTTTTTTAGCAGTTTTAGCAGTGTTAATTCATTTTTTAAACATAGTTACACATCATCTTTAAAATTTCCTTAAACCACTATACGAAGTACGCGAGTCAACAATATGAACCTTGTATACTGGTGCAAGTGAAAAATAAATAAACTACACATAATTTAATTTTATGAAATTGTTACATCTGATCAGAGAAAACAAAGTTTAACATTATGGTATATTTAAAATGTTAAATTGATGAACGTTTCGCGAACGTGAACGCTTCATTGTTGTTACTTTTTACCACTATTACTACAGACAAACAATGTCCGATTTTTTTAAACATTGAATACATGAACTACGACGCATCGCAGTTATACCAGTGTTCGACGTGCTCTCTGCAACGACGCCGCGTGCATACTGGAGTGAAGTTCACTTGCGCTCACGCGTCGCGTTATACGCGACAACCTACAGTGGTGCAAGTGACTTACATCAGTGTAGGTAGTCGCGAGGCTTAAAATAATGTTACTTACATCAGTTTACAAGTTTCTATCTTTGAAATTATTTGATATTTTAATATAATTTTTACAGGATACAAATATAAGGTAATTTTAAGGCTTTTGATGCAAAAAAAACGGTTTTCATCGTTTTGCGGGTTGTACCAGTATACGTAGGACCCGTCGATTTATTAACCTTGATTTCATTTTCTGTCAACCTAAAACAATAATTCATCCAATTTAATAATATTAAATTTGTAAATTCGTAAATATAGCTAGGTATATAATAATACAGTTGTACAATTTTAGCTATCGTAAAAGATTATAAATAAATTAACATGTGAAATATACATACTCTGATCAATGTGTATAATTAAGTTACGCTGTATAAGTATGTGTGTCAAAGACATAATAATGATTGTTACTTTTATATTAAAGTCACTCTTAATAAATAGATTGTTGAGATATACAAGACTTATTGTTTAATGAAACAACAATTGTTTAATCAAATATTTTATTATTACTGATCTCAAATAATAGTATTTATGTGATGTATAATAGATAAAATGTTACATGTTAGATGCAAATTGTAATTTGATTAGCAATTGGATACCAAGGTAGACTTGTAATATTTTCATGCTCATGGATAACTATTTACTTTTAAGTAATTAGCACAAACGGTATTGTTTTGCAATAATAGTGTATTATTTTAAGTTCATTTATATTTTGGAATATAATGTAAATTTGAGTTTGTGTTAAGCACCACCTGTTTCAGGTACATATAAGTTTGAGGTCTGATTATTATTATTTTTCTGGTGGTGGAGGATGTTCAGAAAGTGTGTCTCCGCCTTTATCCGCAGTTATGTATGGCAACACTTAAGAAAAATAAAGGCTTTTGCCGCGACGACGTTACATCGAACAACATGTTTAAGTGTTTTATTTAAATAAATAACCTTCGGCGACTGAATTTCGTGGATATCCATCTCCGATTGAAGCGGAATCTTCAACACCCCCTATCAGTGACGCCCTGAGCCGAGGTCCGTACCCCACAGGGGGTGACCTCAGCGTGCAGTCGCTTAGCATGTAAAGGAGACTGAAACGATTACATACAATCTTGGGCCTAGGTGTAAGAAGATGAAAGTGGTGTCAATTAATAGCTTATACAGGGTTACTGGTAACTCGACGTATTCCTTGCAGGACGTCATAGTAGGGTTAAAATGCAACAAATTAAGCCACCAAATGTTCTACCGAAATTCAGTAGTTTTTGAATTAGTTAAGAGTTTTAGTTTTTTAATGAAAAATCCCAGATTAAACCATTTGAAACCAATTTAAAAATGATTTACGGCGCGACTGTACTGAAATTTAAGTTATTATCATATTTGACGCCGTAGCATACCTTTGTTAATAATTAAAAGTTCAATAATGCCTAAAACATTGGCAAATATCAGTAACAAAACATTTATTTTTTTGTAATTTTTGCTATTACTTCATAAAAAATGTAGTCTAGTGCAAAAAAAAAATACTACACCTGGTGTACAAATTACTAAGAAAATATCCTACGAAGAAATGCAGACATTGCTTTGCGACTGCGAAACAGTCATGAACGATCGACCACTCACGTACGTCGAAGACGACAGCGCCAGCGCGTTAGAGCCGTTAAGTCCATCAAGTTTTTTACAAACCTTAGGTTCATCAGATACAACTGATCTCGATCAGATAGACACAACCAGTCTGAACAAACGGTTGAAGTACTTGCAAAAGCTCCGAGAAGCTTTTCGTCAACGATTCAGGAACGAGTATCTCACTACACTGATACAAAGACACAAGGACAAGTGGGGTAATCTAAAGGTAGGTGACATAGTTTTAATAGAAGGAGAAGACAAGAGAATAAAGTGGCCACTAGGACTGGTAGTCGAGACATTTACAGGTAAAGATGGTATTCATAGAGCAGCAAAGGTAAAAACATCAGCTGGGTATAAAATTCGACCAGTTCAACGTCTCTACAGGCTAGAGATTTCTTCTTCCGAGGTGGAGGGACAGCATAAACAAGAGAACAGCTCCATTCATACTGGTAAGAAATTCCATATTATTAGCAACTCTCCTGAAGCCATAAAGATCAACTCTCCTACAGACAAGGTCATTGAGACACCAATGACCGACATAATGACTGAAAAGGTAACCCGTACTGGTAGAGTCACCAAAATTCCCAGTAAATATAATATATAAATATAATTTCTCATAAATAATCTACATAAATTATATTACTGCTGGGTCAATTTTTATTACAGAAACTGCATAATTACTGACTACACTATTTATTAGCCTTGATTTCATTTTCTGTCAACCTAAAACAATAATTCATCCAATTTAATAATATTAAATTTGTAAATTCGTAAATATAGCTAGGTATATAATAATACAGTTGTACAATTTTAGCTATTGTAAAAGATTATAAATAAATTAACATGTGAAATATACATACTCTGATCAATGTGTATAATTAAGTTACGCTGTATAAGTATGTGTGTCAAAGACATAATAATGATTGTTACTTTTATATTAAAGTCACTCTTAATAAATAGATTGTTGAGATATACAAGACTTATTGTTTAATGAAACAACAATTGTTTAATCAAATATTTTATTATTACTGATCTCAAATAATAGTATTTATGTGATGTATAATAGATAAAATGTTACATGTTAGATGCAAATTGTAATTTGATTAGCAATTGGATACCAAGGTAGACTTGTAATATTTTCATGCTCATGGATAACTATTTACTTTTAAGTAATTAGCACAAACGGTATTGTTTTGCAATAATAGTGTATTATTTTAAGTTCATTTATATTTTGGAATATAATGTAAATTTGAGTTTGTGTTAAGCACCACCTGTTTCAGGTACATATAAGTTTGAGGTCTGATTATTATTATTTTTCTGGTGGTGGAGGATGTTCAGAAAGTGTGTCTCCGCCTTTATCCGCAGTTATGTATGGCAACACTTAAGAAAAATAAAGGCTTTTGCCGCGACGACGTTACATCGAACAACATGTTTAAGTGTTTTATTTAAATAAATAACCTTCGGCGACTGAATTTCGTGGATCCATCTCCGATTGAAGCGGAATCTTCAACACCCCCTATCAGTGACGCCCTGAGCCGAGGTCCGTACCCCACAGGGGGTGACCTCAGCGTGCAGTCGCTTAGCATGTAAAGGAGACTGAAACGATTACATACAATCTTGGGCCTAGGTGTAAGAAGATGAAAGTGGTGTCAATTAATAGCTTATACTATATTATCAACCTTTCACTGAAAATTCTGTGGATTTTGTCAATCTGAGAACAGAGATATAAGAGATAAAGAGATTAAGTAAAAGTGAGGTTATGTTACAATCTATAACTAACAGCTGATTCCTGAAGTGCAAAATGTGTTCTTTTGCACTAATAGTTATTATATTTACTAGAAAATGTTTGAAATATCATATGAATGAACGTCAACGACTTCAAGCGATAGGTAGGTAACAGGTAAGGAGATAGGGAAAGGATGTCTAAAATAAAATAAAAAATCATTTAATATTGTATTTTATTCGTCCTCTATTATAATTAAAATGTCGTCTAGAAATTGTGCAGGTGGTACTATATGATCTTGGTACCTAGCCCAGCTGAGGTACCATATAATGCACATTATATGAGCGCAACAGCCTACAGTTCGTTTCCCTACTATACAATTACAGTAATGCATTACTATAGCCTTCCTTCCTCTACGAGAGCCGTCGCCTAAAATATAAATTGATAAAACTATTTTATCATTATAAAATAACATATAGTACCCGTGGTCCCTCCCGTGGTCCCTGGAAGGGACCACGGGGATTTTTATTACCCGTGGTCCCGCCGAGAAATATAATGCTGCCGGATTAAAATGGCAGTCCCTGGTAGGTACTGTCTCTCCGAGAAATTACAATTTTGCCGCATTAAAATTGTACTTAGTCAAGTTACAATACGGTTAAAGGCATTATGTAAAAAGATGCATTACTTTTTAAACGTGTTTATGGGCGAATTATTTTATTAACATCCTATCGGATGTTTGCCGCAAATTCCCGTTCACAGACATATAAAACAGTAGCAGACCAAACATTAATCCATAGTCGATGGACTTGATTCTCTATCCTTTTTTTGCTAAGCGACAAGTCGTAAGCAGTATCTCGTTCTGTCACCTGTTGTCACACTGACCCACACATAGACAAAATTTGACGCGTAGCCCGTCTGTACCGCGCCGCCATTTGGATATGCAACATTTATCCTGAATCGCGTTCTATGTTTCAACCGCGAAATATTACTTGAAAAATTAATGGTTTGGGACGATTACACAAAAATAAAATGGTAAAGTGCTGTGCGTACCAGTGTGACAGTGATAGCTACCACAAAACACCTGAATTGACCTTTCATCGGTAAGTTTTTGTATTATGCTGTGAAGTCAGGGACGGATTTGGCAACAAAGACGATATTTTTTATTGTATGGAAAATATTTACCTATTATGGAATTATCAAATAGAGACTCGGTTTACTCTACGATATTTCAAATTTTTTTGGTGACATAGTTTGAAAATACTGCAGAGTGCAGATTGCCAGTGTAAACATACATTCTATGATAATAAAATTTATAGAATCGCTCTGGCCCGGCGCGTACACATGTGATACGTTACAATAGAAAATCAATTGTGTCTCATTAGCCGGTTATGTTACCCTGTCTGTGTGATGGATAATATGAACGATGGTGGACATAAATCGGTATAGGCTACTCACATAATTTTAACATTTCATTCAGCAGGTAATAATTGAGCTTACTAATATTTTTCCAGGTTTCCAAAGGATGTAAGTTTACGGAATGCATGGATTTAAAAACATGAAACTCCAGTATTGAAACTGAACCTCAAATGGCGCAAATATTTCAATCTTATTGGAACCTATTATGTTCGAGCCGTTAGCCTTTGTTGGCCACTTTTCCCATTGACAACGATGCGGACGTATTATTTGATGCCCTATGATTATTTTATTTTTTGTATACCTGTACATATTATTATTTTAGGACCAGTAGTTTTTAAATTATGAAAATAAAGAACATTACTTGTCGTTGTGATCTTGTTTTCGTACCAAACTGTAATAATCTCTGTATAGTATAATCCTGCTTTTATTTTCGTTCGTTTTAAATTTTGTATATATGTATTTATGTATCTATTATTTAGGATATGTATATATCTGTGTATCTATTTTAGTATATTGTAAACACATTATTTGCACCAACAACGTCCCCATTTTATGCCCCTGTCCATTCCATGGTTGCCTGGATGAGATCGCGGAAAGCGATAAGGCCGCCTATTGTATATATTATTGTGTATTTTTTTGTTTATTGTATTTTTGTAGTGTACAATAAAGAATATATAAATAAATAAAGTTAAAAAAGTACCAAATAAATATGTATATATTCAATAAATTCATTGTTTAATTTCAAAATTCCTGATATATTTATAAGCTAGCTTTCAGGCATACCAACACCTTAACTCTAGGTCCCACCAAGCTGGGCATACGGGTTAATGACTGCAGGGAGAGTTATTTTATCCGATACTGATGCCCGTCAACGGTCTGTGTGTAAATATACCGTTAAAAGGAGGTGAAAGGACTGTCACCCACCGTCTTCTTAAAATATTACCTTAGTCGCCTTTTACAGTAACCACGAGAAGAGATGGGTGGTTATATTCGTTAAGACTTTATTGATAAGTAATCTACACTTCATTTACCCAGAGAATATCGATTTTCGCGGATTTTCAGTAAGATTATCGGTCGTTTCAATATCGTTATACAGGGTGATTGGAAGATGGGTGCAAAGCTATAAGGCGAAGATAGTACAGACAATTTAGAACCATTTAAGCCATGGTTGTCTTAGACGAAGTCTTACCAAATATTTTTAACTAAATTTTTAAGTTTTTTTTTCGGAAATTCTCAAAATTTAATGTAAACTGCATAATTATGGCCAAATTGAATGATAAATGAATTCATTTTTTATTTATTTAGTTAAAGTAATGTGTAAGCAATCAAGCAAAACATGTTTTAGGCTTCTGTGTCATTAGACATTTTTTTTTACAGACATTTAAAGCTCAGAAAAAAAAAAAATTGTACAATACGTCTTTTAAACCTTATTAAAAAAAAAAATTGGTAAGACTTCGTCTAAGACAACCATGGCTTAAATGGTTCTAAATTGTCTATACTATCTTCACCTTAAAGCTTTGCACCCATCTTCCAATCACCCTGTATAATACCGGCAACCGGCCCTAGTCCGGCCCTGTATCGACAACACTCTCTATGTGTGCGTAATGGGTACGCATTTTTTAGCGAATGTTTGGTCTGCTACTGTTTTATATGTCTGTGTTCCCGTTAAAGATGAATTCCTACTCAATTAAATCCTCTTTGGTAAATAAATATCAATTAAAAACTCTTGGACAATATTATTATATCTGGCCACTATGACTTTAATAATATTATGATTATTTCATGCACTATTTTAATATTACATTGTTTTATGTTGTCAACCGTCGCGACACGAGATCGATATGACGGAAATTGAATTAATTAAAAGAAAGGGGGGTGAAGTTCTACTTTACGACAACTATCAGTTTTATAAACATACTGTGAACAAAGATGGATCTGTGAAATGGAGATGCAGCAATTGGAAAAAAATAAAATGTCCTGGGACTGTGACTATTGCGGTAAGCACATTATGAACATTATGTAATGTTTGTTACAATTATTGATAGTTGATCTTATAGAGCATGTCTAATGATCGAGCCGGGATATGGCCATATAAGAATTGTGTAACGAAATGAGTTTAGACTCGTAAGAATGAAATTGATGAGAAACGTAGTTAATCACTGCATAAAAAAAGGACCGCCGGCAATAAAAAAATTGTCTGGAAAATGATTTTTTTTAATTGTAGTATATCTAATTTCGCTTAAGGTTGTTGAATTATTTACATTTCAGGAGGGACTAATGACAAAAACGAATGAACATAAGTGTCAAGCTGATCCTATAAGAAATGAAAAGGACAGAAATATCGCAAAACTACGAAATGCAGCAAAACATTCTGATCTTCCTGTGCCAACATTATACGAAGACGCTCTTAGGAAAATGAGCGATAAAGGATTAAATGCTGCTGTAGAATCGTTTCCAGAATTGTCCAGTATAAAGCATTCGCTGTACTGTGATAGAAATAAAGAAGCAGGAGTTAATAAGTTACACAGTAAAATTGGGACTGAAATTGAGATTCCTAAGAAGTTCATTGACTTTATATTGGCTGATTATTCTTACAAAGGGCATCGAATTATAATTTTTTGTACTCCCGAATCTAGAAATTTAATAGGTGCTATAAAAGAATATTTCTCCGATGCAACATTCCAAAGCTGTCCCAAACCATTTTACCAATTATATATAATACATGGAGACCTTGGCAGCTCCGTTGAAAGCATAAATGTTAAACCTTTAATATATGCTTTAATGCCCGATAAAAAAGAACATACATACAAAATTATGATTGAAATGATTAAATCACAGCTGCCACAGTGGGAACCATCAATCATACATTGCGATTATGAAATAGGTGCAATAAACGCAATGTTAAAAATGTTTCCTACTGTACATGTTATTGGTTGTTATTATCATTGGGGAAGATGTCTGTGGAGAAATGCTAAACTCATGAGTTTTGGTAAATCAAAGCCAGAAAGAAGAATAGTATCTCTCTGTGCGGTTCTACCGCTTTTACCTAAAGAAATGATTGAAGCAGGGTGGGAATATATTAATTCTGATTGCACCGTGGAACTATTCAATATGCATAAATTTATGAATTACATAAAAACATTTTGGTTGCGACCTAAATATATTAACATGATAAGTGTTTTTGGTGTAAGGCACCGCACAAATAATGTTGCAGAAGGATTTCACTCAAAAATTAATAAAAAAATCAATAAAAATACGATTAACATATTGCGGCTGTTAAATATAATAAAAAGCATCGACAGCAGTAATCAGATAAAATTTAAAAAAAATACAACTACAAAACGATCAAAACATATTATATTAACTGACGACGCAATTCAACACATTATTGTTCAATTAATCAGTGGTGAAATTTCATTAGGTCATGCTCTTGAGAAACTACGTTAATTTAAATTATTAAATAAGACTGAAGAGATGACAATATAAGGTTTTTGTTGAATAACTTCTTGTCAATATTACAAATATATTCGTGATTTTTTTATCCTTTGATTTTTTAATTATGCTTTGACTATTATGACTTGGATAAAGTACAATTTTATTGCGGCAAAATTGTATTTCTCGGAGGGCCAGTACCTTCCAGGAACTACCATTTTAATTCGGCAGCATTATATTTCTCGGCGGGACCACGGGTAATAAAAATCCCCGTGGTCCCTTCCAGGGACCACGGGAGGGACCACGGGTACTATATGTAAAATAAGACTCGTGGTTGTGACATGTAATAAATATATTTTTTAATAATAAATAGCGGTTGCTAAGCAATACATAGAGTCTGACATAAGTTTAAAGGGTAGTATACCATACTCCTTAACATCCTCCCTTTTTGACAACCCTATTACTATATCAAGCCAATTTGTTTTGCAATTGATACAATCCGTGGCTTATGTAATGCTTTGGTCAGAAAATCCGCTAGTTGGAACTCGCTGGGAACGTATTCTACACGTATTTCTCCATTTGCAACGAGTTCTCTCACATAGAAATGTCGAATAGCAATATGCTTGGTTCTTCTGTGGAGTTCTGGATTGTGTGAGATCTTTATGGCTGCATCATTACACTGGTCAACAATGGTTTTGTTGCCCTTGATGTGAAAGTGGTTTCGAATAATTTTATGCATACAATTTATAAAACTATGAATGATTTTAGAATATTGGCTCTAATTTTTTTTTTATCTTATTTTTTTATTAGACTATAAAACACAGGATGAATATTTTTTTTAATATCATTTATTTATACCAAAGTTTCACTATTTTTTTGTTTGAGTTTTAATTAATGTACATAGAAATAAAAAGAGAGAAATATCTTTACAACTTTTGTTATACTTCAAAGAAACGCCTTTTATAAGCTTTTCGTCTATAGGTAATTTGGGGACAATCTCTTTTCAAGGACCAGCAGTAATCTGCCATCATGTGACGATCCCATCTACCCTGATACCTTTCTTCCATCACTTTTAGGTCTTGGTGGAAGCGTTCTCCCTGTTCTTCACTGTAATCTCCCAGATTGTCGGGAAATCTATCCAGGTGATTGTGGAGAAAGTGTAGCTTTATGCTCATATTTGCACCTAAATTCTTGAAGCTTTCCAACATCTGTTGCACAATTTCCATATAATTTGGTGCTTTATAGTTACCTAAAAAGTTTTTTACTACCAACACAAAACCTCTCCATGCTTCACGTTCAGCATCAGTCATAACTTTTGTGAAATTTTCGTCTTTTATCAATGTTCGAATTTGAGGACCGTCGAATATTCCAGCTTTTAACTTTTCCATACTCAGCTTAGGAAATGTTTTACAAATATATTTAAAACCTTCTCCTTCCTTGTCCAACGCTTTGACAAACTGTTTCATCATACCTAACTTGATGTGTAGTGGCGGGAGTATGATTTTTTCTCTACTTAACAGTGGCTCATTTATTACATTGGCTTTACCAACAGTTAAGGATTCTCTCAAAGGCCAAATATTTTGTTCCCAGTGAACTTGCTTTGCTCTGCTGTCCCATAAACAAATAAAGCAAGGGTATTTGGTGTATCCACTTTGCTGACCAAGTAAAAAGTTCACCATCTTCAAATCTACACAAACCGGCCATTGATGGTCAGAGTAATTAATTTTTTGCAAAACCAATTTAATATTTTGATATTCTTCATTAAGTTTCGTTGAATGGGCAATAGGGATTGATGCAAATTGATTTCCATTGTGCAACAAAACGCATTTTAAACTCCTTTTGCAGCTATCAATAAAAAGTCGCCAATCAGTAGATTTGTATTCACTTAAACCTATGTTTTGAAGTAACTCCGCGATATTATTACAGTAGACAAGTTGTTCATTTTCACAAAAAAATGGTAATATTTCACTTTCCCTTTTCCTGTATGCTGTAATTATACTTCGTATCTCTCCCGAAGATGATTACAGTTTACATGCAGCAGCACGCGAGTTGATGCTGTCCTAATCACACTTTTAAAGCTATTTAAATGCTTTTAGAATTTATTTTTAAATAAATAAATATCAAAAAAAGGCATTGTTTTGACTATTTTTCCCCCACTGAGTGCAACCCGCCGCCACTGTCACAATCCTTGACTCATTACGTGATTTAGTGTTGTTCGACTCACACGTAAATTTGCTCGTCCAGAAATAACCTTCATTGCGTTACACTATGGGAAAAAGAAAGCGATCTATTAAGGACGATAGTGACAGCGTCGAAAAATTACTTAAAAAAGTGAAAAAGTTGGTTAAAAAACGAAGAAGAATCTCTTCTTCGTCATCGGAAAGTGAACCAGCGTTATCTCCTTCGCACTCAGTACCGCACGATTTAACCAGAGATCTAGAACCACAAGGTAAGTGAATAGTAAAATACCCACACATTATTTTTCTCGTCTACCGCCTGGAGTCTGCACAATACAATGATTGTGGTAATACTTAATATCCCGCCAACAATAATATCCCGACGTACTCATGTCGTGTGTGGATGATGGCTTATGCGTTGTTACATGTAAGTGTCATAAAATGAATGTATTCATTGTGATATCCCGACGTTTATCGTGTGTGGATACTATGACCGTCATACGTAGGGATACCTACAACACCAAAAAGAATATCCCGAAGTACTCATATCGTGTGTGGATGATGCCTTATGCGTTGTTATATGTAAGTGTCATAAAATGAATGTATTCATTGTGATATCCCGACGTTTATCGTGTGTGGATGCTATGACCGTTATACAGGTGCCTAAATTCGACACCAACTTAAACATCCCGACGTAAAGCGTGTGTGGATAAAGTACCTACCCAATTATGTTTTACCTCTTTGCAGATGAGATCCTAACTACTGAGGTACCATTAGAAGGCGAAGGAATGGCTGATGAAAATCATGATGAACTAGACCCGGATATTTTGGAATTATTAGGTTCAGACCCTACATTAAACAAATCGTTTGGAGATGACTTACACAAGGATTTGGCATCGCGGTGGAAACACATCTTAATTAACGGTCTCACTAAAGAGGAAAAAGTCGAGCTCCAAAAACAGTATCTACCTGCCGAAAATTGTATATACATGAAAGCACCTATGCTAAATCCTGAGTTAAAATCGGCACTGTCTGATCCCAACATTAAAAAAGACTCGTACAGTGAGCAGAAACAAAATCAAATGGCCAGCTGTATCTCGGCGATCGGCAAAGCATTGAATATAGCTTTGTCACAAACCGAAAACCTTCCACAAGAGGTTATAAAAACACTCAGTGATGCAGGGCGGCTGATGTGTGATACGCACTACAGAGAATCTCTGTCTAGAAGATTCACTATCATTAATGCTATAAGTAAACAAAAAAGAGAAATAATAAAAAACACTAAAATAGACGATTATTTATTCGGCTCCAACTTGGGTGATTATCTCAAATCCACCAAGGCCATAACAATGTCCGCCTCAGAACTGAGATTCACCGCAAATAGTGGAAAATTCAGTCAACAGCGTAATCAGCCGAATACTTCTACATTTCGTCAAACCGGTGCTTTAAACGCACGGGGGGCGCCGCGGGCACCAGCCGCCGAGCCGCGAGCGTACCCCAACCAGACTCGGCGCCAGCCACCGCCGCCGCCACGGGACCATCGCCGCGCGCAGACGGCCACGCGCGCACGGATGGCCAACTACTCAGCCCGACGCCGCTAACCAATTTCATCACAGGTAGATAACAATAATGTACCTACAGCGGGCCGATTACAACATTACTTTTATGAATGGCATCGTATTACTAATGACAAAACTATTCTGTCCTGGATTAAAGGATATCAAATACCATTCCTTTGTGAACCACATCAGACAAGCATACCTAAAAGGTCATACACGCTCACTGAAACTAACATAATCGATAATTGCATTTCTGAGCTATTAGAATCAGGTTTTATTTCTAAATGTATTCCTTGCGAAAAACAATTCATTTCACCTATATTTACAGTACCTAAGCATAATGGACAGCATCGTTTCATTCTTAATTTAAAACAATTAAATAAATTCGTTCATGTTGATCACTTTAAAATGGAAGACTATCGTACAGCTATAAAATTAATTGATCAAAATTGTTATATGGCAAGTATAGACTTAAAAGACGCCTATTTTTTGATCGCAATTGCCAAAGGCGACCGGATTTACCTTCGTTTTAGTTGGTACTCAGAAAAGTTTAAGAATCAACTGTTCGAATTTAACGTTTTGCCCTTTGGACTCTGTACAGCACCCTATGTGTTAAATTACTAAATTACTCTAACAATTACAATAAACACATGACATTACGAGATAACATAAAAAATGATCTAATTTGGTGGAAAGAACACATTAACTCCTCATTTTGTTCCTTTCAAACAAATGATTATACGATTGTTATATTCAGCGATGCTTCAATGACTGGTTGGGGCGCAGTTTGCAACAACCAAACAGCTCATGGACATTGGAATCATGCCCAATTATCATTACACATAAATACTCTTGAATTACTTGCAGCTTTTTATGGCCTAAAAATCTTTGCATCTCACCATAAATGTTGCAATATCTTACTCAGAATAGACAATACTACAGCAATTGCCTATATCAACAAAATGGGAGGTATACAATTCACGCATCTAAATAACATTGCATGAGATATATGGCAATGGTGTGAAAAACGCAGTATACATGTTTTTGCATCTGATATTCAATCCAAAGACAATTTAATAGCAGATTTAGAATCTCGTCAGGCGTATAATACTGACACAGAATGGGAACTAGCAGATTACGCATTTAATCAAATAACAATTTCATTCGGTACTCCACAGTTCGACTTATTTGCAAGTATTCAGAATCATAAATGTAACAAATATGCTTCGTGGAAATTAGATCCAAATTCCGAAATTATCGATGCATTCACGTTTAACTGGAAACCATTACAATTTTATGCTTTCCCTCCCTTTAGTCTTATCCCAAAAGTCCTTCAAAAAATTAAAAATGACAAAGCAGAAGGAATTGTAGTGGTGCCATATTGGCCAACCCAACCGTGGTACCCAGTCTGGTTAAAATTACTCATTTCGAAAGTACTGTACTTTAAGCCTGACAAAAATTTATTATTTACCCCTTTCAGGGAGGAGCATCCTCTCCACGCGGATCTCACCCTGATGGCAGGGAAATTATCCGGCAGTCGCTACTAAGGCGCGGAATACCCAACGCATCACTCGATATAATGATGGCCTCTTTCTCGGTAAACACACTGAACCAGTATAATACTTCACTAAAATCATGGTGGCTATATTGTAACGATAAAGGATTAGATTACTGTGATTCCGATATTACTCAATTAGTAGAATTTTTGACTTATAAATTAAATTTAGGTGCTAGTTACAGCACTCTTAATAATTATCGTTCAGCGTTATCAATACTGTTAGGTCAGGAGGTGACTTGTAACAACTGTATTAAAAGGTTCTTTAAAGGGGTTTATCGTATGAAACCACCTGCACCCAAATACCACACCACCTGGAACCCTAATCTTGTGTTAAATCACTTATCAACTTATTTCCCAAATGATTTAGTTACACTAAAAGATTTGTCGTTTAAAACTGTAACTCTCTTAGCACTTGCATCTGCTCAGAGAATGCAGACTCTAAGTGTAATAAAAATAAAAAATATTACTTTTGATTCAGAAAAAAATCTAATAAAAATTGAAGATCTCATAAAAACCTCAAGGCCAGGCGCTTACCAACCATTGATCATATTACCATATATTATAGAAAATCCTAAGGTTTGCCCAGCGTTAACCCTCAAACATTATATAGATAAAACTGCCTGCTTACGTTGTCAAGAAGATTCTCTTTTTATAAGTTATCAAAAACCACATAAAAAAGTGGGTTCACAAACTTTGTCTCACTGGGTAAAACAAATTTTAGAAAAGAGTGGCATAGATGTAAACTTGTATGGTGCGCATAGCACAAGGCACGCGTCTACGTCTGCTGCTCGCAGAGCAGGTGTCAATCTGGAAGTTATTCGAAAGGCCGCAGGCTGGACTGAATCTTCCAATGTATTCCAAAAATATTATAATAAAAATGTATCTACCTCTCACGAAACTGAATTTATAGATGCACTCTTTAGATGATTATCTATTATTGTTGTATGTTGTATGATCATTTCATAAGTACAGATAAGATTACGTTATGTTAAATGAATTAAAAAATATTGATCGATCGCTTAATTGTTTATCTTATTTTTTCGATGCTCTAAACATCTGCATGTAAACTGTAATCATCTTCGGGAGAGATACGAAGTATAATTAAGAATCAAACGAACTTACCTTGTGAAGTTTGATATCTAATTATACGAGTGTCTTGACCGAAGATGATTACACTCCCTCCCCCCCCTGATAGCCCCAAGACCCATCGAAAAAATTATTAAGTAGCTCTAAAAAATGAGTCAAGGATTGTGACAGTGGCGGCGGGTTGCACTCAGTGGGGGAAAAATAGTCAAAACAATGCCTTTTTTTGATATTTATTTATTTAAAAATAAATTCTAAAAGCAATTAAATAGCTTTAAAAGTGTGATTAGGACAGCATCAACTCGCGTGCTGCTGCATGTAAACTGTAATCATCTTCGGTCAAGACACTCGTATAATTAGATATCAAACTTCACAAGGTAAGTTCGTTTGATTCTTAATTATTACATTTGGTGCCAATAAATTCTTTTCTTTTAATCTGGAAGCTAACAGTTCCGATGCTTGTTTTGATAAACTTAAATCCCGTATTAAATCGCTTAGTTCATTTTGAGAAAACAACTGTGGTGCTGATGTTCCACCATCATATTCACTTCCACTTGTAGATTGTACTGAATGCTGGGAGTTTGGTAACATCATGGTTTCTGAAGGCATGTTAACTATTTTTGTAGTATAAATAGGTCGAGGAAGGTCTTCACTGTGCAAGACTGGACACCTTGTAGACTGTAAATCTGGATATATCCACGTTTTTTTTCGATTGAAACCTTTAACGTCTACGACGCAGAAGTAGCAATCATCGAAATGATTTTTAGGCTCCATCCAGATCATAGGGATGCCAAAATCTAACCCGTGGCGTTCTCCTTTCTTCCATAAACGTAAAGACTCAACACAGGATTTACAAACCTTATGAGGAACCCATGATTTATCTTGTTTTTCAATGTATAGTCCGAAGTAAGCGGCATAAACTTCCTTGACAAAATCTGTGATATTCCGTACTTGTTTTGTAGTTATATAAACACCACAAATATAGCAAAACACATCAGGATTATACTTGCATTTTCTTCGCGATGAACTCATATTTCTACGGACAATACGTATATATTAGAATCAAAATTCAAGAAATAAAACAAAGTATTGAGTTATCACATTACAAACTTACCTACTAAATGCGCACCGTGCGTCCTCCGATGTTGTCAAAATAACAGCGAAAAACGCGGGAAAGGATGTGGGGTGACACTAAATTTGCTTTTTGCGCATGTATACGCGAAAACATGCGCCGAAGACAAATTTTTAATAACCCGTGTTCTAAACAGCCGACTTGAAACTGTTTAGTGTTTTAAATTTATGATAAACCAAATTTTAAAAAAAAGTAGAGTCAATGAAATATTTTTTATGAATGTATTCGTAAACTGGGTACTTGAAATATATAAATCTGCAGAGATATCCAGGGCAACAAAAAAAAATGTTTTTTTGTTGAGCTGTGTTATCAACCTTGAGCTTAGGTATTTCTTCCAAATTAGATATTTCACCAAAGAGTCTTTTGATCCAGACAATCTCTCTAGCCGCTTCACTGGCAGCAACCAATTCGGCTTCGGTGCTTGATATTGCAACACATGTTTGTCGTCGACTTGTCCAAGAAATTGCTCCTCCAGAGTATAAGCATAATATGCCTGATGTCGAACGTCCGGTACTTTGGTCTCCACCGTGATCTGAATCACTGTAGCATTCTAGAATTCCAGCATTGCAGCTCTTCTTAAAAACTATTCCATAGTTGTAAGTTCCTTTGATGTATCTTAGGATACGTTTCAGCCTCTGGATGTCTTCTTTAGAAGGGTTTTCTAGACTCCGGGATACAACGCTAACAGCATATGCTAAGTCCGGTCTGGTTCCAACGGTCAGATATGCGAGTGCTCCGACAGCTTCTCTATACGGAAATAAATCAGGGTCTACCACTTCTTTATCCAGATCTGGCAGTCCATCTTTTTGTATAGGAGTGGTAACAGGTTTGCAATCACTCATACCAAAGCGATCTAAAACTTTCTGAGCATAGTGCTTTTGAGACACTTTTATATCACCGTCATGGTCCTCTATTTCTAATCCTAGAAAATAGGTTGCATCTTTTATCGTGATTTTATATCTTCTCTTCAATTCTCTCATTAACTTTTCTGAATCTTCCTGATTTGTTGCAGCGACCAAACCGTCATCTACATAGAGAGCAAGAATAATTTTGTTACTTGCACGGTTTCTTATAAACAGGCATGGGTCGGTATCGCATTGTTTGAATCCAATGGTTTTTAAATAATCCACCATACATTTATTCCAACACCGAGGCGATTGCTTGAGACCATACAAACTTTTCTTGAGTTTACAGACCTTGTTAGATCCATCAGAGTAGCCATCAGGTTGATTCATATATATTTCTTCACTCAGTGAACCATAGAGAAAAGCAGTTGATACATCAAACTGTGTGAGTTTTAGGCCTTCATTTGCAGCAATACTTAAGACTGATCTTACTGTCGACATCTTAGCAACTGGGCTGAAAGTCTCATCATAGTCGATGCCCTTTTTCTGTGTATATCCTCTAGCAACTAGTCTTGCTTTGAATTTATCTAGAGAGCCATCAGCATTGGTTTTGATCTTATATATCCATTTACAGGATATAGGCTTCCTGTCTTTTGGAAGGTCCACCATTGTCCAGGTTTTGTTTTCCTTTAAAGACTTCATCTCACTTTCCATTGCTTTGACCCACTGATCTTTATTCGTACAAGTCATAGCTTCTTTGTAGGTTTTAGGTTCATTGATCTGATTAAAAATGTTATCTGACATCATGACGTAATCTCCGAATCTAATAGGTGGTCGTATTTGACTTCTATCTCGTAGAGTCATTCTAGTGGCTATCTCAGCTATATCATCTGAGATTCTTGGTCGTTCAGTATCATCACCATCATCTAAGGCGTCTTCATAAGGAGGTGATTCTGGCATTGATGTTTCTGAAGACGTTTGTAATGGTTCAGTAGAGTCATCTTGGCTTTCTATTTCCTGACTCACATCCAAATCCGGCGATGTGGGGGGCAAAGTCGAACTAAGCTCATCAGAGCTACTTGCAGCGCGATCCAAGCTATTTTCGACACAATCATCCTCCCTTGCATCACACATCGGTGGTACTGAAAGTGGAAAGTGCGTTTCGACTGAAGGCTGTTCTTCCAAATCACTTTGACCAAATGGAGTCAATACTGATTCATTAAATATAACGTCTCTTGACCTTATGAGTTTACCATGTTTATTCAGTAAGCGATAGCCTTCGTCACCCTCATATCCAATAAGAGTGCATTTCTCAGCCTTTTTAGATAGCTTTTTCCTTTTTTGTTGAGGAATATGAGCATAACATTCACATCCAATTATTTTTAGGTGACTGATTCTTGGCTTCTTCTTAAACCACAATTCAAATGGTGATTTTCCATTTTCTGAAGTCGGACCAGTTCTGTTTAACACGTACGCAGCGGTATTTATCAATTCTGCCCATGTAGCAAACGGAAGATCTTCATGAGCATGCATCATTGTACGAGCCGCTTCAACTAAGGTTCTATTCTCACGTTCACTAAGACCATTTTGTTGAGGTGTATAGGGCATCGTGAACCTTTGTCTAATTCCAGCTTCTTGTAGAATGCACCTGACGTTGTGATTAACAAATTCACCTCCGTTATCGCTAAGAAATTCTTTAACAGAGTATCCAGCTACTTTACATTCTTGTAACATTTGTCGGAGTTTCAGGTAAACTTCCGATTTTTGTCGAAGAAAATAAATGTGTCTATACTTGCTGTAGTCATCTTTGAACAAAACGAAGTAGCGAAATTTATTAAAAGAAGGAGGGAATGGACCACATACATCAGCGTGTAAAATTTCTGCAGGTAATTTAGCTCGTACTCTTGTTCCGAAAGACTGTCTGTGTATTTTACCATAAATACAGCCAGTACACAATTCTGAATCTAGTCGAACTTTAATTCCTAGTTCTCGTTCTATAACACCTTTAACGTGTTTTTTGTTCTGATGGCCTAACCTTTCGTGGTACAGTTGTAGTATGTTTTCTGTTGACAGAATGTTAACATTAGGTGTTGACTTTGTAGTAGTCTCTACATTGAGCTTGTATAGGCCACCATTCTTGATCCTTTTGCCAGTGAGTCTAACTTGTCCATCAACTTTCAGCGAGCAATGTTCTCTTTCAGACATGAAAACACTTTTATTTAGTCTGTCTTGAGTGGCCAGTACAGAGAATAGGTTTCGCATAATATCAGGTACATACCATACATCACAGAGTGTTACTCTGGATTCCTTGCCATTTATAACTGTTTTCAAGTCAACAGTACCTTTGCCAATTGCTTTGACAGTAGCTCCATTAGCAGTAACCACCATACGATTTTCTTCAAAACGCTGAAAACTAGAAAAATAGTCGTTCCGGCAGGTGACATGATTAGTTGCACCATTGTCGATGAACCAACTCGATGTATCATAGTTTTTATGCATTGAATTTACATCTGTATTGACTTGCATGAGCATTAAGTTCAACTTCCCAAAAAATCCAAATTCCGAAAAAAGTGGTAATCGGTTGGAGCAAGGTCCGGGGAGTATGGTGGGTGACGGAGACATTCCAATCCTAGCTCTTCTAGTTTTGCCACCGTCTGTTGTGCAGTGTGTGGTCTAGCGTTGTCCTGAAGCAGCAGTGGGCTAGAGCGGTTGACCAATCTCGGCTGTTTAACGGCTAGCTTTTCCATCATGGTTTCCAATTGTCGGCAATACAGATCTGCCGTAATCGTTTGACCAGATCTTAGGAAGCTGTAGTGGATGACACCAACGCTGGTCCACCAGACACTAACCAGTACCTTTTTTTGAGTCAACTTTCGCTTGGGGCAGGATTTAGCCGGTTCTCCTGGATTTAACCACTGTGATGAGCGTTTCCGATTATCGTAAAGGATTCATTTTTCATCACAAGTAATGATACGATTCAAAATCCCCTCGTTATTGTGACGGTTGAGTAACGTGGCGCAGCAGTCGACTCGTGTTTGTTGGTTTGCTGCACTTAGTTCATGCGGTACCCATTTTCCAAGCTTTTTCACTTTTCCAATTTGTTTCAAATTATTCAAAATGGTTTTTTCACTCACACCGAAGCCCGCAGCTAATTCTGACGTGGTTTGGGATGGATCCGCTTCCACGATCACTTTCAATTCCTCATTGACAACTAGGGTCTCCGGCCGTCCACGAGGTTTGTTCTGGAGGTCAAAATTTCCAGAACGAAAGCGTTGGAACCAAAAACGTACTGTGTTTTCTTTTACAATGGCTTCTCCGTACACATTATTAATCCTTCGAGCTGTTTCTGCAGCGCTAGTGCCACGATGGAATTCGTATTCGAAAATAATGCGATATTTTAAGTTTTCCATATTGAGCATAGAACGATGTCAAAGCAAAATTAAATGGCGCGAAAACAAATGAACTATTACATTCGAAACACAAATAGACAAGCTTAAAATTGAAATAAATTTGAATTTGGAATTCTTAACCAAACGCCGGCTTTTTGAGATCAAAGTGGCCAGTTCTATAAAACATCAATTTCATATGTAAGGACCTAATACATTTTGTGGCTCAACAACGTCAGCCATGGAAATAGTGACTCAATTAAAAATAATTATTAGAAAACTAAAGTCCATAGGCCTTAGAAGTATTGGCAACGGTTTGTGACCAAGGTGCAACTAATGTTAGTGGCATAAACTGGCTAATAAATGAGACAAGAACGAGCTATTTAAGAAAAGGTAAAGAAATTGTACGGTGAACGTACATGGGTTTTAAAATATATTTATTACAATAAGTTAGCCAGTAGGCTCGCGTATTTGCACTTTGAACGCGACCTACATTTGGCAGTGCATTGACACTGACATATTGCATTGTTCTATGCATTTTATGTATATTACATTTTTAGTGTTCAATTAGACGTGGTTTGAGTCGGACAACTTGCATTTTTATTTAGATTCATCCCGTTGAGCATTCACTGACATTTTCTGCATTTAAGTTTAAATTTGACATTTTACATTTGCATTGACATTACTTATGTTAGGGAACAATCCTACATAGTTTTTTGGTCCTTCGTAACTATTGCAAGTACCATACAGTCCGATACGTCGGTCGATAAGTCGCCGCGCGGGATCTGTGTCGTGTCGTGTCATACCGTGCCACGTGTGTTGCCGTGCAGGAGCATTCGGGGAGGTGGCAGCGATCCAGGTTCCAGAGCGTCACATTGCATTGCATTGCATACAGGGAGAGTTCCTGAATTTCAAGTAAGATCGTTCATTATTTATCTTACGGCTTTATAATGGAGGGTTTAATCGTGCGTCAAGCTGAGATCCTCGAGGAAGTGAAGGGAATCCATTCTAATTTTAAGAAGGATTCAGCGAGCAGGAAGACCACCGATTACATTCGTAAAAGGCTTGAGAGGTTAGATATACTATGGGCGGAATGTGAAGAGAAGAACCGGGAGCTGAGTGCAGTAGAGGAGAAAGATCATCAATATTTCACCGGTAACATTTATGAGGTCATTAAAAGCTGGTACCATGGAACGCGTCAGGAGATTGCAGCGTTCGAGATGAAGACTCTTGCTGGACCCAGTAACGCCGGCCATAGTAAGTTAAACGTTGAGTTTGACAAAACCATGTTCGAGACATCTGTAGGAGCAGAGGACAAGCTACTCGAGTTACAGCAGTTGCAACAAGCTAACTTCCGTGCATTCACTAGGTTAGTAAATCGAAGCCTACACGAGGTTAAGGAGAAATGGGAAATTGAGGATATGCTTAAGAGTCCTGTTACAGTTTTTACGCAAATTCATGATTTTTGACGCTGTAATTTTCAGCAACAGTAAGATATTTTAATTATTTGATTATGAATAACGGTAGTGCTATTCTCTTTCTTGTAAGTTGGAGTAACACATTTTCATTTTTCTTTTCGTGTAATTTACTATAAATATTTTACGAATTCAGTTTGCAAGAAAAACCGTCGGCGATAGAACTTTGACGCTCAAATTCACATTGTTACATTCAATTCTTATAAAAGCTAAAATTACTAAAAGATAAGTTGAATGTTTTACTTGTTTATTGGAGTTTTAGAATTTCTTTAAATTCCTTGAGTTTTCTCAGAAAAAATCGTAAAGAAAGCCTAATTTAAGCCATAAATGTCTTGATTCAGAGTCCATTATGTTCCAAATAAACACAATTTTACCAAATAAAAAAATACGATATAAAACTTCAATCTACAATGAATACTTTTCATTCGTTTTCGTTTATCAATATAATAAGACAAAATTACAATAAATAAAATTAAAGTACTATATATTCTGCGTCAATTCAGCGCGCTCCTCAGTCTTGCGCGAGCGCTTAACGAGGTAGGACCTGTGCACGAAATTTTCCCGCGCAATCGTCCGGAGATCGCTATTATTATCGACTCGTGTACGCCGATCGAAATAACTTGATCCAGTAAGTAATTTTTTACATCATATTAAATGTATTATTTTTAGTATGAGTGCTTCATAAAGGTAATCAATATTAGTACCTACATATTAGACTATAATTTTTATCTTTTAATTATAGGTAGGTATGGGTCGAAAAACACCATGGTACGCCTGCATGAAAAAAAGGAAGAGACACGATTATGCCCGCTTACAGACAGCATTACAAGTTAAAATGTCACTTAAAAGGTGAACGCAGACACGATGTTATTAATTTAAACCGTATTATAGAAGACTTATCTCTTAAGTTCCTACCTAAAATATACATTTTATATTAATAGTACTAAAATAAACATAAATAAGTATTTTGTTTTCCAGGACGCGTAACCATAAAAATTCTGAAAAATCTACAGAAAGTAAAAATATGGTAGTAGAACCAACAGTGGAAGAATCGTCTACTGTAGATCAGGTAAAGTAGGTTCCTAGCTACCCGTCTATTACCTGGCCGAGCCCACTGTATGCTCAAGGTCAAAAATATCGTAATTTATTTTCGTAATAATAGAGAAGATTTTCGTAAAAAAAGGTTTTGTTTTAATGATCATTGTAATTATTTAGTAACGTTATAAAAAATCACAAAAGAAGTATTATAACAAATGCCTACTTTTTTACGTTCTGATTGTGAACATTTGTGTAGGTATATTTTTCTTTTTACACGCTCTATATTAGCATCACTTGTATGTTTGTTTGTTTGTATGTTTGTAACCGGCTCCTTAGGGCGCGATTTCGACCCACTTTAAACGGTCAGATTTCATTTAAACTTTGTAAACTTATCGAGGACCCGGATGGAGTGTTTGAAGATGGTTTGGTAGAAATAAAGTGCCCCCTCTCCGCATTTGGATTAGATCCCGAAGAAGCAAATCTAAAAAAGAAGTTGAAATGCTTCAAATTGAATGATCGCTCCGAAGTTATTTTAGATCGCAATCACGACTGGCACTATCAAGTTCAAGGCCAGCTCCATATTTCTAATAAAAATCTCTGTTTGTTCGCAGTGTGGACTGAGGATGATTACCCGATGAAAGTCGTTAAAGTTTGTAAAGATGATGTATTTTGGCGTGAAAAAATGTTACCGAAGTTGAAGACATTTTACTATAACTATATACTTCCCGAGTTAATTGATCCTCGTAAAGCACAATCAATGCCATTACGAGAGACCTCTTTGTAAAAAAAAACCTCAATGTTTATAATATATTTTTAATTTGTGGACTCTTTTGAGTGTTTTGATTTAAATATACCCCTAATTACCTGCCTAATAGTGTTCAGACTCTGGATTAAAAAACAGTGACACTCCGGGAGTGCTGACAGAAGTGAAAACTTGAACAATTACGTGTGTATTTTTTTAATCGTCAATACAAGATTTCATATTGGGTCCTTGGGTCCTGATTGCTCTCGGTAAAAAAGGATAAACGACCGATCGACATCAGCCGCTAAAGGTAACAGCACAGATTCACCTAAAAAGTACACATATATACACAGTATACATATAGCTCATGTAAAGCGTTCGGTGTCGATGACGCAAGTTCCATGACTTTTGTTAATAGAAATAATATTTATTTGCATAAAACATGGTGTATAAAGTTGTTTTAAGGTACATTATAGAGCATACATGTTTAGCTTATATCATAGCATGCAAATATTGTTGGTTGCATTTAAAAATGTTTCCCGTCACTAAATTCTTTAGTGCTGTAAAAGTTATTCGTTTTTAACCATTCATATAGTTTTTTTTTTGAACAATCTAAGATCTAAAGTTTTTAAGTCATTTTATTGTACATCCGAACACACATGGCTAAACAGTTTTTATTGTATTTAGCCAGTCTCGGTAAGTCACTTAATATAAGCCTATGAGGATCTCGCCGGTTTCGAGGATATACATCCTCTGCCTTTTTAAATAGGTCTTTATGCTTTTTAACAAACATGCTTACTTCATAAATATATAGTGAGGGGTTCTTTAAATATTGGCTTGCAAGATTCATCAGGGTGAAACCCATATATTGCACGAATACACTTTTTTTGCGCAACAAATACCCTATTTCTATCGGTACTATTACCCCACATGACGAATCCATATTGTATTAAAGATTCGACATAAGCATGGTAGGTAGTAATAGCAGTTTTAATGTTTGTTATATTTTTTACGCATAAAGAAGTTTTCACTTAAAAAAAAAAAACTATCATCCTATTCAGACTAGTATCTAAATTGTTTCGCGGACTATAGTTGTACTCGCAACGCACACTAACGTAACTTAGTGTATTGCAAACGAACACTAGCGCGCGGGCGCGCTAAGCGAGCGTTTACGATTCGTAATAGGACTCTTAAGACTGTAGAGTTTCGGTGGACTGCGATTGACAAATTACATTTACAAATTGATGGCATATTAGAGGGGAATTCACAGGACTACTATGACGAGTTCTGTCGTCACGAAAAGGCATTTACAAATATGAAACGGGCGTTGAACACGAAATTAAACGCTTCTCTACATCAACAGCAAACATTGCCTAAAATTGACATACCTATCTTTAACGGCAACTATACTTTATGGCCTACTTTTATGGATCTCTACGTAGAAGCGATTCATAATAATTCGGCGATCGCAAAAACACAAAAAATGCAACATCTAAAGGGTAGACTTCGCGGTGAAGCGGAAAAGCTCGTGCAGCATTTACACATTGCACCCGAAAATTATGACACGTGTTGGGAAATTTTGAACCATAGATATAATAATAAGTTTCTGTTATTTACCAGAAATTTCCAGGCATTTATGCGTCAACCTAATTTGCAAAAACAATCTGCATTCGACCTCAAGCGGTTATATGACACTAGCAACGAAACCATAAACGCCATACACAACTTGGGCGTTGATACAAGCTCATGGGATCCGATTCTAGTTTACGTGTTATGCGAAAAATTAGACTCCGAAACGTATACGGAATACATGCAGTCCAGGTCGGATCCGCGCGAGATACCAACATACAATCATTTTATGGATTTCGTCGAAAACAAGTTTATGGCATTAGAACCATTGCACAGGAAAAAGCCAGAAAATTTTGATAAACCTGCATCAAAACCACATTTTAAGACGCAACACCTGTTCGGCAATAATCCCAAGTCATCAAATTCACAACCCAATAAAGGTTCAGCAAACTATTCTCGCAATTTTCATGCGTCAAACGCTGGACAATACAGCAAGACTATTTGTCCATTGTGCAATACGAATCATGCATTATTTCAATGTTCTAAATTCGCTGACATGCTGAGTCCGGAAAAAATAGCATTTATAGAAAACAATCAAATATGCAAAAATTGTTTGTATGTGCATACTAAGGGTTACTGTGCGTCGCAGAAAAGATGCAGAGATTGCAACGAACAACATAACACACTTCTGCACAGCGATATTGTAAAGTCAGCGCAAACGCCCTCAGCAACACAAACAGCACCTAAACCGTCGTCATCGACTTCATCTAGGTCAAATAAAAATATGCAAAACAACTTCGCGTCAAATAATAATGATGAAATATTATTACCAACAGCATTACTGCAAGTAGCCACAGCTGGAGGTGACTACATTACACTAAGGGCTCTAGTTGATCAAGGCTCACAAATTACGTTGATCACGGAGAATGCAGCTCAAAGATTGGGCATAAAGCGTCAACAGCTGAATGCAAACATAAGTGGCATCGGTACTTTATCCAACAGGAGTAAAGGAAAGGTCCATTTATCCTGCAAGTCCTTATATAACGATTTCCAGTTTACAACGGAAGCGTTAATCATGACACGGGTAGTAAACAGTCTGCCTAACGTCACATTTGCAAAGAAACCTTGGGCTCATGTGACAGACATCACACTAGCCGACCCAGATTACAACTTATCTAGGCCCATTGACATACTTCTGGATGCACACGTATTTTCCGAAATACTCATGAATGGCTTAGTCAAAGGGGAGGTTAATGAACCCATGGCTCAACAAACACGGTTGGGGTGGATATTGTCAGGCAATGTCACCAAAACATTTAATTGCAGCGTCGTAGTTAATGAAGTTAACGACTTGACAAAATACTGGGAAATTGAAGACATCAATGGAGATGCATGCAATTCTATGACGTCAGAGGAACGATATTGTGAGGAGCTCTACACTGCAACAACCAAGCGATTAGGTAATGGCAGATATGCAGTTCGTTTGCCAATGAAGCCTAATTTTAATCAGCTGCTGGGCAAGTCAAAGCCACGAGCGGTAGCACAGTTTATGCAATTAGAAAGGAGATTAGGCAGGGATGACAAATTATCAGATAGTTACATCAAATTTATGCAAGAGTACCTGGAAATGGGACATATGAAGGAGAGCAAACCTGACTGCAACACGGCATGCTACTTACCTCATCATGGAGTCCTAAAACAGGACTCAGTGACATCAAAATTGAGGGTGGTTTTTAATGCCTCCCAGAAAACTGACACAGGTTACAGCCTGAATGACTTGATGGAGTGTGGCCCTAAGCTACATCAAGACCTATTGACATTATTATTAGGATGGCGGCTATACAAGTACGTCTTTACTGCAGATTGTGAGAAGATGTACCGCATGATCCTTGTCCATGACGAAGACCAACGCTTGCAAAAGATCCTGTGGAGAGAATCCAACCAAGGTCCTTTAAAGGAGTTCCAGTTATGCACAGTGACGTATGGAACCAAGGCAGCACCATTTCTAGCTCTCCGAACGCTGAAACAGCTTGCAGAGGATGATGCACAGAAATATCCGTTAGCAGCGGATGTCATCGCTAACGAAATGTACGTTGATGATGTCCTAAGTGGCAGCAACTCCGTCGCACGAGCACAAGAAATTCAAAAGCAACTCATTGACATGCTGAGTGGAGCTGGCCTTACACTACGGAAGTGGTCAAGCAACGACCAGACCTTGATTGAAAGCTTATTGTCTTCAGATCTTAACCAAACGACAATGCATTTTACAAACGATGGCATGACAAAAGCCCTGGGGGTCCAGTGGAATCCTACAACTGACACATTTTCATTTACAAACAAAATACAATTTGACAATAAAAACCAATTGACAAAAAGGAAGCTACTATCGGAAATCTCGAAAATTTTCGACCCGCTGGGCTGGCTGACACCTTTGACAGTAAAAGCAAAACTGCTGTTCCAAAGCGTCTGGCTATCGGGATGCGAGTGGGATGAAACCTTACCTGACAGCGTGCAAGAGGAATGGAAGCAGTTTACTAGCGACTTACACAACATAACCGAATACCAAATACCAAGGTGGCTGGGAGATATTACTAAACCATTCCAAGTACATGGGTTCTGCGATGCATCCGAAAAGGCCTACGCATGCGCTATATACCTGCTGACAACAAATGACAAAAACGAGCCTACGATTAGACTTATCGCTGCAAAGTCGAGGTTATCGCCAATCAACAAAAAATTGACACTACCGCGACTCGAATTATGTGGAGCGCTACTACTTTCACGGCTCATGAAAAAGGTCCTGACAGCCTTTAAATGGGACAATGTGCACAAAAATACATACGCCTGGACGGACTCTATGATTGTATTAGGCTGGCTGCACGGGGACGTCACAAAATGGAAGTCGTTCGTCAGCAACAGAGTACAGCAAGTGCATGACGTAATCCCAAAACAGCACTGGAGTTATGTCAAGTCCGAGGAAAATGCTGCAGACTGCGCGTCACGCGGAATCAGTTGTTCCCAACTATTGCAACATCCTTTGTGGTGGCAAGGCCCCTACTGGATGAAAAATTACAGTGAAGATACCTTTGACAAAATTACAATTACACCGACAACATGCGAATCAAAACAAAAACAAATGCAAACGTATGTTGTGAAATGTGAACCGTCTTCAATAGTAATTGAGTTATTAGACAGACACAGCGATTTGACTCGTATTACAAGGGTCATTGCTTGGATGAAACGTTTCATTAACAGCTGTTCGAACACCGACACTCATCGTACTACTACTTACTTGACATCTACGGAACTAAAAGGCGCTGAAAACCTAATAATGAAACATATTCAACTGCATGCTTTCAATGACGAGATTATGAGATTGAAGGAAAACAAAGGTTTGAGCACAAAAAGTAACCTTTTGAGTTTAAATCCATTCCTTGACAAAAATGACATTCTGCGAGTGGGTGGAAGGTTACGTAACTCAAGCCTACCCGAAGACACTAAACATCCAATTCTACTACCACATGACAACAAACTGACAGAGTTATTAATTTGGCAAGCTCACAGAAGAACATTACACGGAGGTCCTAAGTTAACCCTGACACATCTTCGACAAAGAGTTTGGATCGTAGGAGGACATCGCGCCGTCAAAAAGGTCTTACACAAATGCGTAACATGTCGCCGATTTAATGCTAAACAAACAAACCAGATTATGGCGGACCTACCAGAGCCGAGAGTGACAGTATCTCGCCCTTTTACACATACAGGTGTCGATTTTACTGGACACGTTGAGATCCAGGCAAGTAAAGGCCGAGGCGTCAGAACATTGCTGGCGTACGTTGCAGTATTTGTTTGTCTAGCAACAAAAGCCATCCATCTAGAACTGGTTTCAGAACTATCCAGTACAGCATTCCTATCGGCTTTCAAGCGCTTCTGCGCACGTCGAGGTACACCACGGGACATGTACAGCGACAACGGCACGAACTTTGTGGGTGCAAATCGGATCCTATTGCAACAATACAAATGCATTGTAGAAAACATTGACAACTTCTTCTTGGGGAAAATATCAGAGATGGGAGTTCAATGGCACTTCAATGCCCCGGTCTGGCCAAGCGCAGGCGGACTGTGGGAAGCAGCTGTGAAGAGCATGAAATATCATCTCAAACGGGTCATTGGAGACCAACGTCTAACATACGAAGAATTTACCACTCTGCTATGTCAGATAGAAGCTTGCTTGAACTCACGACCACTATGCACTGTTTCAGAGAACGCCGAAGAGATTAACTGTTTAACTCCAGGACATTTCTTAACCGGCACATCACTCATGACAATTCCAGAACCCGACATGGACAATACGTACCGTTTAAACACGAGATGGCAAATTGTACAACAACTTAGCAAGGATTTCTGGAAGAAGTGGTCGCAAGAGTACCTCCAACAACTACAAGCAAGACTAAAGTGGAAACGACAGAATACTGACATAAAGAAAAATGACATTGTATGCATTAAAGATGAAAGGTTACCTGCAGGAAAATGGGCACTGGGTCGTGTAGCGGATTTACACCCTGGAAAAGACGGCCACACTAGAGTTGTGACATTACAAACTGCAAAAGGCGAAACTAAACGACCTATTACAAAACTGGTACCACTAGTGGAGGCTGAGGAAAAAACCAACACTGACACTGACAAACTACCCAAAAACAGGCGAAACCGAGCTAAAGGGCTTACCTGGAACAGCTTGGTATGTTATATGCTGATGCTAGTTATGACATTAATAACACCCACTGTTCAGCAAGATATGAAATTTGCTCAACTGACAAAAAATCAAACAGTTTTCTTTGACAAGATTGCAGATCTACAAGAAATTAGAGATGAATGGAAACTGGTATTCTATTACAATATGACAAATTATTGGCGCAACGTGGACACTCTGCAAGCATTCGTATCGCATATAAAGCAAGCTCGTTGCGAAGAGTGGTTGATGCAATTTCATGTTCTGATTAACCAACTTGAACAAAGCACGAGTGAACTAAATTATTACAACGAATTACTGAGGTCCCAGCGGATAATTCAACACAGGTCCAAAAGAGGAATGATCGACGGAGTAGGGTATGTTGCAAATTCGTTATTTGGAGTGTTAGATCAACATTTTGCAGAAAAATATGAACAGGATATCGACACAATCCAACACAATGAAAATCACCTATTCCAACTGCTTAAAAACCAGACAAGTGTTCTGGAAACCGAGAACAACATTGTACAGCGTAACGAAGCAACAATGGTGAAGCAGTTCACTTTTATCAACGATCACCTCACGTCCCTAGAAAACAAGACGCTCAAAGATAAACTTGAGAGTTCAAATGCATTCTACATCATTACATCGGCCATAGCTGCAGACAGAATGGCCCAAAACTTAAAAGATATCCAAGAATCACTCATCAACACACTGACAAATATGTACCAAGGACATATGGACGTACATCTATTATCACCAACCCAAATGCAAAGCGAACTAGATAGAGTAGCTCGACTACTACCTCGCGACTCTACACTACCTGAAGTTCGTAATGACATAAGAGACATCTACAGGCTGTTCAGAATACATGCACGCATAACACAACACTACCTGTTGATGGAAATAAAAGTACCGATCTTGAGTGATGCCCTATACGAACTTAACAGACTTATCAGCATTCCTCAACGTATTGACATAAATCGGGTAATGTACGTTATTCCCAACTCTGCATTAATAGCATTTAATGCCAACCAATACTCATTTATACCCCTAGAACAATATGACATTAACGAATGCCAAAAATTACATGACCAAACTCTACTGTGCAAACTAAATCACCCTATATACAACACCGGTGATCGTCACAAATCTATTTGCGATGTACAGCTGATTCGAGACAACGAAGAACACAGCGTTTATTGCCATACGGAAATAAAATTATGCGCCGACAAATGGGTCAAATTACATAAACAAAACACCTGGTTTTATTATTGTTGTGACACGTGCGAAGTACAATTAGTGTGCGGCACTCAAATGACATCGGAGACGATACGTCACTCGGGTCTGATAACGCTGAAACAAGGATGCAACTTGCAAGGCGACTCATTCACACTGCACGCATATATGGAACATACAAGTGACATTTTAGTCAATGTACCATATGCGATGATCGTGCCCACGATCTCTCCAATCAACAACATAATCAATACCTCGATTCGTAACTCAACGTTGCATATTGAAACGCACGAAGAGACGTTCAAGAAGATTGACACGCAACTACGCTCTATAGAAGCACAGTCTAAGCTAGACACCTTATCCTCTCACGACGTTCATCACTACATTGCAATTTATGTGGTTGTTGCGATTAGCATTGCACTGTTTGTAACATCGGTGTACTTTTGGCGAAAGATGGCAACCCAAAGACAGGGGGAGGGTCCGCAAGACGCGAGAAGTAGAAGCAGACGAGAAGAAGATCATGACATCGAGGACAGGAACAGCAAGATCGACAAACGGGACTCAAAAGTGAATAAAGTGTCGTGTGCTAACCCTACCTCAAGTGAAGTGAAATTTGACACTGAAAAACATAGTGATGTGTGCTAATTTATTATTATGGTGACATTCTATTTATAGACTTTAGTTATATTTCTTCATAGTAGTCGTAGATCAATCATATTTACATTGGAGTCCTTCATTTTTACATTGTTTTTTACATTCTTATTTTAGTTTTTTTACATATTTTGGGATTGTTATTTAATTATTCTCTTTCTGTGTTGTGGCAATATGTACGGTGAACGTACATGGGTTTTAAAATATATTTATTACAATAAGTTAGCCAGTAGGCTCGCGTATTTGCACTTTGAACGCGACCTACATTTGGCAGTGCATTGACACTGACATATTGCATTGTTCTATGCATTTTATGTATATTACATTTTTAGTGTTCAATTAGACGTGGTTTGAGTCGGACAACTTGCATTTTTATTTAGATTCATCCCGTTGAGCATTCACTGACATTTTCTGCATTTAAGTTTAAATTTGACATTTTACATTTGCATTGACATTACTTATGTTAGGGAACAATCCTACAGAAATAAAATACATTTTTTTTTAATAGATGGCAATGAAGTAGTGCCCTTATTGATCCCCCTCACCTCATAAAAGGAATAAGAAATAATTTATTACAGGCAGATTTAAAAACGAATTTAAATGGGAGAAATGTCGCTGGAAAGTGGGATCACATAGTCGAATTATAACGGAAGGATGGCATACGGAGTTGATACGACAGAGGGGCTTTCCTTTAAACTGCCTGTATATACTAGGTACCATTTTCCAGCTCTGTACCAAAAATCAATTTGCCCGGTTTGAACACGATGTATCTTTCCTAACAGCTGATTATGTCTATACGCATAGGTCATGCACCTTAAAATGATAAATCTGAGTATAACCTACGATGCGTTGTTGCCGCTGTGGCGCAAGTCACAAGTACAACCAAATATTTTCGCTAAAAAGATGGCAATACAAACAAGGAAGCAATAAATTCACACACGCTTGCACTTTCATTACGAGAGTGACAATCATAGCAAAACATCCCGCGCGTAAAAGAAATAGAAATAAGTCACTGTGTTGCTACTGCATCTTAGGTCCTTGCGATCGGTAAGTGGGGTGTCTAAAAAATTTGTTCTTTTTTCAATTCGCCGACGCTACCCTTTGGGAACGTACTTATGTTACATAACACGGAAGCTCCTGCGCCGGTTTTGTTTTGTCAAACTCGCGCGCTGACAATTGTGATTTTGTTTTGTTATTGTGATAAGACACTAAGGGCAGATTCGACCAAACCCGAACTTATACAAGAGTAACTATACCAAGAATAATCTATTCCACGTTTTTTTTCTCGAGTAAATCAACAGTCGTTTTTCCATGCAATCTAACGTATAGCTATACTTCGATTAGCTATGCACGAATAGTGGAGTGAATGTGAACGAATGTAATACCCGGCAAAAAAACGTTGTTCTACAAACGGGACGGTGCAGAAGCTTAACTCATATCAACTCTCATTTGCCGTATTATAGCTTGGGAAAGTAGCTGTCAATGTCACTCAATCAATGTACAATTGTTGTTGTAGTAATTTGAAGTTTTGTTTGTCGTTTCGGTTTGGTTCATGTGGTTTTTATTTTCGGGTTTCACAAGTTTATATCAGTGCAAAATGAGTGACATTATGCGTAAACGCAGTCCCAATTGGCTGCCGTCTGAAAAAGAACTTTTGTTAAGCCTAGTTGAGTTTCATTATAGTATAATTGAAAACAAAAAAACGGATGGTGTTACTGTCAAAACCAAATTGGCTCAATGGCACATTATTGCTGACCAGTATAATAGCCGTACGACCCACTGTTCTCGCACAGGGGCAAACTTAAAATCTCAATGGGAGAGTATGAAAAAGGGGCGATAAAGGATGCAGCGACTAACAGGGAGCATATGATTCAAACAGGTCAGTACTACTGTGTTATGTCGGCATCGGCACCTACGCTAGCTCTTAACTTTGTTTCGATAAAACCTATGGTTTTTTTTTTTTTGGATGGGAATTCATCAAATAACTTCTCCCGCTCTGGGTGGAGCAGGAGGGCGTGTCAGACTTTCACTGACTAAAACCCACCCGTGTTCCCTCAGTTGCCTCAGTGCCAGGGGCCGCGGTATCTCTTTCGAACAACCCGCACCCCTGGACCTATGCTTAAGTTTGCTCATATTCATCATCAGCTATTGTTTACTTTACTTATTTACAAATATTTTTTGTTTTAGGTGGTTGTTAGGTGGTACAACACTACCACCCATTAATGTAGTGTAGCAACACTGTCGTCGGACTTCTGCAGACCCAATGACGGACACTAGCTTGTACTAAGTTTCTTAACTAAATAAAGGATTACTAATAAGACTACTGGCGGACTTTATATTGATGACAAGAACTCCCTGAAGCCACAGTCGCTCTACGTGGTATTCACCTCGTACACGACCACGCAACAGTGGTGGATCACCGATACCTCCTAAAAAGGAGGATCCTTTTCAACAGCGGATCATAACCCTAATATCTACCAGTGCTATTGGATTATTTAACCCCTATGACAAAGACTCCAGTGTTCCTGCGGTGCAAGACCAAGGGGTAATGGTTACAGTACAAAAGGAGGATTTCCCGGAAGCACCACAGATAGAATTCATAGGTTTGTTTAACCCTTATAATGTTCACTGAGAAAAGGTTTGGCCTGTGTATTGATATCACAGTTTCATTCAGTCAGTTTATCCTTTTACATAATTATATTAATTGTATTGAATATACCTATATTTGCCCTATCTTAAATCTAAACAATGTTTACCTTTATTTGCAGATACCGCAATGCGTCCAACAACAGTTATTAATAGTGAGACGAGTGACACGGATGTAGTATGTGAATATCAAGAATTTGTGACAAAGTTAATTAATCCATATAATTATATGAAAGAAAACTGTGTGTGACTGACTGGGTTATAAACGTACAGCCCCAAGTCTCCAACTAGTGGACTGACTTTGATTAAACCGGGGCAACCGCTAATCTATTACGCAGCTCAACAAAAAAACATTTTTTTTTGTTGCCCTTGATATCTCTGCAGATTTATATATTTCAAGTACCCAGTTTGCGAATATATTCATAAAAAATATTTCATTGACTCCACTTTTTTTTAAAATTTGGTTTATCATAAATTTAAAACACTAAACAGTTTCAAGTCGGCTGTTTAGAACACGGGTTATAAAAAAAATGTCTTCGGCGCATGTTTTCGCGCGTACATGCGCAAAAAGCAAATTTAGTGTCACCCCACATCCTTTCCCGCGTTTTTCGCTGTTATTTTGACAACATCGGAGGACGCACGGTGCGCATTTAGTAGGTAAGTTTGTAATGTGATAACTCAATACTTTGTTTTATTTCTTGAATTTTGATTCTAATATATACGTATTGTCCGTAGAAATATGAGTTCATCGCGAAGAAAATGCAAGTATAGTCCTGATGTGTTTTGCTATATTTGTGGTGTTTATATAACTACAAAACAAGTACGGAATATCACAGATTTTGTCAAGGAAGTTTATGCCGCTTACTTCGGACTATACATTGAAAAACAAGATAAATCATGGGTTCCTCATAAGGTTTGTAAATCCTGTGTTGAGTCTTTACGTTTATGGAAGAAAGGAGAACGCCACGGGTTAGATTTTGGCATCCCCATGATCTGAATGGAGCCTAAAAATCATTTCGATGATTGCTACTTCTGCGTCGTAGACGTTAAAGGTTTCAATCGAAACAAAACGTGGATATATCCAGATTTACAGTCTACAAGGTGTCCAGCTATGCTCGGAGTATCTCTGAAAGATAGAATCCGGAATGAGGTGATCCGGCAGAGAACCCAAGTTGTCGACATAGCTCATAGAATTAGCAAGCTGAAGTGGCAATGGGCCGGCCATATTAGTCGTAGAACCGATGACCGGTGGGGTAGACGTGTTCTTGAGTGGAGACCGCGAATCGGAAAACGTAAGGTAGGACGCCCTCAGGCTAGGTGGAGTGACGATCTTCGCAGGGTTGCTGGTAGTAACTGGATGAGAGTTGCCGAGAATCGAGTTAAATGGCGTGAAATTGGAGAGGCCTATGTCCAGCAGTGGACTGCTGTAGGCTGATGATGAAGGTGTCCAGTCTTGCACAGTGAAGACCTTCCTCGACCTATTTATGCTAAAAAAATAGTTAACATGCCTTCAGAAAGCATGATGTTACCAAACTCCCAGCATTCAGTACAATCTACAAGTGGAAGTGAATATGATGGTGGAACATCAGCACCACAGTTGTTTTCTCAAAATGAACTAAGCGATTTAATACGAGATTTAAGTTTATCAAAACAAGCATCGGAACTGTTAGCTTCCAGATTAAAAGAAAAGAATTTATTGGCACCAAATGTAATAATTACAGCATGCAGCAAAAAATGGTAATATTCATTTTCCCTTTTCCTGTGAAAAGGGAAAATGAATATTACCATTTTTTTGTGAAAATGAATAACTTGTCTACTGTTATTATATCGCGGAGTTACTTCAAAACATAGGTTTAAGTGAATACAAATCTACTGATTGGCGACTTTTTATTGATAGCTGCTAAAGGAGTTTAAAATGCGTTTTGTTGCACAATGGAAATCAATTTGCATCAATTTCTATTGCCCATCCAACGAAACGTAATGAAGAATATGAGAATATTAAATTGGTTTTGCTAAAAATTAATTACTCTGACCATCAATGGCCGGTTTGTGTAGATTTGAAGATGGTGAACTTTTTACTTGGTCAGCAAAGTGGATACACCAAATACCCTTGCTTTATTTGTTTATGGGACAGCAGAGCAAAGCAAGTTCCCTGGGAACAAAATGTTTGGCCTTTGAGAGAATCCTTAACTGTTGGTAAAGCCAATGTAATAAATGAGCCACTATTAAGTAGAGAAAAAATCATACTCCCGCCACTACACATCAAGTTAGGTATGATGAAACAGTTTGTCAAAGCGTTGGACAAGGAAGGAGAAGGTTTTAAATATATTTGTAAAACATTTCCTAAGCTGAGTATGGAAAAGTTAAAAGCTGGAATATTCGACGGTCCACAAATTCGAACATTGATAAAAGACAAAAATTTCACAAAAGTTATGACTGATGCTGAACGTGAAGCATGGAGAGGTTTTGTGTTGGTAGTAAAAAACTTTTTAGGTAACTATAAAGCACCAAATTATATAGAAATTGTGCAACAGATGTTGGAAAGATTCAAGAATTTAGGTGCAAATATGAGCATAAAGCTACACTTTCTCCTCAGTCACCTGGATAGATTTCCCGACAATCTGGGAGATTACAGTGAAGAACAGGGAGAACGCTTCCACCAAGACCTAAAAGTGATGGAAGAAAGGTATCAGGGTAGATGGGATCGTCACATTATGGCAGATTACTGCTGGTCCTTGAAAAGAGATTGTCCCCAAATTACCTATAGACGAAAAGCTTATAAAAGGCGTTTCTTTGAAGTATAACAAAAGTTTAAAAGATTTTTCTCTCTTTTTATTTCTATGTACATTAATTAAAACTCAAACAAAAATATAGTGATACTTTGGTAATAAATAAATGATATTAAAAAAAATATATTCATTCTGTGTTTTATAGTCTCATAAAAAATTAAGATTAAAAAAAAAACCAGAGCCAATATTCCAAAATCATTCATAGTTTTATAAATTGGATGCATAAAATTATTCGAAACCACTTTCACATCAAGGGCAACAAAACCATTGTTGACCAGTGAGAAAAATAATAGTTTAAAAAACTAAAAAAAACACGCTTTAAAAACCAAACTAAAAAAGGAGAAAATAATTTAATTCAATTAAAAAGCGTGGGGTGCTTGACATTAATTGATTATAAAAATACCTCAAAAAGGACCCCACGCTTTTTAATTGAATTAAATTATTTTCTCCTTTTTTAGTTTGGTTTTTAAAGCGTGTTTTTTAGTTTTTTAAACTATTATTTATTTTCTATTTTTTAGTTCTGCTAACTACAAAACGTGTTTTTTTTTCTCAATTTTTTTTTAAATTATTAAATTTTCATCGGTCCTCGACAAGTTAACAAAGTTTCAATGAAATCTGACCGTTTAAAGTGGGTCAAAATCGCGCTCAAAGATTCCGTTCCATACATACATACATACAACCCGAGCTAATAAAAGCGTGTTAATAAATTAAACTAAACTAGAACTACATATGTCAAGTAACTACTTTACCCTACTAATTTCATTATTTTTCTAAGGATTGGGGAGATTACACACCTCAAATGTTGAGGACACCTGTGTCGCTGGCCCTCAAAAATACAGTTCTTACCGAGAACCGAACACCTCAACGGACATGGGTTTCTAGGAGAAGACCAACCCACTCAAATACATCTTCTTCGTTAGAACAACTGCATAGGAAGAAAATTGACGCTATAGACCTACAGGCAAAGATTTCTGTGGAAGAAATGGAAAGGTCAAAAGCTCGGCATGACATTGATATAGAAATAAAAATGCAGATACTAAAACAAGAAAAAAATTCGAACTAGCATTTTATTGATGAAACGAAGAAAGCTGTTCTGCAAGCTAGTAAGCTTTCAAAAATAGAAAATAAATGTTTTTATAGGTATTTCGATAGTTACATGCACAATCGTAATTATAATAAACATATTAAATACATTGTAACAAGAATTTTTTGTTTTATTTACGTTTATTTTACTCTATGCTACTATGCACACCAAACTATGAAAATAATTAGCAATAATAGCATCATGGGTTTCGTACCATCGCACAGGTATTTGCCCTCCTTCAATGACTTGAGGCATTTGGCTATCACTTAAAATTTGCTCCCAAGGGTCTGGTAAATCAAGTTTTAGATCATCTAGAGGTAAACTTTCTCCTCAACGCTGTAAAATATTATGTGGAACTGCGGTGGCCACTATAATTGTCAATGATTTTTCCAATTTCACACGCATTCCAAGTGCCAACACAGGAAATCTTCGTTTCCATACACCATAACTTCTTTCAATGGGATTTCTTGTTCTAATTTGTGATTCATTATAAAATTGCTCTGCTTGTGTTCTCGGGCATCCTAATGGAGGCATTATGTATGATGTTGAGGCATATCCACGGTCAACAACCAGAATTGAATCACTGTAGCGTAGCATCCATCTTCGAATTTTGCTTTGATAACACTATTGTTAAATGTTGTGCTATTATGACATGACCCTGGCCACCGTGCTACTATGTCAGTGATTTCCAAGTTCCCGTTGCATATTGTCTGTACGTTTATAGAAAAGTAACCTTTTCTGTTCCTGTACAGTTCTGCTTGATCACCTCCAACCTGACACCGGAGAAGTACGAATGACAAGTTTATGTGTGTGCAATCCATGGCACCAATGACAAGTGAAAATCGAGCTATTTGGAAAAAAATGTCTTGCTCCCTCCTCATCTCCTGCTGAGAAGTAGGAAATTTTATATATTCCTTGTGCAGTGCAGCAATAGTGGCACTGACTCTGTGGATTATTTTATTGGCTACAGTAGGAGTACTCCAACCACAAATGTCACCGATAAGCATTTGAGTGGAATTTGTTGCATAAAATCTCAAGGTTCCCAGCAACTGGTTTATGGTGAAATGGAAAAGTTTCTGAAAAAGAATAAAATAATTAGGTAGATATTCTAAATACAGTAACATAACGTATCATCGCATCGTCTATATCTATTTCTATAGATGATACGTTATGCTACTGTATATAGCAATATTCTTATTGCTGTGCTAGAAAGGCAGGTAGGTACCTATCTATAATAACCACGTAGGTACATACGGCTACATATCAAGCTATACATTTCCAGTATAAGCTGACCTCGCATTGTACGTATATCCTGTACAATGCTAGATCAGCGTAAACTGGAATTGTATAGCTTGATGTGTAGCCGTGTGCACCTACAATATACAACACGCCTGCAGCCTAATTAGTTACCTACCTTCTTTTTTAGGATCACAGATTAGGTACCTACCATTATGTTGTTTAGGAGATAGGTACTATAAATAAATACACACTTACCGGTCGGAAATTAATTCCAATTTATGTTCAATTTGTTGTTTAGGAGATAGGTACTATAAATAAATACACACTTACCGGTCGGAAATGTATTCCAATTTATGTTCAATTCTCGTCAGTAAAAACAAAGTTGCTTCTTTGCTCAAACGAAACCTTATCGTGAAATCACGATCATCATAATATTCAAATAAATCTATTCTCCCTTTTAGCCACCTTGGACGTCTAGGTATAACTTCCTCATCATCATCACTATCACTATCTTGAATCAAATCGTTTAAACGTTGCATTCTAAGTTTTTGAAACAATAATTCCTTGTGTTGAGTTGAAATGACAGCACAAAACAATAGGTCGCCATTTTGTTATTCTTGGAATAGCTTCTTAAGTTACAACTGCTATTGAATACCTATTTTTTTCTCTATATTTATTAATTAGCTCACTGTCGCTTTTTAGGCGACGGTTAGTAGCTAAACGGGCTATTAATTTAGCCATCACATTAAATAAGTTTAGCGCAGTGTAAGCAGTCGGGCAATATCTCATTTTAACAACAACTATGTTATTTCAGGTCTAGGAGTACTCCCCCAAGAATGTGAGGAAAGAGCTGCACTGCTCAAGTTTTTTGATGAATTGTTTGACTCTACGAATGGTAGTTTTGATAACTTTAAAAAGAGGAGAGGAAAACTACTGCTGGGCCCAGTATCGCCAAGATCGAACCATAAAAAAATATGGGCTCAAGCTAAAAAAGTTTTGTCTTCGATGAGTTTAAAAAAAAATGGAAAATCAGTTACTGTACCCTCTATTAAAAACTGGTTGCATATTATTGTTAATATAGAATATCTTGTAGATGTATTACAAAAAAAATATAAGCTGACATCTCACCAGACTTTCAGCCAGCTGACGACGAAAGTGAAGCAACCTGAGTTGTTTATTCTTTGGTATGCCTAGCAACTCATTGTCAATTTGGTACTCTCGGTATGCCTGCACTACAGCTAAATTAGAAGCATGAAATATCATGCGAAGGGTCCATTTTTTTGACTTTATGAAAGTCCTATATAGCTCATGAGTTGATCTAATAGATCAACTCCTCCCATTGCGTGATTGTATTTCCTGACAACTTCGGGGCGTTCGACGTCTATAAATCTCTTCTCTTTTTTACACCACCTCTTGACTAAGACTTTTTCACCAATACCAACAAAATTAGAAGCAAGATGGGTAATCTTATTATCCAGCCACTTGACCACAGTTACATCTTCGTCATAACTACTTACTTCTTGAGAAAATCCTCGAGGCTTTTTATTCATTTCTTTATCGCTTAGTAGCGATGGGTTGGCGAATATATTGATACGAGCTGTGCATGCAGCCATAATGCCTTTTCGTTTCATAATTTGCAATAAATGATATGACGAAAAGTAGTTGTCAAAGTACAGCTCGTGGCCCTTGCTTTCTCCAATTCTCTTTGTGAGATGAAGGACAATAGCTGCACCATATCCAATTTTTTTTGTCAAATTATTATCAAGTTCTGGACTAGAGCTTTGATAAAGTATAAAATCATAGGCTTGCCCATGTTTACCACATAAAAAAAATATCTTGAGCCCCCATGGACAAGGTTTACCCTTTATATACTGCTTGGCAACAGGTTTGCCAGTAAAAGGAACTATCTGCTCATCTACGCAAAGTTCTTTTTCAAGTGGTAACTCCAAACATCGATTCCTAACAGCATCAAATATTGGTCGAACTTTGTAAAATGCATCTTTGCAACCAGCTGGTATTCTTGTATTATCAACAAGGTGTAAATTATTACGTAGTTCAATAAAGCGATCCCGTGCCATATTCTCTGAGAACAAGGGAATGCTGATGCCGGTTTCCCAGTACATTTTCAAGCACGGGTAGCTAAATATACCAGTAGCTAAATGTAACCCAAATAAAATTTCTAATTCTTGTGCAGTAGTAGGTTTAAACCTGAGTTTATTTGAATGTATTGCGTATAAGTTGGTAATTTCAGCCATAATTTCAAATAATTGTTTTGGCACGTACCGAAAGTAATAATCCACTGGAGCTTCAACTGTAGGGTCAACTGACATTGGTGGTAGCCAATCTGATGAAATAGTATTTAGGAGTTCCCTGTGTCTCCACCTAATGTTCAGTTTAGGCGTAATATTCTGAAGTATATTTTCATGAGAGGACTCCATTTCTGTTGTCGGTGGTACTTCGGGAACCACTTCATCGCAGGTGTCAGTAACTTAGCAGCTAACAATTTAAGAGTCGGTTTCGCTTTACGAAGGAGTCGGTTAGGTTTATTTTTACACGCTTTATATTAGCTTCACTTGTATGTTTCTATGTAACCGACTCCTTAGAGCGCGATTTTGACCCACTTTAAACGGTCATATTTCATTGAAAGGAGAATGCCGGTTTAAGTATGAAAACCTGTACCAATTGCTTTTAGATGAAATAACCATTTTTAGCCAGCTTATTGTTTAATATTACCGTTGGCATTAAACGTTTTTGTTTTCGAATCCGCAATGCTGAGATTTTTCCTCATAACTATATTTTTTAAAAACCCGCCTAAAGTATTGCAACGATACCATTCACTATAAATAAGGGAAATATGTTTCGATTTATATGTGTTTATAATAGTTTCAATAAATAAATAAACTATCAGCAACGCAATATAGCTAGGTACTGCAAAACGATAGATTACTTACCTAAAAACCTACCTAATGTATATTTTCAAGGGATAGGTACCAAATAAAGAACTCATATAAGGTAGAAACTGCCACTGATTTTGAAAAACTATATTTTATTAGGTAAGTACCATAAAAGATATACATTTTTATGAGTTATGAGTTAAAGCTGATATTACATATTTACATCCTCAGTTATGTATGTAAGTAAATCGGAGATCTTAACAATAAAAATGCATATATATACAGTTTTTTTTTATTTAGACATTGACAGGATTAGTGAACAATAAAAATGTTAGAATAGGTATATTGTAAGATTTCTTTTTGATGAATATGAAGAATATTTTTTATTATTAATTATTGTTCTTCATATTCATCAAAAAAATTATCTAAAAATGGAGCTGGGGCATTTATGTCATTATACCGGGCCCAACTCAGATACCAAACTACTGTCATCACGTGCGCGCAGCACCCTACAGTTCGCCTACCTACACGGCAGGAGCAGCAGTATCCTACTATGGCATCGAGCGTGTCGGCAACTTCCTCATCGTTACTTATTAATAAATAAACATAATATGTCCTATTACTTACATGTCTTGACCGAATTCTTCCTCTTAATAAATAATTGTTCAGTCCTAAGACTAAAGGAACATCTTCATCGACTTCTTGATTTATTTCGACAATATATGTACCAGAATGCCGAACATGTTCACCATAATAGGATACTGCTTGCTTAAGTTGGTATGTCCCTAAAGCAAATATCTTTAATTCTTCAATTGACAATTTAGGAAAACTATTTAATTGAGGGTGATTGCCATCAATCCTTTGAAAATTAACACTTCTTCTGTTCATATTCTCTCGATTTACAAAATCTGACAAGTGATTTGGAAATAATAATCTAGCTTTTGCTATTGATGCATACAAGGCAGCATCTGGATGATCTTGTATGACTGGATGATATTTATTTATTAGAGCACAAGCTATCCACAAATCTACCATCAAATGTGGAGCAGATCTATTATTAAAGACGTGTCGAAATAGCCTATAATCTCGTTTAATCCTACCATTGATAATCTCCACAACCCATCGGCACATAGTTACAAATCTAGACCGATTTGCCTGAATAGTTGTCAGTTGAAACTCATTCTCCAACACAGATTCAGGCATATGAGTCACAAAACCATTGGATTGTAATTCTAATATTACATCCCTGAACCCTTTATCTAATATAAAAATATCTCCACTTCGAAAGAAAAACCTAAACGGTCCATCATTATTTAAGTTGATAGAAGTGATTGTGGCATCATTAGTTGTGGCTTTGAATGGGCCTAGACAGTCAATGATATACCCATCGCAACAAACAATCATAAATGGTTTAATCAAATTATCTAGTTTTTGTAGGCTGTATGACTCTTTTTGGAACTTATAATTACTGCTATTTTGTACAAATATGTATGTGGCATCGCAAATAACTATTGCCGGTTTTTCAGTTGGTGGTAATTCAGGATTTCCAAACAATGCATCTGGAATAATCCTATTTCTAGATGCTACATCTTGAATAGATATATGATTAAATCCCAAATTGGCTGGTACAAATTGATTTGATAAACAATCTCTAGCTTTGTCCATATAATGCTCTAATGTTGACCTTGCTTTATTGAAAAGGGTTGATAACCTTTCATTACTGTCTCCAGTTCGTAGTTTCACTAAATAAACAGCTAGAGCTAAACTAGCACTAGGTACACAGTCATTTAAACTAGGTATTAAGGACAATAACTCATGAAAACGATTAGTATCCATACCTAACCAATAATGGCATAAAGCTGGTGGCATGTTATTAATATTATTAAAATCTATATTATAATGAGCAGCATTCTCCATCAAACTCATTATGTCATCAAATTGTTGTGCTGTAAAATCACATAATGTTGATGTTAAGTCACTCCATGTTCCTGAGTTTAAATGATGATGACATATTCGAGCACCCAATGGCACATAAAATCGGAAGTTTAATAATAGCATTTCCCTTACAGCCAAAGGTATAGAGAGGCGTTCCACTCTATGACAGTTCAGAAATAAGCAGTGGTTAGCTGTACTGGCTGCACGTTTATAAAAACTAGAAAAAATTCTCGGAGGTGGTTCGATTCTTGGCTCCTCTTCAGCATGTATTAGTCGTTGAAGATCATGTTCTTGCTGTCTATTTGCAGTTCTAGTAGCTGCCCTCCAGCAAGCACCACAAACTCTCTCCAGTCTTGATACCTTAAAAATAGTTTTTTGTTTACAACATATTTTGAATTTAATGTATTACATTTTTTTGAGATTTTATTATAACTATTTTAAGGGTTTATGCAAAGATATAATAAGTATATACTTACAAGATGATTAGGAGTCCATCGCAGAATAATATTTCGCTCAGCAGAATCAGACCTCACTCGGTAAGTATTTCTTGAACGTAATATTGATATGCCACAGCCAAAACAGACACTTTCATGACCATATGCTGGAACATCCAGAGGGCCTCCAGAAGCAATTCTTTCTTGAATTAGAACCAGACAATCATTGCAGATGATGTGTTCAGAGGTCACCTATGAGAAAAAGAAAAGTTGTTTATATTTTCTGTACATCATGATGTTGAAATGCAGCGTAATGACAGATTGAATGTACTTTATTGTAAAACTAATGTTAGTTAGGTAGTCTATTGTAGATGGTACATACAACAGTTAATAAAATGCACATAAATATTGCGGAGTTGGTTTGCACAGTTTTATCATAGCATGTGGATGGAAGTCGGAGCAATCTTTCATTCTATTTTCATTTAATAAAACTGCACATAACGTGCAGATAGATCGCTATGATTTGTTGTAGTGTGTACCATCTATTAATGTGCAGGGTTTTGTAAATGTCATTTATACATAGCTAGCTTTTCACCTGCGGTTTCACCCGTGTAAGTCTCAGCCCTGTAGGATTTTTTCTAACATTTTCTTTCAAAAGAAACTTGTTCTCACAAATAAATCCAAATCGGTCAAGCTGATCTCTAGTTTTGCAGTTAGCAACACATTCAGCGATTCATTATTATTATATAGATTTTGGACTAATAATGCTTATTTGATGTAATGTAGTACGCTCATATAGTAATGGTACAGTTATCGACTCTTTTTTGGATAGAAAACTTACCAAAGTAGGTGTAACCCAAGATCGCAATACAGTTGCAACGGAGTCCGGCAACTGTTCTACGTCGTGTATTGATAAGTTCCTTGGAACTAAAAGCCAACAGTTGACACACTTCCGCCGCTGATGCGAAGTTACGGCGCGCCTTCCAGTGGCCATTGTTCTATCACTAAATAACGTCAACAACCACAGCACAATAACAGAAAGAGTCACTATCTCGAAAGAGTCACTGCAAACCCGAAACCTGCTTATTACAAGTTACAAGAAACGTAGTTTCGACTAGTGTTGCCCAAATTCAGTCTTGGTCTTGCAGTCTTGGTCTTGTTCTTGCGTTTTTGCAAGACCAAGACCAAGAACAAGACCGCGTATTTTTAGCAAGACCAAGACCAAGACTGACCGTGCAAGACTTGAGCAAGAACAAGACATAGCCTGCAAGACTCTTGCGTCTTGCAGCTAGGACTTAGCGCTATTTCACTGAGTAGTTAGGTGTAACAGTTCGGTGTATAGGTAGGTACGCTTAGGAATTCTATGAGACGCAAAAAACTGTATCAAAGAATATGAAAAACTGGACCTATGCGCATTACGACTAATACCATAAACATAGCGAATAAAAAAATATATATTAAAATCAAACTGAGTGCATGCATAGTTATGTTTTAACCATCGGCACTTTGATAATGCGGCATCAAAGGTTTTGTACTTACTTCTCAAAGAAATTTGCCGCTTTTCGGAAGTACATGGTTATGATACACGCTTCTTTTGAAATCTAAAACAATCGTTGCCGCCACGCCGAAATCATAACATTTGTGACACTATTTGATTGCCGCCATAGGGCGTAGGTATACTCATGCAAGATAATTTCGAATTTCTTATCAAATCTTCAGTTATTTATTAATCTGCTTGATCTTTACTATGGCTATGTTAATTCAAGCTCACAATGTTCCAATTCTAATACGTTTTTCTAAGATTTAAAGTAAACTTTAATAAATAGTAATAGACTAATAGGTAATTGCAAGACTTGCAAGACTCTTGCTGCAAGACCAAGACCAAGACTGGGAGCGCAAGACCAAGACCAAGACCAGGTGTATTGGCGCAAGACCAAGACCAAGACTGGCTAAGTCTCGTCTTGTTCTTGCATTTGGGCAACACTAGTTTCGACCCGGAGGAACAAAGCTCAACTCAACGGACAAAAACAACCAGCAACAAAACAAAATAACAACACAAACACGAACGATACATAAGCGCCGAACGAGATCGAGGTGTTGTGTGGGGGTTGACATTTGACAGTTATTCAGTAGTGTTGCTATCTCGATTCAATATGTCTAAAATCGATATCGCCTATAAAATAATCGATTAATGAATAAATTGATCATTCAGTCTGAAATTAACTTTAGCAGCCAAATCGATGTATGTATCTATTTATATTCAAAAAATCACAAATAACATAGATTTTTTTATTCACTATCTGTGCCTTCTAACGAATGCAAAATCATTTTAATCGTCTAAATCATGTTGCTTGGAATCGATTTTTTTTGTGATTACAATGGCATCACTACCGGAAATGCATTCGGAAGTCAAGAACTTGGGCTATCGAACTTTTTTTTATCATTTCGTAAACGCGGATTTAATAATGATTCATATTTTGGTAATGTTAGTCAAAAAGTGTTTAAGTATTTACGGGAAATATATTTTTTATAAGCATTTGGTACAGGTTCCGGCATTTTCCTTTGTAAACTTGTCGAGGACCGATGACAATTCAATAATTTTAAAAAAAATGAGAAAATAAAAACACGTTTTTGTAGTTAGCAGAACTAAAAAATTGAAAATAAATAATAGTTTAAAAAACACGCTTTAACCCTTAATCTGGCAAGAGAAAAAACTCTTGAATTATTTTTTTTTATATATATTTTTGTCATCGTTAGATGTTCCTAAAACCGGGAAAAATAATTAAAAAAATCTAGTATATCTAGATTTTCAGAAAATGCATGTCCAGTATACAGGACATTGCCAGGTTCTCCATAGAGTAACTGTAAATATCGATGTCCAGTATATTGGACATGGCCGAATTAAGGAATCGTTCGAGAATTTTTATAAAAACTTTATTTATGCAATTATGAAATAAACAAAAATAAAATGCATGTGTATAATGAAAATATGTATTGTTGTACAATTTTAAAATTTAAAATTACATTATTGTTACTTATTTGGCTTCTATAAAATTGTATAAAACGTAAAAAGTCTAAATCTTCTTTATTATTATAACATGACAACCCGTCTTGAGATCAATATTATTCAAAAATCAATAGTTATAATATGTAATCAGTCAAACTTTTCTTAAACAATTAATAGTTTCACTTACTTGCTATGCTAATCATAAAAACAATTTCTCTTACGTACTAAACACAACCTTTGATTGCACTTAGCGCAATATACATCAGTCTTATTTTTGGCGCAGTATTTACAGCGACCATAGGATTCTCCAAAGCGTGTCCTTCGTCTTGAGAAAACTGAATATTTTTAAATGTATCTTCACCCCCATATAGCAGGAAGTCGTAAACAATACCCGACATACCTGCCCGGACAAAATTTTTAAAACCCCACTTATTGGGTTTCATGGGGTTATATTGTCTTCTATTTCCCGCCTTTGTCCCTTTATACGGTATTGTCATTTCATCAATGCTATACCTCATCTCCTCTTCAGTAGCTAGGCAGTTCATCCTCACCTTCTCTACAAACGGCCTCACCTTGAAGTATCGATCCAAATCGGGACAGGAATTGTCTACGAAATGGATATTCCTGCGTATGCACTCAAACTTTTTCAGAGGCATAATGTCTGCTATTGCTGAGTATCGCAGTTCTTTGGCCCAATAATCCACGTAAGATGGCAAATTAATTAACAACACTCATAAGTAGAAGTATGGACAGGAAATCATTAAATTCGTCTTCGGTAACATTTATTGACCGTCCAGTTCTTTGCACTGCGTAGAGGTTTGTGTTATGGACTATATCTTGGATTATATCCACAGAAAAATATTTATGAAAATAAACTATAGGTGAGTCGTCGTTAGGTATGTCAAAAACGAATTCACAATCCATAATTTCAGCCTTGTGCAGGAACTTGCCTTTTTTCCAAATGTAATTGGTTGTCTTACGCTTTTTTGATTTGACGTGTCTAATGCGAGTGTTGGTATGGACGGGTTTTTTTCGTTTTGACCTGGTATTGACAATCTTAGGAGCCGGTGACATGTCCACAACAGACTGGATTGATGATAAGGTCGGAATAACATCATAGTTTACCTGGCTGGTTGATGGCAACACTTCTCTCATAATTGGTGTGAGAGGCACTGGTAGTTCTTCTTCGACTTCTGGCTCGCTGTTGGGTATTTCGCCGTTAGAAGAATCGTCACTGCCATTGTTGCTGTCCAAAATATTCAGGTTTTCCAATGACGATGGTATGGATGGTGCATCTGATTAGATCATCAATTTCCTGGCCATGGTGCAAATCTGGTTCTTCATCTGAACTGGTCTGGCCTTCTACGTCTGATACAGCCTTAATTAGTGGCACTAAAGCTAATAATTTTTAGGCACGTAATGTTTTTTTGAAGACCCCTAAATAATAATATTGTTAGGTATCATAAATAACATTTATCATACATAATATAGATATTAGTTCATAATATTATACTAATTGTTAGTTTTCTGTCTCATTGGCAATGTCCAGTATACTGCACATCACAAAACCATACTAAACCCTCGAGAATCCGGCAATAGGAAGTATACTGGACACACAAGTTTCGCAGAGAATAACGAAAAATCTATAAGTAATATTATGATTTTAGTATACACGTACATATAAAAATACGTTACGGAATATACAGAAAAGAAATAATTATTTATTTTAGAACAAAAAAATAAAATAAATCGAGACTTACCGAGAGCGGTCGTGACGCGTTCATCCTCCCTGACGTTGCGGCGTCGACTGACCGGCCGAGCGCACGCGCTCATTGACAGTTATTTTTTATGTTATAATGTAGGACATAACCAAGTTATTCCATATATAAAAAAACTAATATTGTTAAAAAAAAATGCTGCAGATTTTTACAAAGTTGATGTCCAGTATACTTCCCAGTGTCGAATTAAGGGTTAAAAACCAAACTAAAAAAGGAGAAAATAATTTAATTCAATTAAAAAGCGTGGGGTGCTTGACATTAATTGATTATAAAAATACCTCAAAAAGCACCCCACGCTTTTTAATTGAATTAAATTATTTTCTCCTTTTTTAGTTTGGTTTTTAAACCGTGTTTTTTAGTTTTTTAAACTATTATTTATTAACAAAATAAAGCCTAAGCTCACTTGTCGTTTTCAACGGCGGGACTGCATTTCTCCCATGTTGCAGCTACTAATAGCACTTAGGTTTTACGCGACTGGTAGCTTTCAAGCTGTTGTGGGGGACACCGTGAATGTTAGCAAGGCGACGGTGTGCCGCGTGGTAGATAGGGTGACTAGTGCGATAGCATTATTGAGACCGCAATATGTTCGTATGCCCACTGCACAGGAGAGACCATCAGTGGCGGCACGACTTTTTGACATAGCTGGATTCCCTAGAGTCTAGGTGCTGCACACATGTCAAAATAAATTCACCAGGAGGGAGCAGAGCTGAGCTGTATAAGAACAGAAAAGGTTTTTTTTCTATAAATGTTCAAGCCATCTGTGATGCCAATTTACAAATAACTAGTGTCATTGCACGTTGGCCAGGTTCCGTGCACGACACTACTATTTGGAATTACTCACCACTTTCAGCTCAATTTGAAGCTGGCAGATTTGGGTCATACCTTATTCTGGGGGATAGTGGGTACCCATGCCTTAGGTATCTCATGACACCCTTTTTAAACCCTGCCTCTCCATCCCAAGAAGCCTATAACAGAGCCCAGATAGCATCACGAAACCCAATTGAAAGGTGTTTTGGAGTTCTTAAAAGAAGATTTCCATGCCTACATTCAGGAATGCAATTAAAACCTCCAAAAGTATTAAAGGTGATTGTGGCGTGTGTTGTTCTTCATAATATGACTCTTCGTCTTGATGACTGCATCGTGGAATATGATGAACATGTACAAGAAGAAAGTGATGAACCATTACCTCAAGTATCAAATACCCAAAATTTTGCCGTCAGAACTTCCATGGTACAAAATTAATTTAACCAATAAAAGTGTAAATATGTACTAGAATAAAAAATATGTAGGTATTGTAATATTTTTAATTATCCTAAGTTTTATGAATTACATACAAAATCACAGATGGGTAGGTATTTACAATAAATAAGGTTACCTAAAATAAATTCTACACAAGTACAGTTGTATGTAGCTATCACTTACATTTTTATCATAAACTAGCTTTTGCCAGCGGCTTCGCCCGCGTGGTGTCGAAAATTATCCCACGGGAACGTACTATCTGGATAAAAAGTATCCTATGTGATAATCCAGGTTACAAACTATCTGTTTGCCATATTTCATCCAAATCCGTTCAACCGTTTTTGCGTGATTGAGTAACAAACATCCAAACATCTAAACATACAAACTTTCACATTTATAATATTAGTAGGATAGTGGGAAGTACGACTAGCTGTCGCTCGCGGCTTCGCTTGCGTTCATTTAGAATTTGGCAATCAATTCGGGTTGTACTCTGCTTGTAATAATATAATTCAATCATGATTCGAAAGACGTGGTGCCATCTATTATCATAAGAACGTTATTGATGTTTTCCTTTTTTCGGGATGAAAGGTACAGCATGACCGATTCTGTACACCTGCCAACGTATATGCAAACTTTCAGGATGATCAGTTCCGTGGTTTTGGCCTGAAAAGGTAACAAACAAACTTACTTTCGCATTGTTTTATAATATTAGTTAGGATCACAGCTACTCATTATAATCATGACGCCTAATATAGAACAAATTGGTGCAGATTTATGTAATAATCACTAACAATAAAAAATCACAGCTATTCATAATAATTATTGCTCCTAAAATAAAAATAAAAAGGTGCAGTTATGTATTTTTTCCTTGCATTTAGAAATCACAGCACAATATTTTACAGCTATTCGTAATAAGTATGCTTACTATAAATAAGGTAATTTACTACATCAAATCCCTATCAGCCTTTTCCAACTGTTGTTTTTTAATTCTCATTTCCAGTTCATGCTTCTTCTGTTCAAATCTAAATTTTTGCATCTCGTTTCTTTTTTGGTAGTACGCAAGTTCTATTTTTTTCTTAAAGTAAATTTTCTTTAGAGCTTCAGCTGAATGTTTTGGAAGAGATAAGTTATCTTTTGTCTTCTTTTTTCGTTTGGGCACAAGTTTTCGTTTCCTTAACACAGGCTCTGGATTAGGAGGTTCTGGTAGTGGATTGGATTCTGGTACTGGGTTAAAGTCTTTGAAAGTTGCTGTGTCAATTTGTTCTCCTGAAAAATTTCATTTGTCGTTTATGTAATACTATAAACGTACATCATTCTGTGATGTATGAAAAGTATTGATCTATGGGTACCCACCAAAATATTCAGCTTCTTCATCATATGGATTCTCATCTGGACGTATTTGGTCATCTAAGACTGAAAGGATTTGATGATCAGCATCGGTTATCATCGGAGTGAACGACCACCAGTCTTCTTTAAGTTTTTCTAAAAATGATTGATACAAAAGATTAAACCAACGTCCACAACCAATCAGATTTGCATGTGTCAGGTAACCTGCTCATTAGACCATTTCTTCTTTAAATCCTTTATTATAATATTTTCATTTACGACTTTAACCTGGAAACCAATTAGCACAATTAGCTAAATAAATTAAAAATGGTTTCATGATATTTTAATGTAAGGTCTGTATTGTAATGTTACTAGTCGTATAATTACGTAAGTTGAAAGTGAGATTTCTCATTTATGAACGAATTTTGATATTTTTTTATTAAAACGATAGATCTATGTATAAAACCATTTCTCCAGTTAGAATTATGTAAATCGAACCACGGGTACCGAAGTTATTGCAGATTTTATGTAAGGACAATGTACCTAACTACATTTCTTAATAGTTTTTCTTCTAGAAACTTTTTATTGTTAGTAAATTATACTAAATATTGTTATTGTATTCGTCAAGGAATACATAAGGATTAAATATAATCAAAAATAGTAAGGATCATGCAAAAAATAACAAATAGATAAACATTTTGCCTTAAAGAAAATTACATGCAAAATCGGTTCAACAATCACGAGCCTCTGTGCGGTAAAGGTGGCCGATATAAAAGGCGTGCTATTGCCGGCACAAGCCAGCCCGGCCGACCTTTGCTCGTGTAAGTGCCAGCCCGCGTCGCAGCTGAGCCTGTACAGCTAAACTCCCTGAGATTTAATAATAATATTGATAATTTGATCCAGCCTGTCCCAACTTGCTGTCCCCCTACCAGTGACGCCCTGAGCCGAGGCTTTTACCCCACAGGAGGTGCCCTCAGCGTGCAATCGCTTAGTTTAAGTAGTATTAAGCTCCTGGCTGGAGGTTTTATGTTTCGTTAAGGCAACCAACCACAAGAAAGTCCGGTTAAGTAGTTACGGCCTCTCAAGGTCAACTACGGGATACCATCCAAAAAAAAAAGCACAAGCCAGTCGCAGCTCAGCCACCAAAGAGGCAACATCAAAAGGAAGAAACAAATCTGACTTTTTTTTTGTCGCCTCTTCGAGTCCCGTCTCCCCGAGGTCCTTTTGGGTCGTAGTACATATATATACAACGCATTCAGGAGTGCGTACTGATGTGTGTCGCCAGCAGAGTCGCTAGCCTCAGTGAGTAGGGAGCGAACGTCAATAATAGTGGTAGTCCCAGGATGCGTGCGGGTGATGATCTCGCCTACCGTTCCCTACTAATAGGTTTAATACATACATTGTCATTATTTACCTCATTCACATTTAAATTTTGCTCAGTCTGAGTGTTTTGTGGTGGATGGGAGACTTCCACAATGTTTGTCTCATCTGAGAGTGTATTGAGGTACCTTTGCTTCTGAAAAATGTTTGTTAGTAGAGAATTTTATTTCAACTTCTTTGTTGCCTTTAGTTACACACATTCTACAAAAATATGGGAATTTCTATATAGGAGCAAGTGTCAATCTGTGGTGTCTATAGCTTAAGAATTATTCTAAATTTATAAGTATGCAAGTGAACAAACAGAACCAAATTTCCTTGAAATTCATAAAAACGTTCATTCACTGTACGGCTATACCTATTAGGAATATGACCAGTGTAGTTCAGAGTAATGTGATATTGAAATAAAACACACACAACACGACATACGACATTAAATTTGTATGCTCACATTCTCATTCGCAGAATCTTTTCTTGCACGATGCTTGATATTATTATAAAAATGTTTTAGCATTGCTTCATTCCTAGGCCCAGTCGTGCAGAGGCTATTGTAGTCTTTAGCAATGGCTTCTTTTGAATAAAGTAAGCCCCTGTCCTTTTGCATTCTATTACACTTTGGTATCTGAAGCAATAATAATCACAAACATCCAAATAAATTACTTATGTGGTAAAATTATATTTGGAAAACATTATAGGTAGGTAGTTTGTTATTATTGAAAGAAGATTTTCTTTCTCCTCTAGAGTATAATTAGGTGATCTCTTTTTTTTTCGTTATCCATTTTAATAGTTAAAGCGGAAATAATAGGATTCCAATAAAACTTGTGTTTATTTACTAACAGTTTGACATTCACGATTCGGTTCAAACAAACACGTCAAATATTAAATTACTAAAATATGCATTAGCAACTCTAATTATATAAATTTGTTGAAATCAATGCCGCTATTTAAAATAAGTCTGTTTAAAATTTTATAAGTACAAAATAATTTAATATTTGAGTTTTTGAAAAGTACCGGTTTTTGCATGTAAATAGGAACGTGTTAGCTTTGATCAGGAATTCTTGAGTAAATGATCAGTTGATTATGGTTTGACGTAATTCAATTTTAACTTGTGAAACGCAAAATACTTAAGAACATACTTATGTATTTGATTGAGTATTGAATACTCAGTTGGGATTTGCTACTTTTCTCAAATCAGAAACCGGGTGTTGGAAATGAAAAGGAGTGATCCAAAAATATGAGCACAAATAGATAACGTGACTGGATATGTGCTGCGCAAGTTACAAATAAAGTGCAGTTTATGTAGAAAGTCATTATATAATAAAGACATTAGTGAAAGTGCAATAAAGGTTAGGGAATATTTTAAAAATAAAACTTTTCTCACAAATCCATCACTTCATTGATAAAGTGTTTTTCCAATATTCAAGATGTGGTCATGGGTATATTAAGAAAAAAATCCGATATAAATAATGTAATGCAATACATGAAAACTATATTATCAATAGTAAAATAAAAATAAAAAAATTGACTACAGTTTTATAAAATGTAATGAGCACAAAGAACAGGTAATTTAAAAAATTGAGCAAATTACTCTAAATTTATATGTGTACTGGTGCAAAAACACAAATAAGTTATTAACAGGGTCCAGAACTGATTGTGATGAAAACGATGAAATTAAAAAAAAATGCACTTATATGTATACTGTACGAAAAGATTAAAGAAATAAAAACAGATTTTTGTATGGTTCTATTTCGTTTTAATTAATATCCAATTGCAATATTTAAAAAAAATAGTGCGGAAGTAGCTTGCACAAAACACCAAATGGCGCCATACGCTATACATTCCGCAAAATGACGCGAGTGACGACTCTATACCCTTTATAAAAGTGTACTTTGTGGCTACGCATGCTGTGGCTGCCGCGCTGGCTGGCGTCCGCCTCTATGGCGGCGAGCTCAGCTTGTAAGTGGAGATTAGCGACGCGTAGGACCAAATATTAACTACCGAAATAATAGGCGCTGGTTCTTGATGGTAGTAAAACAAAAGTATATTTTTGTCAATCAGAAATAATAAGCAAAAGATAGCAAAAACATAGAGAAAAGGTATCAAAAAGGTAAAATATCCTAAAAAGCTTGGTGCAGACTTGCGCAGGATCCATTAACAGTTTTCGAAAAAGATTTCAAAGAAGTAGTGAAAAATAAGAAACAACCTATTTATAAATCAAAAGACAATGAAATAATTTTAAATAAGACACACATTTGGTACTATCAAATACAGGGTCAATTACATATTGCAAATACAGGAAAATGTTTATTTGCGATTTGGTGCGGAGAAACCCAAACAATAAACACCGAATGGGTAGTGAGAGATGGCGATGTTTGGATGCAGGAAAATGGAACCAAAACTGGTAACATTTTATATGGAATGTTTGCTTCCTGAATTGGTAGATCCAAGGTTTCCAAGGATAATGCAAATACGAGACCCGAAATTTATACAAGAAGCGATTAAAGCGAAAAAAAAGAAAAAGATACTACTTAAAAGAAAACACACAGACACATAGATAGAAAATGATGTACTATCGGCCCAAGTTAAGCATGCTCACTTAAGAAAATATTCCTGCGAGAGCGCAGCTAGTGACAAACCACACCCCTTCCTAGTTTCCCCCAATTAGAGACAATATGCATTTGTGTGAGTAATGAGCGAGTAACATAAAATAACAAACATTAGCTAGAGCGCGGCAGTGCCAATTTGCTCTCGCTAATTTTTGACGCTTCCCTTAAATTCCTATCGCCATTTCATTTTACGACCTGTTTATTTCTATCGGACTGATTGCCTGCCTAACTGTGACCTCTGCTTGTATACCGGACTGTGATCGAAAGCCTCTTCTTGACCCTAGCTTGTATCCTGGACTGTGTGTGTATTGTGTGTGGGCTGTGACTAACGTGGTGCAACCATGACGACCCGAAACCTGATTCAGGAAGAAAGGAATCAAATTATTGTTTTGCATAGACAAGGGTTAAATATATCCCAAATAGCAGTGGAGTTGAACATGCAAGTAAGTTATGTTTTTGTATTCAGATAGAGGGAGAGATATAGAAATAAATAAAGTGATAGTAATATTATTATTTCATAGTTTGCATTTTTCCTTATATTGCAATTTAAAAACAAATTCCATGAAAAATATTGGTATTCAGCTGCATCCGGTTAGACTGGAAGCCGGCCCCAACATAGTTGGGAAAAGGCTAGGCAGATTTATATATAAAAATAATAACATTATTATAACTTTCAGATGGTATCTTTTTAAATTCTCATAAGATATTACCTACTTATAGTAATGCATTCAAATAAGATTGTTCTTTTTATTTATTTTTGCTTTCAAAGACGTTGTTGGAGCCTTTTATGACCCGATAATAAATCCTAAACCAAAACAACCTAAACAATGGTGCCTTATCTCACAGCGTCGTTGCCGCATTTTAATTAGAAAAACCAGAGCGCATTCGTCGCATTTCTAGAGGCTTGATCATTATATTTCAAACTACAATTTTTTTTCGCCCAAGCACAAGATAATTGTTTTTTATAATTATTTTTAACATTTATTTTATCATAATACTGCAGATGGAAAGTAATTGACAATAATGTAAATTTTTGTTAGTAGTGCTCGTAAATACTTACCAAAAAAACTTAAAAAACATTGCACACATAGTTTTAAATACTAACGATTTAGTGCTTGGCTGGCCGATAAAATAGCAAGTACTTACTATTTTTTCGGCCAAGCACTAGATCGTTGGTATTTAACCACGAAAAACCTTTAGAAATGCCACGTTGCCAGCCCGCACGGGATAAACACTTTTAAATAGTAGAGATAAAGCACAAATTTGCTTGGGACAGTTTCATACAATGTTGGAATTTACGCTATGGCATTTTTCTTACTCATAGGTATACGAGGTGTAAATTGCAATATCTGAAAACCTCTTAAGGGGTCATTGTACTAATCATTATGAACAACTTTTACTACGGGACCAAACCTGAAATCGCGAAAAAAAAAACAGCTGTTCCCTACATTTATGTTCGCGTAACTCGTCAAAATGTATGGACCAGCTGCTTTTTTATCGCGATTTCAGGTTTGGTTCTCATAGTAAAAGTTGTTTATAATGATGAGTAATGACCCCTTAAGAGATTTTCAGTTATTGTATTTACAACTTGTATTTTAAAATATAGTTATGAATGTTATAACTACTTAAATTAGTTATAGAAAAGTTAAGAGTTTATTTATCATGAAGTCAACCAAAATGCACACCTTAAGTATTTCAATACTTATAATTTTTATTTATAGTGTACTAGTTGTGCCCTTTGAATAAGACTTTTGTAGTGTACTCGTATTATTATACTTAGTTCCTATATTATGTAAAAAATCGATGCTGATTGTTTTTTTTTTTTTTTTTCGTTACAGAACAACGGTGCGCCGCTGGGTGCGAAGATATGAAGAAGGAGAAATTACAGAACGCGTTCGTGCACCTCGACCCCGGGCTATAAACGAAAACGAGTTAAATAATATGATAGCCACGTATGAAGAGAACCCGTTCACACCCACTCGCAGTTTCGCACAAGAATACGAAGTTTCGATGCAAACTATTAGAAACGAGTTGCATCAAGCTGGAGTCCATCACAGACGTCCCGCAAAAAAAATTATTTTGACGCAGGAGCAGAAAGCTGCTCGCGTGCGATTCGCTCGTGACTACAGGGACTTCGATTTCTCTTACGCCATATTTTCTGATGAAAAGTGCTTTAGGTCTAGCCAACAAGGTCGTCGGAATTTATGGCGTGTAGATAACACAAGATACGAACCTCGAAATGTGAACCCAAATGCAGAATCGGGAAGAATTGTAGTGAACATGTGGGGCTGGATGAGTGCTGCTGGACCAGGCGAGCTCGCTTTTATACCAGGGAGGGCAAACGGCCAAACGTATTTAGAGGTGCTACAAACCATCATGGTACCCACAGTGCGCACGGTGTATCCACAACTGGACGTGCCAGAATTTTATTTTTTCCAGGACAATTGCCCGATACACCGTGCGCGGGTTGTTCAAGAGTGGTTGCGAGGGCAACCACAAATTAAAACAGTGCCATGGCCCTCCCGATCGCCAGACTTAAACCCCATTGAAAATTTGTGGGGTTTAATGGTCCAGAGATGGGATAGTAGAGCAGAAAGAACGAAGGAAGCACTTGTCACACATTGCGAACAAGTTTGGGACACATTCAGAGGTTCGAATTTGTGCGAAGTCCTGGCTAGGTCCATGCGTAGCCGTTGCGATGCTGTGATAGATGCGGGAGGAGCAGCGACGAAATATTAAGTTAATATAATTTTTAACATGCACTATGTTAATTAACGAAAGGCGTTCCCGTTAACCCGCAATAGTCCAAACATGCTACAATTAATATTACCATTTAAAAATTCGCGAAAAAAAATCAGCTGCTCCCTACATTTTGTTAAGCTAGGTATGCGAACATAAATGTAATGAACAGCAGATTTTTTTTCGTGAATTTTCGAATGGTCATATTTTGGTAGCATGTGGACGCTATACTATTGCGGGTTAACGGGAACGCCTTTCGTTAATTAACATACTGTATAATTACATTATACAGGGTTATTTTTCTAACACCTGGTAGGACTATATTAGTACAACCACTTTTGATCTATGACTTTTTAGAATACCAAAAGTAAACTTTCAAGTTTTTGTTGTAATATTTGTAATAACACTTTTTAGATCTGTATTTTGTAGTAAGTACCGCTGCGACCCTGCATTCGCAACGCACTGTTTGTTTATTTAACTACTTACATATTTTGGTACCGCGTAGAGTTGTTCAAATTTAGAGCGATCAAAATAAATATTTTTAATTGTATTATGAAATTATTTTTTTATGAATTATTAAAAGTCATACAACAAAAGTTGTTATTTATGATGTTAGTATTATAGTCCTACGAGCTTATTAGTGTTTTATCATCAAATGACTTCTCCCGCTCTGGGCGGAGCGGAAGGTCGTGTCATACTTTTACTGACTAAAACCCACCCGTGTTCCTTCAGTTGCCTGTGCCAGGGCCATGGTATCTCTTTCGAACAACCCGCGACTCCGGCGGCTTGCAAATAACCCTGTATAGCTATTTTTATTAGGTTTATTTTTATTATTCCAATTTGTATTATATTACTTCGTTGATTAATGTCACAGGGTAGACTGTAGACCGTAATCATAGTTTAAAATATTGCCAACGATTTTGAAGTCTTCTTGTAAAATTATTGATGTCAATTTAGTGTCATGTTGCCTTTATTGGTGGATTTGTTGTTTTATTTACAATCAATGTTGTCGTAAGCCCCGATCTCGTTAGTTTGTTATTTTACATATTCAGTAGTGTCATCATATCCGTCCACCTCATAAATAATTGATCTCATTTGCTTGATAAACCTAGTTTGTAGTGTAATGTAATTATTGCAAATTATAAAAATTATTAAGATTCTTAAATTTTACTAATCTTAAAACTTTTCAATTTCATTAGAACTGCACGAGCAATATTCTCCTAATCTTATTTACTGACAGGCTTTTTGCCTGTTGTTGTTGTGTTGTCTGTTTGTCATTGTTGTGTTGATTTCATATTTTGAACTTTACGATATAAGTGTAGATAAATACAGTTTATAAATGATATTATGAGTAAGAATCTTTTCACTTATAATATTTTGCATTTTGATGATAATTTCTGTGTAATTTTTTGTTATAATATGTTAATTTCTGGATGAATCTTTAATGTTTTGAAAAAGTCTATTAAAAATAAATTAAGTTACTTATATTGTTTTTTTTTCTACAACAGCAAATCCTTAAAATTGTTCTCAAGTAGATTTTAACTAACTGTTTATTTTTTCACACTGAGATTACAGCCGATAGTTTCATACAAAAAGCACTTACTATACATCTTTTATTATACAGATAAGATTTAAATATCAACCTAAATAAATCTTTAATCCTGCATAATGTTAAATGAACACAAACTAAAAATATATATTTCACTAGTACCCAACATTTTATTTCAATCCTTTCACTCTCACTGCTGCCAAGGCACAAATTATAGTTTAGTTTAATTACTTGATAAGCTTCTGAATTTTAAAGTGGCATAGGAACTGAATCATTGTTAGATTTGTCAAAAAAAAACTTAACATGCAATGCCGGTAACGCGCCTGTAGCGTTGATTTCGCTTAAAATCATGAATTGTCAAACTTTGACTAGAGCATGAATTATAAAAGAGTAAAGTGTTGGTTTGATTATAATCCAGTCTTAAAGTGCTCATCCTGCACGGCATGCCTGGGCATTTTAATTGCAACGATACCTTGTTCGTTATACAGGCTGAAATTTAATTCATGGGTATCCTCGTAAGGGGTCATTGTACTAGTCATTATGAACAACTTTGACAATGGGAACAAATGAAATCGAGAAAAAAAAATTGCTGTTCCCTACATTTTGTCGAGTTATGCAAACATAAATGTAGGGAACAGCTGATTTTTTTTTCGCGATTTCAGGTATGGTCTCATAGTTGAAGTTGTTCATAATGATGAGTACAATGACCCCTTAAAAGGATGCCCATGAATTCAATTTCACCCTGTATTATTTTAATGAATAAAAGGTAATATTACAATTACCTACTGTTAAAAGTATTAAACCAAATACAAGGAACAACTGCAAAACATTTGAGATAATCCTAAGGTAATAAAAAAACGTATGGCCCTTGTATTAAGCCGTCCTCTATTGTTTAACCGAATTTCCAGACATTCCCACTAAATAACAATGGGTCTTAGATAATGAACTTATTTTTATTTCAGTTGCAAGAGTTGTGCGGCTTGCGGCCTTGCGTTAGCTACAAACAAAAAGCTCTGATAACATTGTATGAACTGCGCAGAGTATTGGTTCAAATATTACTGTAATTTTCAAGTATTCCCAAATTGCCCAAGTATAAACAAACACATAGAAATTTAGATAGTTATTTACTTTTAATAAAGTCGATTAAACACAAAAAAAATCAATATAAACATTTGATACCTTCATGCAGTGCCGGTCAACGCACCTATACCTAACGTATTCAGGGAGCCGTGAGATAAAAGGTAAACAAACCATAAATGTCCGTTCAATCGATTTTGAATGCTATTGTGTTGGTGGCATGACAAATGGCAGCTGCAGTAAACAGTTGGTATTGTAACCACTTTTTTGCCTTTAATGCCATCCATAAGCCTACGGAATAGAAGTCAAAATCGGTGGAACGGACTGTAATAAAACGGTTCGTTTCAATGTCTCATCTTATTGTGAAGGGAATATGGTGCGGTTGCTGCGGCATGCGGCATCACATAGGATATGGTGAAAATTGGAGAGGCAGTGAAAGTGTTCATAAATAACCTATATCTATAGACCCGATAGAGAGAGGAAAATATTAAAGTGGATTAATACATATAAATTGTAGTTTATTAGTTATTACAAATTATTTTTGTAAATACTGCAATATCAATAATACATTTTCTAAACCAAACAAACAGAAGATATGAGTACTAAAATTAATTCTTGTCCATAATAAAAAAACAATTCAATTCAATAACAAAGAGCTCACGCCGCCGCCGCGCCGCGCTGGCCGTGCCCATTAAAAACTCGTCTCTTAGCAGAAACAAGTGAGCATAGTACTCTCCTAGTGTGAGTGTCACACATTCTATACATGATTATACTAATACGAACACCACTAAAATACGCTTTGTGCATCCTATTGGTCAAAACTCGTGCATTGTGCGATCGAGTCGTGAGCCGTGCTATGAGATTATCGCCTTAGAGGTGAGCATGCAGAAGTTTGGCCGATAGTACAGAAGGATGAAGATCAAAATAAAAAGCAGAAGAAGGTTACTAAAATTGTACAAGTTTTAATAAAGGTCTGTTATGAAAAATAATTTAAAAAAAAACATATTTTTAAACAGCCTTTGTCTTATTTGAACTCTGGTACAGTCAACCATAGTGGTAGCAGTTTGACCTTGTGTTGTAAGTGTCTATATTTAATTTGATCGATTAACTATAAAAACCGATCAAATGCGTGTCAGGTTCCGCGCTTTTAAGGTTTCGTAGTTGATATGAATAAGTACGCATGCAAAGTATTGTTTTGTTAAACCGCAAAAATAAGTTTGTATTTAATGAAAAAACTTTAAAAAATAAAGTTATTTCTATATAAGTAAATCTAAATTCCCTGATATCAAAAAGCAAAAATTTGTAAAATATACTATGATTTTCAGACAAAGAGTACATTACAAGAAGAGTCTATGGTGAAAAATAGCTCCTGGCTGTACCAAGCACTAGTTCTGATATTTATGAAAGAAATTCTCCACTGCACTACTGGAAACAGCAGTGAAACGTGGTGGAAAATATAAGCAATCTTAACAGGTTTCCTGTAAGTTTCCCTTTCCATTACTAAATATTAAATACACACGTTTTATGTGAATTTATTGTGTATTTCATAATATATTATTATGTATAGATTCAAATACTACATATTTGAACTCGTTAGTGCTGACCGTGGTGTGGTAACCGACACTACGACACTAAGCATGTTGTTTCTTGTTTGACGTTTAATTATACTTACCTACCATGATGACGTATCTTTATGTCTAGTGTATTATTATTCTTTACTAGTGGAGGCGCCCCTACATGTCTGGCGCGTCAGTTCTGTTTACTCATGAAGGTATAAGAAAGATCCACCACATTATTTGATAGAGCGCGCCTTCAAATAATGTGGTGTATTATTTTTGTCCACGTATAAAGGTCTTAATGGCTTTTTACGTCATGTCATAATCAGACTATAATCCCATTGCTGGAACACAGGCCTCCTCTTTCTGTGAGAGAGACACGTCCAAATTTTTGGTAGGACCAAAACTTCGCATATATTTGAGAACACCGTTTCGAGAACAGTGTTGATGAAATATTTAACAGAAAGTTAAATATCTACTTGGGTTCGAACCCACTTGACTCGTAAGTTGCGGCCGTTATCACTGGGCCATCACTACTCTAATATCATCATGCATACTCATATTATAAATCGGAAGACTTTTTTGTCTTTTTATTGTTTTGTTTAAACGTGCTAATCTCTGGGACTAGCAGCCGGAACTGAAAATCCTTTTTTGCATTTGTTACGGAGAATGCGGTAACGCCGGGGCCACACCAACGGGAAATGCCGTTGATTATCGCGATGATGGACGTTAACCGTAGGTTTAGCCACAACTCATCGCGATAATTTAACAATGGCATTTACATTGCCATTTGACGTTAGGCGATAACTCGGTGGGAATTAACGTTGACCGTTCAAGTGTGGCCACTGAATGTTTCGCTTTAATTATCGGAATCTTTACCGCGTTGCTTAACGCGATGGTGGGCATTGAGGTTGACCGTTAGTGTGGCCCTAGCATAAGGAAGCCCGCGGAAATCGTTTGGTTTTTAAGTTTTTTGCGATTTTCAGGTCAGTGTCAGGTTGTATGTTGACGTGACGTGTTAAAATATGATAAGCGAACGTAAAAAATAATATAGTTTTATAGAGTAGGGTCACCAAAACAATTAAGTTAGAATTGGCCTCAAATGTCATGATTGCATGAAATTAAGAAATCATTCGATAGGGTAATATGACTTTAGAGAAATTTGAATTAGAATTGATGATTTTATGACTACAATTCTATCATTTTTACGACTGCAAATCATATTTAGATCAACATACGGCCTGATACTCATCTGGAAATTGCAAATAACGTAAAAAAGATGAATTTCATGGGTAACCCTTACAGTTTCACCTTAACAGAATTCTTCAAGAGGGCTATCTAACATCACTCTACGACCCGAGCGGAGCAATGCGAGTGAAACCACGTTGCACAACTTGTATTTAATAACTATTAAAAAAGCAAACAAATAAATAAATGACATAAAGTACTGATTTCACAGTTTTCATGTTTTCTTAGGTCAGCAGTGAAGATCTCGTTCCCACAAAGATAGATAGGGGCGTGCAAGTGACAATAACGTCAACTAAAGAAGAATTAATTCTACAGAAGAAAACGAAGATGCTGCAAAAAGTGGCGCGACAAACTAAAAAACATCACGATATGTCCAAGGGCGTTTTGATGATATCTATATATGGAATTCAAAAGACCACCGAGTAATCCACATGATGTTCATATAGTGAGGAAGAAAGCCTTTGCTTTAACTTTAATTTCTATTCACCCAAGGCTTGTGAATTTTTAAGAAAATATACAACTTTGCTTCATTTAGAAACGATACGAAGATTTTTTTCTGTCTTCAATTGTAATATTGGTTTCTTATCTGAAGTACTCGAATATTTAAAAGAACAAGTCAAATTAACACAAAAAAAAATGTTAATTTTAATATTTGATGGCCGATGGCATTAAAATAAAATTTGGCCTATGATCAAAAATTGGACAAAGTCGTTGGTTACGTAGATTTAGGACCAATTACTGTAAGTGTTCCAGTAAAATTAGCTTCTGAAGCTCTCGTATTTCAGATAGTTTCATACGCTGGACGCTTTAAGTGTCCAATTGCATATTTATTTATTGCAAATAATTTGCCAGGGGAACTGCTATCAGAATGAATAAAAATAGCAATAATAGTGCTTGATGAAATTGGTTTCATCGTAAGATGGTGCATATTTAGGTTAATAGTTAAGCAAATAGCAAATACATTTTTTAACATGTTAGACAGAAACTGCATAGAGCAATGATATTTAGTTATGTATAATTAAATAGTTATAATAAATGATTTTTATTTAGAAAATGTTTATTTACTTTTTGAGGCTTCATACCGTTCCTATTACAGTTCCGCATAATATAATTATATAAATAATATTATTTTGCGCAGTGGAAAAACCCTGAACACTGACTAACCCAGAAATCTCGAAACATCTGCTGTCCATTATGTTTAATTAATCTTCAAAATTAATTAAACATCTGATTTGAGTAATGGCTAGCTCGCTGTCCGGTAAGGACCGAGCCCGGGTTGACGGCGCGTTGTGTTCCACGCGCGCCTCTAAGAGTTGTCAGCACCAACTGGTGGGGTCCGCAAGGGCCGATGCCTGCCAAGGGTGCGGGTTGTTCGAAAAAGATACCGCGGCCCCTGGCACACAGACAACTGAGGGAGCACGGGTGGGTTTTAGTCAGTGAAAGTCTGACACGCCCTCCTGCTCCACCCAGAGCGGGAGAAGTTATTTGAAGATTTCCCACCCGAAAAAAAGGGGGCTAGTATCTTAGTAGTAAACAGTGATGAATATTTGCATAAATAAATCACTAAATGGAAAGTAACTAATTTAGCGTGTCTCAGGAAAAATAAAATAAAGGTTACCCTACTTAGAAAGAGAGGGTCTGCCCACCAAGAGCGAGATAGCAATACGTAGGTATAGCTTCAAGTAGGTATTCGAAGTGTGGTCTCCATTTTATCTCTATCTTCATGGTCGGGACCATTATAAATATAATATTAGTCCATGGTCCGGACCAATTGTTGGATCGGGTAATTACCCGATCCAACAATTGGTAGCAGAGCGTGGTTGGCGAGAAGAAATTACAATGAGTGCAGCGTCGGCGTACCATCGCATTGAAGTGCTGACAAAAGAAAATTACGATACGTGGTGCCTCCAGGCTCAAGCAGTGCTTATTAAAAATGGACTATGGGGCTACGTAAGTGGCGAAATAACTGCGCCTAAAAGTGACGACAAAGCGAAACAAGAATTTAACCAAAAAGACTTGCTGGCACGTTCCGAACTATTGTTACTCATTTCACCGTCGGAACTCAAACAGATAAAGGGATGCAAAACATCATATGAGCTATGGCACACATTAAAAAGTATATACCAGAGCACAGGTCCAGCCAGAAAGGCAACATTGTTAAAGCAGCTTATACTGAAAAAACAAGATACTGGCGATGTTCGTGAACACTTAAACAATTTCATGGACATTGTCGATAAGCTAGCTGACATGGACATAAACCTGCATCCTGACCTTCTAAGCATTATGATGTTATATAGCTTACCTGCTTCATATGAAAACTTCCGCATAGCAGTAGAGTCGAGGGATAAACTACCTAAACCTGAAGAGCTAAAAATCAAAATAGTAGAGGAAAGTGAAGCTAGAAAAACCAAAGAAACACAAAGAGAACATAATGAAGGTGCATTTTATGCCAAGAAGAAGGGAAAATATTGTCACAAGTGTAAGAAGAAAGGACATACAAATGAAGATTGTTGGAGTAATAAAAATAAAAATCAATCCTTCAAGAAAAGAGAAGAAAAGAATTTTAGCATAACACCTACATGTTTGTCTATCACCTCTGCAAATACCTGGTGTCTGGACAGCGGCTGTACCTCTCATATGTGTGCGCAAGAGAATATATTTGAAAATATTGACTCGGAAACCGGATCTTTGAGGTTAGCATCGGAAAGCCACACAACAAAAATAGAGGGAATGGGAAAAGTGCGTCTTAACATAAATAATGATACTTATAACCTCCATGATACTCTATATGTACCTACCTTAGCAACCAACTTGCTGTCAGTTGCAAAAATCACTGAAAAAGGTAACAGTGTCCTATTTACTAAAGATAAAGCATATGTTAAAGATAAGGACGGTGAAATAATTTTAAAAGCTGTAAAGGAAAATGGTTTGTACTACACAAAAGGAGAAAAAGCAAATATGGCAAGCAAGCAAAGTTCAAGAAATATTGAAATGTGGCATCGAAGACTCGGCCACTTGAATGAAAATGACCTGAAGTTAGCTGCAAATAAAAATCTAATAAAGGGCCTAGAACTTAAAGGCGAGTCTTTACCTGCATGTGAAGTGTGCATAAAGGGAAAAATGACAAGGCTGCCATTTCCTTCTGTGAAAGAACCACGCTCTGCTACCAATTGTTGGATCGGGTAATTACCCGATCCAACACTTTCTTTCTTTCTTTCTTCATCTTTCTTGTCGTTTTATAGTATTGTTATATGAAAGTGTGATTATAAGTTTAATTTTTGTTATTGTAGTACCTAGTGTATAGCATCAAAACTTAAGTGATTAAAATCTACTTCTTGTTTGTTTACAATATAAATTATGAGTGGTGACAATGAAACAGCGAAACAAAAAGCTTATAAATTCACATCATATTAATCGTTACATATCGAAATAGCAAATATCACTGGTCTAGGTATTTCTTTACACCAGAAAACCAGGACACAACAGCAGGAGTGATTTTAATATTTTATTTGCAAAAATGATCTTCCACAAAAGTAAGAGAGACCACATACTTACTAATTGATCATTACAAATCTGTACCTCAGAGGTATACAACATTATGTGACAAAATAAATTTATTACAGGAGAGGCAAAAATGCGCGGAGTAAAACTTTGAATGCAGTTTTGACATACTTGCTTTAAAGACATTGGAACAAACTCAACAGTATTTTTTATAGTTATTTGATGGAATTATTATGTATTACACATAATTACAATAAAGTTAATTCTTATCTGATTTTGTGGACTTGAGACTATTTACCTTGTAACATAAATTAATTTGGCGTTTTAAGAAAGCATTATGATATCATTGTTTACCTCGAAATAAAACTTTTGGATTTTATTGGAAATCAGCACCTATAAACATTGTCTCTTGTCAGTATGTACCGTTATGGAATTATTTAAGAATTTAGGGGTGGTTTACTAATAAAATGAAACAAAAGTTACTTCACAAAGCTGAAAATCATAATCTGATTTATTTTTAATAACCAAAATAGCTACTCTTCACAAAGCTGAAAATCATAATCTGATTTATTTTTAATAACCAACATAGCTACTCGCTTGCCTCAGGTAAGACAGGGACATCTGCACATGTAAGATTCCTAGAATAATCGTGGGACATGGATGGAATCCACTGCAACGATTTTTGTAAGTCGTATTTGAATCTGGAAATGGGCTTTTCAGTTTCTCGAATTGGTTTCGGCGTGGACACAGAAAATCCTCTCCGTTTATTTCATATGAAACTGACTTCTTCAAAAGTTTCCTGATCAAAAGAAGTTTTGTAGAACATCGAACCTATTTTTTTTTTCGGAATTGCATCCATACTATAGCAGAATATGGTACAGACTCCCCGCAATAGATTTTTTTCTGTACACAAAAGGAGCTGATGATCCGTTGCAAAAAGCCGAAAATCCATGAAATCACTTTCCATGCTGTTCAAAAAACTCAAAAATTAAAGTGGTTAACTTTAATTTTTGAGTTTCTTGAACAGCTCTTTATAAACTGTTGCCAGTCCCAAGGAGTCACGATGGGAATCGACAAACTATCTACTACTACTTGTCGAAATTATTTCACCACTACTGCTTTTAAAACGGTAAAGGAAAACATCGTGAGGAAACCGACATGTCCTAGAACCACAAACAAATTGAGGACATGTGACTTCTACTAACCCGCACTGGGCCCGCGTGGTGGATTATGGCCTGCTCTCTCTCGCTGAGAGAAAGCCTGTGTCCTAGCAGTGACACTGCTAGGACACGGGCTTTGGACTCGGCTTTTTTTTTCTCTCTCTATTATTGAGTGGACTACTTCCACTTCCATGTGAGTATGCCCTTTTAATTAATATTTGTCGTTTATTACCTCCACATTTTCTTTTCCACAAGTAAGCCATCATTAAATAAATATTTTTATTCTGCCCCGCACAGTGGTCGCTCCATACTGTTACTTCTTTTAATACGCTATCGTTAAGCTGCTCAAAAAACTTAAAAATTCCAGAAGCCATTTCATTTCTGCCTCGACCTGCCACGGTCTCAGCAACTTTCTTTGGATACTGAATCCATAATTGTGAAGTTAAAAGTCCAAAACTTTCTGTAACAGAAACTCTGCCTATCACTTAAATAAGGTGTGGGTAAACATTTTTGAAGGTCTACTGTCAGCGTTTTCTTGGCACCGTGGCTTTCAATAGCTGCAACTTCATCAAATCCTTTCAAACAAAATCGTAGACTGCTTTCCTCAAGATGTTAATCTGTAGAGCTTTTGTTAAAATAATTTGGTACACTCCTATACATATCTGGCAACACTTTTTTGATTAAAAGTGACGTTAGATACTAAGTCCTGGCAACACTCTCTTCTTCTGCTGCCATCACCACCAACAACCTAATATGTATCTCCTGTAATTTTTACTGTAATTAATTGCTCTATTAGTAATAAAAAGTGTTCTGCCCAACTCTCGTTTGCCTTATATCCACTGCGCCGTATACTCGCGAACAGGTTATGGGCCCAGACAGCGTTGAACGCGTGTGATTGATTTTTCCTTTGTTCTACGTGTACGACACACGACACGGCACAAGAAAAATGGCGGCGGATAATGGCCATGTGCCTCTGGCCAATCAATCCGCTAATTCTTTCGAAAAATTGGACGGAGTTGGGAATTACAACACTTGGAAATTCCAAATGAAAATGTCGCTTGTTTTGGAAGGCTTATGGAAAAGCGTGGAAGTCACCGAAACCGATTCCACTAAAGATCAACGTGCTTTGGCCCGTATTTGTCTCGCCATAAAATCATGTTGCATTCAACATGTCAGATCGGCTAAATCGTCAAAAGAGGCGTGGGATGCCTTAAAATCTGTCTTCGAAGATAAAGGTCTGTACCGGCGTGTTCTTTTATTACGTCAACTTCATCGTTCTAACTACACCGATTATAACACAATGAATGAGTACATAGAAGAAGTAATGACCTTGGTGCAACAACTGGCAGACATTGGGCGTGTGATTGAAGACAAAGAAGTCGCTGAAATTCTACTAAGTGGACTACCACAGGACTATGACGTCCTTGTATCCAGTCTGGAATCGTTGTCATCGTTAGAAGCACTAACAAGTGAGATGGTTCGGGCAAGGCTTTTGCAGGAACATTTTCATCGCCATAACAATGTAAATGGAAATAACAATTAAACCAAAAATGATATGGCTTTTATAAGTACAAAACGTAACATGGTGTGCAGTTACTGCAAGAAAACTGGCCAAGGCCAAGTGTTTCAAACTGAAACGTGAGAAAGCTGCCTCTAAAACGCATCAGAAAACAGAGACAAATACTCTGTTTGTGTCAGCCTCTGCTTTTGCTACGTGTCTCAGCTCACATCATTGGATTTTGGATAGTGGGTGTACATCACATATGTGTAAGGATAAGGAACTGTTTTTAAATTTGGACACTAAGTTTACTACTTTAGTTACTGTTGCAAATAATGACCAACTTAAATGTTTGGGTATAGGTAATGTCAAACTTAAATATAAAAATGATACCAAAACGATTGAAAATGTATTGTATGTTCCTGGTCTGTCCGCAAACTTATTATCTGTGAGTTGTCTAACTAAAAATAATCGCAGGGTTGTGTTTGATAATTTAAAATGTTATATTTATGACATAGAGGGTAATTTTTAAACAATTTTTATAAATGGAGTTTATATGTTGGAGTGTGTGCCTAATGTCTTATGTTCCCAGGTCTCTTCCAATGTTCTGCAGATGAACAAGGAGCAATGTTCTCATGTTCACAGTAGCCAAATGGAATTATGGCACAAGCGACTCGGTCACTTAAGCTTGCAAGGTATGTATGCATTGCGTGATGGTCTTGCTGTAGGAATTGATTTCCAGCGTGACTTTGGTCATTTGCAAGACTGTATGACTGGATGTATGCATTGAGGGGAAGCAAACTGTGAAGTCTTTCCCCAAAGGTCAAGCTAAGCGTGCAAAGCAGCTGTTGGAGTTAATACACTCGGATGTTTGTGGGCCAATGTCGCAGAGCAGCTGGGGAGGAGCGCGTTATTTGGTGACGTTCACCGATGACTTTTCAAGGAAGACTTTTGGCTATTTGATGACACAGAAGAATGAGGTAATGAAATGTTTTATTAATTTCAAAAATTTAGTGGAGAAACAAACTGGTTTTATGATAAAATGTTTGAGATCTGACAATGGGACAGAGTATGTCAATAAAAGTTTTGACAATTATTTATCTCAACATGGGATTGTACATCAAACCACTATACCTTATAGTCCGCAGCAGAATGGTGTTTCTGAGCGGCTTAATAGAACCTTGATTGAAAAAGCTAGATGTATGTTAGCTGAAGCTGGCCTAGACAAGCGCTATTGGGGTGAGGCTGTAATGACAGCAATATATCTTAAGAATAGGTCCCCTACTGCTGCTTTGTCAGGCACAATTCCTGAACAAATGTGGACAGGGTACAAAGTTAACTTGAGCCACTTAAGGGTGTTTGGCTGTAAGGTTTTTTCTTTAATACCTGACTGTCATAGACAGAAATTGGATTTTAAATCAAAACAATATATTTTTGTTGGATATTGTCAGGATTCAAAAGGGTATAGGTTAATTGATCCACTATTTCCTAAAAAGATGGTAAAATCTAGAAATGTGCATTTTATTGAAATGAGTAATAATAATATTTCTAAAATGAATAATAATATTTTAAATTTTAATAATGATACTGACATTTCTAAAATAAATAATAATGGTATTTTAAAACTTTGCAATGACAATAACGTTGTATCTAATATGAACAATGACATTTTAAATTATAATAGTTTTAATAATAATATACCAAATGAGGAGTATATATACGCATAGTCAGGAGGTTCCTTTCTCTAGAACCCTGACCACCGACATCTTGGACCCTGCTCCTGATGCCGATGGGCCACTATTTTTTTATATTTTTAAATGTTTTTTATAAGGTTGTTTTAGAAAAATATTTAAAAATGTAACTTAATATGTATTTAAATGAATAAACGAAATATACCAAATGATAATTTTATAAATGTAACTGATAATCTTTCTGTTACTTCTGGTGATGCAGCCACTGTTGAGCCCTCTACTGGTTTTGAGGCACCCAGTCAGAGTGAGGCATCCGGTGAGACACTTGCATCAGAAAATGAACAAGTGGTAAGTTCTGGAGAAACCTTGAGGCAGGGGAAGCAATGTCTTTCACCTCAGAGCCCTGATTTTGAGTACCAGTCATGCAGTGACATTGATGACAGCGAATCTCCAGAGGAGCTAGCTGCTCCACAGCGATCGGTGAGGAGCACCAGAGGTATTCCACCTAAACGCTTTGGTGATTATGAGGTAGATTTTTCCTTATTATGTCAATCTTATGTCCTTAATGAACCTCAGTCTTATGAGGATGCAATAGCTAGTCCACAAAAAGATGAATGGGTAGAAGCCATGAAATGTGAGTATGACTCACTGATAGAAAATGGTGTCTGGACGTTAGTTGATAGGCCTATAAATAAAAATGTTATAAAAACTAAATGGGTATTTAAGGTGAAACAGGATACATCAGGAAACTTTGATAAATACAAGGCACGTTTAGTTGCTCGTGGATTTACTCAAAGGCCTGGTGTTGACTATAACAAAACCTTTTCTCCTGTTGTCAGGCATTCGACTATGCGTATTTTATTTAATCTTGCTAATGAAATGGACATGGACATAGACCACATAGATGTCACGACTGCATTTTTAAATGGTAAACTAAATGAAGAAATTTATATGGAACAGCCACAGGGTTACAGACACAATAATAAAGTTTGTTTATTGCAGAAAAGTATCTATAGCATAGTTTACACGGAGCCAACACTGGCTGCCAATAAGACTGGCAGCCAGTGCTGGCTTGGTATTGGCCTTGTGTAAACAGTTTTTCAAGCCAAGCCAGCGCTGGCTGCCAACGCTGGCGAGAATAGAGCGACCGTCTATTTTTCTAGCCAGTGACCTCCGCCCGCATACCCTTCGACCCCCGCGCCAGCGTTGCGGACACGTGTAGACGAGTCTCGCCAGTCACTGGCGAACGTCCGTACGGTGTGTGTTCTTTGTTGTTTTATTTGGAATTTTTGCGACAAAATGCCGAGAAAATTCAACGAAGAGGATACTTTGAAATTTGTACAACTTTATAGAGAGTGAATCAAACGCAGATATTATATAATTCCGTGTAATTGGTAGGTACGAAATCTTAACAAAATCAACGAAAAAGTACGACAGAAAGCAGCGTGCGGTATGCGTGGGTCTCGAATTTGTACTAGCATGTTCTACTGTTCGACTTTCGACCTCCGATCGTGCGTCCGCGCGCTCCTTCCTGACTCACACATATATATTATAAAATTGTAAACAAAGCTTCACGTAGGCATATCGCGTCGCTTACATCCCCCACCCCAGTGCTGCTAGCAGCACTCATCAGTCAAGGGTACCCGAGCGACACGTGGGGCGGAACGCGTCAAGATTCCAGACTTCGTTTCAATTTTTACTACTCTGACGCGTCCATCCCTCCCAGGGCACACCTCTCTAATCAAGCCCTTCGGCCACACATTTCTAGGGCCGTTTGGGTCGACCACAAATACTAGATCTCCTACTTGCAGCGGTTTCTGGTCTTTGTTCCACCTTTTCCGAGGTATAAGGTCAGGTAGCACCTCTCTTACCCATCTGTTCCAAAACATATCCGCTAATCGCTGGGATATTCGCCATTGCTTCCTTAGGAATAAGCAGGAATCATTAAATTTGCCGAGCTGCGGTGAGTTCAATGATGTCCCGAGTAGAAAATGGTTTGGTGTCAGTGTTTCCATGCTGCCAAGTTCCACTGAAACGTGGGTCAGCGGTCTACTATTTACTATGCTTTCGACTTCACACAACAGAGTGTTAAAGGCTTCTTCCCTTGGAGCTCGTTCTTTAAGTATTATTTTCAACGATGTCTTCACACTACGGATGAGCCGTTCCCATGCCCCACCCCAGTGAGGGCTAGCCGGCGGTATGAACGACCATTTGGTGCCGTGATTCTCAGCCTCGTTCTTCATGACCTCCTCATCCAGTTCGGTAACTGACTTCTTCAGTTCAGCATGAGCTCCTCTAAGGTTGGTCCCGTTGTCAGAATACATATGACGGGGCCATCCGCGTCTTGCGGCCATGCGTCCAAGGGCCATGATGAAGGAGTCAGTCGTCAGCGAAGCTACAGTTTCTATATGAATGGCTCTTACTGTAAGGCAAGTGAACAGCACGCCATATCTTCGTTCGTGGCGTCTACCAACAGTGACCTCCATTGGCCCGAACAAATCTACTCCGCAGTAAGTAAATGGACGGTGATGGTGAGCCACCCTGGCTTGAGGTAAGTCTCCAATTCTTGGTATTTCTGGTTTACATTTTCTTAATCTGCACAGCATACATTTTATTGCAACATTTTTAACTGTTGATCGCAGTCTAATAACCCAGTATTTTTGTTTTACTTCATTAACAACGGTCTCTTGATTTCCATGGGCGGCGTTGACATGGTAATGTCTTATTATCAACCGAGTTATGTAATTTTGTCCATCTAATATTGCAGGTCTTTTCATTTCAGGTAGCACGTCTGCAGCCGCATCAATCCTCCCTCCAGCCCGCAGGACTCCATGCTGATCAAGGTAAGGTGACAGGGTAAGTAATTTACTAGTGGTAGGTATAGTTTTCGAGCCTTTCAACAGGGCGATCTCTTCACTGAACGACTGGGCTTGTGAGTAGGTAAGTAGCAGGCGTTCAGCTCTATCCATAACGTCGTCTCGACATTCTAATTTATTGATAGCCTTCAATCCCAAATCAACAAAGGTAAGCACTCTTGATGTAGATCTCAGTAAGCGTAGCCATGATGAAAAACGCGTAGGCTCAGGCACCGGTAAGTTTGCAGTTTCATTTTGAAGCATGACAGTTAAACACTCCAGTAGTAAGTCTTCTTTTTCAGGTTGGATAATGTTTTTCGGCCAATGGTCACAGTTTGTGTATAAAAATGCAGGTCCATGCATCCACTCATTTTGTAAAACATCGCAGTCATAGATTTCTCTTGTAGCGATGTCGGCGACATTAATTTTAGAGGGTACGTACCGCCATTCACTTATTTCTGTGAGGTCGTCAATTTCGCCCAAACGATTAGCCACATATATTTTATAATTACGGGCATCGTTATTTATCCAATGAAGCACTGTTGTTGAGTCGCTCCAGAATACTCGTCGCTCAGCCTTCATCTTATGCTCTTTACTTATTGAGTCCGCCAGTCTAGCTGCTAACACCGCAGCCTGTAGTTCTAAACGTGGAATAGTAATTGGTTTGCTTCCCACAACTCGACATTTACTAGCGATGAATGCTACGCGCACGTTAAACTCGTCGTCAATCCATCGCCAATACGCAACGGCACAGAAAGCTTTTGTTGAAGCATCACAAAATATATGCATCTGCAGGTGCCTATAACCACATGGCGTAATAGTCTTTCTATCGTCACTGTTACTAGGCGCATGCGACGTAACCCGCGTAGCGCTTGTAGCGTCTGCTACGCTCGTAGCGCTGTACTCAGCTGTAGGCGTAGCACTCGTAGACTCAAGGTGCGACGCTAGCCGCATGCGAGCTTGATTTTCTGTCTCGCTCACTCTAATGGTAGCTGCTGGATAGTGTCTCGGCAATCTTACGTCACGCAATGATTTTAATACACAAATCCATTTTTGCCATTTTGCGTAGATCTCGTCGCTAACGGGATCATCCCAGCTGATATTGAGTTGCCATGTTTCTTGCAAAATTATTTTTCCGTTAATTGTAAACGGCGACAGAAAGCCGTAAACATCAAATATTGACATTACAACGCTTAACATTTCTCGTTTCGTAGGCCTCTTTTGCCCGCTGACAATGGTAGTCGAGATACGTTTGAATGAAACGTCAAATCTTAGTGAGTCATCTTTCGGATTCCAGATTAATCCCAGTGTACGTTCACCGTCGTATTCCGTTTGTCCGACCTTGAATGTCACGTCCGTCGAACGTAGGCTTTCTTGTGGCAATGTATTTAACACGGCTTGACTGTTGCACGTCCAATTTCTTATATCAAAGCCTCCTTGTTTATGGATGTGTATGACGTCATTCACAAGCTTGATGGCCGTTTCTTCGTCTTGTACACTGTCGATATAATCGTCCATGTAATGTTGTTTACAAATAGCTTGTACAGCGCTCGGCATAGATGACTTAAACTGTTCGGCGTTCTTATTTTTGATGAATTGTGCTACGAAGGGTGAGCAGTTAGCACCAAATATAAGCGAACTCATAACATATGTTTTCACTGGTTTGTCCGGTGATTCTCTCCATAGGAATCTTAATGCATCTCTGTCTTCTTGTATAATTTTTATTCTAAGAAACATATCCCTGATGTCACCAGTTATAGCGATTCTGTTTTCACGAAATCTTAGTATGGTTCCGTATAATGAAATAAGTAAATCGGGTCCTTTCAGGATATAATCGTTCAAACACACGCCATTTGTTTTGGCGGCAGCGTCGAACACCAATCTTAGTTTTTTCTTGTTGGGGTTATCGACCCCGAAGTGAGGTAAGTACCATATTTTTCTAGAAACACCAGATGTTATACCCTTGTTATTCATTTCAGAAGCGTAGTCGTTAGAGACGAGATGTTCGATCCGTTCTTCGTATCGCGAAGCATAGCCTGTGCAGGACCTCATCTTCCTCTCGACGCCTCTCAGACGTGACATCGCGTTAGGGTGCGAGTCAGGCAGCGTACAGTTGTTGTCTTTCCATGGTAAGCTCACGTGCCACCTGCCTTTGATTAGTGTAGACGTTTGTTCCAGGTGGTTCCAGGCACGCTGTTCTTCAGAGTTCTGCCGTGGTTTCGCAGAAGAAATTCCCATAGACTCGACGGAGAAGTAATGTCGAACGTCTTCATGAAGATCGTGAAGGTTGCGGTTCACAGAAATATTTTCTTTATCATTGTCCTCAGTGATGAAGAACGTGGAATGGTGCATTCGCGGTGGTAAATATCTTCGTGGCACTACGCCATGGCCGTACGAGTGGCGCATGGCTCGTTCCGTCCGCCTACCACTGTCTCCAAAGTTAAGATTAAATGACAGTTATCCTGCCCGATTAGCACTTCCGGTTTGAATTGGCCAGTACTCAGAACATTCTTAAGCTTGCGTAAGTAATCATAGTTCTCACATCTCACTGACGCCAAGTCTTGTTTAGGTAAGTTAAGTTCATTGACACTACGCGCACTGAGGGTATATTTTTCACCGAGTGAATTAGACACAGTCAAGTCCATTTGTTCTGAGTCGCACAATAGTTCAGTGTTATCCCATGCACCTCGCACTCGCATTGCCTGCTTGTGGCCGCTCACTCCGGCGCGCGATGCTAGTGAAGCGCTTATCATTGACACTGTCGAGCCGTCATCAAGTAGCGCGCTCGTGCTGAAGACGCCGTTGGGTCCGTGAATGTTTATTGGCACTACTTTTAGTAACACTGACCAATTATTATTGCTCGAATTAACATGAGTAACGGTTTCACTGGTTTCAGTCCCAGCACTGGGTTGTTCCGGTTGCGGCGCCACTGTTACGTTATTATTATTTTGCCGCGAACTCGGCACAAAATGCAGCAAGCGGTGATGGGGTTCCGCGCACCCGTCGACGTCACACGCTGCAGCGGGACACGTTTGCTTATCGTGTTTCGATAACAGGCACTTGTAACATAACCCTGAGCGTTTCACATACGACCACCGGTCCTTACGTAAGGATTTTTTAAACTTTTTGCAGTTTGTTAGTTCGTGTTTTGATGTACGGCAGAAGCGGCATTTGTTTTCACAAGAACTTTGTTCGCGTTTTTCCGTTTGCAGCAACACGGTTTGATCGTTATCACTATTATATTTACGTTTACTGTCCCATCGAATGTTCATTAAACCGGCACTACTCGTAGCTATCTTAATAGCTTCTTCGCTCAAAAAATCACTTAGAATGTCTAGCCTGCACTTTTCTTGTTGCATTATCAGTGGGTAACTGTAGTCTGCCCACTTTGACAGCAGTACGGTAGGCAACTTCGTTAGAACCATGTTGACTACATCAACACCTTGTAAATACTCCTGTCGTTTGAGTTGTCGAACCGAAGCAACAAAGTTTTTTATTTTTACACTGAAGGGTACTATATCTTTATGATAATCTTGCGGTAGTGGGTTTAACTTTTTCACTTCATGCAAGATTCTGGTTATAATAATGTCCGAGTTTCCAAACTGTAGTTCTAACGTGGACATTACTATTTCAGGCGATGCTGAACTAATTAGCAGAGCGGACACTGCCTCCTTAGCGGGACCGCGGAGACATTTTCTTAGACGCCATAAGTTCTCCCTCTCACTAAAGCTGCACATGTTTGTCGACTCCTGGTATGAACTTTGGAAGAACAGCCATTCCATGGGGTCACCAGAAAACAATGGAAGTTCCCGTGGTGTGCTGAGGCGGCTGAGTAGGTTTACATTGTGGCTAGTGGGTACGGAAGAGGTGACTAAATCCTTTAGTGCGCTGGCTAACTGCTGAACTGCACCGTTAGTGCCACCGCCCTCCGGCGGCAGCGTGAACAGCGGGCCTGTGGATGCTCCTGGTGCGTTGACCCTCTGTTTCTCCAGTTCGTGTTGGCTGCGCTCCAACCACTCCTCTATGTCCCTGCCATCACCTTGTGACTCCGACGCTGGTGGACTGTATTTTTCATCAAGGGCCGCTATATCAGCAGCTAATTTTCTATCTATGAGTTCCAATTGGATTCGAGCTTTCTCCTTCGCCGCGTCCAGTTCGAGCTTCTTTCTTCGTGCAACTACCGACGATGATGACGTCCTTGTTCTCGAATGTTTCGATCTTTGTGACACATGTTCACCTTTCTCTTCAACTTTTACACTTTCAACTTGTGTGTCTAACACTGAAGAATCGATCACTTTCGAGGTTCCATCATCCACTTTGGTCGATGATTGCTCTTCATTCTTCCGAAGACTCTGTTTATGTATGGTACTACGCGTGTTAACCATTTTGTTCTGCGGCGGCGTATGGTACATTGATAAATTAATAATCCGGCTGAAGGACCAATGAATCAAACGCAGATATTATATAATTCCGTGTAATTGGTAGGTACGAAATCTTAACAAAATCAACGAAAAAATACGACAGAAAGCAGCGTGCGGTATGCGTGGGTCTCGAATTTGTACTAGCATGTTCTACTGTTCGACTTTCGACCTCCGATCGTGCGTCCGCGCGCTCCTTCCTGACTCACACATATATATTATAAAATTGTAAACAAAGCTTCACGTAGGCATATCGCGTCGCTTACAGAGAGCACGAATGCTTGTGGGATAAGCGTTGAGATGCATACAAAAATAAAGAAATGCGCGCTTCGGCACTAGAACAACTTCGTGTAGGAATGAATATAGAAGAACTGACTCTCGATGAAGTTAAATCAAAAATCAAAAGTATTCGAAATACGTACTACTTGGAACTCGACAAAATCGAAAAATCTACAAGATCTGGGGCTGGGGGGAGCGTTTATAAGCCAAAGGCAAAATGGTTTGATGAATATGATTCGTTTGTAAAGCCGGTTTCTATGAGGAGAAAAACCATAGTAAGTAAAATCACATTATTATTTATTTTAAACGAAAATTATATTTAAGCAAAATTATAAAGCCACTTAAAGACACACGCATACTACAACAAAAGAAGCTCGTGTATTTGTCCGTTTCAATGTTGATTTTCGAAGTCGATTGTTAATGTATGCTATTTAATTGCCAAGGAACTCTTCCTTCGTTATTAAACATATTTTTGAAAACTTCTCTTTTCTCTCTTGCTATTTCTGCTGAATGATTGCTACCTTGATTGCCAATACTCTGTAGGGCATGTATTTGGCTCCTCCATGAACCGGGCTGAATATTTCCCTGTTCATCTTCCCTATCAACACAAGTAGCGGTGATGTATGAATTTGATTTCTTTCGTAGCCAAATAAGAAGGGCACAACAAGCACAAACGATTGCATCTACTGTTTCCAAGTTAGTTAGTATTGGCTTTTCTAATACCCGGAATCTAACTAAGATTCCAAATACATTTTCGATTATCCGTCTTGCCCGAGATAACCTGTAGTTAAAAACTTTTTCTTCTGTACTGAGGTTTACACCTGGATACGGCTTCATTAAATAAGTCTTTAGTGGAAATGCCGCATCTCCTACGATGACTCCGTTGTCAGGTAATAAGTTATTTTCCAGGTCTTGGTATATAGAACAATTCTTAAAAACTCCTCCATCAGATGCGCTACCACACGCGCCGACATCTATGTACGAAAAACAGTAGTCGTGATCGGCAATAGCTAACAATACGACGCTGCTTGTTTTTTTTTATAATTGAAGTATAAACTTCCACTTTTAGGAGGAGCTTTAATTGTCACATGTTTTCCGTCTATAGAACCATAACATAAGGGGAAATTCCATCGTGTTTTAAATCCCCTTTCGATGTTTTTCCATTCTTCTGCGTTTGGTACCTGTAAAAAAAGGGTAGTAATTAAAGCGGCCTATTTAATACCATTTTTAGTCACAACAAAAAAATCTATAACATTACAATTACATTAATTTATTTTGTTTAATTACAGGATAACATGGATACCCCAAATAGCAATGAATCAGGATTATCGTTGGTTCGCTCTGAAAATGGGTTAGAAAATGAGTCTGCAGAAGAGACACCTCGATTTACCCCACCCACAAAACCTAAGCGGAGCAAGTTATCACAGATATCTAACATGATAAATGACTTAAGGGAAATTAACGACAACACACGCTGCGAAGAAACAGATCTTGACCTATTTGGAAAAAGCGTCTCGGCACAATTAAAAAAATTGACAGAGGAACAGGCAGTCATTGCTAAGGAAAAAATACAGAGTATATTGACTCAATGCATGCTCACAGATATACGAGCCAAGAATGCGTATCAAGTGCAACAATCGGTTCAGCAATCGCAAAATACGCTACCTACTAATTGGAATTCTACACAAGTTCTTCCGTCCTACATAGTACCCCAATACTCTCTGACAACACCTACAATCTGCCCTCCTCCAGAGTCCAGTCCATCGACAATGTTCTTCTTCGTGTTCCCAGTTTACTACTAATGTCATATCCCCAGAAACTCCATATAATTATGACAGTTACGGCGAATGCGTAGACAACAGTGATGCCATTCAACAAGCCTTCAATAACGCTTAATATTAATATGTTTGTTGTATTTTGTAATAATGTGTGCCTTATTATTTAAATTTTAAGTAAATAAATAAACACTTACCTTAATAAACTGTTTTAATACTTCATAAATTGTTCGACAAACTTCTGGTATGAATTGTGATATAGATGGTTTAGAAACACGGTAAAAATGACTCAAGCTTCGATAACTCATTCCAGATGCTAAGAACGATAACGTTACTTCTAATTTTATTTTTGCTGGTAATGCATCTCTCATCAGAGTTTCTTGGCGCTGAATCGAGCTCTGTATAAGCGAAAGCAACTCATCAAAGTTTTCAGCAGTAACCCGCAACGCCAACCTGTACTCAGAAGGATCTTCTAATCTAAGTTGTTTCAGCAACAAGGCAGAAGCTCCAGTTACAGGTCTATCGCTTAACCATTTTCTTATCCAAAGTCGTTTCGCTCCCTTTTTTGTAATGTATCAATCAACTCTTCTCTTAATAGTGCAGAGATATTCCTTAAACATTTCTTTTTCAACAGCCTTTGCCGCGTATTCATTATTTTTTCCAAACGTGTGCACACCAGAAGAAAAAATCCGTGAATGATTGGCCGCGTCTAAACAACAAGGGCCAGGCCAACGCTGGCTTGTCTGCAGACTGGCGCCAGCATTACTGGCTTCGTGTAAACTCTGCTTATGGCCTTAAGCAGGCCAGTAGAGTCTGGAATGAAACTGTCCATAATTTATTGACTAAACATGGTTATACACAGACCAAATGTGAGCCATGTGTAAGAGGATTAATGAAAATTTGTCAATTTTAGCCCTTTATGTTGATGATTTTTTTATCTAAAAATAAAAAAAATCATCAACATAAAGGGCTAAAATTTAATTGTTGTAAAGAAAAATCTGATATCATTGACATTTTAAACAATAATTTTAACATTAAGAATTTGGGACCAATAAAGAATTGTTTGGGCATGAGTGTACACAGAGATAGAATTAAAGGTACAATATTGTTGAGACAATCTGAGTACATCAAGAAATTGTTATCTATTTTTGGAATGTTGGATGCTAATAGTGTTTCTACACCAATGCAAATTAATGAGAAGTTTGAAAATTGTGATAATAATAATAACTCTGAATGTGATTTGAAATATCGAGAACTTGTTGGTAGTTTAATGTATTTAAATGTATGCACAAGACCTGATATTTCTTATTGTTGTAGTTTATTAAGTAGGTCATTTGTTTTTGATTACGACCAGAAAAAAGATTTTTCTTGCATTGTTTTATTTCACCTAATTATGTGTTAGTATAAGTCAATATAATGCTTTGGCAACACTGATTCTTTCCTCTATAGTAAAAAGTCTAGTCTTTTCTTCCTATCTATATCACTGCGCTCTGTACTGATTGTGTACCTACGTTAAGTTTATTATAATAAAACTGCAAGTCTTTTTACAAAACTCGTTTTACTTTAATAATCGTACATTATATATAATTCAATAAAAGAGTAATAATTAAAAACTAAATGTCATTTATGTATAAAAATCATTTACACCCGAAATTTGGGTGGAAATCGGGTGTTTATCCCAAAACACCCGGTTTAAACCCGCCTGGGTTTAAACCCGGGTGGGTGGGTTGCCCATCTATAGCTACAGTACATGTCCTCAAAATAATCAAGTACTTCGGAAATAATCATTTCGCGCATGCTAGATATTCACTCACCAAGGCGAACAGTTTATTAATGCCACACGAAGTGAGATGGAGCACCATGTGTGATTCACTCAAGAACTATATAAAAAACTGGCCCATATTGATGCAAATAGCAGATAAAAATAAAGAAGTAATTAGTTCTGACATCAGAAACCTCATTCAAAATACAAATATTAAAAGAAATACAGGGGATCTTGTGGCACGACTGGAAGTAGGATAGAATTGGGGGTTCTGGATCACATGGATAGAATTGGGGGTTCTGGATCACTGCTTCCTCGCTCCGCTCGGAATGTGATCCAGAACCCCCAATTCTATCCATGTGATCCAGAACCCCCAATTCTCCACACATACGATACAGTCGGTCAATACTGTTGCAGATTGTTTAATGTCAGGTGGAGCATTTGATGACTTTACAGCCGATTGTCAGGATCAGAATGTACGTGGTCAACTCGAATCCAAATCAAATCTCGATGAATGAAGCATAATGTGAATAATATTAATTTATTCTCTCTATTGATGAAGCAAACGTTGATTAAGATCGAATCATCACTACAATGCTACGTGTTTAATGCTGTGATGGATATAATATGTGTATTAAATATATAGTCTTTTCCTTTCACAGCGTTCAAATAAAAACATTGAGGAAAATGTATAGCATGTTGCATCCAAGGATCGTCATAAATTTCCCAGTCTTCTATAACACCTCCACATGAAAAACAAGCTGCTTTATCATTTATACTATTTCCACAGTAAAAAAATCCAGCGTCAGCCATTTCCATCACTAATCTTTTCTTTGAATCCATCGTTACCCAGTAATAGTTAAATGAAAATTGACGCATTTTAAACGTGTTATACATGTCATATCGAGGTTTGTATTCATTTTGAAACATGTTCTATTTACTTTTTAATTCAATTATAAACGTATAATGATGTTGTTCAGCTTTTGCCAACCACTTATAAACACGGGACTTTTGGTGGGGATAGAAAACTCTAAGATCTGATTTACCTAAGCATAGAAATAAAACAAGAAAATATACATATTAGAATTTATTATCATAGCACCACTTATTTAAACACAACACATTTTTTAAAGCACATACAGAGTCATGATAAATACAGTTATATAAATCTTGAGAATATTTATATTGATCGTATAAACTTATCAAACTAGAACAACCTTTATCTTCTAAATTGAATATATTACAATTACTATTTTCTAAAATATGCTTTAACCACAACACTTTTTCTGGACCTTTTACGTAAATACATTTATCTTTTAAAATATCTATAACTAATTTCTGATAATTAGAATAGGGTACAAATCCTTCGCGCCAGTGTATCTTTCTGTTACGTTCAATCCAACTTACTTGTTTTTTTTCTTGTTTAGTTAATTTTTCAAATGGGAATGGTGGCTTAATTAAAAACACTTGTAGTGTTTTATTATACAATATGGCGATTTCTTTTATTATAAATTCATTTGTTTCTGTTTTAAAGCCTTGAATATCCACAATAGCAATCATGATAACCTGCGCACAATGTTGCTGAGGGGTTTATATTCCACAAGTCGATCGTTTATAATCAAACAATATGCAGTCGTTTTATCTGGTATTGCTGTAGAACATTCAATTTCCAACCTCACATCCACTGGACCTGTTTTTAGGCTATCGTTTTGTCTTGAGCAGTCTAAGATAAAGATAGGGGCTTTTTCTTTGAATTCCTTTAGGTCAAGCAACGAGTCTACTGGATAGTTGTAATACGACTGACGAAATTTCACAAACATTTCGTATAATATGCTATATTTGTTCTCAGAAAACTTTAAACCTAAAGGTTCATATGGATAATATTGTGAATTCAAAAAGAGCGTTACGTTTGTTACTTCACAATGATCGAATACTGAACTGTCTTCAGTTTTATTATTTTTTCGATTAGTTTGTAAACAAAAAATTACATATCTGGGTTTTTCCAATTGTGAAGCAGTTTTAATTGACCAAGAATGCTTTGTGGTTTTAGGTAGTAACGGATACTCATATAAATCCCAATTTCTAAACGCCATCTGAATAGGTTTATCTCTTTCTAAATGTTTTAAAAGTGTCAATCGTTCTCGGTCTGATACTTTTATGTGTGGCACCCTCCACTGAACTCTTTGTATGTCTATTTCAAAATGAGCAATATCGTTAGTAAGAACAACGCTATTTAAGTTAGTGTTACTTCTGTTCAATATAAGTTCATGTTTGCAATTTATAACTATTTTATTGTAATCCTCTGCAAAACCTAAAATCTTATTTAATGGTATCACAGCACTAAAATGCCCATCATTTTGAAATCCCTCTAAACTCCAACCCCATAGGACAGCAACTTTATTTTCTGCTTCATTTAATGAGATGTATGATTTTATTGTTGATGTTATTCCAGAATTTTTTATGCGGTCTATTTCAATACCATTTATTTCATATCTGATGTCTTGAAACAAAAACATAACAGGGTTATTAGTGAACGTAACAGTTTTCTTGATCGGATTCCCATCTTTACCGATGAGCTTCGCCTGTCCTTCGACGTAAATTGAACTGGCTGATGGTAGCACGTATATGTCTTGTTGGTGGATGGGAATTCTGATTTCATCGTTTTCTCTAAAGCTGTTATTGTAGGGATTGTATGAATGGACTTCATAACTTTCGATCGTAGTGTCGAAGTGTGGTAATTCGCTTATCTGGAGTATATTCATACTTGAAACCCTAGGGCTTTAAGAAAATCTTTATTTGCTTTAGTCAATTTCTTAACTTTTTTCTTACGTCTTTGCACCTTAGCAATCGTAGAAGAACTAAGACGTTTTGTTTTCACTGAAGTATTTTTATAGTATACTATCATTTTGCTTTTCTTAAATGAAGACGTAATTGAACTTGTTCCTCTCCAAAGTTAATACAGTGACCAAATTGATCTACAATCTTAATAGATACCGATGAAATTATATTTTTGTTTACTGGAAAGTAAATAACATTTTGTGGTATTTCCATGCACTGATGACCTGGAGTAGTATCAGACACAAATTCATGAATAAAATGAGATGGTAATCCGTTGCAGTATGAACCGTGAACAAGATCACATTCGATTCTGATTACAGACAGACCTCTGTTAATAATGGGAATATTTGGTCTTGATTTTAATACTGAAAAGTATATCAAACCACACTCATATTGATCTGACAAATACAGTGGTGGTTGAAAGTATGAAATCAATTCCGATTTATTTCCTGAGATGGTAACCGTAGTAGACATGCTTCTATACTAGCTTCTCTCAGAAGGTTCCGTTTATTTTATTCCTTCACTACACCAAAAATTCTTCAAAAAGTTTAAACAAAGATGTCCACAATTAAAAGGGTGATCACGTTGAATATTATCATAATTATAGCGAATTTTGGATCCCAAGTATTTTATAAATTCCTTTGGAGGCTTAAGGTTTCCATAACTATCAAAATACTCAATATAATCGTTGTATTTTGCATAGGCTACCCAATGAGAACCAGGATTTTTAGAGCTATCTAAATTTATAACTCCACATTCTTTTTTAAAAGGGTGTTTAGGGAGTTTATCTCTCATAAAGACACCTCTGAAATAGGGAATACCATTTCCATACTTCAAAATATCTAAATTACTCAAGGCTCGTTTGGGTAGCCGAAATCTTAGTTTTTTTCTTTCGATACAAAAATTCCAAGCCCATTTTTATGTGGTTTAAGGTGTAGTCCTTTTCCAATGCAAAGAGCTTCCATCTTTTCATTGTGTCTCTTCGATTCAGTCAATAACTTCTTAGCCATCTTGAATTCATTTATGGTTTTAGCAATACCAGCTGCACCACCTGCTAAAGCTCCCGCCGCAGATAATCCCGCAAAAATCGGGATCAAAGGCAATACTCCACCAGTTTTTGGTATAGGAATAACACGAGGAAGTTTAATGGATGAACCATCAGCTAATTCTCTGGCAGCAGCCATAGCTAATTCTATTACTACTTTCTTGGATTTTGGTTTTAATTTTTTGATATGTTTCTTCGTTTTCCTAATAACATTTTTTAATTTATTTTTTAATCCTTTTCCAGCTTTAATTTTAGGAGAACACTTCTTCCTATCTTTTTTTATACCAAAACCAGTTTTAATTTTTGCTGACATAGCGCTGCTTACTAAGCGCGCTGCTAGTTTTTCCCCTACACTTGCATCTGAGGCCAGTGTTCGTTCTTTAGCCATATTTAACAAAACGAAATCTGCCTTGTGGCGATCCTCTAAGTTTGAAGCCTTGTGATAGGCAATGTCGTGTTGTTTGCAATATTCGTCTAATTTATTAACACCTTTATCTCCACGTGTAAGCCTTTTAATTAATTTAGTGCCAGGCCCACAATAATTGTATCCTGGTAAATGTAATTCAAAAGGTAAATGATTTATAATCCAATTGAGAAGACTACTCTCTTCAATACACATCATAAGACTGATACATTTTGGCGTGAACAATTAATAAGTATTCGATTTATCAATCCAACTGTTTTCAGAATAAGGCAAACCTAACCATTTTACTAAAACTCTGTCTCCTTTACTTTTAAGAACTTTCTCAACTAGATATAAATTAGGATGATTTGTTTTTTGAAGCTCTTGTAAGTAAAATGCTCCTAAAATAGGTTGACCTCTGATTGTATCTTCAATTAAGTAGGTAATAGGAGTTGTATTTTGTATTTTCCGAATTTTAAATATTTCCGTCGACCAGTTGGGGGTATATCCTTTTTCAAATGTTCCTTTGTACTTACTGATACGCACATAATCACCCACTTTATACTTGCTTTTTATTCTTTCATGTTTTACCAACCTTAATAAATACCTTTCTAATATATGTTTTTTATTAATGCTATCCACATTAGCAGGAATTTCATTAATTGTCCTATGGTAAGTGTGATTGTATTTATAAATGACATCATTGAGGGTGCTATCTACCCAATTATAGTTGCCTTTTAAACTAAATTCCTTGTACAGTTTAGATTTCAATGTTCTGATAAATCGTTCAACTATTGAGGCCTTTTTTGTTGAGAAGGTTGAATAGTGGTTAATATGATTAGATTTCATAAGCTTTTGAAATTTATTGTTATAAAATTCTGTTCCATTATCCGTTTGAAGATTTTTAGAAACACGCCCTGTAGCCAACAAAATTTTGAACGAGTTACATACGTCATCTTTGGTTTTACTTTTCAGAGGAAAGGCCCAAGCATATTTTGAAAATGTATCGATAATGGTAAGAATAAATCTGTAATTTTTATTTTCTTTTGAAATTGATTGCATATCAATTAAGTCTGCTTGCCACAGGTCATCTATATCTTTCATAATAACATGTCTTCGCGGAAAGTTCACCCTCGCATTTTTATGAATTTCGTTTACCACGTCAGCTTTGCTCATGCTCAGAATTCTGTATATTTGTCTTGAACACATCTATAATACTGAATGAAAAGCGTATTATTTCAACTATTTTATTCTTTAATTATGTCAGCTTCTTTTAATTCTTCAACTATCGATAAAATTTCGTTGTCATGGTTTGTATTGCCAGCATCTCTTGAAGCAACTAATAGTTTCAATCTCTCAACTAATTCGTTAGGATCATCCCAATATACAAAGTCAGTATTGTTTTTGTATTTTTTTAGAGTTGGTAAGTTTCCTCCAAGTTTAGTGTGATTAAGTTTGTCTTCGTTTGACGATTCGGAAAACAGTGGTTTGATTATTTCACGATATTTTATTCCTTTATCACCTCTTATTTGTCCATTAGGATTAAAATCTCTCTTATGAGCATTCGTAGAATGCAACATATCCTTATAGATGAGTTTGTCTTCACTCGAAATTAATTCTAAATCAGGTTTTCTTCGAAGTAAAAGTTCCTTCAGGCCAGGGGTTAAATTATAGGGTTTGCCATCGACTTTAATTAAAATGCTGTCATTATCATTTAAACTATCAACTTTAGAAAATGTTACCACAGAATTACCTAACAGTAAAGTTTTGTTTACACTTCTTATTCCAAACGGTATATTTACACCGTCATAAATACCGTGGACATCACGACCCGCTAATGAAATTTCTAAATCATCTTCTAATTCCATTTTATTAAACTTTTTAAGTGATTGGGCAGAATTTAGTTTCGGATCGTAGCAGTCTTCAAACTTTGTAGATGCGCTAGTATTGATATCATCCAATTCATCGTTTTCAGAATCAGTGAGCATTGTATTTTCTAAATGTTTAATTTTTCCCATAGGTATATTAGAATCAACTAGGGTTTTAAGGGGATCTGTGACAGGTTTTAGCATTTTATTGAGTGACAAGTTCATTGAGTGTTCCTGGTTCTTCATTTGTTTAATTTTATTCTTTATAGAGTCTACTGACTTCATTAATTCTATTTTAATATTTTTCTCCATGTTGAAACAACTGTTGAACACAACTGAAGAATAAATAATACTAATTTAGTTTTGCGTGTTATTTACTTTTATACCTTCAGTCAAATTTCAAAAAAACATCAAAATTTTGTCTATACCTCCCATTATTTATAGGAGACTCTTTGTTAATAATTAAAAAATTATGAGGGTTTTTCCAAACTGTTTTACAAATATCTTTGAACTGAATCCATGGTAGATCGGAGTTAACATGTTCTTCATAGATATGCTTTAAGTTTACATCATCTTGTTTAAATATTATAAGAAAATTGACGTTATCACGTAACAACTGTTTCGGTATTTTTGAGTAGGTTTGCGATAAGTAAAAGCAATCAATTTGTTTATGTCTACCCATAGAGAAATAATTACGGATATTTAATTGATTTTCACATGCCACATCGTCAAAAATAAATACAGAGTTAGTTAAAGCTTCACTCGGAGATATTACATCTTTATCATCTTTAAACTCGTAGAACTTTATTTGAGGTACTTTTTTTAATACTTCGCTTAAGAAACGATATTTTGGCTGAAAACTTGTTTTTGAGTAAAGATAAAGATTCTGAAATTTCAGTCCATTTTCATGCAGAAGTAAACTGATCATCACGTTTGTTTTACCACAGTTCGAAGGACCGCATATTACACAACGAATTGTGTTAGGCAGTAAAATGCTGTGTTTGATTTGGTGAGGAGAGTCACTAAAATTTAGATTATTAACGTTCAGAGATACGGGTTGTTTGATCAACTTCATCTTGCTTATTACTTAATTTCTTTACTGACCTTCATATATATATATATATATATATATATATATACACAACGAGTAACATAATTAACGCAAGACCTCATACACACCAATTAGAGTATAAAGCATAAAACGATGACCAAAACGATTTTTTTATTTTAAGCTAACTGATATTATTAAGATAAACGTGTTGACCCAAGCATTACTTTATGCATTTAAAATTGATTCTTATTTCTTACGGAATAAGATTGAATTTTTCTTTGGCTCAATCAGTGGTAGGTGTGGCAAAATACATAATTTAAAACGAATATTAAAAGTTGCTGAAATCGATTCAGTAGTCAATTAGGAACAAACTACTTTCAGGTCTTGCGTCTATTCTGTTACACCTTCTATAATATACAAGACTTATATAGTAAGTTACTTTATCCCTATATTATGAACGTATTATAAACATCCCGCAACAAGTTTAGACTTGTATTATTGAGTTAGTATTTGCATCGTAAAATATAGGTAAGTGTAACTTAATTCCTATCATATCAAACAAAAACAGTTTCAATATAGTAAAGCAAGTGCATAGTTCATTTTACTACTATTGCTCCAATAAGTTGGACCTATATAACTGAATTACAATTGAATTAAATCTTCAAGGTAAGTATTTCTATAATTAAGTATGATGTATCAATACTTACGATTTTATACTAATTAGAATTTATGTCTTAACTTTTTTCCTTTTTTCTTTTTACAGAATTATGTCTGCCTCCCCATCGTATAGTCCTGTGGACAATTTGTTTTTAGCGGTGCGTATTTAATTTAACGTTAATTGAAGCATTTTAAATTTACATAAGCTATAGTTATTTTATTTTATTACAGGAAACGAATAATCTTTGTCCAGACGACGCCTACGCTCTTGGAAATCCATTTCTTTTTGCACAAGACAGGGAAACTTTTTATACCGCAGAAGCAGAACGAGCGCATCAGGAGTATTTAAATGAAAAAAAGGAAGAAGAGAAATCTGGGGAAACTAAAGATGCTAAAAGAAAGAAGTCTAATATTAATAAGAAGGTTATAAAAAAGTCTCCTACACAGTCTTCATCTTACATTATTCGGAAGGAGACAGGAAAACCTCATCATTTGATTAAAATACTTATCTATGATCTTGCCAGATGTGATAAAGACAATAATCAAAATAGTGATATTGACAATGATGTTGGTGATAGTGCTGACGTAAGCATCCAGTACCTTGTAAAAGATCATTATGATGATATTTTGGATGAAACTGAGCATCTAGTCGGCAAAATAGTGAAAAAAATTAGTAATAAGCAGTAAAATTAAATGTGTGTAATATGAAAAGTTTATTTTGTGATTGTGAGCATGTAATTGTGTGTTTATTAGTTAAATAAATATTTAATGAATTTTACGTTTTACTATAAGTATAATTATAATACTTTAGAATTTTTTGATTATCTTTAATTATGTTTTTGTAATATTTAAATATTTTCTTGTAAGTATGAATGTGAAAGTTTAATAAATATTATAATTATCAACTTGTCTAGTTTCATAGTGAAGAAAAATTAGTAATTAGTAAAATTAGTAAAAATTTGTAATTAGTAGTAAATGCGTGTGAGATGAAAAGTTTATTTTGTGATTGTAAACATGCAATTGTGTGTTTATTAGTTAAACAAATATTTAATGAATTTTACGTTTTATACATAATTATAATACTTAAGAATTTTTTGATTATCTTTAATTGTGTTTTTTTTTTTGTTTTTGTAATATTTAAGTATTTCATGTAGCTAAGTATGAATGTGAAAGTTTAATAAATATTAAAATTTTCAACTTGACTAGTTTCATTTGTGTTAGACTGCATGAGTAGTAAAATAACATAATAAAACGCATTTATTTGAATACAAGATAGCTATTTATTTTATCACAAAAAATACAATAATGGCTTAATTTCTAGATTTTACACAAATATTATCTTATGAAAAATAAAACAAGAAATATTACAATTCATGAGATTATATTGGTTAGGCAATAATATATTAATGTAACTTTATAAACATAAAAGAAAGTAAATAGTAGATAATAAAAATTAGGTAGGTACTATAGTCAAAATAACAGCTTAAAACATAGTACGATGATGACCCCAAGGTACAGTATAAATTTTATTTTTTATTTGACGTTTGTCATCATTTCCGTTAAGTACTAATTTATTAATTTTCTGTGTATACAACTTATGATTTCTAGATCGAATGACATACATAGTATCTCTGAGATTTATATCATTAATCAAAGTATTTTTATATTTTTCAATTGTGAGTTTATTGGAAACCGGTTTTTTAACTCCTTTAGCTTTTTTAATTGTCTTGTTTAAACTATTTATACAGTATAATTTAGCTCGCAAACCAATAAACTCTGTAATGACATCTCCACCCATCTCATCCTTAAAATAGCCCGGTATTTGTTTATTCGCTTTCGGAATACCATAAATATTATTTTCTTCAAAGTTGCTAGTATCAAAATAATTTATATTTTGTTTCATGTCTTTATAAAAATCATCAGTATGTATTATATACAAGAGACTATCAGTATCAGTATAACAAAGGTTTATGCCATCTTTATATATTTTCTTCATAACAGAATAGTGAAATTGATATAAATGACGCTTTGCTAATTCCAGTATTGTAAAACCAATGTATATTGGTCGATCTAAAACAATTTTAGCAAGCTCTAATTGAATAGCAACAAGGTTCTCTGAAATAATAGTCATATTTTTAAAATTAGGGGCGCTCACATATTTTTCTGCCCCCTTCATTTTATTGGTCTTATTAAAGCCATCTTTCCACACGTTAACTAATTTAACATTCACTTGTTTCCTTTTGTTTTCAATCGTTTTACCAAATATTGAATTATTTTGCTTCTTGAAAAAATCTCTTTCGAAATCTGAGTTGGCTTTTTGTCTGAGTACTGTATTAAGATTTATGTATGGTTCTAAGATATTTTTTTGTGTAAATGCTAGAATTTTGTGGATATTTAATAATATAAGACCATTCTTTAAACATTCTTGTAAGTGAACATAGTGAATGACATACCTATATTTATCATACAGACTAGCAATTCGTTTTGTGGTTTTGCTAGCACATGGAATAGGAGCGGATATTTTTTCTGGCGCAAATGGTAAATCAGAATGCTCGTCATGTATATCAGGAGGATAATGAATATCAACTTCAAGTATGTACCCTTCATCACTATCAGCAGAAACGGATGCAATTTCAAATAAAGCAATTTCAGATTTAGTTAAAAATCTAAAATTTCCAGTGGGGAGTCTTTGTGTCATAGCATGACCATATAAATTGACACAATCTAAGTAAACTAAAAATGTGCTGGGTTCTTTTTCGTCATAGTCTGACAAATATTTATTATTAGCCTTTGCATATCGAAGCGAACATTGAGCAAGACCTCCTCTGATACCTTTTTCTAGCATTTGATATATTTCTATATCAGATATTAAATCTAATTCTACTTTTGTTAGCAAGAGCATGGCGTCCCAGCTTAATGATGGTGATGAAACATAATGACAAGGGTCAAGCTCATAATGACATAAACTCATAGATCGGAATTTCTCAAATATGTCACACAATAGTAAGACATCACATTTCAAATATAAATCAGTATATTCACCTAAATTCTTAATATCAAATTTAGCCCACACATTTAAAGCGTGATTGTAATCGTCAGTAGACACTGTATCGGATGTCAGTTTATTATAAAAATTTGAGCGATCTGGTAACCGAGTTTCCGCATATCGTTCCCAGGAGTCTATATAATCATAGCAATACACACCTTTCCTAAGGCATAGTCGAAATAAATTTACATCAGTGAAAAATGATTGTAAATGCTTTAAATCATTGGAGTCCAGTGTCTTTACTAAGTTGTCTAAACTTGAACTTAAGAAATTAAAAGAATCTATGAATTTTAATTGGGCTACTTTCTGAGAATTAAATGGGAAAAATTTAGTAAAAGAAATATATTTTTCCTTGGTTCTTGCAATTAAATTGATTCGACCCCAAACACTTGAAAGTTCTTTTATAAATAAATGACAGTCATATCCCGAAAGATTATGAAATATTATGGGAATATATTTTACAGACTTATTATTTAAGTTGCATGAATTATGAGCTGGACCGCGATATTTACCTGTGAAATGATCGTGGTCATGAACGATACGGTCATTATTAGAAAATGTTTCTTTACAAATATGACATACTGTAGCACTGTTAAATAAAAGAAGCTCTTCATCATTCAACGGAGACATGTCTCTAGGCAAAGATAAAACGTCATATAAGCTTTCTAAATCCTTAGCAATAGATTCTACGAATTTTTTCGAACAATTTGGTCCTCGATAAGATACTAAATTATTAAGTTCTGGATTAGTCTCACAGCATATATAATAGGCAAAACAAGTTGCTTCATGAATTTGTATGTTTTCGACATGCTGACTTCTATTTTTATCTGAATATTCTCGAAGTAAGCTTTCAAAGTCTCCATAAATAACAATAGGAATTCTTTGAGTCCTTATGTAATTAGAAAAGCGAAGCTTGCTATTCTCTTCTGGGAGCACTGTTTGGATTCGTGCACAATTATGATCATCTAATTTCGCTTCTGAATCAAAGTATATAAAACATTCATCACATAAGTGAATTTTAGATTTGTGTTTTGTTAGTTGATCATGAACTAATCGTGAAAATTTTTTTATTAAACAGAAATGATTTTTGTCTCCTCTTTCAATTAATAATAAATTTACATGGGTCAGTTTCCGTTGTAAAGTTTTGTATAATGGTCCAGTAATAGTGTTTTTTTTCTCTAAACCATAAACATTTACACTTATGTAGGGATTTTTTTTTTCGAATTCTTTTATATCATCAAATGTTGGTGGGAACGATATACCATTTGTATTTAATAATTTAGAGTAATGTGGATATGATGAAACTCTATTACGGTTATGTCGTGCTGGATACATATGCGCTACAATACACCAGAGAAAACAATGCCTATCTTTATTGCAAATGTTAAGACATGACTTTGTTCTAAGAATTTTTGTCGGTAAAGTTAAGTAACTGCCAGCTTTTAAGGGATTATACTTAACTATATTCATTTCCAAATGATTAATCGACTCTATAGCCCAACCAGATTCTGATAACTCAAATTCTGTGCACTTATACAGCATTTTTTGTACGCATTCTTCAAAAAATGATTTTATGTTAGTATTCTGAATGATCACATAATACTTTGTATTGAAAGATTTCAAAGACAATTCTTCATTTTTAGGTAACTTGTACAATACAAAAAGCTCAAATTGTATCTTAATTGCTCGATGTTTTAAACGCAATGTCTCAATAATCTTGTAAATCGTGCTTGAAATATCTGATAAAAATATCTCTGGTGATATGTTATTTAAACTTATTGGATTAAATCTGTAACTAGCAATTCTACTTTTGAAAGCAGTAGCTATTAATTGCACATTATCAAATTCACTACTCAACAAACAGTTTGATTTATGTAAATTACTTTTCTTATGTGATGAATATTTTTGGACATAAACCTTACAATCTGGACAAAATTTCATGTTCACCTTAACTATATTCACCAGAATAATATTTTATACTTATATTTATTTCGACCGAAAGTTCGAAAGTCGCTTTCTCACTTGTGCGCGATTTGTTACTGTTACCGCTTTAAAAATGTAATCTATAAATATGACTGCATTTAATCATTTCATTTAATTAGTGCGCATCCCGGGTACTTGCTGCTTTTTCTTTTTTCAATATTATTGCGATTTTTAAGTACTTAATGCACAAGATTCAAGGTCATCATTACTAGTCCAACATTTTAAGCGCTAAGATTCATTAATTCGAGTTTATTGGCTTTTAGTTTTTAGTTTTTGGTTTTTGGTTTACTGAAAGAAAACATACAAATAAGTAGTGATTAAAAAAAAAAAAATTAAGTACCTATGCAAGATAACAATCACAATTCAATTTCAAAGTTTTGATTTAAGTACTTAAACATCAAAATCTATCTATAATATTTAACAACTTCAATATTAAGGTTCAAGGTCACAATTACTGATCTGAATTTATTTTTAAGTACTTAATGCATAAGATTCAAGGTCATCATTCTAGTCCAAAATTTTAAGCGCTGAGATTCATTAATTCGAGTTTATTGGCTTTTAGTTTTTAGTTTTTCGTTTTTAGTTTTTGGTTTTTTGGTTTACTGAAAGAAAACATACAAATAAGTAGTGATTAAAAAAATAAATAAGTAAGTACCTATGCAAGATAACAATCACAATTCAATTTCAAAGTTTTGATTTAAGTACTTCAACATCAAAATCTATCTATAAGTAATATTTAACAACTTCAATATTAAGGTTCAAGGTCACAATTACTGATCTGAATTTATTTTTAAGTACTTAATGCATAAGATTCAAGGTCATCATTCTAGTCCAAAATTTTAAGCGCTGAGATTCATTAATTCGAGTTTATTGGCTTTTAGTTTTTAGTTTTTCGTTTTTAGTTTTTGGTTTTTTGGTTTACTGAAAGAAAACATACAAATAAGTAGTGATTAAAAAAATAAATAAGTAAGTACCTATGCAAGATAACAATCACAATTCAATTTCAAAGTTTTGATTTAAGTACTTCAACATCAAAATCTATCTATAATATTTAACAACTTCAATATTAAGGTTCAAGGTCACAATTACTGATCTGAATTTATTTTTAAGTACTTAATGCATAAGATTCAAGGTCATCATTCTAGTCCAAAATTTTAAGCGCTGAGATTCATTAATTCGAGTTTATTGGCTTTTAGTTTTTAGTTTTTCGTTTTTAGTTTTTAGTTTTTGGTTTTTTGGTTTACTGAAAGAAAACATACAAATAAGTAATGATTATACAAAGTAGAGACAACAATCTAAAATACGTTAGACTGATAGAGTATGGGCTGTATCTTCTGATAATCTTCTTTAGCAGCGGTCACAAGTTTTGTGACTGCTTTCCATACCGGACTGCTGTCATCAACAGCCGATTTGAAGGTAACAAGTGCCCGTTTCCAACGGTCGGTGCTGAGCACCTCCGCTTCCTGAGCGTTGTAAACACGCAGTTCCACGTAGTAGTTGCCCTGCCGGGTGGGATCCCGCTGGAGTGTATAACCGGAACCGATACGTCTTGACAAGAAGCTCCGCAGTGCAGCCGCTCGGATGGGTTCACTACCAAGTTCTTGTTCGTTCTGAAATGATCAATGGTTATCATTAGAACAATAAAAAAAAAAATGGAAAAGCATGAAATAACCTTCAAAAATATACTGATCCATAAATTTGAACTGACCCGGGAATCAAATTTAGAATCTCTTAGTCATTAGGTATGTGAACTAATATGTAAAAAGTGAAATTCAAAATTCATTTATACGTTACACGTCCACGTTTAGGTCACAGAAATACATACGTGCACCAAATTTCACACAGTCACAGTCAATTTGCTCCAAATCTAATGGACTGACCATTAGATTCGTAGCAAATTGGCTGTGACAGATGAACAGACAGACAAACACCCGAGTGATCCTATAAGGGCTCCGTTTCCTTTTGAGATACAGAACCCTAAAAATAATGGAAAATTAAAATTTAAATTACCCGCATTTACAAATCAACAATAATGGAAAATAAAAATTAAAAAACAATTGCAAATAAAAAAACTTCAACATACCTCCGAACCCGAGTGCTTCCTTTTTTTTACTGATGTCGATGGCGCCGGCAAATCAACGTCCGACTCCGTGTCAGACCCAAAAACGTTAGATTTTACCACCGGAGCGCTGGTAATTTTCTTTATTGCAGGTTTATTTGTTTTGCCAGCAGCCTTTTTCCTCGACTTCTTTTTCTCTACCGGTGGTGCTGGCTGAGATGCTGGTATTTCATAGTCAGAATCGAAAGGATTGGTCGACCTAAAATTAAGAACACCAATAAATTTCACTCATAAGTTCAAATAATTATTATTCGATATAAATAATAATTGTAGAGTTATACGCACATACTTGTTGTTCTATTGTTCACAATAATATTGAAAAAGAAAAGCAGCAAGTACCCGGGATGCGCACTAATTAAATGAAATGAATAATTTAATGCAGTCATATTTATAGATTACATTTTTAAAGCGGTGGTAACAGTAACAAATCGCGCACAAGTGAGAAAGCGATTTTGATATGTGTGCTAAAAAAAATGTTCTATGGTATCAGCAAATAGGGTCTGAAATGAATTGATTGTTACTTACTCAATATAATCGCATCCTTACTTTCCTTATATGTCGACGGCGCCGCTCTGTCGCGTATACCTGAGACGATTTTCTAAAAAGGTAGTGGTATGTACTCTCTCAGAACAATAAGTGGCAAATTGCTGACGCGGTATTATTTTATTGCGATAATGGAATTAATGATAGAACTGTATGTATTATTTATATTAAATTAAATAATGACAAAAATAGAACATGAAAACAAAATCCAGATCGGAATAAAAAAGTATTTGCTCCGATCGGTGCGGGGAATCGAACCCGTGACAGTTGGCGCATTCAATAGTAGCACGTTTATAAACCATTTGAGACTTGCTTACGTACATAGGTACATTAATTTAATTGCATTAGTTAGAGCAGTGGTGGCCCAGTGGTAACGCCCGCGACTTATGAGTTGCAGGTCGTGGTTTCGAACCCAGCCAGACGCTTTACTTTGTGTAATTTATTTCATCACCACTGCTCTTAAAACGGTGAAGGAAAACATCGTGAGGAAACCGGCATGTCATAGAACCAAAAAAATTCGAAGACATGTGACATCCACCAACCCGCACTGGGCCGGCGTGGTGGATTACAACTCACTCCCTCTAATAGAGAGAAGGCCTGCGTCCCAGCAGTGGGAACAATATAGGTTAATCATTGTATACATTAATATGCATTTGTAAAAAAGAAAAAAATATCAGATGCGCGGGGATCGAACCCGAACACATTGACTATATTAAACTCTGCCTATAAGATAACCTGTGATGTAGCGAGTTGAGCCAATGCGCCAAACATGTCGACAAAGACTCAATAAAATTTTTGGACCACTTTCCAACATCAACCTGCATACCTCAATGGGTTAAGTAGAGATGTGTACCCATAGATCACACAGTAAACCTTTATAAAACAAAAAACCAGAACCGTCTATCGTCTATAAACATGAACAAGCTAATTTAGAAAAACGTTGTCATCGTATAATGAAACAAAAGTATTCAATCTGTATCGACGACGACAAAAATAATTGGGGGTTTTGTATCACGCAGTTTCGATCTGCTGTCAACTGTAACGCAGTCCCGACGGCAAAAAAAAGATTGGAGCTTTTGTATCACCAATGGATATAGGACACGAGATTTGCACCGCATCGTTTCGATGTAACGTGGGCGATCGAACTTGATATTACTGTTTATATTATCATTAACCGCATGCAATATTTTTTTACCACTGTATCAGTTCAACGTTGCGCTGTAGAATTAAATACAATATTCAATCTGCAAACTGTATCGCAGACCGACTGTATCGTATGTGTGGAGAATTGGGGGTTCTGGATCACAGTCCGAGCGGAGCGAGGATGCAGTGATCCAGAACCCCCAATTCTACCCTACTACTGGAGCCAATATCCAAAGCTATAGACAATGTTCAGAGCGATAAGTGTACTATTACAATCTGGAAAGAATTAATAGATAAACTGGAAGAACTAAACATGACACAAATGAGGGTTGTCATGAATCGTTACCGCCAAGCCATGACACCGGCTCATTATCTAGCCTACATGGTTAATCCAAAATGGCCCAAGAAAAGTTGTCGACAGATGAAAGTGATGCAGCCTTGCAATTTTTGTAAGAAAATTATGGAGAGACTGGAATCAGTTTGATGAGTAGCATTCTTCGGTTGAATGCAAAAGTTGAGCCTTTCACGGGAGTATTATTCGATAAACAAGTCATACAGAAAACTACCCCTACTGATTGGTGGGTAGCAATACATAATATGAAAAAATGTATAACCAAAGAAGAATTGGACATAAACAACTGCTACGTACAGTTGCTTCTTTCGCTAGCGTCGAAAGAATATTTTCGGCATTCAATTTGGGGGTTCCCTACTTGTTTTCGAAAGTTGATGATTCGATTTTTATTATATCGAACACGGTGTGGCGATAATTCAGTTGTACGATGTTTTATTCCGTCGATGCGTTATTGGTGCGATGTAACGTTTGTGCGAAAAATCCTGTTACGAAAAACCCTACAACGATTGCTCATTTGTTCGGTAATTTATATTACTTCGAAAGTATGTAGGTTTGAAAATTTGAAAAGCCTACTGTTGTCCGTGACATTTAATTAATAATCTTATGTTGCATTATAGACGTTAAGGAAATACATTAAATACCATACATATCTTCACGTCAACTTTCCTAAATTGAGGAAGACAGGTAACAAATTCACCACGTTTAGCTGTGGCATGGGCCAAAGATAACGTAGACAGTCATCAGTGATCGGTTGCTAGCCAATCGCCTGATACCCTCAAAAGCCCCAACTGTCATACCTCAATCGTCTATTTCGATATGCAGCATGGAAAAGAAAGCAACTAGGGCATTCTAAGTTTTTTTTTAATCCTCGCCCACTACGGAAGCAAAAACGTCATATTTTTGCTTCCGTACTGCTTCCGTTTTGCTACACAACACCTAAAATACTCATTTAATAATGATTTATTTTAATAAAAAATCATACAACAATAAAATAATAAAAAAGATATAAACTTGAACATAATCAGCATAGATCAAGAAATAAACAAAACATTAGGTAATCGTAAATAAAACAATTTATTTTTTTACCTTTTTATTAATCAAAACAGTTTACAAATATTTTTTGAACAATTAAACATACCACACAAACCATCGCGGGTTTAACAGTGGTATGGCATATTATATTACTATAAATATTATAGTTTCTATGTATTATTAACGAAACTTTTAAGAAAAAAAAGTGAAAATGAAAAAAAATACATAATAACATTGTAATTACAATTCTATGTGATTCGAAATGGCTCTTAAAAAAGGAAGAAGTTCCATATTATTACGGTTTGCACAAATCTTCGCAATAGAATCGGATACTCTTTTTATTTTTTTCTTGGGCGGAGTCTTATCAACGCTAGCCTATGCTTTTTCAACAGCGTGATTTGTGCTTATTTGCTCTTTTATAAGGCTCCGTATAGTCGCATATAAGCCATGGCGGTTATTGTTTTGTAAGTAGTTCCACCGTCAATGCCAAGCCTCCACATTATTCTGGGTCCTTGGCAGGCCGAGTTCATTTATTCTATGTATGGACCATAACTGTGGTGGAAACAATGGAGGGGTTTGTGAGATACATAGTTTTGTACCTTTTGTTCGCGATTTTTTCCCACCATGTACGTAATACGTCTCAAACCAATATATGATAGTTTCTGCTTCTTCTGGCAAAACCTTTTCTTTAAGAAGTTTAAAGGCGTCCGGTATCTCTTCAGGAGTAAGATATGCCAAAGCTACTATGTGGCGAAGTTCAAGAGAGAACTTGCTGTCATTACCGTACTTTGAAGCTAAACCTGATTTCTGTATTTGCCGCCACAAATTTTGCGCTAAATGAAAAAGGCAACCTGTATGAGTAGCTTCAGGGACATATATCTTGACGACATTGATAACAGCCGTTTCAAAATCAGTAAGTATATGTTGGGGGTTCAATTCACATTGCGATTCTTCAGCATATGCCAAAAGTTCTTTGAACATCATCATATAAGTTTCTTCAGTCTTATCTCCCAAAAACCAATACACCAAAGGCACAATTTTTCTGCTATCGACATCATTCCCCACCATCCCGTGTATACTATAGATTTGGCTAAAAAGTCCAGGACATGTACAAAATGTTCCGTCCATTATCCATAGAAATGAATCACGTAAAAGTCTGATATTTCGTTGAGTGCAAAATATAAGCAAGCATTTACTATCATTGTATTTTGTTTGCCGTGCCAAAAACGATTCTTTCAACCATGTATTCTGCAGGTATATCAATTTCCTCCAAAGTGGAAGGTTCTTTCGGAAATGTTTTTTTTCTTGCTCTATAGACAATTTGACGTAAAGCATTTTTATTGGGAAGAGAATACGCACTTGTGCTTGGTACAGCTTCCAAATTATTTCGGATGATCACTGTAGGACCATCATTGCTAGTAGTGGCATCCCTCTTCAATTTATTTTTAAGAATTATTGAGTCCTGCAAGCCGGCATTTGGGGCGTGTGAATGTTCACTCATACCTTTGATTAGGGTGTGTTCATTATTTTCTTTGACCTTCGTTATCATATGGCTTTTGCACTGTTTTTTGTTTTTGAACACACAACACCAATAATGTTTTTTATCCACATGTTTATTTAACATAAATTCATATCCATCAATAAGTATTATATCGTTTCCGCATTTAGATTTTTCCGTTTTGATAACACTATCAGCCATAGTTGCAATAGGAACTGCACTTAACAATTATTCACAAATTAATGATTGACTAGAGCAAAATATGACACGTTTAGATACACATGTCAGTATTATTTACTCCTACCCACATAGCTTTACTTTTACAAACATAAAACTATTATGGTAACACTCTCAAACGTAATGACAAAGTACCCAATAAACTTTTAAATAAATAGATGTCATATACATACTAATTCATAATAAATATAAATATTTTTACAAAACATGAAACAAAAATATTTAATATCGTAATTTTTATAGCAGACGCGCCTGCCGCAAAAAGTTAAGGAAATGTTCAAAAAGATGCAAAAAAAAAATCTGAAAAATAATAGGATTAAGTACTGTAGGTATGCCAATTTATTTTAGGATTTTGTTTTTTAGAATAAAATTTATAGTAGGTAACATAGATAAAACATTTTTTTGTATATATTTTAATTTAAGTTATTTAGGTATAGATAGATTAGGATTATTTTAATATATTTACTACCGTGTGAAAGTCTATTAACTGCTCCCAAATTGCAATGTTAATTTTTATTCTTTTTATTATTATTATTTTTTTTACAATGTCTGACATATTCTCGTCATTATTTGACATTATACATCAATTTTACTACCTACTATTTATTTTCAGTGATTGTCATCGAAATCATGTCACTTGGTTCAAATAGATTCATTTTATATAGGTAGATTCTTTTACATATTGTGAATGAGAGAACGTTGTAGGCCTTAGAGACTAGATTTGTAGACGTTTTTCTATTCTGTATTTTCATTCCTCTAAGTACCTGGTACTTATTGCCTGGCCTGCACTGTCCTCCCATACCTATTATCACTGTAATTTGAAAACATTGTAAAAGCCAATTATTTTTAAAAGAGTAACCGTGGAGTTTCTTGCCGGCTCTTCTCCATAGGAAACGACAAATTGGAACCGTGCACCTAGCTTCTGACGTTTCATAAGTGCCCATGCAGGCTTATGTGAAATAAAAATATTTTGATTGATTGATTGATTACTTGATGTAAATAATAAACAAGAATTATACATTTTTTTCAATAAAAGGAATGTATTTTCTTAACTTCTATAATGCAACATAAGATTATTAATTAAATGTCAAGGACAACAGTAGGCGTTTCAAACCGACATACTTTCGAACTAATAAATTACAGAACAAATGAGCAATCGTTGTAGGGTTTTTCGTAACAGGATTTTTCGCACAACGTTACATCGCACCAATAACGCATCGACGGAATAAAACAACGTACAACTGAATTATCGACACACTGTGTTCGATATAATAAAAATCGAATCATTAACTTTCGAAAACAAGTAGGGAACCCCAATTTGGTGCACAACATAATAAGAAACAGATTAGGCACCGAGAAGGCAGCCAAATGAGTCTTCCTTTAGAAAAAACTAAACTAATTATAAATTCATTTAAATGACAGTGTAATTAAATAAAATTAAATCGACTTAAAAAAGAAATTCACTCAAAATGATGAAATAACTTTAATTCCGGAAGTCGGTGTCTTAGGATCTGTATTTTAGTTTTTTACCACCGACTTCCGGAATTAAAGTTATTTCATCATTTTGAGTGAATTTCTTTTTGAAGTCGATTTAATTTTTTAAATTTATTTTTATTTCGTAATTTTTAGTTTTAAATAAATACTGGAATATTTGTTTGTAATAAGTAGTTAATCATTTTTTAGTAAATATTGCACCAGAATTTGACCAAGGTTTTGAAATGTTTTTAGATGTGAGGCATAAATATTGGATTAGGTATGTGGATTAGGTCTTTTTTGATGCGAGTCCGTACCTAATCCAAAGCGTCGAGAATTAGGTATGGCAAAAAATATTTGTACACCTACACAGAAGATATTCCGTACCTTAAAATGTGGGGGTTAAGTTTCAAGTTTAATTAGCACTGCCGCCAGGGCCATCTACATATGTAGAATACCACTGGACTAGTTAGTGCTCTACTGATGTATGTTGTAACGAATTTACATCGTCGTTAGGTAGCGTTATTTTACGATGATACTCTCGAAGAAAAATAACAAAACTTTCACGTCATATAATGAATATAAATGAGTAAAAATCAGAAACTTATGAAATAATATGGGTGAAATTCATGTGAATATAATAATGCTCTGGGGTTTCTACACATAGTACACCAGTTTAAATTTTAAGCCATTTTCGACGCTAACGTCGAAAGCTGCTGCTAATTCAGCCGTAGATTGTGTATCATCAGCTTCCACAATCGCCTTTAATTCGTCATTGTCGACCAAAGTCTTCGGACGACCGCGAGGTTCATTTTTCAGGTCGAAATTTCCAGAACGGAAGCGAGCAAACCAATAACAGGTGGTGCGTTGGTTTGTAGTGTTAGCTCCGTAAACGTCGTTGATGTTGCGTGCCGCTTGTGCCGCGTTGCTGCCACGACGGTACTCATATTCCATAATTACTCGAATTTTTAACGTATCCATGATGACGAAAAAGATTGAAATGCGATGAAAATGTAACACTAATCAATAAACAAATGACTACTTTTGGAAAAAAAAATCCATGTTTTTAAAATAAAATTAATTTGAAATTAGAATTCTTACCCAAACAAAAATTATTTTGATTTGAAATGGCCAGTACTGCAAAACGGCAATTTCATAGGTAAAGACCTAATATCTGTAAGTGTGACACTTACAGATATTAGTTCATATCTTATGAAAATTACTGAATTAATTTTGATGAAACTTGTACGGTTCCCTAAGTTGAAGTAAATGTAAACCAATTTAAAAAAAATGGTCACTTCCGTGTCAAGTGTGTCATTATAAATTCTTGTATTTTTGTGGATATTTGAACTATTTTCTGCCAAATTGTGTGAATTTGCAGTCTTGCATCTATAACTTTACTTAATAGATTAATGGAATATACTAGCGTGCTTTCGTTTACCAGATAAATTTGCGAACTGCAAACATTATTAGTTTGGTTTTCGCGGTTTTTTGTTCCAGTGTGCTACGAATGACACGAAATTGTGCTACGTGTCACAACAGAAAACCGTAAAGGTAGGTATTTTGTTATTGGATCGTATAAACACTTATTTCCACTTAAACATAATACCTACTTTAATTTTAGAAATTACAGCAATAGGTAACTCTTACTCGGTGCAAGCCATGACAGGAACAGAACAAAAAAAAGGGGTGATGTTGCCAACAACGAAAAATAGAAATGTATACCAGTGTATAACACACTAATATTCTAAAACGCCTCCTTACATTTATATTTTTATTTTCACATCTAATTATTTTACCAAATTCTTACTTGGCAACATCAATTACAGTTATCTTTTACTTGATAAATAAGATACTAATACCTGGCTTAGGGTAAGACCAGGCAATGGGGATCAGCTGGCAATGGGGATCACCCACACATCTACCAAACTAAACATCGGAGAGTCTTATAAAGGACTTTGCACCCCGCCCTGTGCCCCCCGCCATTGTTACAAACGACTCGCTTTAGTTCCGCGCACGCGTTTCCGAGTGACAGCCGTGTGTCGATTTTGCGCCGCGCTGTTGTAAATTTTCGTAAAAATAAAACAAAAGGTAAGGGTCTAATTTACTATTGTATTTTAATGAGACTTTTATGTGTATTTAGTCTGTCATTCAAAATAGTGATTTGCAACTTAAATTGTGATAATAATTTTCAGGTTATTTGATATTTTACTTTTTTCTCATTGTTGTGGTTAAGGGAAATGAGGATCAGGGTGATCCCTATTGCCCGCAAGTGATCCCAATTACCCGCCGCAGATATTACCTTTGGAGTTAACTACATAAATGATATTTTCTTTTGTAGATGCCGAATGTACGAGTCAGAACTACTGAAATGGCTAAATGGTCTACAGATAGTCTACAAAAAGCTATTCAGCTGATAGAAGAACAGGGTTATTCAATTAGAAGAGCTTCTCAAACTGTAGGTATTCCATATACTAGCTTACAAAAGAGACTTACAATTAAAACTAACTTGGGACTGTTGTGTCCTGGGCCTTCCAGGACTAATATAAAAAGACAATTTATGCTGAATAAGAATGTATTAAAATTTATTGTAACAGCTTACAGAAAAAGTCTCCATCTTGCTTGAGACGCCTCTTGTTCCGTCCCCCCATCCGATGCGTTCAACAACATCTTAAATAAATTATGCGTTCAGAAATAGTAATATACTACATATACTCTTCCCTATAAATTTAGACGTTGTGGGGGTTTAACAATCCTCTTAGAACGTCTTATAGGTGATGGAGGTGTTTCCTCAGCCACAGGAATATTTTCGTTAGAAATTAAGTCATTTAAATTGTCATTGATAATGGGAATATCCTGTGCCTGCGGTAATACAATGTTGGGTTCAATAACATAAGGGTGTTGATGTTCTAATGTTGCAGAAGGCTGTGTTAATCTGCTTAAAATGGCATTGTTTTGGTTAAACTCTTCATTACTTATAGGCTTTGAAGAAGCTGCATTAATTATTTGATCCAAGTGCCTCTTCCAGATCAAATTCTCATCCACAACTTTACACAAATACAATCTTTGACCTAATACCTCGTCAATTATACGTTTTACAAATTGCTTTTTATTTGGATTTCTGTAATCTCTACAATAAACAATATCACCTTCCTTAAATATCTCTTCTCTTTTTCCTTTTACATTTCTTTCAATTTATTTATTTATTTGCTATAAGGTATCTTCACAGCTGACAGAAAGTATAACATTATTAATAATTCTAAACATTACGCCAATTACGAAGTACTCAGAAAATATGAAAGAAACAGAGAGTGACATAATTATTAATATTTAAAGTGTGTGTATGCGTGTAATTAATAACATTTTTAGAAGTTAATAAATCTAATCTAGTTCTCAGCTTCCTTTGAAACATTAACTCAGCAGGTGAAACACCAGTTATAACATGTACAGAATTTCTGTAAGAAAATAAATATCTATTCATTAATGTTTCAAAAGAGATTCCATCATTAGCTCTATCCTTTAAAGCTTTAGACAATCCAGCTTTAAAACTTTTTACCGCATTCTCTGCAAATCCATTGGATGCAGGATGAAATGGAGGTGATGTCATATGTTTGATACCATTCTTAGATAAAAAAATAGAAAATTCTTGACATACAAATGTTTTGGCATTGTCAGTAACTACTATTTTTGGCAATCCAAATCTACTAAAACATTCTCTAAATTTTTCTATAGTGCTCTTAGAGTCAAATCCTTTCATTATAAAAGCTTCTGGCCATTTAGAATACGAGTCTACAATTAATAAAATTATTTTGCCATCAATTGGACCTAGAAAATCCGCATGCACTCTTTTATATGAAAAATCAGTTTTAGGCCATAAAATAATTTTTGCCTTTTTTGGCTCTGGACGACTTGACATACAGACGTTAAAATTTTTTACAAATTCCTCAATATTTTTATCAAGATTAGGCCACCAAAAATATGACCTAGCATTACTTTTCATTTTAATAATCCCTTGATGGGTTGAATGTAGTTCTTGTAACAAAGTGCTTTTTAATTTAGTTAGAATTACAACTCTATATCCCCACATAATTACACCTTTGTCTATGTAAAGCTCACTTTTCCTGTTAAAAAATGGTTTTAAAGACTCATTTGAATTTAAAAATTGTGCTCAAAATAGGATCTTTTCTAGTCTCAGACCTAATTAAATTTAAATCTATTACATTTTGGTCCTCAATAAAATTAATGTAATCATTATTGTTTTCACAATCTAGGTCCTCCTTATTTACTTGTTTTAAAGGTAATCTAGACATACAGTCTGCTTTTAGGTTTTCTGAACCCTTTATATACTTAAAAGTATAATCAAATTCTGACAAAAATAAAGACCATCTTTGTAGTCTGCCAGCAGCCATCTAAGGAAGGCTTTTGTTTTCCCCAAACAGAGCTTGCAACGGTTTGTGGTCCTGCAGTGCACATTCTTTGTTTAAAGCAATGTCTAATAATTATTAGACATTGCTTTAAACAAACAACGGCTGTACAATTGTACAGCCGTTTTCTCTAATGCTTCCTCGCACAATCTGTCTTGAATCGGTCCTGCCCGCATACCAGTTACGAATTTGTCTCTCACTCGTTCACTAATAATTTGTGTGTCAAACTGACACTCTGCTGCCTTTTCTCTGACTCGAGCGTACCACCTTGATACTGACTCGTTTTCTGCTTGTTGCAGTTTATCGAACGTAATTCTAGTGCGAAAATGTGCTACTCTTGGTTTGAATCGTAAAAGTAAAGCTGCAGTTAATTGCGCATAAGTTTGATCTTTCGGCAAAGTTGGATGTAGAATGTTTTTTAATGTTTTGTACACATTTTCATGTAAAGATATTAACAAAATAGAAACTTGCCTCTCCGCTTCGACTTCGTTTGCCGTAAAATACTGCTCAAGCCTTTCTAAATAACAAGAAATGTCGTCATCTTCTTGGAATGGTTTAAATGGTAAAAGACTTGCCATTTTATTGCGTTTGCGTGAATCCTTTTCACTTCGTCACCAAATTTAATGTTGTGTCCTGGGCCTTCCAGGACTAATATAAAAAGACAATTTATGCTGAATAAGAATGTATTAAAATTTATTGTAACAGCTTACAGAAAAAGTCTCCATCTTGCTTGAGACGCCTCTTGTTCCGTCCCCCCATCCGATGCGTTCAACAACATCTTAAATAAATTATGCGTTCAGAAATAGTAATATACTACAGGGACCACGTCTTGAACGCCATATTGTGTTCAGTTGTGAACAAGAAGACGAAATAGCAAATGCGGTGAAAAATATGGCCAATATTTTCTATGGATGTACCGCTCTTGAGATAAGAAAAGTGGCATTCGATTATGCTGAGAGCAAGAATTTAAAGCGCACAACTTCAACAAATCTTCAAGAATGGCTGGACGTGATTGGTTGAGTGCATTTATGACCAGGAATAAAATTTCTGTTAGGAAGCCGGAAGCAACAAGCATAAACAGAATTACAGCTTTTAATAAAACAGAGGTGCAGTTGTTCTATAAACTGCTAGGAGAACTGATGGAAAAGCATAAATTTGTTCCAAAAAACATATTTAACTGCGATGAAACAGGGATTTCTACTGTGCAAAACCCGGGAAAAATATTAGCTACAAAGGGACAGAGAAGAGTGGGATCCATCACAAGTTGGGAGAGACGAAAAAACATCACCTTGATGTGCGCAATGAGCTCTGCAGGCGGATTTATCCCACCAATGTTCATTTTTCCTAGGAAAAGAATGACTCCATTGCTCGAGAAGGATGGTCCAGCAGGAGCTCTTTACAAATGCTCCGATAGCGGTTGGATTAACGAGAATCTCTTTTTTGAATGGCTTTCGCACTTTAAGCAGCACGCTAAGCCCTCTGCGGATGAACCTGTACTGTTGGTGCTCGATAACCATACTAGTCATATTTCTCTTCCCGTCTTCGAATTTTGTAAGCAGAACTATATCCATATGCTGACTTTGCCACCACACACATCTCATAGAATGCAGCCTCTGGATGTTTCTTTCTTTGGACCGTTCAAAGCAGCTTACAAAAAAGAATGTGACTCATTTATGAAAAGCCATCATGCTGAATAGATAACCCCTTATGACGTAGCATCCTTGGTGAGGAAAGCATTTAATAATGTTGCGTCTATTAGTAAAGGAGTATCTGGATTTAGAGCAACGTATTTTTCCAATAAATCCGGAAGTGTTCTCTGAAGAAGACTTTATTGCGGCTGAAATTCTGCAACCTGAGTCTATTACAATTCAAGATTGTGATGAATCTATTTGCACTGCTGCTAATACTGTGCAAGATACAAGGTCGATTCCTAGCACATCGCAAGTAGACCTATCAGTTCCTGGTACATCAAAATCACCTGTTCCTGAACCATCAACGTCACAAACCAAAGTTACTACAATCCACGATTTTATTAAGATGCCGGAGAAAACACCTACCCTCAACACAAGACAGGGCCGAAAGAAGCAGCACTCTATAATTTTAACTTCAACGCCAATTAAAGATGACCTGGTAGAAAAAGAAAATAAGAAAATTAAAAAATCCCAACATGACAAAGGGCAAGATAAAAAGAAAGGGAAAGGTAAGGGCCAAGGAAAGAAGACTAAGGTACAGAACAGGGATGTTGCGGATGCCGATTTTTTCACATCCGCGGATGTGAATGCGGATGCGGATTTTTGAGGGCTCACATCCGCGGATGCGGATGTTTAAGATCTCATATAAATATAGTGTATGAATGAAGAATTAAAACAATGAAAAAGTATTAACATTTTTATTAATCAAAATTAGTCTATACTAATAAAAATATAAAGAGGAAAGATTTGTATTTTTATATTATGATTTGCTAGACTAATTATTTGCTAAAAAAGCGAAATATACAAATTCGTTTACTGTCATAGAAAAACAAATTGAACCAATCTTAATAACATTTCTATAAGACTTTTAAATATAGCACGTAGAACCGATAGCCGTTGGGGAGAAAAGGTTCTCGAATGGCGACCGCGCACTGGACGACGCAGTATGGGCAGGCCCCCTAGCCGATGGACTGACGATATAATAAAGGTCGCGGGAAGTCGGTGGATGCTTAGGGCCCAAGATCGTTCGTCGTGGCACTCTTTTAGGCATTAGCACTAGGCATTCTTTTTACAAGTGACGGAGTTATGTGGCAGCAAGAAACAATAATATTGAGTGGAAACATCGCCTTAACCACTCCCTAACTAAACTATTAAACTAAACAATGCCTCAAGGAAAAACTAATTAATTAAAATTGTATATGATGAAACTTGCCTGCGTCAGATATTATCTTCTGTAATTGTTTTTCTTTACTCATGCTCTCAAATATGGAAAATTATTCTGGGTGCATCGACTTTAAATAATTTTTTAAGGACGAGGTGGTTCGGCCCTTGCGAGAGTAGCTTTTATTGCATATTTTAAATGGCATGTATTTAATGCGGCAACTAAGTAAAATGAATATAGGTTTTAAAAAAAAATAGAGTGGGTACCATATATAATGGGTTGGCAGCTAATAAGGAGTATCGTAATAAGTAATAGGACCGGTAAACTACTTCAAAGACGAAGATTTATGTAAACCAAGTCCGGCTAGGCCCGCGGCGTTTAGACAAAAGAATTTTTTGCGACGCACTTCAGAAAAAAAGGTCGGCTCGAGTTTTTGTTGCTTCTTGGTACTTAAAGTTTTGTTTTATGGTTTCTTATCTAAACAAACCATGTGTTAAGGCTAATTAGTTCTCGTCTTACGTAGAATTTTAATTATAAACAATGGAGATAAGAAACAATGGCCGAAAGTGTTTATGTTACTGTATTATGTCGCTAACTCATAAAAGTACCGTCTCAATTTTCTCTAAATTTTGGAGTTTACTTATTGAATAGACTTAGAATCGATCAGCAGTTATTTTATGGGAATCCTACGTAACATTTTCATAATCTTGAAACTCAAAATTCATGCCGCGCGGAGGTCAGCGGCCATTTGTGCACTCGAACATTCAAAGGATTTATAAAACAATTTTTAGGTTAAATTGGCTAGTTTTTTTTAATAATATAGTTCTTACAACTAATAACTTACCATTATTTCCATCTGGATACCACTTTTTGCACTGTAAAACACTAAAACAATCACATTTCACAACACAAGGAACACTTCCACGAACGGTTTGTTTACGTACCACGTTTTGTCGAAAATAAATTTTTTATGACGCTATTTTATGCAAATAACTACCTTCAACGATGTAATAACTACTTTAAATTAATATTAATCCACTTGAATGTCGAAACCGCACTAAAAATAAGAAAAAACACGATAAAACTAGAGAGCATAACACGGAAACGCCATGTTGCCAAGCGCGTTCGAAACGTCAAGTTTGACTATTTTATTTTTCTGTTCACAGACATTTTTTTTGTCTTTGAATCATTTAGTCGACGAGAATATTTAACTGACAACATTGTTAAATTATCGCAGACGACATAAAACCTTATTTATATTAAGAATAAAGATAAAAACCGCCTGCATGGTGGTGCATGCTGGGTGGTTCCGATAGGAACCAGCGGGGCTTGAAGGTGGTTTTACTTTTGGTTCCGGCCGGAACCAGCAGGACGTTACCGGTTAATATATGTAATAAGGTCCGTTTTAATTTAAACTAGCATCAAGTTTTTCTTTTGGGAACAGAATTAATATCTAAGCGGAAACTTAATGGCGAAAATAAAATAGAAAATGGGCATTCATAAATAATATATTATTATTGTATTATTAGGGCAGGTTTAGATTTTCTATATAATCTAGTCGTTTCTGGCACTCGCCAGCCGCTGCCGCGGCACCGCTCGCTTCGCTCGCTCGGCTCGTGCGTAGGAAGTCACAGTTTTAACCTTTTTTTTTTTTTTTTTTCTCGCTGAGAAAATGCTTTATGCATGCCCGCTCGCGGGGGACGAGACGGGGTATGTGGGACTCCTGTCAGAATGACAGTCTACCCACTAAAAACTCAGCGGTGTTCCCGCATCGCCGTGATGGGAGGGCCATGGGAAACCGGCTCAGCCTTTACTTCCACAGCCCTCCCGGCGCCTGCCCGCCTAGATGGCGGGCCCCGCATGCCCCCCAAGCTGGGGGGCTACGGGAATGGCCGGGAACACCTGGCCATTCCCGTCCGACGCTGGTGGAGGCATGTGCAATACAGGCAAGGGTGCCCCCGTACCCGTTGCCTGCTGGCCTCCACCTGGGAGGAGTCGAAGATGACTGTCATACTGACGTCGTCTTCGACCCCTCCTCCGCCTTCGGAGCGACGCCGCGTGAGGATCGTCCTCCCGCGCGCGCTCCGCCGCCTCCTTTTGGGACAAGACGTCTTCGCAAAAGGAGGCGACCGCTCGGGACGGTCGGATTGCCCCAACGCGGATGTATACGTACATCCGCGGTGGGGTGACCCAGACTGCCAGGCACTTCTTCTCCTGCAACCGAGCGGGTGGGCAGGTTGCGGATAGCCCAACTCCGGGAGCGAGGTTGACCATAACGGCCGAACTTGCGCCCGGAGCATCTTGAAAGAGATCCCGGACAAGAGAAGTTCCCGACGGCCAAAATCCCAGGCCCAGGGTAACCTATGCACCTCCTCCTATGCACCAAACACCCAAATATAGTACCAACCCTACCTATCCAGACCATCCCGTCTACTCCTAAACCCTTGGGCCAAATCCCAGACCCAAGGTGACCCCAAACGAACCCATCCTTTCCAACTAAAATACCTCCCTCCTATCCTCACATCCTGTCGGTCCTAGAGGAGGGGTAACCTCGCTTCCAAAAAAGCCCACCCCCCCAAAAAAAGAAAATGCAGAAGGAAAGAGAAACTACCCAGGTGGGTCCCGGCCAAGCCGGGGAATCCCACACCGCTACGGCGGTCAGCCCCCATCGTATTCTGGGGGGGGCAACCGACTGCACTCCTTTGCCGCGCTTTTCAGCGCAGCCGGCTGCTGATACAGCGCCCAACACACAGGCAGCGAATAACGCGCCGCAAAACCCAACCCTGGCTGCGACCAACGCGCCCTTAAACCCAACTACGGCTGCAACAGAAGCGCCACAACCCACGACCCGGTGTATGCCACCCACGAGCCTCTGGCAACAGAGCATCGTGAGGAATAGCATCACCAACCCAGACAACGACCAAGACCGACACAGACGAAGAGGGACGGGGAAGGAGGACGAGCCTGGCAGCTCAATTACTTTCCCGGTTGATGAAGTACGCCTGCTGAATAAGCGCGGAAAAATCCCTGCCCGGGAGAGAAGAGTGGGCGACCGAAAGCGCCATACCCGCGGCGGCAGTAGCCAGCGCGAGGTGCAATCGGCCGCCGAAAAGGCAGAGGCTGAGGCAGTACGCGACCAGCCGTTAGTCCGCGAGGGGGAAACCCAGCGCGAAAAGCGGCCGGACGCGGAACCACGCAACCGCCCGTTAGTCCGCGAGGGGGAAACCCAGCGCGAAAAGCGGCCGGATGCGGAGCCACGCGACCAGCCGTTAGTCCGCGGAGGGGCAACCCAGCGCGAAACGCGGCCGGACGCGGTGCCGCGCGACCGACCGTTAGTCCGCGAGGGGGAAACCCAGCGCGAAACGCGGCCGGACGCGTCACAGTCTGCCGGGACCGTCAATCGACCCCTGAACTCCGACAACACCCTCGACAGACCTCGACCCAACAAGAACAGAGGTAGGCGGTATAAACCAGCACACGCACAGGCGCAGCCGGCAACGAACACCATGCCGGGCACCTCCAAGTCGCAGCCTGGACCAAGCGGTACAGGACCGACGAAGAGGGAGCGCCCTGACGACACGGCTTCGCCGAGTACGCTACAAGGGCACGCCAAGCGTGTGAGGGTTCACTCCGCTCAGGGGGAGCAGAGAACCTACGCGCGAGCCACGAAGGACATTCCTGCGAGGCTGGCCGTAGCAATCTGCTTCCCTCCCCCCTCTCGTGACCTGACTAAGGAAGAGGCAGAGCACGTTAAGACTGACCTAGAAGCCCGACTGATGGACACAAACCCGACGGCACCACTCCCGGCCTTCCGTGGATACCCACGGGTAGCGGAAGGCACCGTGCAGATGTGGTGCGAGGACGATTATGCCCTGACCTGGCTGACCCAAAACGTACCCCTAATTAAACTTGCAGACACCGACCTCGCACTGACAGTACTCAAACAGTCCGACGTGCCCACCCGTGTCCGAGCCTCGCTTTTCGTCCCCCGTTACAAGGGTGACGTAGCCCGGCTCCAAAGTATTCTGATCCGTCAGAATACTTGGTATGACATTGCAAGGTGGTCACTGTACAGGGCGACTACCGTCGGTGGCGACAACTATGGGACATACCTGACCCTGGGTGTTCCACCGGAGGAAGCCGAAAGGGTCCTAGCCCGGGAGCGACGTATATCGTACCTCTTGGGGTCGATATACGTGCGCTTCTGGCCCACGACCCTACCCTGTGACACCAAGACTGACAGCACAGACGATAAGACCGCACCGACAACGACAAAGACGAATGACACCGACATAGCCCAGCTCGAGGAGGTCATGGCCCGAGCAGCAATGGATGACGATGACGACACCATACCACCCACATCGCCTGGCTGGAACGAGCAACTGCTTGCCTCGTCGCCGGGCGACGGACACGAAGACCAGCTCAGAGTGGAGGAGGCGGAGAGACTATCCGATGGATCCATCTCCGACTAACTCCACTTCACCGCCGTCACCGCCCTTAAATATCATCCAAACCAACCTCCAACACAGCCAGACTGCCACGGCTAGCTTACGCAGGGCCTTGGAGGTTAAGCCCCGAACAATCGCACTGATCCAAGAGCCGTGGATCAGGAACAACAGAATCTGCGGCCTCGGCAACATCGGAGGTAAGCTAATCCTTAACACACATGGTGCGGAAAAACCACGTACCTGTGTATACATCCCCAAAGAAATCCCGACCACACCACTCACTCAATTCTGTTCCAGAGACCTGACAGCTGTCAGGCTCCAGACCGCATGTGACGTTCCAGATGTTGTACTGGCCTCGGTGTATATGCCAGGCGAGGACGCTAATTGCCCGCCAAAAGAGATGGCCGACCTGGTGCAACACTGCGAGCGTGCCAGGCTGGAACTGATCATCTGCACCGACTCCAACGCCCACCACCCGCTCTGGGGCAGTGATTCAGCGAACTCCAGAGGAGAGGTACTATCCACCTATTTATTCTCTACTAACCTTAACATTGTTAACCGAGGCTCTGAACCCACTTGGGTCACAGTCCGTGGACAAACAATCATCGACCTAACTCTCGCCACAGAAACCGCGACAAACCTCATCGCTAACTGGCACGTATCGGACGAGCCTTCCAGCTCAGACCACAGAAGAATCCGATTCACACTAGCTACCCACATAAAGGAGCCAGAACCGAAACGTAACCCGCGTCGCACCAAGGTGCCCGAGTACAAACGGCTTCTGGCGGCTCTATTAGAAAGGCACCTATCACATGTAACTGTAAAAGACACTGCACAACTGGAATATACCGTGACAAAACTATCAGAATACCTAATTGAAGCATACCACGCATGCTGCAAACTAAGGGCGCCACCAAACAACAGCGTGAGGAACCCCTGGTGGAACGCCGAACTGGGTAAACTCAGAGATACACTAAGACAACAATTCAATAGAGCCAAAAACACTAGGCTTCCAGACGATTGGGAGCAATACAAAGAAACCCAATACTTATACAAAAAGCAGATTAGAACTGCCAGAAGGGCGGCATGGCGGAAATTCTGCGAATCCATCGAAACCAACAACGAAGCCGCAAGGGTTCGAAAAATCCTATCGACCGATCAGGATCGAAGCCTTGGCGCGCTGAAAAAACCCGACAGCTCTTACACACTAACCGACTATGAAACCAGCAAAGTCCTTCTCGAGACTCACTTCCCAGGCTGCAATCTCCTAGAGAACAGGACGTGGGAGGCTGAGCCAGAATGGGCACCTACAGACCAAGACTGGTCCAGAGCCCACAGCATAGTAACAGAAGACAGGGTCAAGTGGGCTATAAACACCTTTCAGCCCTACAAGTCCCCAGGGCTAGACGGAATCTTCCCAGCCCTACTGCAGTGGGGGGTTGACCACTTGATACCATGCTTGGTGAAGATCTACCGTACCTGTATAGCACTCAGATACATACCCCTAGCGTGGCGCGAAGTGAAAGTCATTTTCATACCCAAACCAGGCAAACCAGACTATACACAACCCAAGGCCTATAGGCCCATAAGTCTCACATCCTTCTTACTGAAAACCCTCGAGAGACTCTGTGATAGGCATATCCGAGACGGACCTCTCCGGGTAAAACCACTTCATAAACAACAGCACGCATATTCCACTGGCAGATCAACAGAATCCGCACTCCATAGCGTGGTATCCAAAATTGAATGCGCAGTGGACCACAAATGCTCAGCACTGGCTGCTTTTATTGATATCGAGGGCGCCTTTGACAAGACCATGTTTAGCAGCATAAACATGGCCCTCGAGAGACACAACATTGATACGACCCTGAGTGGGTGGATTACCAATATGCTCAAATTGAGAGCGGTACAAGTTACCGTAAACGACACTACAAGGGCAGTAGTGGCGAAGGGCTGTCCACAAGGGGGAGTCCTCTCGCCACTTCTATGGAACCTGGTAGTAGACAGCCTCATTAAAACACTGAATGACAAAGGTTACTTCACCGTAGGCTACGCCGATGATCTAACCATAATAATAAATGGCACCCATGAAAACACCCTATGCAACCTAATGCGCCAAGCCCTGAAAATAGTCGAAGACTGGTGCAACAAACACCAACTATCAGTAAATCCAACAAAAACCGAACTGATCCTCTTCACGAAAAAGAGGAAACTCGCGGAACTGAAACTTCCGCGTCTGTTTGGCTCCACCCTAAGCCTAGCAACTGAAACCAAATACCTGGGCATATATTTGGACAAACAGCTGAATTGGGCAAAACATACCAACTACATCACTACAAAAGCCAGCATATCCCTGTGGCAGTGCAAGCGAATGCTTGGCAGGAACTGGGGCATTAGCCCCAGAGTCACCCACTGGCTGTACACCACAGTTATTCGACCAATTATTACATACGGCTCAATAGTCTGGTGGCCCAGAACAGACTTAGGCACAGCACAAAAAGACCTTGAAAAGCTGCAGCGGTGCGCCTGTGTGGCAATCACCGGCTGCATGAGAACTACACCCACTGCTGCCCTACAGGCAATGTTGGGGCTGCCCCCTCTACATCTCATAGTGCGGGAGGAGGCAGCACTGGCTGCCTTGAGGCTAGACATAGCAGGAACCCTAAGCAAAGACTCTAGGGTCAAGCACACACGCATTAAGGATGATGCGATCAAGCGACAGCCAATGATGGCATCACCCTGTGATAAAACCCCGAAATTGCATTACTTCCAGAGACACTACAACGTAGTACTCATAGAAGAACAATACGATCACTCAGGCCCGGATGAGCTAAGAGTTTACACTGATGGATCAAAGACCGACTCCGGAACCGGAGTCGGAGTTTTCTCACAAGACCTTAACATAAACATATCCAGCCCGCTGGGAATGCTAAACACCGTATACCAAGCGGAATGTGTGGGCATTATACAAGCGGCGTACGCCATAGAAGCTAGGAGGGTCACAGACACACACATACGTATACTCTCCGACAGTGCTTCAGTTCTCCAATCCCTACGAAAAAAATACATTACATCGAGTTTAGCACTAGAATGCCATAATGCACTAGAAAGAGTAACGGTTGCCAACCGCAACTCTGTGACACTGCAATGGATAAAAGGACATAGTGGATCGCTAGGCAACGATGCTGCTGACGAACTGGCCAGAAGGGCATCCAGCGCGTCAGTATGTGGTCCCGAGCCCATCGTGCCCATCCCCTTCAACCAACTACGCAGGTGGCTTCAAGAATACACCCACACACAAGCCGAGAGCTGGTGGAACCTAACACCAGGCTGCAGGCAGTCTAGGGAAGCAATGCCATCCTTGGATGGCAGGCTGACCAGACGACTGTTACGCCTGGACAGGAAAGATCTGCGTCTGGTGACTGGAACCATCACAGGACACTGCCCACTAAACAAACACTTCTACACAATAGGCATAACAGACAGCCCCTTGTGCAGGGCTTGCATGGAGGCCGAGGAGACCGTCACGCATGTGCTTTTCGAATGCACAGGCGTAGCCCAGATTAGAACAGAAACCCTCGGGGAACCCAAATGTTACACAGATATTCTCAACAGACCAGGAGTTATAGCCAACTTCTGGAGGGAGGTGGGCTGGCTGGAATGACAACCGAAGGCCGCCATGGCTCACGCACAATGGTCCACTTGAAGGACTAAGTGCGGAAACCAAAACCCTTAACATAGAACATAGAAGGAGGCGACCGCCGCCCAGGACCTCTCATCCCCCAGCATGGCTTTAACCAAACCAGAGAGTGAGAGGTCCGGTCCGATCACCGCAATGAGACTGCGGCGCGGCCCAGACCACGACGGGCACACCTCGAGTGTATGCTGCGCCGTGTCCTCCGCCGCGCCACAGTCGTGGCACGACGGCGTCTCCTCCCGTCCGATTCGGTGCAGGTACGATCCGAAGCAACCGTGTCCGGATAGCACCTGCACGAGACGGAAGGAGAGGAACCCATGCGACCGCTCGAGCCAGTCTCGCAGTACTGGCGCAATCGCGTCCAGTGTACGGCGGCCGAAGGCTGCGGTGGCAAGGTCCCCCATCCAATGGACGACGATGGCGTCCCTCGCATCCCGCCGGACGGCCTCCCGCTCTTCCGGGACTGGGCGTTCTCCTCTCGCCCTCCGCCCCGCCGTCCATTCATATACTCTGGCGAGCACCCACGCCTCGAGTTCCCAAGGAGGGGTGCTGGCCAGAGCACATGCTGCCGCAAATCCCACCGTGCGGTAGGCCCGCGCCACCCGCTGAGCTATGGCCCTTTGGGGTGCCCGCAAGGCTCAAACTCAAACTCAAACTCAAAGCATTTATTTCAATTAGACCATTTTAAGGTACTTTTGAATTGTCAAAAAGTCGACCAGTTGGAAAGTTGAAGCTAGTTGCCCATTCCAAAACGTAGATCTCTATGGAGAAGAACGGGCAAGAAACTCCATGGACACTCTTTTTAATCATGTTAAGTATTACAAAATCTTGGGAACAATATTCTTGTTGCTTCTATATGTGAGAACCATGTAAAAAAAAAAAAAAACAATTCTAAATATAAGATTTAAAATAAGCCATGGAAGTTAGGAGATGACCAGTCTCAACCGACGGCGCCCGTTCACGAACTTGACGCGTGGATCAGCACCATCCAGCTCAACCATTTTGTAGGGAACCGAATGATCCAACACACGCGCCACCATCAGCGAGACATTTAAGTGAGCATGACATACTCTCGACTGCCACGCTTTTTCAAGTCAACGTACATCAAAACAACATAATTATTATACGGATGCATGGTACTCACATTTACAAAGTTTAAACAAAATGCTTCTAAATTATACAAAATTATAGTTTGCAATGTATTTTAGTATGGCCGCCAAAAATTGTACATTCAAGAAAAAAAAAATGTCCAATGTCATTTTATATAACACCAGGTTTTTTTATATAGTAATTATGGTAGTTTTTAAATAGTTTCAGCTTCACTGTGTTATATTTATTATTATATTAATAGTTTAAATTAATTTTGAGTGCCTTTAACAAGCTCAATATTTTTTTTTTGTAAATGCTTATTTTAGTTTCCATACAAGAGTCATGTGTCCCACTTAGTCATCTCACACTTTGAAGTCACAAAATTATGCACAAATCTATTGATACCTGTAAAATTTTGGTATTTCTAAATTATTCTGTAAACTTGTGGATACTTTTAACAAGTTTTAATAAAAATAACATAAAAAAATAAATATAAAACTCACTTAAAACAATAGTCACACTTTTTTTCACGAATGATACTTCACGCAAGTTACCATAAAATAACACCCTAAATAACCAGATATCCAAGCCACAGAAATATTTTTAAGTAATGGCAGCACCAATTCCATGTTGGCCAACCTTTAGAAAAAAAATCGCCATTTTGTGTCTGTCAAAGTTGATCACTAAGGTAGTCGGCATTTTTGTCTCGGAACATTTTAATAATTTAGAGTGAGAATTATGCAAGGTAAGAATACAAATTTACTATATTATTAAAATTATGTGTGTAGCTTTAGCGTTCTAGTAACAAATCAAACTATGCGGCGTCTTATTACTACAAAACTTTGACGAATAAAGGCTTTTTAGTTTATGTCCAACCATATTTTGATTCACGAATGATACCATGTGTTACTATTGTGTTACGTAACATTCGTGATCGGCTGTTAGGGGTAGTACTCACTAGAGAATCTAAAGTAAAAAATTAACTTTTTTACAGAGAACCCACTTCAAAAACTATCATGTTTCGGAAGTTGGTGCTTTGGTTGTGTTGATATTTTGTAGTGCCTTGCCACCGACTTCCGAAATTTTAAAGTTATTTTTCACTTTGTGGTTTATGAAGTCTGTTCCCTTTTTGTGAAAAAAAATAATATATCAAGCTTTTTAGTTTCTACATACACACATGCGGGTCGAACATAGAACCTCTCTTTTTGAAGTCGGTTAAAAAGCTTCATAACTTATATTTTTTGTAAGAAATAAGTATTGTCGTGTATTTGTGTCCGCATTAGTTTACGAACCAGAGATCCTGCGTTCAAATCCCGGGGGACAATAACTTGCCAAAACAGACATTTATACAATAGGCGTTGTTTACTTGACTGTTATAGAAAATATTTTATTTTTAGATGGTTTTGACGGCGGCAGAAAAGCAAAAACTATACAGAGAGCGAATGCGGGCTAACAACCCAGAAAAATTTGAAGAAGCTAAGCGTAAAAATGCGGCGCGAAACAAAGAAAGAAAAAAAATTAGCGAATGTACGGAAAGTGAAAAAGCTACCTTAAGGAAACAGTGGAGAAATAGAAAAAATAGACAAAAAAATAAACTAAAAGAAAATGTTGCTGAAAATAATAGTAACGATCAGACTGACAATAGAACACGATTAGCAGAAAGAAAAAAGTTTCAAAGACATTTGGCCATTGTAAAAAATAATTACGAGATCAAAATCAGCAAAATGACAAAAATGATTTTAGCACTTAAAAAAAAAAATTACCGTTCAATAAAAAAACAAAAATCTTTAATGGCACGTATTAAAGAGTTGGAAGCAGAAAATGCAGAATTGCTAATAAATAATGTTCCTACGAATACAGATGATATTGAAATGACGCCACTTACAAAAACCGATAGCTTTATAGAAGAAAATATTCCCAATATATCTACACCAGAAAAACAAAAAGTGAAACGACAGCTTCTTAATTATAACATTTTAACTAATGCTCTACAAAATACTTACAAAAATTCTGAAGATAATACAGACCGAAATGTTCTTAAAAGAGTAGTTGAGAATGATATAGTCAAAAAGTACAAGGCAAAAAGCGTAACTGCAGCTGTATTGGGATTGAGAGGAAGAGTTCGTCACAGAAAAACTATTTTGAGAAAAAATCAGATGCTTATAGAAGAAATTAGGCAATTCTATGTAAAAGATGATGTTAGTCGGGCAACAGCCGGGAAGAATGAAGTCAAAACTTTGAAAAAAAACAAGCAACAGCGACGCTATTTATTGAAAAGTCTAAAGGATCTTTACAAAAAGTATAGGTTGGAAGGAGGCAAAGCAAAGTATACTGCATTTAAAAAGTACCGGCCTTTCTACGTTTTGCGTCCTAAACTCTCAAACAGAGAAACGTGTGGATGTATTAAACATGAAAACATAATGCTAAAGATTGAAAAATTAAAAAAAACGGACTGATAGATAGCAAGGATTTAGATAGAATTTTATCTATTATACAATGTGACTTGAATTCGAAAGAATGTGCGTATGGGGAATGCTCTGATTGTAAAGATAATTTTATTTCCTTTAACTGGGGTACTCATAATCAAAGTGAAATAGTTACTTACGAAGAATTTAAACTAGATAATTACGAGTATATAAATAAAAAAGATAATCAAATATCAATTACTAAGAAAATGGAAAAGAAACAAATAAGTGAGACTTTGGAAAATTTTGTAGATAAATTTAACAAAGAACTTAATATCGTAAAAAAACATGTTTATAATATAAAACACCAATATCACCAGTACTCATCGTGCATCAAAAACTTAAAAAACAGTGAAGTTGCAGTACATATAGATTTTAGTGAAAATTATACATGCAAATTTTCAATAGAAGTTCAATCTATGCACTTCGGTGCTTCGAAACAACAGATAACGATTCATACCGGTGTCTTATACACAAGTGGAAACAAGCCACAAGCGTTTGCTTCTATATCGCCCAGCAACGAACATGGTCCAGAGGCCATATGGGCCCATCTTGAACCTATTCTTAACCACATTAGAACAGAATTCCCGACTGTGTCAGCTGTACATTTTTTTTCTGATGGCCCTACCAGCCAATATAAACAAAAAAAGAATTTTTTTTTGTTTTCAAAATACACAAAATTGTGGGGATTCCCACACTCTACGTGGAATTTCAGTGAGTCTTCTCATGGGAAAGGAGCAGCTGATGGGGTTGGTGGCGCGATAAAACGCAGACTGGATGGCTATGTCTCACAGGGCACAGATATACCAAATGCCCAAACAGCATTTAAAATTCTCAAGGACTCTGATACTTCCGTAATGACCTTTTATATTTCAGAGGCTGATATTTCCAAACACACAATATCAGAAACTCTGACGCCAGTACCACAGACAATGACTCTACATCAAATTACGAACACAGAGACAGTCAATGTCATTAAATTCAGATGTTTGAGCTGTTTTTGTTGTGATGTCCTGTTCCCGAAGGGTCATTGTGAATGTTTAGATGTTAAAAACCACCTACTTGTTCAAAACAAAGAATCTGACAAAGAAAGTGATACAGAAAATAACCCTGTTCGGAATAAAACAAACCGAGCCATTAAGAGAAAAAAGAAAATATCAGAATTAAGTGAAATATCTGATTCGGAGCAAGAAGAGAAAGAAAACAGGACTAAAATAGGGAAGATTTGTAGAACAGGAAAAAACACAAAAGAAAAAATAACAATATTATCAGACGTGAGGTATACACCGGAAAATCGTGCCTTCTGTATCAAAGCATTTGGAAATAGTCAACCGAAGCTCAAAAAAATTGATAAATCTGAACCATTACATTTATCACAAAAAAAAAATATAAATTTATATGATAATCCAATTCCATCCACGTCGACTATGTCAGAACTAAGTGGGAAACAAAATATTTTACTCAAAAAGTTAGCAAAAACTAATACTCAAAAAAACATATTTCGTAAGACGCAAAAAATGATTGATTCTGACGCAAGCAGCACAGAAAATGACGATAATTTTTCTGTACATGATACCTCAGATGACGAGTTATATATACCCGATTCTGGCTCTGATTCAACGTATATAGAAAATCAAGAAGAAAGCAATGTAACGAAAAAACTCATGGAATCAAAGACAGTACAAAGCGATGGCGACAGCGCACGTGAAAAAGTTAAAGAAAAATCAGGACATCAGAGCAAAGCACAACTTGAAAAGACTGGAATAACCACAAATACTGACAAAAACCGAGAGCTTCCAGGTGCCGAAGAAGAAAGACTTCTTAGTACAGCCGACATCGGAGAAGTACCCGGTAATGATTATTTTTCAGAACCTAAGGAAGAAAATTACAGTGAGGATAAAAAAGATATGGAATTAATGAAAGTGAAAAGCAGCAGAGATGGCGCATATGAAACAGTAGAAGAAGAAACAGGAAATTGTAGCAATATACAAATTGAAAAGACTGAGATAAACAAAATCACTGACAAAGACTGTGAGCTCCCAAACATCAAAGAAGTTTTATGTGTAGGTGATAGTGTATTAGTGAGGTATTTTCAAAGACAATCTTGGAAATATTATGTAGGGTTTATAGAGAGTGTAGAAGTTGATGAAACCGTACGTTATGCTGTGAGGTTTTTAAAAACAATTTATAAACCCACGTTAAAATTTGTACCTACAAAAATAGATCGTGATGTTGTTCCCGAATTAAGTGTGGTAAAAAGGATAGAAGTAGAGTTAAAAGGGAAAGCATATTTCTTAAAAGATACTTCTGACGAAATTTTCTTTTAGCTGTCTAAGTTAGATTTATTCTTACCTTTCGTAACCAAAAGATACCGAACGTTCATTCGTGTGTCACGGGCTGTGTTGTATTTTGTAAAATTTAGTTTCACGATTATTTTTTTATTGTTATGTTCAAAGTAAGAAAGTTAAAACTTACAAAGTTAATTTACAATTCAAAGATTTCCAAATATTTTAATATTGTTACACATTGTAAGCTTAGTATTTTTGACCTGATATCCACTATATAGAAAAAAAGTCGTTTAGGACGATATGAGATCAAGAATATTTTTACTTTTTAAAATTTCTATGTTAAGGTCATGCATTTCGATTGAATTACTTTTTCGTGAAATAACCATTCAATCGAAATGCATGACCTTAGAGGGTTGTTTTGATGATTATAATTGTTATAATTCTTTAGATAAATACGCGTTACGGTTGCGATTCGTATTTTGTTCAACATACAGCTTCACACTGACCGGCAAATTGCAAAAACCATAAAAATATTTGAATTTCGCGGGCTGGGTGGCGCTTTCACCTTAAACAAAGATATTTTTGATAAGTAAACTTGTTATTGTTTTTTTTTTCTATAATTTGTAATTTGCGTTCGTTAAACAAAGACGTTTATATTTGAGCTTAGTTTATTATTTATATAATGAAGACTGATAATGCCATTTTTATAATAACTGTTTTTTACTATAATAATTCGTATTCGTAATTAATGTCATAAGTATATAGCGAATGCTGTGAATGATTCTTGCATTTGTAAGTAGTATAGAAATACAAAATTTCATTTGAGAAATAAAACTTTTTCTTTAATATTTAAATTTGTTTTATTGTGTTTTAAAGTAATTTAATCAAATAATTTAATTAACAATAAAATAAAATAAATAATACAGAAATGTAAAAAAAAATCTCCTGCATTATTAGTGTAATGTACACTAGGCTTAACAAAATCACGTATGTTACTATCAGTCACGTATGTTACGGTGTGTTACGATTTCACGACTGTTATTGTACAATATTTGGCGGCCATACTCATTTGAGAAATTAATAAAATTTGATTTCCAAAAAGAAAGAAAAATATTTAACATCTTTTGCAATTTTAATAAATAATACTTGATTCAGTAAAAATAAAAACTTATTCGTAATGTCAAAAAATAAAAATAATAGGAACAGAAATGTTCATAATGTCAGAAAACATAAAAAAGGGGCGCATCTCTTTCAAATATGAAAATTTTAAATAGTAAGCCCAGGAGCCTGTGGAGTCGGACCAGCATTAAGCCAAGCATTTTTATCAACAATATAATCATCTAACTTATAATATGCTTGTCTAGATAGTGTGCGTTTAATGCATAATTTAAATTTATTTTCATTTAGTTCCAGAATATCGGCTGGTATTTTATTATAACATTTTACACAGTACCCCATAAACGAAGTGTGTACTTTAGACAATCGGAAACGTGGTTGATCTAATTTGTTCCTATTTCTAGTGTTAAAATTGTGCCTGTCACTTATCTTACTAAAAAGATGTAGATTTTTACGCACATACATAATGTTTTCAAAGATATATTGACAAGGTACCGTCATGATGTTAATTGTTTTGAACAGTTCCCTAAGAGATTCGCGTCTGCGTAGGTTGTAGATGGCTCTGACAGCCCTCTTTTGCAGAATAAAGATCGACTCAATGTCCGCAGCACGTCCCCATAGCAAAATACCGTAAGACATGATGCTATGAAAGTAACTAAAATAGACCAGTCTCGCGGTATCCACGTCTGTTAATTGACGGATCTTCCAAACAGCGTAAGCGGCAGAACTTAGCCGCCCTGCAAGTGATGTTAAGTGAGAACCCCACTGTAGCCTTGAGTCAAGCGTGATCCCCAGGAAAACCGTCTGTTCGACGAATTCTAGAATCTCCTTATTCAATACAACGTGACATTCACTACTTCTAACATTCGGTAACGTGAATCTTATGCATTTAGTTTTCTTTCCATTTAATACCAAATTATTTGCAGTAAACCAATTATGGACCTTAACTATAGCGTTATTTACGTCGTCAAGCTCCTGTGCATGTCTCTTAACTTTAAAAATCAGTGATGTGTCATCAGCAAATAACACCATTTGTAGTCGGTTTTTAAGTAAATGAGGTAAATCATTTATATATACTAAAAAGAGGAACGGACCCAATATTGAGCCCTGCGGTACACCCATTTTGACTTTTAAGCCCAAGGAATTCACACCGTTTATTTGAACTTGCTGCAGTCTATCATCCAAGTACGATTTTACAAAGCTAAGCGCAAGTTCACCCAGTCCGTAATGCCCAAGTTTCAAGAGAAGTGTTTCGTGATTCACGCAATCAAACGCCTTGGATAGGTCGCAAAAGATACCTATTGCATCTTGCGCCTCTTCCCATTCGGTGAAGATGTGTTTTAATAAGGTGACACCGGCGTCGGTTGTGCAACGTCCTCTGGTGAAACCATACTGTTGATCGTGTAGGATGTTATTACGATTAAAATGATTGAGCATTTGATTTAACATAACTTTTTCAAACACCTTGCTGAAAACTGGCAAAATCGATACGGGTCTATAATTATTAGTATCTTTGCTGTCGCCAGATTTGAAGAGTGGAATAACTTTACTATACTTCATTAAATCCGGGAACACCCCTTGATCTACACACAAATTAAATATTAAAGCCAAATAGGGTGCAATTGTCTCAATAATGGATTGACATACTTTAGTAGACATGCCCCACAGATCTTCGGTAATTTTGATCTTAAGTTGCTTAAATGTCTTTACAACGACCACAGGGTTAGGCGGCGGCGTTCCCCCTCCTCTGGAGGGATTCCTCCCAGATGGGGGCCCCGTAGAGGGCCATACTCTTCAAGATGCCAGCATAAAGTTGCCGGCATCGTGCGCTGGGCCCCCGCAAGTTGGGAAGCAGCCATGACAGCGCACCCGCGGCCTTCAGCAGGCGTGACAACTACTTGTTATTATTGAACTATTTGAAATAAAGTTTCTAATTTCCAATTTTATTTGATTTTTATTTTGCATTCCCATATTTTTATTATCCCAGTACCTTTTATTGACGCTATGAGTTTAAATGCGAGTATAAAATTTACCTTAGTGTTTAAACCAACCCTGAACGTAGGTAGACATTTATGATCAATTTTTTTTAAATATTAAGTATTATAATTATTATATAATAATACAGCACGATATTTAACAGAGAACAGCCCTTTTAACCAGTAATACGATACTAAAAAATATATTCCTATTTTATTTTATTAAAAGTAAACTCTATTTTCGGATAGATGGTTAAAAAAGAAATCATTTAAACAAAATAAAACGACGAAAGTACTTAATCATATAACTAAAATATGCTAAAATTTAATATCGATAAAATTATCGACCTTCTTTTTCGCCTCCCTATTTGCATGCGTGTGCATTGAATGACTTGTGTTTACAAGTGCATGCTCCGCCCATTCTGTTTATGTGTGCTATTAGAAATTGATTTAGTGTAGGTGCTTTCTTCTTAGTGTGCAAAAGCAAATTTTAAATGTGTGTCGTAAATACACTATTTGTGAATGTTGTAATTATTTGGGTGGGAGATAAGCGGCCTCACTAGGACTCCTTACTCCAATGAAGGCATATCTCTGGATATCTATGATTACATAGGATTTTCAAAATAACATTTTGAACAAATCATTCATAGAACACCAAGTATCACACAGCGGTGCAGAAAAAAGCCGAGAACAGCCCTTGCGACAGTCCTTGCTAAACTTCACACTGGGGACTCAAATGAAAGACTGTCTAAGGTATTTAATATGACCAGAAAGACGTTTGAGAAGACAATGCGACTGGTTAGACAAGATTTAATCGCAGAATTCGTGCCACAGAACTTGGGTTTTAACCACATGCCCCGTGAAGAGGTTATATCCCGATGTCTATCCATTCCAAATGCTCTATTTGGAAATCCAGATGCCCCTATAGGTGATCGTAGAGCCATTATTATATTAGACGGCACATACGTTTACTTGCAAAAAAGCAGTAACTAAAGGATGTCCAGTGGACAATTTTCAAGTTTAAATTGTAATTACTCCTTAACTAGCGGGGTGACGTAATTGAGAGGGGTAACGTTCGGCGCGCGCGATTTGCGGATTTACTAGTCGCAATGAGTCGCTGGTCGGGAGCGCACCGCGCGTTTGCGGTTGAACAATATTTGAAGTGCGATGATTCGTTGGTCCGTGCGCGTCGTGCTTTTTGTACTCACTACAATATTCGACGAGTAAGTGATGGACCGAGCACGCAACTTATCTGGTCGTGGGTCCAAAAGTTCAGACAAGAAGGGACAATGGTTAACCAAACTCCTCCGGGACCATCAACGTCAGCAGTGGCATCAGAACATGTGGCTCAAGTTTGACGTGAAATTCTTTGCAATCCACGTAAATCGATAAGGAAGATTGCAGCTTGTACTGGAATAAAAAAATCAACAGTGCACGTTATTCTGAAAAAGAAACTACAGTTTCACCCATACAAAATACAGATTGTGCAGTTTCTCAACGAAAATGACTATTTTTTACGAGAAACCTTAGCGAGAACGATGCTGGAACGTTTTCGAACAGTACGAACGCTTGGAAACATATTGTTTACCGACGAAGCACATTTTCATATCGATGGTTATGTTAATAAACATAACATGAGATACTGGTGCTCCGAAAACCCCAGGGAACGCCACCAAAAACGTTTGCACTGTCCAAAAACGACAGTGTGGTGTGCAATTTCTGCCCGAGGAATAATCGGCCCTTATTTTTTTAATCAGCGAGAGACAGTCACTGCTAACGTGTATTGCCGGATGATCGACCTGTTTTTAATACCACAGTTGCAGCTGTCCCCGGGGGTCAACAACAGAACACAATTTCAGCAAGACGGGGCCACTCCACACACAGCTAGAGTTTCGATGGAGAAGCTGAGGGAAATTTTTCCCAATAAATTAATCAGCAAGTACGGAGACATACCCTGGGCACCTCGATCACCTGACCTTACACCGTGTGATTTTTTTTACCTTAAGTCGAGGGTTTACAGTAACAATCCTCGAACAATTCAGGTCCTACAAGAAAATATCCGCTGTGAAGTTGCTGCCATTGAACCAACGCTTTACTCACGCGTGTTTGCAAATTTAAGAGTCCGGTTGCAAGAGTGTCTTGAAAGAATTGGGCGGCATTTAGACGATATTGTTTTTAAGAAATAAAATCCGCATCGTCAAACTCCATTCCGTTTATATAAATTATGAGAATAACATTGTAGTTTTTTTTTTATCCACTCTTGAACATGAAAATTTTCCGCTGGACACCCTTTATTATTTTCAAAGAAAATCTTATAGCCTTCATAAATTCCGTCACCTACTGAAACCATTTCTGTTAGTTTGCCCCGATGGTCATATAATTGATATCTATGTATTATACGTAGCAACTAAGTCTGATGCTATCATTCTGTCGGAGATTATGAACAATCACACTGATCCGTTTCATTGGTACTTCCACACAGACGATGTGCTAATCTTGGACAGAGACTTCAGAGACTGCATAGAAACAGTGGAGTCCCGTGGGTACCGAACACATATGCCAGCCACAAAAGATGAAGCAGAACACCAGCTGACTGTACAGCAGGCTAATGAGTCTAGGAAAGTTACAATGTGTCGCTGGGTCGTAGAAACAGTAAATGGTAGATTAAAAAATCTATTTCGTCAACTACGATCTCAAAACTTTAATGTCGCTGCGTCGCACTTATTTGATAAAATTAAAATTGCAGGAGCACTACTAAATGCTTTCGGTGCGCCTTTGACCGATCACAGACTAGTCAATGAAATAATAAGTAGACTAACAGAAAATAATTATGATCAAAATCGGCTAGGTGAATATGTCTTAGATAATAATCTTAATCGAAGACGAGCTCATTTTCAGCCTATAAATGCTGTAATCCCTGATGGCGATGAATTTCCAGTATTGATTGCGGATGACCTCATCAAATATGCTTTGGGTACTTACCAAATTCATCAAGCTCGCAGCTATTATGGTGACCACATCAAAAACGGAACGTATTTAATAGAAATATATAAGGAGCCCCATATAAACGAGTTTAGAAGACGGAATCCCGAGTATCAGGACCCATGGCTGCTGAGGGGAAGGATACAGTCCCATCATGTATCTAGCAGAATATACTATGTGTTTATTTTGATAAAACGAGGGTGCCAGGGAATAAATGCCATAATAGGACATTATTGTTCGTGTATTGTAGGGAAACGCACACTAGATTGTTGTTCCCACATTATGGCTATCATATGGTATTTAGGGTGGGGGAGATATCAAGAAAATCTGTCTCCTCCAGCGCAATTCCTCGACCTAATAATCAGACATGATATAGAAGAAGTACCATAAAACACCCGAAAAGTCGTTTTATATCTATTTAAGTACCTAATTGAGGTTTGTGTAAAAATATAGTGATTTTATAGTAATCATGTTTTTTATTTAATTGTCGTATAATAATGCCGTACATACTCCTCCAATAACATGCGTAAGTTTATGAATGTATGTATTGTGCCATGCGTGCTGTATTTTTTCACAATACATAGGTATACGTGGTTACGTCTTTATTTAGACGACATGATGTTGAAATTCTTCCTACTTCGATATCATATACGAGTATTTCAGCTCCGATATTACTTAGGGCAAAGTAATTTTATGAGTCATTTCCTTTATTCAATTAAATATACATATAAATTATATTTTTAAATATTAGTATACAAATATAAAAACATTTAAAAATATAAAAAATAGTAGCCCACCGGTATCGGGAATAAGGTCCAAGCTACCGGCGGTCAGGGCTCCAGAGAGAGGAACCTCCTAACAATGCGAGCCGTGTCCAGGAGTACCGCTTTCTGAATCAAGCCCTTGACCTAGCTGCCCAACGAGAGCCTCCTCAGATGTTGGTCGAGGCTCTTGGCTATCAAGCCATTGGCTGTAACAACTATCGGTACAATGATCGCTGAGTCCACATCCCACATGTCGACAACCTCGTGAGCCAAGTCAAGATACTTGATTTGTTTATCTTTCTCGGCTTTCACGAGGTTCCCGTCATGCGGGACCGTTATATCAACGATCATTGCACGCCGCTCTAGTCGATCCACCACCACTATATCAGGTTTATTGGCGACAATAGTCCTGTCAGTGATGATGGATCGATCCCAGTACAGTGTGACATGTCCATTTTCGAGAACTGGGTCGGGCACATACCTGTAGTACGGCACTTCTGATTCCACAAGATTGTATTTCAGAGCAAGTTGCTGGCTACTAGGTTATGTCTATGCAAGTATTCTTCGTTAGGTAGACGAGAACACCAGGAGATTATGTGTCTGATTGATTCTCCCGGACGGTGACATGCCCGACATATGTCAACCGTGCCATCTTTCCAAAGGCTGTTAACGAAATGGCTAAATAAGCTAGAAACCAGTTTGGCCTAGGACAAACTAGTTTGGCCTGAAATCGGGTTTGGCCGGTAACATATACAGGTTGAAATTGAAAACATGCGACAAACCGTAATGGGAGATTGTACTCATCATTATGAAGAACTTTTACTGAGGGACCAAAGATGCAATCGCAAAAAAAAAAACAGCTGTTCCCTACATTTTGACGAGTTATGCGAACATAAATGTAGGGAACAGATGTTTTTTTTTTCGCGATTGCATCATTGGTCCCTTAGTAAAAGTTGTTCATAATTATGAGTACAATCTCCCATTTCGGTTTGTCGCATGTTTTCAATTTCAACCTGTATATCACTATACGTTAGCAAAAATAAATTAAGTGGCCGCTCAAAAAAAAAAAAACATGCCACTGGTTCATACAAAATTACCCAAACCCCTTTGCGCTATTTTAAATGACTTTGCTGATCCTTTAGAGTTGCTTGGATTTGCTTCTTAAATGAATTTTTATTGAGAAAAAGAATGTCGATTGTATTAAACTCATTATTATATGTCTTAACTAAACGATGAAGTGGTGAACGCGAGCCAGCATTGGATTTACAGAGGCTAGTAGCAAATAGACGTCGAGTGCGTACCTCACGTACATGAACTGTTCGAGGAACCAGGGAACACAGACTCCTAACTAAGTCCGGACAATCAAAATGATTGCGGCACACATTGAACAGAGTCATAACTTCCAAAAGTTTTCGTCTAGACTTTAAGGTCAGAAGATCATACTTTTTAAGAAGTAAGTGGTCTGACATTTTTTCCGATAACATCTAAAATTCATAGCTTGAAGGTATTTCGAAGGTATTTACTGTATAAATTAAATTAACTCCAGGCATAAATGACATCGTTTTTAAGGAATTAAAGTCCACAGTGTTGAAAATGTTGCAACAAGATCGTCTGTGTACGTTAATATTTGATGAAATGTCAATATCTCTGCAAATCCATTACAATGTATACACAGACGATCTTGTAGGTTTTGAGAACTATGGGAAAAGTAAGACGCAAAATTTTGCCAATCATGTTTTGGTGTTCGTGGTCAAAGGGGTAAGGAAAAATGACAAACAACCAGTAGCTTACTACTTTACGCAAACATTGAAAACATCAAAACTTAAAGAAATATTAGTAGATGTTATAGCTAACGTACAAGCTACTGGCCTAAAGATAATCGCAACTGTATGCGACCAAAGCTCGGCAAATGTAAGCACTATAAATAACTTAATCTCCGAAGCCAAAACTGCATAATATATCCAAGCAGGAAAATAATGGCGAAAGGATGTAATAATTGTTAACAAACATGAGATAATCCCGCTGTTTGATGTTCCCTACTTGTTAAAAGGAATTAGAAATAATTTATTAAATAAAGAAATGCATTATATCCACGAAAATGTTTAAAAATAGTAAAGTGGGAATACTTTCAGCGGATTTTTGAAGCCGATAGGTCGCATGGAGAGTTGCGTATGCTGCGCAACGTGACCAATGAACACGTAGATCCCACTAAAATAAAAAAATGAGAGTGAAAATTGCAGCTCAAGTATTAAGTTGTAGTATGGCATATCGGTAGCAACCGATAATATAATTGCAAGAGGAGATTGTCCCTCCGAATGTCGGGATCTAATACCATTTGTATTAGAGGGTGGGGCAAAATGAGGCTCGGGGCACAACGGGAATTTAGCTTGTGTGCATGGCACACACGCGTATACAAGTCGACAGCGGCGCCATTCGTTCGTTGTTCAGTCGCCGCACGTGAGTCAGAGCAAGCGGAACGTGTCGGTGCGTGTTTTAGTGTCGTGGCTAACAAAAACAGTTTTTGAGTGTATTGTTATTTGTTTTCATATAATATTCTCTGGTGTAGTGAGGTAAGTACATGATCTGCATTAACTTTTATACCTTAAATCAGTGTGAGTGGTATTAACTTGTTGAAATTCTAATTTGTTTTTGATAATTTCTATTGAGGTTAGAAATGGCCGATCAATTTAAAAAAAGTAATGTTTGGGGCAAAATGAACGGGGCATAATGGGACGGTATCCCATTATGCCCCCTCTCACAGAGGCAATTTAATTAAATATTTTAATATTTACGCTGGCGGTAGAGGACATTTTTACTTCTCTTAGGTCGGTATCTAATTCGTTTACTGGATTTATAATTATTATATTAAGTCCTTTTTCTTTTTTTAGTCATTATGGTTCGGACCTACAAAAGAAAAACTGATCGACAAAAATGGGACGAAGCAGACATGAGAAGAGCAGTGTCAGCTGTGCTTCTCAATAGAATGGGGTTTCTCAGGGCTTCTGCTACTTATACTGTGCCAAAATCAACTTTAGAACGACGAGTTAAAAAAGCTCGCCAGTCTCAGAATGCAGATACAGATTCAGATAATGACTATGGCAAGAAAGGTTTAGGGCACTTCAAACCAGTGTTTACAAAAGAGCAAGAAGAAGAGTTGGCCTCTTATGTAAAAATGATGCAATCCCGATTATTCGGAATTACTGGGACAGAGCTAAGGAGCTTAGCTTTCCAACTAGCTATAAAAAATAATATCGAGAATCCCTTTAATCGAGAAGATGGTATGGCAGGGAAGGACTGGCTTAGTGGGCTTTTAAAACGCCATCCAGATATATCATACAGGCAACCAGAACCAACTTCTGCGGCTAGGGCGATGGGATTCAATAAAGTCGCTGTAAATAGCTTTTTGATCTATTAGAAAGTGTTGTGGATAAACATGCACTGACTGCAGATAGAATGTATAACGTAGATGAAACGGGTATTAGCACTGTGCCAAAAAGTCAGTCCAAAATTCTATCACTGAAAGGACAGAAGCAAGTTGGATGTCTAACATCAGGAGAAAGAGGCCAGCTAGTGACAGCTGAAATATGTTTTAGCGCGACGGGAGTATATTTGCCACCAATGCTAATTTATGCCAGGAAACGCATGAAGAATGAGCTTCTAGATGGTGCACCAGCAGGCTTTTGGGGAACCTGCAGCGACAATGGCTGGATAACTTGCCCAATTTTTTTCGATTGGTTCAAACGTTTCGTGGACTTTACAAAGCCTTCTAAAGACAAACCAGTTTTGCTTATGTTAGACGGCCACGTCTCCCACACCAAAAATCTGGATCTCATAGATTATGCCAGAGAACACGGTGTTATATTGTTGTGCACACCGCCACATTGCACTCATAGAATTCAACCCATGGACGTTTCATTCATGCGACCACTAAGCACATATTACAGTACTGAAGTAAAGAAGTGGTTAAGAGATCATCCTGGACGCGTAGTAACTTCCTACCAAGTTGCAAACCTTTTTGGGAAAGCTTTTATACAAGCATCAACCATGAGCACTGCTATAAATGGTTTTAAAAATGTGGCATATGGCCTGTCGACAGGAATGTTTTCACAGAAGCAGATTTTATAGCTGCGGAAACCACCAACACTTGTTATTGAAGGCCTAAATACGCAAAATGCAGTAGACGTACCAACACCATACTGCGAACCTTCAACTTCAGGAATTTCACAAGCAGCTCAATTGAATCCTCCCGTATCAAACCCCAATAACTTACATGAACATGCTATGCCTACCAACTCTTCTGTGTTGACTTCAATGGCTAGTCATAAAAGTCCTGAAAGGCAAATTTCACGAGCAGTCCAATTAAATATGTCTAGTATATTAAACCTCGATGAAAACATTCCTGAACCAATCATACCCGCTGTCCAAGACAACTTAAATCAACAAGCTATGTCCACCTCCATGGTTTTAGTTTCTACACAGCCATTTGAACCTCTCGCATCCACTTCAAGGGCTAAAGATAAAACTCCTGAAAGGCAAATTTTAGAAGAAAAGAGTTCATTTGCAGTTACACCTGAAAATATTATGGCAATTCCCAAAGAATTAAGAACTAAGGAAAGACAAAAGAGAAAACGTGGGAAAACGGCTATACTTACGGATTCCCCGTACAAAAATGACCTGACTAAGGAAAAGAATGCAAAGGAAAATAAGAAGAAGACTGCACCAAAGAAGAAAAATGACCAAAAAAAAATAACCAAACCAAATAATAAAAAAAAGGCTAAGAAACATAAGCAAAAGGAAGCCACATTTACTAGTTCATCGGAAGAAGACGAAGATGACTGTGCTTGCATATATTGTGGTTATTTGTATTCGCAGTCAGACGAGGGTTGGGTTGCGTGTAGCTCTTGTGCGGGTTGGGCACACAATTCCTGCGCCGGAGTAGACGAAGATGACGACGAGGCACACATTTGTGCACAATGTTTGCCTGACTAAAATGTATCTTCATTTTGCCACTTAGCGTTTCCTGTTTTGCCCCGACCATGGGGCAAAATGGGAAATTTGACACTTGGTGATTAGTTCCTCATAATTAAGAAAATTAGTTGATTAAGCCTAAAAGTACAAATTAAAATAATGAATAAGCATATAACTATTGTTTCTAAATGAAAAGTTTATTAAAAATATTGTTGATTTCGTATACATGATTTTTTTTAACTTAAGTATCCCATTTTACCCCACCTTCCCCCTATTAATAGATAAAATTTCATTCGAACAATCGAAGGTTTTAAATCGATTTGGCAGTTATTATCAAAAAATATTTCTTTGACGCCTGATACGGAATTTTAACCAAGACCCACTAGAAAATTTCTTTGGAAGTGTTCAAACTTTGGGTGCTCGAAATATTATGCCCAACTGTGTGGGGTTTGGGGAGCATTTAAAACTTTACTGTTGAATAATTTCAGCACAAATCATTCTGTAGGCTCCAATTGCGAAGAGGTTACCAGTGAATGTTTACAATCCCTATCCTTTTCCTAAAGAGTAAAGAAAAAATAATAGTTTAAAAAACTAAAAAACACGCTTTAAAAACCAAACTAAAAAAGGAGAAAATAATTTAATTCAATTAAAAAGCGTGGGGTGCTTTTTGAGGTATTTTTATAATCAATTAATGTCAAGCACCCCACGCTTTTTAATTGAATTAAATTATTTTCTCCTGTTTTAGTTTGGTTTTTAAAGCGTGTTTTTTAGTTTTTTAAACTATTATTTATTAACAAAATAAAGCCTAAGCTAACTTGTCGTATTCAACGGCGGGACTGCATTTCTCCCATGTTGCAGCTACTAATAGCACTTAGGTTTTACGCGACTGGTAGCTTTCAAGCTGTTGTGGTGGACACCGTGAATGTTAGCAAGGCGACGGTGTGCCGCGTGGTAGATACACCCCACGCTTTTTAATTGAATTAAATTATTTTCTCCTTTTTTAGTTTGGTTTTTAAAGCGTGTTTTTTAGTTTTTTTTAACTATTATTTATTTTCTATTTTTTAGTTCTGCTAACTACAAAAACGTGTTTTTTTTTCTCATTTTTTTTTTAAATGATTGAATTGTCATCGGTCCTCGACAAGTTTACAAAGTTTCAATGAAATCTGACCGTTTAAAGTGGGTCAAAACCGCGCTCAAAGGAGTCGGTTACATACAAACAAACAAACCAACAAACAAACATACAAGTGAAGCTAATATAAAGCGTGTAAAAAGTAATGCTCCCTTGCAATCCCAAAGTTTTGTAATTGATCAGCCTCTGAATATTATGCAAAATACAAGAATTATTTCTGATTCAGGGACTGATCAAAGAACTTAAGTCTGTGGGTGGGCTTTGACTAAATGTCTACAAAAAGTCGTCAAAGGTTGTAAAAATTGTAAAAGCAAGCTACTAGGCAATTCGGACAATGAAATGTACAAATACATACGTGCCAGAGAATATTGCCAAAATAAGAAGTGGCTTTGTTATCCCTCAGAGTGCCTAGTAGTTTGTTTTCAGGAAATACAAGAAAAAGCTGGTGCATTTTTAAATAATGATTGCCACAAAAAGAACATCAAAGAAAGAATAAAAACCTTCCTTGAATTATTCACCGATTTTAGTTTTGTAGATTGTGAGAGATAGAGACATAGAGAAAAAATAAAACAATGTTTTGTTGACACATCCATAAATATAATTATTTTTAGTTGGTGCAGGTCTATTATTAGAATATTAGAAGGTAAAATCACCTACGAAGGTGAAGATGTTACCAAAACAGCAGCTCAAATATATTATATTAAGTACAAAACGGATAAATATTAATTTATGTTTGTAATAAAAGGACATTAATATGAACTGTATACGTGTTTTCTTTAATTCGGTCAAAACCCCCATTGTGCCCATAACGGTCTACAGATTGTTCTGATTTCTCAGTTTTTGTTACAATTGTCTTCGATAGTGAAGTTAAGAGTACTTTCTAAATAAGAGAAAAATACTAGGACAACAAGTTGAAGTTGTTCCGAAACTTCAAAAACTTCAGGGAACATCATTCTCGAAAATGCAGTCGTGACTCACGACTCGTGAGAAATCAAACACTGATATTTTCAACCTCTTGCTATTGTCATCAGACCCTGTGATAACAAGTAAAAGGAAACAGCCAAAAAAAAAGTTTACTTCACTTCCCCAAGAAGCTCTAATTCTTCCTCCATCAATACAGCCAAGTGAAGAATCTACGGATGATGATACTCCAATTAATTCTGAGTATGATGAGGATACTGATTGTAGAGATGAAAGTGATTAGGGTAGCTACAATATAAGGTGTAATAGACTTAAAAATATCATATTATTTATACTTATATAATATTATGTAAATAAAGTTGATAACATACAGACACCTACCTTTTTTTGCTAAAGCTATCTCGTCATATTGAAATGTCCACTCTAAAATATCATTATGAATTAACGACACATTTTAAACATCTTGCCCCACTGTGCGACGTTTCCAAACCAGACACTTATATACTTATTGCTCCTAATAAACCTTAGATGGCTGTAACAATAGATCGTATGTTCTACTCACTATTAGAGTCAGTAGATAAGAGTCAAGTGATTCATAATGAGTGATATGTGTGTTCTTTAGGAAATGTGTACTCTACGATTGCGAATCCAGTTGTTTTTCGTGACATATTAGTTTAGGCAGTCATACTTTAACACTAGAAAAACCATGGCCGTCAATTTGACCGCACGGCGATTTTATTCTCAAATAATTTTGTTTCTTTTCATATTTTATGACTTTTCCTAATTTGCTATTGTTAGGCTAAATTTATATAAAAAAATATTAAACTATGTGTTGTTTATGAGATTCCTTTACAAATACCTACTAACACCGCACACCGTCAATGTGACGGCATACCAATGTTGAATTCTGAGTAAGTTGTTACTGTCTAGCTTGTTTGCATTGCACTCGGTAGACTTGGTTTCGTTTAGTGAGCAGTCGTAATTTGTTATAAAATAAAATGAGCCGCCATCTTAGTAGTTCTCAAATAAAACAAGAACTTTTGTGATATATATCGAGGCCGAAACGTTACCACTGACAACTTTTGCACGTCTCTAAATTTGGCTAAAAAACTAATGGTCGAAAAGACTAGTATTGTTGGAACAATGCGGCGTGCAAGACGAGAAGTACCGCCGATTTGTAGAAGTATTCGTACTACAAGATATGAAACTTTTATAATGGAAACAGAGACCGATACAACCCTTACTCTAACAAGGAAAACCAGGAAAAAATTGCACCCCAACGTGAGTATAGGTACTGATCAAAAAAGCTACCTGAGACAATTGAATTTTATAATGGAACAAAAGGACAATGCTCAAAAAAAACCCAGGCTTGGCGCAAACGGAATGTATCTCATTTTTTTTGTATTAATGTGAAATGAAATACCACATAGGTGGCATCATTAAAATTGATGGCTAAATGTAAAAAAATGCTATTTGTTTAGTGGCAGGGATTAATTTGACTTAATTGTTTTTCTGTGTGAAAGTACGTAAAACCACATGACTTTCTTGTATTATTGGTACGTATTCATCGTACGCATCACTACAGCGCTCCATAAGACGTCTAAGTAAGAGCGAGAGAGAGATAACACACTATTCACTGTGCGTATGCGCAACGGCAACAGGAGGTTCGGCACGGCACTATACACAACAATGGAAACATCTGCTATCTCCTTCATTCTTCAAAATACTGAGTATTCTCTTTCTGTTTTATACCTGCGCAAGTCAATGAAATGAATGTAAATGTGCGTGCAGTCCCTCGATAACCTTTGTTGCGATCTGTGCTTTCCTTGTTTAACCGATTTTTGACACTTATATTACGACTTCAGCATTACTTTGGACTTCGGATTTTGCATTGTGAATGGTACCTATCTGTTTAAAATGAACAATTGTGTTACGTGTCATCGTTCATTACGGCGGATTCGGAGACATGTTCTGTCTCAGAGTTTTTTTGAATCTCGCCGAGATTTTGTGGAGTACATTCTACTGAACCTAACACCAAACCAAGAGGTACGTACTTTTTATTTTTTTTATTGTAGATACAAACAATATTGACGTACCTATAAAGATAACAATATGTTTTTACCCGACTGCAGAAAGGAGGGTGATGTTTTTCGGTGTATGGGTGTGGTTATTTTTATTTCTTTAGCACGCCCTGCAGCCTAAACGGCTTGATAGATTTTGACATCCGAGGTGTAAGATTTTTATGTAATAGCAGGACTAGTTTAGCAGGATTTGCACTCGTTCATGCTACAAAAACATAAAACACTATCTTTGAATGTAATTGTTACAGATAGCCTTTAATGGATCGAGTTCAATATGCCACGTTTGTTGGCACAGGGTCGACCAGGCATTACGTCGTGGTGAACATCGAGCCCCACGCGACCCTCAAGGTCCCATCGCATTTCCTGTTCCAGGATTCACTCGGGTAGCCAATACATCACGTCGTTGTATGATGGACGATTGCAATAACGCACAGCTCCGCCAAATTCCTAATAGCATTAAGGTATATCTTCTGAGCTACCACCGATTGCACATACCCCAGCTTGCAAGGATTTGTCAACAACATTTAATGAACACCTCCTTGGAAGATATGCCTCACAGCGTGACACGCCGTCAATCAGACTTTAATCCTGACAGCATTCCAGATATTGTGAATATGTATACCTTGGCGCTAGAGCATAGATGTTTAATGGATTTTAACAATATTAATGAAATAACAGCGGAAGACCTACATTTCTGGATCGGTTTGAGTCACGAGCACTTCAACAATCTATATGAACAAGTACCGAGCTTGCATCGCAGATCTAGTTCTCCGAGAGAAGATCTGGGTGTTTATCTGAGCAAAATAAGAACTGGAGAACCTAGTATACGATTAGGTACCGTTTTCAATAAGTCTAGGCAATCTATAGACAGAAAAATTCACTTGGCCAGACGTTGTCTTTTTGACGAGTTTGTTCCTCTGCATTTGGGGTTTGATCACCTCACCAGAGAAGAAGTGATACAGAGAAATAGGATTCTACCAAACTATATATTTGGAAGTAATGAATCGCCAAGAGCCATTTTAATATGCGATGGTAGCTACATTTTTATCCAAAAAAGCTCGAATTTCTTTTTTCAAAGACTAAGCTACAGTCTTCATAAGTTTTCCAATTTAATTAAACCATTTCTGCTTATCTGCGCGGATGGACATATTTTGGACGTGACAGGCCCATACGCAGCAACAACCTCTGACGCTGTTATTATGGAACAAATTCTACAAAACCATGATGGTCCGATGGAAGAAGCTGTCATTAATTATTTCCTAGTACAGGACGATGTATTTATAGTGGACAGAGGATTCCGAGATGCCGTTCCTACTCTTGAAACCTACGGCTATGTGGTCCATATGCCACCATCTAGAAGACGTGGTCAAACTCAGTTAACCTGCGAAGAAGCCAATAAATCAAGACTGGTAACGTTATGTAGATGGGTCGTTGAAACAATCAACGGAAGATTTAAGAGAGATTTTAAAATATTCCGTTATAGGGTTTTTAATCGTTCATTGCTGAGTACAATGACGGACTACAAAATAGCCGCAGCAATTATAAACTGTTTCCAAGAGCCGTATGAAGACAGCAGATACACAGAACAGTTTATTGAAACAATAAACACAAAGATGCATACGCCAAATCTTTTAGCGGATTACGTGCTTCAGCATAACTTAAACCGACTAAGGACTGCATTTGTGCGGTTGGAAGCAAACGACCCAGAATTGACGGACTTCCCGAGATTTACGCAAGAAGAACTGATTTTGTTTGCAGTGGGTACATATCACTTCAAAATAGCTCGCTCATATTGCAGCGAGCACATCAAGAGGACGGGCGTGTATGAAATCGAAGTTTTTAGAGACCCAGTGCCCGTCGATTTAAATGGTGAAAACTGCGATTTAATTAGATGTCGCATACAATCAAGACACGTAAGGAGCAAGACGTATTATACGTATATTTTATATAAAAGAGAAAGTGGCAGGAATGGCATATCGGAGCATTATTGCTCTTGCATTCATGGAAAGAGAACGTTGGGCAGTTGCGCCCATGTGATGTCAGTCATTTATTACCTAGGATGGGCTAGATACCAAAACGATTTCGAACACCCTGCGCTATCATTAGAAAACGTTGTAATAGACATAGAAAACCAATAAATGATCTTTGGATTCTGTTTACATAGCTTTTTACTCTAAGTAGGAACTTAATATTTCCTGGTACATTATTTTTGATGGAGCCCATGAAGTCGACGAGTACTAAAAACTAGCCCAGTACCTAAAAAGTATGTATTTTTAGGTACCTTAAGTTACCCCAGTGCCATAAAATAAATAGCATTTTTTTTGCATTCAGCCATCAGTTTCAATGTAAAGCGTTTCTTTTTGTTATCTAGTTTAGGCTAATTGTAAATATTTCAATTACATTTTGAAATATCTGAACGTTAACCCTGCCACTAAACAAATAGCAATTTCTTACATTTAGCCACCTATTTCGATGATGCCACCTATGTGGCATTTTATTACACAGTTATACAAAAAATCTGAGATACTTTTCATTTGCGCCAAGCCTGGGTTTTTTTTTCATACTTCGTGAGCATTCTCCTTTGGTGTCGACATCATCGATCAAATGGCACGCAAGTACACCGTAAGATCTGGAAGTCGGAGATGGCCTGTTCACGTTGTTCAGGTCAATCACCGAACAATAATAAACATGTCAGCGTAATTGCGACACCGCGCTCTATGCCTTGAATATTTTATGTATTAATTACCTAAGTAAAATAGTCAGTACGCTGTCGGAAAGCATATCAGGCGCGGCTCAATCTCATCTCATTTTACCTCATTAGTTTTAATCGTTATCCCATTTGTATCACTGAAATATAGCTATCTTTATAATCCTTAATCTTAGTTTATCTTAAACTCAGGGGCGTAGCTACCGCCGTATTTGCCGTATCAATTATACGGGGCCCCCGGGCCACGGGGGCCCCCAAAGTGTGTAAGGAAAAAGAATAAAAACTTTCTAATTTATTTTATTTTACAAATGACAAAATTCTATAAATCAATTCCTTTTTTTCCCGCCTTAAGCGTGCGTTCAAAAGTTGGCAACACTACATCGTTATGGCGGGCTGCGGGACTTCCCCGTTTTACTTACTTCATCTTCAACTCAGCGGGGAATCCCCGGGAATCCTTCATCGATATCGCGATGTACGTGTACGTTGTTGTACTTTGCATTGGATGTTAAACCACGGAGTGCAGTGCACTGTTTATTTACGCGCTTTATATAAATGTGCATTACATTGTAATTCAGTACAAACAATATTGTTCTTCTGGTTTAGCAGTATTAGTAACGATTTGTAAAAGAAATGAGTGAAAGGAAAAGAGATTATCCCAGCGGCGCTGAGAAAAGAAAAATTAAACAGAAAAGGGACGAGGTTATAAAAAAAGTGCCCAAAATTTCTTCATTTTTTCAGAGACAAGATACTGTGAGTGATTTAGATTGGAAAGGTAAGTACTACACTACTACCCAACCCATTTATTAGGGGCCCGTAGTGATAAACAAGGAAATCTTTTAATTTCGGTCTGTCCATCTGTCCGTCACAAAAAGTTGTCTCCCCCCTCGATTTTCACAATTATACTGTTTTTAGGGTTCCGTGCCTTGATTAAAAAAAAACAAAATTCTAACTTATCTATAGGATCGATTTGTTTTGTTGTTTGTTTATCAGTCCGTATCGTATCGTTAATTGCGTGTTGAGAACTTCAGATGTGCAGACTCGCTTTCGGGTTCTCGTTTTGTATGGCCACTACACTACGCGCTGCGTTTAAATAGCACGCAGGTGTATAGTAATGCACGGACGGGCTGCAGGTGATTTTGTATCTACTAATAGGTACGAGCACAATCCGCGTAGAATCTGTGTGCGTCTGAACTGAACACTCTCTAACTGTGACCCTTAGTAACGTTATTTATTTATATATAACTCTTTTTAGTTTAGTATCAAAGCATTCGTATTTATTTTTTAACAATTACTCGTTTATTTTTAGATTCTTCTGAAGCATGTTCTTCGTCACATATCCATCCGGAAATAGAAGAAAGCCAAGCACATACTTTATCGGATGTCCATCCAGAAATCGAGGAACCCCAAGTCAACGATTCTGATATATCTGCAGATAATGCAGATTGTAATATAATTTCATCAGATAGAGGAAATTTTGGTGACAATTTAACTGAATGCGAACGAAAAATAATTTTTAAATTGGGTCCATTTAAACCACAAGGACCATTTCCAAAAGTTTCAGAAAATAACCGACCTTTTTCAGCTTATTATTATTCATATTTCAATCAGGCAGGCATAAAAATTATAAGACCATGGTTATGTTATTCTAACGTTTTAAACAAACCGTACTGTCACTTCTGTTGGTTATTAGCAGATCGTCAAAACAAATCGTACTCCTCTGCTTGGGTTAACGGTGTTTCGGTTAGAAGCAATTTCACACAAACTATTCTTGACCATGAAAAGTCACAGCAGCATATTAGTGCCTCACTCTCTTATAATAATTGGTTGCAAGGAAATACCATCGATACTCTATTGAAAAGTGAAATCGATAGTAAAATTACATTCTGGAGAGATGTACTGCATCGTATAATTAATGTTATAATTACTTTAGTATCTTGTAATCTACCTTTGAGGGGGGGCATGATTCTGATTCTGGCAATTTTATGGCAATTTCACGTCTGCTATCTAACTATGATGCAACTTTAAAAGAACTTTTTCTAAAACCGAAAGGTGAAATAAATTATTTAAGCCCTACGATTCAAAACGAAATTATTAGTTTGCTTGGTACTAACGTTAGGAACAGTATTATCTCAGAAATTAAAAAAGCTCCATTTCTGACAATAATTCTGGATACAACACAAGACTTGTCAAAAATTGACCAACTATCTGTAGTTTTTCGATATATCTCGGTTACAGAAAATGATGATAATGTGCCTAAAGAAATAAAAATCTGTGAGTCCTTTTTAGGATTCATAGCAGTAACCGATTGCAGTGCTGCAGGTCTGAAAACTGTCATTTTAAATTTGACTAAAGAATATGGAATTGATTTGACTAAATGTAGAGGACAGGGATACGATGGAGCAAATGTTATGTCGGGTGTGTATGGAGGATTACAAACCCTAATAAAAGAGCATGCTCCAAATGCCGATTATGTTCATTGTGCTGCGCACGCTTTAAACTTGGTTTTGAACGATGCTGCGAGACATGTTCGTGAAGTATCGACTTTTTTCGATAATTTAGAAAAAATATATACTTTTTTGGCAATAGTATAAAACGCTGGGCTATGCTAAGTGACGATTCATCTGAAAAATATTTGATTACCCTTAAAAAGGTATGTCCTACCAGATGGTCTTCTAGGAACGACGCTTTATTAGCAGTAAAGAAAAAATTTTTACTAATCATGAAAACTTTGTACCAACTAAATTTAATTTCAAATAAAAAAGATGAACGTGAAGAATGTAAAAGTATAATTAATATTTTAGAGAGTTTTGATTTCTTAGTGCTCGTTACATTTTTTTCTTCACTATTTGAAATTATTAATCCTGTTTCTAAAGCTCTACAGCATGAAAATAATGACTTACAGAAATCTAGTATTTTATTAAGTAATCTTTTAAATAGACTGTGCCAATTAAGAAATCAGAATTCATTTAATAGTTTGCTAAATGAATCCAAAGATTTAGCAAAAAAATGGGGGGTAACAACTGTTTTTAAAAACAGTAGGCGAAAGATAACGAAGCGTTTTTTTGATGAGTTATCACAAGATGAGAGAATTTCCGACCCGGAATCCTATTTCAAAGTCAATGTATACTATTGCTGTTTAGATATATTAATTTCTCAAACTAAAGAAAGATTTCAGAGCCTTTGCAACCTGAGTAGTATATTCGAAATATTACAACCGGAGAAACTCCTATCTTCTTCAAGCGAAGAGATATTAAACGCTTCCGCAAAACTGTCTGCTAAATACAGTAAAGACATCTCACTTAATCTTTGTGACCAATTAAAGGCTCTAAAAACATGCTTAAATTCTGAAATTAAAAAAAATTATTCCATTAAAGAACTCATTGAATTATTGCTAGTAAAATTCAATGTCTTGCATCCAGTTTTCCCGAGGTAATCACAGCATGCTTTTTATTCTTGACCCTTCCAGTTACAACCGCAACGGCAGAAAGAAGTTTTTCAAAATTAAAACTAATAAAAAATTACTTAAGAACTTCGATGGGACAAGAACGGCTGTCAGACATCTCACTATTGTCCATAGAGGCAGAAACTTTAGAAAAACTAAAATCATCATCAGCCATAAATGATTTAATAAATCAGTTTGCCGATAAAAAGGCAAGGAGAGTGAATATTTAAAATTCGATTTTTATTTGTAAAATGGGTAAATTATGTGATAAATAAATATTACTTCTCACAATATTTTTTTTCTTTTGTGAAAAATCTTTACCTCCATATAAGGGCCTCCAAAAAAATTTTTATACGGGGCCCCGACAAGGCACGCTACGCCACTGCTTAAACTCACCCCAACCCCGAACACACGTTTTTTTACAATATACTTGATTTAGCAGCTATAAACTCTTGGATTCTGTACCGAAAAGTCACAGGAATAAAAAATTCTCGGCATGATTTTATCCTTCAACTAGTGAGCGATCTACGTGCAGAGTATGTGAAAAAAAAATCTACCTCAACTGCGACTCAAAGACAAGAAACTAATTCTGAAACAAGTGAACGATGTACAAACAATAAGAGGCGGCAATGCCAAGTCAATCGTAATTGTAATAAAAATAAAACGTGTGAAAACTGCACTATCTGTAAAATAGCTGTTTGTGGAAAAAGTATAAAAGATTTTTTTTTAAACTATTACTTGTTACAAATGTTACTCAGTTTAAGTGCTAAAATTGTTTTTTATTAATAAAATAATAAATTGATATTATTTTTATTTTATTTTAATGTAATATACATACACAATAATTTTATAATTATTCTGACTGAATCTTTAGTACCGTCAAATTGACCGCTGCGGTCTTTGAAGATATAGTATGAAGCCCGGCCCTTCTAGTGTTAAACTTCGTGGCGGACACATTAAAATCATATCGTGTAAAAACCTATTAATCTCATTAAATTCTTTCAAGGTATAAAAATAGTATTTTTTTTTTAAACTTGAACCTGCCCCGTAACAATAGCCTCTCGGTAGACATCATGGCGATAAATGAGACATGGCTTAGGCAGGAAGAGGAGGGTCGCGCGCCCACAGTGCCGGGCTACCGGCTGCGGCACGTGCCGCGCGCGCGCTTCGTGCGCTGCGGGCGCGGGGCCGGCTTGGGATCTACGTGCGCCGGGGCGTGCGTGTGCGCGCCGCGCCGCAGGTCGAGCAAATGTGGCTCAGGCTCAACATTAACTCGCACTCGGTTATCATCGGTATAGTAAGGGTTCATACGCACTATGCGGGTAGCCGCATTGCGGCTAGCCGTCCGGCTGACCGCAAGCACAATAATTATGTACGTAATATTCATTTCTATGCGCACTGCGATGCGGCTACCCGCAGACCGCTCCGGTCGCTCGGAGGGCTGCGCACAGAACATATATACTCTAGGGAGAAGAATAACGACTTCGTACAAAAAAAGTAAAGACAGTTTTGCTGCTCGCCATCTAGTGGCACCCCAGAACAACTAAAGGACGCGAATAGAGCGGGAAATTTGAAATATTTTAAAGTAAATTACTGCGTAATCGAAACTGAATTTTTCTTTCTTGTTGTGCAATAGGAATGCTTAATTATCTCAAATTAGCATTAATGACGTACGTAATAATAATATGCTAATTTGACATAACTTTTCATTTCTATTGCACAGCCAGAAAGAAAAATGTAACTTCGTTCATTTCTTAATTCGCTCTACTAAACATTAGCAAAAAAAACTCAGGAATTATAGTAAATAACTTTATTTGTAAGTAACAGTAACCGGTGAACGTCCACACTTATAATATTGTCGTCGAATTTCCGCGTTTATTACCGACGTCATAGTCACGTTTTATGAGCCACTTTTTCGAAATAGGTACAGAAACAGAGTCACTTTCTCAAAAAACAGAAACAGAGTCACTTTCCCGAAACACACATTCATAGTCACTATCTCAAAATATTTGGATCGCACTGAGTCAAAACAAACAAAAAAACTTACAAGTCAATAGGACTTTACGGCAAATTATAACAAACAACTCCGCCATCTTCTTGTTTGGTAACGTCATCAGTCAGTAGTGGTATGATTAGCGACCTAAAACTTCATAAAGCGTAATTTTTTAGTCTCGAGTATTAGGTCCCGATTTTATTTTTAACTCTAGCCACACTTGAAATAGCCCTTGTAGGTATGTCGTTGTTTCGACGTATAGAGTCGACACCCCCTGGGGCTGCGGCCCGAGTGACGGCCAGCCGGACGGTTGCTATACGCACTGTGCGGTTCAGTCTGCGGCTGCCCGCCATTGAGTGAGTGTGTGCACGTGGTACGTCTGGTAAAATGGAATTCGATACCGAAAAATTTATCATCGAAATCCAGAGTCGGCCAGCAATTTGGAACACCAAATTACCAGAGTATTCTGATAGAATATTAAAACAAAGAGCATGGGAAGAGTTAGTGCATATTTATCACGGTACGGAATTGACAAATGAGGAAAAACAAAAACTAGGTAATTATCAAAATCATTTTATTTTTTTAATGTAATTATCCTGCCATTCTACCCTCCCTTCATGCATAAAATATTCTGCAAATAATTCTCGATATCCGAAAGCAGTTCTATTGTTTCTTCGCACGTTATCTCGAGTAATAGTTTCAGTTAGTGGATTACTTAATGAGTCTCTAAAAGAATATCCGTCTCTGTCTCTTACAAAGTTGTGTAAAATGCAAGCAGACTTAATAATATCACTAACTAAATCGATGTGAACATTAATTGGTCTGTGAAAAATGCGCCACTTATTCGCAAGTATGCCAAAAGTACATTCAATGTAACGTCTAGCCACACAAAGTCTATAATTGAATATTCTTTTTGTAATATTTAAATTATTTCTCGGATAAGGGCGCATCATACTCGTACTTAAAGCAAATGCCTCGTCTCCTACAAAAACGAAGGGGAATCAAGTTGCATTGTTTCCTGAAATAGGTGCTGGTTCAAGAATGTTCAAGCGGTTCTCTTGAATTTTTTCATAAAAGTTTGAGTTTTGAAATATTGCTGAGTCACCGAATCTTTCATATGCTCCAACATCAATCATCACAAATTTGTAGCTGCTGTCACAAATTGCTAGCAATACCAAAGAAAAATATCCTTTATAATTGAAGCACATTGATCCACTATTGTTAGGTGCTATAATTCTAATATATTTTCCGTCACAAGCACCTATACAGTTCGGAAAATGTGCTCTAGTAGAGAAACCATTTGCAATTTGAAGCCACATATCTTTGGTTGGTTGTGGTAGGCATATTTTTTAAAGCAAAACCATATAGCTGCCATATACTTCTCGAACTATTTCGGCGATAGTACTAATTCCAATCTTAGATTTTCAATTATTCGAACATTTATTATCCAAGGCCTAATTCTTACCGGGGATATCAAACGTCACATTATTCTGGTAATAGTCCCTATTCTCACCGTACAAACTTCTCGGAGGTTGGACGAGGGAATACCCATCATGGATATCAAACGGCACAGTATTCAGGAAGTAATGTCTACACGCAGCCTGTGCAGTCTTTGTAGTTTGGACGAGACACGTCTCAAGAAATTGTGAGGAATCCGACGAATGCACAATCGCCAATTTCCGAAAAATCTCAGGAGAGTGATTATCGGAATCCGACGAATGCACAATCGCCAATTTCCGAAAATTCTCAGGAGAGTGATTATATGGAACTTTTTAATTCCATCACTGACGATGATGCTTGAAATGTGTACCTACATTATTTTAATAAAAATTGAATTATACATATTTATTTTACTTACCGTAGCACTATTATTAACTTTGCTTCCGGTTTAATACTATTGCGAAATTGTGTCTTGCTTTGTTATACATTTTTCTAAAATGTTCAATAACTCTTCAAACGTTTTTATGCTCATTCTAGTAAATCCGAAAAACTTATCTTCATATTTTTTTAGTTCTTCGAAAAATATTGCAAAATGCTTGCTCTCATCTCGTGTTTGCAAATAAGGATGCACCCAGTACTTCTTTCTTTGTTTTTTCTTCTTTACGTAACGTGTGTAAATGTAGTAAATAGCTGCAACTTCTTCCACGTCCATCTTTGAAATGGATCGACATGACCGCAAATCGCAACGGTTCTTCAACCGCACGTTGCGGTTGCGAATGCGGCTGCCCGCGATCCGGCTGGCCGCATTCGCAACCGCATCCTGCGGTCAGCCGCGCGGCTAGCCGTAATGCGGCTACCCGCATAGTGCGTATGAACCCTAAGATTCACGAAAGATGACCACGGCGCAGAAGGCATATTTTAGGTCCCTTTGGAGGTGCAAGGTGAGGCGCGGGCGGAATGCGTCAAGACCGGAGCGACGCCATTGGTGCGCGCGCGTCTCGTGATAGGCTGCTCAGTCGCTATTCGTCTATCGCGGCGTCGACGCGCTCACACTGCTCTCGAGTACAGTCGAAAAGAAGTGTTTCTTTGTTTTAAATTGTTTTTTATTTGTTAAGTTTTCGTTGTTTGTTAAGTTTTTTGTTGAGATTTGTTATTGTGTTGAACTTATTTGCTATTTTAAGCCATCACAATGCCGCGAGGAAAAGGCAATACTTTGAATAGACAGTCGAGAAGTTTGGTGTACAACGTGTTTCAATATTTTTCACAAGATTTTAAAATACTCGAAGCTTACAAAAAAACGGCCGCGGCAACAAAGACGTCTGTATCGACAGTACACAGAATTATAAAAGAAAGTAAATCTTCACCGTTTTTAGTGGTTTTTAGAACCCCTGGTAAAAAGAGACCGCGCCGTAACCCTGCCTCCGACGTTGACGACTTTGACAAAGGGGTAATTAAGAGATGTATCCATAACTTTCATTTAACTGAAAAAGAATTGCCAACTTTAGCGAAGTTACGAGCAAAATTACATCAAGATATTTACTTTAAAGGATCCAAAACAAGTTTGGGTCGATTAATAAAAAGAATTGGATTTAAGTGGAAAAAAAACAGAAAATAAACGAAATATTTTAATAGAAACATCAGCTATTCGGTTGTTACGAATCAATTACCTAAAAAAACTCCAAGATTATCGAAGACAAAATAGACCTATCATTTATACTGACGAATCGTACGTCCATGCTACACATGCAAAACCCATGGGCTGGGCTGACGGTTCTACATCAGGTCTGAAAAAGCCTATCTCAAAAGGCCAACGAGTCGTAATCGTTCATGCCGGGTCAGAGGCTGGATTTGTGCCCAATGCATTATTAACTTTCAAGTCGGGCACAAAATCAGGAGATTATCATGACGACATGAATTTTGAAAATTACCAGAAATGGATTCGAACTCAATTGGTACCGAATCTCCCACCGAACTCCGTTGTTGTGGTAGACAACGCCCCATACCACAATAAAGAATATGATATGGCTCCCACATCTAATTCCCGAAAATCCGACATGCAAGAGTGGCTTACCAAAAATGGAATCAGCTTTGATTCCAATATGTTGAAACCTCAATTGTACGATATAATAAAAAAATAACAAACCTCGTTTAAAGAAATACTCCGTTGACAAAATTTTGATGGAAAATGGTCACGATGTTCTCCGTCTCCCACCGTACCATCCGGATTTAAATCCCATAGAAATGGCTTGGGCCTCTATAAAGGGTTACGTGAGTAGTAAAAACGTAAAGTGGAATATTGGCTGCGTTATAGATTTAATTAAAGAAAAAGTGAATCTGATGGGACCAGAGGAATGGAAAAAACTATGTGACAAAGTAAAATCTATAGAAGAAAGCTATATAAAAAGTGACCACATCGTGGATGTGCTTACGGAGGAATTAATTATACGTGTGGGAGAATCTGACGAGAGCGAAGATTCGACAGATGTGGATTTTCCTGAATCATCCGAAGATGAAGACTTTAATATGGAACCCGGCCCCAGTTCCTCAAGTTCCACGATTCCCTCAAGTTCCACGATAGAGGGAATCATGGAACTTGAGAATAGCGATAGCGACTAAATGTGTTTCACATATTTATAATATTTTTGGTTCAATTTATTTTAATAAACATTTAAAATTACTTACGTTTGATTTATTTGCATAACCAGCGTTTACAACATTGCACAAATTATTTAACCAACATTAAAATATTATTTTGTCTTAAGTCTTTTCTTCATGAGTGTACGTGCGCAGACGGCCGCCATTTGTGGTCATCTTTCGTGAATCGTACTGTACTGCATACAGGCCGCCGCACATAGGAGTATTTAACCCAAAAAGTCGATCAAAAGTCGAATATTACAAAGTATAAAACATGAAAGTAGTTTTCGCTACCTGGCAAACCGGAAGGGTCGGGGGGACAATATATCGCTCGACTCTCTTTTGTTCTCGCTGACATTCCGTTCACAATCAGTCGTCTTTCTAACGCAAGCTTGATCGTACGAACTTAATACGCAGTAAAAGTGAGTCAACTAAATTGTTAAAAATAAGTGTTAAAATTAGATTAATCCGGTTAAATCAAATTATCCGGTTAAATAGTTATGGACGGTATAGAACAAGGTATGTAAAATTTAAATTACTTTTTTTTTGTCATATATATACTTTTAATAATTATTTACGCCATTTTTTGTTGGGTACATTAAAATGATGAGTCGATTTCACCCTTTTTCAATATTTCAAAATCTTTTTGTTGTATTTCCGGACTTTTCCCGAGTCAAATTCTTTTATCATCTTGTTGTTAGATATACATATTAGAAATTTAAAAAGAAAATAGCTGCCACCACGTGCCAAAATGTTAACATTTTAAAAATTAAGTGCATGTGGTATTTACCAAAACAAACTTTATTTTGCGGTCACTTAAGTTTATTTCAGATTTCTCTTGTTGTAGGGCCTTCCGGTGTTAAGATCGTGACGCGAGAATATGTTTTTCGAAAAGCGAGGGAATATACTGAACCAGATTTCGGAGAAAAGTTGAATTTACTGGAGTTTGAAATAATTAATAACTCTTCATTCCCTACTGATCAAAAATCAAAGTTTATTCATACATTTTCTCGTCTCAAGTCTGAAATGAAGTCTAAGTGGAAGACAGCAAAGCGAACAGAAAGTGTGTTTTTGAAAAAATACCATGATTGGTTACAAGGTACTCTTGAAATACCGAAAAAAATAATTAATACCGAAAGATCCCACGTGGGTCGGCCAAGCAAAGATTTCGCGGAACTAACAGACTGCAGTAAGCGTCGAAAAACATCACATCTACGTGGCAAAGATGAAGCAGAAACACTAATTTATGCAGGTCAAATGGCGCTTCGTGAAAAAGGAAACGTGGATGGTGCATATGTGATAAAAGATATTATGGCATCCCCAACACGTGGTCGTAAATATCGTGAAGCGTTCAGAAAGAGTGCTACACCTGAAGCAAAAATTAAGCAACTATCGCCAAGTCAGGCTTTGTCTATGTTTGTGGAAGCTGCATTGACAAGAAAGCAGTACGAAATAATTAGAGAAAGTTCTAAAAAACTATACCCGTGCTACTCGATTTTACAAAAAGCAAAACAAGATTGCTATCCAAATGTCGAGACATACAGGGTCACTGAAACGTGTGCAGAAATTAAATTACAAGCATTAATAAACCACACTGTTCAGCGTTTTATATTATATCTTGAAGAAGTATTACAAACTTTACCAGAGGAAGAATTGGTGAACCTAGAGTTCACACATAAATGGGGATGTGATGGCTCGCAGCAGGCCCAATACAAACAAAAATTTGCTAACAGCAGTGAATCTGACGCAAATATTTTTCAATCATCACTTGTGCCATTACAGTTGATAAGTAAGGGTACTAAAAAAAATATTTGGAACAATCCATCACCGTCTTCTCCGCGTTACTGTCGACCAATGCGGATCAGATTTATACACGAGAGCAATGATGTAACAAATGATGAAATTAATTACCACAAAGACCAAATTAAACGGTTGACGGGCACGAAGATAACTTTCGGGTCTTATGAAATAACAGTTACTCATAACTTGTTACTCACCATGGTAGATGGCAAAGTGTGCAATTCAGCAACAAACACAACCTCTACAATGAGATGCTATATTTGCAAAGCCACATCAAAAGATTTTAATAAACTCGAAAAGTTTAACGAGACCACATCAACAGAGCTACAAAATTTGGAGTTTGGCTTGTCTATCCTACATGCTCGCATCAGATTTTTTGAAACATTACTTCACCTTTCTTACAAACTTCCTATAAAGAAATGGCAAGTGAGAACTCAGGCCGAAAAAGATATAATAAAAGATAGAAAAGCAAAAATCCAAGAAGCATTCAAAAATGAACTCGGATTAATAGTGGATGTACCTAAAGCCAATTTCGGGAACACTAATGACGGGAACACTAGTAGAAGATTTTTTAACAATATAGAAATATCGGCAAATATCACTGGTATTGACAAAACTTTAATAGAAAGATTAGCAGTTATTTTAGAAGTGATATCAAGTGGATATAAAATTAATATTGAAAAATTTGACACCTATAGCCAAGACACAGCAAAGATGTATGTAGAATTATACTCGTGGTATCCTATGACACCTACACTTCACAAAATCTTAATTCATGGGCCTACAGTTATTAGACACGCCATACTACCAATAGGGGCCTTATCAGAAGAAGCTGCAGAAGCTCGTAATAAACATTTTCGGAAATTCAGGGAACAATATGCAAGAAAATTCAGTAGAACTGACTGTAATATGGATGTTTTAAATAGATTATTATTAACTTCGGACCCATATTTGACAAGTATTAGACCAAAAGTGTCTAAAAAATCAAAACCTTTTAAATTGGAAACTATAGAAATGTTAATGTCCTACGAAGTTAATATCGATGAAGGAGATGCAGAAGATAGCGTACATGATTCAGATGAAGAGGAGTAGTTATAAGCGATTTTATTAGTTTAATAATTAATTAGTTTATAAGTTTTTACGTGTAAATTGTTTTGTGTGTATTGTTGTTGTTGACATATTGTAATAAATAGTGACAAACCATTTTTTTTTACATTTATTTCAAATTCCTGCTTCAAAAACTAGCTCAAAGTATTTTTTAAACATTTTTTATTACATTTTAATAACAATAAGTAAATAAATTTTAGCCAATAAATAATTTTGATCGACTTTTTGGGTTAAATACTCATATGTGCGTCGCTTGATGTCAATGTCTTCTTGGATGCGATTACTGATTCTCTCCCCTCCTTTACTAATGCGGACAAGGGTATCTTGCTTGGCGACTTCAACATTAACGTCTTATGCCACACTGACAGCAAATCTAAACTGTTAAACAACTTTATACATTGTTGCAAGCTTAAACAAGTTGTTACTGAGCCAACCCATTTCACAAATCATAGTGAAACTCTCATTGATATAGTGTGCACTGACGCCCGTGTGGTGGGGTCTCAGTATCACACATACCGGAGCTCGGGCACCACGCAATTATTTGTGTCGAATTTAATTTTAAAATAGAGAAGCCTGCTCCATACTGGACTACCTATAGGTCACTTAAAGACAACCTTCCTGATGTTTTTATTGAAGACTTAAATAAGATGGACTGGGAATATATTATAAGTCTGGAAGACGTGAACTCCATGGTTGCAATGTTTAATCAATACATTTTCACACAATTTGATTTGCATGCTCCCCTTAAAAAGATCTTAACCCTTTTTCGGGCATAGGGAATATTTTCACCACCAACTTTTTTGGTAGTTTCTGACAAAGTTTACTTGTTGGGAGTATTTTTCTGAACAATAGCAACACCTAAGATATATGTCAAAACAAATTTTAAAAAAAATGACGTTTGAAGTGTCATGGTGGTTCAAGCTGTTTTTTGTTGCGAACACGAGTTTTTTCAATTATAAATTTCATCAACGTACATCTTACAATTTTCGTACTGGATGTGGTGAGTAATTTATTTATTTCGATCAATTAGTCAATATACTAGACATTAGTGGCAATATTTTTGGAAATTCAACAGAAATATACATAATTTTAGTGGTTAATTTTGGTGGGAACATATCCCCCGTTGCCCGGCTAGGGCAATGTCTTGGTGGGAATATAGAACCCGTTGCCCGGCAAGATCACTATATTCAGGAGGGATGCATATTCTTTTATATACTTTTCTTGTATCTTTCAGGCTTGTGGTGACAAAATGGCACAAAGACATATAAGCGATCGAGACATCGAGTTTGCTTTAGAGGAAATTTGTGGAATTCCAGACAACTGTGACTCTGAAGATGATTTAGAGCTTGATGAAAATGAGGCGTATAACTCAAAACATTTACGACATGTATTAGAAGATTCTCCTGATCTAGATGAACCTGTTGCTGAACCTGTTGGTGAACCAATAGCCAGTGTTCCGTCTCAACGTATATCGGTTCCTGTATCTGATGCAATAATTTTACCAGAGAGGGGTCAAGATTCAGAGCCTGAGGAATCGAGTGAATGTGAAGCTGAAGAGTCAAATGAATCTGAAGTTGATGAGGATGAACCCTGGAATAAAATAATGTGGGTCAGTCGTCCAGATCCAGAAGTTTTTGACGAAAAATTGATAGCACCCACTTATCTGCTAAGTAATAGATGCCGTCCAGTTGCACATCTAGATAAATTTTTTGATGATGAAGTTTATCAAATGTTAGTAACACAAACAAATCTGTATGCTGAGCAGAACAGGATTTCTAATTGGACACCGGTTGACAAATAAGAAATTCGTGCTTTTTTAGGCATACTCGTAATAATGGGATATCACATTTTACCACAAATAGAATTATACTGGTCTACAGATCCAGGATTCAGGGTAGAAGAAGTAGCCAGTGATATGCCTATAAAACGTTTCAAAAACATAATGAGAGCACTGCATTTGAATGATAATACTCAGCAACCACAACCAGGAAATCCAGACTTTGATAAATTGTATAAATTGCGTCCTTTACTAAATCTGCTCGGTACCAATTTTCAAACAAATGCCAAAAACTCATCATCACAAAGTGTTGACGAAAGTATGATCTTGTTCAAGGGAAGATCAACCCTGAAACAATATATGCCTTTGAAACCAATCAAAAGGGGCTATAAAGTGTGGTGTCGATGTGACAGTCAATTAGGATACTTATACGAGTTTGAAATATATACAGGAAAAACTGGTCAAGGAACTGAGACAGGTTTGGGAGCCAAGGTTGTAAAGAATCTGACAAGAAAACTAATGGAAGAAGAATTTGAAAAACATGTCACATTCGACAATTTCTTCACTGATACTGCCTTGCTGCAGTATTTACATGAGAATGGATTATTTGCTACTGGAACGGTCAGAAGAAATCGATCCGATTTACCAACTATAATAAAAAATACAAAAAACTTGAGTTGGCCAAAGGGAATTTCAAGTGGAGGACCAAGAAGGATGTAGCATTCACAGTGTGGCAAGACACAAAGGAAGTCCTGATATTGTCCACTGCTTTTCATCCTAAAATAGCAAATACTCATGTAACAAGAACACAGAAAGATGGCTCAAAAAAACTTATCAACTGTCCAAGGGCTGTTCAACAATACACAAAGAGAATGGGGGGGGTTGATCACTTTGATCAAATAAGAGGAACCTATTCTATTGGACGGAGGAGCAAGCGTTGGTGGGTCAGAATTTTTTATTTTCTCTTTGATGCCTGTATTACCAATGCTTTTATAACATATTCGTGCACTTCAAGAACCCAAAGACTCACCAATCTAGAATTCCGTGTGGCCATTGCCAGAGGTCTGATCGATAGGTACAGCTGCAGAAAACGGACGTCTGCTATAGGAAATTACGTTAAAAGAAAGTAAGAGTCTTGGAATCAGATAATTACCAAAAAACTATAAATACTGTCCCAACTGAACTGCGTTACAAAGATGTAGGTGTACATATGCCAGTGGCATTGGGATCTTACAAGCGTTGCAAACTATGCGGCACAAAAACAAATGACAAGAGGAGCAAAGTGAAGTGTGAGACATGTGATGTTGCTCTCTCCGTCAATTTCACTGTCCCTGAAGGGCAATGGGAATATTTTTCCCACCAAATTTTCCGGGGGTTTCCCGATTTTTTTTTTATTTTCCTGAAATACGTGTTTCTTTAATTTAAATAAAAATTTATAAATCACTGCAAAAAGTTATTTTATTGAGCAGGATCCTTATGCCCGTTAAAGGGTTAACTAAAGAGAAATCTTACCCCTGGATAACCGACACTGTCAAGGAAATGATGCGGCTGCGTGACAAATGCCATTTGAAGTCAAAAACGACTAAATCCGAACATCACATTAAATCCTACAAAGAATTTAAATACCTTGTTAGAGCCGCTTTTGACAGTGAGAAATGTGCATATTTTAAAACATACATCAATAATAACACTAAGCAACCAAAGAAGTTATGGACACATATTAAATCAACTATAGCCACCTCAAGAAAACCAGAGCATAGTCTACCACATTTCTGTAACAACCCAGAATCCATCAACCAACACTTTCTGGATGTGCACGGTAGTGGTAAGGTCACAACTGCTGAATTAACATATTTTGAGCACCATAGATACAGTACAGGGCTCTGATCATATTTCTCTGGAGATGCTGATGTTGACACTTCCTCGAACACTTGCAGTTGTCACAGCTATCATCAACAAGTTGATAGTCACCTCTTCTTTCCCTGATCTGTAGAAAATGGCAATAGTTAGACCAATCCCAAAAGTACCTAACCTCACTAGCGTAAAAGACCTCTGTCCAATAAGCCTACTGCCATGTCTGTCCAAGATTTTAGAGAGAGTTATCTCGGACCAGCTTAGGGCATATCTCGAGCACCATAGTATTTTGCCTTTGGCATTGTCCGGATTCTGCAGGGGACATAGCACAGCTACAGCGCTCCTGGATGTAGTAGGTAATATTCTCGAAGCATGGGATCCCTTCTTGTCTTACTAGATTTCTCCCGCTCCTTTCACTCTATCAATACTTCGCTTCTTCTCTCCAAGCTGGCGTTCTATGGATGTGATGTAGAAACGGTCAAAAGGTTTGGGAGTTACCTCAGTGATCGAGCACAATTTGTCCAGGTGACATGTGACGGTAAGGGAGATACCATATCCTCTGGTCCGAGGCGCGTTGACAGGGGCGTACCGCTGAGATCAATCCTGGGCTCACTTGTCTTCATTCTTTAGTGCTGATATCATCAACTGTTTGATCAACACTAAGTTCCTCCTGTACGCTGATAATCTGCAGCTGTACCTCTCCTTCCGCTCGCAGGATACTGCTGAAACTGTAAAAAACATCAATGAGGATTTGGAGAGGATCTCTGCCTGGTCCAGAAGAAACTCCTTGGTTCTGAACCCAAGTAAGTCAAAGTTCATGGTGATGGGATCTAGGGATTTCCTGAACAAAATGCTTGCTTGCAACCTGGGCCTCAGGATTGATGGTTGTGATGTGGAAAGGCTTCTGGAGGCTCGTAATCTTGTTTGATGGGCAGCTGTACTTCGAAACTCACGTCTTGAAGCTGTGCGCAACTGCTTCTACCGATTCAAACTCGTGTAACGTATCCGTCCCTACATTAGTGTGGGTATGCGTGTCATGCTGTGTGAGTTACTATGCTGCATTGTGTATGGGGCGTGCATTCTCGATAGAATCGAAAAATTTATCCAGCAGGTGCAGAATGCTTGCAAGATTCTGCTACAATGTCCCACCCCGATCCCGCATCACTCCATTTTTAAATAAGGGTAATTTGATGAGAATGTCAGCACACAGAAAGCTTCATCTGGCTACCCTACTCGTTGGCACTATTCTCACAAAGAAACCAGACTATTTATACAAAAATTGTCTTGGTCGCGAGATATTAACAAGATTAAAACTAGGGCATCTTCATGCCTCTTGTTGGCCTCATCGCACAGAACCGCTCAATTCCGTAGTTGTTTAAAATTCGCTGCCTCTCGTTGCTGGAACGATTTACCACCTCCTCTTCGTGCTTTAAAGACAGTTGGCACATTCAGAACAAAATTTAAACAGCACTTACTACAACTCCAAAAAAATACCACCCTTTGAACTTACCCTTGATTTGCACGCAGCTGTCAATGGTGGCGAGCGTTTGTACTGGCTCAGCAGCATCAGTTTTGCACTTTGTTTTTGTTTTTATTTTCTTCGTTGTTTGTCTTTCTTGAAATCGGTATTCTTATACCTTTCAAAACCTTAATTTGTCCATTTGCCATAAATTGTCTGAATCACAAGACGGCCGTAACACCACAGATTACTCATATGTAGCAAGCGTAACACTTACAAATATATGTTTTATTTTGCTAGATTTCGGGCTAGGGGCTAAATCATTATATTCGGGGCTGAACAAGAAGAAAAAGGGCTAGATCTAGCCCCGAAGGGGCTAAATTGGCATCCCTGGCTAGCGGTGCCATAGTGTCACACTTGTCAGTTGTCACGCAGTGTGACCAGATTAAATTTTACAAAAATACCGAAGCTCCTTAAAAAAATACTGAAATATACCAACTTGCACAGGGAAAATATACCAATAAAATACTGATTTTCAAAACATATTTTTATTTATTAATCATCATCATCATCGCAATAAATATTAGAATTATATTTTAACTATTGATGGGTTAAAATTCACACAGCCTCCTTCATCTTTTATACCTTGTTTGGTTTTTAAAATTGCAGATACATTTTTGTTTATGAATCTGTTTCTTTGTTCCGTTTTTATTAAATTAATCTGTGAAAATATGCGCTCGCATGTAGCATTCGACACTGGTATACATAACAGAGATTTACTGAAACTAGATATATTCTTGTATTTTAATGTACCATCACTGTTAGAAATTTTCCCAACTTCCAACCAAAATTGTTCACAAGAAAGGGGTGAGCCAGTACTCGAAGATTGTAATAAATTACTTACTTCGCGATCAAGTTTGAGTGTTCTATATTCTTCTTCAATTATCTGCATTTGATTTGGCTGTACTTCGCATGGGAAAGTTTCTATAACATTTCTTAAACTACTAAAGAATTTTCAAAAGTTTCAAAAGTATTTTTCTACTAAAGAATTTTCAAGTCCCTAAGTGTATATTTGAAAGTTTGAAACCAAACCTTCAAAGATTAAGCCAAGTGCAGAACAGAAAATCATTTTGTGACTGAATGATTTGATACTATTTGTAATTCTAGGCGGCCCACCTGTCATGTCCTATCTGTAACTTACTGATCTTTGCTCCAAAATGAAATATAGAATAAATCCGGAAATTCCCCTGAACATCAATGTACGCAGTATTTTTTTTAATAATTTTATGACATGGCTATGGTATTGCCATAACTTTTTTCCAAAATATACCCAAAAATACTAGCTTCCGCCAATATACCTTTAACCTTTTAACCGCTTACGTCGGATTAATCCGACAAATATTTTCGGGTCCATTTCGCCAGTGTCGTATATTTACGACCAAAATACCACAGCTCGTTTAGTCTGCTTTTTTATTTAATTGCGTTGCATTCTATCAAAAATATGTTTTTATTAGGTAAATATTTAATCATGTACAATTTAATACACTTTAGTCTCTTAATTAGAAGTCTTGTAAGTATTGCACATGCCTCTTTGTTGTAAGTAATTATTTTTCGATTCACTGTGCCGGGCGCTGGGGGCACGACAACTGATATGAAGTCGGGCGGTTAAAAGGTTAAAAATACTGACTCTTGGAAAACTTACTAAAATATACTCAAAAAGCATTAAAATACTGAATCTGGTCACACTGTGTCACAGTCACTAAAGGCACAGATAAGTAATAGATGTTACGTGGGGTGCAGACACGCAGATTACAATATTTTTACTATGTATCTATGTACCTTTATTATTTGATTTTTTAGTTATTTTTTTTTGTTTTTTTTAGTTTTTTCGTTTTTTTTAACTTTGTTCGGCATAAATATTACAATAATATACAAAAGAAATAAAACCGTTTTGAATAAAGTTATAAGTCCTAAATTCAAATAGGGTATTACACTCATTTTTGAAAACTGTCTTAATTAGATCCTAGAGTGCTAATAAACCACTAAAAAAAATACAACATTTTTTATTTCATCGATTAGTGCCTTAAAAATTTGCAAAATGCATTAAAAATTTTCATTTTCAAATTTCGCACGTAATTTGTTGAAAACGCTGGACGCAGTAGACGCCATATTGCTCTGTGGGTATGACGTCAGTATGCTAAAAACAAATGCGCTGATATTTTATATGACAATTGTTTATAATTTAAAAAAATAGTTATTTTTCTACTTATAGTTGGTTTGCTGTTCCTGAATGCAAAATATTATTTAAATAAAAATTACTTTGGTTACGAAAATAATAAAAGTACAAAGTTGCTCAGTTGACATGCCGTATGACGAAATAACATGGCGGCTACGGTTACTATTTCATGGTGTTCAAGAACAGATTAAAAAAAACTGAAATCTTTAAAATGTATTTTGTTGTTTCATGAACTAAAACTAACATTTTCCGACTGCATTTTGCCTAAGCTATCTCAATAATATATTTTTAGATTTTTTCTCGTATAGAGTAAAATACCCTATTATTTAATGTTTATTTATCCTAACAATGTTTTTAAATTAAATATGTATTACAAAGCTTTTATTATGAACTTCTCTCAGGCGATAAGTTGATGCGAGTTAGGTAGGTATATGACACACCGGCAATATTTTTTCTTCTAACGACTTGTTTTGAGATAGTTCACTTGTTGTGCAGTTCCCTGTAAGAAGCATGCAAACAAGCATACACCATGCATGCAAGCAAGCATGCAACATGTAACATGATAGCATGTAGCAAGCATACACCATGCATACAGCAAGCATGCAGCATACACCATGCATGCAAGCATGCAAGCGAGCATGCAACATGCAGCAGGCATGGTTTCTGTCACGGCTCCGGCGCTGCGGGCCTCCGGCGCGGCGGTCGCACACGCAGATGTTCTAGTACTCACCACCGCAGCTTCGTCTGCTGGCCGGCTTCGCCAGCCATCCTCAGCCGCGGCGGCGAGCGTTACAACAACCTGGGGGCCGATTCTACTAATTTGCAACGTTACACGTTAAATTGTGTTTCCACAACAGTTCGATTTCGATCGCCGTTCGATAGTTACATAAAAAGTCATTCTACTATTTTATAAGCAAAATGGAAACTAAACTTAAAACGAATTGCAACTGAACTGTAGCGGGAACACAGCGGGTAACCCGCGTTACCAACATGCCAAAATAATATGTTTTATTAATACCACAAAGAAAAAAGTTGAATCTAAAAATGTTACTAAACACGAATATGTGGCACTAAAAGTATTTTCTATAATTAAAAAGACATAATGATCATAATTTTATCATTAACTTTGTCCTATAGTAAACGTCACGCTCATGTTCGATTTTGTTAGTAGAATAGGTTTTGACATTGTTTCAATCGATCGTTGGCGTAACTAAAACGTAACCGCAGCTGTGTCGCAGCTGGACCGTTGTTCATTTTAGTAGAATGAGAAAACGCTTAAAAGTGGTGATTCGGTTGCGGTTCTATTGCGTTTTTTAACAAATTTGTTAGTAGAATCGGCCCCTGCTCCTCAACTCGCGAGCCACCTCGCCCCTCTGCGCCTACACGATTCTAAATTACACTCTAGGGGTAGGGCAGACAAGACCTGCGTGGAGTCGGATTTACAGCGATTCGATTCTGTCACTAATACCTAATTTTTAGCAAAAGTTTTAGGACTAACCATTTTATTATAAATGAACATTCGGAATAATACACATGATATAAAACAATACTTAGGATATATGACTTTATTTCATGCAAAATTAGGAGATTCAAATATAGTACTCGATAATATGACATAATAGTTTTTAGAAGTAAAGATAATGTAAAACAAGATTTCTTATTTTTGAACATTATGGTTACTGGAGTGTTAAGGTGATAATTTTCGGACAAACAAGTTTAGGAGAAGCAAGGGAGTACCGATTCCGACATCAACATCAAAAAAAATTGGTAGGTACCTACTTTGATTTAATGTGATGGTTTCCAGAACCAAAAGTAAATGGTCCAAAGATTTTAATTAATTTTATTAAGAAGTCACTTTTTGTTTGGTACATTGTTTTTATTTTTTTTATTGGCGTACTGATTTTATTTGAGACTGAATTATAATTTTATGGAGACAATTTCTATTTCATTTCTTAGAGCTCAGGATTTATTGAGTAATTTATTTCTCAAAAGAAATGGTTAACCTCACCTTGTGCTTCCTTTGTTTAAAAGCCGTTTTTTTTTAATGTACCTAACTGTTATTGTTTGCAGTTAATAATAATAAAAGCTGATTTGTATGGTTTTTTTTTGGGTGAGAAATCATCAAATAACTTGTCCCGCTCTGGGTGGAGCAGGAAGGCGTGTCAGACTCTTACTGACTAAAACCCACCCGTGTTCCCTCAGTTGCCTGTGTGCCAGGGGCCGCGGTATCTCTTTCAAACAACCCGCACCCTGGGCAGGCATAGGCCCTTGCGGACCCCACCAGTTGGTGCTGACATCTCTTTGAGGCGCGCGTGGAACACGACGCGCCGTCGACTCGGGTGATTTTGCATGGTTACATTGTTTTTTTTTTCAGTAACCTGTTTGATTCTCTTTAGTTTGGTAACATTTTTTTATTAACCTGTACGATAACTCTTTAACCTGTGTGGCAGTTTTTTTTTTTCAAAGCTATATCTTGTCTATTTATGTGAAAATTTCGTTCCCTTCTAACAATTCGATATAATAGAAATACTGTTTAAACTTAAGGGTCGGGAGGGTTTTTGCGGAATATACCAATGTAAATACTTGATAAAAAATGCTTTTTATTTCACAACCAAAAATTATATTTTTTCCATTTTGACAACAACTGTCACACTTCTAGACATCAAAAAAAGGAGGTTATAAATCCTATGAGGTTTAAACCTTAACAAATACTGTGAATGAATTTCTGTACAAAATACACAATATTTGATACATTTTCTGAAATTGATAAATTTATCCCTTTACCGCATACAGTGCCAAATTTGTCACACTAACTTACATTCGTTGCAGAGGACTAGTGATGCCATCTTTGTTTCTTGTTTGCCATTAATATGTTAGTTCATGGACTGTTTTATCGAAAAAATAACAGATGGCAGTTTTGTTGTACTGCTTTATCACCATACTCGATCAGTAAAACAGTCGATTCCGCCATTTTCAGTGTGACCATTTGTGGCAGATTTCTGCCATTTTGGCAGATTTCGCGCCTAAATTTTGTCTGTGGCAGATCATACTGACGATTTGAAAATGTGGCAGATTTTGGCAGATTTAAAAGATTTCAAGAAAATACACACTACCTAATTTAAATTTCCAATGAATTCGTCTTTTTTTTAGTAATTACATCAGATTTTATAAACAAATGATTTTAACGAACTGGCAACTTCTGTTTCATAGGGAAATTATACGGGCATTTCCCGCTTATTCTGTTTTTAAACAAGTGCGTCATGTGATTATGAACTGTAATCAAACGAGAATAGTGTTCATATTCTTATCTTCTTTATTGATTTGGTTTCCAATCAAATTATGATTTTACTTCATTCAAGTTCATTCTCTTTTGATGTATATCGTGTGCGGTTCTTTGCAACAAATAGTTTATTATGAAGAGAAAATACGAGCGTTCTTATCGACCTGAGTGGGAGCAAGATCCCTTGCTTTCTTCCTGGTTGTCTAGGGCTAAGGATGACCAGGACGTTGCATTCTGTAAAGCTTGCAATTGTAAATTAATTACCAGATTGTCTTCTTTAAAAGAGCATGGATCATCTCAGAAACATAAAAAGAACATAACTGGGTATAGTGGCCAATCATCGGTAAGTACTTTATAATAAGTATATACATATATATATAATCAGATACTTCAGAGATTTTTTTAAAAGTATTTTTTTTTTATTAAACTGTTTCAGGTTCAACAGTTTTTTAAGAAAACTCCATTAGAAGAGGAAGTCAAAAAGGCGGAACTAAATTTTTGTGCTATGCTAGTGGAACACAATTTACCTTTTCGCTTAATGGACCATTTGAGCGACATAATATCAAAAAGCTTCCACGATTCTGAAATCGCCAAACAATTTTCCTGCAAGAGGACTAAAGCAGCAGCGGTAACGTATAATGTGTTGAAGCCTAATTTAGAAGAGGAGATGCTCGCCGATTTAAAATCGTGTGAAAATATGAAAACACGTAAACCGATGTTTTCTTTAATAATTGATGAGACCACAGATGTTACAACCACTTCGATGCTTGCAGTTGTAACCAAATATTATTCTGAAAAAGATCTCCAAGTAAAAACTAAATTTTTAACTTTGGTTGACTTGAACGGGGCTGATGCGCAATCATTGTTTAATGCACTTTCCGGGGCTTTGACTAATGCTAACCTTAATATTAAAGATGCTATTGGTTTTGGGGCTGATACCACTAACGTCATGTTCGGGGAACAAGGTGGTATTGTTGCCAAAATAAAACATTTAAATCCACATTGCATGTTTATTAAATGTGTCTGCCATTCTACCGCTTTGTGTGTATCGCACGCTAGTAAAAACACCATACCACGGGCTATTAACCAAATAGTACAGGAAGTTTACGGATACTTTTCACATAGTAGCAAAAGACAAAGAGAATTTGTAGAATACCAAGATTTTATTGGCACTGAAAAGCATAAAATATTAAGGCATTACGAAATTCGTTGGCTATGTTTGCACGCTTGCATCAAAAGAATTTTAGAGCAATGGGATGCCCTTAAACTTTTTTTTCAGTCGCAGTTTTTGGAAGACAGAAATATTTCATCAGAATTCTTGTTCAATAGTTTGAATGACAAGATATATAAACTGTATTTTTATGCCCTGGATTATATATTGCAAATTGTCAACAAACTAAACACTATATTTCAAGGAGATTACACAACAGTCCACACAGCATTCAAAGACATTTCTGAAGTGTATACGTGCCTTTTAAGTTGTTATATGAAAGGAAATTATTTGAAAACTACAGATCCACTTGCAATTGATCCAAAATCCATTGTGAACTTTTTTTCCCTGAAAGATATGTATTTAGGCGTTAATGTGAGCACTGAAATCGATCGCTTATCCGTAGACGTGAGTTTGAAACCTGGAATCCAATCATTCCTTCAAAGAATGCAAACTTTTCTGACTGAACTGTGTACTCAATTAAAGACACGGTTGCCACTGAGCAATATTTTCAAAGATTTGCAGTTCTTGGATCCACAGCATGTAGTTTACAAAGATTTTGCGTCAACTTTAAACGTTGCAAAGAATTTTCCCAACATAGTAGACGAAAACAACATTCAAAAAGTTGATGACGAACTTCGACAAATTAAATTTGATGAAAGTGTAAAAGACTTGTTAGAATCAGGTGGAAGTAGCACCACCAGCACAATTTTGAGTGTAGACAAATTTTGGGGAGCGATTGGAAAAATCCTGGACGCGAATGGGGCTATAAAATATCCAAACATTACGAATTTCGCGAAAGCGTTATTATGTTTGCCAATGTCCAACGCTTCGTGCGAAAGAATCTTCTCTCAGGTGAATTTAAATAAAACAAAAATAAGAAATAGGTTCCTAAATCAACATGTGTCAGCTTTAATTACAACAAAAGAGGGGATTAAGGAACACGGAGACTGTGTCTCCTTTAAAGCAACTAAAAACATGATCAAAAAGATGTCGTCAAAATCTATGTACACCGAAAATGACGAAAATTTGGAGGCAAATGCTGATACGTAGAGTAAGTAGTGCATAGGTATAATAATGCATAAGAAAATTGTAAAATATTTTTGTTTATTAAAGAAATTTTGTTGAATTCGTTGTGTGTTTTTTTCCGTTTCCATGAAGGCATATTTTTGGCATTTGTAGCGCCAAGTGTGGCAGATTTTGGCAGATTTTTTGCCCAGTCTGTGGCAGATTCGCCATTTATGAGATGGTCACACTGGCCATTTTGCCCTTTCGTGAGTTTGCAAAGTTACGGAGAGAGATTTCATTTAAAGTTTAAAATAAAATAATTAAGTGATTAACGACATAGAAAAATGGATCCCCAACACTTCTATGGAAAGAAACGTAAGTAATGACATGAATATCTTGATTATAATGTATTTCGAAGTTTGTGCTAAATTTGGAACAACATGCAGTAACATGTTTTTTTTATTTTCAAATATGGAACATCATGCAGTTCGGGAAAAAAACACACTAAAATGCTTATGGCCATATTTGGAACATCATGCATTAAGTAACTTATTTAATATTTTGTTACAGACAAAATGTCTACTCGACCTCGTGTTGTGACCTTTGTCCCAGACACTAGTGAGGATGAAGATATTTCAGATGATGATGACTACAAAATTCCTAAGCCATTAGAAAGTGTTTATTTACCAGAAAGCGAAGTAAGCAGCAGCGATACTGATTCTGGCGCTGAAGAACATGTTATGAGGAATCAACCTTCTTCTTCTTCATCTTCGACAGTAAAAAAAACTAAGAAGGATAAGGCAGTGTGGACAGATGAAGGCATTCATTATAATGAATCTAGTAACGTTTTTCTTGGATGTGAATCGCTTCCTGGCGAAATTATGCGGCTAGAAACACCCATGGATTTTTTCAAGTTTCTTTTTCCATCATCAGTGATAAACCTAATAGAAACTCAGAGTAATATACATATATGCAAGACAAATTGCACCAGAAAATTTGACTGAAGTGACTCATGAAGACATCCGGAAATTTATTGGAATTTTAATTTATATGTCAGTAGTACATCTTCCTACCACGCGTCATTATTGGAAAGATGGAACATTTATTGAAAAGGTGGCATCCGTAATGACATGCAATAAATTCGAGCAGATAAAAAGATTCTTACATTTTTTTGACAAAAATGAAGAGCGGAAACCTGATGATCCCAATTATGACAAGCTTCAGAAAATACGCCCATTCTTGAATATATTACGCGATAGGCTTTTAAAAGTCCCAAAGGAAGAATTTTTAGCTATTGATGAGCAAATGATCCCTACTAAAGCTCGTACTTCAGGTATAAGACAGTATAATGCCAAAAAACCACATAAGTGGGGTTACTTGAATTACGTATTGAGTGGATCTAGTGGATTTAGTTATGACGATGAAAAGTGAACGTGGTTATTGTGTGGAGAAATCTACAGTCGTAGATGACGTCCAATTATCGGTTACTACTTGGGTCGACAATAAGGTAGTTAGCTTATGTTCATCTTATGTCGGTAAAGAACCAATGGAGACAGTCAATAGATTCGTAAGAAAACATAAGACTAGAATTGATATTCCTTGCCCAAAGTCTATATCAATTTATAATAAATACATGGGTGGGGTTGATTTGCTTGATTCAATGTTAGGGTTTTACAGAATAAAGATTAGGAGCAAGAAATGGTACCACCGATTATTTTTCCATTTCATTGACCTCGTCTGTGTAAATAGTTGGTTATTATGGAGACGACGTATGAAACAAAAAGATGAGCAAGTTTATTTGCCTTTACTAGATTTCAAATTAATGTTGGCGGATATTTTAATGCAAGAAGATACAAGAGTTTTTACACCTAGAACACGTAAAAGAGGACGCCCTTTGAACCAAGACATTGATAATATCAATAACATAAAAAGACGTCGACGCCTGGAAATGCCTCCAATCGAAGTAGCTGGGGATGGATTTAACCACTGGCCCGAGTGGAAGTCTGAGCGTCAAAGGTGTAAGATGATTGGATGTAAGCAAAAATCCCAAATATATTGCCAAAAGTGCAAATGTTACTTGTGCTTGAACAAAGATCGTAATTGTTTTGCTCACTTTCATACTTAGAACTATATTATATTTTGTTATTTCTGTATAAAATAATGTGTTTTTTTTTTATTGTAAGTACCCACCAATTCCAAAATATGTAAACTGCATGATGTTCCAAATCTGGGACTATAACTTTCGTATGCAGTGTTGCATGTTGTTCCAGATTTGGAACTAAAGGTTTTTTGACGTAACTTTCCTGAAAGTATGTTTTTATTTTTTTGAATATTTTTCTTGAATCATACTAAGCCTGTAAAGTAGCATACATTAATTTGAAAAAAATTAAAAAATTCATGCGGTAAAGGGTTATTCCAGCGGTGCCACTTTTTACACGCTTTATATTAGCTTCACTTGTATGTCAGTATGTAACTCTCCGTGGGTAATTTGCGCGCCTGCGGCCTTCCTTGGTTCTGGTAGCCGTTTTTTATAAACTTTGCTTTAAGTTAAGTAATGATTAGCGACTGATTAACCATACATTATTAAAGTTTAAACATCTCTTAACTTTAAGCAACGTTTATAATTATAAACAAGAGGGTTAATGTTTAGGTTTAAACGGACCCGTAGATACTGGGCACATGAGACCAGAATTATTTGTAATGATGTACGTATTGGTTTATTTTACACGCTTTATATTAGCTTCACTTGTATGTTTGTTGGTTTGTTTGTTTGTATGTAACCGACTCCTTTGAGCGCGATTTTGACCCACTTTAAACGGTCAGATTTCATTGAAACTTTGTAAACTTGTCGAGGACCGATGACAATTCAATAATTAAAAAAAAATAGATAAAAAAAACACGTTTTTGTTAGTTAGCAGAACTAAAAAATAGAAAATAAATAATAGTTTAAAAAACTAAAAAACACGCTTTAAAAACCTAACTAAAAAAGGAGAAAATAATTTAATTCAATTAAAAAGCGTGGGGTGCTTGACATTAATTGATTATAAAAATACCTCAAAAAGCACCCCACGCTTTTAATTGAATTAAATTATTTTCTCCTTTTTTAGTTTGGTTTTTAAAGCGTGTTTTTTAAACTATTATTTTTGAGAAGTACTCCCTAGGCGCCGCAGGAGACGCCCTGGGCTTCGGGAATCCCAGGCCGATTGCTGGCCACCGTAGGCGCGGGCTTGCGGACGGCGAGTAGTGAGTAGCTTGCCGTCCGGTAAGGACCAGGCCCGGGTCGACGGCGCGTTGTTTTCCACGCGCGCCTCAAAGAGATGTCAGCACTAACTGGTGGGGTCTGCTAGGGCCGATGCCTGCCAAGGGTGTGGGTTGTTCGAAAGAGATACCGTGGCCCCTGGCACACAGGCAACTGAAGGAACACGGGTGGGTTTCAGTCAGTAAAAATCTGACACGCGCTCCCGCTCCACCCAGACCCAGAGCGGGAGAAGTAATTTGATGATTTCCCACCCTCAAAAAAAAAAAAATATTAAGTATATTATATCAATTAGAACAACGAGAATCTCTTAAATCTTTGAATGACGTCCAAAACTGCCCTTTATTTTCTTATCTTATCAAAACCGACGAATATTAAATGGTGCATCAAGAAACTGCAACCCATTTTAGCGACCAGTACGATAATATACAAAAACTGCTAACATTTTTCACATCCAATAGAGAATCAAAAATAATTAAAAAAAAAAACAAACTAAATTACTGTTTCTTTTTTGTCACAATTTTACTGCCTGTTCATTTATTTGTTGTTAAATTCTAAAAATAGCGACGACGACGAAAGCTTTAAATCTTATTTTTCCCTCGTCCTCAATCTTATGAAGTTTAACGAAATGGTAAAACTACTTCGTTTAAGCCATTCAGTGATACCGGATGCAGCTGAATACCAGTATTTTACATGGAGCGACTGCCTTTCTTACCTTCACAACCCAGCTACAAGGTAACACGATATCCTTTGGAAAGATTGGTTGACTTTCAGGCTTCCGACTACCCGTACCGATTGTCAAAGATATACGAATGACAGCCGGTTTTCCTAATTGTCACTTATTTTGATAAAAGAAATCAAAGGTAATTTGTAAAATCAATTATTTCACATTATATATAAAAAATAAAAATGAAATGTTTATTTACAAAATGTTTTTTTTTTTTACACAATCTAGGCAATTTTAACTGGGCGCGCGAGCACAATAATCGGCAGAGCGTATTGTCAAAATACGACTTTATACACATTACAATACTTTTATCATGGCAGTGTTTACAACTTAAAAACTAAGTACAGCCAATTATCATTCTTAGAATTAAACAGTGAAATAAAAAGAAAAATGCAAAGAATCATGAAAAATATCACTAATTATCTTTATCAGAATTTTGTTCAAAGGTAGTAAATTATTGAAAAAAAAAACTATTTTACCTTTTGATCGAATCTTTTATATTGTCATAAAAAATAAAGTGACTTTTTATTTGCCATCTGTAGTAAAATTTGTTTGGAAATTAGGATATCATATTCATTTTAATGTGCGGCTCGTGCAATCTCTTCTTATTACGAATTGGTTCCTACGCATGCATTATTTACGAGCGTGTAATAAAAAATACACGAAGAGTATCCAGGGCCGAGATCATGTACGCACGGCTACACATCAAGTTATACATTTTCCAATATAAGCTGATCTTGCATTCTATAGGATTTCCGTGCAGTGCGAGATCAGCTAACCTCACACCTCGTAATTGCTTTAACGCCCTAATATTGAATTGTCACTTGCACGTCACCCTAGGGTTAATTTATCTTTGAGACAGATTTTCTCGACCTTAATGTTTACTCGGAATTAATGTCAAAAGTATTAGAGCAATTACAAGATCGACTAAAAAAGCTTGGCCTTCACACAGTAATATGATTAGGAAATATTATAATAAAAGGTCTAACAGAATAACCGCAAGTCTTGAATGCATAATTGACTACTAAATCCGATGTCATTTTTAAACAGGTTTTTTTTATGTATTTTGTCATACCTACCGCCGATCGAGTTAAAGTAAATTCATTCTTATTACAATGATTTAAGACTCATTTTTCAAATATATTAAATAAAGCTAGGATCAACACTATTTTCTTAATAATACCAGTTAGCTGTAAAAAACAGTTTTGGTCATTGTATTATGCTTTTAACTCAATAATCTAATTGGGGTGTATGAATTAGTCTTGCGTTGATTATTTTACACCTTGTATATTTGGAAAACGAACGCAGCTTTTATCCTGAAATGGGTAGTTTCAGGATACAGTATCTTTTTCACGAAGCGACGCACGCTTTACTTTTTGTAAACGAGTTTACAAAAAGGAAGGGAAGACTAGTAGCGTCTGCAGTCTGCACACACACACTTTGTGCGGTACCGAGGGCTCCTGCGCTTACACACACATGACACAGCGTGTTTGAGCACTTAGTAACCTCAATAAGTAAAGCGCGCGTCGCTTCCTGAGATAAAAATACTACAGCTTATGGCTTAACTTGATTTGTACGATCAGTTTTTATTTCAAACTTTACGACGTATCACAATAACGTTCGCCATTTAAAAGAAAACATTTTATTCACAGCCAAATCTAACAAATTAATCGAGCTATACCAATATTCAGACAGGTTTAGTCACTGTTATTGTAGTTCTTGCTATAGGTATTTCATTGGATACCTAGAGATACCTAGGTAACTATACCTAGGTATCTCTAGGTATCCAATAGAGGCATTGATTTGCGGCCTACTAAGGCCGCAAATCGATGGTAATAAAACCAGTATAAGTTGGCCTCTTAGCCGACATTCCAACGGACGTAATAAAATCGCGGCGGGATTTTTCGCGCAATGGATATTTAACGCATTGCGTAGCGTCGAGAAATGAAAATCCAACACTGTGCTTTTGAACGCTCTGAGAATCACTCGCGCCGCATTCTGTTGGATTCTCAATGCTCGGTTTAACACCGAAAGTTGACAATTCAGTGTGAGGTATAAGCCAGCCGCGATTTTATTCCGGACATCGACTTATACTATTGAAACTCCGTACTACACTAGGGCAGCTCAAGGTAAGTGTTATCAACAACTACTTACCGGCAACTTTACTAGGTTCAATTACCAGCAAAAATTTGTGCACACTTAGCGAAACTCAAAAGCGGGTTTCTCTTAGTAGAGTTAGTCTAACTATAACCGTCTTATTACAAAACGCGATCTAACTATAAGTCTAGCCTAAAGCTCTGAGTCAGTGTTTGCATTTTGATTTGGGTAGAGTTCGATCATTCATCCCGCGCGGTCTAGCAACATCGCATTTATAGTGGTTTTCTGTGACTATTTCACTAAACATAAAACAAAGTATTCTTTTTTTTTTCAGTCGAATAGACTAGATTATTGGTATTTATAATTATTTTTAACATTAACTCTTAAATAAAAACATTTAATCGTAATAAGTACCGCAAATAGAAAACAATTAAAATAGTAGTAAATACCAAAATAACTGTAAACAAATTACATACAAACTTATAAATACGGACGACCTAGTGCTTGGCTGAAAAACCATTTGAAATGCGACGTTGCCAGCCCGCGCCAGATGAACGCTTTTAATACAAAAATTACACCTTGGCACCGGACTTAGTTGTCAGTTTTGTATTTCGATTTCTGTTAGGTTCTTATTTCAAAAACAGGCTCGTAGGTTTAAAAAAGTTCATGTTATGGAGGTGGGTTTACCGGAACCGAAATCGGAATGGGAGTTTTTTAAATTTGATTTAACAGAATCCGACCCGTCATCGGAACCGGAATCGAAGTCGGAGGCGGAGCCGGTGGCAGAAGAGAGGTGTGTTTTAAGGACAATCTAATTAGTAATACTAATAATATAAAATAGTAATCGGGATTCCCCGAGCAAAAACATGTTCGTACACGCTGGCAGTGTGGCAGCGGCCTGCCACGCCACCCATGAGCTTCAACTTTCGATTTTAACCTCCGTTTTTGAAGTGCCGGAATCAAAGTCGCAATCGGAAGTGTAGTTTCAATCGGAAGTTCCGACTTATCGGAATCGGAATCGAATCTCCATAACATCCCTAGTTTAAACTACACCTAAAGAAAAACCTTGTTTTATAATAAGACCGTAATAGTTTGTGTTAAAAGATTCTGACTCCACCTCATCGTTACAAATATTACAATCAACAATTTGAGAAAAATCTTTGTTGAATTTCAATGATTGCAAACATATTTTTTCATTCAAAAAACCTATACCATTCTTTACTTTATTCATTAAAAACTAGATACTGTGATATTAATGTGTAGTGCTTGGTAAATTATCAATTTTTACAAGGTTTTATTTAACTTGTTATTGATTAAAAAAATATTATGAAGGACCGAAGCTTTCGGGCTTTTTGATAAAATGTATAAGTAATAATGTTCATGATTTTTTTGCAGAGTCAAACATTTGCAGGCGAATCTTCCCCGATGACATAGTAAAAAGTATGAAAACCACAATTTTAAGTAATATACAGACGCATGGGGTCGACGGCCACAGAGCGTACGTACTAGGACAAATAACGAGTTCTGAAAAACATTCTGTTTTTTGTGTTAGACTTCCGTACCCAAAGGTTACCAACGGGAACCTGTTATTAAGACTCCGTTGTCCGCTGACCGTCGGCGATTCAGTCTGCCACAGGGCTATCTTTTTTTTAATTTTATTTTTTTATTAAAACTTAATGCACAAGTAAAAAAATACTGTACAAAGGCGGACTTAATGCCTGAGGCATTTTCTACCGTAAAACAGTGTTAAAAAACAACGTTAAAAAAATCCCTACGTTTTCGAGTCCGGCTCACTTTATATTTCTGACTCTATCTGAGAAGTTTCGGCAGATAATATTTGACCCTGTATTGTTTTTTACATAAAATAAGATTAAACAAAAAATATTTCAATGATTGCGGCGATGGATGATAAAAAGGAATCAAATTGATTTAATTATAAAATACAGACCATTAAAAAAACATATTTGAGTAAGATAATAGACAGTTACATACAAATCTCAATATGAGCTATCATTTAGGACAAAAAAGCAAGTTATTAATTTCACCCTATTTTAAACAAATTAATATCAAATCTCGTAACTTCTAGCTTGTTTGATTCGGCTACTAAAATGTAACTTATTGAAGCATCACAGTCTGTGTAGTGAATACTCATGGTCATATACATATAACATGTTAGGGGTGCTAGTGTTTCTATCTCACGAAGCGACACGCGCTTTACTTGTGGTAACCAAGTGAACAAACACGCTGTGAATGTGTGCGCAACTACGAGTAGCGTCAGCACATAACACGCACAGACACACAAACTTCCGACTTCGTCGTTGTCTCGGACGGTACCGAGAGCTACTGCGGTTACACACAATCACAGCATGTTTGTTCACATGGTTACAACAAAGAAAATACGTGTCGCGATATAAATACTATACACTTATACAAGGCGGCACCATTCGAGCTAAGTCAAGCGGTTTTTGAAGTGAAAACTTCTTTAGGACGCGTTGGGCATTTTTTGAGATGGAAAAAACAATTTAACTCGCGACACTGTTACCAACACCACTGACAACACGAGCGTACGTACGAACAACGTTGAACGTAAATTGAACGTTGTTTAATCAGACGATTCAAAAAATATTTCCTGACGATTCAAAAAATACAGACGTAGTTGTTCAAGTTTTCACTCCTGTCGGTACTCCCGGAGTGCCACTGTTTTTAAAAACAAAAACATTTATATCATTCGATTTTGCCGCCCAGCTGTGCTGAATTGTGCCAACCCGAACACACACGCCTTAAAAATTAAATAAATAAACATCACGCTTATATTTCCCAAAGGGTTAAGCAGAAGTGTATACAGATACACACACGGTATGCACAGTACCCTCGGGTAAGCCTGATGCCATAAAACGTGACGTCAGTTACAATTAATTGATTTGTTTCGTGTGATGTACAATTCTATGACAAAGTGGTAAAATTACTTTTAAAAACTGTTTTATAAACTTGTATAAATTGTGTTTTGTGTATCTGATTTGCATGCCAAAAGATAGTATAATTATGGTAATAGCAAGATTGTGATGTACTATTGTTACATGATTGTACAGCATCTACGAACATATTGTTTAAGTATTGTATATATTTGCAAATAAATTATTTTAATTTGAAACTTACAAGTATTTTCTTAGTTTAGTTTTCTCGTTAATTTACTTTCATACATACATATTAAGTATATTTATTTAATATTTTTACAAAAATCATACAAAAACATTTAAAAATATAAAAAATAGTGGCCCATCGGCATCAGGAGCAGGGCTCAAGATGCGAGTGGTCAGGTCTTTAGAGAAAGGAACCTCCTGACTATGCGTGCCGTGTCTAGGAGTACTGCTTTCTGAATCAAGCACTTGATCCAGCCGCGCAATGAGAGCCTCCTAAGGTGTTGGTCGAGGCTAGCTAGCTAGGCTCTTCGCTATTAGGCCATTTACTGTAACGATTATCGGTGCAATTATTGCTGAGTCCACGTCCCACATGTCGACAACGTCGCAAGCTAAGTCAAGATACTTGATTTTCTTATCTTGCTCAACTTTCACGACATTCTCGTCACAAGGGACAGCGATATCAACAATCATTGCACGACGCTCTCGTCGATCTATCACCACAATATCAGGCTTATTGGCTACAATAGTCCTGTCAGTGATGATAGATCGATCCCAGTATAATGTGGCGTGACCATTCGCGAGAACTGGGTCGGGCACATATCTGTAGTATAGTACTTCAGACTCTAGTTATTATTATTATTGGGACGGGAGATGTGCTTTGCAATAGGCCGTAAAATTCGGATCATTAATTATTATTTTTACAAATTGTAGCTCGGTTTTTAATCATAGGTGATAAGTGTGATAACAAATATACTGCAAAATAAAATAATCAAAAAATTCGATTTTCTCTGGCCTTTGAGCAATCGTTTTACACAGTTTATAATATTGTCATTATATTGCGTTTATTACACAGACTGTGCGCATATTCTAGTAACGCAGCATCACTTAACTTAAACATTAGCATATTAATTAGCAAATACGTAATTATTACAAAGAGACAAAAATTCATGTTATTTGTGATTCTTTCAATTTCATAAAACCATCCACGAGAGCAAAATAATACGGTTTCATTTCGCACATCAAAAAATTAATAACAATAAACAACTTCTACTCGTTTACAGTATTTTATACGCACCTACGAATAATGGGATTAAATTTCAGTTCATATGAACTGAAATTTAATCCCATTATTCGTAGGTGCGTAACGTAATATTACGTTAAAAAATAAATCACTGCCATGAATGGAATATAGTGGTCTAGAAAAATAGACACAATAACTTCGGCATTTTTATGAATTCATTCTTAACGCCTTCCGTGGCAAGTTTAACTTAGGTTAGTACCTTTTCGAAACATTCTAACTAACACCCCGTCAGCCAAACCAAATGGTCACCACATCGATGTTGCCTGATTTTAATAATAATATAAAAATTAAAAAATGTCACAACAATAAAATAGTTGCAATTTTAATTTAGAGCTTCAAATAATTTAGCTGTCATGAGTAAAAAAAGACCCTAAAAACGGCGTATTCAAAATACGAAAAGAAGAATGCGTCGACATTGACCATATTAAAATCCGTATTTCTGACAACACCGAGAGTGGCCGTTCATAACGACCTCAAAAAGCGTATTGTCTACATAATCCTACGTATAACTACCGTCAGTCTTAGCTCAGTGATCTGCGATCGCGTTGGCGGTGATCTCATGGGTGATCTCACAAGTGATCGCGATGAACGCCTCGTTCTCTTTTTGCTCACGAAAAAATTTTGACAGCCGTTGTTTTTGAATATCATTATAACTTTTGTTTGTCAGCCTTACTTCTTCTAAGAGTTTTTGCACAGCCTTATTGTTGGGCGACACTTTTTCCGCTTGCTTTAGGTCCATGAGAGCGTCGTCGTAGTTTTTAAGGGCGTAATTCGCTTGACCACGCCTGTATAGAGCCTTTTCATTCCTTGGGTCTATTTCTAGTACCTGAAAAGAAATAGTAATTATTAGAAATCTATAACAACCTTGTGAAGGCCGCAGGAATCCGCTGGATGCGGGGCAGCACAGAGCCGGTCGAAGTGGCGCAGCTTGGGGATGGCCTATGTTCAGCAGTGGACGTCTTTCGACTGAAATGATGATGATAACAATTATCATCTATTCGACATGTCGTGTATATTAAGGCTTAATATGGCATGCATAAAAGGACGTTCAATCACCAACAGAGATCAAGTAACCAGGTCGGATAAAATGGATAATATGGTTCTTAAGATCGCACGCTCACTTGGCAGCTCAGTACCAGATTGCTTTGGAATCTGGTTCGCTACCCCAGTTCCTAACAACAGGAGTTACCCACCTGCTCCATATATCAGATAGCACCACGGAACCCAAAAATTATAGGCCGATCACGTGTATACCGACGGTCTATAAAGTTCTTTCATCCATTTTGAGAGCTAAAATGTACACTCATATAGACACTAACTCCATCATGTCTGTCTCACAAAATGGATGTAGTTACGGGTTCCGAGGTACCATGGAGCTAGTCCTCATTGATATGGCCAATATCCAACAGGTCCGACGTTCCCGAAAGGATCTGTCGACATGTTGGATAGATTGCAAGAAGGCCTATGAATCGGTGGCACATACATGGCTCATGAGGGTGCTAGAGCTGTATAAAGTAGATGCAACTGTGTGCACCTTTCTTATTTCATGTATGGGTCAGTGGAGGACAGTCCTTCGCTATCCAGGGTCAGGGTGTAGAAATATTCAAAGGAACAGCGAACCGATAAGGATCGAGCGAGGCATATTTCAGGGCAACAGTTTGAGTCCGCTTTGGTTCTGCCTAGCCTTGAATCCTCTAAGCACACTGCTGGAGGATTCAGGTATAGGCTATCGATTGAGGAGAGTTGGTCAGGTTATATATCACCTCCTCTATATGGATGACTTTAAACTCTTTGCCCCCAACAATTTGCAAATAATGGAGCTACTGAAGGTAACTGAAACCTTCAGTAGCGCCATCAGGATGAAATTTGGTGTGGACAAATGTGAGGTCATGCATGTAAAGCGAGGTGAGATTGTGGAATCCGTGGGAACCCAACTCTCGGATTTCATAAACCTTCGAGCCCTCTCCGCAGCCGAAACCTATAAGTATTTGGGTATATCGGAAGCGTTGGGCATCAATGTTACTGACATGAAGCAATCGTTGAAGGAGCGCTTCTTTGGCCGCCTGAAGAAAGTATTTAATAGTATTTTATCTGGCGGAAACAAGGTGCGCGCCTACGGTTGAGTCATGCCGGTTTTGATGTACTCTTTTGGCATACTCAAATGGACTCAGACCGACGCTTTGAATAGGAGGGTCCGTACGCTGCTGACTGCATATCGAACGCATCACCCACGGTCATCGGTAATGAGATTGAATATCCCGCGGAAGTGTGGAAGGCGAGGCTTTTTAAATGCTAAGACTCACCACAATCGCGAGATATGCAGTCTCAGGGATTATTTCCTAGACGCTGACGTGGGGATGCATCGAGATGTGGTTGCGGTGTATAAGGGCCGCATCCCGCTCTCCTTGGTTAAAGATAACTGGCGCAACCCTGTAGTGCTTGACGTTAATGATCGCATAGAGGTACGGCAGAGTAAGGAGCTACATGGAAGCTTTTTCCAGGCCCTACATGGACCCGTTATTGTGAAAGATGGCACGGTTGACATCTGTCGGGTATGCCACCGTCCGGGAGAATCAATCAGACACATAATATCCGGGTGTTCTCGTCTAGCTAACGAAGAGTACTTGCATAGGCACAGCCTTGTAGCCAGGATTATCCACCAGCAACTTGTCCTGAAATACAGCCTTGTGAAATCAGAAGTGCCGTACATACCTGTAGTATGTGCCCGACCCAGTTCTCGAAAATGGACACATAACACTGTACTGGGATCGATCCATCATCACTGACAGGACTATTGTTGCCAATAAGCCTGATATAGTGGTGGTGGATCGACTGGAGCGGCGTGCAATGATCGTTGACATAACGGTCCCGCATGACGGGAACCTCGTGAAAGCCGAGAAAGATAAACTAATCAAGTATATTGACTTGGCTTGCGAGGTTGTCGACATGTGGGATGTGGACGCAGCGATCATTGTACCGATAGTCGTTACAGACAATGGTTTGATAGCCAAGAGCCTCGACTAACACCTAAGGAGGTCCTCGTTGGACAACTGGATCAAGGGCTTGATCCAGAAAGCGGTGCTCCTGGACACGGCTTGCATTGTTAGGTTCCTCTCTTTAGAGCCCTGACCGCCGGTAGCTTGGACCCTGTTCCCGATACCGGTTGGCTACTATTTTTTGAATATTTTTATATGTTTTATATTCTAATATTTAAATATGTTATTGATATTTATTTAATGGAATAAAGGTATAAAGAATAATATTATATATAATTTTCAACCTCCACGCAGGCGAAGTTGCTGGCAAAAGCTAGTATACTACAGATATATATTTTTTAAGAAGTTTCACTTCAATCACGCTGCAAGCGTAATTATTTGTCTGTTTTAATTGTGTTCCTTAACCTGGGTCAAATCTATTTTCTTTCTTTAGAATTTATGATTATGAATTACTTACCGCCGTACTGTATTGAACAGTGGATCTATAATCTTCTAACTTCATGTAGCATGCCGCCATGTTAAGGTTACATTGCGATACGTATGTTGTTCTTATTTCTTGTACTGAGGACAAATAGATAACACACAAGTTAATACACGATGTATCCAGCACTCGCGTCAAAGCGCCTACAGATTTGCTTTAATTTTGACGTTCGTTATTCTTGCTTGCTGTCCTGTGTTTTGCGAAATAAATATGATTTTATCAATCGTTACTATCGCCAGTTTAGGTGAAAGAGCCAGGTAGCACCCTATTTTTTGCAATTTGCAGGCTGTTTGTTGAACAAAATATGTTTCACGACCATAACACGTATATATTTACAGATTTTAATCATTCAATTCATCAATACAACCCTCGGTAAAATATTCGTTTTGGAGTGACTGACTCGACTCAAACCAACCCGTTTAATTCCGCTACCTCTACCCTTCCCTTCCCGTATCCTCACCCCGCATTACGCTTGGGAATGGCTCTGCAAACAATAAAAAAGGGTCTTTACCTGAACAATGAAGTAAACGACGCGTCAACACAGGCACTTCTAGCAAAACTTGTGATAAAGATAGAATATTGGTTGTTTTTTTGTTGGAGAGTAAATAAGATGGGGTTTAATAAAATGTAATAAAAACAAAAGGTTTTCGAGACTTTACTTTGTAAAAATCTAAATTTATTGAAAACTTTAGACAATATTAAAAAAAAAAAAAAAAAAAAAAAAAAAAAAAAAAAAAAAAAAAAAAAAAAACAAAGTAAGTATCGTATTTTTTTACTTGATGGCTGTATTTTAAGGGGTTTCTTTGTATTCACTATGCAGCATCAATTATGGGTCGTCTTGCTGACCATGGTTTTGTTATTGTTAATTGTATTAAGTTTTTATTTATTTTAGTCCAGAGGTCCTAGTTTAACTTTAGTTACTTTAACTTATAGCTATATTTGCATAATGCAGAATTGCATATGTAAGTGGGCATGCCCTTTATGCCTGGAGGCTTTTATTTAAATATTTTATTATTTTTAGTTTTCAATTTTTGATGGTATATTGGCGTGTGCTAGCTGACATATGGCAAATTTTATGTTTTTTTTTTTGTGTTTCGTATTTTTAATTACCTATATACAAGGTGTAACAGAATGGACGCAAGACCTGAAAGTAGTTTGTTCCTAATTGACTACTGAATCGGTTTCAGTAACTTTTGATATAAGTTTTTTTTTTATAAATTATGTATTTTGCCATTCCTACCTCTGATTGAGACAAAGAAAATTCAATCTTATTGCAGAAGAAATAAGACTCAATTTTAAATGCATAAAGTATTGCTTGGGTCGACACGTTTTTCTTAATAACATCGGTTAGCTTTAAAAAAAAATAGTTTTGGTCATCGTATTATGCTTTTAAATCAATACTCTAATTGGGGTGTATGAGGTCTTGCGTTAATTATGTTACTCGTTGTATATAGTATTGAATCAAATTCTTCTAACTTAACAGACAGCTGTGCTGCTGGGGAGTTTGTTGCGCTACTTCTTCTTCCCAGCTAACGCACTAGGAAGTGGTGAAGGATGGGCGATTTGGGGGGACTGTCTTATGTAATTTTATTTTGACGTTTAAAAAGAGCTGACTCTCAGCCTAGTTTGGATAAATGACTTTTGATTTGATATCAGCCAACATTATTGCCAACATTTTATTTAAACGAAATTCCCTCAACGAATAAAAAGTTTTTACATTTTCAATACAGGCGTCTTTAATAGGCAATAAAAAAGTAAAAAAATCTATAATAATTATTACCATTTTTGTAAGATTTTTTTTCGATTTTTTTTGTCGATTAAGTAATTATGGTATAGTTTCACCCATTTTCGTTTGTGCACTTTATCCAGGGCCACACTGTATAGTAACATGATTCGACGTAAAGTTTTATAATTTTTACAGGACTAACGAAGTCATAGCTGTGAATTGACTTTCACGTCACGGGAAAGAAAACAATACCATTAAATTATAGTATAAACTGTATTATTTGAAAAATATAACTAAGGAAATATGAAAGTAATATGCAACCAAATAGCACTTGACTTAGGTTAAAAAAAAACAAACAATAGAATCTTAGTTATTAACTTTATAAAAAGGGCACGTCTATCAAATAAGTAAATTTTAATAGATTACCTAATTAGTGGCCCAATTAAAAGTGATAGTTACTTAATAACTTGTGTATGATCCGTTCGCATCAATAACTGCTTGTAGTCGAGCTCTCATTGACTGAACCATATTGCGGCAACTATTGCTAAAACTATTCTAGATGTCATATACATGAGCCTTTAAATTCTCTTCAATGCGAGCCTCATTGTCATTACAGTCCCAATTCTGTACCATTAACCCCCATAGATTGTCTATGGGGTTAAGGTCCGGGCTTTTTGGTGGAATTTTTACTAATTCCAAGTCTACTTGCCCAGCTATCCAATTTTAACTCGTCTGGCATTGTGAACGGAACTATTATCTTGTATAAAAGTAATTCGGTGATTAACAGGATAGACAATTTTTGCACTTGGTAAAAACACGTCTTTTAAAATATCTAAATAGGCATCACTTCTCATTCGGCCAGGTATTTCGCACAATTCTATGGGTCCCCCCGAATTTATCCACCCCCAAAACCCAATCGTAATGCGTCCACTACGTCTATTTGGCAATACATTCTCTTCATCATAACGTGTATTGGCTGCACGATACAAAGAGATCCGCCCGTCCGCCGTAGAAACAAAAACTTTCTCGTCCATGAAAGCGACACGTTTAAAATCATAATTTAAATATCTGTTAGCAAATTGTAAACGAAACATTTTATGCCTTTCCGTTAATAACATTTTTTTAGCTGGAATTCGGTGATGAATTCCCACTTCATTAACAAGCCTTTACAGCCAGATCAGCTGCAACTGTAGATGTTCTGATAAATCTTGCATTTCGAACACTTTCAACCAGTTGCATATCTTGATCATGAGTTGTTTTCCTAGGTCGGCCAAAAGACATGTTTTGTAAGATTTCCTTCTTCTTGACACCTTATCCACCATAATGTAACAGTATTTCTCTGTTAAAGAACGATTTTATTAAATTACCACGTCATTAGAGATTAGACAAAAACTTGGACGAATACCTAAAATTACTTTGCTAACCGATATGCCTAATTCTTCTGCAATGGCTGATTTAGAAACACCTTCCTCACACATATAAACTATTTTATGTTTCGTATGCTCATCAATTCTATACCTTTTTATTTTAAATGGGTAGGTATAATTTCAATTGAATTAATAATGTATCGTAAATCGTAGGATTTTATTAAATCGTTGAATGACATGTGCGTCAGTTATAATAGAAAAACATAACGTCATTTGAAGTTAATCTAGCCAGTGATAATATTAATGTTGCAAACTCCTTGACCATGCAATTTTAAGATTGCTGGTAAAATCATCTTTATGACGTAGTAATAAGGTTGAATTTGAATTACATTAACTTGCTCAGATATTATTGTATTCATGTGTGCATACATAATTGTGAATCGTACATTTTTCAGATAATATGATCTTAAAGTGGTTCATATAATAATGTGCCTTTGATTGTATACATGTTACTGAAAAAAAGCAGTCACATATTAATGAATCTAAATCTTGACCACAATTTAATGATGCTTATAGGTGTTACAATATTAAGTATGAAGTTTTTTGACGTTCATTTATTTTTGAAGCCTGAAAGGGCCAATATATTAATGAACTTGACTGTACAGTTAGAAGTTGCTCAGTCTCATCATACGTGAGACCTTGTAGGTATTCCGATATTTTTTTCTTGCAACAATCTGTGTTGAGTGGGTAAATATTAAGATTTTTATTAAGTTTATTGTAAATATAGGGACCGAGGAAATTAAAGAATTTAGTACTAAATTTAGTGCTGTAAAACCTGTGTCTTGTACAAACCATATAATTTCTCCGTGTACTTATTCAAAATCTGGGGGTCGTAAATTGTACAAGTGTGTTGCATAATGATTATTTTTAGTATGAATAATTGTCTTACAGTAAGTACTCCACACATCTGGTAAATTAAGGCAGTAGAGAAAAGTATAATAACGTACCGTAAATAACGTAACGTAAATAACGTAATGAATTTTGTTGCATATTCAAAATGTAAGGAATTTGATTGTAAGTGTGTCGGAATAAGGAGGCCAAAGGAGAAGCCTCGGATAGCTCTTTGACGTTAGATTTACTTTGAAACCGGACTTAGGGTGGTATGCCACTGACACTCCTCAAAAATCTTAGTCCAATGTGGCTTTAATGAAAGAAAGATGACTTCATCAAATCAATAATTCATTCGTTTATTTCTTTTAAAAAAATCTGGAAGAATCTTGGACAAAGATATTTGACGATTGGCATACTAGCCATTTTATTACAAGTGGTCATTTCTAACGAGTTCTGTTATTCAAGGCGTATTTTAGTTCAATAACTAAAATAAGCCTTGAATAACAGAACTCGTTCTGAATTCTTGTGCTATTGTCAATTTTTGTGCAACAGCAATCACAAGAATTAACAGTAACACACGTAGTATGTTACTGTTATGTGTTACACAAGTAATATGACAATAACTGTTGATTGATTCGGTTCATTTGCTTTATCTTTCTGAATGACCAACTCCGGTGACAATTCAAAAGTAAATGGTTTGATTGAAATAAATGTTTCGGGATTAAGTTCATCCCATCATCATCATCATCTGCCTAGCATTTTCCCAATTATGTTCGGGTCGGCTTCCAGCCTAACCGGATGCAACTGAATACCAGTAATTGCTGGGTAAAAAGGTAAACCCTTAGCCTCCTCAGGAGACGCCCTGGACGTCGGGAATCCCAGGCTGATTCCCGGCCACCGTAGGCGCGGGCTTGCGAACGGCAAGTAATCGGTAGCTCGCTGTCCGGTAAGGACCAAGCCCGGGTCGACGGCGCGTTGTGTTCCACGCGCACCTCAAAGAAATGTCAGCACCAACTGGTGCGGCCAGCAAGGGCCGATGCCTGCCAGGGGTGCGAGTTGTTCGAAAGAGATACCGTGGCCTCTGGCACACAGGCAACTGAGGGAACACGGGTGGATTTTAGTCAGTAAAAGTCTGACACGCCCTCCTGTTCCACCCAGAGTGGGAGAAGCTATGTGATGATTTCCCACCCTCAAAAAACCCCTGTTATGTCGCTTGCCAGACTTTCAGGCTTCTGAGTACCCGTACCTGGCTTAACGTGGGTCTCGCTTTGCAATGAATCAGTCATCCACGGAACTCGACCTCGACAAACTTAGCTTAATCTTCGATCGACCCATGCGGACTGTCATCATTTATGCACAAGCGAACGGACCGCTTTGAATACAGAAGGCCAACTCTCGTAGTCTCATCTCGGCGACAATCAAATGTCAAAAACATATCAAAAATGGATGGAAACTCGAGGTATTTTTGACTGATTGAGACTGAGATCAGTCTGTGAACGTTCTTAAAATTACGAGAATTGCCCCTCTGATCAGAAAATAAAGCGATCGTAATTCATATAATTTTTATAATTATTTGCCATACCTTTATTCATCATATTATTCGCGATACATACTATAAACAGATTACATGTCTAGACAGAAGCAAGGATAATGAGCATCATTAATCTATATTGTATCTCCTAAGATCTAGGGCACCCAGATCAGACAAAAATGGGTCAATATCCTAATTTAGTACACATTTATAGGTATGAAGGAAAAAGCTATTTCCATTAATTTTGTGTCTGATCTTATTATATAATTTCTAATTCGACCATAATGTGGTCTGATTGACCTAATAATAGAATAAAAGTAATGTTACAGTTATTGTGTTTATGTACTCATGCCTTTTTCAGAACTATAGACCGCCACCTACAATCCTTACAGACTACTTTTGCCTCGTTTACGTTTATACATCTGTGGCCCTAGTGTGAGTTTCATTTAACCATCTCGATCAAACGCATTTAGCCCGTTCGGCGCTCCGATTGGCCCTGGATTGGTGACGAACCAATCGGAGCTTCGAACGCGCTCGAAGCGTTTGATCGAGATGGTTAAATGAAACTCACACTAAGGCCTCTGGTCATACAGGCATGCCGGTTGCGAGTACTACGCACCTGACCTTTCTGAAGAATATCACCTATAAGGTCTCTATTATGTTCTCCTAGGACGTCCCCTCCCGGCGTGTCACATCTGCCTTTTGTTATCCGCCCTTCACTCATTGACCAAACCATCTAAGCATACTCTTTTAAATTTTTGACACTACATCTCATTTTAAACTGCACCGTTGTCTTGTCATATCATTGCTCAGCCCGTCATTCACAGTCACACCACACATGCTTCACAAGGAACGCATTTCCACAACAATTATTCTACTTTCATGCTTCTCTTTCCACATCCAACATTCACTTCCATACATAAGCTGTGTTTTCTTGCGTGTGTATAATGTTGGGAGCAGCTCATACGGTATAAAAACAAATGATGTACAAAACGTTGCGTGAAATGCCGTGTGAAGGCAGGCAAGCCATGTAACGCCATGTAATAGAGGGCGAGTTTATAGACAGCCATTAACGGAGCACAAATCCAGGTTGGGCTATTCTATAATTGGGAAATACTTACTAGGTATTATTAGGTAACTACCTATTAAGACTTTCATAGCGTATTCCTACCAGCTTTTATTTAACCGTCCTTGTTGCTTTAGTTACTTCATTATTTTTTTTCACTTACATTAGGCGATACTTAAATAAATGGCTAAATAAAAGCGCGCTTTCGGATTTGAAACTTTCGATGCTACACGGAGCGTTGAAAATCCGACAGCGCCTTTTCAGTTATCAGGGTTATTATAGTGGAGTTTTACCAGAATAATAATAATATTATACTCACTCTGTTCCTTCGTATCCATGTCCTTCACTTCTTCTATCCTAAAAAACGCGTGTTCTAAATATCTGAGGCACTTGCGGTACTTCCTAACGGCTGCCTTGTATTTGCCCTCGCCGAAGTAACAGTTGCCGACAGTCTTCACATCTCTTATCGATGCTATTAATTGTTCTACCTGGAATTAAATTGATCATATTTTATATGTATTTACTATGACTTAATACGCGTACCACTTGGTACGCGTATTAAGTCATAAAGTTTGAATTGTTTTTTTTTTTTTTTTTTTTTTTTTTTTTTTTTTTTTTTTTTTTTTTTTTTTTTTTTTTTTTTTTTTTTTTTTTTTTTTTTTTTTTTTTTGAAAAGTTAAAAAGTTTGAATTGATTTGAATACAGGATTTGAATACAGTTAAGGTACTTACCTTAACTGTATTCAAATCCTTGTTTCCAATTGATGTTATATGCAATTAAAACAAATATCAACTTAATGCTTTTTAAAATTCAGTTGATATATCATATCAGAAAGGATAGTGCTATTGAAAATCCCTACCAATCCACACTAATATCATAAATCCGAAAGTAACTGTATCTGTCTGTTACGTTTTCACGCCTAAACCGCTGAACAGATCGTCATGAAATTTGGCAGAGATATAGCCTGGGATATGGAGAAGGACATAGGCTACTTTATTACGCAATAACCGACATCAGAAAAAATAGTGCTATTGAAAAATCCCTGCTATTCCCTGCTAATCTTATAAGGTCCGATTTCACCAAAGTAGAATAAGTTTTATTCCAAGGATAAAGCTATTAATTACTCTCAGATAACCATGTTTTCATTTCACCAACTACTTATCCTGAGAATAACAAAGTTATACGAGAGTAACTCTTATACCAGCAATTTTGAAGGAATAACGGGCTTATTCCTCAGATAAAATTAAAATGGCGACAATTTTTTATGTCAGCAGAGTACACTGAGCGACCATTGATTGTGCACATTGAAATTGCAATTCAGAGAAAATATTCACGGTTTTTCCGTCTGATTTTTATTTTCAATTATGCTGAAGTGGTCTGTTACCAGATCCAGCAATAACATTTTTTCTTGTAGTAGCCAGTTAGCACTTCGTTTCCTTTCAGACATTTTTTAATAACAGTAAACAACACAAAGCAAATAGAACGAAATTTAAACACCACGCAGCGCGACTTTATAGACAGTTTGTTTGAAAAATAACACTGTGACACATTGACAAAAGCTCAAAGAGACGACTAAATTAAAAAGGTCCTGATAAGCTATACTGAACTGAGAAAATGACAAGCCTTTTTAATTTGTCTGCATTCACATTCATTCGTTCATCACTTCACATTCAACGTGCCACAGATAGCAAAAACACACTTATCAAAGAATAGTTATACTAGGACTAACTTTTTGTCTTTACAAATTGGTGAAACGTACTATGAATTATTCTGAGAGTAAAATCAGCGAATAATTTTATCCCTGCCATAGTTATTCTTAGATAACGACGCCATTGGTGAAATTGGCCCTGAATCCGAGAGTAACTCTCGTCTGTCTGTTACGCTTTCACGCCTAAGCCGCTGAACCGATCCTAATGAAATTTGGCAGAGAGAGATAATCTGGAATACGGAGAAAAACACAGGCTACTTTTTTACGCGATAACCGACATCCATGCGGGCGGAACCGCAGGAAAACCAAGTACAATATAATAACTTAAGTTGTAGATCAAACTGAACTTTATGTTTGTATTAAGGTAAAATTTGCAAAAACACATTATTGCATACGGTCACCAAAAGAGATAAGTAACCAGAGTCGTCGAACAAAGTTAAAGTTTAGTATGAAACCGATGGAAGTTTTCGAATAAAATTTAATTTGATAAATCAACTCTGTTTTCTATTAATTGGATAAAATTTTATTTGAAAACATCCATTGGTTTCTTAATAAACTTCAACTATCCGACCCCATAAATTACAGTGGGTGTGTGTGTGTGTGTAAGAGTGTGTGCGTGTGTGTTCGAGGGTGTGTGATGGTGTGTGAGGGGGTGATCGTGTGTGAGGGGGGGGGGGGGATGGTGTGTGAGTGGGGGACGTACGTGTGATGTGTATGAAGGTGTGTATGGTGGGTGAGTGTGTGTTGTGCGTGTGTGATGTGTTTTCCATCAGGAATTTCTCAGTAGCAGCCCAATATCTGGATTTATGCCTGCATGACGGCAATAGGCTCCCAGCCGACTTAAACATAACTGGCGAAATGTGGGTGTTACTATAGGTACACTTTTGCCTAACCCTTTTGCAGGCGGATTACTAGCATGATGTCACGCTATGTATGTTTATACTGTCTAAATTCAGGTACCTAATTAATATTTTCACTCACCGTAATATTTTCATCCCTATAGTCCTCAGGATACTCTGGCAGTTTGTCAGTGGTGCCATCTCGACAACAGACGTCCCAGTCACTGGTTATGATCTCACCACAATCCTCAATCACGCAATCCTGTGAAATAAATAACATCATTATTGTATTTTTTTAAATAAAATACAAAAAGATCTTAGTAAAAGTTTAAAATAATTGTAGACAAAAACAAAAAAAAAATACTATTAATCTTCTATGAAACAAGGAGTGTTTCAGAATGAACACACTTGTTAGAAAACTCTCATTCTGACAAGAATTTTACCCGCATTCTGGGTGGCAGGGACATGGGGACGAGAGGACTGCTACGAGTACCATGGGTTCTGTACAGTCATGAGCATTAATATGTCTACGCTTACCAACTTTTAAAGGTGATTTTCTCCTATTGTACTGATTGTAATTTTATGGTAATATGAAAATAATATCTTAGAATCCACACTATAATGAAATACCTAGGTTATCTCAAGGTTGCAATCGTTATTTAAGAGAAAATCACTTTTGAATTTGGCCAGGTGTATACATATTAATGCTCGTGACTGTAAATGATACTGAATCCCCTCTGGGTGCTGAATTCATGGTTACAGTTTGTGCATCGATGTCTCTGCCACCCCGTATTCCTAATTGATATTCTTAGTTGTTTAGATAATTTAAATCATTCTGTTCGTTTTTATTATCTTCGCCGGATGATACTTGCGTTACTTGGTCTTCGTTGAAGTAGCTTAAATCACCATAAAACCCAGGCCAAAACTTTATTCAAAGACCAAAATACAATTTGTAAACAGTAGAGGTCAACTGAAAATTAAAAATAATACCAATCTAATATTGCGCTTACACTGGTTACTAAAACAGCGCAATTCTTGGCAAATTCAATACAATCTTGGAAAACCAAAATTAATTGCTCGGTGTTGCCGAGACGTCACATTGACTAAAATAGCCAAGAATTGCGCAACTAATTAAATACCCTTGTAAGCCTATCTAAGAAACGGTACTGCCAGACAAGTAAGAACCTGCGCCCATTGGTGGCCTGGCACGGCAAGGGATTTTCATGCTAAGTACAGGAATGTAACTTAATAGTATGACAATAATATCGATATTTCTATGATACCGCCTAATGCCTAAAAGCGTAGACTGGCTTTCAGACTTTGTTAGTACTGCTATCGAGTATTTGTAGCGCGTTACAGTAGTCAGTGCAGCTAGCCGAGCCGCTCGATGCCAGCATTGCTAGCGCATGTTTACAAACAAGACAGTGCAGGTTGGTGCAAAAATGGAGCGCGGTTGAGTCAAGTGCTCGAAGCGAACGTTCGCCACGTTTAGTGTATCGCCATTTTGTAATCCGAAATGGAGCGCGCTTGAGACATGCGCCCAAGCGTGCGTTCGCCACGTCTTGTGTCTGTTGATACATTACAGACAAACGTTGCAAGTCAGTCTCTGCCTTAATGATACGGCGGTATCATTGCCATTAGTATGCGCTACCATGTAGTGATGCCGAATGATACCCTGCGGTGCCTGCCAGTGGGCGCAGGTCCTAAAGAAGCAACACGATCGTCAAGCCGCGATTTAGAATTCCGTCAAGTTACACCTCCTCCGTTTACATACTTTTTGCTTCTTCAAATAACAATGAAAAAAAAAACATTTTAAAAAGCATCGATTACCAACATACCACCGTGGGGCGGCAATTTTCACCGTGTCCGAATTTCTGTATCTCTTTAACAATACCGATACCGGCCATTACTTCGCCGAACACGACGTTGGTGCCATCTAAGTGGGTGCACGGAACCGTTGTGATGCAAAACTGGGATCCGTTGGTGTTGGGCCGTCCACTATTGGCCATACTTAGGATCCCTGGATCGTGCTACAAGAGAAATGATGAAGCTTTTATTTTATGGAATGTTTTTACTAAAGTCAAAGCATTTATTTCAAATATGTTCTTAAAAGGCACTTTCGAACGTCAACATTTACATTAAAATAGAATTGATTCTAGTCGCCCCTTCCAAAATATAGTTTCGTATGGAGAAGAATGGGCAAGAAACTCCACCGTTACTCTTTTAAAATGTTTTAAGTACAATATTTAAGATAGTACAGACGCCAGCACATCAAGCTACTCCAATCTGTCAAATTTCTTTGATAGATTTTCAACTTTTATAACATAATCGTAAGGTTCATGTTCAATTGGGAAAATTTGACAGTTTGGGGCAGCTTGATGTATGACGGCGTCTGTACATTCATTATATAATTATGTGTATGATTGGAAACTTAGGGCCAACGTGCTTGCCGGGAGTCTCTCGCATACGAGACAATTCCTCTTTCATCAACATTCTCCTCCCTTATCCTGATTTATTTGTGGTCGGCGCAACATGTCTTTTTCTCCCACACTTCTCTATTAGTCGTCATCTCCGTAGTCATTCACTTTCTAAACATATCATTCACACAGTCCATCCATTGTTTCTTTGGTCTCCCCCTACTCTTATAGCCATCGACATTCATATTCAAAACTTTCTTCATGATATTTTCCTCATTCCTCCCTAGCACATGCCCATACCATGACAACCGATTTCCACATAACTTTTCAGTTATCGGTGCAACTTTCAGATTTCCTAAGTGGAAATCTGAAAGTACTCATTTCTTATTCTATCCATTCGTGTAACACCGCACATCCCTCTTAACATTTTCATCTCAGCTGCATGCAATTGCCTTTCATTCATCACTTTTGTGGCCCAACATTCTGACCCATACAAGACAATTCCTATTTAACGTTGGGTATTAAATAATAGAACTTGAGAATTCAGACAGTGGAGTGGTGTCATTGTATGACACTAAGGGCGAATTGCACCAATGAAACAGAACGCCAACAGCACCTCTTAAGCGCGTTCAAGACCTGTCAGTGTGACACTGACAGCTTTTAAACGAGGTTTAGATGTGATCGCGTTCAGTTTCATTGGGAAATAGACCCTAAGACGCAGAGAGCAGTAGCGTCATCCGGAACCAATCAGTAACTCAAGAACCAATTTTAAAAATTCACAAGTGTTAGATACGACAACCTATGAGAATAAATCGACGTTCATACGGAAGTAATTAAATCACAGCGGGATTTATTCGAGCACTGGATATTGAACGCACTGCTTAGCGCCGAGGGTTGAAAATCGAACAGTAAAACACAATGTTCGATTATCGACGCGCTTAGATGCTGCTAGATTCTCAATGGGTGCCACAAACACAGCAAGGGTAGATTTATCAAGGAAATAAAATGTTGATAATGGATGCTAATAAATCAGTAAAAAAAAACTAAGATATACCTTTAATTTAAAATTTTCATCTTCAAATACGGGTCCGTATATACTTTCACTGCCACTACCGTCACCGTTAACTATGTCACCTCCTTGGATCATAAATTGGGAAACAGCTGAAAAGAAAAATATATAGCATATTTTAGCAATAGCACAATCAGCCATTACGTGTTCCCACTGGTGGGACACACGCCTCCTCTCAGTGAGAGGGAGTGAGCCGTAATCCGCCCGCGGGCCCAGTGGGAGTTAGTAAATGTCAGCCGTGTTTTCGATTTTTTTATTCTAGGACATGCTGCTGGTTTTTCTCACGACATTTTGCTTCATCGCTTGAGAGCATGTCTTACTGCTACTAGAGCTAAAAAAATCATGTTTGTTGTATGGGAGCCCCCCTTAAATATTTGTTTTATTTTATTTTAATTATTTATCTTTGAAGTGAATATATAACTAAATATTCTGTGAATATTTCAAGCGTCTACCTGTTGCCGTTATCAGCATCGAGCAAAAACGAGCAAAAAAATCACGTTTGTTGTATGGGAGCCCCCTTAAATATTTATTTTATTCTGTTTTTTTAATATTTGTTGTTATAGCGGCAACAAAAATACATCATCTGTAAAAATTTCAACTGTCTAACTATCACGGTTCATGAGATACAGCCTGGTGACAGAAGAACAGACAGACAGACGGAAAGACAGCGGAGTCTTAGTAATAGGGTCCCGTTTTACCCTTTGGGTGCGGAACCTTAAAAAGTGAAAAGGATCGTAGTTTTTTTATTTACCTTTGTGAAACTTCGTGCCTTTAAAGTGTAGTGGCGTCCCATTACATCCGATTCCCTTCTCGCCCGTACACAGCGCTCGGAAATTCTCCGCTGTCTTTGGTACCACATCACTTCTAAGCTTTATAACAATACGCCCGGCTGAAACAAGACAAATACTTCATTTTGTAGATAACTCGACCCTTGGGCAAAGAAAGCTCATTTAAGAGCATAGTAGTCAGTCAAAAACATCCTACCTACTTAATCGTACTTACTATTAAAAATAATAGTTTAAAAAACTAAAAAACACGCTTTAAAAAAACAAACTAAAAAAGGAGAAAATAATTTAATTCAATTAAAAAGCGTGGGGTGCTTTTTGAGGTATTTTTATAATCACTAAATGTCAAGCACCCCACGCTTTTTAATTGAATTAAATTATTTTCTCCTTTTTTAGTTTGTTTTTTTTAAAGCGTGTTTTTTAGTTTTTTAAACTATTATTTATTTTCTATTTTTTAGTTCTGCTAACTACAAAAACGTGTTTTATTTTTTCCTTTTTTTCATTTTTCAATTTTTTTTTAAATTATTGAATTGTTATCGGTCCTCGATAAGTTTACAAAGTTTCAATGAAATCTGACCGTTTAAAGTGGGTCAAAATCACGCTCTAAGGAGTCGATTACATACAAACATACATACAAACAAACAAACAAACAAACATACAAGTGAAGCTAATATAAAGCGTGTATAATGTGAACGTTTAGATGTTTGAATGATTGTTACTCAATGCCGCATAAACGGCTGAGCGGATTTGGATGAAATTTGGCACACAGATATTTAATAACCTGGATTAACACATATGATTTTCGCCCTCCACGCAGGCCTAGCCGCTGGCAAAAGTTGCTAGTAATATTACAAATGTGGAAGTTTGTATGTTTGTTACTCAATTACGCAAAAACAGCTGATTGGATTTGGCTGAAATTTGGCACACATTATATTACGTTCCCGCGGGATAATTTCTAACTTCCACGCGGGTGAAGCCGCGGGCGGAAGCTATTAGTAGATGTATAAAATGACAGTGGAAAAAATGTTTTCAGATTGTTATAAAGTGATTTCTCAACCAAAATACACAGTCGCACGAGAAATTTCCATAACTTATATGAATGAAACTACAAAAACAAGGTGGACAGTTACAAATTGATGTTATGTTATGCTATGTATGCATGATTATGCTCCACAATGGCAATTACGACGTCATGTCGCCTGCAATCTGACCTTGTGTCACTGAATAGCCCGTAGGTGAATAAATCAAGCCATGCCCTGCATTCACACCTGCGTAGTTGCGCATTTGTTCGAGATTTTATTCTACCCTTGACCTATTTGTTTATCACTTTCAAAATTAGCTTTTGTTTTATGGTTTACTGGTTTTCGTCAGCGGATTCAACCGCATGTGGGTTGAAAATTATCCCACAGGAACGTACTAACGGCATAAAGAGTGGACTGTGTTAATTTCCACCTGGAATTTATCAGTAACAACCCGGAGTCTGGCTTCGTAACCGATTGATGGCAATAGCCTCCTCTGTATTGTATAATTATGGGGCTTAAAAATAAAGAAATAGCGAAATGAGGGTAAGTTATTAGGGTACACCTGTACCTAGCCCATCAGGAAATACAGGAGTGATCTTATGTTGTAATGATGAATTAAAGTTTCGCAAGCCCCATTCAGTCCACTATAGGGATTTAACCCAGCAAGATGCTCATCGACGGTCCCTACGTATAATCCCCTAACTACAAATGACAAATTTTACAGGAGAGCGCCTCAAAGTTTCAAACACGCGTATGTATATCACGTTCTAGTTAATGTAATGTCATGATGGATTTAAAGTGTATTTTGCCATCTTAAGGCTTATTTTTCTTAAACTAAGCGATAATACTATCGTGACCTTCAGGCCAGCCTTTACAGGCTGGCTGAAGGTCACGAAAACAAAACGTGCAAATCACGTATCTACCACTTAGGGGATTGTACGTAGGGACCGTCGAATATGAACCTTAGAGCAGTACCTCACTGGGACACCAAAGCGGCATTTTGATAGTTCAACAAAATTCATTGCATTATTTATGTTGCTGAGCAGACATTTTTTTTGGGCCCATAAGCTCTGGAATGGCGACTGCGTACCGGAAAACGTAATGTTAATTACTTACCTACCATTGTACAGAATCAAGTTCTTCTAACTTAACAGACAGATGTGCTGCTGAGGAGTTCGTTGAGCCACTAATTCTTCTTCCCAGCTAAAGCACTAGGAAGTGGTGAAAGGCGGGCGTATTGGGGGACTGACTTATGTAATTTTGACGTTCCAAAAGTGCTGGTTCTCAGCCTAGTTTTAATAAATGACTTTTGATTTTGATTGATACAGGATAAATTGAACAATTATTTATCATTCTTATCATCACTGCATAGCGAAGAAAACTGTGTCAATGGTTTGAGTTGCATTAACCTAGCATTTCTTTGGAAATTGTAAGTTTTATCTGTAGATAACTAGAGAGATTGTAATATTTTTTTTTAAGTTTTATCTACTAGCTTTCCTGCTGTAGAAAAACCGAAACCTCATTAAATGAAGGGCATTCAATTTTTTAAACAGTATAATTTAAAGGTAGTAATATATCTAATAAAATCAGGGTGTGCTCTCAACATGCCACATCCAGTAAAAATATTATATAAACAATTTTATTATTAGCGTTTATAGGTAATAGGTAAAACGGGCTGTGGCCCGCAACTCCACGTCAAAGCGCGTATTTTGCGTTACTTTCACGCTGCATATATGCAGCGTGAATGTAACGCTAATATAACCTACAGGTTATAGGAAAAAAGACGTTACTCGTGAACGGGTAAAGATATCCTCTAAAAAATCACTGCTGGAAATTTTTAGGATAGCATAGAGAAGGTATTCTTCTTGTGTCCTATTTCCCAAAGTACCTCACTAAGCACATACCAGTCACAAAGGTACATACAGCTATAGAAGGATTGTAATAGGAGTGGAATGTTTAATAATACTCCAACAACAAACAATAGAACAATTAATAAATTATAAGTTGTACAGTATAATATAGCACAGTCTACCTATATGTACCAATGTCTTGTGCTTTTACGTTTAGATCAAGAATTATGTTTGAAGAGCGCAAAATAAAATGAGAGACCATTTTGGAATCATTTCAGTTTTGCACTGATAGTCAAGCTCAGCATTGTTTCAAGTAAACAGGCATTAAAATCGTAAATAGTTTTGTTTGGGTTACTTACTTGCAAGTAAAAAAAATTAATACTTTACACACTTGCAAAAAAAGCAATTTAATTTATGTTATTTTATGTAATAGCATTTTTTCTGAATGCACTGTTTCTTCACAATTCTAAAATATACCTGCTTAGGTATTGATGTTTGAATGTGTTCCTGTCAAGATTTGAAATTACATAGTAACACATCATTCCATTTACTATATATAGGTAATCTGCACTCACAAGGTCAAAGCATTTATCTTTATGCAATTATTTACATACTATTTATATCATGTGACCACATAGCATAGGTGTTATGTTATAAATAAACTATTATTTTATGTATTCATTCAACAATCCATGTGTTATTTTCCATGACATAAAATGTTTCCAGCTTGTATGTTATGACCTCAGATCATAGAAAATGATCTGAGGTTATGACTAATTTTATTTTAATGATGTGACTTTTTACAGTTTTTATGTTAATGTGGCCTTTTTTAGAGATAAGATTGTTTTTTCAAAATTGTTCGTTTAGCTTAGTTTTATCTGTAAGTAGCACAGCACAATTGAATGACTAACATATTTTTTTGAAGCTGGTGTTTTTACTTAGAATACTTGAAGTAAGGCGCTGGGCCATTAAAACATAACAGGCTTGGTACCAACATTGTACAAAAATCTACATATATTTTTTTGAAGCTGGTGTTTTTACTTAGAATACTTGAAGTAAGGTGCTGGGCCATTAAAACATAACAGGCTTGGTACCAACATTGTACAAAAATCTACATGGGTTGGGTGGATGATATTGAGTCCAATCATGTACTTAATTTAGCTTAAAATATTATGCATAAAACTCAACACCAAAGTTGGCATAAGTGGAGGAATAAAAGTCCATACCTACCCAGCAGGTAGTGAATACACACGATTGACAATGAAGACACCTGCCAATTTCGCAGCCGCAGTACCTACATAGATATGTGCAATAATCGTTGCCTTCCGCTACAAAGGCGATTGTTATAATAATTGCAGGAATATAATGCATAGCAACAATCAAGTCGGCACATACTTAGGTAGGTACTTCGTAAGATTCAAATCATGATAAAAACATACCTTGCTCTCCGTCAATCGAAATATCCAAATAAACAAGAGGATTTCTTTGTGTCAGGGAAACGGGATTCATATTATTGATCAACATTGAGCACAATTTGTAATATACCAACAACACTATAAAAATAAAATGATCAACAAATTTCATAAAAGCTGTGCACACAAGTGCTTATTTTAAATTGAGCATTATATCTTTATTTATGCCATGGTAACGCGAACGCGAACAAACTCAACAATTAAAATTGACGTCCGTCCACGTCCGTCGCTGGTTAGTCGAACGAAAGCCGAAAAACGAAGCGTCAGTAACGACAGGCCGTCAGTCACCGGAACGAATGTCAAACGTCAGCAGTCAGCCATCTGCCCACAGACTACATAGAGATAGCCGGGCCGTCATTTTCTTTGGTGAAATTCGAGAAAAGTGTTGCCAGCTAAGTGTTAAGTGTGTGTGCCAAGTGTTTTCATTATTCAACTGGTACAATTTTTTGTACATTTGGTGGTAATAAAGTCCGTCTTTGCGCTTTGTTGGATCTCTGGTCTAGCGCTTAAGATTTTATGAGGATAGCCATCCGAGCCTTTTCGGTGATAACTACAAATCGCCAAGGAATCTGTTGTAGGGCTAGTAAATAGCAACACTATATTAAGATAGACCATTCAATACATTTGAAGCATGACCATTTAATGTTATCTCGTTTACTCACAACGCTGCTATTCTGCTGTCAGTTTGATGCTAAAAATGTTCAACTTATTTTGCAAAAGATTATTTCACACGTATGTTTGCGGGAGATAATGTAGATATTTTATTCGAAAAGTTGTGAAATTCGCGTAAGTAATCGCGTATAACGCTCTAATATAATCTATTCTTACATATTCAAAATAAATATTAGTAAAGAAAAGTTAATTTCACAAGTTCTCGTGACAATTAAAACTGGTTTAGTACAACTCTTATTTGGCTTCAAGTAACTATTTAATTGTCCTGTTTCAGCAACAAAATGTCTTCTTCCGCAATATACATCTTGGATGTGAAAGGTAAAGTCCTCATTTCGAGGAATTACCGCGGTGATGTCGACCTAGGTATCATAGACAAATTCATGCCATTGCTGATGGAGAAAGAGGAAGAAGGTATGCTTACTCCACTTTTGCAGACTAGCGAATGTACCTTCGCTTACATCAAAACCAACAACTTGTATATAGTGTCTACTACAAAGAAAAATGCTAACATAGCACTTATTTTTGTGTTCCTGTACAAAATTGTTGAAGTCATGACTGAATACTTCAAAGAATTGGAGGAAGAGAGTATTCGGGACAACTTTGTGGTCATTTATGAGCTGCTGGATGAACTAATTGACTTTGGGTATCCACAAACCACAGACAGCAAGATATTACAAGAGTACATAACTCAGGAAGGCCATAAACTAGAGATGCAGCCACGAATACCAATGGCTGTGACTAATGCAGTGTCATGGAGGTCTGAAGGCATTAAATATAGAAAGAACGAAGTTTTCTTAGATGTCATTGAGTCTGTTAACCTTTTGGCTAATTGTAATGGCAATGTATTGAGAAGTGAGATTGTAGGAGCAATCAAAATGAGGGTCTACTTGTCTGGCATGCCTGAATTACGTCTTGGGTTAAATGATAAGGTTCTATTTGAGAGCACTGGCAGAGGAAAATCAAAGTCTGTCGAGCTTGAAGATGTGAAATTCCATCAGTGTGTCAGATTGTCTCGTTTTGAAAATGATAGGACAATTTCTTTTATTCCTCCTGATGGAGAATTTGAATTGATGTCATACAGATTGAACACTCATGTCAAACCTTTGATATGGATTGAATCGGTCATTGAGCGCCATGCCCACTCTCGAGTTGAGTACATGATTAAGGCCAAGTCACAGTTCAAGAGGCGTTCCACTGCTAACAATGTTGAGATTATTATTCCCGTCCCAGCTGATGCTGACTCTCCCAAGTTCAAGACTACGATTGGCAGTGTGAAGTACACTCCTGAACAAAATGCCATCACCTGGTCTATTAAGTCCTTCCCTGGAGGCAAAGAGTACTTGATGAGAGCTCACTTTGGTTTGCCATCTGTTGAGTGTGAAGAAATTGATGGAAAACCACCAATTCAAGTCAAATTTGAAATCCCTTACTTTACCACTTCTGGTATTCAAGTGAGGTACTTGAAGATTATTGAAAAGAGTGGATATCAAGCTTTGCCTTGGGTACGGTATATCACACAGAATGGAGACTACCAACTAAGAACTAACTAATTATTTACACACATTCCATAGATATAAGAAGCACCATTATGTTATTTACAAGTTGTCTATTTTGCATTATTAATAATCATAGGTATTAAAAAGTAATTATGTAGTATTATGTATTTGTTTTGACTACAATAAATTAAATATTCTTCAAAATAAATGTGTAGTTCCCATAACTTATTCAATTAAGTCATTTCCATGATTGTATACTGTTTTTGGAACGAAGTTCCTTATCGCGCGTTGTGAAAGGGGGCTAGACGGAAAAAATTCTTACGAAAAGTTGTCACGACACTTTTTGCTATAGTAAGCTATTGTATGCCGTGCGGCGTGCGCATGTTTCTCTGTCTGTCTCTCTCTCTCACTTATAGAAAGCAAGCCAGTCTGGCGGCAAGTACTGGCAGTAACTACTGGCGACAAGTACTGGCGGCAAGTACTGGCGGCAAATACTGGCAGTAACTATTGGCGGCAAGTACTGGCAGCAACTACTGGCGGCCAGTGCTAGAGGCAAGTGCTGGCGGCCAGTGCTAGAGGCAAGTGCTGGCAGTAACTATTGGCGGCAAGTACTGGCAGCAACTACTGGCGGCCAGTGCTAGAGGCAAGTCCTGGCAGCGACTACTGGCGGCAAGTACTGGTGGCAAGTACAGGCGGCCAGTGCTAGAGGCAAGTACTGGCAGCAACTACTGACGGCCAGTGCTTGAGGCAAGTACTGGCGAAAAGTACTGGCGGCAAGTACTGGCAGCAAGTACTGGCGGCCAGTGCTAGATGCAAGTACTGGCGGCAAGTGCTGGCGGCAAGTGCTGGCGGAAGGTGCTGGCGGCAAGTAATGTTGGCAAGTACTGGAACTTCGTTCCATCCGGGTGTCCCTTGACACCTCTCAAGTTTTTTTTTTCTTTTTGGGTGGGAAATCATCAAATAACTTCTACTGCTCTGGGTGGAACAGGAGGGCGTGTCAGACTTTTACTGACTAAAACCCACCCGTGTTCCCTCAGTTGCCAGTGTGCCAGGGGCCGCGGTATCTCTTTCTAACAACCTGCACCACTGGCAGGCATTGGCCCTTGCGGACCCTACCTGTTGGTGCTGACATCGCTTTGAGGCGCGCGTGGAATACAACGCGCCGTCGACCCGGGCTTGGTCCTAATCGGGCAGCGAGCTACCCATTACTCGCCGTCCGCAAGCCCGCGACTACGGTGGCCGGGAATCAGCCTGGGATTCCCGACGACCAGGGCTCCCGGCTACGGCCGTGAGTGCGCATATACTGCCTCTCCCTCACGTGCGCCGCCTCCGGCTTCGCGAGCATTACTGCTTCGCATGAGATGACGGCTACCCGTGCACTCTCGCTTCGTACCATGGCCTGGACCAAGGCCGGAGGCGAGAGATCGCCGCCGCCGATCGCCTCCACGAGGACACGGCGGTGCTCCGCCCAAGCCGGGCAGACCTCCACCGTGTCCTCAGGGCGATCTTCGCAGTGGAAACACCCGGGCTTTTCCTCCCACCTTATCCAAAACAAGCATGTCCGGTGAGCACCTGCGTCAGGCGGAAGGTGAGGACGCCGTGCCGCCTCTCAAGCCACTCCTCAAAGAGGGGACTTACCACGGCTATCGTGGCGTGCCCAGCACTCGGTTGCGACAATCGCACTCTCCATGTCGCCATGAGATCCTGCCAGAGCTCTGTCCGCTGTGCCACGATTTCTCGCGGCAGCGGAGTAACGCCCCGGCGTTTGGCCTCCTCGCGCCACTCCCGAATGTGCGCGAGGACCTTTGCCTCCAGATCCCATAGCGGCAATCCGACAAGGAGGCCCGCCGCCTCACCGGAGATCGTGCGGTATCCCCGGATTATCCGGATGGCCATGACCCTATGGGACGCCTTCAACCAGTGGGCTGGTTGGCGCCTCAATGTAGGCGCCCACACCGGCGCCCCGTATAGGGCTTTGGACCGCACGACCCCCGACGAATGTATACTGTTGAAGTAGTAAGTACATACTGTATACTCACTCACGCCCATGGGAGTAGGCATGCAGAAACTACAGAACACCATCTACTATCCTTACATTCTCCTTTTGCAAAGTAGTTAATCTGCAAAAGTATTGTAAGTAGACATGCATAATTATGCCATTATTTTATTATTTAGTGCTACACTAGCTCCGAATCGCTATCATTACAAACAATATTAGTAAACGCTATTGCGATTGAATCATATTCAACGTTCCTCTAATCATGACATCAATCTCGTCAATGATTTTTGATGATTCATAGTATTCATAGGTACCATTCAAAGTCATTGTTGACACCTTTTTAGACTATCTTATTTCCGAACGATGTTTGAGTGAGTTTTTGTCTTTTTGATTTTGAACAGAACCACTAATGTCAACACGAAGAGCCCGCGAATGTTGTTTTTGTTTTCTAATTGATAAAAAAATGAGAAGCTCAAACCAAATCTTTCGTAAAAACATAATTAAACTAAGAAAAAGTAATCATAGATTTTTTAATGACATACTACCCTCCAGTGAAGTAGTAATAATCAAGAAGAATACTGAAAATAAAGATTATAACCTCAAAAATGAAAAAGTTCCGAAAGAAAATAATATTACTAATAATTCTAACGAATTCAGAGTTAATGAGGTCAACATACAAATGATTTCAAAAAACATTTACGAGCAGCTGTTCAAAAACCCTAGTCAGAGCGTAGATACACAGGTTATAAAAAGGTAAACACAATTGTTTTGGTTGGGTACTTATTCTAATATTTAATTTATTATCAAGTATAAACGAAGACGAGCCATAGTGACCTCCTGCCAGCGTCGCGGATTTGTTAGAAAGAGTTACCGTGACCCTGGCACGGCACCTGACGGAACACGGGTGGGTTTTAGTCAGTAAAAGTGGCACAAAGAGCAGTAGAAGTCACTTGGTGATTACTTACTCTTACCCAATAAAAAAAAGCCATAGTAACCTATTGTGCATACATTGTTTTGCTAAATATACTACCTAACAAAATAGTTATAAGTACCAAAATTGTTTGTAAGTAATAAACTTTTATCTAAATAATAATGTGTGAAGCATAAACTTTGTACCCCTTTTTACGAAAATGACGCAGACGGAGTAGTACGAAATTTGGCACAGTAAAAGTTTGTATGGAGAAAGATTGCGAAAAGCTAATCTATACTTATAATAAAATTGTAACAGGCCGATGTCTGTACATTAAAGATATTGAAGAAAAAATAGTATGGGGGGTCTTTATTAGAGCAACAGAAGCCAAAACAACGGTTTTTAGAATTTTTGTCTGTCTGGATGTTTGTTACCGCATCACGCAAAAACCACTATGGAATTGAATGCAGTTTTCAATGATGTATTCCGAGAGGACTAACTCAAAAAATAGGCTATATATTATCAAAAAAAATGATTATCTACTTGATTCTAAAGTCCACGCGTACGAAGTCGCGGGCAAAAGCTAGTATTTTATATAATAATGCATTAGAAATACAGATGGGTAAGAATTTTGGGCCACAAAAGGGATGAATGAAAGGCAATTGCATGCAGCTGAGATGAGAGTGTTAAGAGGGATGTGTGGTGTTACACGAATTGATAGAATAAGAAATGAGTACATAAGTGGAAGTCTGAAAGTTGCACCGAATAACTGAAAAGTTGTGTGGAAATTGGTTATCATGGTATGGGCATGTGATACGAAAGAATGAGGAAAATGTTGTGAGGAAAAGTTTGAGTATGAATGTCGATGGCTATAAGAGTAGGGAGAGACCAAAGAAACGATGGATGGACTTTGTGAATGATGATATGATTAGAAAGGGTGTAACTGCGGAGATGACGACTAATAGAGAACTGTGGGAGAAAAGGACATGTTGCGCCAACCACAAATAAATTGAGATAAGGGCAAAATAATTATTAAATTTTAAATGAATTATGGTCGAAGTTGGACCACTGGGCGACCACTAGTAATTATAATAATTCACAGGAAGTTATTCCTAAAACATAAATCCTTAATTTTCCAGTTGTCAAGGCAATCTCCTAAAACATGGAATAGACTATAAGAAATGCAGCCACCTGCCAGACATAGAGCTGAAACTGCCCAAACTAGAAGGCAATGATGTTGTGGAACATTTTTATAATATTGGAGAGAAGCAAAGTGCCCCATACAGAGACTTACTGAAAAGGCTGGCGGGCTGTGAGTTACCACCAATGCCAAAGGTACCAACGCCCCATTCGAACTTTATGGTGGCTTAGAACATATAGGGGAGTCACTATCAAATTCATTTTAACGCAGTAAAAAAATCTCGGCGGGGGTAAGGTACTGCACAGGAAGTAGCACAGTTCAGAGCCCCCTAATAAAGTTTGAATCAGGCTGTATAATCAAGACTTAGAAATAATAATAAAAGAGAGCACACTAACATATAATTTTTAAAATTCCAACTGCATTTTTTAATTTTTTTATTACTAGATGGGCTACTGGAAACCACAGGCACTGTTGACGAGAAAGCCGACGAGATGGTCAAAGCACTACGTGACATGTCCCGCAGGCTTTTCCCGTCGCAGCGAAAAAAGTGTCCAAACTTTCCTTGGAGACTCGGTCTAATGAGGGAAAGACGAGACTTGCCATCCACGCAGCCGTCTTCGTCAAAGAGGGCCTTAAACCTAAAAATAGGAAAGCTGACACGACGCGACCTTCGGTGCTCCAACACTCGCGACATTAAGGTCACGATTGAGCAAAACCGAGGGTCGAATGTGTTCGCTCAGCAATTAGGGAGGTCCCATCTGACGAAACTAAGAACTGCGGATGGCAGAATCGTGACTTCAAAGTGCGAGATACTCGAGGAAGTCGAGGATTTTTACGGGCACCTTTACTCAACGCGGACAGCCAAACCAGCAGAATATAGTGCAGATGACCACGGAACCGAAGCAAAGCACGGTACGGAGCAAGAGTACATGGGAAGCCGTCACCTCCTTCTGCTAAGCAGTAATGCTCACGAGGTGGCGCACGTGAGGGAGAGATAATTTATGCGCCCTCACTGCCCTAGTTGCCGCAGGAGACGCCCAGGGCGTCGGGAATCCCAGGCCGATTCCCAGCCACCGTAGGCGCGAGCGTCCGGTAAGGACCAAACCCAGGTCGACGGCGTGTTGTGCTCTACGGGCGCCTCTAAGAGATGTCAGCACCAACTGGTGGGGTCCGCAAGGGCCTACACCTGCCAGGGGTGCGGGATGTTCGAAAGAGATACCGCGGCCCCTGGCACACTGGCAACTGAGGGAACACGGGTGGGTTTTAGTCAGTAAAAGTCTGACACACCCAGAAATTATTTTATGATTTCAGACCCTCAAAAAAAAAGGTGTTAGTGTAAAGGGCGGCGAATATTATTTTTGGAGTGGCTAAATGGCTAGATCGGGCCCTGTGTTTACCTAGGGCAAGTCATCAAGCTCGGTAGACACAACTTTGAGAAAGAAGCTGACAGGAGGAGCTGGTTGGGTTGGGCAGCGTTTGGGAAACTACGTCAAGTCTTTTCGTCGCCTATTCGGCAAAGCTTGAAGACTAAGGTCTTCAACCAGTGCGTCCTGCCCGTGATGACATACGGTGCCGAAACGTGGACACTGACAGTTGGGCTGGTCCACAAATTTAAGGTCGCTCGGCACGCTATGGAGCGGGCTATGCTCGGAGTTTCTTTGAAGAATAAAATCAGGATTGAAATTATTTGGAAAAGAAACAGAGTCACCGACATAGCTTGTAGAGTGAGCAAGCTAAAGTGGCAGTGGGCTGGCCATGTTTGTCGAAGAACCGATGGACGGTGGAGCAGACGAGTCCTGGAATGGAGACTGCGTATCGGCAAACGTAGTGCGGGACCCCCCCAGCTAGATGGACCGAAACCTTAAAAAGGTGGCTGGGACAGACTGGATGCGGAAGGCGGAGGATAGAGTGTTGTGGCGCAGCCTGGGAGAGGTCAGAGGCATAGGCCTCAGCCTATCGCAGTCCACTGCTGGACATAGGTCCAGCAGTGGACTGCGATAGGCTGAGTTGATTGGGCTTGCTCTTGACCTCGATTGCTTTGAACTTATTAGCATTCATCCCAGGCTTTGAAGTTTTTATTTTGAAAACTTTACTATAGCTTTAGATGCTTGGCACAAGCTCACGAATATTTATAAAAAAGTCTATGGTTTCGAATAAAACAGCATTAATACTGTAGGATAATATGAGAGATTTAAATGAATTTAAAGGCTATAAATAAATAAATAGTATAGCTTAATAGGTATAAATCTCACTGAAAAAAATCTTGTCAATTCATTTCATAGGAATGGTCCAAGGATGCAGGCTGGACCAAGTACTCAGGTGACACACAAGAGCAAGTACCATGTCCTCCTGATGATGCATTGATCTTTGATGTGGAAGTGCTAATGTCTGCCGGCAAAAGGCCCACATTAGCTTGTGCGGTATCTACAGATGCATGGTAGGTGCTCTATGTACAAAAATAAATAAAGTTTATTTCAGACTATGGTCCATAATTTTGTTAGAACTTTGGTGTTAGTAACAATAGTGCTTAGATAGATACGTGATGGCTGGGCTGTCATGGCCCAGGTATGCACGGGCGATTTTATTCACGCTCTGAATGCGTATCAGCACGTCAAGAACATACTATTGGATTTCAACTATCGGTGATAAACAGAGCGTTGAGAATCCAGTGCCTCGATAAAAATAAAAAAAGGTGGGCAAATAAATACTTCAAGTCTTAAACTGTCTTTACAGGTACGGCTGGATAAGTAAGCCACTCGCAAATGGCGACCCTCACAAAGTATTTGACAACATAAACTATGATGATCTGATACCATTGGAGACTGATAGCAGCGAACCCGTCGGAGACCTTAGCAGACACAGGATCGTGGTCGGTCACAACGTATCCTTTGACAGGGCTAAGATTAAAGAACAGTACTGGTTGGATAGGACAGGTAAACTGTCTTCTTTTATAAATAGCCAGCTTTTCCCCGCGGTTTCGTCCGCGTGTATATCAAAATTTATGCCACGGCAACGTCATACAGGGATTAAAAGTATCCCATGGCCATATCCTACCCCAGGTCATGGTATGTTTTGTAGTTGTTAAATGTAATTTTTTAACCAACTTCAAAAAGGAGGAGGTTATCAATTCGGAATGTTTATATAGATATACATGTAACCGACTTCACAAAAGAGGAGGTTATCAATTCGGTGTGTTTATATTTTTTTTATGAATGTTCGGGCATGACTCCGTCTTATATTATAATCGGAATTACAAAATTATTTTTTGTTCGAAAGGGGTTTATTTCGAAATGGTCCCATTTAAATTTCATATCTGATGATGAGTTTCGGAGACTGATAACGGAACTCTTCAAAAAATGATAGCAAATCAACCGCGATTGCTGTTATCGCATAAATACAGGAAAAGTTTTTATCCAGTGTGCAAACTGTAACGATGAATTCAGCATATCATTCTAGACCCCCAGCGCAGACATTTTTCGTCGGTTATATAAAAAATAAACAGCTGTTCCATACATTTTGACCGCGTAGGTATTGCACTATTATATTCTATTCATACGGTATTCTATGAAACAGCAGATTTTTTTTGTAATGCTGAATTCATGGTTAAAGTTTCCGCACTGAATAAAAACTTTTCCTGTATGCATTGTTTTGATTTGCTTGACTTTGAGAATACCCCAAGAATTATGAAATTTCGAATTGGTGTGGGGTAGGTATTATAACAAAAAAGCGAAAAATAAAAAATAAATCCAAAAAGAAAACAACGGACTTCCGAAAACAAAAAAAAGTGAAAAATAACTAATTTCGGAAGGCGGTGACAGAAAATTTAAAGACATATCCAAAGACACCGACTTCCGAAATTAAAGTAATTTTTCACTTTGTAGTGTTTTTTCGGAAGTCGGTTGTTTTTTTTATTTTTTAGATATGTAATGTATTAATTAATAGGTGTACAATAAAGTATACATAAATAAATAAGACAACTACTTATTACTTACTACTTTTATTGACAGGTGTACGTTTCATGGACACGATGTCGATGCATACGTGTGTGAGCGGCGTCACCAGCTACCAGCGGACAGTACTGAAGGCCAAGAACAAGGAGCCTCATCCCTCAGATGATGACTGGATTGAGATCAGCTCGCTTAACAACCTTAGTGAGGTAATAGCTTTGGAGAAGTCAGCATGCTAATTTCCGTAATTAAAAACGTTCAAAATCTAGTCGCAATATTATCTCAGCGACAATTAACGTCAAAAATTATGGATAATCAGGTGAAACCCTCGACACAAACAAAAACCTTTAAAAACTAAATAAAACGCATAGGCCCCTTAGGTTTAATATAAGTCTGTTGGAGGTAATATTTCGATGAAAGCGTGTCGTCGCGGCGGGGGACGGCTAAAGAACCATTCATCAACTACGTCGTTACGTTACGTCCTACGTTAAATCCTCAAACGGCAGATTTTTTTTACGTCAATTATAGCTAACAGCACTCTCGAAAAAAAAACAACATTGGTTCAGCCGTTTGGGAGCTACGATGCCACAGACAAACACACAGATACACACGTTAAACAAAACACTGTTTCCGTCGGATGATCAAAATAGACGGTTTTTTGACAGGTTGAAACTTGGAATAAGTAGAAGCGACCGTTCCGCGACGTAGGTAAATGCTTTTTACACGCTTTATATTAGCTTCACTTGTATGTTTGTTGGTTTGTTTGTTTGTTTGTTTGTATGTAACCGACTCCCTTGATCGCGATTTTGACCCACTTTAAACGGTCAGATTTCATTGAAACTTTGTAAACTTGTCGAGGACCGATGACAATTCAATAATTTAAAAAAAAAAATAGAAAAAAAAACACGTTTTTGTAGTTAGCAGAACTAAAAAATAGAAAATAAATAATAGTTTAAAAAACTAAAAAAACACGCTTTAACAACCAAACTAAAAAAGGAGAAAATAATTTAATTCATTAAAAAGCGTGGGGTGCTTGAAATTAAGTGATTCTAAAAATACCTCAAAAAGCACCCCACGCTTTTTAATTGAATTAAATTATTTTCTCCTTTTTTAGTTTGGTTGTTAAAGCGTGTTTTTTAGTTTTTTAAACTATTTTTTTTTTTTTAATACGGAAATAACATACTTAACATAAAATCACTATTATACCTCTATTACAACTTAGGTATTAATACAAAATCTGACCATAAAAATAAATAAAATGGTCCAACTTATTTGTTTATACTTTTAGATTGTTTCATGTAAGGACCCTTTCATTGCATTAAATAAAACAAATCTGGACAGCAGAAATTGGTTGAATCAACTAAAATCGTTTTTTCATGCCTTTTCGTACCATTCGTCATCCAAGTCATGGTCTATTGTGTGCCGTGTGTGTATGGCAAATAATTTAATTTAATGTTTTGTGTTTCGTAATGTTAATTACTTACCCTACCATTGTATAGAATCAAGTTCAGACAGCTGTGCTGCTGGGGAGTTTGTTGCGCCACTTCTTCCCAGCTAAAGCACTAGGAAGTGGTGAAAGGCGGGCTTTTTGGGGTATTGTCTTATGTAATATTGACGTTCAAAAAGTGCTGACTCCCAGCCTAGTTTGAATAAATGACTTTTTTTTTTTCCTTTCGTCCAAATCCTAGGCGCAAGTAACTCTTTACTTTCGCGTTAATAATATTATGATAAATTATCTTCCAACTTCAATATAATTCACAGGTCCACAAACTATACTGCGGCACGGCCATAGACAAGCAAACCAGAGATATATTCGTGGAAGGAACGATGCAGGATGTCCACGACCACTTTCAAGCGTTGATGCACTATTGCGCCAATGACGTCATTGCGACACACGACGTATTGAAGGAACTTTTGTCGCTGTTCTTACAGAGGTTCCCGCACCCTGTCACCTTGGCAGGCATGCTGGAGTTAGGTAAGATGTTCTTCTGTTAATACAGTCAGCAAGCGAACGTGAGGGCAGGGCAGCTGCCCCTCCTTGACTTTTTGCCTCTCATCCATTTAGCCTGATGATTGATGACTTTGAAAGATACGCCAGGGAAGCCTGCGAAATTCAAACGTTTTTGCATTTTTTTGGTCAGTGTCAGTCGTTATGTTGAACAAAGTATAATCGCGACCGTAAGTCCGTAACATGTATGTTTGTACAGACTAATAATCAATTCTTGATTTGTCTGATGCATTGAGTTATTTCAATTACACTTTGTATATTCTCACGACTGAATATCGGTTACGTCGACGAATCTCAATAGAAACTTCAAGTAGTAGGATATATTATAGTGCGCCAGTGGGTGCCTAAACCTAGTTGTAGTTATACTCTCTTCCAACTCAACCGGGAAGAGATAAGGCGCAGGACTCTGGCTCTATGTTAAATAAAATAAAACTTACTTTCACTTAACAGGATCAGCGTATTTACCAGTCAACTCTAACTGGCTGCAATACATTGACTCAGCGGAAACAGTATTCGAAGATTTAAAATTAGAATCTCGACAGTTACTATCACTTAAAGCTGATGAGGCTTGCAGGATGATGGCTGATAACTCTTACAAAAAAGACTTGTGGATGTGGGACCAAGACTGGTCGGTACAGACATTAAAACTAAAAAAACAAACCAAGAAAAAGAAAAACGTGCCAGAGAATGAAAAGGAGGTTGAAACGGGCAGTGGTTTTGGAAATGGAATTTCGTTTACGAATGATCAAACAACCAATGAAAAAGTAAAGCCGGATTTGAAAACGTTCAAAGTTTTAAATGAAGACTACATAAGATGTTTTGAAGATAGAAATAAGAATACTGAAAAAAGTATAAGAAATGTTGTAGAATTAAGCAAAGAGTTCGAACATCTGTTTGAATTAGGGGAACTGTTACCGGTCAAAAGGCCGTATTTGGCCGGGTACCCGGCTTGGTATAGGAAGTTATGTACTAAACCTGGAAAAGACCCGGACTGGTCGCCCGGAGCCAATAACGTTACGACTAGTATGCAAGTAAGTGTCTTTAGAACTGTTTTAACTTTTTTAAACTTTTCTAGTGTTTGACTTGATCTATACAATAAAAATGGTAACTATGACAAAATAGTAGGTACATTAAATATTTTTGAAAAAAGAGTTGAGGGTGGGAACGAGTCTGATGCCGAAAATATAGCTTTTAGAAGTTTTATCCGTTTGTCTGGATTTATGTTTCGGATTTGCGCAAAAACGGCTGAATAGATAGAGAGCTGAGACGTAGAACTTAGCACACAGATATTTTATGACCTGGATTAACATAGGGTTCTTCTAATTGCGGTAGTACGTTCCCGTGAGATATTTTTCGACATTACTGGGCCCCACGCCGACACGCTACGCCAACCGGCACTGAGCCCACGTGGTGGATTATGGCCCACTCCTGAGCTGATTGTGATGTTCCACAGAACGAAAATGAGCACTAAGGAATAATTTTTGAAAAGACTAGTTTCGTTTATGAGAAAATTCGTCATATATTCGTCGAAATATCATCAGACGCACGGCTTGTAAATAATTAATCACAATTTTAGATAACACCAAAACTCCTTCGCCTGTCCTGGGAAGGTTACCCCCTCCATTACATCAAATCAGAAGGGTGGGGCTTCCTCGTCCCATACAGCCGACATCGCAGTGAAGATGCGGAGGAACCACTGGTGCCGTTAGAGGAACTGTTGCAAACCTGCCCTTTGACATTTAGCAAGGATACTGAGTACCAACCCGATGTGTATATGCTGCCTAAGACTGTGGAGGTGAGGTTTATCTCCTAAATGAAAAAAAAAACCCTAAAAACTTTCGTTAACCATGAATTTTCATCCTCCTGCCCATTTAGCATTACAAGGTTATTTTGGCGCGTGTTCTAATTCTGAACTAACGCCGCCATCTTGTTTGATCCCTAAGCTGTAGCAGTGTACGGTCGTCAAAAGTAACCAAGGCCGTCATTATATAGTTGAAGTTTGGTAAGAACCAATGGATGTTTTCGAATAAAATAACATTTAATTAATAGAAAACATAAATTTGTCAATGAAATTTCATTCGAAAACATCCATGGGTTATTCTAAGTAAACTCCAAAAATAAAATTAAAGTCTTTTATTCCAACTAGGCTGAAAGTTAGCACCTTTTGAACGACAAAATTACATTAGACAGTCCCCCAAAACGCGTGCCCTTCACCACTACCTAGTGCTTAATCTGGGAAGAATAAGTGGCGCAACCAACTCCCCAGTCGACTTCAACTACTTATATCCGACGACACTGGTTACTTTTTTTTTCTCTATACAAGGTGTAACTTAAATAACGCACAACTTCTTAAGGGGTTATTGTACTCATCATTATCAACAACTTTTACTATGGGACCAAACCTGAAATCGCGAAAAAAAAATCAGCTGTTCCCTACATTTTGACAAGTTATGCGAATCCAAATGTAGGGAACAGCTGATTATTTTTTCGCGATTTCAGGTTTGGTCCCATAGTAAAAATTGTTGATAATGATGAGTACAATGATCCCTTAAGAGGTTGTGCGTTATTTAAGTTACACCTTGTATACTGTCTATTAGCTCTCAGCGTATGCCTCACGAAATACCGATAGTCTTATGGTCTTATTCATAAAAAGTTATCGAACATCTAAACAGTTGCTAAAGTCTGGTTTTCAAAGAGAACCCAGACTTTAGCAACTGTTTAGATGTTCGATAATTGTTTATGAATAAGGCCATTAGTCTCTTGTAAACTGGCACTATCTGGACAGCCGTTTTGTTGGGCTCCAGTTTTTCGCTAACAACTAGGATCAGACAAAAAGCTTGCATACGCGTAAGATATACAGACATTATAATTATGTAAGACAAATTATCATGCATTATAAAGCACAGAAATATGTGATGTGGTCAAATAAACAACTGTCCCATATAAAACTTCAATACCTATCCAACCCACATGTATGGGACGGCTGATATATTTTTTGCGATTTCGCTATTGGTCCCATCGAGAAAGTTGTTCAGTTTCGATATGGCCAGTACCACACCCTTAAATTTAACCACACTTTTCTGATGCATACTGTATATATTCCGGCATGTCCTATAAAGACAAAAATTTGAAGACAAGTGACATCTACGAAACCGGACTGGGCCCGCGTGGTGGATAATGGCCCACTCCCTCTCACAGAGAGGTGACCTGTGCCCCAACAGTGGGATTATACTGATCATGTATGTTATGCTGTATAACGTTTGACAGGAAGATTTAGGCAGGCGTGCATACTACGCTAGAAAAAAGAGAGACGAGCAAGCGGCCGCTAACCAGTACCACGGCTTGGGGGTGTGGTGCGGGATAGAAGTTCAAGGTAATTAAAAACCAACTATAATTTTGTACATTTTAAACACGCTTTTATTAGCTTCATAAGTACCTATGTTAGTATGTGCCTATGTAACGGAAACTTTGAACATGATTTTGACCTTCTTCAAAACGTCGGATTAAATCGAAATTTAGCATAATTATCGAAGACCGATGACAATTGAAACGTGCGAAAAAAAAAGTTTTTTTCTGTTTTTTTTTTGTAGTTAGCAGAACTAAAAAATAGAAAATAAATGATAGTTTAAAAAAACTAAAATACGCGCTTTAAAAACCAAACTAAAAAAGAAGAAAATAATTTAATTCTATTAAAAAGCGTGGGGTGCTTGACATTAATTTATTATAAAAATGCCTCAAAAAGCACCCCATGCTTTTAAATAGAATTAAATTATTTTCTACTTTTTTAGTTTGGTTTTTAGAGCGTGTTTTTAAATTAATTAGAGAAACAAATCAAACAAAGTATTTCTGAGTAACTTTACAGTTGTAACACAGTTTTTAATATTATATTTTCAGGCTGTTGTCATTTCCTTCGATTGCCACATAAGGACGGGCCAAAATATAAAGTGGGGAATCCGTTAGCTAAGGACTTCTTGGAGATGTTCAGTCAGAACGTGCTGTCCGCTCAAGGGAATGAAGCTGAAAAGGTAAGAACTAGGAAAAAAAATGCCTACACATAAGTACAGTTTAGTTTCCGCTACCATTTCAATATTTTTCAATTCAAACCATTTTGATATCAACTTTGTTAAAGTTGATATTTTTTAAGTAGAAATATCGTCATTTTTAAACAATATGGTAAAAGCAAAATCAAAAGTCATTTATTCAAGTTAGGCTGAGAATCAGCACTTTTCGAACGTCAAAATTACATAATACAGTCCCCCAAAACGCCCAGCCTCCCCAAACAAACACCAACACACTCCCCAGCAGCACAGCTGTCAGCTGTCCAATTTTCTTTCATTTTTAGCAATTCGCTATTTCCTTTTTTTTTATTTTATTTATTTATTGTTTATTGTTAATTAAAACGGTAACGCCAATTACATTGCTTAACTACTTCATTTAATTTGATTGTATTGTTAATTTAAATTATTGTAATTATGTAAAGCCCTATTTGTTACGGTCACGAATCATATTTTAATCAACATACAACCTTGCAATTCAACTGAATTTCGCGAGCTACCCTCGATTTTCCACCTAGTTCTTATCTTTTGTAATAATCTAACATTCTTAAACTGGAAGATATGATGAAGAAAAACGATACTTAAATTGCTTATACTCTGTCGAACAACCCATGATCCGCACTCCATTTTTCCTTTTAAAAATACATTAAAACACATTTATGTCCCCACCCAGAAATAACGGCTAGGTGACGTTGTTTCTAAGTGTTGCCATCGTACAATTACACATTAAATTGCCTGAGTTACCATAATAAAAACATATCTAAAAAGACCGTAACAATTCATGATAATAACTGCCACAGTGGATTTTATAATTCGGTATATAAGTACACTTTTTCCAAACTAAATCAATGAAATCACGACAAAGGTAACCTTTATAAGTTTGTAAAATTCACATTCATTCATTCAATTCAATGCACTCATTCAACCTGATCCATAAGATACAAGGAACGCTAAGTTTGTGGCCCACCGAACACGTCATGTTGTATCGTTACTTTTTTGATGAATACACTTTATTACTACCTCTTCTGTTCTTGGATAGGTGCTAACATTCGGCCGTATGATGTCGTACTGGCGTAACAATAGGGAGCGTATATTGAGCCAGCAAGTGGTTTGGTTGCCGGACGAACTCCTACCGCCGGCGCTGCGCGGTGGTTTGAAGAAGTACGGAGCCATCATACCGCAGGTTGTGGTCTGTGGGACGCTGACGAGACGGTGAGTGACACGGTACTAAACTCAAATGTAAAAAAAAAACAAAAAGATTCTACTGTGGCACCATCTAGATCGCCATAGGCGAACTACGTATCACACTGACGTCACGCAAAATCTTGCATCGCGCAAGCAGAGTTTACCGCGCGACTAGTATATCATCGTCCTGATATTATTTGTGGGGTAGTAGAGTAGAGTAGCCCACCAGACACGACACCCGTCTGGTAAGAGGATCCTCCCTTCACTATGGAGGATGAGTGAACTTTACACCCTGTTCCTCATACCTCTGTATTACTATTTCGAACGTTAAATTCTAGTATGGGCAGACCGGCGTCCTAAAGCTCACTTTTCGTTGTAAACTTTAACAATGTCAAAGGTTAAAAAGACCGCATTTTTGTGCATTTACACAATGACGCTATATAAATATTTTTTAAGGGTTTGTTCGATAATAAAATTGTCCTTTCGGTTCTGGCTACGCACATGAATTACGAATACGAGGCGAATGATGAGGCGTCTTTTTACCCGACTACGCCAGAAAGAGGCTTATGTTTTTCGAGTGTATGTATGTATGTGGATTTCTTTGCCGCGCTCTGTCTAAGCCTAAACGGCTTGATGGATTTTAGCTTGAGAGACACGGTTAGATTCGTCTTCGTCTCAATTGTTAGTGACACTTGCGTAAGTATATTAAAACTATGAAAATTTAAATGGCCGATTATTGGCGCCATATAATTTTTTTTTCCTCGACATCGAGTTGGGTATCAAAATAATGGGGGTCTTAATAACGTCAAAAATTATTATATTAACTAAAAAGGGTTAAAAAAAATTGAGGCAGTAAAGGTCTTTACTGTCAATTTTAAGAAGATGCCTCCGACTGCATGAGATTGCATTATGTATTCAGTTTAAAGTCAACCTCTTAAATTAAAGTTTCGTTTTTCCATCTTTTTACAAGCTTTTATTTGACTTGAAATCTATGTAATATGTAACTATGTTTGTTCGGGTGGAATCTTGAGACCAATTTTGAAGCTGATATCTTTAACTGATTGAGCTGAAATTTTGCAAGCATATGTATATCGCGTGACAATGCAATATTATGATGACATCGAGATGATCTGATGCTGGAGCTGGAAGGTGGCTATAGGAACTCCGCAATAAAACGGCACAACCCCATCGAGTTTGAACTCGTTTGATTTGTATTGACGAGTACTTTGATCCTGTATGATAACCAGGGTCTGATGCTGGAGCTGGAAGGTGGCCACAGGAATTGCACAATAAAACGACAGAACCCCATCGAGTTTGGGCTCGTTTGATTTGTATTGACGAGTACTTTGATCCTATATGGTAATAAGGGTCTGATGCTGGACCTGGAAGGTGGCCATAGAAACACAACACTTTAAGTGCTGAAAACAACACATATGTGTGGGTTCTACGAATTATTACGAGCTACATAACGGAAAAACGCTGCTACGAACTACGCCGTAGTAAATACCGCATCATAAATATTAAAAATTTAAAAATAAAATTAAAAGAAATAAATAATAGTTTAAAACACTAAAAAACACGCTTTAAAAACTATACTAAAAAGGGAGAAAATAATTTAATTGAATTAAAAAGCGTGGGTTGCTTGACATAAAGTGATTATAAAAATACCTCAAAAAGCATCCCACGCTTTTTAATTGATTTAAATTATTTTCTCCTTTTTTAGTTAGATTTTTAAAGCGTGTTTTTTAGTTTTTTTTAAACTATTATTTATTTTCAATTTTTTAGCTCTGCTAACTACAAAAACGTGTTTTCTTTTCCTTTTTTTTCATTTTTTAAATATTTTTATTTTTTTTCGTATTCCTGACATCAAACCCTTTCATTTGATACCCATATCATAGGGGTGGATTTCAAACAGCCAGTCCGCCATCTTGGGGAGGCCGCCATATTGGATTTGTAATGACGTTTCTTAGCTAGTCATGTATTGTCATCAGAACTCAGAGCGTGTGCAAAATTTCATCCTAATCGAAGACCGGGAAGTGGGTCAAATTAAGATTCCAAGATTTTCTTACATACATAGTTAGTTACATGTGAAGCTAATATAAAGCGTGTAAAAACCTTTTTAAAAACAATCTTTTATTATTACTTGTTAATAAAACGAACTAAAAAGTCAAAAATAATTTAATCTGAACTATTTAAATAAAAGTGTGTTACATATTGACGGTTAGAAATAGGTGTAACATGCTACTAAATGTTCTTTATTTCTCCTGCCATCAAAATGTAAGACGCTTTTATTTAAATGATTGAGATTAAATTATTTTCACATTTTTTCAAAGTTCATTTTAAACTTTTTGATTTTTTAAATTGTTTTCTTTATCTCAATGAGAGAGAGGAATAAAATGACTTAAATTTTGGTTGTTAGTGCTAGCGAGCCAACATGGATGACTGCTAGTAACGCGCACAAGGAGCGCGTGGGCTCAGAGCTGCGTGCTATGGTGCAGGCGCCACCCGGACACAAGTTTGTGGGCGCTGACGTCGACTCACAGGTACCGTATGTGTTACTGACGGGTAGCGTCACTACATGGATGACATCAGAACGAAAGAAATAAAATAATAAACTGATAGTTCTGCAGTATCTAGCGGAGAAATAGCCTGCGAGAATGCCGATGTTTGCATCAAAATTTTGTATAATTTTCTGTTCTTATAGATAGACTAGCTGTGCCCGCGGCTTCGTCCGCGTGGATGTCGGTAATTATCATACGTATGAGCTACTGGTACAAAAAGTCGGTAGTCTATGTTCCTCCTTAAGTCTTTTCAATCTCGGTGCAGCCGTTTCAGAGATTAACCGACACAAACTGACAGCAGTTTTTATTTTAAGGCTCTTCTATTCCTTCATAATAGGGTTAGGGTTAGGGTTTTTTTAAAGTGTCTTAATTAGATTCTAGAGGTGCTAATAAACCACAAAAAAAACACAACATTTTTATTTAATCGATTAGTGCCATAAAAATGCATTTAAATTTTACATTTTCAAATTTTGCGCGTAATTTGACGAAAACGCTGGACGCAGTAGACGCCATATTGTTCTGTGGGTATGACGTCAGTTTGCTAAAAACAAATGCGCTGATATTTTGGATGACAATTGTTTATAATTTAAAAAATGAGTTATTTTTCTACCTATCGTTGGTTTGCTGTTCCTGAATGCAAAATATTATTTAAATTAAAATTACTTTGGTTACGAAAATAATAAAAGTACAAAGTTGCTCAGTTGACATGCCGTATGACGAAATAACATGGCGGCTACTATTTCATGGTGTTCAAACACAGATTAAAAAAACTGAAATCTTTAAATTGTAACTTAAAATTTATTTTGTTGTTTCATGAACTAAAACTAACATTTTCCGACTGCATTTTTCCTAAGCTATCTCAATAATATGTTTTTTCTCGTATAGAGTAAAATACCGTATTATGCATTTAATGAAAAGCTGTTATTTTGACATTACAAACAGACACTTCAATTTTATTTATTTGCATATGTGAATGGAACTCTCTTTATTAAATGTACTTACAAAAAAACAAATAAACAACATGTATGTGTGTATGTTCATATAAATTTTAAATATCAGGATGACCTCTTTTTTTCGTTTTCTAAAAAAAAAACTTAGCTAGATCGATTTATCGCCCCTGAAACCCCCTGCATACTAAATTTCATGAAAATCGTTGGAGCCGTTTCCGAGATTCAGATTATATATCATAAAGGGTGACTGGTAATTAGTCACCGATATTTAAACACATGATTGTACTCATAATAACAAACAACTTTCCCAAAGAAACGATTTTTTTATCTATCTCATTGACCCCAATAGAATATGAGTACCTTACAAGAATAATACACCATCAGCTGCAACGTACAAACAAAACAAAAAAAAAACTCTTTTACCATGCATTATAATTTTTTTCATTAATTTAACAACGGATCGCGCGCGCGTATCTGCTGTGAGTCGCTTGACCTTGGGGTCAGCGCTGGCGACTCACAGCTGATAGCGCGCTGGCAATCCATACGGTGCAGCGGTGGTTAAATTAATGACAAAAGAATAATGCATGGTAAAAGTGATTTATGTTTTGTTTGTAGGCAACTAAATTAAATTACAGCTGATGGTGTATTATTCTTGTTAGGTACTCAATATTCTATTGGGGTTATTGGGGACATGCGCCTGTTAAATAAATAAAAAATCGTTTCTTTGGGAAAGTTATTTGTTATGATGAGTGCAATCATGTGTTTAAATATAGGTCACTAATTACCAGTCACCCTATATATATACATATATACAAGAATTGCTCGTTTAAAGGTATTAGATAGATATAAATGTGGACATTTTGCATAGCTTCAATTATATCTTTCTTACATCTTGCAGGAATTATGGATAGCAGCATTATTAGGTGACAGTACCCTGGGCCTTTGCGGCGGCAGTGCCTTCGGCTGGGCGGTGTTGGCAGGAGACAAGAGTCGCAACACTGACCTGCATTCACTCACTGCTACCGCGGCCGCCGTGTCCAGAGATCACGCTAAAGTTATTAATTATGCGAGGATTTATGGTGAGCTACTTTAGAGTTTGTTAATATTTCCATGACAAGATTGAAAGATATGCAGTACCGGTCATAAAACAAGTGAGCGAGATATTCACCGTCCTGCTTGCACGTTTTATGACTGCGACCGACGAATCTTGCTGTTAATTATAATCAGATAATGTCAGCACTGGTTGCTACGTCCTGTATGAGGTGTTACAGAACATTATTATTCGCGTCTTTAAACTAACTATACTCCATTTGAAATAAGATTAGACATTTAAACAAACCTTTTTTACAGTCCGTTCAACCGATTCTTACTTCTATACCGTAGGCATAAGGATGGCATTAAAAGCAAAAAAGTAGTTACAATACCAACTGTTTACTGCAGCTGCCATTTGTCATGCCATCAACGCAATAGAAGTCAAAATCGGTTGATCGGACTGTAAAAAAGTTTTAGTTAAATGTCTAGTATTTCAAATGGAGTACTTAGGTCCCACAATATATCAGATGGCCCTATAAAAATCGGAGCAGCATGACCGACAAACCGAGTAAACAAAGCTAGAAAATTCACAAAATTTATCGGCGCATTTTGTTGGTAAGTAACCAATTCATGCCTCCTAAAGTTGGTAGTTCTCGGCAAAAATTCGGTCGCGGATATAAAGTGACCGTCTAATGTCTATCTGAACAAAAATTTTGAAATCAACACTTGATCCTAGTTTTATAATTACATAAATAATGAAAATGAATTTATTTAGCACAGACTAAAAGGCACACAACACATCATATTACTTACAGTCCGGCCCTTGCCGACAGAATGCGTTCTTGACACCCGTCAGTTTCATACAAACAAATACATGTTTTACGAATTTGATCTTTATTGTTTACTGGAATTGTTGCACAGACGGTCAAACTGTAGTTTATAATAACTAAAAAATATTAAACAAAAATAAAAATGCTAAGTGCGTTGTAAGAAATTGTCAGGAAAGAAAGCCTCGCGGCTGCGCCCAGTTCACCAAAAGTGCCAGGCAACTAGTGCCTGATGTTAGTTTTTAATTAGACCAAAACTTTGAGGTGACGGATGAGTGAATTAAATCCATTTACTTGCAGGCGCCGGCCAGAACTTTGCAGAAAGGTTGCTAAAGCAGTTCAATCCTACCATGACGATATCGGAGGCGAAGAGCAAGGCAGCTAAAATGTTCACCTCCACTAAAGGCAGGCGCGTGTACCAACTGAAGAGGCAATACATGGAAGGGTTTATGGAAGAAGATTTGGATGAGCAGGTATAGTCGACCTCCAAAATACTTCACCGCTTTCGGCAATAATTCCCAATAATTTGAAACTTCATTACGGCATCGTTGACAAGGAAGTGACTAGCTATCAAACAGTTATGCACATAAAAAATGTACAAAAATTGTTGGTCCCATGTAAGATTAAAAACCGGCCAAGTGCGAGTCGGACACGCGCACGAAGGGTTCCGTACCATTATCTATAAAAACGGCAAAAAATCACGTTTGTTGTATGGGTGCCTCCCTTAAATATTTGTTTTATTTTAATTTAATTATTTTTAAAGTGAATATACAGGGTGATTGGAAGATGGGTGCAAAGCTTTAAGGTGAAGATAGCTTAGACAATTTAGAACCATTTAAGCCATGGTTGTCTTAGACGAAGTCTTACCAATTTTTTTTTTTAATAAGGTTTAAAAGACGTATTGTACAAATTTTTTATTTTTTCTGGGCTTTAAATGTCTATAAAAAAATGTCTAATGACACAGAAGCCTAAAACATGTTTTGCTTGATTGCTTACACATTACTTTAATTAAATAAATAAAAAATGAATTCATTTATCATTCAATTTGGCCATAATTATGCAGTTTACATTAAATTTTGAGAATTTCCGAAAAAAAACTTAAAAATTTGGTTAAAAATATTTGGTAAGACTTCGTCTAAGACAACCATGGCTTAAATGGTTCTAAATTGTCTGTACTATCTTCGCCTTAAAGCTTTGCACCCATCTTCCAATCACCCTGTATAACTCAATATTCTGTGAATATTTCAAGCGTCTACCTGTTACCGTTATCAATGTCGAGCAAAAACGAGCAAAAAATTACGTTTGTTGCATGGGAGCCTCCTTAAATATTTATTTTATTCTGTTGTTTAGTATTTGTTGTTATAGCGGCAACAGAAATACATCATCTGTGAAAATTTCAACAACTATCACGGTTCATGAGATACAGCCTGGTGACTGACGGACAGACAGACGGACAGCGGAATCTTAGTAATATGGTCCCGTTTTACCCTTTAGGTACGGAAAAGTATATTCAAAAACTCCGGCTACAGAAAAATCACGTTCTAAAAAGTAAAGTATGAAGCATCAAAATATTCTCATCTGAATGTCGTGGTCGTTGGCTGACTATCTTTGCATACCGAGTTACGTAAAGATGGTCACCCATCCAGGGACCGACCGCGGCAAGCTTAGTTTAACCTGATCGATTGACCGGTGCGGCTGCTATTTTTTTAGCCACAAAACACATAAACTTTCCAAAATATATTTTCTATATGATACTGCTGTACATACAAAATACGTTGCAGAGTTTAGAAGAACACGACCACACAGACAGACAGGAAAAGCGAGTTTAATTTATAATATGTCCTAGCTTGCGCCCGCGGCTTCGCCCGCGTGGAAGTCAGAAATAAAGCCTCTAACTTATTTAAAATGATAACGATTAATACCGTATTTCTGTACAGACACAGCACATCAAGCTACCCCAATCTGTCAAATTTCTTTGATAGATTTTCAACTTTATAACATAAGCGTAAGGTTCATGTTCAATTAAGAAAATTTGACAGTTTAGGGTCGCTTGATGTGCTGGCGTCTGTACATAGCTTTCCAATTACCGTTTTATAATTGCCCTTTTTTAAGTATTAAAATGGATATAGTATGCGGTGGAGGACTTTGTTTTATAATATGTAGTGATTATTTATGGGTTGACCACGGGTAGAGGTGACCTACAGATATAGGACTATATAGATGCACTTCTGCTCGTGCCTTCGGAGTAAGCAGGCGTGAAGTTATGTTAAGTATAGATCTATATTTCAGGTTGTAGAAATGACGGGGTACCAAGCTTTGCGCCTCGCGAAGATGAGCGGGAAGATAGTCGAGGACATGTTCGACAAGCCCAAGTGGATCGGAGGCACCGAGTCAGATATGTTCAACAAGTTAGAGGAAATCGCTGGTACAGTAATAGCTGACGTATCATCATCATTACCTACCAGAGATCGGATATTCGGATGCATATTTACCTAAATTTTTAGCCATGAAAGTATGGAAGCGGCTTTATAAATTATTAGTAATATTTATTCAAAACCCCGGGATTCTTGGATTGCATAACTATTCAGATGTGTATTAATTTAAAATTAATGTTTAACCCGATACAAAAATGTGTATGTACTGGAGAAGGGGTGGTTTGTATTAGTTAAAACAAAAAATAAACAAATTACTTACCTAAATTAAGACTTTTTCGATACAAAAGCGCATTCCATGTTAGCCAACATCTCAACTTTAGGTGAATATGCATCCGAATATCCGATCTCTGATCATTACAGACGAAAAACGTCGTAAATGAAATGAACTTAAGAGAGGTGTATCAATGATTTTAATGACTACTAGCGGCCCGCCCCGGCTACGTACGGGTAGATATAGGTATTTAACAGAAGGATGGTTGCTGAATTAACAAAGATTTAAAAAGTGAAAAATGTTAATTAAATTACATGGTTAATGTAATTGGTGGTTATGCATGGTACAGTCAGCGTCAATAATATCGGGACGAACAGACTGTTCAAAATGATCTAAACAACTATGAAAATTAAATATTAACTCAATGACACAAGGAATGTTTCAGAATGAAGACAGTACACGACAACTGTCATGCTGGCAAGAACTTTATCCAATTGAGATAAAGTTTAATTTTCTTTAGTTGTTTAGATCATTTTGAACAGTCTGTTCGTCCCGATATTATTGACGCTGACTGTACAGGTACTGATGTAACCTTGAATACGAAGTGATTTATTTGGATATAAAGATTAATACCAAGGTATGAATAATGTGGCCTAGTTTGTACCGGCCCGGCGGCGTTACTATTGCATATTTTAATATGAAAAAGTAGTTATTGTGACATAACTGTAATAGATAGACATATGGTATCGCATACTTTTGTAGATATTGATGTCCTATATAAAACTGTAGGACATTACTTTGCTCTATTGTCAATAGTTTTCGCAGCGTACGCGATATAAGGATTTTTTTTGGTATTTTTTTTTTCACTTTGGGTTTTCAATTATTTTTTCAGTTTTCACATTATCGAAGTTTTCATACAGATCCCTAACTTTTTTGAAAATATTCTTTCGCCTATGTTCATCAGGGATAGTGTAGGATTCGAATGGTGAAAGAATTCGGTCCAGTAGCTTCAGAGCCCATTCAATTCAGACAAAGAAACAAATCTTTCATCTTTATAATAATATATAGTGTAGATGTAAAGCCATATTTCTTACGTCCATTCAATCATGTTTTGTTCAACATACAGCTTGACACTGACTTGCAAATTGAAAAAACCGAAGAAAATGTTAATTTCGCGGGCTACCCCCTTAAGTAGAAATTACTGTTCCCCAGATTCCGAGGCCCCCTCCACAGCGTTCCTGTCAGGCCGCCTGTCTCGTGCACTGGAACACGCACAAGGACGCTGGGGCGGCACGAGGCTCAACTGGGCAGTGCAGAGTGCTGCGGCTGATTTCTTGCATCTCATGCTGGCTAGCATGGCACATCTCGCGCCTAAGGCCAGGTACCATCACATGCAACAACTTTGACCACACTGTGTGCCCTAAATAGCGATTTTTCACACCAAAAATAAAAGTCAGTTTTTCAGCAAACATTTTAGCTCAGTGATACTTCACTGAGTAAAAATGTTTAGGTACTGGAATGTTCCCATAAACGTAATAAAATCATATCAGGTTGCAGCAGGCCTCAACTATGATTGTTATGAAGTATCACTGAGCAAAAATGTTTGCTGGGAACTAAGTATAGTTTGATGTCTTGAATGCGTAGGTAACGGCTATGTGATAGGTCTTATTAATTAACTAGTAATCGAATTTCGACCATAATTCATATAAGTAAAAAATATTAGCTTTCTGTACTCCTCCATATAAATGTAACTATGCCAAGTTTCATACTCCTGCGTCCGCGTAATTTTTGGAAACCACATATATGCAATAAATGAAACCACAAGTAATACTAGTCCACAGAAGTATAGAAAAAATAAATATTAAATGAAAAACATTAAATTAAAAAAGTCAAATTTTCAAACAAAATAAACATCAAAATGAAATAAGTAAAAGTAAAAACTCTGTTTACACAACGTACCTTTTTACCTCGTCGTTTAGGTGTACCGATTTTACATTTTAGTCAAATAAGCAGAATACGTAACAGTGTCGTGATAGTTTGCACTGCGTGGCAACTTCGCTTTTCAATGTTCAAGGATTCAAGTTCATTGAATCATTGGCCTAGTGATCCCAATTCTACAGTGTTCAAATTTGATTAAAATTAAAACTCTACTTTCTGACCTAATTACTGGACCGATTTTGTTTTATTTTGTGTGTCGTCAGAAAAGTCAATAACAATTATGTGGTTTAATTTATTGCATATATGTGGTTTCCATACTGTATAGATTAACTGGCGAAACTTCACAGATGGGTATATATGGCACATGGTTAGGCGTGTCGATTATGGCAAGCCCCCCCCAAATTGGGGGGCCTAAGTCCAGCAGTGGACGTCTTCCGGCTGAAATGATGATGATGGTTAGCTTTAAACATTTTAGACTTAACAATATGCACAAAGTTAAAAACCGCTTCGCCAGGACTACTCTGGGTCTTTAAAATTATAACTCAATTGAAACTGAAGCACTCTTCTATTCTTATTTAATTTTGTACCAGACTGCGCCATGTTTATGCTAAATCCCATGTTAAAACAATATGGAATATGCAAGTAATTCAAAACTTTTTCATTATTTTAGTAATTATACAGAAAATTGCTATTCTTTTTAAAAAATGTATCCAACTAGGCCAGAAAGAGCGTTATGTTTTACGAGTGTGTATGTATGTTTGATGCGGGAAGCACAGAACCGGTCGAGGTGGCGGAGCTTAGGGGAGGCCTATGCCCAGAAGTGGACGTCTTTCAGCTGAAATGATGATGATGATGATGATGATGTATGTATGAATGTGGATTTCTTTGTCGCGCTCTGTAGTCTAAACGGATTTATGTATATGTGTATATATACAAGGTGTAACTTAAATAACGCACAACCTCTTAAGGGGTCATTGTACTCATCATTATCAACAAGTTTTACTATGGGACCAAACCTGAAATCGCGAAACAAAATCAGCTGTTTATGTGAATAACGATTTATGTGAATACAAGTGTATGGAACAGCTGATTTTGTTTCGCGATTTCAGGTTTGGTCCCATAGTAAAAGTTGTTGATAATGATGAGCACAATAACCCCTTAACAGGTTGTGCGCTATTTAAGTTACATCTTGTATATTAAAATTATGAAAATTAAAATGGCCGATTTTTGGCGCCATATTTAATTTTTCTTTCTCAATACCTATCGAGTGGGGTATCAAAATAAAGGGTTTAACCTCAAAAATAATTATATTAACTAAAAAGTGTAAAAAAAACCGACAAACAAAACAAAAGTTTCTTGATTCCATCTGTCTTAATGCACACTTTTTACGCAGTCGGTTTTTTTTTTAAATTCTTATTTCTTTCTTCTACAGATTTTGCCTCAGTTTCCACGACGAGGTCAGATACTTAGCGTCAGATGAACACAAATATGAAACTGCGTTGGCGCTGCAAATAACGAACTTACTGACGAGAGCGTTTTGTTCACAAAGGTAAAGTTTTATTAGTTATTCTCTGTGGTTTTAATTGTGATTATGGCGCACTACTTTTTGTCGTCCTTAAACAATGTCCCGCATCGATTTCGATGTCGCCGGACATTTCATGCGTAATGGGACGTTGCGTAACTTCTGGGGATGTCTGGAGACACGTGTCGCGGGACATTTGTCCCCTAGTGAATACACAAATATTAAGTCATCATCTTACATTCTCTGTATCTTCTATTTCAGAGTCGGAATAAATGATCTTCCACTATCAGTAGCGTTCTTCACATCAGTGGAAGTGGACCAAGTACTAAGAAAAGAGTCAAATCTCAACTGCACAACACCATCCAACCCTCACGGCTTAGATAATGGCTATGGAATCCCCAATGGAGAATCTTTGAATATATTTGAAGTATTAGATAAATGTAAATTAAATAAATCAATTAAATAACGTTTTGATTTTTTTTTAGGTGAGAAGCCATGTTATTGACTGATAGGAAAATTGCCGGTATTAGCTTACCGTTCTGTGCCCTTTCCACAGCACTGAAAAGTTAACCGGGAACATTTTAACCCCCTCCCTGGTTGACTCTGCCGTGATAGACTGATACGGTGAACGCCTGAACAGCGACTTCTACTACAGATCGGCCCGTGAACCCATTGTAGTGGTATCTACAACGCCACAGAGGAACTAGCATATACAGGGTGTAACAGAAACCCTATTGCTATTCTTAAGCACTAAAGATAACAGCTGGTATAGAATCGCTATACATAGTTTCCACTCAAAATAAAATACTCTAAGAATTGATAACATATTTTTGGTTTCTTAATTATGTTTCTTAAATTCAAATCATATTAACAAACGTCACCGTACTACGTAGTTCAATAACTTACAACGTTACTTACCAATATCACGATACTTCTTTTCCGATTTATGTGTTTATCTCAATTTGAAAAGTTCGGTTTCTGGTATCAATGTATTAAAAATTCTCATAACTTCCGAACATGTAGAGATACGATTAAAAAACCATTTCAATATCGTTTGATAACATCCAAAGAAGCCGTGCCCTTGGTATGTTATGTATATAACTATATACCCTTTCCGTTACACGTTGTATACAACGTCCTGACATCAATTTAGTCGGCACACACCTACTCTGTAGGACGTCACCGCCCAGGTGTCGTGAAGAAAGCGACGTGTTGTTGACAAAGTCGTAGCGCGCCTACCGAAAAATGAATAGCAGTCACTCACATGAGCGCACGTTTGCAAGAGCGAAACGTGGCGTTTATAAATTCCCATCTGGCCCAGTGTTGGCAAACATAAGAAGGGGCCTGTCTTAACAGGCATACCCCCCGCAGCCAGGAGCCCCAGGACCGCTTGCCACGCCCCCGGGGACGTTGCAACTTCTCCCGTGGCTCCATTATTGCTAGGCATCGTCTGTTTGGCGTTTTCATTGACCGTCCCCCGATGGCTACGTGAGAATGCTTTGATCTACTCTATAAATCTTCATAGTAACGTCCTGAAGAAGTCGAGTGCTTGGCGATGGTTCGCCGAGCAACAGGAGGCGTTTGAACGCATCAAGTTTCTCCTCGTGTCCGCTCCTATTCTCTGTCAGGCGGATGAGTCGAAGCTATTCGTTCTTTGTACTGACAGCAGCGCTTATTGAGTTGGGGCTGTTCTTATGCAGGGAGAGGGACACGACGAGAGGCCGATTGAGTTCGCAAGTCGACTCCTCACTATAGCGCTGAGAGGAACTACTCCACGACCGAGCGGGAAGCTCCCGCCGTCGTGTGGGTACTCGGTAAGTTCCGTGGTTATGTGGAAACCGCGAAGGTCACAGTTAGGACGGACCACCAGCCTTTGCGGTGGCTGATGAGTCAAAGGTCACCCAGTGGCCGAATGTCCAGGTGGGCTCTCACATTGCAAGAGTTCGATCTTAGCATTGAATAAACGCCCGGTCGCTCGAACGTGGTTGCAGATACGCTGTCGTGACCTGTTTGTTTGGAAGACCAAGATTTGTGTGACCTATGCATGACAGTCATTGATATGCCGAAGAGCAACAGTGGTGATATCTGCAGCAATCATATATTGGACCCAGAGGTGCGGAAAATTTTCGAGGATATGGAGTTTGACGAACCCTCTAGGGGGAAACCATGGTCTGATAGCGCGTACACCAAATCCGACGGTAGGTATCTTATACAGTTACAGCTTAGGACTGTAGCTTAGTTGTGCCCGAGCACAAACGCAGGCAGGTCATGGCTGAACTCCACGATGCGCCGACAGCCGGCCATTTTGGCGTGGAGTGCACGTTAAGCCGCGTCCGTGCAAGGTATTATTGGCCTGGCATGCGCACGTTCATCGCAAACTATATAAAGGAGTGCGTGCCGTGCCAGAGGTACAGACGCCACCAGGTCAAGCTATCCCAAACGGTTAAATTTTCCCAATTGAACATGAACCTTAAAACATTGTAATAAAGTTGAAAATCTATCAAAGAAATTTGATCGCAATCCTCTGATTGTGAAGGCCGCTAGTTATGTCCCCAATAGGATTAGTAGAATTTGCCGGCCGAGACATATTCTCTCTGACCCAGACGACCCCATTACTCTTCTCCAAGAAAGCAATAGGGCCACCAGTACAGCTCGCACACGCAAACAACCGTCATTCCGAACTCGCCGCCGAGGTCCTCGCGCCTCGCAAAGACCCCAAGTTAACGATCATCAGACCCCCGACCATCCCTTGCTCATTGAAGCGCCAGGTGGCGGCAGCCCGCGCCGCAGCTGAGCCAGTAGAGTTAAATTCCCCGATTGCTAATAATAATGATGATAATTTGATCCAGCCTGTCCCTTGCTGTCCCCCTATCAGTGACGCTCTGAGCCGAGGCCCGTACCACACAGGGGGTGCCCTTAGCGTGTTTTTTTTTCTGTCGGGCATCTCGTAGTTGAGGCCGTGACTACTTAACCGGGCTTTCCTGGGGCTGCCATTAAGAATTAACTTAACGCCTCCAGCCAGGGCTTAAAAACTACTTAAATACTAGGTCACTGCACGCTGAGGGCACCCCCTGTGGGGTACGGCCCTCGGCTCAGGGCGTCACTGTTAGGGGGACAGCAAGTGGGGACAGGCTGGGTCAAAATATTGGCATTATTATTATTAATAGGGGAATTTAACTATACTGGCTCAGCTGCGGAGCGGGCTGGCGCTTCAACGAGCAAGGGTCGGTCGGGGGCTCAGCGTGCAGTCGCTTAGTAATTTAAGTAGTTTTGCGAACCTAGCTGGAGGCTTTAAGTTCTCTTAAGGCAGCCTCAGGAAAGTCCGGTTGAGCAGTCACGGCCTCTCAAGATCAACTGCGAGATGCCAAACAAAAAAACAAAAGAAAAACGCGCTTCACCATAAAGCACTTCATGATTAGTAGCTCATCATTGCACCCGTGCGGAGCCGAGGCGGGTCGCTAGTAAACAATAAAATAACCAATCTCATCCTATAAGTATCAAAAATAGAAAAGCAACTTACTGCCTACTTTTTGTACCACTATAAAATTTTCTTGAGGTTTAGTAGGTACTTTGTATTAAACGATGTTGGGGAATATTTTCCCATTCCTCTACGACTGGCCACTTTCTCTTCGATGCTAGCTTGAATCGTTCCCCTGATTTTCTATACACTCTTGTTCTTCCGTCGTTCATAAAGAGCATACATCTTGATTCTTATAAGAACATAACTCTTCATGTCCACGCTCCATGTAGGAAGGGTTCGAATGTAGTGCCAATGTCGAATGATAAGGATATTTGTTGCGTGAAATGGAACGAATTATAAGATGCCAATGCCAAAATGACACTAATGAATGCAGAATTGCAGTTGTACCGTTCCAGTTGATAAAAGCAGTATCTTAAGCATAACGCAAAACGTACAACAATTTCCTTTTAGATTTGTCATGAAACATTTTGTTCACAAAGGCTTTTAAAAATAACGATTTTTGTTAGTTAATCAGATCTTTTGTTAATTAATCTTGGATTTAACAGTTTCTTTCTGTTATTGCAGGTATTATTATATATATGAAAACAAAATAAAACTCACTCACTCACTGACTAATAGTCACATAATGTTTAAAATGTAAAGTATGGGGTTCGAACGTCTGAAACATTAACCTATTTTTGTGCGAACGTGTGTTAGACGAAAAATAACAAAATAAAATCTTTAAAACATCAGTCTGTTTAGCGTGATAAATTCATGTTTTTAATAAACAACCATGTCTAAAGTTACTAAAAGGAAACATGTGATGAATGAAGCTCTCTGGGACGACTATGAGCTGCCTAAAGAGAATCAAAGTATTGTTAAAGTTTTGAGAACTAAAGGCAATAACTTACATGAGGTAAGAATATCTAACAAACAATAGTCATTTGCAAAGCTACATAAGCATACCAGCCGGCACCAGTCAAGCATGTCTGTATATTGAATTTATTCACAATCTTTGCATTCAGTGTTCTATCTTTAACTGTAGTATCTTTTCATTCAGGAAAAATTTTAGCGAAAAATTATTGTTTAACTTTTCTGCCTATTTCTTTTTTCAGATTACTACACCAACTGGCGAGGAATACTTGGTGTCTATGCCAACGAAATTCAGAAAAAACATATGGGTGAAAAGAGGAGATTATATTCTAGTGGAACCAATAGCAGAGGGTGACAAAGTGAGAGGTGAAATAGTGAAAATAATGAACAAAGACTCTATTAAATATTACAAAGAAAATAATGTGTGGCCCAAAGAGTTTGAGGACAAAAAAGAAACTGATGCTGATGATGATGACGAATTATTTGTGAACACCAATAGAAAACCTATGATGACTTATAGTGAAAGTGATTCAGATAGTGATACGAACAGTGATGAAGATAGTGATAAAAAATAATATTTATTGGCTATATTCTGTATTTTTATACACAACCCTCATCTTCAAGCCTTGTAGGCTTTGATATGAGCAGCTATAGCATGTTGGCTATAGGTTTTTGCACAATATAAGAGTAACTTTTTGCTGACAGTAGCCATAATTTTCCAGCACAAGAAATACTGGTTTTGCACTTTGATTTATAAAAATGGACTGCGGAGCAGTTTAAAAAATTAAATATTATAATTTATATCTTCTGAGGCTAAGGGAATAAAACCTCAGTGTAATGTCAGCTTTAATATTGAACTATTTGACCCAATTTATTATATTGTTGTGGATTGTTACTGCTAGAATAAAAAAAATACATTTGGCTTTGTTTACTTTAATTTAAATAATTGCAACACATAATATCTACAGTTGATTCAAAGCCTTAACAGTCATTTATTTGAGATCATTAGAACTGGCCTAGCCTGAACAGACTTATTAATAAATACATATTAAATTATATTAATAATATTTATTGACATTCTACAATGAAAGACTAAACAAATTATTTATCCATCAGCTTTTACATACATCATACACCGCCCCATGGTAGGCGGAAACTACAGAACGCCTGTACGATCCATACATACTCCTTTCAGGTTATCTTTTGATGTACCCATTAAAATACATTGTTAAGAAAGCAATATTGTATTACAATCAACTTGTCTGATTTTTTCTTATGTGTAATACTAGTTATATGTCACCATAATTTTCTTAATGAATACTTCTTGATCTACATACATTACATTACATATAGATTCATATCGCTCAAGCAAATGCACTAGTAATTTCAAATATTAAAATATTTTTTCACTTATTTTAAATGTAGGATGCTATTGTTTCAAACAGTTTATTTAATATCTGCATCAATATCATCAGCCATTATGTATTCATAAATCCTTTTGATAAGCTCAACAGATTTCACTTTGGACCATCCATCAGTCTTGGTGATCAGCTTTGCCTGACCATCTTTGATAAACTCCAGAGTTAACTGTTTCAAGGCATTAGCAGAGTGGAGGTCAGCCAATTGTAATGTTTCTATTGCATTTTCAACAGTCAGCTTCTTATGCAAAGCTTCCTCACAAAGACTCTTCAGTCTACTGAGTTGGTAGTAGTCGGCAGCAGCAAGCAACTTCTCTGGTATCTCATCAACCCTTGGAGCTTTGTCACTGTATATAAAAGTCAGGACTTCTCTCAGGACTTCAGACTCAAGTGGGGACTCAACGACATTAGTGTAGCATTCAGTTGTGTTATGCTCAAAATGAGCTTTCAGAACAGCACTTCGACTGGCTAAAACTGCCTTATGCACCTTGTATTCCACTGTCTCTGCAGATTTCATGGTTACATCAGAAAACAAGCCATTGTTGAGTAAGTTCTCGAAATCATTACTCAATTGAGCCTCAGGGACATTGGAGCGATCTACTTTTATATCATTTGTTACCATAAACTGGAATTTTAGTCTTAGACTACCATCACTTAGCAAGAATATGTCTCTGCCATCGTAACTGGCTATATCTCGCTTGAACAACGTAGCTAAGTACTGCCATTTATTCGCCTGAACAGTATGGTACTCTTTTATCACAATAGATCGCTCTTCAAATCGTTTTAAACATATTGTCAGAATTGACTTCAAGAACACGGGAGTAGGAGACAAATAGTAGATTTCTATGATATCGTTATCCCTCCCCAAGAATTGCATTTTTAATTGGAATCGTGATTCTGATAAATCGGTTGGATCCTTGGATTTTTCTGTGCGAAATTCTCGGGTAGTTTTATTTTCTAATAGGATGATAAAATTTGGCACAGTCCATATTATGGTGTTTATTTTAGTTTGTCCCTCGGTGCGTGTTGTATAATTGATACTAGACATTTTTAAGATAAAATTTGAACACTGAGATAATCTTATTTATTTATTTACAAGCAACACACAGGAATTCAATTTGTCATTAGAATTTGTCAATGTCAATAATGTCAAACTTCAAAAGATGGTGAAATTCACCAATAAAAACACCGCAGTAATGTTGTTCTGCGTTAAAAAAAACTAAAATTCATTAAAATCGACTAAAATTTGACGTTCGCCGTAGTTTACAAAGCTAGTTTAAAATTAATTTAAAATGTGCTGCGTGTAAATCATATTCGAAAAATAATAAAAACTGCACTGCACTCCGTGATGATGAATTATTTGAAATATAACTTATAACACAAATATAACTTTCCTCTCTTAAAAATCCCATGCAATTTCATAGGTACCAGAGAGTAATGAAATGATAATTGATTGAAACTCTAGCAAATTACGCAAACACTTATCACTCTTTGTAAATCCAAAATTTTTTGCTCGACCGACGTCGATATTTTCGTTCTTGGATGGACTTTTCTTTCCCATTGTTTTGGATAAAGAATTGATTTGACAATACGATTTTGCTATCTAATCTGTAATGAACTTGTGATCGTAAAATAATCTTGTTGATAAAAATATCAGTGATTTATCGTAATGTAATAACGTTCGATTCATCAAAGCGTAACAGTGAGAGGTGAAGATTACTAAATAAAAAATTTCTTATTTTTTTCTCGCGACAAATGTTATTTGGTGCTCATTAGTATGGAGGATTATAAGTTTCTATTTAAAGTAGTGTTAGTTGGTAATGCGGGGGTTGGAAAAACATGTTTGGTGCGTCGCTTTACTCAAGGTCTCTTCCCACCTGGGCAAGGTGCTACAATTGGTGTTGATTTTATGATTAAAACTGTAGAAGTTGACGGTGAGAAAGTGAAGGTGAGTTCCTTTAACGCTTGTACATATTTGGCATCACTATTGCATCATTTTTAATGCTGAAATTGGTACTTTAAACATAAATTGTTCATGTTTTTGTTGTTAACAAAGACCTTGTGTATATGAATCAGGTCCTTGTAACAAATTATCATGCAACAAAAGCAACACCAATCTCACATCCATAATGTACATATATTTTAAGTATGTGATTGAGTTTTAGTCGTGAATTTATTAATTTTTCATTGAACCAAAAGCAAATATGAAAGTTACTAAAATTACTACTTACCTATTATTTAAAAGAAATTATAGTATAGCTTTCAATGCCAATAGAAACTACTGTTATGACATTTTTTCTATTTCCATGCAAAAAGTGATACAACAAATCACTTCAAATCTATAAAACAATACTCAAACATGCATGAATCATGATATCACAAATCAACTAAATCTTTTAAAAGTTTGAGTAAGTAATTTAATATTAATGCATACATGAACTCACAGTAACTTCTTGTATTATATGCATGCGGGTTGCGAGTACTAAGCACCTGACCTTCCTGAAGAACATCACCATATAATAAATTGATGGAAAAATATTCAAGGGAGGATCATTATTATTTATTAGTCATGCTTTATACCTGATTTTCTATGCCAATTAATTACCAATATAATTAAAAAAAACTCATATACATATTTTTTTAGTTGCAAATATGGGATACAGCAGGTCAAGAGAGGTTTCGTTCCATCACACAGAGTTACTACAGGTCTGCTCATGCCCTAATATTGGTGTATGATATATCTTGCCAGCCAACATTTGACTGTCTGCCAGACTGGCTCCGGGAAATTGAGGAGTATGCCAACAATAAGGTTCTTAGGATATTAGTTGGTGAGTATAGAATTTCCAATTTTAAAATTTTATCCCATTTTGTTTTTCACTAAAATAATCATAAGGGTACTATTAGTTATCTATTATACAATAATACTAGCTTTTGCCAGCGGCTTCGCCCGTGTGGACGTTGGTGTATTATACATATAAAATCTGTTGCATAGTTTAAAATATCTAAGCACACAGACACGAAAAGCGACTTTGTTTTATACTATGTAAAGATGTGAAACAAAAACTTAAATACTAATGCATTAGAAATACATTACATTTTAAATGAATTCTTTCGAATGTCGACCACTGTTTCAATAATTATGTTTACTCCTTAAGGAATGAAAGTGTGATGTACCTACAGTTGATATAATTATGATAATGATTGGAAGGAGAAAGTGCATTGCCTTGCCAGACCTTATACAACGATTATAGAATCACAGTAGGTACAATTTTATTGGGGACATGACCTTATCAGGAACTTGTTAGTTCATTGATTCATTTGACCCTAATTCCAGAAACAAAGCTGGAACTGATCAATGAAATGGAGGCCATTTAGGTTAAGGACGTGACATTTAAAGTTTTACTTTCGAACATTTATTGATGTTGAAGAATGTCTAATTTCATTAATGTGAATCAAATTATCGGACTTTCTGAACGTGTGTCGGGACGGTTCTCACGTTTACGGTAGTTTGATAGCCATTATGCTGCGGCCACATTTGTGAGGAGATTGCAATGCGATGGCGATTATGCTTAAACAAACTCCTAGAACCATATGATGGAGGAGGTTGGGTTGGTTGTATCACATAAGTAACCGATGTGGATATTTATGCCTTAAACCTAAACTTACGTTTTTTAACCCTAAGATAAAGTGTTCTCAAAATATGGCATAATAAATTACAGGTAACAAAACTGATAGAGAAGACAGGGAGATCCCGAGACACATTGGAGAGGACTTCGCACAGCGCCACGGCATGTACTTCCTAGAGACATCAGCCAAAGAGGCCGAGAATGTCGAGAGATTATTCATGGAGATAGCCGTTGAACTTATGGAGGTAACCTATGATAAATTATGATGATGATGCTAAATTATATTTTATTAATGTAAACAGGTTCTTAAACACACGTCAAAATTATTTTATTGTTTAAAGATACTTACCTACATTACTTCAGTGTTTCCTATCCCAGGACTCTGAAGAAAACTAAGAGGTCTCTTTTCTTTTGAAGTCCAGACATAATCTTCGTCAGGCATAATATGACGACCATGCATATTAAGTTCTGAAATAGTCAGCTCATCCCCATCTCTATCCATCAGTCTAGACATGGAGTGAGGAGTGGCGACATAATAAATGGGATTTCAGAGAATTCCAAATATGTAGTTTTTTTTTTGGTTACATAAAACCGAAATGTCTGTCGGTTTTATGAAACCGCAAGCTGTAACGGCTAAGTAATATTCTATTACTGTAAAAGCCTCATCATGGCGAAGTGGAATTTTGATGGCTGCAAACAGAAGGAAACCATTGTCCTTATCTTTACGTGCTGTTGCACAGTGAAACTATTTTATTGTATTTATACCATCATACCATAAAATAAAAAAATGACTCATTGTTAGATTTAAGAAACAAGTTATACTTTACTATTGCTTCGTAGTAAAGTCCTTGGCACTTCCCACAATTATTTCCGGCTACGCTAAATACCAAAAGTGGCCGTGGAAAATTATCTGACAATGTACTTCTATTATCTCTAATGGATATCAAACGGTTAAAAGTGTTTACTCATAAAGAATTATAAATTACTTTTAACCCATTTAACACTGAAACAACAAATGTTAAGCAGCTGAAATGAAATTATTTCGATAAAAATATTGTTAAACTTGTTATTAAATTAAAAAACATTCGGCCTTATTCATAAAAAGTTATCGAACATCTAAACAGTTGCTAAAGTCTGGTTTTCAAAGAGAAACCATAAAAAAAACAACTGATGTGTATGTACAGACGCCAGCACATCAAGCTACCCCAATTTGCCAAATTTCTTTGATAGATTTTCAACTTTATTATTAAGGTTCATGTTCAATTGGTAAAATTTGACAGTTTGGGGTAGCTTGGTGTGCTGTCGTCTGTACATGTACAAAGTTATATTTACCTAATGGTTTTTCTTTAGAGCAGTGGCGGCCCAGTGGTTACGGCCGCGACTTACGAGTTGTAGGTCGTGCGTTCGAACCCAGCCAGGCGCATTATTTCATCACCACTACTCTCAAACGGTGAAGGAAAACATTGTGAGAAACCGGCATGTCCTAGAACCAAAAATTCGAAGACATGTGACATCTACCAACCCGTACTGGGCCCGCGTGGTGGATTACGGCCCACTCCCTCTCACCGAGAGGAGGCCTGTGTCCCAGCAGTGGGAACGTTATAGGCTGAGTATGTAATGGTTTTTCTGCAAGGTGAACCGCGAAAACCGTGCAGATTTTGTGGTTCACACGTTTGAATAAACTAGGCCACTGGGCCAGAGGTTGATATAGTCACATCCCTTCATGTGGGTCATGACGGGACCACCAAGTATTCTAATGGTGGGATGAGATGTGACCTCACTGTACCTTTATTGCACGAAAAACTGTTTTCACAGGAAATAATGAGCTCGGACATCCCACATGGAGCGATAGATACGATTTTTAGTATGAGTGAGCGAGACAATGCTATTCAAACAGACGCCAACAAAATATAAACGTGATAATTTTTGACACGATATGGCGATATGGATTTAAGGATCATTAAAATTATCGATAAATCCTCTATAACTTCATTTAATCCGCGTGAACGTCTTTTTCATGAAATATTCATTAATACCTAGTTATTTAATCATTATAATTATGTATCTACGTATAATTATACATTTTACGGTTGCGAATCAGGAAACATGCCTGACCTGACCAAATTGCAAAAACGTAAGAAATATTTGAATATTACAGGCTAACCTGGCGCTTTCTCCTTAAATATCTGTGCTCAACTGAAAACATTTTATATTTTTGTTTTCTCATTTTGACTTGAATTTTGTACATTTCAGCAAGCTAAATGCAAGGAGTTGCCGAAATACGACGGCAGCTTAGGACCAATCAACGGCAAGACGACGTCAGTAGGTGACGGTTCATGTTGTCTACGCTCGTAGACTTAACGAATTTATCTCATTGATATTAATAACTATTAACGTACTGCGGTGTTTATGAAAAGAGCCTTTTTTACTGCCATTGAGTAGTAATTGCTTAACAAGTGCGTTTGTGACGGTCACTCGTTCTGACTGTTCCACAACATCCATTGCGTTGCGATGATAAACGTGGACCCGATTTTTAAAACACATGGTGTAGTGATTTTTTTAAAATTTGTCAAAATGAACACAATTTATTGTCATTAACGTCCTTGTTTCGCAATTTGTGTGGAATGCCTAAGGGTTCTAATTTAACCCTACCTAAGCACATAGGCTTTTATACGAAGCATTATGGCAATGCATCGCTGGTGATTGGTGAAAAATAATGACACTATTCAATAAAACAAATAAAAAGATAGATGAATGATTATTTAGTTGTTGGCAATTGCTTAACTTATGTTTGACTATATAACAGTACGAACGTACGATTTAAAATGAAGGAATTGAGATTATCTTGCTAACGAATTAATTATTGTTTTTTTTACTTTTGTGTTAGTTGTTACGATGTTTTTTTTTAACTGTTTTTTATTTTTTTATTCTTGCCAACGAATGAAGGACTGATGAGAATTTTAATTTGTATATTTTGTTTTTAATAGAAATATCTTTTCATTAACATCGCATCGGACGTGTCGTGTATATCGTAAAACGGAGGTCATTCCACTCGCTTTTAAGTGCTGTGCCGTTGTCGCAATGTCATGACGCCATTGTCATTCGTCAGTCACTAATTCGTGTCAATTCGTAGATGTAGTGTGTCGGTACCATTGTATTGCATATCAAGTGTTAATTCTATTTATAGTGTAAAATTGAGACCAAACATAGGTTTACTCGATTCAATGTACATACATGCATAAATACATAACGTTAAAAAAACGTCAGCGAAGAATAGTGAAATCTTTGACGGAAACTAATAATAAACCACTTCTGAATGTTCACTAATAGGTATGTATTAGAGATCTTGTTTCCCAACATATAATTTGTGTATTTAATGATATGATGTATTCTTCAGTTCTGCATTTAATTTATTTACATTTTTTCCTCTAATTATATTGAATGACGTCTACCTATCAATGTAGTGTGCGACTGTCTTAACTTATTTTTATGACACGATAGTTACGTCTATTGCCTCATAAAAAGGACACATTTTGATCATTTGTTTTATTCTTTGGTGTCTTGATACATAAAAATTATATCTATCTGATAATACAATTATATATACCATACCGGTAAATAACAAAAAAAAAAAAAACCGAATGCCTTCGCGTTTCGTAACTGGAACAAACTATTACAAAAGGAGCAATTATATTAGAGATGACAGGACTGCGATGTATTTTAGTCGATTCAAATCGATAACATTGATTTTATTGATTTAATCAGATTTCGATTAAATCTTTTGAATACTAATGGGTTCAAATAATTAATATTGCATCTTCGTGTAAAGAAAGGTAGCGTGAAGTTAATTGGATTATATTACAGAATGTGGTCGTGTTAAGGTGTAATTAGTAATAATTGCATGTTGTAAATCAGTTATCTGTCATGATAGTTGCTAGTCTTCGCTGCTAACGTCAAAAGAGTCATGACATTGTCTCAATGTAACCAAGTTATACAATTTGCTGTTTGCAACTTATGTTATTACTATTAGAATACAATTTAGTATACATCCTGATTGTTTGTAAAAATGTTTTGAAATTGTTATACGTACTAAGACCGTCTAAGTTCCTCGGTAGTTTATTAAATAAATTAAATAAGTTGTATGTTTGGGCAGCTTAATTAGATTGGTTATTTAAACAAATTGTTAATAAAAACTGATTGAAACAGTATTTTTTTGTACTTATTATTATTTTGAAGTATTTTTAAATGTAGTTATTACCTACTTAATTATAGTTTTGAAACATTTTTACGCAATGTAAAGGGTTTATTAGATCACCTCTCGGAATGGTTGACTAGATAATGTAGGATAATCTTACTGAAATACTATTTTGTAGACAGTTGACTAGAAATTAATGTACTATTAAAAGTTAGAACTGAAAGTAACCACAGGAATTACAGAATCGGAGACTGTTTTATTACGGGACAATATGCAAGTTTTGAATGAAATTGAAGGTAAGGTACACAGCTAGGTACTTAGGAATTGAAGGTAAGGTACAAAGCTAGGTACTTAGGTTACTTGAAAGAATCCCTAAATGAATGTGGCAAATGTAGCACTCTGGGCAATATATAACAACAAATTATTTGCACATGCTCCAAAATAATTTAAGTACCGTATGTCATAACTTCAGTTTCATTTTTGGCAAGATAGACTTTACGTGAATCAAAGAAAAGTGCTGAAAAAAATGTTGTACTTACATTTTGATAGAAATAAGGCCAATTTTCGTTACATTCCTCATAGATAAACTAAAGATGTTCTACTGGTGGAAATCAACTGTCTATCACATATTTTTAATGGTGGGAAATATGATGTGATCTCACTTATTGAAGCGTAATATTTCGATTTAAAAAGTGTTTTACTGCGAGTCTGGTTATCATAATACTTTTATTATTAAGCTACATAATAGTGTTTTAGTAAATTGTTAATTTTAACTTAGCATTAAAACAGTAATAATATTTATTAATTTCTTGTTGTAGGTGCCGATTTTGAAATTTTATATGTTATTTTTATACTAAACATCACACTAACTGTATAATGCACATACATGTGAATTGTTTAAAATGATTTTTATATTACTTATAGTTAAATATTTCATGTTATTCGTAATTTTGTGCAATATAAAGTTTATTTTTGTCGGCCACACTTGCCTAGTTGACAACGCTAAGTTGTAGATATCAATACTTAATATATTTTATTATGTTATAAATGGCGTACTTTTTATGCTTTTTTATAATGTTGAATTTGTCAGATACAATTTAAAGTTAGTTCGTGGCTGGTTGCACTTTTATTGGATCTGAAATAATTATCTAATTGAATAAATGTTTCTCCATATTACATTGATTATAATAATTATATTGAAATTAATCCTCACCAAAGAAATTGAATTATTGTAATACTCGGATTATAATAAATGATCACTTTGGATATAACTTGCTGTTGTTTCAATCGCTTAAGTTGTTAAGATTTAGGCCATGTCTCAATTCAAGCGATCGTCACGCAAATACGTGATCATCGCGATTATTTGTCACATAGGTTTTGATCGAAAAGCCCGAACGGACGTACTGTTGGCGCGACAACGCGTTTTGGTCACCGACCAAACGACTGCGAAGAGTGCTTTAATTGGGACACGGCCTAGAGACGGTCACTGACCACACGTTGGGTAAAAGCTTCTTCAGTCAGGCGCGACGCGACACTTGTAGAACAATTTCCATGAAGTTTTCATAGAAATGGTTCTACGAGCATCGCATCGCGCCTGTTTGAAGAAGCCTTTATGATCCAGCAGACAAAAGTAGAAAAGATTGGCAACTTGGTACGTATGTACGAGACATGCATGGTGTTTACCAGCAGCGGTGGTTGCCATAATTTTCCATAACGCATGGTTCGAAAACCAAAACCACCCTGCACCAGATTTACAGCTTCGTTATTAAATTTTATCCAATATACTTTTTGACCTCAAGAACAAAAAAACTGGAGCCTTATATTAAAGTTTATATCAATGCCTTAGAGTGAAAACCTCGTAAAAGAAGTAACTTTTCAGGAGGAAGAAAAATATGCTGACAGATGCGGGTGTCGGTTACAGAACTTAGCGATGGAAAGTTTAAAACTCACATCAAACGTGTCTTTACCAAAAAAGCATATTATAATATAAAAGACTACGTTGAAGACAGGGAAGTCTGGCATTAATTCCTTCTGCACATGTGGCTTCCCTGGTACCTCATTAACAGCATAACTATGTGAAAGTCTAATCACTGCTCCTAAATTACAATGATAATTTTTATTGCTTTTATTTTTTACAATGTCTGACATATATATATGTACATCAATTTTACTTTCGACTATTTATTATTAGTGATTGTCATCGAAATCATGTCACTTGGTTGAAATAGGTTCATTTTATATAGGTAGATTCTTTTACATATTGTGAATGAGAGAACGTTGTAGGCCTTACAGACTAGATTTGTAGACGAATTTCTATTCTGTATTTGCATTCCTCTAAGTACCTGGTAGTTATTGACAGGTCTGCACTGTCCTCCCAAACCTATTGTCACTGTAATTTGAAAACATTGTTAAAGCCAATTACGTAGATTGGAACGTACAAATCTAGTGATGTATCAACAAACTAAAAATTCAGAATCATCTAAAAGACATCTGATTCCTCAGGAACTAAATTTATTATTGGTGTCTCAATTTATCTCAATAAATACATTGTTTTGTAGATAAATTGTCAAAAATAGCGATAGCACATAAAATTTAATTCTATACTCGATTTCATCTTAACTGTCATCGGAAGGCATCGACTATCATGTTTATATTATTTATCGATCCACTCTAATGTCGCTTTGAAATGGCCGACGTTTAGGGGGAGTGTCTAGCGGAAATCGAATTTCTGAGTAATTTTTGCCAGATAAGGTGAGTAGCTGACCGTAAATTATAATTGTAATGAAAACCAAAACAATATAAAACATAAGTGTATCCAAAAACTTAAGCATAATAACAGTTGAAAGCATTTCCGGTGCGACAGCCGGCCGAGTTATTCAAAACAAAAGTGTTTTTACGGTATTTTGTAGTTTTCCATCCAGGTATTTATGGTGTTTTGTTACAGCTTTGTAATATAGTAAAAGAAACAATCTGTGTTCCGAACAAAATACCATTTTTTTATGTTACAATTTCTTTAAGTGGTCATGGTACAAAGAAATACTGTATCTATGTATGTGTAACCTGTAGCCTGGTTTTTCTAATTAGAAAAGCAATTAGTGTATGCCTAATGTTTATTGTTGGTTAAAAATACCGTAAGGCAGTGTTAAAATTAGTTTTTGAGTAAAAATAGAACTTTGAAAAATTGTTTCAGATTTAGACACCTCCACATACATTCCAAATTTAAAGACTGAGAAACTTTTTTTCAAAGTGGATAAACATGGCTTGGCGTTTCAAAGCCTCTAAGTATAAAAATGCGGCACCAATTGTCCCTAAACCAGAGGCATGTATTAGAGATATTTGTGTTGGATCATATCAGACTTATGGGAACAATATTTGTGCATCTGCTGCCTTCATGGCCTTTAACTGGGAGCATGTTGGGTCCAGCATGGCCGTGCTGCCACTTGACGACTGTGGCAGGAAGAGTAAGACAATGCCTTTGCTTCATGCACACTCTGATACTATAACGGATATGGAGTTCTCACCATTCCATGATGGATTGCTAGTGACTGGATCTCAAGATTCCCTGGTAAGTACTTGTATTGTAAAAATAATTGTGTGTTAAAATAAAATAACGTAGTAATAATTTCTTTGTTGAACAAATTCAAACGATTTTAGTCTAAGCATCTGGATCTATTCAATTATTTTAAACACAAGTAGTAAAATATAATTAGCTTACGTTTGAACATTGTACAACTATGAAAATTGGAAGATTAATTACATGATCTTAATTACACTATTATGATGTGTCTAACTGATTCTTTCTCTATATCTTGAACATAAATTTTAATGAAAAACCTGCTTTCATACAAACTATCCCTGATTGACTTTGAGCCAGTCTAATATTCAATAGTTCAAACTGATATTGCATGAGTTTCTCCAATCTCAACCTACTTGTTACTCAAAAGAAAAATAAATTATGGATACTAACAGTAAATCGGCTGTTCTAATCATCAATCTCAGAAATCATTCTTTTATTAAATAAAAAGGATTGTTCTCCAGAGAAGGTCCTTTAAAAGAGATCCTAGCTATGCCAGTATCATAACCAGTTGATTTTTTTTTTTTGGCTCCTCATTATAATTATGTTTGCGCTGTCTATGTGCACACATTAACATAGACCTCCTTACTCACTGGAGTGTGGAAACTAGATTTTGACTTTCCAATGGCAATATTTTAGCTAATAAGACTTGAAGTTTTCTATTAATGTGTTTAAACTTCAGCTAGACTAGATGCATAATGTTCACACTTATTTTAAATGGGAGTAAGCAGAGTAAAGTTTTTTGTAACGAAAATTGAATTTAATCTGCTTTTCGTAAAATATGTATTTAAACTCTTTGATTGTTTGTTGTTATTTTACAAGAACTAATATGTAATTTGACAGTAGATTACTGACCAGGGTGTCAGAAATACCTTGTTCCCTTATTAGTTCCTTAGAATCAGAATCTGAACTTTTGCTATGAATGTAGGCACAGGTATAAGATGTTGTACATAAATCAGTATAAGTATTTCTCATTAGCAGTCTGGAGTCTTCATTTATGTCCAGTTGATGGCCATAGGGTTGCCCCCTATTTCATAGGACTTAAACATAACTGATGAAATGTGGAATACAGATTTTAAATTATGTGTAGTTTTTTTAACAGACAGAGTTTACTGCTTAATTTTGTCATATTTCTCAGTTTTAAACAATGCAATCATGCAAATTCAAATTGAATAATAAATATTATATAAAATAAAATAAGTTTATTGACACAAAATATTGTAATAATATTACAATATTTAGTTTATAATATACAAATATACAAATAGTGGTTTTGGGTACATGGAATGAAATTCTCACTTCAATTGAAGACTTAGATAGATTATAAATAAATAAATAAAATAAATGTTTTTCTTTTCTTTTTTTTTTGTTGCCAAAAGCATCACTTAGGCCAATTAGACCAATTAGACATTAGCACCAATAAGGAGTCTTTCACAGCTAATAGTTGACAAGTCCAGTAAAATCATTGCTGCTAGTACAATGTCTGTAGGAAAGTTATAAAAATTGATAAATATACCAATGCAAATAGATAAAGTTAAAATTATCTCATGGAACTTGTACTAAAGATAAACAGTTGTCATGTTATTTCATTCAATTGATGCATATTTCTATGGCGTTCTAAATGCCGTATTTATGATGCCGACAGGGGTAGGTAGAGATGTTGTTATGCACCACAGTACCTACATAAATATTATAAATCATTTCCCCGTGCCACATCTGTCTGTCTGAACGCGATAAACTAAAAAGTTTCTGAACTGATTTCTATACGGTTTTCCTCAATAGACGTAGTGATTCACGGATAAGGTTTAGGTCTATAATTAATTGAAGTTTTTTGAACTGAAATATGATGATGATTGTTGAATCATCATCATGTTCAATCAATCATGCTTACAGCGGGCTTAGCACGAGAACCGTAGAGAAGCGTTTTGTCGTCGGAAGAGTAGACAAAAATTATGTTTCCATGTAGACAATTGACAGTTTTGTACCGAGAAATGTACCCATTTCTATTCTACAGTAGAGTAGAAAGAGAAAGCGTCATTCTAAGCCTGGTGGTAGCTTTACTGACGTGCGCCTCATAGACTCAAAAGAGTTACTTATAATTTAATATGAAAACAAAGAGTTACGGAATTGAGGCATTGTTTATCTGGATTAACGCATACAGTACTTTTTATAGCAACGGGCGAAACTGCGGGCAAAAGCTAGTGAGTTTATAAGTTGTTTTTGATGCAGCATACCAAAATACATGTTAATGTCTCTAACAGTATGAGATCTGCATACAGCATGCAGTTGTTACTACTTTGGAACACAGAGCTTTAGAAAATGTTTGGAAAAAGTATATTGATTTTGGAAAGTACTTCATGCCTCATTGGTCTAGTTGCTGCAAAAGATACTGCGGAGCATGGGGTCCTTGGTTCGATTCCCAGGTCGGGCAAAGTGATATTGGGTTTTTCTATAAGTACCTAATTTCCTCAGTAGCCACCTCGGGGTCTGGATTTGTGCCGTTTAATGGAAACAAGCTCGCCCTGCTACATGGGCTTTATAACATAACTGGCGAAATGTAGGCACACCTCTGCCCAACCTGTCGAGGAATGCAGGTGTAACATTACACCTGTATCATCACTATGTAGCTATGATGTTATAATGTCAAGGTTGGTTATCATTTTAGGTCTCAGATAGTAGGAAACAAATAGTATCTCTTAATTAAATCATTTGTATTGTGTACAAAAAATTATAATGCAGCATTGATATCATGAGTCACACTCATAACTATTATTAGCTATGGTACTTTAAGATTTACAGGAAAACGGTCTACAATTGTAAATATATTTTGAATTATTGATATGACAAATTATTTTGAAGGTATATTCACATTGTGTAATGATTTTAAAATCTTTACCTCTCAATAGTTAATCATCTGCCTAAGTCGTTTTCCCAATCCGTAGTTCCATTATTTTCTATGGAGCGACTGTCTATCTGACATCCACTATTCAGTTACATGGGTAACATGATATCTCTTGGTAAGACTGATTGCAGACTGGGCGTCTGACTACTCGTAATTACTAAAAGACAAATGATTTTATTTCTGTAAGTAGGTTTGTACAAACACTTTTACACGTCAATCATATTTTTAAAAGTAGATGATGTCAGGGACAGCCGAGGCCGACTGCTTTACCTAGTTTTCGAAGCACAAGGAATGGTATCACCCATCCACGTTTCCATCTCGACAAGCGTAGCTTAACCTTCATCAATATGGCTGTTACATAGTCTCATCACACCACTTTCCTTTTTCTTCTTCTTCTTTTCGAGTCGCTGATAACCAGCCCAGTGGGTGCCACGCGAATCGCAGTATCAGTGGCGTTTAGGTCCTCGGAAGTGCACGTGTATGGAGACTATGGATACTCCAATATATATGAGACATATGGTTTGGTCTTTCTTTTTTAGGGTACTGTGTACCAAAACAAACTGTTTGTGCACTCTAAAATCAAAATCCATTTCATTTGTTCTAGGTAAAAATATGGCACATCCCGCCCGAAGGTCTGAAGGAGTCGCTGTCCACACCCGAATGCACGTTGTCTCAGAAACAGCGGCGGGTGGAGAATGTCGGCTTCCATCCGGTGGCCGATGGGCTCATTCATGTCGCCTCGGGACATGAGCTGGCCTTGTGGGATCTTACCAAGCAGAAGGAGGCTTTTGGTAAGTATTTATTGAATAATATTGGAATAGAGAACAGAAACACATGGATATACTTATACAACGAGTAACATAATTAACGCAAGACCTCATACACCCCAATTAGAGTATTGAGTTAAAAGCATAATACGATGACCAAAACTATTTTTTTTTAAAGCTAACTTATATTATTAAGAAAAACGTCTAGAACCAAGCATTACTTTATGCATTTAAAATTGAGTCTTATTTTCTCTGCGTTAAGATTGAATTTTCTTTGGCGTAATCAGTGGTAGGTATGGCAAAATACATAATTTAACAAAAAAATACTTATATTAAAAGTTACTGAAATCGATTCAATAGTCAATTAGGAACAAACTACTTTCAGGTCTTGCGTCTATTCTGTTACACCTTGTATAAGTTATAGTTTCACATCGTTTCTGTGACCCATCTTCATACTTTGTCACACACGGTCTTGTGCGTATCAGCATACTTTTGATTTGCAAATTGTGTTTACGTGAGATATAAAAAAAAAGGAAATAACTAAATAACCTGTGAACCTCGCCAGATGTTTAATAGATGTGCCACAGTCACAAAACAAACACAACTTCTTTATCAACTTAACTTTATTCATGCACACGCTGCCGATTTCAGTAAAATAAAATATTGCAAAATAAAAAATCGTTAATGTTAAAATACTTACAGATTACATTTTCAATAAGCCATATTTTTTGTGGTCCGTACCCAAAGGGTGCCAGCTGCACCCCATACAAGAAAAATGTTAAAGAAATCTGTAGTGTCAAATACTACACTTAAGTCCGACTCGCACTTAGACGCTTTTCAAATGTAATACCTATACCTAACATAGATACATATTACAATATTTTTTCCAATTCTAACAGTAAACAGAGACCACGCGGAAGTGATACAATCCACGTCTTGGAAGAAAGACGGCAAGCTCCTCGCGACGTCATGCAAAGACAAGAAGGTTCGCATCATCGACCCGAGAGCGTCCACCGCTGTCGCTGATATCGCTAACAGCCATCAGAGCATTAAAGACAGCAGGATTGTTTGGCTTGGCGATCAGGACAGGATACTGACTACTGGTAAGAAATACTTGAAATTTTTTTTCCGTGATTAAAACGTCCAATATCTAGTTGAAAGGTCGAAAGGAATAGACAGACAGGTCGAACAGACAGCTGTGCTGCTGGGGAGTTTGTTCCGCTACTTCTTCTTCCCAGCTAAAGCACTAGGAAGTGGTGAAGGGCGGGCGTTTTGGGGGGACTGTCTTATGTAATTTTATTTTGACGTTCAAAAAGAGCTGACTCTCAGCCTAGTTTGAATAAATGACTTTTGATTGATTTTGATTTTGGAATATTATGCCAAAAATGCAGGTAAATTAAAAGTACCTACTTTTGACAGATTTAGACAGAATAGAAATTAAATGAAATTGTTTATTTTGTAAATAGGACTTCGGAATCATTTTTACACGTCAGATTATAAAAAAGCTAGATGGAGTCGACATTTCCTATCAGACTAACCCTGAGAAGATATTATGGCGAAAAAACTCATGGATCAAAGTAAATTCCTAACATGATCTTGGTCAGATCATGTGAAGACAATGTAGATTAGTGCTTTTTTTTTGAGGGTGCGAAATCATCAATTAACTTCTACCGCTCTGGGTGGAGCGGGAGAGCAGTCAGGCTTTTACTGACTAAAACCCACCCGTGTTCCTTCAGTTGCCTGTGTGCCAGGGGCCGCGGTATCTCTTTAGAACAACCCGCACCCCTGTAAGGAACAGCCCGCACCCCTGGCAGGGCCACCTGCTACGTTTACGTTCACACATCTGGGTTATTTCTGAGTGAAAAAAGCAAAGTTTACTCAAATTTTGTTGCCATTAAAAACACAAACCCTCTTACTAATAAACACAGAATAAAGTTATTCCAAGTTTAAACCTACGAAAATGTATGTTTATTCCTTTGTTATTCGTGGTATAACTGTATTCCGAGTTTATTAGTAAGAGGGCTAGTGTTATATTATTAATATCAGACTATAGAAAAGTGGAACTGACTTGTGTAAAGTACAATCAATACTATACTAAGTTTTAAAATAAATAATAGCACGTGTAACATTGACGCGCATTTAGGTCACGCTTTTCTGAGATTTAAGTAGTCCATATGTACACAGAAAAGCGTGACTTAAGTGTGGGTTTAAGTCACACGAGCTATAAAATAGTATACGATACGTGTACTCTGGACAGAAGGAGGTGGAAAGAGATTAGGGAGTATTGTGCTGTGCTCGGCAGTGGAATGTTAATGGCTTATAAAAAATGTGTCTTAAGTAGTCCATTACTACTCACACGTATCGTAATGTACTGTATCTCGTATAATTTGGCTCTGTTTCATAAAAAAGGATAAAAAAATAATAGTTTAAAAAACTCACGCTTTAAAAACCAAACTAAAAAAGGAGAAAATAATTTAATTCGTTTAAAAAGCGTGGGGTGCTTTTTGAGGTATTTTTATAATCACTTAATGTCAAGCACCCCACGCTTTTTAATTGAATTAAATTATTTTCTCCTTTTTACACGCTTTATATTAGCTTCACTTGTATGTTTGTTTGTTTGTATGTTTGTATGTAACCGACTCCTTTGAGCGCGATTTTGACCCACTTTAAACGGTCAGATTTCATTGAAACTTTTTAAACTTGTCGAGGACCGATGACAATTCAATAATTAAAAAAAAATAGAAAAAAATAAATAATAGTTTAAGAAACTAAAAACACGCTTTAAAAACCAAACTAAAAAGAAGAAAATAATTTAATTCAATTAAAAAGCGTGGGGTGCTTTTTGAAGTATTTTTATTATCAATTAATGTCAAGCACCCCACGCTTTTTAATTGAATTAAATTATTTTCTTCTTTTTAGTTTGGTTTTTAAAGCGTGTTTTTAGTTTTTTAAACTATTATTTATTTTCAATTTTTTAGTTCTGCTAACTACAAAAACGTGTTTTTTTTATATTTGTTTTCCTTTTTTATTAATTTATTGAATTGTCATCGGTCCTCGATAAGTTTACAAAGTTTCAATGAAATCTGACTGTTTAGGGTGGGTCAAAATCGCGCTCTAAGGAGTCGGTTACATACAAACAAACAAACAAACATACAAGTGAAGCTAATAACAAAATTACCCACGGAGAGTTACATACTGACATACAAGTGAAGCTAATATAAAGCGTGTAAAAATTACCCACGAAGAGTTACATACTGACATACAAGTGAAGCTAATATAAAGCGTGTAAAAAACGTTTTTGTAGTTAACAGAACTAAAAAATAGAAAATAAATAATAGTTTAAAAAACTAAAAAACACGCTTTAAAAACCAAACTAAAAAAGGAGAAAATAATTTAATTCAATTAAAAAGCGTGGGGTGCTTGACATTAATTGATTACCTATAAGAATACCTCAAAAAGCACCCCACGCTTTTTAATTGAATTAAATTATTTTCTCCTTTTTTAGTTTGGTTTTTAAAGCGTGTTTTTTTAGTTTTTTAAACTATTATTTTTTAGTTCGGTTTTTAAAGCGTGTTTTTTTAGTTTTTTAAACTATTATTTATTTTCTATTTTTTAGTTCTGCTAACTACAAAAACGTGTTTTTTTTTAATTTTTCTCAATTTTTTTTTTTAAATTATTGAATTGTCATTGGTCCTCGATAAGTTTACAAAGTTTCAAATCTGAACGTTTAAAGTGGGTCAAAATCGCGCTCTAAGGAGTCGGTTACATACAAACAAACATACAAGTGAAGCTAATAAATATAAAGCGTGTAAAAATAAACACTACGTGAAACATAATAGGTACTTACTTACTCAATCAACTTTGAACAGGTTTCGACTCGAACCGTCTGCGTCAGATAATGATCCGCGACATCCGCAACCTGTCACAAACGCAGAAGACCTTGGAGCTGGACTGTTCCACCGGCATCCTGATGCCATTGTTTGATCCTGACACCAACATGCTGTTCTTAGCTGGGAAGGGAGATACTACCATATTATATTTAGAGCTGACCGATAGAGAGCCTTACCTTATTGAAGGTCTGAGACATTCAGGTGAGTTGATATTTTAACGCGACTGTGCAATATTCTCCATATTTTTTCATGCGACCTCCCATGCGACCTCCCATGCCGACGAACCCGCGGGCAAAAGCTACTAGTTTCTTCTAATTTAAATTCTATGTTGTAGGTGAACAAACGAAGGGCGCCTGCCTAGTCCCGAAGCGAGCCCTTCGCGTGATGGAGGGCGAAGTCAACAGAGTGCTGCAACTCGCTGGTTCCTCAGTCGTGCCTATCATGTACCAAGTCCCGAGAAAGGTATGCGAGATTTAATAAAATAATAATATGGTCAACTTTTCTCGTATAACATAAACTATACAAGGTGGCAGGAATATTGTCGCGCAACCTGTTACCATATACTCAGTACATTATTCTGAAGCCCCTGCATTGAAATTTTCGTCAGTTATTATGCGCTGAATTTGTGGTTGCAGTTTGCCTTTTCCCTGCCACGCTGTGTGAGATTTTTACTAATGCCGCGGTTAAATGATTACACTTTGCGGCGAACGTAAAGTCCGAGAAAATTTGCTACAAAACTGTCAGGAATGGTAGTCGTAATTTGATTTGGACAATTTAAATTGGTTGTCACATTGCTTCAAATATAATTACCATAAACAATTTCCCTGACTTTTCATTGAAGTAACTCTATTCGAAGAGGCTATTTTAATGCATAACTCAGGATGAAACTTACTAAGAATGATGATATGTTATGCGATCTGTACCGCTTGACCATATCGGCCTCTTTGTGTAGTAAAATTAAAGTGAAAAAAATTAGCGGGTGTTTTTCTTTAGTATTGCTAAAGTAGAGTTGGACAAATTGTCAAATTAGAAACCGGGTGACATTTAATAAAAACAAATGTTTCTCCGGCAGAGTTACCGCGACTACCACGCAGACCTTTACCCGGACACGTCCGGTTCCGTCACCTACCTCAGCGCGCCCATGTGGCTCGACAATCAAGACCACCCTGTTCCCAACATCTCTTTACACCCGGACGCCAATAATGGAACACAGGTATGTCATACTTCAGCTCTATTTACACGATGCAAGTTTTTTGCCTGTACCATACAATAAAAATTGAAGCAACGAATAACCTGCATCGTCTAAATACTGCAGACAGTGCAATTGTTATTGTTGCTTCAACGTATAGTATGCCACAGACAATTAAATGGCATCATGTTAGTCAGGGTTTTGTGGTTGAAAACATTCATGTTGTTAAGAATGCATTAAGTTGGACGGTCACGTAACTGCATATTGTAACGATCATCGTTTTAGATAAGACGGCACCATGTAATAACCGTTGTTCAACTATCATTATGCCAAATCTCGTAATTAAAAACTTTCAAATCCAGTCGAAATCTAATCTCTGCGACAGTCAATGTCAAATATTCGGGTAAATTTGAGCCATTTTTGACTGATTACGACTGAAATTAGAATGCGATGTTCCTAGAAATACGGCACTTTAAGTCAAAATATCTGACATTGTTTTTTTTAACATAATTGCTCGATCGGCATGTCTGAAACGATAGATCGTAAATGATTTTGCAGTGCATGGCCGCCTTTATAATGAGCTATTGTGTACCCGGCTGTTATATTAAGGTATTAAAGGTCGGGGATAATCGTAATTGGTCATTGTTGATTAATGGTAGAGTCAAATATATGCGAGTTTTTTTTATGTAACCCGACTGCCCCAGCTCATATTTATGTTTAATGAAAGTTGCATTGTTGCATGAGGTACCTACTTTATTGATGTTTAAGATTATAATAGGTATTTCTTTGGTATGATGCCCATTTGGCAGTGGATTTGGTATTAAAGTAGGCAGTCTTTGAAAAGCAGTTTTGGATACCAAATCGTTGAAGGAGACTAACATAGTTCTTTAGGGAAGCATTGAACCGGGGGGCCGATCCCGACATTTTCGGGCTTAGAACCGAGCTTGATTGTCCAAATGACGATTAATCGAAACATGTGTCGAACACAACGTTAATCGAATAATATTCGATTTGAATCAAACTCAAGCAGTCTTATTACAAAACGTAATCTAACTTTAGTTCAGGCCTAAAGGTCTGAGCCAATTTTTGCATTTCAAACTTTCTTTTGATTTGGGTAAAGTTCTTAATACAAAAATGTCAACTTAGCACCGGACTAAGTTATCACTTTGCAAAAAGAACTGTATTTCGGTTTCAGAAGTCTCGTTTCAAAAACAGGCTAGTTGGCTTGAAAAACCTGGTTTTGTAATAAGATCGAAAATGTCTGGAGTAAGCCAGCTGAAAAAGAAATTGGTTGTTGTAGTATATTTTCTGTTGCTGCATGTTTTATTTTTAATTACGTTTAATTATTTTTCCTTTATTTTCGTAAAAGCTAGTGTTGTGCGTATTTTTAATGGTTTACATGGAATATTAACCCATGGTTTTTTTAAACTTTTTTTGTTACTTTAGTGTTGTGAATGAGTGGTTAAAAAGTTTATTTATTAGTATTTCTGTAGAGCAAGGTGAGTTTAGTTGCTTGTTATTCAGTGAGTTGGTGTTATTTTCAGTTTATTTAGTTATTTTGTGTGGTGCTTGTATTATTTAATATTGCGGGTGTACAAGGGTAACGTAAGTACTGCAAATTTTATATTTTTCCCTTTTTCTTGCTACTTGTAAGTAAATTGATTAGCAATTCTCCTTTTAGATTCATCGAGGTAATTTGGAAGAAATGGCAAAGGCTATTTTAGCCATGCCTCCGCTGAAAAAGACAGATTCCAAAAAGCCTACTATCACTGCTCAAATTGTAGAGCCGGCGAAAATGGAAATGAAACCTCAGGAGCAACCAGAGCTGAAAGATGAAGACCGAATCGATTTCGTGAACGTAAAAGACCTAATCAAGGGTATGGAAAAAAAGAAACCTAGCAAAGTAGATTACCAAAAGGAAACGAACGGTTTTCACAAAAAGATCACTGATAATGGTCACGACTGTAATGAGAAGAAGAGCGATTCTGAACCAGAAAAGAATGAACCGGACGTTATTCCGCAGAAGACTGAAATGACCGTGGAGAAGACCGAAAAGACTGAAAAGACCGAAAAGACCATTGAGAAAACTGATAGTACTGAGTCCACAGACTCTTCTCTATCAAGAAGCAATAGTTTGATCAATGGTGTGCCCGTTCAGGTACCGAAACCTATGCCCAGGTCCTCAATTTCGGAGCCAGGGTCCCTGGATGAGCCTTCGGAAGCCCCTAAACCTAAACCCAGGACCACAACGGTACCTGGGTCTGGTTATAAGGTACATGAGGTTTGTGGTTTGAAGTGTAGACCTGTAGATTTGTTATCGATGTTTTTGAGTGAGTGTGAGTTTTGTTTAGTATTTGTGCACTTAAAATATTTCGATTTCTTGTCGTGGGTTAGATTCCTACACGGTACAAATATTTGAACGGTCTACAGATAGTTGTTTGGGCGGTGATACAAAATTCGTTAGAGAAAGAGTTTTTAATTAATGTTTATAATATATTTTGATTAGCGTTTTATTCGTATTGTTTTCTTTTACTAGTTACGCTGTTTTATTTATAATTTGTTTTGTTGCTTAGTTTTTGTTTCGACGAGGAAAAGTTTATTTTTTGCTTGGTATTAGTTTTTATTGTTTGATTATTTTGAGTTTTTTATTTCATTGCATTTGTATAATTTAGTTTTCATTTCTTATCAATTATCTACGATCAGTCCAATTCTTATCAATTATCAATATAAATCAATATAATATGTAGTTAATATGAAACATAGCTTAGGCAAGTATAGACAGCTTTGTCATACAGTTGATTGCCTACTATTGCATCACATTGCCTTATGAAAAATTCCGATGATGTGAAACAAAATGTAATGTCCTACAGCCTCGTCTTGGACCGAAGCCATTCTCAGCGGCGACGGGCAACGAAGACTTCTCATTTGATAAAGTTTTCTCGGTGCCAGCCGTGCCTGGATTGACTAAATCTGATTCAGGTGAGTTACCATTCTTTTTACACGCTTTATATTAGCTTCACTTGTATGTTTGTTTGTTTGTAACCGACTCCTTTGGACGCTATTTTGACCCACTTTAAACGGTCAGATTTCATTGAAACTTTGTAAACTTATCGAGGACCGATGACTATTCAATAATTTAAAAAAAAAATGAGAAAAATAAAAAAAAAAGGAAAAAATATTTTTGTAGTTAGCAGAACTAAAAAATAGATAATAAATAATAGTTTAAAAAACTAAAAAACACGCTTTAAAAACCAAACTAAAAAAGGAGAAAATAATTTAATTCAATTATTTTCTCCTTTTTTAGTTTGGTTTCTAAAGCGTGTTTTTTTGTTTTTTAAACTATTTTTTAAAGATAGTCTACTACATTGTACCCCTGCCTAGAGCCTGCTCCAAATCCTTCCAGCCATCATTTTCTAAAGAGAAAAGGATGGCCGGAACGATTGGATTGGCTGAAATTGACACGTTTTCTTTTTAAAAGGAACTTAAAACTGGTGAAATTTCGTTTGCCTTAACAACGGCGTGGTTTTAAGTTATATCTTAATTTACAGCAACGTCGCCCGTATCTGGCCAGGTGACAACCCCGACCGCGACTTCGACACCTATTGCTAAAGATGGCAGCGAAGAAAAAGACAAGTCACTGTCGCCGACCAGCGATGTTGAAATAGCGCCTAACAAAGGTACGTCGTCTATACATATTGTAAAGTCTCTAAAGTCCCTTTTCGTGTCTTTCTGTGTGGCCGCGTTCTTTTTCTAAACTATGTTATGGTTTTGTTGCGGTTTTTACCGTCATTTAAAGCATCTAATATGGAATGTTTATGTGTATTAATATTAAACTCAAATATAATTAAGAAATTTGGATGTGTTGTCGTAATAACCATGTAAAGCAGGAGTGCATCGCGAGTAATAGTTATGATTTTGATTTAATTCTCAACCACATAAGTCATTCCTGTTAGTATTTCTGTCACACAATGCACCTTGGTAGATGAGAAATAGCAGCTCATTCAAATGTGCGAGTGAGAGAACAATAGTAAAGTTGCGAATAGTTATACAAACGATTAATATACATAAAACCTCATTATCCATGTTATAACTTGATTGATAATTTTTCGATTATTCCCATGATTGCTACTTTAATAAAATGAAAAACTCTATTTTCCTCATAAATATTACCGCAACCGTAGTACCAGTCTACTTAATAAAAATCTTAAATTTACTGACAGACAACGCACACCCTAAACCGCGGGCTTTAGCAGCTTGAAACTTCCAAAGAGGTTAAATAGGGGATAAAACTAATTAGATGGAAGTTCGTAAGTTTTGTTGATGGGAAATTCATCGGGCACACGGCTTGTATATTTATAATCTTGTTCTTAATTTTGTGTACAGAAGAATACACGAACGGCAAATCGGACACGAGTTTAGAAGAAGAGGTGAATTCGTCCGACTCTGGATATCGCCCCAAGACACCCAGTACGGCTGAACGAAGGAAGATGTTTGAGAACACTGAGTAAGTTTAAGGAAAAAGCGGCAGAGTAGCCCGTGAAATTCTTATCTTCCGTTTTCTCATATTTTATGTATTATAGAATAGGGTATTTTACTATAATATAAATAAGAGAAAAATATAATATTGAGATAGCTTAGGCAAAATGCAGTCGGAAAAGGTTAGTTTTCGTTCATGAAATAACAAAATATTTTTTTAAATTCAATTTAAAGATTTCAGTTTTTTAAATCTGGTTTTGAACACCATGCAGTAGCCGCCATGTTATTACGTCATACGGCATGTCAATTGTACAATTTTGTACTTTTATTATTTTCGTAATCAAAGTAGTTTTTATTTAAATAATATTTTGCATTCAGGAACAGAAAACCAACGATAAGTAGAATAATAACGTTTTTTTCAATTACAAACAACTATCATACAAAATATCAGCGCATTTGTTTACTTAGCAAACTGACGTCATACCAACAGACCAATATGGTGTCCACTGCGTCCAGCGTTTTCGTCAAATTACGCGCGAAATTTAAAAATGTAAAATTTTAATGCATTTTTACGGCACTAATTGGTCAAATAAAAATGTTGTGTTTTTTTAGTGGTTTATTAACACTTTCGAATCTAATTAGAACACTTATCGTCTATGAGTGTAATACCCTGTTATGGTGTTAGTAGCGGCGCGCAGTCGATAGCGGACCGCCGACGCGCGTACGAGTCGCGCTCCGTCAGCGTCGCCGTCGAGTCCGACACGCCGCCCTCGCCCGCGCCGCTCAGGTATACTGTAGTGCTATTCTGGAAAAATCTAACCGTGAAAACTAAGGTGAAGTAAGCTGACAATAGTGTCAATTTCTAGCGTCAGTATACAATGACAGCTCAGTTTAAGCTCACTTCACTTATGCTTTCGCGGTGAGATTTTTTAAGAATAGCCTAGCTGTTATCGAAACTCATTCATGTGGGAAATCAAACGACGACGGAATGAATAAAAATTTGTTTTTATTTAAATTTAAAACACAAGAGAGCATTAAAGCTAGAACAAAAAATCCGCATCGAAATATTATCAATAAGGAAGTTAACATTAAAAAGCTAAGCACTTAATTCAAATATAAAAAAAATAATAATCCAAAGGTAAAGTAAAAGGTTAAAGCTTAAGCACTTTCTGCCTGAGTACACACTTGTTGCAAAGGGATCGAAATTACATCTTAACACATAAACTCAGATAAAGTTATTGTTGTCAGCCAATTTATAGTGTTTTTTTCTCTATGAACTATGGTAACGGACGACAAGTGAGTTATTATAGCCTATTTACAGAGGTTGACTCATTGGACAACTGTAAATAGGCCACTCCGTATAACACATTTTATAAACCATAACTAGGGATCGGATAATCGGATGCACATTTACCTAAAGTTAATTTTTAGTTATGAAAGTAAGGAAGCATTGTATTAATATATTTTTTGTAAAAAAAAACCCCGGCTGCCAGGAATACTGGGAATGTATAACTAGTCAGGTGTATAGTATGGAAGCGACTTCTAAATTATTAGGATTGCATAATTCAGATGCATATTTACTTATATTAATCCCGATGCAAATATCTGTATGTAGGGTGTAAGTCTGTAAGAGAAGGGGTGGTGCGTATCAGTTAAAACATTTTTTTTTTTACATTAAATTAAGATTTTTTCAATACAAAAGCGCGTTCCATATTAGCCAACATCTCAAAGGTGAATATGCATCCGAATGTCCGATCTCTGATCATAACTTACTATGGTCCCTCTTATACTATTCTAGTCTAAAAAAATCATTCTTATACTATTCTAGTCTCAAAAGCAAGGGCCATTCGAAATTTTCTTGGTCATTAATCGCTTAATTTAGCATAATGATTTATTTTCTTCCATATAAAACCTTAAAATGCTTAGTTCGAAACCCCTTTTGTTTCAGACGGCGAGATTCGCTCAAGTCACGTAAAAGCCCGGATCGCGAAGATAAGAGGGCTTCAGTACCGAATGTCACTACAAAGAGGACATCCACTGTATTCGGTAAGTAAATTATTATGGTGAATGGGATACGGGCCGGGCAGGAGAATGAATGATGTATCAAAAAAAATATAGTACATTTGGCAAGATATGTATATTATGAAAGCTGTAACTTTATATATAAAAATGAATCCCTATTTCCCTTGGTCACGGCATCACACGTGAACGGCTGGACCAATTTTGATAATTCTTTTTTTGTTGTGTTTGTTAATGTCAGGAGAAGGTTCTTATGAAAGAAAAAAAAAGTTGCGAATTCAATATTCATAGTTAAGGTTGAACAAGTCAACGTTTTTCCCATACAATCTTCAGAAGTGTATTACTCCACTGTTCGACAATATAAATCAAAAATTAGACACGGTATGGTTTTGTATCTATTAATATTGTCTGTATGGAAACAGAATACTAAATTAAAAAGCCATTAAAAAGTTAGGAGCCAACAAAGATTAGTTTTTCTTGCTAATTTAACCTAACTTTGGGCGTGTTTAAGTAATAAAAGAAGTGTAAAATCTCCAAAACCAAGTCGGTACCGACAAAGTTCAATTATCGAAAAGTTCAATAAACTTTATCGGTCATTGATTTATGCTGTGGTTTATTCATAAAACCCGATCTTCCAAAGGACTTTTCTTAATTTTCTCGCGAAATTTTTACTATAAATGATCCTTCATCTTACTCAATAACATTTTGTGTGTAGACTAGCGTCTAACTGCTCATCACTGGTACTATCTCTGTTGGACTCGAAGCCTCGTGAGACAGCGTGAGTTTTAGCCAGGACCATCAGTGAGTTCCAGCCCGCGACTAGGTTCCCCTTAAGACAGGACAACGTCTGTCGGGTCAGCTAGTCTTATAGGTATTTAAAAATGAATCCCTATTCTCCTTGGTCACGGCATCACACGTGAACGGCTGGACCAATTTTGCTAATTCTTTTTTTATTGTGTTTGTTATTGTCAGGAGAAGGTTCTTATGGAAGAAAAAACAAAGAAAGTTGCGAATTCAATATTCATAGTTAAGACAGGACAACGTCTGTCGGGTCAGCTAGTATTATACTATATATACTGCCTGTGTCCCTACAAATCACGTGGTTTCTTAATTGAGAATTTGAGAACTTTAAATTAAAAATTTATTACTTATAAATTAAGTAGACCACGCGGACGCTCACCCATTAGATGAAGTGATCAAATTAAATCCGCAGTGGGTGATCCCTTTTATAAGTGCACATTAAATTCCAAAAATCGGAGTAGGTAGATAGCGAGAAGACGTGAGGTGATCCACATCAGCCCTTAGACAAGAAATGTCATGAGGACCACGACCGTTCTGACAAGAGTGTTACGAAGACGAAAATTAGCAAAATGTTAAATAACAATTTAAAATGTTTGTACAGGAAAAGTGTCAAAATTCCGTCATCTAAAGGGAACTCCGGGCCACAAGTCGACTCAAGTGGAGAATATTAAGAATATTAGCAGACAGATATCCGGTGAATGTAACGGCTTCTATGGTGAGTTTGTAAAAAAATAATAGTAATGCATGGTTTGCAATTAAATTAGTAATAAATTAAAAAAAAACTGCTGTCTTAAAACAACTTATTAAAATCTCGAATGAATTCTGGATCTTCAGCATACTGCTTAGCGCCGGAGAGTTGAAAATCGAACGCAGTGTTTTTTCGACGCTCTATGACTCATTCGCGCTGCATTCTATTAGATTCTCAATACTCGGTTCACCGCATAGAGTTGAAAATACAGTGCGCAAAAAAAATCCGGCTGCGATTTGATCTATCATCAACAGTCTGCAGCAGTCCACCGGTGGTCATAGTCCTCTTCAATTGCACGCCATTCAGTTCGATTCTCGACAACTCCCACCCAGTTGCTACTGGTCATCCTGCTAAGATCGTCGTTCCACCTAGCCTGACGGCGTCTTACCTTACGTTTTCCGATTCGCGGTGTCCACTTAAGAACACGTCTACTCTACCCCAATGGCTAATGTGGGTGGCGATTTGATTACGTCCGTCGGTTTGAATGTCGGGCATACCCTTTATGCCTCGAGGCTTTTATTTTGGGTATAAGTTCTTTTTATTTCTGCTTGAGTATAGTTTTCAATGTTTTGTTGGTATATTGGCGTGTGATAGCTGACATATCGCAAATAATTTAATTAAAGGTTTGTTTTTCTTCAAGTTTTTCTAACTGTTTAGACGGTTGTGCTGCTGGGGAGTTGGTTGCGCTATTTCTTCTTTCTAGCTAAAGCACTAGGAAGTGGTAGTGGGTGATTTGGGGGACTGTCATTTGTAATTTTGACGTTCAAAAAGATCTGACCCTCAGTGTAATTTGAATAAATGAGTTTTGATTATTATGTGAGTAGCATAAAGTGCGCAATTTGGTCGCGCAGCTAACGGCACCCGCTGCGCCGTGCCGCTGGCGGGCGGCGGCGGGCGCGTGGGCGTGCTGGAGCTGCCGCTGGGCGCCACGCGCGCGGCGCGTGCGCAGGCCGCGCATCCCGGCGCCGCGCGTGTGGCCGCGCTGCTGCACCCGGCGCCGCTGCAGGACTGGGCCTGGGACCCCTTCCGCGCCGACAGGCTGCTGGTGGCCTGCGACGACGGCCAGGTGCGCGAGTGGATCATACCCGAAGGAGGTCAGTCGCTTAGCATTCTGAAGGACAAATTCTCCTAATTAAAACCGTTCAGAATCTAGTCGCAGCCTCATCTCGTCGACAGTCAAATGTCAAAAACTTATTAAAATTGTATTTGTAAAATTGTAATTTTTGTTGTGTATAGATTGACACTGAAATCAGACTGTGAACGTTCTTAAAATTACGAGAATTGCTGCCCTGTTTATGTTTTATTTTTGTAAGACGCATAAACTAGACACGTACGTACTCCTTCCAATATACTCACACGTTACACACACTCACACTCCTAAGTGTATGCGTGTTTAAAGCGTTGAGGATACGATGGAAGGGACATCAACGCACAAGCACAGCACAAGATTCTAGACAACTAGCGTAATAATTCCACGTCGGTTATCAAAACGTGCAATACTTACGCGGTCAAAATACATGGAACAAATTTTTTTTTCACTAGTAACCGTACAAAATAATATACTGAATTCATGGTAACAGGTTGCGCGTTAACGCCTTGCCACCCTGTATGAAATCAGGCCCTACCCTGTTTCATAATTTCCGAATAGCTACTACTTAAACTTATCTCCCATGTATTATCTGTAATGAGAACTTATTCGGAAGAGGCGAAAAACCTAGTCTTTTTCACTAATTCCGAATAAGTCGTAAAATATTTCTACACTCACCTTATAATCTGGAACTTAGTTTTTTCCGCTTTCGGATCCTTTATTTATTTCTACTTTAACACACAAAAAACCACTTTAAAGAAAAAGTACATACATATAGAACATCACATATAAATGTAAATTAAACTTCTGCTTTAGAGATGTTGCTGCCAATACACGCTACACGCTTTTTACTTTTGTGACACCAACCGAAGTACGCAGCCATTTTGGAAATAAAACATTTAAAATAGTACAGAAAAACGTATATTGTCTCCATTAATACAGAAGTATTATTATTTATTACACTGGCGGTCGACCACTTTTCAACCTTATTTCTGTAAGCATAAGGTTGAAAATTTAACCACCGCGTCCGGGGTTGTACGTACACTTAACTATAATACCGGAAGTATTTCTTCACATCTTACATATACATTCTTCCATCAGGTCTTCAAGAATCAACGAACGAGCCAGCCCGTACATTCGCGGCTCATCCCGACAAGATATACATCATCCGATTCCACCCGACGGCTTCCGACGTACTGACGACGGCGGCACACGATTTGAACGTCAAGATATGGGACCTCAGTCCGGAGAGCCCAGTGGCTGCCATTGTACTGACTGGCCATACTGACCAGATATTTGCGCTGGATTGGTCGCCGTGCGGGGAATATCTCGCTACTGTCTGCAAAGATGGACTTATTAGGGTGAGCTCTAATTCAAGTCGGGAAAATGGGAAAATATTTTCAGATTCCATATTTTGAAGAGACTAATGTGGACTGGTGGTTGCGATCGGCCGCAATCTCTTATATCAATTGTGCAGATAAGGCTTGGAAGTTAGCCATCATTGATATAAGAGGTGGATAGTGCCACATATAAAATGCCAATTGTTCGCAATTAGATTCATTTTGACAGTTCACCCACGATCATAGCGTTATTTTTAGAAGATGAGTAGTAGATTTTTTCAAACCTAATCCATTTATTTATTTAATAAATAAATGGATTAGGTTGCTAGAAAGTGTGTTGCACAATTATTGGCCAATGGAGTTAACCGGGGCTTATCTGAAGTTGGTGAAAGGCCATAAATATTAAAAGCTATAATTTTATTCCAGGTATACAAGCCCCGCTCTTCATCAGAGCCAACCCTGAGCGGGCCCGGCCCGGCCGGCAGTCGCGGCGCGCGCATCGTTTGGGCTCTCAATGGAACGCATCTCGTCGTCACCGGCTTTGACAAGTAAGTTGTTGAACATTATCTATTTTGGTAAGTACCTGGTAATTGTTGACAGGCCTACACTGCCTTCCCATACCCATTAACAATGTAATTTGATATTATTATAAAACCGATAATTTTTGAAAGAGTGGAGTGGAGTGGAGTTTCTTGCTGGTCTTCTCCATAGGAAACCACCAATTGGAACCGTGCGCTTACCTTCTGACGTTTCATAAGTAACATATGGAAGTGCCAAATCTGATACTTCAGATTTATATAACACGTATGATTGGAATAGAGCACGAAAATTAAAAGGGATGGGCCGAAATTCGTTTCACATTCGTTTTAACTGAATTTCGGCGGTTCGAATTTTCGCCAAATGCCGAAGTTTGCTTAAATACCAAACATTCTATACAAGAACATACTCGTATTAAAATAAGTCAACAGTTTTGACTATAGTCCTATAGTAAAACGAAAGCAGTAAAAAACCGTAACATGCTTATTGATGTTCAGCCTTCTTGGTGGTTCTTCGGTGATTCGAATAATTGGACGAGAATTGAGAGTGAAATTTCAAGGACGCGTCACGTTTTGGCACATTTCGTTATATGAGAGAGAAGAAAGATATGTCTCTCAGTCTCTCACACTAAATTTCCCCTATTCTTATCACGTGAACAGTGCTGCACGCGCATTTTTTTGTACGTAGAATGTTTAATTTTAATATGAAACCTATTTTTAACAGAGTATCAGAGCGTCAGATCCTCCTATACAAGGTTACAGACTTGTCTGCGCCTGTGTGCACTGTGGGGCTGGACGTGTCGCCCGCTATACTGCAGACGCACATCGACCACGACTCCGGAACTCTGTTCCTAACGGGACGGGTGAGTACACGCACAGTCATCATTAAGTATTAGATCCTCCTGTACAATGTAACAGACCTGTCTGCGCCTGAGCTTTGTATGCCTAATCTTTAATATTTTGATTGATAAGTATTCTGCCAAATGCTGATAATGTTTAGTCAAAATACTAACAGCCAATCATCAACTTATCCTTAACAAAAGTTATGCAGCTCCCTGTTTACAAGAACATTTTCAACCCCCACCGAATTGTATGTGTTGGTTTTTTTGAAAAAGTATTTAATGTTATGTCTCTTGTCTACAGGATAAGTTTTTAACCAGTGCGCAAACTGTAACAATGAATTTAGCATATCATTCTAGCATAGACATTTTTCGTCGGTTATACAAAAAAAATCTGCTGTTTCATAGAAAAGTGCAATACCTACACGGTCAAAATGCATGGAACAGCTAATTTGTTTTTTGTATAACCGACGAAAAATTTCTGCTCTGGGGGGTTTAGAATGATATGCTGCAGTTTGCGCACTGGTTAAAAACTTATCCTGTGTATAATTTGATCTACTGTGGTTGTTTTGGCAGCTAATCATCTGTGATTGGCTACAGAAATAATCACATACACAGCTGTGATTGGTTACCGAAAAGTTAGCTATCTGCAGAGTTAACATGAGTTGGACAGATAGCTAACTTTTGTCATTGATTAGCCCCTCAGTAACCGGGGGTATGGCGGTAATGCGGGTACCTCAAATCACTCAATACATTTAGCGCTAAACATATTTAAAACATAATTCTATCTCTGTAAATCTTTTGAGGTAGACAGAGGCAGAATGATGTCTAATTGATTTGTGGTGCAACCAGGCCTTAGTGTTTGAGACTACCATAATCTAAACGTATGCAGCTATGTGAGACTACCGTTAATCAATATTACCTTACCTTTTTGAATGGGGCTCGTGACTACGTAATAACGGCTGCACGGGTAGATCGATGAGGTTAAGTTACGCTTGACGCGGTTGGTCTGTGGATGGGTGACGATCTTTACATACCGAAACCTCTCCGTGCCGCCTCGGAAAACACGTTAAGCCGTTGGTTCCGGTTGACAATCGTGCATTCTTTGAATGTCGTTACGGGTCGTCAGAACCCCGAAAATCTTACAACCAGTCTTACCAAGGTGTATCGTATAACCCAGTAACTGGGTTGTGGAGGTCTGAGGTGCTGTCGCTTCATGGAAAATACTGGTATTCAGCTGCATCTGGTTAGAGTGAACTCCAACATTGTTGAAAAAAGGCTAGACAGATGACTAATATTGTTGCGTCCTTGTTCAGGGCGACTCGACGATCTACTGCTACGAGGTGACGAGTGACGCGCCACACTTATGCGCACTCTCGCACCACCGCTCGCCCACGCTGCATCAAGGCATCGCCTTCTTGCAGAAGAATCTAGTCGCCGTTGAGAAGGTATGCCTTATTTTAAGTTTTCATTTTTATATGTACACTACACTACACTATATACACTACTTCAAGAATATAATAATAATCATTTTATTATCAGGCAACTAAGGCCCATAGATAAAATACACAAAAATAATCTTAAACAATAATAACAAACTAATACATATATAAACAGTTTAAAACTATAACTAAACACGTAAAGTGGTCGGCATCGTGTTTTGCTGCGAGGTGTCACGTAACCGTCCTCGGAAACGTCGATATACGACACCTTTCGGCCTTTTCAGTTCAAAAAAGCGATATTAGCTGTTTTTATATCAGATCTAAGGGACTTACTAGAGAACGGGCAGCAGCGTTCTCTATGCATTTTACCACCATACTGCGATCGCCAACCCGCCTGCCAAGCGTGGCGATTATGGCAAACCCCCCCAAATTGGAGGAGGCCTATGTCCAGCAGTGGACATCTTTCGGCTGAAATGATGATGAATGATGATATCAGATCTTGTGAAGGCGTTTGACACTGTCGCTTTCATGAGTACTTACCAAACAGAAATTGGTGGGTAATTGAGTGTTAGCGTTGGCCTAGGATGGATCACAGTTAAAAAAGATTAGTAGTAAAGATAAGAAAATTTACAGTGTGGTTTCACAGGGCAGTATTCTCAGTGGAGTATTCTCAGGGTGGTATTCTCGGACCATTTTTTTTAAATAGGTTAGGCCGTGTAAATGTGTGCTGTAGCAACAATATCATAAGTCACTCAATTGTTATTAAAGCAATAATTTTCAACCTAAAATTTCGTTTCAGGTGGAGTTCGCGCGAGCTCTGCGACTCACTAATGGAACCATCGAGCCCCTTTCCTTCACTGTACCCAGAATAAAGGTGTGTTGTTCAAACTAATTTATATGTTGTATATCCAGTATGTGTCTCAAAATCTTTGTTGCTTTTTACAATATTATAACATTGACGAGTAAAAAAATATGAGTATCGATGTGTCTTCACAATGTGATAAAATAAAATTTGTAAAAATTTTAAAAATATGATTTCCGCGGGCTAACCTGCCGCTTCCGCCCTAACCGTGTATGATGTCGTGTGCAGAGCGAGCTGTTCCAAGACGACCTGTTCCCGCCCACGCTGGTGACGTGGGCGGCGTGGCAGAGCGCGCCCGCCTGGCTGGGCGGCGCCGGCGTGGCGCCGCGTCTGGCCAGCCTGCAGCCGCCCGGCATGGAGCCGCGTCAGTATACATTCCTCAACATCGTAATACAAACAAAACCCGAGATGCACAGTCTCGAACAAACGTAACACTCAAAACTGTCTCCAATCTGCCAGGGGTGTGGGTTGTTCGAAAGAGATACCGCGGCCCGTGGCACATAGGCAACTGAAGGAACACGGGTGGGTTTTAGTCAGTAAAAGTCTGACAAGCCCTCGCGCTCCACCCAGAGCGGGAAAAGTTATTTGATGATTTCACACTATCCAAAAAAAAACTGTTCCCAATTATACGACAGTGGTTATGGTTATGATAAAACACATTTTTTTGTTAATTCAACCTTACACGCACGACTTAAAGTGGTTTTTACAAAGCAATGTCCGAGAAGACTGCCTGAAGGATGGCTGACGATACTATTTGACACCTACGCACATTGCGTCCTATTTATGAGGACGGTTTTGAGACGCTGCTTGTGTATCTTGGGTTTTGTATATCAATGTTCCTCAACCTCATTACCTCATGAGAAGTATAATATAGTCGCCTCATTATTCCTTTACGACCTATTTGACAACAACCTCTAGTGACTGGAAACTTCATTAAAGATACAGTCATATTGATCTTGAAAGCAATAAAAGCTTGTCGTTATATGACGTGCAAATGACATTCAACCTAAGGGTGGTCCAGCAATTCTATGGTCGACTATACAATCAGCGTCAAAAATATAGCGACGAAAGGACACTAAAAATTATCAGAATAACTAAGAGAACTAAACTTGTGCACTAAATTTTCTTAATTGTTCTGATCATTTGAAATAAGTTTGTCTCTATATTTTTGGACACTAACCTGACCTAAATAATGAAATGTTTACCATTCACTCACAATATAACCCTCATGGGTTATATTGTATGCTAATGTCATCATTTAAGAAACGTATAGAAGATGGCGGCACTTATCGGCTGTTTGTGTATGTGAGTTTAAATGTTTGTAAACGCACCCACGATACAGGAGAAATTCCTAGTGTGGGGCAACGTTTTTTCTAAAAAAAAAAAAAAACTTATCATGCCATCTCACTCGCAAATTATGCAGTGCGAGAGGAGGGTACTATCTTCTATTTTCTTCGGCCGCCATTCTCATTTCGTTTCTTTGAAGGCGCTGTTTATACAGAGGTGATGTTATGTTAACTCTTTACTGTATACTAATGATAATAAATAGTTATCTACGTGTGTATTAGTGTCTGCGCACACGGCGGCGTCGCCGGTGTCGCGCGAGTCCCGCGACAAGCCGGCCGCACAGAAGCCCAAGCCCGACCTCATCAAGTCGCACGTGCCGCAGGACGCCAAGGCTAAGGAGGACAGCGTGAGTACACTATCTACTCAATAAAATCTTGAATTCATTCATTCATTCACTCACTCACTGACAGACGGGCTCTACTTATTCGCACGCCTGTCCCATCTCATGTTAGGTAGGTACTCCTTTGTTTATTTGCGTCGTGTTCACAGGAAAGTTGTGTTGTTGCAACTTGACGGTAGGGAAATGTCTGTAAAAAATACCTCTCATTCTTAACCATATTTAATTTTTACATAATATTGTATAACGAATAAAAAAGAAAAAACTCAAGCCCACTTGCTTAAGCTTAGCGCCAAACATATTAAGTCCCATTGCACTACAAGTCACTAAATACATTGAACACTAAACTAAATCATAATTTGGTCTCTGTCATCTTCAAACTATGACAGAAAAATGGAATGAAGTTTTAAATTAATTTAGCGCTAAATGAGTTAAGAGATTTGTGGTACAAGTGGGCCAAAACATCACCCTCTATCTCTGTCATTTTGAAATGATTTACAGAAACATAACGATGTTTTCAATTTGTTTAGCGCTAAATGTATTTTAGTGATTTGTGATGCAAGCGGGCCTTAGTTCTATAGTAAGTAATTACCAGCCAGCTACCCCATTGCAATTCTACTCCTACTTCTAAAGTTCCTTATAGAATCTACAAACGAATTCAATTTTCCACAGATAATGAAATCCATAAGCGCCAAAGTGCAGATTAATTTGAAATTGGAACAAGACAGCATGGAAGGAGTAGACGAAGCCGAATGGGAGCAGTGAGAGGTAACCCGACTAAATCAAGTGCAATTGAACAACCCTAGCTTGTAGTGTTATTTAGAGGCTCCCGTACTCGGTCGCGTTATATGCATCATCGACTGACCGCCCGAAGTGAAGTTGTGGCGGTACGAATAAAGAAACTTATCGAAAAATAAAAATATCGTGAAGATATTTTTTTTTGTGTTGGCATTAGTGCAGTTAGCTACACTTGGCATATTTGTACAAAGATTCGCGTTGTTTCGCTAAAATAGTATGAACTCTTTTCGAATGGTCTTAGGGACGTTTTGTGTTGGTCAAATGTCGCGAATATTTGGACAAATACGGCAACGAACTGCCAGCTTGAAGTAGACTCAACTATTAAGTTCGTGAACAATGTAAATGCTCCGGCTTATTTGTTTAGGAATGTGACAAATTAACAATGTTGGAGGTCGCTATAGTATCAACGCAATAGTTTGACGCGGTCTTACCATAACCAATTCAAAATAATATTCCTATGCATTTGTTTCAATAAATGATACAAACGATATTCTTCCTTTCTATGGAGAAAATATCATTTATTGTTTTCAACCAGTTAGGACAGTATTATTTAGGCAGATGACAATTTAACATATTTCCCTGTCAACTTTATTCGTACCGGCAAAACCATACAGGTATAGACCCCGCCCCCCCCTCGCAGAATAAAATAACTTTTTATACCTAACAATAACTTGGGATTTCTAAATATTTTATAGAAATTTTTCCCGTCGAACCGTTTTTTACATTTTAATCTTAGATATCAAATAGTCGTGGTAATGTAGAGTACTAGAATAATATGTCGGCACATAAGTCCAATAATATGTACTGATTATAGTTTAAGTCATAATATGTCAGAATATATCGCGGGATTTGGAAATAAGAGCCTTCGAACAAACTTCGTGGATGTTTGAAAAAAAGAAAGCTTTTACATAATCAATTAATTAAAAATTCAGGTAAAAAAAAAAGACTTGTTTAATTGGACAAAAGAAAAAATGGAAATTTGTAATGAACGGAGTTGAAATCAGCGATGCCCCAATTTTCAAAGTTACAGTGTAATATGAATGAATAGATAAGAATGGAGGTTTGATCACCACCCAATTTCATCAAGAAGTTTTCGAATATCAGCAAATCCTTAGCAAACGACTTTTTATTTTCAAATCCTGACGGTTCAAAAAATATTTAATTCAATGCTCACGGCCAGTCACATATTCATCGCCGCACCGCTAAATAAATTATTTGCTGTTTAACGCTAACTCGTGATCTCATCGATTGTCGACCAAAACTTAATCAACCATGCTCATAGAATGCTCACTATATCGCGTTTCTTATCGACCCTAAATTTGTTATAATAAGAACTTGCAAGAAGTTTATTAAAAGAAAAGTTCTCGAATGCTCAAAATTCCAATTTAAATTGACACAAATCATTAGTTGACTATTGTCTATAAACTAATCATATAGATACTTTTAGTATCGATAGCGAACTGTATCGACTTAATTTGATTATCGCATAAAGTTTTTATTGAACAAATAGGTGTCAGAGCAACATTCCTACATTTTGCCATAAAAAAATGCATTTATTTATATTGAGTATGTATTTACTTATAATTATATAAAATAACAAAAAAATAAAATGATTATACGTATGATTTGTATCTAATACTTGTATGTAAGGATGTGTAGGGTATTCATACTTATTAGGGAATTGACATTTTTTGATGTAACCGATATTATTCTATAGTCACCATTAATATTGCTAGAAACTTTACGGACTTGTAGTCACTGTAAATCTTAAACTCAAAATAACATAATATACCTCTGTTTGTTGTATTTATTTTATTTATACTGCACTAATGAGATCAACAGTCATCTTTATAATATTTCAATGTAAAAAGATGCATTTAAAAGATTTTGTTTCTTAAAATAAGATTTGCAATGGTTACCAAGTTAGTCTGGAGACACATCGAATTTGGGGTATCTAATATAAATGGAATCAAAAAGTTATTACTCTCCTTTTGCCCTTTGATAGAACCTTGTTTTTAATCAAGTGTAATTGATAATAATTAATTGTTTGTGACTAAAATATTCTCATTTATTGATTGTTAATTTTGAAAGCATTATTATGTAACAAGCAAATCTAACAGAAAACTTTATACATAGTATGTTCTACTGTAGAATAATTTAGTTAAATGCCTCGCATTCCGTGTGTCCCATCTTAGTCTTTGTATATGAAAAAAATTAAGATATCTGTAATGAATAAAAACGCGACTTAGTACCGCTAGTTGATGCCATAAACACATCACGTTTTGCTCAAAACGCCAAAGACTATGTTTTTCTTGTCAATGTGTTGAAATTGTATTAGTTTACCTATATTTTATTTGATAACGTTTATGAGATGTAACATTAACTGATACAGCGAAACTCAATAAGTCGTCATCAGTAAAAAGTATTTATTTAAAGACAAAATGGGACTGTTGACGAAATTCTGTAAAAGTTGCTATATCATATACACGTCTCACCCCTATTTCTCTATTATAGCAAAAGTTTGTCCTTGCTGCAACTGACAGAAATTCTAGATAGCTAGATTTTGTAACTAGTATTAAAATGGAATCTCATATTTTTTAATAAATTATGTATTAAATATTCCCATTCAAAATTGAACTTTAAAATCATGAAATTAATAGTTAAAGGCAATAGGCATACAAGAGCGAGTATGACGCGTATAGCGATCTATCACTCACACCCACCAAGTCTGAGTGAGACAAAAGTCAGGAATGTCATACTCCAGCTTTCGTATTTACTTAAATATTTACGATAGGTGTAATTTTATTCACTAGTCAAAAAATATATACTTTAAATGGGAAGATTCTTAAAAATATATTCAAAATGTATTACTTTATGATTAATTTATAATTAAGATTTCTATGTATATTTTTTAGTTTAAATTTTAAGCGGTTTGTTGTCGGTGCGGTTCTGATATAAATCTTACGTTCCCATATTTAATTATTTATTTAAAATGACCCAAACCAAAGTTTGTATGTAACTTGATGTTTCTATTATTAACTGAAAAGATAAACTTTATAAAGCGGACCAAAACTAAACAATTGTATAAACCATAGCATCCTATAGCTTTAGGAGACTGAAGGTGTCACGGATTGCTCAAACCATAGGCTTACACGTTAGAAATCTAGAATATTTTAATACTGAAACAAAATGTCAAGCGACCATTGATCACAAAATATTATAAGCTACGTAGGTAGTGTAGTTCTAATAAATCGCGAACGAGGTGGCTACGGGGTCCTATTATTATAATCCTTTAACATTCATCTTACTTGGCCGCCTCGGTTCCTGAATGTACTAGATACACAGCTAATAGTTCGATCAATTTAATCTGGTAAAAAAGTTGTGGCGCCAAAACCAACCTAAGGTCGCAAACAAAACGTTCTTTCTTAAAACAGCCATTTTACGCATAAAGTCATAATTGTTCAGTGCGAGAAAGAAACACTTTTTAAACAGCCCAAGTTGCTCGAACTATACCAGAACATATATCAATATATCACCGACAACAGACGCTACATACTATTGCACATTGTATTCATATCAAATAAAATAAATCACCATATTATATCGTTTTTGTAAGAACGCACCTTTGGTAAAACAAGTATTAAACATAGTAAGATATGGCAAGAGAAAAAGAAAACGTTATAGAAAGGGTTGTGGTCTTAGTAACAACGGGCACTTTACATGAACATAATTGAACTTTCCTCTCCAAATATTTTGTATTGGCTGGAATATACCACCACATATATTATCTATACTACGGCAAACAAAATGGACCTGGTAGTATAGAATCTATGTTTTTTATGTCGTTATTGACTTTTCCTAACTATGTAAAGATAAAGTTATGTACTGAAGCTTTCTTTTTAATCGAGATAACATGAAGAAATTATTTTCGTCTCACCAAAGAGGTAAATGTAACGTTGCCATTGAAATCATTCAAATTGGTAAGTATATGCTCTTTTATTTACATATCATTTATGTATATTCTTTCCCCTTATTTTATAATATTTATTAATCATATACTTGTTTTTAAATACCAACTATCATTAGCCTGTTTTAACCCGTGCCTACAAGTCCACACCTTATCCATTTTCGAACCGTTTTATTCATTCAGCGTTGTTTAAAAGATTCAAATCAAAAATAGTATTTATTTGACGGTTTCTAATAATCGAGTCTCTGTGTAAAATATTAATTTATTAAGTTGAGCTTTTATGCTCAACTTTGATAGTGAGATAGATAAATGAGTATAATTTCATAATAAAAGTTTGAGACAATAGCATGATAGGTCCATTGGTCATATTTATGAGGTCGTAATATTATGAACCTATCTTTAAAAGCATCTTAGTACAGAAATCGTCAATTAAATTATTTTTGGGTGCATAAAATCTTACCCAGCATTAATTTGCGCTCTAATTAATTCCCTTACCAAAGTTGTGAAATGACAATAAATTTATTTTGTAACTTAAAACAACAAACTTCCTCGTCACGTTTCAAATTGTTTCGTCCAAAACATGAATGTATTTAATACGTAAAATTGCTACAAAATTGGGAATCTCGTGCCAATGTTTTCTTTTTGTTTAATTATTATGAAATCGGCGTTAAAGTCTTTAATCTTTTCCCTAATCCTTCTTCGATTGAATTGATTGATTATGAAGAAACGTGTAAGTTAAATTCGTTCTGACAGATGACATTGACAATTGGCGCCAAAATATCCGTCAATTTTATCGAAGGAGGTTACATGTAATGTAATATATGTAATCACAGACGTTACCCTCATTGTGTGAGTGCGTGTAATTTTTGTATTTTTGGATGTTGTAAACCTACAGATATCCTAGCGTTAAGGCTCAATATTTGGAGATATTTTTATTATTTTGCATTTTTTTATTAAACTCTTGCTAAATTATTGGGTGTTTCATTGATTCCCTTCATGTTGGATTAGGTAAAGGTACATGTCCCTTATACTACCTAATACTACGTTTACTACATACTTTTACTGTGAATTCAATTCTAGCTACACTACATCATTGCATCACAAAATGCTCTTGTTTCATTTACTTCTATAAAAATCTTCTGGGAAAACCAATGATTATGACCTTAACAAATTAAACACAGGCACGAAGAGGCATATTACTCTAAATGCTATTTAGTTTCAGGAATTAAACGTAGGTATAAACATACCTACTAACATCCTATAAACGCACAACGGTCATGGCAAATGTATTTTATTGACTTGGAGTGTGGCTCAAGTGAGGAGCTTAGTGGGTAAATGGGACCTTCATTATTGCTGCAAATATTTGAATTCGGAATCTCAGATAGTTATCATGTATTGGGAACTTAGTCAATGTCATACAACAGAAAGTTCACACACCACTGACTACCTGTAGTATATATACTATCTCCTCGCTTTAATCCATCCAAAGGTTGTCTGCAAGAGGTCGATTTAAGGGTCGATTCGAGGTCGATTTAATACCGCCCATTGAGTCACTATGTAAAAAATCTTGCAATTGAAACTTCGGACTTAGGACGTTATTTATGACAAACGATCAACCAAAAAATAACTAAGAAAACATACGAGCCAAAGTAGATAGTTGATTACTTGCTAAAACTTGTGAATTATCTGAGATTGGGTATTCAAGTATACAGTACAGTATGTCTGGTTTCTGACACTGTATAGTATATTAGCACACATTTTAGACTGCTTGTCTCAGCGGAGAGCAGAGAAGTGCAGTAAATACTAGGAAAAATTAAACCAATAGAATTCCACTAAATTTACGTCATTAAGTTTTAGTAGGCTTATGTACTGCCCCGAGGCCGTACTACTCTCTAGGTAAATAGCTTCACTCCTCTTACCAGCTTCTCCTAAATGTCCCAAAATAACATCATTTATACGGAAGTCACGCCGCAAGCATCTAAAGCACATGAAACCATAGAGATAATATAGGTAATGAAACTGTATTGTCAACCCGTGTCGTGCCGCGTGGATTGATGAGCTGTATTAATCCCAGCGGTGAAGGGTCACAAGCAATCAGTCCAGCCTTGTCACTCAATCTGATGACCATGTGTTTTGTGATGTAGGTGCATGGTAGGTCTCTATTTCTTTTTATTATATCTATTAATTATTCTATGTCTAATGTAACTAAAGTCAACAATAGTGATTAGTACCAAATATCTGGATGACCGAGCCTTGCTCGTAATTTTTTTTGGTTTGACGTTTTTTAAAAATGAAACTTAGATCGATTTATCGTCCCCGAAAACCGCTGCATACAAAATTTAATGAAAATGGTTGGAGCCGTTTCCGAGATTCAGATTATAAATATATACAAGAATTGCTCGTTTTTTTTCGTATTAGATAGATGTATAGAGGCCAGCACATCAAGCTACCCCAATCTGTCAAATTTCTTTGATAGTTTTTCAACTTTATTACAAAAGAATAAGGTTCATGTTCAATTGGGAAATTTTAACCATTTAGGATATGTGGGGGTGGTCTGAGATCTATTTTGTTGACTTTAGTTACATTAGACAAAGAATAATGAGTAGATCGGTCGGCACCTGCACCGGCGCGGTCCGAGGGAGGGGGGTCCTACGGATCATGACCGAGCCGTAAACGTAAAGCTTAAAATAGTAATTATTCGAAAAGATAATACATTTTATTATTAATATGGGCATCTTACGTATCACACGTACGTCGCCAATATTGAATAAAAACTCGACTACTGCAAAATCACGCTCTAAAAACTAAAACAAGATAATATTCTCATCTGAAATAGCCGTGATCGTATACTATGCCGCTTTGCCCTAAAGCTTATAATGGCTTACTACTGTAAGAAAGTGTTGTTTAGGTGGCTTACAATGGCTTGGCCATGGCTTTCAGATGAGAATATTATCTTGTTTCATACTTTTTACTCGACTGCGCCAGAAGGAGGGTTATGTTTTTCAAGTGTATGTACGTAAGTTTGTATGTATTTCTTTGGCACGCTCTATAGCCTAAACGGCTTGATCGATTTCAGCTTGAGAGAGCTGCCGTTAGATTCGTCTTAATTGTGAGAGTGACACTGGGTATATAAAAATTGAAAAAGAAATGGCGGATTTCTGGCGCCCGATTGTGTTTTGATTTTTGTTTTTTTTTTCTCAAAACCTATTGAGTATGGTAAGTATCAAAATAAAGGGTTTCATAAATAGGTCTCATGAACGACGAAAAAAATACAATAAAAATTAACATGGCCGATTTTTGGTGCCTAGTGTCGTAAAAATTTTTTTTTTTCTCAAAACCTATTGAGTGGGGTATCAAAACAAAGGGTATCATAAAAATTACAAAATCAAAAAACCCAACTGCCTTAAAAGTGAACTTTAATTAAAAAAGATGGAAACAAGAAACTTGTTTTAAAAGGATGACTATTAGACTGAATACTATAAGCAATCTCATGCAGTCGGAGGCAATAAAGGACTTTATTGTTAAATTTAAGAAGATACCTCCGACTGCATGATATTGCTAGTAGATTGATAGTATTCAGTCGAATTGTCATCCTTTTAAAACAATTTTCTTGTTTCCATCTTTTTAATTAAAGTTCACTTTTTAGGCAATCGGATTTTTGATTTTGTGATTTTTTTTAGAGCGTTTTTTTTTCGAACTTACTTTATATTTTAAATATGGAGGTTGCTCACAATATATTTTTGAAATGTGCTAACTAAGCTCTTTCATTAGATAAACGGCATTGTTGATGTTTATTTTTTAGTTCATCACTTTAGATCCTCTAGAGGGCGCCATTTAATGTGACATCACAAAGCCTACAACCAGCGGCCGATCAACACACTTCCAACGATACTTCATTTGTAAAATTATCAGGGAGTTTAGAGCTATGCGGGAACAGATGAACATACATACCGGTTAAAATCATAAGCCTCTTTTATTCATTTCGAAAAATAACTTTTAAAACAACTTATTATCTAGTGTTAGTACCAATGTCCCTCTGCACAAACTGCTTTACAATTGGAGAATCGAAACTCCGCTACAGTTCTCAGGATGCGGTTGCGACTGACTGCCTCTCACTCGTATCAGTAGCGATTAGCGAAGCGGTTTTCTTGCGCACAATCGCGTGAAAACCGTCGGTACGAGCTTGCGTAAACATCTCCGACGCGCTGCAATAGCGAGGAAGTCTCAACAACATCCTGAAAGCATTATTATACTGTACTCGCAGGACATCTAGCGGTCTTTTGGTGTAATTGACCCATAGATTACTCGTGTACAGACTTTGGAAGTAAGCCTTAAAAATTGTAATTTTTACTTGGTCCATACACCGAGCAAATCTACGGGCCAACATGTTACACCAGACGGCGAGTGCCCAGCGCTCCCTCTCTATATCTACATGGTCCTTAAGGTCGTCAGAAAGAAAGTGACCCACGTATTTAAAAGTGGATACCCTTTTGATCACTGACCCGTTTATTAGAAGCGCGGGTCCCACTTCACGGCTTTTTCCGCCGACCTTAAAGACCATGTATTCACATTTTTTTACATTATACATTAATCCATGTACGGCAGCGTAGGCTTCACAAGTCTCAAGCAACTCTTTGATGGCGCCTGCAGACGGAGCCAGCAGCAACATGTCGTCAGCTTAGCTGATGTTGTTAATGCTAAGCCCACCAACAATGCATCCGACACGCATGCTGCTGAGTCCCTCTATGAGTTAATCTACGTAGAGGTTGAAGAGCCTGGGAGACGTCAAACCTATTGCCTCACCCCGCACTCCAACCCATTCGGTTCAGAGAGCGTACCGTCCCATTTGCCATTGGTCTAATTACCATATCTACCAGTGCTGAAATAATCCACATATTTCCGCAGGTAGTATATCCCTGTACCATCTTTCTCCAGAGCACATCATACGAGACCAGACCGAAGGCTCTGGAGAGATCAAGGAAACAGGCGTATACGTGTTGCGATCTAAATAGTATTGAACGGTATGCTTGAGACTTAAAATAGGGCTTTCAGTTGAAAGTCCGGGGCGAAACCCGAACTGCGCATCATGAAGATGTATATAATCATTCAATATAAAGTATCAAGCACATCGTCCAACACTTTTGCAATGTTTCGCCGTAGTAGGGTAACATACAGCTGACCTATTCTGTAAAATCTCACCGGGAAAACTTAGGCGAAGTGAGCTGTCATTCCACCTGAAGCTAGGGATTAACACTATTGACAGGTCACTTCGCCTAAGTTTTAATAAGTAAAAGTGACGTAAAGTGTTAAGTAATTGTAATAAGTCAAAAAATCTACTTTCTGACTTCATGTGACTGATACCAATTCATCTGGATGTCACCTTTCTCGTACAGACTGAATACCTGAAAAAAGAATTGTTTGTTAGTCGTGAATATAAATAGAAGAATGTGCATCTAAAAAATAGTTAGGTACTTAATAGAAAAAAATCTAAATCCATAGATCAGAAAATAAAATAGTAGGAAAATCCAGCACTTCCGCAAACATAATCACGAGAAAAAGCCACCTCGCTGCTCGCGCCGATGTAATTCAAAGGTAACTTATCTAAAGAATGCACTGAAAAAAGGTCTCGTAAAAAAGGTTTTCAAAGAACTATTAGTTGATAGATGTTGGCAATCTGTTGGCCCGACTTGAGTGGTGGTTGATCGCGACACGATTTTTCAGCCTTACTTATCTTCAAGCTTTTCCGGTGTGGGTGAGTAGAACGACAGGCGGTTTAGATGCGTAGTGGTTACAAAGTGCTACCCGTAGATTATATTGTGGATTAGAAAAATGACTTGTTCATGTTTCTGGAGGTTCACTCGCAAAACGCCAAACAGACGAGGCCTAGGAATAATGAATGTACCTATTATCGAGGAAACTTACATCTGACCAATTTGAAAACAAAATCCCGTGCACACAATGACCACATCTGTTAGCAAGCGTTACAATTTCATTAGCCCTTTTATAATATTTCTACATTTTGGAGGTTTTTGTTTGTGTGGGAGACTTTTTTTTTGCTGTAAGTACCGCAAAAAAAAATACAATGCGAAACAGGAGAGTATAGGTACCTAGAGCTACCTACCTAGGTAGCTCTAGGTATACTCTCCTATTTCATATTGTTTTTCGAACCCCTCCACAGGTACGAATTAAACAAAGAGGTGTTCTACTTTTAAAAGCTAACCTACTGATTTACGCAGAATAAACGCACACGACGCACATCTTCGATAATTCTGTCGGCAGAACTGTAGGGACGTAGACGCTATGGAAATGCAGAGATTGCGATGTATTATTTAGTACTTTTTTTTTTTGACGGTGGGATCGTCACATAACAACTCCAGCTCTGGGTGGAGCAGGAGGGCGTGTCAGACTTTTACTGACTATAACCCACCCGTGTTCTCTCAGTTGCCTGTGTGACAGGGGCGACGGTATCTCTTTCGAACAACCTGCACCCCTGGCAGGCATCGGCCCTTGCGGACCCTAGCAGTTCGGCGCGCCAGGACACATGGCATGCCGTGACCACCCCAGGAACCAAGTAACATAAGGGCCCCAGACGACCCCGTGTCTGGCACCCTTGGTCCCCCTGCGACGGTTCAGCGCAGTGGCCCCACCGCTTACCACTTTTCGCCCGCAGGGGATAGGGAGAGCGGCCAACGCTATACCGAGACTCCTCTTCCTCTGCGGCCCCACCGCGTCCGCCATCACACGGTGGCAGCCCCGTCCAGGCCACGGAAGGGAAGAGCGCTACTCAGAAGTATCGGCACTCCTCCTCCGCCGCAGCCTGTAACTGTTTCGCAGAAGGATACCACCGCGTCCCAGGACTCCTCGTTGTCGACCATCGAGTCGACAACGGCCGGCAGCGAAAGGTCGCTGCCTACTCCTGAGATGAGGGCACGGCGCGCCTCCTCCCAAGCAGCACACTCTGCCAGCGTGTGCCACGCCGTGTTCTCCCGACGGTCGACGCAGTGGTGACACCGAGCGTCCGGCTCCCTGTTTATGCGACACAGGTACTTCCCGAAACAACTATGCCCCGAGAGCACCTGTGTCACCCGAAACGACAGGGAGCCGTGCCTCCTCCCGAGCCAGCGCTCGAGTACCGGCCGGACCGCCCCGACTGGTAGGTACATCTAACGCAACCTTTTACCCTTACTAATATCGATCCTGACGAAACTTCTACTAAAAACGCTCCACAATGTCACCGAGTCAAAATTTTAGTGGAACAAACGTCATTAATTGCGATTCTCCTCCTTTACGGGACAGATATTGCCTCCTTTAGTATCCAAGTTATTTAATCTAAGTAACGTACGCCGTAACTTTCGAGGCCAACTTATTTGTAACGGTGTACGTGAGCAACCTTACGGGGAACAGGTAAAGGTTTGTTGAAATACTCTGTTCGTGATGATCGGGGGGAGAAAGTTATACGGTGAGTTGGATATATACCTTTTGTCTATTATAAATCGTCTGCTTGACCGACTTTGGAATGGTACCCAGGACCAAAGAAGCGGTAGACTATAGAAATTTAAACTTATGATGCAGTTGGGTAGTACCTACGATGGTCAGTGTTATGTAGGTAGGTAGTTCAATACTTAGTTAATCATTAGGTTACTCTCTCTGGAATCTCTGGTCTGTACTTACTCTGGGTGTAAGGTGTGTGTAATTGCTCACTAGGCTGTGTGGCTTGTTTTCAGTACGTTTCTGGATATTGGTACTACCGATTTCTGAAAGCTGGATCTCTCTAATCAATTAATCTTCTGTTGAATCTGAGTTTAGGTCAATCGATGACAACAGAATATTGTTATCGGTTCGCAAATATGCAAAAAAATACCTACTTAGTTAGTTTCTGTCAATCAATCAAACATTTAGTTACCTAAAATAAGAGCTGATGTCACTATGAATAAAACCTATGCTTAGCCCCATGACATCGTTTCTGCCCAAAATGAACAAGTCTAGAAATGTCTACTTATACGGCGATGTCACATAAAGCAGCAATGTGCGATGAAAAATGCAAAAATCTTGGATCTGGGTCGCGCATCAAAGGTTCTTAAATGGCCTACCAGAGGGTGACACTTGCGGTTGGGCCGGTAAAAACGCGATGGGTATCTAAATACGTATTTTATCTGTTAATTTCAGGTCTAAAAACGTTTGAAAGATTGGCGATATGGTTATGGTTATAAGATTTTGGATCCCATTGGCACTCTCTCAGCGCAGGTGCAAAACTCTACATTCTGATCTTCTTCTATTGAATGGACTGCTTTAGTCAATTATCACGCTTGCCAGGCAGATTGATGATCTTAGTCTTTAAGTAAGGTACATACATTTTCAGAACTTGATAAGCTCTCATGAGTTATTTTGCAGCTTATCATTTGGGCTTAATCAATAGTCGCTGTTTTAATATCCACGAGAGCTCGGCGGAATGAGCTTTTCAGAACATGCCGTAACCACTCTTTAGAATGGTGCTCCATCCTTTTTCGATCGTTCTTTCTCAGTTTGAGAAGACACCCCTGAGGTACCTACCTAGATCTAGCTTCAATATTTAGGTAATTTAAGAGCTAGGTAAGAACCTAATAAGAATTAAAGCTCCTATCTTCGCGAGTTTAGTAACCACAATCAACAATCTGCGTGTTTTCTTCTAACAAGATATTGAGATTAAAACCGCGCTTAATTTAATATAATTGTATTTGCTTTTCGCCAATTCGCTAAGTGTTTCGGTGTGTTATGGCCGTGTTCAACAATTAGAATATTTGGAACATTTCCGTTGCGGTTTTTGGTGTAATTTTAAAGAAACAGCTGTTTTATTTGTTTTTATTGTAATTAAAATGCCTGTAGGTTGGTGTAATTTGAGTTTGTGGTAGAATAATTTGTTGAAAGCATCGTCTGTCACGTTGAAAATGATTTATCGACGGGATCTGGCTGTTCAGAGTGGCACTAGCAGTGTTAGCAACATTAGTTAAGTACTTCCGTAAGTAGCTATTTTATCTGAAAACCCAGGTCTTCTCGTCTGTGATTTAAATGACACACATAACATTCCGCCTGTTTTACCGGAGGAATTTTGACGAGTGAGAGGCGTTGGTACCCACAGTACAGACGCAAGCACATCAAGCTACCCCAATCTGTCTAATTTCTTTGATATATTTTCAACTTTAAAACCTAAAAATAAGGTTCAGTTTCAATTGGGAAAATTTTACAGTTTGGGGTAGCTTGATTTGCTGGCGTCTATACATACCTACCACACATTTCGTCAGTTATGTTCAGAGATGTAACTTATCTAAGATACAAGTATCTGAAATACAGATACAAGATACAAAATACGTATCTTGTATCTGTATTTCAGATACTTTTTTGAAATTCATTTTGTATCTTGTATTTAAATACCTGTTGTTTGGTATCTTAGTATTTTGTAGATACTATGTTTGCTAAAATACTTTTAGTAATTGATGAACAATAGCGAATGAGTGATAAACTGTTTGAAAAACTAGTTTTACTTAAGTCTCAATTAAAACCTTAAAAATATAATATTATGTTGTGTAACGTTTGCGCAATCAACGCGATTTACATGTAAAAAAATACAAACATTCATTAATAAAAATGTTTGTTTTTTACAACAGTATCTTATCTATAAAAAGTATTCGAAAGATACGTACTTTATATCTAGTATTTCAGATACCATTACAGAAAGTTATTTGCATCTGGTATCTGAAATACTTCATTTAAAAGTATTTTGCATTTTGTATTCCAGATACTTTATTTAAGGTATCTTGTACATCTCTGGTTATGTTCAATCCTATGTAAGAGAGCTAGACTCCAAGCTGCTCCTTAAAAAAAACCTGATAGAAAAACCCATTAACACTGCCCGACCTGGCTATTGAACTCAGGACCTCGTTCGTGCTAAGCAGTGGCGCCTGCGACCACTAGTCCAAGGTCCAACGAGGCAAAAGAGCATGGTCAGGGGTGCTACACACTTGTTCAAGTTGTTCGATATTACAAGTTTGTAAGTTTGTAGCAGCACTAGCGTAATCTCGTTTGTGTCAAACTCTGCAATCATAAATTCATCAGTCGTGACAAGTGAGAAAAAGAGAAAATGGAGAAAGGAGAACGGACAAAATAGTCCGCACTACCAATAGCAACCAAACCAATGTAGGCATTGCAATATAGAGCAATAACTGTTATGGCGGCTCAAAATCATTTCAATAATTAATTTTTCATTTCAAATCGCTGTGTGAAAAAAGATATGGCGATGTTTCGTACGGGTAGATCACGGAATACTTAAATAGTTAACCACTTCTAGTGATCTTAGTTTGAATATTCCCAAATGTATGCACTCCGATGATAAAAATAAAAATATCGTACCATCGAGCTGGTGACATATTACACCTGGACGCTAAATTACAGAACCTCTGAATGGGTATTAGTAAATCCTTCAAGTGTGGGCTCATTAGATGTGTCTTCACGAGTACTGTTAATTTTCCCTGGTTATTGACCTGGACGCCAGATAACGGAACTCCTAAATGGTTACTAGTAAACCCCTTGAGTGTGGGCTCATTAAATGTGTCTTTACGAGTAAAGCTCGTTTAGACCCATCTCATGAGCCCACACTCGGTTTACTTGTAGCAATTCAAGAGTTCTGTTATCGAACATCCAGGTCAGTCATCAGATAAAATGAACAGGATTTGATAAGACACATTTAATGAGCCTACACTCGGTGGGTTAACTAGTACCTAGCTATTAATGAGTTCCGTCATCTAGCGTCCAGGTCCATAATCAGACCAACTCTTTGGTATCCAGTTATTGTAATATCATCGGAATACATACATTTGCAAATATTAAAACTATGACCACTAGAAGTGCAAGAACATTGCAAGAGTTCCATTATCTATCGTCCAGCACCCTAATTTACACGCGATTAATCATAATCGGTTTCATTTTGACAGTTCAACAATATTCATTACGTTATTTACGTTGTTGAGCAGACTCATTTTTCGAACATATGAAGCAATGGTTTAGCCATCTGTTTCAAAACGAAACAGATTATGATTAATCGTGAGTTACGCAATTAGGGTGCAGGTCAGTCATACAAAACATTGCTATCAACTTTTTCACAAAGCGATTTGAAATGAGCCGCTAGAGTAAGTAGTTATTATATTATAATAAAATATGTATGTATCTATCCACAAATGTGTGGTAGTAATTGATGCTTAGACTATCTTCCAGACATTTTTGCCGATTCTCCTTTCCAATAATGTTCACAACTTTGAGATCACTGGTGGCCCAGTGGTGCAAGATGTAAGTCGTAGGTTCGCAGCTAGGCGCTTTACTCTGTGTAAATTATTTCATCGCCACTGCTCTCAAAATGGTGCAGTAAAACAACGTGAGGAAGCCGGCATGTCCTAAAACCGAAATGTAACATCTACCAACCCGCACTGGGCCCGCGTAGTGGATTACGGCCCTCTTCTTCTCACCAAGAGGAGTCCTGTGTCCCAGCAGTGGGAGCATTTCGATTGGAAGTTCTGTTTACGTTTTATTTTTATTTTTATTATTTTTAGTTTTCATGTTTTGATGGTATATTGCCGTGTGCTAGCTGACATATGGCAAATTTAATGGTTTTTTTTTTGTGTTTCGTAATTTGTATTACCTATTATTGTATAGAATCAAGTTCTTGTAACTTAACAGTGCTGCTGGGGAGTTTGTTGCGCTGCTTCTTCTTCCTAGCTAAAGCACTAGGAAGTAGTGAAGGGCGGACGTTTTGGGGGGGCTGTCCTATGTAATTTTATTTTGACGTTCAAAAAGAGCTGACTCTCAGCCTAGTTTGAATAAATGACTTTTGATTTTGATTTTTTTGATTAGCCGTATGCGGTTATTCGAAATGGTACTGTTTTAACATAATCCCGTAGTAGCTTATAAAGATACGAAAATTGCTGGATTTAAAATCACACTGAAATCCTTCTATAATATCTGTAATGGTGGCTTGTGGCCCATGCAGCGTACAGGCAGTAACGGTAAATTATATTGACCCATAGCCTACAATTGACCACACAATAATTAATACGGATCTGCCTCTCACCGGCCCAGCTTGGCGCTTTGTTTACAACATGTTCAGGTAGCGTGTCGTTCTATTATTCGTGGCCATGCGCTGCGTCCGAGGGTGGTAGATAGAACAGAGGTGGCATGGAGTTCTGAATTTCGATATCAATACGGATTGGGATGAAAGGCCCACAGGTACAGAGGAGGAGGGCTTGACCCCGTTGAGGGTAGGTTTTAGCAAAGTAAACACTAAAAAAGCACAAAGAGATTTAAAAGTTGAAAACTTAATACTTACCTATTATGTTAAGGATAATATATGACAATTGTACCAAAGGTAGTGTAATGCTTGCTAAAAAGTTTAATCAAAATAATATCAAGTCCACTTAAAGATTTGTCACCCTCGGATCCGCCACCGCACAAGTAGACTATGATGCACTTTTATGTACCTATATTGTTGACAGTCTTGTAACGTGACTGCCCCACAGCAAGACAAGGGCTTCTATTTTCTTTGTCCCTTTCTTCCCCCTGTTTTGTATTCAATTACTCTGGTTATTAATGCAGCCCGGTCCATTCAGAAGGGGTTACACAGGTCGTCCTGCCAACATTGCTTTAATGTCTGTGGGCCTCGCATCGTATCATACAATATTTTCATTAAAAACCATAGATTCCATTTCTAAAATCCAATCATCTCTTAAAATAAAGTAGGATCTAAAATCATTCAATTCGTTTCACTTGAGCCGATATTTTGAGTTGTTTACAATTTACATACTTACAAGTTTTTTACGAGACCTACTTCCACACAATTAAACTGTGGCTCCTTCGAAGAAGTCTAATTCTAGTCTGGACTATCATTGGACACCAAAGAGTTTATTTTTAAATAAGTCTTTTAGTCAACAATTTTATTGCCGGACCAATTGAACTTATTCTGAGCTCCAATTAACCGAAGCAAAACAATTAATTAACTTCTTTAAGTGTAAAAAAGTCCATATCATGTCGCGTTGCTCTACGTGTGTGAAGGACTTTACTGGTCATATAACAGGAAATGTAGAAGGTCCACTTTAATGACTACGATTATATCTTTGAATTTACCCTCAGTCTACTGTAGTCTTTCGCAAACCACTACTGGACCTCTACCAAGCTGCTCCAAAACTCGCAAGCTTTGACGTTAGCTGAGTAAAATTCTTAGGTTGTTTTTATTTATTGTTGCCTGGTATAGAAAAGCATTTGGTCCGTGTAAAATAGAGGTACATATTCTGTAGTTCAATAGAAAAGTAAAATTAAAAATAACGCAAGATATATTATGCTATGAAATTCACTCAGCCCAGACCTTTATAATACATATAAACCCAATTACCTACTTCATAGTAGGATCTCCTCAACAAAATGTGTAGGCAGTAACAATACTAAAACAGTCTAGAATTACTGCGGTCCCATATTGCACGTGCTTTATGCTATATTTATAAATGAATTAGTTCATATTTGTGACCAACGAGTTTTCGTATGTTTTCGCGTATTGAAAAAAGTATACCTTCTCTTGTTTCTGTGTTAGTGTCAATATATGCGGTAATTTGGTATTTAAAAGGTAACTGTTGGTAGCGATACACATTGTGCCTTCTGATTGTATCGGGAGCGCGCGTTTTATTATTGTCTAATTTTTCATTTGTTTCTTGTATGGCGATGTGAAAATGTGGCACTTGACTTTGGATTTTCTTTTCTGATATAAAAGGTGAGCTACTTTTCAATTAATTGTTATTGTTTCTTAAGGTTTAACATACGTACTTATAAGGATTATAAAGGTTGTCAGAAGAGCTTTCGTTGTAAAACAAACTTTTATTTTTAATTTCATTAATCGTATCTTTTAATTCTATAAAATACAGTAGTAGGTAGTACCTACACAGTTATGTTATTTATAACAATTATTAATTTTTAACAACAACCATATTTTCATACAAAAACTTACCATATCCAGCTACATTTTTAAAGCAAAAACAAATAGCTGGTGTTAAAAAAAATTACGATCACACGCGGCGTGGTATGGTTGACAGAATAACAACAAAAGAACCTCGATGAACGGTTCTTTCATTGACACAGTATTCAAATGTGTTAAGTGTGGCTGTACCTATGTGTCAGCCACGGTTTACATGGTTGTAACAATAAAACGCGTAAAAAAGCGGAATCATAGGTTCCTTTTAATTAAATTCGCCTAACTGGCCATTGCGACTTAGCTTCGGCCCCGTCTTCCAAAGGCCCGGAACGTCACGATCCCGAGAAACTGTCTTTGAAGAAAATGAAAGCCATATTTTGAATTATAGATAGGTAAAGATCTTTAAAAAAAAAACGTCCGACCCAATCAAAAACCTCTAAAAGTTAACAAATGCGGCTACAAAACGGCTTAATGTAAATGTTATCCGTCTGTCTGGCGTTTTCATTGAACGTCCCCCGACATGACAAATGCTTTGATCAAAACACTACCCACAACTTCTTATTAAACTTAAAAAGCGAATACATGTTATTTGTTTACTTTTAAGAGGTTTTTGATTGTGTCGGGAGTTTAAGAAAAATATATTTAACTTTTGTTTCCTGCTTTTCAAACTTAATATAGTAATAGTATACACGCTACGATCGACACATGTCCATGTGTGTTTTCCAAGCCCGGGTCCAAGCCCGGGTCGACGGCGTGTTGTGTTCCACGCGCGCCTCAAAGAGCTGTCAGCCCCCCTGCTCCACCCAGAGCGGGAGAAGTTATTGTTCCTAAAAAATCTAGATTTTTTGACAATATTTTGACGTATTGTCACATTCACACAATCACATTTTATTTACATACCTGGTCTCGAACTCGGGTTCCAGAAGTGAGCTAACTAACCTCCGGGTTACCACGGTGTTTTACTGAAACAAGAAAGTTAACAAACATTACAGTTAGAAGACGATTATTGTAACGTAAATAATATATTTCTTCAAAGCTGTCGCTTCCGTAAGCCGGAAACGTGCTCAGGACAAGAGCATTTCCCTTTGCTTGAAATGGTAGAGCAAAGTAAAATAGCTTTAAAACTGCATTTCTGTCATTTAAAACTGTATAATAATTAAACGGTAATTTATTCCATACAGCGCTTTTGATGTCGACATACTTTTTTTAGGGTTCTGTGCCTCAAAACGAAAAACAGAACCCCTCAAGGATCCCTTCGTTGTCCGTCTGTCTGTCAAGACCCTTTTTTGCCTCAGGAAGGCGTAAAGGTATCGAGTTGAAATTAATATCAAATACTTAGGTTGACGGTCCCTTGGACCTGTATAAATAAACAAAGCTTCTTAGTCAAAGCAATCAAAACATAGTAATATTTATTACTATGTATTACTATATTTTGATTGCTTAATAAAATATGGCTATTTATGTCACATATTTTGTTCACTCGCAAGCTAATCAATATCTACTTCTCGTCGTCTTAGCACAGCTAAAGGGAGAAATTGTTAATTTTTAGTTATAACTCAATAAAAAAATACTTATGCGAATCAAATGTACACATCAAGCTACCCCAATCTGTCAAATTTCTTTGATAGATTTTCAACTTTATCACATAAGTTTAAGGTTCATGTTCAATTGGGAAAATTTTACAGTTTGGGGTACTTCAATTCAAGATCGATTTATAGCCCGTATCTTTAAGTAACATTCCACAATCCACTCTATGATTTGTTTTTTCGACAGCAATATAAATTTTGTCCGTCGATCCGGAATTGGAAACTCATAGGCGGTGTCACTTGACTTAAGCAGCGCACATCTCACTGGTACTTATCCGGTTTTTTTTTTAATCTGAGGTTGTACTGTCCCCAATTTAATTAAATCAATTATGTTGAGGTATTTACAAAGGTACAAAGGTTGTATAAAGGTTTCAAATTGTGTAAATACTTTGGTAAAAAATTTAATAATTGTTCCTCGCTATAATTTTTATCAGGATTCCGATTCTATAATCAGAATCGACAAAATGTTTTGTCCCGAGTTGAACTACGGCAGCTCGGAAAATAAGCTTAAGAAAACCTTGGACAGAATGAAGCTAAACTACTAAAACAATCTATCATCATCACACACCAATGTTAGAATATTGGCCTCTCATTAGCCATACAAATTGTATACTACTCGGCAAGTGTATTCAAAAATAAAAATGAATGCGCCATAATTTGTTAACATCATTATTACTGCATTTGCTTGATTTTCACGCAATCGAGTGCAAGGAATCTCCTAAATCTAATTCTCAATACCAAATAGAATAAAACCAAGTAATATTAAATAACACACAGAACTTCTTAATTCATGCCGTAACTAGCACAGAAATAAACAAAGAGAAGAAAACTAACAAAACAAATGAATCATAGACAGAAAAGAAAAACTATTATCAACAAAGTTATACAGGGATTGTTCCACAAGATTGTTTACTAAAGATTTACTGTGTAATATCCATGCTGATCACATAATGGAAGAACTTAATGCTTTATGTATGGCTGATGTCGATTTGCGGGCCTTAATTCTATTCCACTCGCTTCACAAAAGTTTTGTATAAGTATATATTTGTCGAGATAGATACGTTTAAAACAATGATTTGCCTAATAAGTGTTCAATTATGAATATTATTTAGATCTTTTAATTGTTTAATTACCTAGAGAGTTTATCGTATTCCCAGACCCTATGTTCAAAAAGTTTTGGTGATATGACGCTGCGGTTATATTCTCACATAAATCACCCAGCTACAGACGATTCTCTACCAAGGTACAGTAAAAAAAAATACTCCATAAAAGAATAGCAATAAATCGATCCCCCGTTCCTTTCAGTGACACAGTTTTCAATGCGCTAAGTGCACTTCTAATTCCGCTGATAGCGTTTAATATTTAATGAGCGTACGTCGCGTGACATTATCGATCTTAACACAAACGCGCCCTACATTCGTTCATAAGCTTTCCGCTACTCGAGCCTTGGCCCGTATTTACTCACAACTTGTTTTTTTCATTCGGAACTTATTTTAAATCGAGAACGATGTGATGTGAACGCTTTAAAATGAAAATAGTGAATGGCGATAAATGAATTCGATTTGTATCAATTTTGACTAGCTATCGGCGAATTGGAAAGGTAGGTATATCGGTCGAAATATATTTCTGTGTTAGGCGTTTGGTTGAGTGTAAAATGTAACTTTATTTTCCCGCCTTCGCCTGATAATGTTGAGTTATAGTGAATCGTGAATGAATATGAAGTTTGTGGTTATTGTAGAAAATTATCATGTTGTTGTTGTGTCATGTTGTTATCATGTTTTTTTTTAATGTAATGTCATCTTTTTAAAAGCACGTGTTTCTGTAACAAATAAATATTTTTTTTTCTTTTATGCCTTACGTTAGAGAATAAAAGCTTTTTCTCGTATGGTTTTAGTGCAAATGCTCTCAAATTCTGTAGCTTTAAAACTGTTAACTCGCTTGTCAGTGAACAAGGAAGTTATATTCCTATTTCTGAAAAGTGCCTAGACATAGTAAATACTCAAAACTAGGCCAACATGAAAACAAATAAACAATGCATTGTCACGTAGTTTGAACTTTTGTAGTGTTTTGGCACAAATTTTACTCTATTCATAACTTTGCTTATTTCGTTAGCATAATGTGAGGTTTCGGTATGTTGAGTACCCTTTGCTGTAAAGGATTTACATTATCAAGTTGTGCTGCAGTCCATTTTTCATAATTATCTTCTTACCCTTATTCCAATTTATTTGGGGTTGGAGCAGCGTTTCTTTTTCGTTGCATCACTATTATGCGTGATATCTGTAGTCGCCCCTTTATAGCCATTTCATCTTTCGCACAATCCATATGTCGTTTCCTTGGTTTTTCTCTACTAATAAAGCCATCCACATTCATACTGAAAGTTGCAACCTTTTCTTAATTATTAAATTCTCTGTTGCAGATACAACGATGATTCTCCTCGTCTTTCTGCTGACCGTCACGGCGGCATCGGTCGTCGAGGTTACCGAAAAGCCAGAACCACCATGTCCTTCATGTATCTTGGTGAACACCACGTGCTACAACGTCTCCTATCTCTTCGACCTGAATGCTCCCTTCAGGAAACAAATCGTCATTCACAAGATGGACCTCCTTCGATCCAAAGACATCTTATTCTTCAGTTTCGAACCCACCTTTGAAGATGAAGAATATTACAAGACTGGGTTTGTAAGCTTAGAGGATCCCAACCAAGTTGGAATCATTACTGGCGGTCAGATACTTAATTTGGGTACTTTCGATATAGATCAAGCTAACGGATTAATTTATTTCGGAGGCAATGATGGGATATTTGTCCTAGATACTAATTCGAATAAAATGTCGTCATTCAGCAGTCGAGGAGATACCATAACGAATGTATGTTACAAAAACCAACTTTATTTCGTCAAATACGAGGACAGAGGTATAATTGTTAAGAAAGGTGATTATTTCCAAACTATACTTGAATATTGGCCGATTAGGAAGTTTGTGGTAGTTGAAAAAGATAACACTAATGTTGTGGTTTTCTTATCTAATTTAGGATTATTTGTTACAAAAGGCAATATTGTCCACCGTCTCTCTAAAAATGCATATTTTAGAGGTATAACAATTGATTTAGATGGGGATGTGTACGCGTGGTGGATAGATGGTATTTACAAAATAGTTTTTGCAAAGAATATTATTAATTCCAAAATTTTTAGAGTGGCTAAGCTCCCATCTATAGGTGCCATGGCTTTCGACAATAACAACAATATTCTTTTCACTTCTGATAAATCTTTGTATAGCATGGCGAGGACGACACACAGTTGTGGTGTGGTGAAGGAAGAAGAAGCAGTGAGGATGTAATACGAAAATGTGGTGATTTGCCTCAGTTTATTGTTTGACGCGCACCCATCCTCGATGTGCTTATATATATCTACAGTATTTTTGCATTGAAAATGTTATTAACGAATGATCTATTTTCCTCTCACTTCTACAGATATGTTTAGTAAGAGGTATTTGATTTTTATTAAAAGGTGATTTCAGATTCTATTTTATTGAATCGTTAATAATTATTGGTCAATAAAATACGAGCATTGTGATTTTTTTAAAGATTTGTCTTATGTACTTTTTGCCTTCTTCATAATGACATTCATAAATTAGTATGTTAAATGAACTTCTGCTATGTAATAATGTGTAGCATAATACTTAACAAAAACCTACATTTAATTAGCATTATTTAAATCTTAATTAAAGTAATATATCTAGACATCTAAGATTCTTAGACAAAGTACCTGTGATTTTGTTAGTAGTTTTAGGAAGACTACCTACCTACTGGAAGTAGGTACTCTTTCCTGTATTAAGAAATTATATAGGGGTTAAAAAGACCCATTACCAATCCGAAATCTATGCATCTAATCTAACTAAGTAGGCCTTGGCAAACACGGACGAGAAAACGTAACTCTTGGTTTCATGGTGATGAGTTTTCTACACCCGTCATATACAAATAGGTAGTTTATGCAGCTTACAGATTTGTGAAACAATTACCTAGCAACAAAATGTAGATTATACACTTTACTAAGCAATCTTAACGTTGTTGTTTATTGATATTATAAACTCATTTTAAATATCTAAGTATAGCTAACAATTTAGTGTAGGTAATAGCAATTAAATTGATCAATGTAGATATGTAACCGTACATTATAACAAATAAGGTATTCGTCTTACGTTTTTAAATACTAACATTTAACAAACTTTTTGTTTTCCTTTAATTTTATTGAAATATTGTATCACTCTTAAGTATCTGGACACCGTAAAGTAGGTAATAAAGACATACAGTAAGCAAGAAGAGTGTATTAATTTTTAATTAAACTAGAGATCGTATAATCGGATTCATATTTGCCTAAAGTAAAATTTTAGTAATGAAAGTATGGAAGCGGCTTCATAAAGTATATTTTTTGTAAATAAATCCGGCTGCCAGGAACACCGGGAATGCATAACTAGTCGGGTGTATAGTATGGAAGCGACTTCTAAATTGACCCCAAATAAAATTAAAATTAAAATTAACCCCGATGCAAATATGTGTAGGAAGGTTGTAAGTCTGTAATAGAAGGGTTGGTGTGGGTTAGATAGAACAATATTTTTTTTTAGAATACATTTGATTAATTAGAAGATTTTTTTGATACAAAAGCGCGTTCCACTTTAGCCAACATCTCAATTTTAGATGAATATGCATCCGAATTTCCGATCTCTGCATATAACACAAAACTTTAATTCTTGTCTACCAGATCAGACGTAGTTTCCGTTACACGCATGATCCCGTCCTTACTCGCACATTCTCGAGTAATTCCTACAATTGCTGAGGTCAGGGTGATCACTGTGAGCAGCCGACGGGTTACCGTAAGCCACTATAATAAGAACGATGCCGTCAATATTACGAGCTAAACAATTAGTGCTTATTGAGAGAAGGTCAAGTTCTATCCTCGACCTTGGTTCAATATGCGCTGTATGAAGTTCCCGAAAGATGGCATTAATTGGTAGGTGCAGCTATTAATAAAAATGATTATAAATAGAACAAACGATTTGTCACTGGATAAAGCCCGCACTTTAATTGCGTAACGTATACTTAGTATGTTCAGATTCTGAATCATTTTGAAGCTTGACTCCATGCTTGAACGCCATGAATGTTGTGGAACTGTCAAAATGAAAGTGATTCCTAATGATTGTGTATTCGCTTCAGTAGGTAACTATTGAGTTTGGGAAAACGACTGAGTTTCGCTTTCTGTCAAAAGCCTCTGTTGCTACATATTTCTAGTCATCGATATTTTAAAATCAATATACTATGCAATGATAGCCACAATATCATCTTGCAATGCCTAAATACACTGCCATTAATGTCGAAAATTAAGGAAATAATAATTTCGCGGGCTAACATTTTGTACAACCCCTAAGGTGCACAAGTAAAACCCATAAGCCGTTTTCCGATCATTTCAGCACTAAAAATTGAAGTGACGTGATCTTATACTCAACTGAAAATAATTTATGATGTTGTCATTGTTACTGTCATCAATATTTTTTGTCATAGTCATAAAGTCATTGATACAGAAATATCATCACTCAGCCAACCTCTTACGCAAATGTTTGAAGATTCGGAACCCATAACGGTCTAAATATAAGCATGTAGGGTACACATCGGGACAGACTGAGAACATCCGATGGATCAATTGACAGGTATGTGTATGAGTGACAGTTATTTAGGTACACTATTATTTAAAACACCCTTCACGAATGGCGATACTAAAATGTACCTCCGTCTGTTGTTGTTCAATCGCAGGCAGTTAGCATCAGTTTGACAGACTGACAACCAACATGTGTTGATAGCCTTTCAGAAGCCAGGTGTGTGGACTTACTGCAGTACATTTGTCGGTATCTCTCTGTGAGTGAGACTGAATAACATAATAATATATAGTATCAGTAGGCTAGTCCACTTGAATAGGTACTATGAATCAACTGGCGGAAATATGTTGTTGTAGACCTAGTAGGCGTCGGTAGTAGCATGCCCTAAGGATCACGTCACATCGTCTATGAATGAAAGAATTAAATGGATTTATCAGCTATATCTCATTTTTTTGTAGGAGTAAAGGACAGTATGTCGTAACTTTGCCTAAATTGATGTCAAAATTTGGCGGGCCTGGCTGTGAGCTGAGCTCATGACTCAGAGCTACGTACTTACGTTTGCGTTCGAAACTAATTGAACTATCCCGAAATAAAGACGAGAATACAACCGTAAATCGATATACAGGGTGATTGGAAGATGGGTGCAAAGCTTTAAGGCGAAGATAGTACAGACAATTTAGAACCATTTAAGCCATGGTTGTCTTAGACGAAGTCTTACCAAATATTTTTAACCAAATTTTTAAGTTTTTTTTCGGAAATTCTCAAAATTTAATGTAAACTGCATAATTATGGCCAAATTGAATGATAAATGAATTCATTTTTTATTTATTTAATTAAAGTAATGTGTAAGCAATCAAGCAAAATATGTTTTAGGCTTCTGTGTCATTAGACATTTTTTTTACAGACATTTAAAGCTCAGAAAAAATAAAAAAATTGTACAATACGTCTTTTAAACCTTATTAAAAAAAAAAAAATTGGTAAGACTTCGTCTAAGACAACCATGGCTTAAATGGTTCTAAATTGTCTATACTATCTTCACCTTAAAGCTTTGCACCCATCTTCCAATCACCCTGTATATCACGAACGTTATTCTATAGACATGTATGTATGTGTTAAGTATGTCAGAAGGATGGATTGTGTGGGGATTGATGATTATGAAAAAGAAGAGAGTGAATGATACCGTGACGGTTGACACGGGAGAATGAAAGAAGAAATCGAGTTGCGCCGACCCCAAGTATCATGGGTCATGGGCAGGCGATGATGGCTTTATGTATGTCATCATCATCGTTATCTGCCTTTTCCCAACTATGTTAGGGTCGGCTTCCAGTCTAACCAGATGCAGCTGAACACCAGTATTTTACATAGAGCGACTGCTTATCTGACCTCCACAACCCATTTACTGGGTATTACGATACCCCTTGGTAAGATGACGTTATGTATGTATTTATACAAAAATGTTGGATACAAAAATTGCATGCTAAGTGCTGGCTTCAACATCCTAGTTCGTCTGATAAAGACATACGAGTTAAAAGACGTATCGTAGAGATAACGCCGCCTCCTACTCATTCAATTGAGAAAAATATATAGTTAAAAATAGAAACATCGACGGTTTTCTAACGGTGCAAAGTAATTAACGCTTGCTCGTTGAGATAAAACTGTGTCGGTAATAAATAGAATAGACATAGCCATACCTACCTATTACTCATGGGTATTGTTCAACCATGAACATACAATAGCATCACAGCGTCAGCGTTAAGAGTGACATACATCTTTTCCACGCGCCGGCAACACCGGCACACCGTCAGCGCTAAGAAGTGACCTACTGAGATCTTCGCCTCATCGGCTCGATACACACACAACACACATAGAAATAGATATCAATGTGTATTGACCTCAAAACTTGTATATAGTTAAGTTAATTATTGTAATAAATTAGTCATCAAGCTGGAGTCGAGTGTGATTCATCTCCTACAACGGTCGTCTTACTGTGGCCAAGACACCTTTAGCCAGCAACGATCCTATGAGTCTGTGGGATCGGCAGTAAGAAAACCATATCCTGTGTACATTGCACGACGTACACAAACCCCTATTCCTTCACAAATTCCGTCTGTTACCGTAGGTCTCCTTGTAACAGGCTTCCCTCTCATAAGCCAACGTAACTCACGTTCGGTGTGGTTTGTATAGTTAGGGGGTAGGGATAACTCGGGTGCTAAGTGAAACCTATAAGGCTAGGTTGATAGTCAGTTGGGTCTTAGATAACTGACAGGTACTAGGCTCAATTGTCTCAAACGTAGCCACACTGTACGCAATTGGGAAGACGGCCGTACAAAGCTGTAGTCCCAGTGCGTACAGGTATGATTAAGATTCCACTGCCTCTTTGGTCTAGTGGTCGCAAGCGTTACTACTGAGCCTGAGGTCGTGGGTTCGATTCCCAGGTCGGGTAAAATGTTATTGGGTAAAAAAATTATAAAGGAGCATATTGCTCAGCAGTAGGGTACACAAAATATGAATGTTTAATAAAGTTGATTAGTACTTTAGTGCTATTGGTATTTTATGTAGATTAATGTCTATGTATCTGTGCCAGGCATTTAATTTAATAGTACTTCAGGCATTGGCATAATGATGCGACGACAGGGCAAAATTCCGAAATGTGTTTTCAAAGCCATAACAAACAATTTTGTGACCAATTTGTCTGTTCCTTGAATTCGTTGCAAGGCTTCCTCTTACATGGTCATAGCAGGTACCACAGACTCAGGTATGAGGTGATAACTGTGTTGGTCTAGGAATTGACCACAACGCGACGTGAGAATATGAGGTAAATAATACCTCTTGTAAATATTTTAGTAGGAGGTACAGACTGAAAGTAGACCTTAACACAAAAGTTAACAACTCCGTTAAAAGATCAGTCACATCAGTGGGTAATGATGATATTACATGCCGCCTGATGCGTTCTCTAAATGTGGTACTACATTTAACACTCGCTTGTAAAAGGTCCATTTTCCGTAAGTATGTATTACACAGTTTACAATAATGATTAGTGGAGCACGCACGTGGGGCTACGATAAAATATGTGGGTAAACATACGAGGCTATGATGAGGCTTCAAAGAGATCTTGATGTCCTTCAACAATGGCGATTCAACAACAGAATGACGCTCAATGTTCAAAAATGCCAGATTATTACATTCACGAAGAAAGTGAACTACATTAAATTTGATTATCGTATAAATGGATCTGTATTGAGCAGAGTATCAGTCATCCGTGATCTAGGTGTAGTCTTTGATACATCCCTGTCCTTCCGTGATCATATAGATACTATAGTTGCTAAGGTTAAAAGAATGCTTGGCTTTATTATTCTACTCTATAACGCACTGGTAAGGAGCTCCTTGGAGTATTGTTCCACTATTTGGTCTCCTTATTACTCAAGTTATACTAATAATGTTGAATCTCTTCAGACCAGCACCCTAATTGCGTAACACGCGATTAATCATAATCGGTTTAATTTTGACAGTTTAACAATATTCATTGCATTATTTACGTTGTTGAGCAGACACATTTTCCGAACATAAGAAGCAATGGTTTAGCCATCTGTTTCAAAACGAAACAGATTATGATTAATCTTGAGTTACGCAATTAGGGTGCCGTTTTGTTAGGTATGCAGAATGGGATCCGAAAAGCTATACCTGATTACAATGATAGGTTAAGGCACTATAAGATGATTAGCTTAAAAAAAGAGGGTTCACTTCTGACTTACTGATCCTTCACAAAATTATTAATGGTCCATAGATGCGCAATTGATTAACTATTTTAACTTTTGGACTAGCCAACGTAGCAAACGACATCATCGCATTTTTCAATTGCCTACATCTACCTTAAACTCCACCTTTAATAGCCCTCTAACACAACTTGACGGTTTTCCCTATCGACATTTTCTCTATGAGTTTCATTTCATACAGACGCTCCCCTGGACACACTTTTTATTTTTTCTTCTTGTCTCTAATTTTCTTTATGTCAATGTCATGCATACCTGTTATTTGCACTGTTACTGAAATGCCGATCTTAGATGTAAGTATATTTGGAATGTAAGTGACAGTGCTGTTGGTTTGCTTATTATATAAATAAATAAATATAAGCGAAAACATAAACACAATTCGAACGAATACCGAATGATCGAAAGCAAACCGGCGCAAACGTTGAAGAGGGTACTATTTTTTTTAATTGTAAGAAAACATACAAAAATTATATTTTATATATTAGGTCTTTACCTATGAAATTGCCGTTTTGCAGTACTGGCCATTTCAAATCAAAATAATTTTTGTTTGGGTAAGAATTCTAATTTCAAATTAATTTTATTTTAAAAACATGGATTTTTTTTCCAAAAGTAGTCATTTGTTTATTGATTAGTGTTACATTTTCATCGCATTTCAATCTTTTTCGTCATCATGGATACGTTAAAAATTCGAGTAATTATGGAATATGAGTACCGTCGTGGCAGCAACGCGGCACAAGCGGCACGCAACATCAACGACGTTTACGGAGCTAACACTACAAACCAACGCACCACCTGTTATTGGTTTGCTCGCTTCCGTTCTGGAAATTTCGCCCTGAAAAATGAACCTCGCGGTCGTCCGAAGACTTTGGTCGACAATGACGAATTAAAGGCGATTGTGGAAGCTGATGATACACAATCTACGGCTGAATTAGCAGCAGCTTTCGACGTTAGCGTCAAAACAGTATTGGTCTATTTGCGTCAAATTGGCAAGGTAAAAAAGCTTGACAAATGGGTGCCCCACGAACTCAATGATCGTCAGCGCGAAGTACGCGTCGAGACGTGCCTTGCACTGCTCAACAGACACACAAATGAAGGAATTTTGAACCGCATTGTTACCTGCGATGAAAAATGGATTCTGTTTGATAACCGCAAGCGCTCAACAAGTTGGTTGGATCCTGGTTCAGCACCTAAACAATGCCCTAAACGAAAACTTACCCCTAGAAAAGTGATGGTCACTGTTTGGTGGTCTAGCGCCGGTGTGATTCATCACAGCTTCTTACCAAACGGGGTGAGCATTACTGCAGATGTGTACTGTGAAGAACTGAACACAATGATGGAGAAGCTGGCACATCTCCAACCAGCATTGGTCAATCGCTCGTCTCCGCTGCTCCTGCACGACAACGCGCGACCTCATACTGCACAGCAGACGGTCTCCAAGTTGCAAGAACTGGGGTTGGAAGCTCTCCGTCATCCGCCCTACTCACCAGACCTTGCGCCTACAGACTACTACTTTTTCCAGAATTTGGATAACTTCTTGGCGGGAAAAAAATTCAATACCCGAGAGGCAGTACAAAATGCCTTTGAAGAATTTCTTGCCTCCCGTCCAGCTGATTTCTTTAAGAAGGGCATCAATAAACTGCCACTGCGATGGCAAAGATGCATTGATTGCATGGGTGATTACTTCGATTAATACAAATAAGAAATACATGAAAAAAATTCGTTTAAATTTTTTCATACAAAACGGCAATTTCATAGGTAAAGACCTATTATTTAGGTTAAGAATAATTTACGAGTATATTTTAGACCTGCTCTGCGTATGGTTTTATTCTTCTTATGCATTAAGTTATTATTTTTCCCTGTCCTGATTTTTGTTAATTTTATATGGCAACATTAATAGGTATTTTAGAGCAAAATCAAAAAAAAAACTTTTAACAAATCAAATCAAATAATTTATTCATTTAATTATGATTATTTCTCCATTTCTGCTATAAGGCATAAAAAATATTCAAAATTCTAATTAACTGCAATCAATTTATGTTTGTAGGTACCTACTCCGTGGGTCACGTTTTGTCCATCTCCTTTCTCAATAGCAGCCCAGAGTTTGTGCCCGTTTGATGCCGAAATGTGGGTGTACTAAGGTAAACCTATGCCAAGCCCTTCGTGTTTGTAGGCGTAATGCTATGTTATGATTAAGATACATATGTGGGAAAATTTCAGCAAGATACGTGTGGACTTTGAAGAAAGAACTTACCTGTCGGATAGGGTTGTTTACATAATTGGAAAAAAATAGGTGGGCCAGAATGGGACCTGCCCTATTGAATTGGAAAATTGTGATTAAGAGTCATAAAACTTTCTGTTGGTGTGACGAAAAAGTTCTGTTAATAATTTCAAATTGATAAAAATAATTAAGTAACAAAATTATCACTTGTTCTTTAAACATAACGCTGAATGAAAAATATCTCCGTAGATTAAAATAGAACTCGGTCACGAGCGATTTAAGAATAAGTAAGTATCAATAAATTTACAATATCGATTTCGTACGAAGTTCGTTTCGAACGCAGCTACCTATTCCCAGAATATTTCTTTGAAAGCTTCCGTCTGTAATATCATTTCCGAGAAACGTAAACGCAAAACAGCAACAAAAGTAATTAAATGTTATTGGCCAAAGTTAAATTCGATTTACTATCAATTTTCCATTACTCCGCATAATAAATAAAGGAGTTTATTAGTTAAAGATCTTGTTTATTCTTTCATAAGCACTTAGTAACTTCCTAAGTCTTCTGAGTAACAGCTTTAAGAAACTTTACTGAGAATTATTTTGATGGAATACGATATTTCGCAAAAGTTCAATTAATTTGAAGGCTTGTTAGTTTGTCTCTGATCAGCTTTTTAAAGCAAGTTCGTTTAATTTTACTGGTATTTTCCAAGTGCCTTATAAGTAGTTAAAAGTATATACTAAGATTGTTTTATTATGTTTGGTTTATTTAACAATGTACTAAAGAATGTATACAATAATCCCCGTGGTTGCTATACGGGGGAAAACGAGAAAATTTCGTTTAAGAATTAAAAAAATGTATGACGATGCATCGATATCACCTCTGAAAACGCTACATTCCAATATTTTGCTAAAAATGAAAACACAAGCCCTTCATTGTCCGTATAAAAGTTGGTCAATGACTGTAACATTTAACTTCAAATAAAACAATCAGTGAATGGGGCGTTCGGTTCGTTTTAATGAAAAGTTTGAATTTCGTTTCGAACGGGCCGGCGACCGGCGATCTAACGAATGTGTTTGACGTGCCATGTTTAAACTTGTATTTCAATCGTTTAGGAACTATTGAAGGTGTATTTTGTTCATAGAATATTATGCAATTTCATTATTTAGTTTTAATTCCGCCAAAAACTAGATCCGGGCTTGGCGAGCGGTGCTGAATTCTGCTACCAGGCCTGCACCCTAACTGGATCTAGTTGATTTGATTGTCACGGATCTCCGCAAAGTAACGCCTGAGCCATAACTTAGGTATTCAAGAATTAAAAAAAAAACGGTACTTAAGGTGGATGCGCTAAGGTATCTCGCTAAATTCATTTAATTCTCATCATGCCTAGCCTTTTCCCAACTATATTGACGTTTGCTTCCAGTTTAATCGGATGCAGCTGAATACCAGTATTTTACATGGAGCGACAGCCTATCTGACCTCCACAATCCAGTTACTGGGTAACACGATACCCTTGGTAGGTAAGACTGGTTGTCAGACTTTCGGTCTTCTGACGACCCGTACCGACTGTCAAAGATTCACGAATGAGAGCCGGGACCAACGGCTTAACGTGCTTTTCGAAGCACGGAGGGGTTTTGGAATGTAAAGATGGTCACCCATCCACGGACCAACCGCGGCAAACGTAGTATAACCTGATCGATCGACCCGTGCGGCTGCTATTACTTAGCACGAAATAGTCATTCAATGGGATTAAATCCTGCCAGGGGTGCGGGTTGTTCGAAAGAGATACCGTGGCCCCTGTCACACAGGCAACTGAGGCAACACGGGTGGGTTTTAGTCAGTAAAAGTCTGACACGCCCTTCTGCTCCATCCAGAGCGGGAGAAGTTATTTGATGACTTCCCACTCAAAAAAAAAATGGGATTTATGAGCTCCGAGGGTTTTATTCATGATTTTAATGATTACCATTCTGTAAGTAAATACGTGTTATAGTCGCGAATCATATTTGGTTCAACATACGAAAAAACGTAAGAAAATTTTGAATTTCGCGGGTCACGTTCCCTCGTAAGAAAGGAATAAAGGCCCTAGAAATAACAAGAAAAGTCATGCAAAAAACCATCTTTTGTGAAACGAAAATGGCGTGTTGCTTTAATTTTTTATATGTTACTTCTTCTCTATTTTGTTTGCGTTAACATAGATTCACTAATCTGCTACTACTCATGAAACAGGAATAACAATAATATTTGTTCCGTTCAATTACAAATCCGAGCAGTAAAGCGCTGAAATTCAGGCTCAGTTCGGGTCGTCAATTAATGTCTTTCAGTCAGCCGGAATCCTATCCAATCGGTCGGTGAGCTCCAGTTCTCCAACTCGATTCTCGTGCTCTTCACTTGATTTACATACGACTTTTGACGTTTCAAGACTACCATAAACTATCGATTTAAATCGGTAACTTATTTTTAATCGACTACCCGACCCGACTATCACCCGTAAAAACAACTAGGTATGCTTTGGCGTATTTATACGCATGTTCTATCATATTTTCGGCATGATCATTGGTTACATTGGTGCCAAGGATTAACGAAAGCTTCCTAGGCTCGGTTTTTACACGCTTTATATTAGCTTCACTTGTATGTTTGTTTGTTTGTAACCGACTCCTTTGGACGCTATTTTGATCCACTTTAAACGGTCAGATTTCGTTGAAACTTATCGAGGACCGATGACTATTCAGTAATTTAAAAAAAATTGAGAAAAATGAAAAAAAAATCACGTTTCTGTAGTTAGCAGAACTAAAAAATAGAAAATAAATAATAGTTTAAAAAACACGCTTTAAAAACCAAACTAAAAAAGGAGAAAATAATTTAATTCAATTAAAAAGCGTGGGGTGCTTTTTGAGGTATTTTTATAATCACTTAATGTCAAGCACCCCACGCTTTTTAATTGAATTAAATTATTTTCTCAATTAAACTAATTCAGACTATGCTGCTTAAAATCACGTTGAAGTCATTCAAAAGAAATTAACTAACATTTTAACTTTTATATAATCGGTTTTCAATAAAATCGGTGACACTAGACCGATAATAGTCGGTTCTTTCGTCGCCCCAACGTTCTCTCCAGTTCACCTAACAACTTCGCAAGGCAACAAATACAGACGAAAATATTTTCCAACACTGAGCGAGTATCGGGGTGATCTGAGGACTGTGCTTGACGTTTGATGTTTCAACTTGTGCCCAAACAAGTCAAGAACACTTAGTTTAGCTGCTAGACATTTTAGGGTTGTGTGGTATGTAGGGTGAAATCCGAGCGGATTGAAGGAATATTATAAATTACTATATCGTTTCGTTTTGGCTGCAGTGGTGGTCCGGTGGTGACGGCTCCGAACCCAGGTGGCGCAAGGCGCTCTACTTTGCGTTATTTATTTCATCCCCAACGCTCCCTAAAACGGTGAAAAAAGCATCGTGAGGAAACCGAGATCTTCTAGAACCAAACATTCAAAGACTTGTGATATCTACCAACCCGGACAATGCCCGCGTAGTGGATTACGGCCCACTGGGACCTCACAGTGAGGAGGCATGTGTCTCAGCAGTGGGAACTTTATAGGCTGATTATAAAAACATCGTTTAGAACGGTAGAACCAAAGACCGATTTTTTTTTTGTGAAAGACATAAAAACGTTGGTCTTCCAAGATAAATTAGGGATGTAATCAATTGGATAGGCTACTAAAGCATTTACGATACTTAATTGCTTGTCATACGCAACGGGTTGCTTATAAGGAATCGGTGTATTGCACTCTCGCTAGCTAATCTAGCTATATGTTTTTCCTAGAGCCGTCAACTAGGTCATCAAGAAAACAAAAACAGTTGGGTCATATGGTATCGCCGAATCACTCCCCTGGTGTCGTGGACTTGCTGCTGCTCATGATAAAAATATCTAGGGTCTTCTTTGGGCTAGCGGTACTGCTGAATATTATAGAACGGGCAAAGTGTTATTTCTCATTAGGAATTTGTTTTCCTCCGTAAGTACTAGCTCGGAGTCTGGATTTCGGTCCGGTTGAAGGCCCCTACAATGTATGGGGCTCGCTACATATGAAATCGACACTTAAGCATAACAGGTGCCATGTGGGTGTACTATAGGTAGTAAAACCTCTGCATGAATTTAGGGGAATACAGGCGTAATATTATGTTAAAAGCGCCGTCACGTACAACTTAGTGGTACCCGACTCATATATGGCCCATTCATTGTACGGGTGTGGTCAGTTCAACCGCCTACGCTCGCTTGTCACTCGCACCCATATTCAGTGAATACTCGACAGCTTGACCCATTTACTGAAAGGGTGATGAGACTTCATGTACGTAAATGGGTAAAAAACATGACGTGTCCTTTTTCTTCGCTGTAAAAGTGACATTTATTAAGATTCTTATGAGTTTTTCCTAGGGTCTAATGATAAAAAAGAGGATTCCAATAACACCTACTTTAGTGCTAGTTGTTGAGGTTAAAACCTCATCCCTCTTATTACAAAAAAAGGTTTTTCTTTACGTATGGTTTAAACCATCGGTTTTTGAAATAAGAACCTAACTGAAATCGAAATACAGCTCCTTTTACAAAACTGACAACTTAGTCCAGTGCTAAATTGACATTTTTGAATAAAGAACTTTACCCAAATAGAAGAACAGCTAGATCGCGTTTTGTAATAAGACAGTATAGGTTTAATAACCTCCTTTTTGATGTTTACTTTACTTATAATTTTTGTTTTAATTAGAAGTGTGAGAGTTGCTGTCAAAAGTATAAAATGGGAAAAATAAAGTGGTGCAAACTGTACTTTTCACTTTGAGTGCGAGAAAAATAGTCTATTTAGTACAAAAACATGCACTTACCTAATAAATATTACTTAATAAAATAAAAATCACAATATCTATTAGATATGTCTTTTGCTCTTTGCTTGACGTCAAACTCGTGAAGAGTTTGACGTCATAATATACCACAACTGTCACTGGACATCCTTACTAATATTATAAACGCGAAAGTTTGTGAGTATGGATGGATGGATGGATGTTTGTTACTCTTTCACGCAAAAACGGCTGAACGGATTTGGATGAAATTTGGCACACAGATAGATTATAACCTAGATTAACACATAGGATACTTTTTATCCCGGTAATACGTTCCCGCGGGATAATTTCCGACCTCCACCCTGGCGAAGCCGCGGGCGGAATCTAGTTCTTAATAAATTTATTTAAAGTTGAAAAAGTTTACACTCTACAAAAATTCTGAAATTTTCGCGGTACTTGAAGCTAAATGTACTATTCGAATTATTTAAAAAACCATGGAACTGAAACTCTCAACATTTTCGCAATAAAGGTGGTGCACACTCCACAGATAATAGTATATTTACTGGCTGTTTGAGTTTGTCTATGCCACATGAAGGAAATTAAAAAACGAATTATTTTTTACTCCATAAGGACTAAAGTGGTCACTTTAGTCCCGCTTCGTGGGGCTATATTGGCGTCTTTTTAAAGCATGAGAAGTGAAAAGTGGTTTTATTTTCCGCAAAAACCCTACCGACCCATAAAATGTTACTTGATATAGTTATAAGACAAGCTGGGAATCCAAGAACAGTCCATGTTTAATAGTAAAAAGATTTTGGTGACTAACATTTTAAAACGTCTATTTAATCCAAAGGGTTTGGGGTTGGGGGACTGTCGAATCTGTTACATATATTAAACGATTAATCAGACTGGGGTCACTAAAGAATCTTATAGATGTCGTATCATGGGATTTCTTCATCATATTCGTAGTCAGTGAAAAATTAGATGAGGATGCTACAAAGGCTTGGGAATTTAAGGTTACGTCTGATTCTACAGATGATCTACCTACGTTTACAAATTTAGTGAATTTCTGACTAGTCGTTACCAAGGTTTGGAAAATTTAGAAACCAAAGTAGACAAAAATCCGAAGTCTACTGAAGCATTTCATGTAATCATAGATTAAACGTATCTTGAGCATATCATTGCTACGCGGGTCATAAAATTTTTTCGTGTCCAAAGTTCGGTAAAAAGAATAATGAAAGCCGTCGAAAGTTTGAACAAAAAGAAAAAAAAACAATTATCTAAATAGTAACCACTCTGTTCGGTTCTGAAAAATCTCTCTCAGGTGTGTAAACGTCGCCACCATTAGTTGCTTCACCCTTGGGGTGATGCTGGGAGGGTAGGTAGTGCTGCACGCGCGGATACCTTATTGATAAAAAATGCAGAAAAAGAGGTCGACTCTAAGGCGGAAGGATAAGACAAACCACTAGTCTCATCTCATTCAACAGGAAACAGTAAAACAACTGTATTATTAGCCACAGCTTTAATTAATGACTGAGTCGAACAATGGAACTTACCGCGTGGTTAGGGCTTTATTGAATCAATGATCCCAGGGTTCTTTTGTGACAGAATCCATGGTCCAGTAATAAAACATAGTCCACTAAAAAGGGTAATTGGGAAGTCTATGTTGACATATGACGAGATGGCTACTGTGTTAGCTCAAATTTAGGCGTGTTTAAATTCAAGGCCAATGTCAAGTATCGAGCATCAGAACCAACTTTTGATACTGACTCCTGGTCATTTCCTGGTAGGAGAACCACGTGTTGTAGTTCCAGAGTTTAACTTTGAGATTGCAAATGTCCATAGTTTGCGGCGATGGCAACTTCATCAGCAAATGATGCAGGACTTTTGGCGCAGATGGTCTAAGGATTAGTTTCATAAGTTACTGCAAAGGAATAAGTGGGAGTACCAAAACCCGGAGCCCTCAGTAGGCGATGTAGTTTTAATAAAAGAGGATGACATGCCTCCTGAAAAGTGGTTGTTAGGCAAAATTGAGCAGAAACACCCAGGTCCTGATAATATTACGCGGGTAGTTACGATACACACCACAAACTCTTTGATGAAAATACCTACTTCAAAGTTATCTGTGTTGCCTATAACAACATAAGCAATATTAATTTAATATTTTTTTACATTACATTGTTTCATGGTGGGCGGTTTGAAGGATATTCTGCATTTTGTCCTTGGTGGAAGGTATGTTAAGGTTTAAACCTCATAGGTTTTATAACCTCCTTTTTGATGTTTACATAGAATCTTTGTTTTAATTAGAAGTTAAGTGACAGTTGTTGCCAAAAGTAAAAAATGGAAAATATATAGTTTTGACTTTGAAATGTAAAAAGTATTGTTTATCAAGTGTTTAAAGTGGTATTATTTTCCGCAAGAACCCTACAGACCCATACATTTGAACACTTAAATATTGTTTATCTTTTCAATTAATTTAGCCCTGCTACAGTTCATGTTTGCTAACAGCTTGTTTTTATTATATAATGTAGTAGTCTGTGGAAAATGTTGTGGGTAGTATGTTTGTTAAGTTTAATTTTAAGACAACACTGTTTATGCTTAATATATTATTGTTTATTTTCCCAAATGTAATAAATAAAGAAATAAAAGCGATAAAAAAATCGTGACAAAATCGCAAAGTTTTATTTTGTGACAGGAAATACAAAGTAGGAACCTATATAAAGAACTGAGTTTTACTGCGTCGCTGACATAAGTGGGTTTCAAAACTATCTGATTAGTATTTTTCTATTCAAAATCAAAATCAAAAGTCGTTTATTCAAACTAGGCTGAGAGTCAGCACTTTTTGAACGTCAAAATTACATAAGACAATCCCTAAAAAACGCCCACCCTTGAATTATTTAAGAACATGTTAAAAGTTACTGCACTGTTGTCTAGCTTGAGATAAAAATACGAAAACTGCGAGATACATGTACACAGTTAAAGCCATTCGGTATAGTGTTTGCATTGAAATATATTCGAGTTATGACAAAAAAACATTCCAAAAAAGTCTCTAAAAATACTCACTGACATTTACTTATAGTATAGTATAGTATGTACCAAACAGAGATAACGTCTGTCAACCTAAAAAATGCACAATGCGCCCAAACAAAAACATATAATTTGTAACAATGGAAAATTGTAAACTCGTTATGTGTGCAAACATTTTTCATCAATTTTGGGCCGATTGTTTCGCTCTACGAAATGTAACAGTCGCTCATATTTTCGATTTTCTAACTCTCCAATTTATTTGGGAATCGCCAATGTTGGAGTTTGCAGTAAACCCGTTGATGGTTCCATTCAAACTGTGATGGAAAACGAATGCAGGTACCTGTGGTACATATTGTTGTTTTTTTTTGTTCTAAAATCAAACTACATAGTCTGGTTTGTAGTCAATTATGAGTTTCGTTTGTCATTCCCGTTAGTTTTATTGCTACAACTCTGCCTACACCAAATATCTCCTTTCGTCAAGAAATCATTCAATATCTGTTCTGTATTTGTGCTGTTCTGTTTGCAACTGTTGTTTTTTTTGTAGTATGACTTCGTAATGGTTTACTACTATTGTCAACAATCATACTTATATTATAAATGTGAAAGTTTGTATGTTTGGATGTTTAGATGTTTGTTACTCAATCACGCTAAAACGACTGAACTGATGTGGATGAAAGGACAATGCGCTCTAGCGTCCCCGAAATTGAATCTTAGTCATCAGACTAATCATTCTTTACTATTGCGACGGCCGTCAAAAGTCCGAAGTTTTCAGGGAAAATAAGAAAATGTAATGGTACAACTACAGTACAAAATATGTTTGATTACCTGCTAAAAAATAAATAAAAATCGTAATTGTTTTTAGTTAAGGAATGAAATAAAATATTCACGCTTGTATACGCCGTAGGTGTTGGTAGAGATTGTGCATCTACACGTTACATCGCACATACATCGTTAGACAAATGTAACTGAAAGATGACGATTTAAGGAAACCCCGTATAATACAATAAGATTTGAAACCAACGGTTTGTAAGAATGTAGCCCGTAACGGAAAATAGGAGACAATATATAATAGTTTAAAAACTAAAAAACACACTTTAAAAACCAAACTAAAAAAGGAGAAAATACTTTATTTTTATTTTCTCCTTTTTTAGTTTGGTTTTTAAAGCGTGTTTTTTAGTTTTTTAAACTATTATTTATTTTATATTTTTTAGTTCTACTAACTACAAAATCGTGATTTTTTTATTATTTCTTTTTCCTTTTTCTCATTTTTTTTTTAATTATTGAATTGCCATCGGTCCTCGATAAGTTTACAAAGTTTCATTGAAATCTGACCGTTTAAAGTGGGTTAAAATCGCGCTCTAAGGAGTCGGTTACATACAAACAAACATACAAGTGAAGCTAATATAAAGCGTGTAAAAACGAACTCTGTTTGATTAAAGAAAATAATTGGGCACGGAGTCCATAGTCGCTTGCACATCGTCCTTTGGCACACAGATAGTTTATAACCTGGATTAAAACATAGGATACTTTTTATCCCGGTCGTACGTTCCCGTGGGATAATTTTCGACGTCCACGCGGGCGAAGCCACTGGCAAAAGCTAGTTCGCAATAAATTTTAAACTTCCATAAGGTGCAACTATTTAACTGTCTCATAGATAAATAGAACTTGCATTGCATGTGACATACAGTTAATGACACGCAGGAAAAGCAAATCCGAGAACGAGTTTATGTACATAATTCCGTTGATTTGATTTTTCCTTCATTTAGATCGAAGCAATCTTTATTTTTTTTACAATAAGGTAATTATTAATCTTATTATTTTCCTTTCATAAATAAGAAAATAAGCTTCAAAGAAATTTGACACACAAAGTTTGTTTTAAATGGAGCTTATTTTTTGGCTTCCGTACCCAAAGGGTGCTGACTAACTGAACCTTATTACTAATCCTCCGACGTGCATCCGTCTGTCAGCGGGCTGTATCTCATAAACCCTTATAGGTAGACGGTTGAAATTTTCACAGAATGTATTTCTATTGCCGCTATAACAAAAAAAAAATAGATAAAAAATAAAAGGGGTCTCCATAGAAGAAACGTAGTTAAAAAAAAATAGTGTTAAGGACGTACGGAACCCTCCGTGTGCGAGTCCGACTGGCACTTGGCCGGTTTATGTATTACAAAAGTACAGCACAATAAGCTAATTAGAAAAAGTACGCACTTACTTTATACAACGTCAATGCAATCAAACTAATAACGAATAAAAAGCTTTACATTACGGAATTTTCTATTCACTTTACAGAGTATTTTACAGGGATATACTCGTTATTCTCTTGCAGTTTAAGCTGAAAATCGCGTGTAAAAAACACGAGTTCACACAATAAGGTGCTAAGGGTCCAACTACACATTGTTGGAGTACGCCACAATAGCGTATTTGGCTGGTTCATGCCAGTCACGCGCAACTGCCAAAGGAATTCATTTGTAACGAAAAAGTTGTGCGATTGTACGACGATGCCATGCGAACGTATACGAATCGTTGTGTAGATGTGTTTGCTCCCTAAAATGTTTTGGAGTCTTGCACGCTTTCATCGAATGTTGAAGCCAAGTTCTTACAGCATTTTGTATTTTTTTGAACGGGTTGTTTTTTAGGAAAATTCCACTTAATTTAGCGTGCGGTATTTTACTCAAACTGATTTTATTTTTATTCGACTACGGTGAAGCATAAAGTAGGGTTATGATTTTGACCAGTATGTGTATACATGATTACATGTAGGTATGTATGTATGTTCATCTGTTCCCTCAAACTACTTTAAAAGAATTCACAAATGAGGTATCGTTGGAATCATCTTTGTTTGTCCGCTGGTTCGTTAAATTGAAAAAAAAAAAACCCTCGCATGCCTGAACTAGGAGCACTGACAAAATTATAATGGCATGCTATTCGGCTATACCCTGACCATTTTTGTACCTATGTCTTGATTTCTGTCTAAAATATTTTCTTGTTTCGTACTTTTCAGAGCGTGTAGTTTCAATAGTGAGGTTTTAGTTTTTGAACTTACTATTTGACTTGCATTACGATGATTATTAAGCCAGATTATTACGTGGGTAACTAAAGGTGAAGCAATGATTAGTCACTTTATTCCACTGGTAAGTTATGTCCTGGATTTCCTAGAACTGAGAATTCGTCGATATGTGACATCTTTCAACCCGCACGGTAACCGCGTGGTGGATTGTCATGGCCTTCTATGTAAAACGGCCCAGCAGTGGGAACGTTACAGACCAATTTTGCCACGTGTTAGTAGATTTGATGTAGGTAAGCGCAGTAGCTAAGCTTTTAACTCTCGAATGTGCTATTCTCGTATGGCTTCTTATAAATGACTAGAATATCTGGCTGGCTTGACTTCCTTAAAGCAAAGCCGAAAAAAGAAAATCTCTAAGAATGCCTCTCTTTTCGTTTTCAGCAACATAAAACAATTTCTTTTCAGAGTTATACAACATGTAACATAATTAACGCAAGACCTCGTACACCCCAATAAGAATATTGAGTTAAGGCCCTGATAACTTTAAATATTGTCATTATGAGCGATAATAGTTCTTATTGCAATCCGATACGGGTTAAAATCTATTGTAATAAATTTGAAAATTAAATGAGCAAGCATTGTCATAAAAATGCAAATAAAATCGTATAAAATTAGATATTAACTATTGAATAATAAATAATCTATCACTGGATGCAGTTTGGCATTTGGAATTTTATGGTATATTTTTAATTATAATTAAATTTGTTACCGACGGGATAAACTGGTTTTAAAGAAAATTTAAGAGGTAACTTTGATGATTTTTTGATGCATTAAAGCATGTTTAATTATATTTTGAGTTCCATCACTCTATGCAAAAAAGACTTGAAAATATCAAATATTTTTTTGCTTTCAAAATTATTTACGGTTAAAGAAATACACTGGTTTAAAAAAAGCACCTTTTGGAGCGTTTTCAAGAAATCACCGCCTTAAATGCAAATACAATGACCAAAAGTTATTTTTTATAAAGCTTACTGTTATTATTAAGCAAAATGTGTTGACCACAGCATTACTTTATGCATTTAAAATTGAGTCTTATTGCCTTGACATAGGATTGAATTTTCTTTAACTCAACCAGCGGTAGGTATAGCAAAATACTTTTTTTTTTAAATACCCAAATTAAAATTTACCGACATCAATTCAATAGTCAATTAGGAACAAACCACTTTCAGGTCTTGCGTCTATTCTGTGTTATGTTATTTTTTTTGCATAATTATTGTAAATAAATAGCTCTTTGTAGCGCTAGAAAGCGAAGGTTTTGTTACAGGGTGTTTCAAAATTAGTGGAACTTAAGGAACGTTCCTACATAATGTTTTATTATTCTGCAGTTATGATTGATGCTAATATTAAGTTTTATTAAATACAAACAAAATTGGGTTGGGTAAAGGTGTACCTAGAGTACACGAACGAGTACAGTAATAGAGGGCGAGCCAATTAACATCAATTCCAGATAGAAAAATACAATAACACTTTGCCCGGCCTGGGAATCAAACCCAGGACCTCTTTTTAGCAGGAACGCTTGCAACCACAAGACGACACAGGCTGCAGTTTTGGTAAATCTTCTTACTTAAGTTATAAACCAACCACATCACACCCTCATTTCACCAGATAAGTAGCTATGTTTTAAGTCCCATGTAGTGGCGAGCGTGTAATATTGCCCACAATCGGGCAAAGATCTTTGAAGACAGATGGCTGCCAACGGTTTGAAATGAATTATTAAACCTTTAAATTAATACTACTGAATCTATTATTAATAACGTTTATTTTTCAGCCACGTAGTCATAGGTAATGCCGTAACTAAGTAACCAAAGTAAATTAAATTACTAAAATAAACTAGAAATTCCAGCTAAAGAAATCTAGAATAACAAATGATACCAATAGCTTCTAAGTAATTGCCCTTTCTAGATGTAATTTACCAGACGTTTTAGCTTAGAGCACTTTGAAATCACAATAAAGGAAAGTATACTACATTTTTTTGCTCTTTGCAAAAATGTAAATAGTTCAAAGTCTAGGGACATAAAATCATAATAATATTTTGTAACGTTTTTTAGTACTTATCGCAGTAAGTTTAAAAAATATAATAATAAAAAAATATAAGCACGGTGATTGCGATTCCTAAAGGGAAAAACAATTTTATCTAATGTACAGATGCAGGTTTTATAGAAAAACTCAATATCGGCGATATGTACATACCTAAATTGTTTCCACTGACGTGGCTTAGCTTAATGATTAAATTCGACCTTTTTTGACGTCCTAGATATACTCGTACATACTTGTCTGGATTGCCTCCATGCTGTTTTAACCTGCGTCATCGCCTTTCTGATTCTAAACTTACGCAAGAAAATTTCGTATATATTATTGTATCCAAGAAAAGGAACGCATTATATTCAGAAAGAGAGAAATTAATGCGATAAAAATTTCTGAACAGCCATATTTATCAAGATACTTAAGCGGGTCGTTTGTTTGAATTACTGTTTTTTATTGTGATGTTAAAATAAATAAATATAAGTATTATATTGTATCGTGAGCAGGGTTCTGGACAATAAATTGTAGCTATCGTGAGGTCAGGAGGAGTGGGGCAAAAAGATTACTATTTGACAACTATTCGTTTTATCATTCACTAACTTATTTTACCAATGGCATGGCAGACGTAAGTGATCATTAAAACTAATTTCTTGTTAATAATATCAACGGTTTTGGAACGAAGTTCTTTAAAGCAATTCGCAGTAGCAGTAAAATTGAAAAGTTTGTAACTTAAAAGCGTTATTCCCCAGCCATGCGACTTTTTATTATATTTTATAGCAAATAAAAAGACACAGAGAGAGTGATCTAGTTAGCATGGTTTTCGAGGGTGCTGAAAATAATAGTGAGGTCAAAATGAAAATCCAAGATGGCGGTTGTTTAATTTTATTTTAATTACATTAAGCTGTGTATTCACGAAATAATAAAGTCGCGCTACATGTCTTGGGGCCATGTGGCACTTATTTAGAACCTAACCTCGAAATATGATTCCGCAGCCAAAACTTGCTGTGCTTTCTACAACGAAACACTGGCCAGCACATTTCAGCCCCTACAGCTGGGCTTCGGGTCTAAAGGGGGCTGTGAGGCTGTGGTGCACGCATTATCAACTTACCTCAATAGCGGCAAAGGTTAGGTCATTCTTAAGGTTGACATTAAGAATGCCTTCAATTCCGTAAACAGCACCTTGTTGACAGAAGTTCAAAAAGACACAGTCTTAAAAGATTTAACTTTTTAAAATAAAAATTCAATTTCATTGGCCTAGACCTTAACCTTTCAAAATGTGAAATCTATCTTCCCCAAACCACTGACAGACAGATACCATAACAAAATTTTGTACAATAGCACCAGATATCAAAATTACAGAAAGAAACTCTCTTCACCTCTTATGGTCCCCAATTTTTTATGAATCCTTTCCAACGTTTATTGAGGAGAAAATTAAAAATTTCAATGATGTCTCGGAACGTTTTTTCAAAATTAATATTCATTCGGCCTTCACGCTCATTCGATACTGTTGATTTGGATTGGACCAAAAATTTCAATTGCATCCACAACATTTAGAAAAAGTAGACCAAATTATTAGAAACACACTAACTTTCGCAGTTATATTGATCGGCTGTCTATCAAAGTCGATAAATCGATTGTATTATACTCGTATTTTGCTAAATTAATAGAGATCAGTATTGGGCCCAAAATCATCTAAGTTCCAGCTAGTGAAAAAAATGTGTTACCCTGGTCGGGGAAGTCCTCCTTATCATTTTTTTTATATTGCGCCGAATCTCTACTTTTGGTTTTGGGCCCAACTTAGTATGAAACGTGACTGGTCTCCTTTGTTTATTTATTTACATAGTAAATCCGCTATTTTCTTCCGTTTTGAGCTTTTATGAGCATATTACAGTTGGTTCTTCGAGCCGGATCGAATGGTCCATGGTCTACAAAAAATAAACACTCGAAGTGCTTCAAAGGACAACAGGCGAAGTCTGCGGCCGAAGATATTTCACATACACCACCAGCGAGCGAAGAACAAGTAAGTACGAACGACTTACAGCGTCAAGGTGACCAAACTCTCCACAAAAGTGTGGTAGAATAGGAACCGCAATTGCTATCTGCTGTATACATATATGTTACCATCTACAACATATCAAGATTGTAAAGCAAATTCTAAGAGGTCTTCATCTTCTTGTGTGCTTGTTTGCAAAAACACTATAGTTTGAGGCTGCAGAGGTGCGGGGTTAGGATATAATGACTTAAAAATAAGCGACTAGAAGCAAACAGAGATAAACGATGAATGTAGCATTCAGCCAGATCACACTAACAAGGGTGCAGAAGCGCGACTACAGCGCAGCAAACGAGAACTGGAAGTATAGCCCGTCCACGACAAGAGTCGTGCCGTGCCCATCAACCAGACAGAATATCGGCAGTTTGGCACTGATGGAACAGTTCACCTTCTGGCCAGTGCACTAAAGGATCATGCAGGCGTTTCTACCAAGAACTCAGCAACGGTCTTAACGCAAACCTGTTAGGTAGAATTTGTAGGTACATCAAAAACCGTACCAGGTTTTCTAGTGACCCCTTTGAGTGGCTTCACTTTAAACAGGCGTATGAAGAATCGTCTAGGTCATTGAATGCAGCGCTCACCTGTGCATCCTCAGTAGTACTCGTTCCTGCTGCAGCGTGAGGCATATTCAGTCGCCGATAAAATTGTGTTATTCGAATGCTACAGATGCCTTGCAATCAGTGCAATGACACCCTAAATCGGGAGGGAATTAATGACGAAAGAAGATAATGTAATGTGAGCACGGATACAAATTAGTTCTGAGATGCCTTGCTACGGGCGATTGTTAAGGAACTTTGGTATATCCTGGGCAGTCTTCTTGCAAGAAAAATGCCTTTTCTGACAACACCGTTGTGCATGATGTCAGAACGCGATAAAAAATGGTCAAACCCGACTGAATGTTATTTTTATTTATAGAATTTTCATTTCTTGGTTATTTAAGCGCTATTGAAAGATGTTGAATAAAGGAAACACATAAATAAATAAAAAGTGCGGCGTCTGTTATAAGCTTTAGTAGGATAATAATAAACCCTAGAAACTGTATTCTTTTAGATTAACTTAACGTTTTCTTTTCGAGAAAAGGCAGTAGGTAATCCGTTATACATTACGTGAGGTTTTCCACCTGCAGCCATAAATTAAAGAATTCTAACGCTACGACAGTAAATCTTCTACAACTAAGCTTAAATAGAATAGTGAGTAAAGTTTAAATTATTTACGTTCAGCAGACTTCTGTATTTCATGAAACATTTCTTTTTTTAAATTTTAGGCTATTTTGAATATAGATTTAAACTCTAGATAACAACTTCTTGCCACCGTTCCCATGCTGCCGTTCCCGTGCTGGGATTCTTTACCGCCAGTTCCTATTCCTTCTTGGAGCCTGTGCGAGCGAAGGAACTTCCTATAAATTAATTTGGGTAGCGTTTCAAACCAGTGAAATGACAAATGACAACACAAGACGTGTTCATTATATGCTAATAATAATGTAAGGCAGACACACTTGACAAATTAGCACTATTGTTTACCGAGAACGAATTAATTATCTACTTAAACTTACTTACGTTACGGATCTTACAAATGTTTGTTCCTCAGTTTGTGGCATCATTCGTGTAATTAGAATGTTTAATACACTAAAAATACAATTCATTTGAAATGTAAGCAAGTAGGTGTATGCATATACCTACAGGTATGAAATAAATGTTAATCGTGATCGTGCGGAGATTTTTACGAAAAAGATTATCTACGGAAAGATTTGCAATTTCCAATTGCGACGGTGCTCAGTTGTTTGTAAAAGATAGAAACGTATCCATTCCAAATAAATGTTACGGTTTGCTTTCTTACAAAAGCAAAGAGTTTAAAAAACTATCGACACTTCTCGGAATATCTCCGTTTTCAAACTTACATTTGAAATTCAGCTTTGGGCACGTTTTATTTGGCATCGATAACCCTTTGACTCTCGCACTAAATCGTAGCCCGCCATTCTTTCCACGGTATTTTTTCAACATGTCCGAACTATCCGCAGATTTCATTACGTTTGTACAAGAATTCGTGAATCACGTAACAACGGGATTCGAGCGTAATTCCCGGGCCCCGGGGCGCGGGACTGCCTACGTCCGGGATTTAGCACTGACAAAGTTAGATGGAATGGTGTGTGATAGTACCTAGTTTAGCAACTTAAGACGATATAATGAGAATTATTTATATAGTTTCCATGTGAACTTGATATTCAAGGGTTCCTAGATTTGTATGTATTTTGTTGGAAAAGTAGGTTCCGCTTAGATCGTGACTAAAATTATTCTAAGACTTTCTTAAAAAATCACAAGTTCAATTTAAGTATTTATTCTTCAGAAAGCTTACAGTCTAACATCTAGGTAAATAATAAACATTTAGCGCTTACAGTTGCTATTTACAAGCTTACATAAATTAAAAACTATGTACCTAAAGATAAAAGAAAAAAATTCACACAAAAATAAAATAGAGTCTTCTTAAACAAATAAACAAAACAAATTATTATTTCTAAATATTAACAAAACAAAAGAAATTGAGACAAAAACTCACAAACTATAATAAAAACAAAATGCAATTACATGTGCTTTAACTAGGAGTAATGGTATTAATGTCTTTACCAAAGTATTCCTTATTTATAGCTTGTCTAAATGTGCTTGGACTGGTTCCGAATAAATCAACATCTATGGTAAATCTTTGGATGTATTTTCTTCAAAAGAATTTGTAGTTTTCATGGAACGTATCCAATATTTAATGAAATACCAAATTAAAGTACCATCCCCTATAGTTTTCTGTCGCACAAATATTACTATTCGATTAATGAATATTTTGTAAACAATTTGTATTAATAATTCTATCTTATATTTTGATCTTCCGCTTTGTATTTATATGTATATAATATATAGTAGTACAGGCTGTAAGGGTAAACACCGTTGTCACTTAAACCATGACTTAAATATAAAATAAACGACTTAAGTATAGTACAATATTATTTTTAACCGACGAAAAACGGAGGAGGTTCTCAAGTCGACGCGTATATTTTTTTTAAATGTATGACCACGCATAACTTTTTACAGAGTAGTCCGATTTTGATCATTCTTTTTTTATTGGTAAGGGGTATACCCCGAAGTTGGTCTCACCTACATTAAAAAAAAACAACCCTAAAGGTAGGAAAACAGAGGATGATTGATTGTTCACTCACAGATTTTAATGCTGGGTATTACAAAAAATGATCAAAAATTAAGCATGTGTTTTTGGATATGTATTTTAATTTTATGTCAGCACCTTCCGAACTTAATGATTAAGCTTAAACAAAAAATGATTATTATTTTTGGCTTTTCAGTTTTACGGGGGTTAATTTTTTTCAATTATTTATTTTATCGACCTGCTGTTGAGCACAGGAAAAATCTATTTGGTGCAGTGATAGTGGAAAACGGGAGTTTTTGAAGTATGGAGACGTTCTAAGGCCACATACACAACAACAGAACGGGGTAGCTGAGATAAAAAAAAAACAACTTGAAGAAACGGCTTGATGCATTATGCGAAGTTTGCACTGCAAATTATATGTTAGCACACTTTTTTATATTATAAAAGCTAGTCGGATATCATATCCTCGTAAAATATAGAAACACTGTCAAGTTTGGAAGAATATTCGTTCCAAGTTTGCTATCATCCTATACATAAATATTTGATCCATTAAAAGTTTTGTGGTATTTATTTTTCAGGTGCAAAATTATTGGAGGAGATATAAATTTATTTGGGACATGTTTGAGTAAATTTTAAGGGTTTTAATACTTTTGAGTTTACTTAAAAGTTGGTTTTGAGGTAATCAAATTCTACTTAGATCTCAGATTAAATCCAAGAGTCTCCTTACCGTAATTAAAACTTCAGTAACTTTAATAAACGATAAAATGCTGGCAATAACAGGGTGACTGGGTATAATCAGTGTAATGTTATGTCTATCAAAAATTAATTTAGTAAAAAGAAAAAGCGTATTTACTACACGGCAGTTCATTTGGCAGATAGGGTTAAATCGTAGAAAAAGCTGGGCTTTGCAAAACATCGTCTCTTGTCGAAGACTATCGTCATCTCTGATAATGCTGGCAGCATGAATGACCACAGCGATTTGCTGACTCTTATGAAACTTGTAACGGCTTCGGTTGAAACGATCCTGGGGTTTACAATTTGTAGCAAAATTATCGATATGTATGCTCTCAAAAAGGTTGAACGAAACCACCAACCCCCACCAATATTTATGTTGATGGTATTATATTGTACATGAAGATATTTGAACTTGAACGCTTCCGTCAAGTGGTACGTCAGTGCCAACAGTAAAATAAGCGACGTGCGTCTGGCTCGCGATTTGTTCGCACGTCAATCAAGCACTTCGGTAAATACCAAACATTTTAGTTTTCAGTGAAGCAACTAATAACTTGTAGAAACATACAATTAAATGACATCACGATGATTCGAGATGGTGTAGGAAAAAGTTACATCCGGGAAGAATGTAGAATGTCTTTGACCAGAAGTGGGATAGCAGGAGATATTTTCATAGTAGTATATGTAAGTATTTCCACGCAAGTTTACTCACTTCTTGGCTAATATTAACTAGCCGCTACTAGTAACCGACCGAAAATCTTTAAATATTTTTTTAAATATTGCCCCACACACTAGGAATTTCTCCTGTATTGTGGGTGCGTTTACAAACATTTAAAACTCACATACACAAACAGCCAGACCTGGAACAACTACTTGCAGGTCATACAAATATTTGTTCCGTGTGGGAATCGATCCTGCGACACGCAGCGCAGCAGTCAATCGCTTAACCACTGCGCCAACCGTGCCGTCGAATACATATAATTGGACTTAAAAGTGACGCTAAACAAAAGCTGTAGAAACATTGTAATGGTCTTGTGGTTAGTGTTGATTGTTGTGTTGGCCCTGTTGATTCCCGTAATTTAAAACGTTTTAAATGGAAATCTCATCTCGGCGCCAATATATTACAAAACTTGTCAAAGATATAAGGAAATTAGAGATGTTTTTAACAGATTGAGACTGAGATCAGACTTTAGACGTTCTTAAAATGACGGGAATTGTCCCTCTGGTATCATGATGAAATAACCTTTTTTTTCTGTCAACCATCGCTGTTTCCCTTGTACTTGCTCTTACAAACAACTACTGCATTCAACTAAATATAATATATCACCGCTCACAAAAGCATATAAGTGTGAATAGTAAGTACATAATAGCAGTATCAGAGGCCAGTGGTACGGCATTAAATTATCTCATTCCATTATATACGAAGTTAGCAAGTTCAGCCACTTACTTCATTTACATGGAGCTACGAAATCTGGGAGGAGTCCTTAGCTAAAACTTAATAATGTCAGCGCGTGACATTATTAAATATCGAAAATCAGTTAATTTCGAGAGTTGTAATTTATTTTGTTAACGATTAATCGATTTGAAATCAACTAAATGGTAATTTTAATTAAGAGCGGGTAACACTGAATGGAATTGCGTCTGTCATGGCGGGCTACATCGTGTCAATTCATTCAATGGATGTTGCCAGTATACTATTGTAGTCTTTGAATGGATGACAGCCGTTGCACGTGGTGGTCACTCGCAAACCCATTGGCTCTAAATCGTTAATTATTACTGCAATCCTTAATTATTTAAGTAATTTAAGTGTCTGTATACTTAAAATAGTGAACAGTCAACGCTACAGTGTATTTATTTCAACGTTTCCTGAAGTTTAACGCCCACTATGGATTACCGTGCTAACGAGGTCACGAATCAGCAATCAGATGCAACATTGCCTGGCAATCCCAATTTCTCGTTAAATATTAAACATAGAGACAGCCAAAAAGCTACGTAAGTACAGTGCGGATTGGCGGTCATATCAGACAGACCTTAAGGTACCTAAAACAGACTATTACCGGATTTGAGTGTCATGTTTGCGCCAGAAATACCGTGTATCCATACAGTATTTCTGGAGCAGACTGGCCAGTCTGAATTTTCAGATCCACTCTCACCTACTGAATGATAAATATTTTATGACGCCATGATCTCTTGTCGTGCCGATGCTAGAGATGAAAATCATTTCAGACGAACCTAACCCCTGTGAATATAAAAAAACTAGGTTGTCGCTCGAAAAAGATCAGATTATTTTTGCATGTTAACAACAGGATAAAAATCATATTAAAATAATAGGTCTTTACCTATGAAATTGCCGTTTTGTATGAAAAAATTTAAACGAATTTTTTTCATGTATTTTTTATTTGTATTAATCGAAGTAATCACCCATGCAATCAATGCATCTTTGCCATCGCAGTGGCAGTTTATTGATGCCCTTCTTAAAGAAATCAGCTGGACGGGAGGCAACAAATTCTTCAAAGGCATTTTGTACTGCCTCTCGGGTATTGAATTTTTTTCCCGCCAAGAAGTTATCCAAATTCTGGAAAAAGTAGTAGTCTGTAGGCGCAAGGTCTGGTGAGTAGGGCGGATGACGGAGAGCTTCCAACCCCAGTTCTTGCAACTTGGAGACCGTCTGCTGTGCAGTATGAGGTCGCGCGTTGTCGTGCAGGAGCAGCGGAGACGAGCGATTGACCAATGCTGGTTGGAGATGTGCCAGCTTCTCCATCATTGTGTTCAGTTCTTCACAGTACACATCTGCAGTAATGCTCACCCCGTTTGGTAAGAAGCTGTGATGAATCACACCGGCGCTAGACCACCAAACAGTGACCATCACTTTTCTAGGGGTAAGTTTTCGTTTAGGGCATTGTTTAGGTGCTGAACCAGGATCCAACCAACTTGCTGAGCGCTTGCGGTTATCAAACAGAATCCATTTTTCATCGCAGGTAACAATGCGGTTCAAAATTCCTTCATTTGTGTGTCTGTTGAGCAGTGCAAGGCACGTCTCGACGCGTACTTCGCGCTGACGATCATTGAGTTCGTGGGGCACCCATTTGTCAAGCTTTTTTACCTTGCCAATTTGACGCAAATGGACCAATATTGTTTTGACGCTAACGTCGAAAGCTGCTGCTAATTCAGCCGTAGATTGTGTATCATCAGCTTCCACAATCGCCTTTAATTCGTCATTGTCGACCAAAGTCTTCGGACGACCGCGAGGTTCATTTTTCAGGTCGAAATTTCCAGAACGGAAGCGAGCAAACCAATAACAGGTGGTGCGTTGGTTTGTAGTGTTAGCTCCGTAAACGTCGTTGATGTTGCGTGCCGCTTGTGCCGCATTGCTGCCACGACGGTACTCATATTCCATAATTACTCGAATTTTTAACGTATCCATGATGACGAAAAAGATTGAAATGCGATGAAAATGTAACACTAATCAATAAACAAATGACTACTTTTGGAAAAAAAAATCCATGTTTTTAAAATAAAATTAATTTGAAATTAGAATTCTTACCCAAACAAAAATTATTTTGATTTGAAATGGCCAGTACTGCAAAACGGCAATTTCATAGGTAAAGACCTAATATAATGCAATACTCGTACATATTTGCATGTGTGGTTCGTTTCAAAACAACTTTGTTTCTAAAAACATTGCCATGGAATTGAACCCTGTTCACCAATTTATCAAATATGTGTGTGTACGGGATTTATCGTAACCCACACATGTGGAAAGTAAACAAGGAAACCCACGCGACAGTAATATATTATAAGCGTTCGTAGGTACTGCACCAACTAAACTTTATAGCTCTATTTATTTTTTCAGATTTAAATAAACCTCATAGGTCTTATAACCTCTTTGACGCCTTTACTTTTCTTTCATTCCTTTGTTTTTATGCGAAAAATATAGTTGTTTGTTGGAATAAAAAAATTAAGTTAGTAACACTTCCGTAAAAATCTAACCGACCTCATAGTTTGCACTATTTCTTACAGATAAAAAAGAAAGAGAATATTAATTAAGAGAGGTTATTCGTATGTTAGGTACTTCACAGTTTAGATGACATTTTAGAATTATAATCTTTATAAACGAAAGCCAAGAAAATCCTCCTAATCCTCTTGTATAACATGGTGAAGAAATGAAATGGCTAGCTGTTAACTTGATTTATATACAACTACCCACACTTTTGTTATTATTTTTTTTATTTTATTTGTTTTGCTGCTGATCTCATACGTTGTTATTGTTACTTTGTTTATTCTACATCTGCATGCTTCGTCTTTAGACGACGATTACCTATTTATGATAAAATTTAAGTCTCATTTAAGTGAACTGTATGATATGTTCTTATGAGAATAAAGATTCTTTAAACCTAAATCCGCATCAAAATCCGTTCAGCAGTTTTTAAGATCAAACGTAAAGCTCACACCGGTATGCTGTATCAGTTGACGTCATTACGTAATCACCGGTTGTCGCTAAAAAGCAGCGCCGGGGCTCTGTTTCATGTAGGGTCGTAGCATTATGCTGAGCGATGACCGTGTTGTGTGGATGTGACGCATATTTGCCCCCAACTTGTTCTATTTTGTTTTTGTGGTCTTTATCTACGCCATATAATACCGCAAATAAACTGATTTCGTTTCTGTCTCTCTTTTTAGGTCATTCACACAGTTGTGCTTCAAATGTCCCGTACAATTCATTGTCTTTTCCAATCAACTCAGCCTATGACCGTCCAATGACGGTTTTACTCAACATTTAATCAAATGATAATAAAACAGAAATGATAATATTGTAATCTTAGCAGTTCCTGGTCGTTACTCGTGGCGTGTGGGTTATAAATCAAGCTCGTTGAAAGTGCCCGAATATTGCGGCCGAGCTATGATATTACGTGTACGGTGGGTTGGCAGCAGTACCAGTAAGAGTGTACTGCGATCATTATGAAGGTGTGGTAAGATGCTGTCCCTGTAGAAAACTTATCGGTTCAATGTTTTTTTTACACCTAATCAAGAAATGAAATCAGAAAAGGACAGTAATATAAACCATATAAAAACATGAAAAATATTGGCCCATCGGCATCAGGTCCTATATAGCTACCGGTGGTAAGGGCTTTAGAGACAGGCACCTCTTGGCTATGCGTGCCGTGTCCAGGAGTACTGCTTTCTGAATCAAGCACTTGACTGAGCCGCGCAATGAGAGCCTCCTCAGGTGTTGCTCGAGGCTCATCGCTATTATGCCATTTACTGTAACGATTATCGGTACAATGATTGCAGAGTGCACGTCCCACATGTCAAAAACCTCATGTGCTAAGTCAAGATACTTGATTTTTTTATCTTTCTCAGCTTTCACGGGATTATCATCATGAGGGACGGCGATATCAACAATCATTGCGATCGTGATGATAGATCGATCCCAGTACAATGTGGCGTGATCATTTTGGAGAACTGATTCGGGCACATACCTGTAGTATAGTACTTCAGACTCCACAAGGTTGTGGTGCAAAGCAAGTTGCTGGTGGATAATCCTAGCTACTAGATTGTGTGTGTGCAAGTACTCGCCGCTAGCAAGACGAGAACAACCGGAAACGATATGTCGGATTGATTCACGGGACGGTGGCATGCCCGACAGATGGCAACCGTACCGTCCTTGACAATGTATTTCCGATAATTATTCGTCATGATAACTTCATCCATAATCGCACAGACAAAACCTTCTGTTTCCCCGAAGAGGTCGCCGAAACGCAGCCAGGATACAGATGCCAAAAAGTCTACATCAGGCCCATGAAGAGTCCGGAAAAAGCGTACGTGAAGCTATTTGCCTTGCCATATTTCTTTAAGATTGTTAGAATGTAGTACTGAGATTTGCGACAGTTCTCTTTCGCACAAGGAGAGCGGGGTGAGGCCCTTGTCCACCCCGACCAAATCTCGGTGCATCCCTACGTCAGTTTCAAAGAAATATTTCCTGAGACTACATCCCTCACGGTTGTGGGTCTTAGCATTTAAGAAACCTCGACCTCCGCACTTCCGTGGGATATACAGTCTCATCACCTATGATCGTGGGTGTTGCAGCCAATTGCAGGTCAGCAGTGTGGGACCCTCCTATTCAGTGCATAAAGTTCCGCCCGAGTTCAGTAAAAAAAAATAAAAACATTTTTTGTTAATTAATAAAAATTACAATGTTTTTGTTGTTTAAATTTGTCTCCTTAGCAACGTAAATAACGCAATGAAAGTTTTGAACTGTCAAAATGAAAGCCATTGCTACTGTTAGTGTGTTATGCAACTACCCGGCTGATTTTCCGGCTGTTATAATATGACGGAACCGCTTTTCTAGGACACCAATTCTTTACACAATAGAACGCGAAAGAATTTTAAAGTTAAATTGAAAAGATAATTGAAGCTGAAACACAAACCGTAATTCCTCTGTGAAGCTGAAGCTCACTGTCATATACGAACTGTCGGTTCAATTTGTGTATCACCGAACGCCCCGTTAATTTGTCACGCGTAATCCCTAAAGGGAGAATGCATGTCCTGGTTCGCATTCATGTGGGCAGAATGCGAAGTCCTTTTGAATTATTTTGAATAGTGGAACAGTCTGTTAGATGAAGCGACGATTGCATTTTGTTTGAAAACTCTTAAATTACATTTTAGGTGCAGTTATGTGCAAATCTCACTTGCACAAACAATAATATCTGTGCATAATCAGCCTATAATGTTCCCACTACTGGGACAGGCCTTATCTCTGTGAGAGGGAGTTGGCCGTAATCCACCACGCGGGCCCAGTGCGGGTTGGTAGATGTCTTTGAATTTTTGGTTCTAGGACGCGCCGGTTTCCTCACGATGTTTCTTCAATTTTTCGAAAGCAGTGGTGATAAAACAATTTCGAACTCGTAAGTCACGGTCATTACCACTAAGCCTCTACTGTGTCTGTGCATGTCAAAGTCAAAGTCAAAGCATTTATTTCAAATAGGCACTTAAAAGGCACTTTTGAACGTCAACATTTACATTAAAATAGAATTGATTCTAGTCGCCCCTTCCAAAATGTATTTTCGTATGGAGAAGAATGGGCAAGAAACTCCACCGTTACTCTTTTAAAATGTTTCAAGTACAATATTTACATTCATTATATGATTATGTGTGAAAACGATGCACCCAGAATAAAATTACCATACCAAAATGGGTAAAAAGAATCAAATTGAAACAATACAGATAAATTAATTCTGTGATAGATACATGGTGTTCACACATTTACAAACATTGTAAAATTAAGTATAGGTATGATTTTCCTACAATATTAACAAGTAATGAGTCAGTGTGTGAGTTAAAATAATTACTGAGTGTAAATCAATGTCATAAATATAATTAATTCTATGTACAATTCAATTAGCAACCAGTTTGATTTTGTCTAGACTCTAGATTGTCCTATGGAGCAGGACCAGCATGTTTCCAAGCATTCTTATCTTGGATATAATCCTCTAATTTGTAATACGCTAGTTTACAAAGTTTACTTTTAATGTGAGCTTTAAATTTCCTTTCATTTAATTGCAATATATCACAAGGTATTTTGTTGTAACATTTAACACAGTACCCCATAAAAGATGTATGTACTTTAGCTAATCTGAAAAATGGTTGATCTATTTTGTCTTTGTTTCTAGTATTAAAATTATGTCTATCACTTATTTTATTAAAAAGATGTAGATTTTTTCTTACATACATAATATTTTCATAAATGAATTGGCAAGGTACCGTCATAATATTAATCCTTTTAAACAGTTCCCTGAGGGATTCGCGGCGACGTAGATTATAAATGGCTCTGACAGCTCTCTTTTGCAAAATAAAGATGGATTCAATGTCAGCGGCCCGACCCCACAGTAAAATGCCATACGACATAATGCTGTGGAAGTAGCTAAAATAGACCAATCGTGCGGTTTCTACATCTGTTAACTGTCTGATCTTTCTAACAGCATAAGCGGCCGAGCTTAGCCGCCCCGCAAGAGATGTTATATGAGCTCCCCATTGTAATTTCTGGTCTAGCGTGATTCCCAGGAACACCGTTTGATTAACAAATTCCAGTTTTTCTCCATTCAATATGATGTTACATTCGCTACTTCTAACATTTGGTAATTTAAATCTAATGCATTTGGTTTTTGTGCCATGTGAGATTAAAAAGCAATTCCTAGGCTATACAAATATTTTTGCCGTGCGAGAATAGAATCAGTAACTCGTGGGAAGATCGCGCAGCCACTGCGTCAATCGATCTGTTTTCCGCTCAAAAAGCGGATCATTTTATTCAAGAACCGAATTCATCAGAGTTTCGTGGTTAAACTATCTAATATAACTCTATCTAGAATAAAACAAAATATGATTTTCTTTCAGACTTTAGCAAAAATGGGCGTGCCTTTGCAGAAATTCCATATTTATTTTTTATACCACCATTAGCACAGAAGTCGGATTTGGGGGCATTGCGTTCCATTCACTCAGTTTAATTTATTATCAAGCGACGCCCCTTTGCAAAATTATTACGGTTAAATTAATTATTTATTCATTCGTAATAATAATATGTTGAATGTTTATGTGCCTATGCTTTTTAAAGCCATGTATTCAATATTCAGAGCCAATGAGAATACTTTTGGTTGGAATATTGCTTAGTTTTAAATAAAAAGGATTGCACACGATGTCATTAATGTAATTTGAATGAATGTAATGTTATATTTCGTTCAACTTCTAATTAGGCTTGGCGTTACCTAAAGTTATTTTAAACCATTTCTCATGTGGTAGGTTTACGGCCCGTTTCGGTAGATATTTCTGATACTCTCTACAGGAGGATAAAACTTTGGAAGCGAATATCACTAAAAGTGTAACTTTTCTCAATACCTTAACACGAACTATAATTCACAACTTGTAAGTGGCAAACAATTCCACCTCGTTACCGCCGCACCTGGGAACTATCACAAGAATCCGAAACACTAAGATTTATCACGAACACTTCTTCTGCCTTTATTGGACCTCAAATTCGCCATAAAATATTTCTTCCGCGAAAGTAAAGCACAAAGAGGAAGTTCCCAAACATTACGGCTTCGGCCACAATTCACTGGGGCTATTGAGGGCAGGCCCGGTCCGGCTATCCGTAGGTCTATAATGGCATCAACAAAACAATAACTTCATTCATTACTGGCATAACGTTGTGCGTGGGACGGTGATTATTTCGCTTTATTGTGAAGCCAAGCGCGCCGCTACTGTTGGTGCCGGTTTTCGTTGATTTGTGAGCGAGAAGCACAGGGTTTTTTGTAGAAACGTGTTTTTTTTTAATAATTTCGGTTGTCATACGACTGTACTTTGGGAATAATATGAATTTCAGTTTGTGTGTATGTATTCTATTTTAATTAAGTTTCTAAGCTATGTTTTAGTATGTGGCTATCTCTTTAGGCGTCTTGTTATGCACGCATGAATGCATATAGCGTAGGTACATATAATCTTCTGTCCTGATGACGTCATATAGTAGCATGTTGCCTTGTAATTTTATGTAAATTAAACGAGAGACAACTATGTAGTAGCTACGTTTAGTTTTCTAAGGGATGTTCCTAGCTAGCTGCAGTATTCTGTACATAAGCTCGCCGAACTTATTAATATACCTACTTAACCCTGTAAGTACTCTGCTAACAAACAGCTAAAGTTCATAACATAGGTACCTACGTTCTGGCGAGTGATCGTTTTCCTAGTTCCAATACTTTACAGCATTCAATAATTCTACTATTTCACCCACATTCAAGTTAATAAGGTCGAACAAATAGTAGCACACAAACACCGTTTGCCCGCAAACCGCCCCGTAGTGCTGCATTAAAATCGCATTACGATGTCGATACTTTATATCGATATTTGTTACAGCACTAGCACGACAGTACGAATATGTTCATTTGATTCCAATACATTTTTACTTTTATAGCAAATTGGTATCCGACTGCAGCGGTGCGCGGTTGTAAAAACGAACTTTATTTTGCAGACCATTTTGTAAAAATATACGATCGTATTGTTAAGTGAAGTGGCGGAATATTATAACTTATCGTTACTAGTTTCCAATATTGAATGTGAAAATTATATTGATAAGGCATATGTTTGTAAACTTTAATAATGTGTGACCTTGTTAAGTTTACCTACTACCGTATGGTAGCAAATCAACTTCAGATCTTTTATAACCATATTTAGAGCTAAGAAGACCAAAAGATTGAGAAAAAAACATGACAAAAATGATTCCATGAAAAACAAGGAGATATGAAGGGTGCACTGAATTATTCATAAATTCTAAACGAGAAATCAAAGACCGCCAATGAATATAATTTATTTACCTACTTTTTTCAAATACGTCCCTGTTCAAACTTTCGTTTGCATTTCCGAATTATGTCAAATGTTTATTTTACAAGTCTTTATGATGAACACGTGTTTTAATTTATTTTGCTAAATATAAACAGGATCGAGATATATTAAGCTTACGTAGGTCACTTTCCTCGAGGCGTTGCAGTTCTTAATGTTGGATTATCCTACATAGTAATTAAAAATAAACTAACCGGAATCAAATTAACTAGCTAAATATTATTGGCAATCATAATACAACAAGATACACTGTCTTTTCAAGATTATCACCGACATATCAACCGACTGTATCACATAATATATGGCTTATGCCATTATTGGGGCTTAAAATACGGTAGGTAAGCAACAAATCTGAGCTTAGCACCGCTCCGCCGGGTGGCACCGCGAAGCCCCACAAATTTGCACCCATTATGCCTGATACGGGATTTGCCGCGATTCTAAATCCTCGCTTTTCGGGGATTGTGGAACAACAAATCCAGGGTGACGCATCTTAATATGTTGTTAATTTTGAATGGATTTCGTTAGCGTCTTTGACGTTACAGTTTTCATATCGGATTCCATTGTGCTCTTTTTATCATTTCTATGTGCTATCGTGGACGAGAAGTAAAATGTATGGAATTATATCATAATCTTTCTTTTAAACCTTGTTTCCACCAATAATCGCCTTCTACGATGTCCTTCTCACCGCTTTGGTTTCATCCAATCTTCGTTCTTTGTCCAGGCGGTGTTTCTTTGGAATGCGCTCCCTCTGAATATCCGGATGGCAACCAGTCTGCTTTCATTTAAAGTAAAGGCACGTGAGCATATTCGTAAGAAGTTGGCAGAATCATCCCAGTGCTGAATTGCTGGATTCGTTTTCTCCTCTACCTATCGTTATTTCTCAAGATAAAGTTTATTTTCGTTATATATACCTATGTTTATATGTATCTATGTATTAGTACATAATATATTATTTTTCGAATAACCTGTCCCCTATGTTGCACCTGCCATGTTTTCTCTCTGCATCACCCCAAGGTTGACTGGTAGAAAATGCCTCAGGCATTAAGTCCGCCTTTTTACAGTATTTTCTACTTGTGCATTAAGTTTTAATAAATAAATAAATAATCATAAATCTGTATTTATCTCAACATTACATTACAGGCACTGGCTAATAGAATACATAATTCTACAAACTGTCACATTTATAATATTAGTAGGAACTAATATGATAAATGTGAAAGTTTGTATGTTTAGGTGTTTGGATGTTTGTTACTCAATCACGCCAAACCAGTTGAAAGGATTTGGATAAAATTACACACATATAATAATTTATAACCTGAATTAACATATGATACTTTTTATTCCGGTAGTACGTTCTCGTGGGAAAACTTTCAACTTCCAAGTAACAGATCACCCGGCTCTTTTAGATAGGACATGTTAATTTACAAAATGGTTGGAATCAAGATATTAGTTATCATAAATGTGAAAGTTTGTATGTTTGGATATTTGTTACTCAATCACGCAATAACGGCTGAATGGATTTGGATGAAATTTGGAACACAGGTATGTTATAACCTGCATTAAGATATAAGATACTTTTTACATTAGTAATACGTTCCCGTGGGATACTTTTCGACTTCCACGCGGGCGAAGCCGCTGGTCAAAGCTAGTATAATATAAGTTTAAAATCGTCTACTATAACGTTATATCTTACACGTAGTTCCATACATTTTATGGATGGATCCATGGATGTCAAAAGCGCACATTCTTCTACGAATCGATTGGAGAAGAATGAAATTACAAAACATATACGAATCTTTTTGTTATTGTTCCGCGTAAAGCCTCCTGTGTTATGTGAATGTTTACTCGTTTTTCATAAGAAATTTACGCATAGAAGTTCGTCGTGTATTTTCTCTTAGGTATTTAAAGTCACCCACCAATCAGTCAACGCTTTCAATTTCACCATAATAGGTTTCAAAGTTAAATGACAGCCGATATCGAAAGAGAAAAGTTTTCGAAACATGTTGCCAAGTAGGTACGTTTATAAATGAAACAGTTTTAAATGTTTTTAACCTTTTATTACCGTGATTTTTATCTATCTGTCTACAGTCCGCTGTGCAGGGCCTGCATGGAGATCAACGACACTGCAGCTCATGTGCTAAACTGCCCATTCCGTAACAAAGGTACTCTCCGTAAGATCGTCAGTAACACCAAGGGGTTGCTGGCCTTCCTGGAGCTGAGGTGAATCGAAAGATCGATGTTCCCACTCGTTCGCAAAATATGCGCATTGCTGCTAGGGGTGCGGGTTGTTCGAAAGAGATACCGCGACCCCTGGCACACAGGCAACTGAGGGAACACAGGTGGGTTTTAGTCAGTAAAAGTCTGACCCGCCCTCCCGCTCCACCCAGAGCGGGAGAAGTTATTTGATGATTTCCAAGCCAAAAAAAAAAAAGGTGAAGTTGAGGACACCAGCCCGCATGACCTGTTACCTATCTATCTGTCTGTGCAGTTGGTGAATATTACGTTGAAAGATTCCGATCTTTCAACGTAATATTCACCAACTGGAAGACGTACGACGATTAAGCACATTTATCAAGGACCGATGACAAACAAAAATACGTAGCTTTGGACTTATATTCTCACTAGGAACGTCAGGATTACAAAAATATCGACACACGTACGATATACTAAGAAATCGATTGTCTTGATTATAACTACTTTTGATTCATATAATAAAACACCACGGCTTATTTCCCCGTAGGTTTGGGCAGAGGTGCAGTTACGATACACCCACATTTCGCCAGTTAATAAATAAAAAAGCGCTTTATTAGAAAGTCAAAATAAAAAGTAAAAAATAATTAACTAAATTATTAATTTGATTGTAAATAAACGTAGGGTGCTTTTTTACGATATTTAAAAACTAACTCTACTTTTATATTAAATAGCCACCAATGAAATATTTGTAACATTTGTTGTCTAACACCCCCCATGCTTATTACAATCAAATTAATTATTTAGTAAATATTTTTTTACTTTTTAGTTCGATAGATAGATAAATCGGATAGATAGTTCGGCTTGCTAAAAATTAGTGTTTTTTATTTTTATCAATATACTTAACAATTTAATAGTAGACCACATTGACGTCCCATAAATTGTACAGACTTGTGCAAATTAAACAGGCATTTCAATAACTTGAAGAAATATTCAATTACGTACAACATTCGTTTTAAGACTCGTAAATTATTCTTCAATAAAATTAATATTCCTCCTTACCTATGTTTCGTAGTCGGAAGTTGGCACTCGAAGTCGGCGAATCAATTAAAAGTTCAATTTCCAATTATTCATAAATTCTATTAATAATTCACACTTTTGTGGGTTGTTTTTATACGGGTTTTTCAGGAGTTTTAACGCTGAAAAGAATGAGGTTTATTGGGAAATAAATAATGAGGTCCTATCACGGATATCGGAAATCTATGGGTCCTGTCTTTGTCTGTGTTTTCTAGAGCTTCCACCAATATAACTTGTTAAAATTTATCAGGATATGCATATGAAATTAAATGTTTATTCATGTAAGAAGATCTTTAAGATACTTATTATATTACACGTCAATATTTTGTTGGTCAATAGTCCTAGCTGACTGATACTAGCATAATATTCAAACTAAGTCATCACGGTACGGGCCGTATCGATTGGCTGTTATACCTATATAAATACAATACAGAGCCTGTGGGGCTTGTGGTTAAGTAATAACAGTCGCACTGGTCCATTGATCATGTTAAGTTACGCTTGCCGTAGTTGGTCCATGGATCATGGACCACCCTTACATACCAAGACCCCTCCGTGCCTCGGAAAGCAAGTTAAGCCGTTGGTTACGGCTGTCATTCGTGGATCTTTGACAGTCGTTACGGGTCGTCAGAAGCCCGAAAGTCTGACAACCAGTTTTACCAAGGGGAATCGTATTACCCAGTAATTGGGTTGTGGAGGTCAGACAGGCAGTCCACTCCGTGTAAAATACTAGTACATATGCAGCTGTATCCGGTTTTACTGTATGCCGACCCCAGCATATTTGGGAAAAGGCTAGACAGATAATGATGAGATGAGCCTGTGATAATCATATCATATCCTTTGGCTTTACAATATATAGTAAACTTTGACTTTGCCGTAGTCGGGTAAAAATATCAACTAACGACAAGTTAGTTCGGGTTTGGCTCATAGCTAAATAGTAACGATTGTTCGGGTCGATCGAAGGATCAATCCAGTTCGGTTCATCCGGAGTTCGGTCCGTGGATGGGTTGACCATCCGTTACATATAATCCATGCCTCGGAAAGCATGTTACGCCATTTGTCCTGGCCGTCATTTATAGATGTTTAACAGTCGTTGGAAGCCTGAAAGTTAGATAATCAGTCTTATTACCTCCAGGTATAGTATTTCTCTAATATCCAGTATGGGCTGGGTTATGGAGGTCACATAGACAGTCCAGTCTCTCCGTGTAAAATATTGGTATTCAGCTGCATCCGGTCAGATTGTAGGTAAGCCGATCTCAACATAGTTGGGAAAATGGGTAGAATAAATAAATAGTTGCACACTGTGGAAAATATCCACAAACGGGAGCTAATTGCTACGTACCTATTAAAAATGTATTTGTACGTGATTTCCTATTTCGAAATGGTCACATCTCACTGACCATAGATTGGTGTAGGCATCCAATATGCACATACATAAATAATTCTTCCACTATGCTCGAACCAGAATATTTAAAAAAGGCAAAAACAACAATACATACAGCCAGTCAAAGTTGTCAGCCAAAAAAAATAAAACAAACGCTAAAGCAAAAATCTGGGTGCGCGAATAAAAAATGCTGCCAAGTAAAAAACTCAGGGCGAGTAAAAAAAGGCAGTAAATTGCAACATAAATTACGCAAGAAATCTGTAATACTGGCAAGGTGGGCCGTTCATCACAATTAGGAGTCTTGGGAATCGCGAGAGCATTTGTGGAAATGGTTTCTTTGTTAACGGGTTCTGATTGTGTTGGGGGTAAGCTGAGACGTGTGGTGTGGAACGTAATGTTAGCACTACGTTGTTGAATTAATTTGTAATAATGTTAGAGCTCTGCAGAGGTATGTCTATCTGTAAGACGGTTAAGGTTGCTTTCACGGGGATAGTTTATGTTAAAAAATATGATGATAATGTTAACATGGGTGCACTTATCCACCAACCCGCACTGGGCCCGCATGGTGGAATATGGCCCACTCCCTCTCACAGAGAGGAGGCCTGGCCTGACCTCCCAGCAGTGGGAATATTGTACTGGCTGATTATTATATAGGGGATGTTTGATAGTGGCGCCAGTGACAGAAAAGTTGAAACGAAATCGATTTCTTTTGATTTCGAAATGCATGTGAATAAAAGAGAGATGAATATAAATGTTGATGGATGGAGAGGGAGACGAAGGCCCAAGAAAATATGGATGTATTGTATGAGGAATGATATGAAAGAGAAGGGAGTGAATGATAGCCTAACGGCTGACAGGAGAGAATGGAAGAAGAAAACGAGTTGCGCCGACCACAAGTAACATGGCGCACCGGCAGGAAGATGGGTTCATGTTGGAAAATAGTAGCCAGTCAGCAAAATTGGTAGCTGTAGGTACTAACAGTTTATAGTTCCTATTTAAGTATAATGAAGTTAATATGATAAAATGAGTGCTCAATTCGTATCTACTAAATCAATTACTCAGTTGTTAAAAGTGAAAATAATACTAACAAAGATTTTTCTATCTTCAGTCTACTTACAAACGACGCTGGTATTAGAGTTTATGTTTCGCCACTCTATTAAGAAAATCAGAATAAAAGTTCAATTCAAACGTGCCTAGCCTAGCCTGCAATAGAGCTACACTATTGTTCCAATTTGTAAGTGCCTAGTAGTAGTAGACTCTCTAGTTGCACATATTCTGCCAATTAAGCGAGTTATCTCGAGATGTCCGGTAGTCCGGCCGGTCATAATCCGAACGGATTCCGAATATCCTTCATACGTTCGTATTTATGTACGATTCAGATTCGAGTTTTATTGGCCTGCAGAATTCGTAGTCGATCTTAGCAAACAATGACCTCATAAAAAATTGATCAATTTTGAACTTTGCAACATTAAACTAGTTATTATGGTCTGTTACAAAGGTATGTGATGAAATTAATTAGAAAATGTTCCTGTATCCTATTTTCTAGTGCCATTTTCAAATTGAGTGCTTTGATTTGATAATAGTCAACTATGGGATCATTATTTTCCATGAGCAACTGCAAATCTTTTTATTCTGGGAATGTCATCTCGCAGGTCAACGTAGGAGGTGGTCAGCTGATTAACCGGTCTTGACTGTAGCTGCCTCAATAAATTAACCGGTCTTGACTGTAGCTGCCTCAATAAATTAACCGGTCTTGACTGTAGCTGCCTCAATAAATTAACCGGTCTTGACTGTAGCTGCCTCAATAAATTAACCGGTCTTGACTGTAGCTGCCTCAATAAATTAACCGGTTTTGACTGTAGCTGCCTCAATAAATTAACCGGTCTTGACTGTAGCTGCCTCAATAAATTAACCGGTCTTGACTGTAGCTGCCTCAATAAATTAACCGGTCTTGACTGTAGCTGCCTCAATAAATTAACCGGTCTTGACTGTAGCTGCCTCAATAAATTAAAGTCTCATTCACTTAAAAACTAAGCGACCACACGCTAAATAAAATAAATAAAAACTTTTATTTTAGATAACTAAGATAGAAAGAAAGAAAGAAAGAATACCGTTTATTTGGTCACAGGCCGTAAAACACAAAATACAATAACAAAATAAAAAAAAAGTGTACAATAAATAAATAACTACAACAGTGTGTGCCTCACGGCTGCGCCAAAAAGGTTCATTTCAGCATTGATGCCAGACAGACTGATGCTATCTGACGCTGGTTTTCTAATGAACCTTTAGGGAAAAGTGACGAAGAGTACAAAACAGTTTTAACCTAATACATAATTTTATACTTATAAATAAACAAGTACACACACATAAACTTACAAAAGCAAAATTAAACGTAAACAACAACAGTACTAAAACCTGTTCCGAGCGATTATACATGCATTGAATTACTATACTACTGATGCACTCACTCACAAAGCGCTACAAGCCGCCGGGAGCGGCGTACATTACATTGCCAGTTATCTCGTTTTTAAATTACGACAAGAAAACGAACTGTGGGGAACAATAACAATAAAAACTAATCATTATAAAGTTAAAATAAGTCACAAATAGTGAGTTTAATACTATTCGGAGAAAACTGAGAACCTACCTATAACAATGGATGAAGTATCTATCTTCTTCGGCCAATAACTTATAAGATTCAATTTGTTAGTAGTATAATAACTTATAACTAGTGTTAGTAATACAATCTTAATCTACTCGCCCCCTGCCTGACCCATGAATCGAGGTATCAACGATGTTTTCCTTCTCCGTTTTTGAGAGCAGTGGTAATGACATCATTTACACAAAGTATGGCGCCTGTTTGGGTTCGAAGTTTCGAACCCACGACCTACAACTCGTGAGTCGCAGTCGGTACCACTGGGCCACCACCGCTCTCAAAGAATCTTAAACTTCTTAAATAACATAAGCACCGTCCTATTTAACCTGATGTGCCTGCAGTGCAGAGACGAAACATTTGCTGCAATTAATAAAACGGGCCCATACATCCGGATTATCCTGCTCGCTTACGAGACCCGATTTATCGACACGAGTTTGGATCCGAATCCAGCTTGAAGTTTAGGCTTGAGTTCCAGTGACAGATAGGTTTATGTACGAAGAACATCGCTTTAAAAAAACAAAAACAGATTTTACCCGACTGCGCCAGAAGGAGGGTTATTAACCACCTCTTTTTAAACGAACTTTTTACTTCAAAAAGGGATGAGGGTCTCATTTCGTATGTATTTTTTTTTGTATGTATGTTCCGCGATATCTTCAGCAATTGTGGATCGATGGCAAAAATTCTATTATAAAGGTAAGGTATGCGTTATGAGTACTCATGATCCTATATAGATTTTATTAACTTTGCTTAGATAGTATTTTTCATTCGTTTCGATAACACGTACATATTTAATGTTTCTTGATCGACAGCGCGTTGTGTTCCACGCGCGCCTCAAAGAGACGTCAGCATCAACTGATGGGGCCCGCAAAGGCCGATGCCTGCCAGGGGTGCGGGATTTTCGAAAGAGATACCGCAGCCCCTGGCACACAGGCAACTGAGGGGACACGGGTGGGTTTTAGTCAGTAAAAGTCTGACACGCCCTCCTGCTCCACCCAGAGCGGGAGAAGTTATTTGGTGATTTCCAACCAAAAAAAAAAATGTTTCTTAATAATGTTTGCAAGTAGTAAGTAGTATACGAAATAGTGTGGGGTAGGTAGGTACCTAAACTTAAAAAATAAACAATACATAGTGAAAAATATAGTCTTTGGATCTGTGTTTTTGTTTTTTGTCACCAACTTCCGAAATTAAAGTAATTTTTCACTTTGTAGTGTTTTTTTTGGAAGACGGTTGTTTTTTTATAAGTCGGTTAAAAAGGGAGCCCTTATTCATTGTTTAAGTTATTGATGCGCCTTAGGAGTCGCGGCACAATAGAGTATTTGTCTCATTACTCAAGGCTTCACAGGCTAAAACTTTGGCAAGGTATTACCTAAGCAATAAAGTTTCGCTACAAATAAGCTCTGCTTTCTCTGGATCGGCATCCTTACACCTGTATGTGGGTCGAATCTACAGCTAAGGCTGTCGATACATTTACGACTAACCTCGGCAGGTTATAAATCTTAGTACCGATTTTAGGTTCTGTAGTAAAAGTCATCCGGAGAAAAATATTAGTTCCAATCAGTGTTGTTTTTAACGTGATTTTTTCAAATGGTAAGATGGATCTGAATATTAAAATCTATTGGTAGTGTTTATATTTACATGATGTGCTACTTAAGTTTGAAACATAATTTCTGGTTTGCTAATAACACGGATTTGATTTACAAATTCTTTAATAAACCTGCACATCGTTCGTAATTGCAAAAGATTAGATTTTTGTCACGCTTGGCTCATAATGGAAATAAGCCGAAGAATGCAATCAAAACAACAACGCCTAGTCCACTTTTCGCTGCTTTATATGAAAACATAGTCGATAATGAGCCATCCATCAAATTCTCCCGATGACTTCATACAGTCTCTATTGAATCGGATGCTACGTCGTGACTATCGTCGGGATACCCTCGCCCGTGTAGATGGCAAATAATACTATTGGTCATACAATTCGTAGCACCATGATCTGAAATCCATGAAGTCAGAAATAGCCTATGTTTTTTTTTTGTAGATTGGCACATTAAAAAGTAAAAAACGTTTACTTTTATGGTACTTATCTACCAAAAAAAATTTGGAACATAACAAATTGACATAAATTACAATAGAAAAGATGATAGCTACAAAAGTTAAAACTATCGCAGCTATCAACGCCCGTGTAAACATTATGTATGATCGAGGGTGTGAGTGAGTGCGTTTCGTTTCCACGTTTTTTTCAGTTGCATCAGGTGATACAGATTTCCACCAGTGGGTCAAGTTTACGCTTACCACGTAAGGTAAGCGGTGATATGCTTTTATTTACTATATTGTAGATCTTAGAGCTGATGAACCTGAAGTGTCTTCTCGCCACTGCTGCTCTACAGGACACAGTTTTGTAGAGTCTATTGGAGAGGCGTTTCGCAGTAGATACTATTCGAAGGGTAAGAGCTTGTGTATTTTAAGTACAAACTGTAGTACCAAGAGCTGCCTAACCGTGTGAATTTTGCTAAGTGAGTAAAGGTCGGCTAGCGGATTGGTTTTTTAGAAAGGACCTTTAGTACGGCCCTCTGCGCCCTTTCTAGTCGCAGCATGGTTGTGAGCACCAACCCACGAGGTGACGCAATACCCAAGGACTTATCAGGCATTTGAAATCAGGAACTGCCATAAGTTTAAACAAACTAATCTTTGCACTCGTGTCGCCGTAGAGTTGATCTGATTTTTACATTTTAAATGGTTGTCAATGATTACTCCGAGATATCGTATGTTGTCGGTTGCATCGATAAACTTTCGTCTTGCTTGCTTGATGTTGAGCGTGAGGAGGTTAGTATCCGGTATACAAAAGTATCAGACCAATCTTTACCGTGAATTATAAGAGCTGTGTCATCTGCGTATGTTCGTCACATTTTAGAGTTAGGAAAAGGCAATTGGCACAGTTCGTTCATGTAAATGAGGGACAGCAATAGTAACACCTTGGTATTTTCTTAATGTTCTTGTATTTTTTCATTATTGATTTGTGCTTATCAATGTTAAATGATTACATACTTTTTGTGTGCATCGAATAAAGGATTTATCTATTAATACAGGGTGAAATTGAAAACATGCGACAAACCGAAATGGGAGATTGTACTCATCATTATGAACAACTTTTACTAAGGGACCAATGATGCAATCGCGAAAAAAAAAAACATCTGTTCCCTACATTTATGTTCGCATAACTCGTCAAAATGTAGGGAACAGACGTTTTTTTTTTCGCGATTGCATCATTGGTCCCTTAGTAAAAGTTGTTCATAATGATGAGTACAATCTCCCATTTCGGTTTGTCGCATGTTTTAAATTTCAACCTGTATATCCATCTCATAAAACTTAAAAACTTCTCGTGCTCGCAGCTGATCATAAAAAATTAGCTGATCACTTAAAACATTATGGCCATAAGCCATAAAAATCACTGCAATAAAACTTACAGGGATGGGTGCAATTGGGCCAAAAAGTGATCCAAAGTCGGCAGCGTGTCGCCGGCCTTATGTAAGTAGGTACCTATTGGGAATTGGCAAACACCTTAGTTGGGTTTTAATGTGGTTTCGGCTGATCAAGCTGGTTTACCTTTATTCTTGAGTTTTGTGTTCAGAAAATACCATTGTCGCAGCTTGTTTTACTGCATAGTAAAACAAGCTGCTAGCAACCCGCAGTGAGCCCACGTGGTAGATTTCGACCCACGCCTTCTCACAGAGTGAAAGCTTGAGTCCTACCACCGTAGGCGCGGGATTGTGGACGGCGAGTAATGGGTAGCTCGCTGTCCGGTAAGGACCAAGTCCGGGTCGACGGCGCGTTGTGTTCCACGCGCCCCTCAAAGAGATGTCAGCACCAATTGAAGGGGCCCGCAAGAGCCGATGCCTGCCAGGGGTGCGGGTTGTTCGAAAGAGATACCGTGGCCCATGGCACACAGGCAATTGAGGGAACGGGTGGGTTATAGTCAGAGCGGGAGAAGTTATTTGATGATTTCCCACCTTATAAAAAAAAAACTGGGATCATTATAGGCTGATTATGTGACAGCAGCATAAAGAAATTTGCGGCAGAACAAAAAGTGAGGATTAACCAAAAAGCTTGGATGGGCTGCCTGACCTTGGATAGGCACGATTTACCTTTTTTACCTGATTGAAAGAAAGAAAGAAGAGAGAAAAAACGTTTATTTGCGGTAAACATGACGCAAAAAGAAAAGGGACACAAAAAATAAATAAGAAATGGTTGAGGGAAACATGCGTCACATCCATGCAAAACAGCTATCACTCAGCATTATGCTGCGACCCTATGCAAGACAGAGCCCCAGCGCTGGTTTTCAGGGACAGCCGGCTTTGACCTAATGACGTCACCCGGTGCTTTCAATAATTATTAGGAAACTACTACTGCTACTGCTGCTGTACTAGGCTACTGCTGATATTGCGGCGAAACAAACACGAAGGATTATGATTTTGACCTGTTTGTATGTAAACAATACATTCTAACAGTAGTAAGCAATCATAAGCTTTAGGGCTAAGTTGCATACGATCATGGCTTTCAGATAACAAAACTTTTTTGTTTCGTACTTTTTAGAGCTTTTCCAGTAGCTAGGGTTTTAGTTTTGAATTATTTTCCCTTTGTGTTACCAAGGAGAGCAAGTGGTACATTCCAGCTGTCCCTGTTTCTGGTATGAAGACCCTTGGAACGCCAACAGCTGGTAAAACCACATGATAATATCTTTGTTTTAGGAGCTCTCCGTGAAGTTGCGCGTCCGGGGCAGTATTACCACCATACCGTTCTTTACCTGCTGTTACTTTATTCTGGTTTTGGGGAATAAGAATGTATTACGAGTTATTATTTAAATATAGCTAGCTCATTAATTTATTAACTGTTTCTAATCTTAATTAGAGCAAGAGCTCTAATTAAGATTCTAAGAGCCGCAATAAGTTAACGATAATGCTTTTTAAGCATCATTTAGATACAATAACATTGTGCCAGCACGTTTACACGATGTACAAAGAAAATACAATAGTACCTTTCCATTTGAGACTTAGTTGGCTACATATTCTAGCTGCTGGGACTGCAGTAAGCCAGGATCTGCAGCGGTCACTAATGGAAATACCGAGCTACGGTTAAAGTCTCTGCATATATCCAACTAAGTACAGAAGCTAGTTCCAAAGATAGGTTATTTCACTATTGTTTGAACTTGAAGGAAAATATATTTAAAACCAACCTTAGTGATTGTAGTAACTTAACTTTACCCTGCACCCTAATTTGTAACACACTATTCATCAAAATCTGAATCATTTTGAAGCTTATCCATTGCTTCATATGTTTGTATAATTCGTCTGGTCAACAACGTAAACTACGCAATGAAAGTTGTAGAACTGTCACAATTAGTATAGTCTGGCCGCATATAATAATATGTACTTCGCTTACAGCAAATATTTTTTTGTTGACGTTATGAGAACAGAGGGGTAATTGCGTGATACATTAACATCAGTAGCAATCGCTTTCATTTTGACAGTTCTACAATATACATTGCAAAATAATATGTAGTCATATTTACACCTTGACACATAGTACAGCGTACCTACGTAAAAATTATTTTATTTTTACGTCGATTATTTAAAATAAAAAAATAGCTATTCCTTACATTTTGACCGCTTAAGTATTGCACTTTTCTATATAACATCAGATTTTTTTTTATCACCTCCGAAAAGTTTCTACGCTAGAATCACGTGCTGGATTAATGGTTACAGTTTTTGCGTCGATGCACAGGATAGCAATCCTGTATAGCTTTTTAAAAACCATACTTCATCAAAACAGGCGCAATTTTGATGTACTAAATACACCCTCTACCAATCCATCTTGGAAATAAGAGTGATTCTATGTACATTCTGCCCAGAGGACTACTTACATCCCAGAACCCAAAGTTCAGAGGTCAGATTGAAGATAAATACATCAACTTGTAAATGTCCGAACTTTGGAACAAAACTGAGGAATAGAGCTTATCTTTCCGAGTGAATAAAAAAGAGTAGATATAAGGAACCGTTCCGTTCGTAGTCGGTTTTGAGAAAGATTGGCTGTTTATAAAATCCGATACGGACTCAATATGCAAACAAACTATGCCAAGTGAAATGTAAAACCGCACTTATGCAGAAAAGTTTTTTTGGTATTGCCCCACGTATTTATAATAAAGTACCTGATCTGATAAAAAATATGACTGTAATACAATTTAAAAGGGCACTAAACCAAATATTAATTGAGAAAAGCTATTACACAATTGACAACTTCCTTAATGATAAATCTCTGCACTGATTGTTAAACTATAATTATGATTGACATACATGTTCCTATTCTGACACTTTTTATTCAGATTTACACTTTGACATACAATTTTTTTTTTTGACATATTACTGTAGAAATGTCACTAATGATTTTAATCTGTTTTTTGTTTCTTCTTTTCTTTTTTTTTGGAATTCTAATGATTTGACATTTATAATTATTCAATAGAATTTCTGTATAATTTTGGAAAGGAATATTATTTGCATGCCCATGAGACGGTAGAATATGGAGGACTACTTTTTTAAGAAAACATCTATGTACCAATTAGCCATGTTTGCAAAAATAAATGATTTGATTTGATTGATAAATATTTAAGAGATTTTTTGGCAATTAGGTAAAACTAGAAATACACATGCCATACATTGTTATAGATTTGCCGTGCAAAATCTGTCAATAACTCACAATGGCGATACCATTTGCTACATTTGTAAATTAGTAGACTCAAGATTCAAGATTCTTTATTTGTGGAAACATGAGTACACATGCAAAGCTTGCAAGTTATTAAATTACATTATAGTTTAAGATCAGTCATGTTTGGCCACTGTTTGTTTGCCGCACAACGTCAACGGGACGACAGTGGGAACCGAGATGACTCGAACCGAGTGTGACGTCCCGGTGATGACGTGCGGTGGACACGCGGCCATAGTAAATGCACTAGTATGTCTCGTTAACGTGGCGGTGAACAAACGGCCTCAGACCCCAGGTATCTTGTACCGTACCGTCCTGACGCGTCTTTGTTGGCTTTATATATGGATTGATCGACGTGTGAACAGCAGCGATGCCGAAATCTAGTGATGAATAATGGAAAGTATTTTAGCACTGCTTTTTATTAACTTTTTATTGTTGTCGGTCAACAGTTCTGTTGTTGTTTTAGGTAATTGTAATGGGTAAATCGATTAGACACTAAAGACCTTATTAAAAACTTGTTGTTTCGACTTTGAATACATTTGTTTAATGACCATTAGAACCTATATAAAGCAACCTATTCAAAATTACGACAGTTCTCTGTGACCTGTCGGGTGATTCCTACCGCTTCGCGTTCTACCAATAATAAAATGGAATTCTTTGCCGATCAACTACTAGATGTCGGAATTATTTGTTCTGAAGAAATGCTTAATTCTGTGTCAGACCGATTGACAATGCAAGAGGGACCTCTACGGGACATAGAAGCTAGGCCGAGAAGATTAAACAGGAGTCAGCCCTTGGAAGCAGTTCCACCACTCAACGAACTAACTGGGACTGCACGTGCAGGCGTAGCTAGCGAGACTGTAAACCCTGAATTCCACAGTCCATTCATCCGCGGTTTGAGGAAACGGGTGCCAAGTGGCGAGTCTCTAGAAAATGGCGAACGCCATGAGGAAAATAGTACCGATATTTTTTCTTCGCAATCCTCCTTTTGTCAACAACCTGCCAACAAAAGACCAAGGATAACACTTTTGAACACCCATTACAGTTCTGAGTCTTCAGCTGCCGCCGACTGTCATCAGCAAGAACCAGAGAAAACACCAGATCACAAAAACCTACAGTAATATTACAAAACAATGTGAGTTTGACGTTATTGTGGCGTAACTATTATAAGCACGTGATTACTTTTGTAGTCGTAGGTACTACTGTGTTGATTTAATTTCTGTTGTGCAACATCTTTAAGTATTTGTAAAACATAAAATAATCGTGATATTTATGTTTACTTTTTTTATTTACTTCCTTTAAGACAATAGTCAGCTGAGATAATTTTAATTTGTTTTGAATCTTACCCAAAAACATGTTTTTATTCTTATTATCATTCTGAAAATAATATTAAAAAATAATTAAAAAACACGCTTTAAAACCCAATCTAAAAAAGGAGAAAATAATTTAATTCAATTAAAAAGCGTGGGGTGCTTTTTGAGGTATTTTTATAATCAATTAATGTCAAGCACCCCACGCTTTTTAACTGAATTAAATTATTTTCTCCTTTTTTAGTTTGGTTTTTAAAGTGTGTTTTTTAAACTAAGTATTATTTATTTTCTATTTTTTAGTTCTGCTATCTACAAAAGCGTGATTTTCAGTTTTTTTTCCTTTATTTTTTTTCTATTTTTCTCGATTTTTTGTTTTTAATTATTGAATTGTCATCGGTCCTCGATAAGTTTACAAAGTTTAAATGAAATCTGACCGTTTAAAGTGTGTAAAAATCGCGCTCTAAGGAGTCGGTTACATACAAACAAATATACAAGTGAAGCTAATATAAAGCGTGTAAAAATAGGCATTAATAGTGCAACTTATTGCCTTGCTTGTTTTAAGATGCAAATGAGAAATATAGAAACATTTTCAATAACCACCACGGCGCAGGGTCGCGAGACCAAGCTAGTCAAGTAATAAAATATCTCCAACTTACGTAAGGTCTTTCAGACGCTTCCAATTATTATCTTTTTCTTTTCCTTATTATAAAGGAACATTGAAACTAAATGCTTACAAGAGCACCTCGTTACTCTAAGTACTTATTTGTTATACTCAGTTCTACTCCGTAGCAGTTGAGTGATTTCATGGATTCGCTCTTTTAAAGCATAATGTTCTCATTAAATGTACTTTTCATTTTTATTTTAAAAGGAGTATGTTAAGTTTTTTTAAACCACATGTGTAACACATGGTGTTTTTCGTAAATGTAGCAATGCTTTGTATGCCCGAAATCCCCAAATCAATACAAGCCTACGTAATTGCGAAAGCGAAATTTCGTAGCCCAAGTCCACGTAAAAGATATACTTACACAAGAGGGTACAATTAGCGACGTTCGCGGAAGGCCTTATGTACATATATCACTCGTTCTACCTCCACTAAATTCAGCGGAGGTGTCGAGAGGGAATAAAACTAAGGATGAGCAAAACAAATGTCCACTGGTGAATTATGGCGTGCGATAATCTATACTTATGTTTTTTCCACGTGTTAAAAGTTATGTTGATGGGAATTATTATTTTGACGTCACTTGGACATTTCTTGGGACCCTGGAGTCCCGTATCTTTGAAAAGCGTACGAGAGACCAAAGCCAATTTGCAGAGGCCCGTTAGACGTTTTTAACGAAATGAGGCAACAACCGACGTACACATACGTTCTTCTTAAAGATGTATTCAAAATCAATATTTTACTATGGCTAAGCATGCGACGATGGCAAGAGATCAGAAGGCCAATTCTCGTAAATAAAAACGTTCAAAATCTAGTCGCAGTCTCATCTCAGCGACAAGCAAATGTCAAAAATGTACGAAAAATCGAGGTATTATTGACAGATTGACACTGAGATCAGACTGTGAACGTTCTTAAAATTACGAGAATTGCCCCTCAGGCCGCTTGTCTTTATTTTAATGGCAACTGAAGGCCTCCCTAAGGTGGGTAGGCCTACAAACCTTAGGTAGGCCTTCAGTGTAGGACGCAACATGTCTCAATACTTGCTGGCTCGGAGTGCTGTGCTGGCTCTGTGCTGCGGAAAACCTTAAGCTGCGTAGGTATAATAATGTTATCGGTATTTATATTTACGAGCCGTTCGGGATCGTAACCCTCATGGTCTCTTTAAGGAATGTTCCAAACAGCTAGTTGACACCACCCGCGACCGAAGGGCTGGCTTATTAGCTCGTTTATAGTTTTAGTTTAGTTAGGTTATTATTTTCTTTTTTGAATGGATGAATTAAGTATAATTTGCTATTAATGTAAATAAGTACTGTTATATCTTTTAGTTCCGCAATAAATCTCAGCCGGTACATACTAAACCATTTTCTTTTAGCTCGTTAACAAAATCAGTTGCGAGTGTAGTCATGTATATGTATGAAATAACGTTAGCTAGGCAGTCTTCAGGGAAAACAATAGTTCAGGCAGAGAACTAATGAGCGTTCAAAGCGTAATTCTACCTTACTTTAGTAGTTTAGTTCAATGCGGACGATCGCCGATTGGCAATGAGCGGGTTGTTCTCGCGGGGTTCGCCGCTGGATGAATGTATGTACGCACGCTATATCGCAGCTTTCACCACTGTGGGCATGCGATGGACGATAGTCCATATTTCGGATATACGTAATAAAGTGTTCCGAATGTGCTTCTAAACAGGGTCACTTACTTTTATTGCATAAAATTCAAAACGTGCCAATTGCCTATTACGTATTTCTGGAGTGGTCGATTCGCCCACAAGTGTCGGTAAGTAAATTCATACGAACCGACTTATAAGCCTACTACTACAGGTGTAGTACTGCCCATCCATTGGGGACGAGTGTATAGAAGTTTAGTAATGACCAAATTTATTTATCTTCCTACTACGTTTGTTACTACGGGTCGGGGGGCTTTTGGGACCGGGACCGCGGTCCCGGATGCCACCTTTAAATACAATAATTAATTTTAGTAGTCTTTTGGGACCACAAATAAAATAAACAAAAAAATACTACAGAATGTAATTTGAATTTCATTTGAAATCTTGTTGAATTCGTAACGTGGAATAAAGTATAGGGATAATAATTGGAGATTTCGGCATTGTTCTGACCACTCTGTATCGAGTTTTAATATTTCAAAGTACATAAAAGTGAGTACCAAAACGTTTTGTTTGGAGTTATTCGATGCACAGTGGGGCGTGGGCACGTATATCAAATAAAATTCTATCTATTCGAACGTGAATTCTGCCAGTCGTTTTTATAGCCATTTTTTAGTAGAATTCATGGATAAAGTAAACTTTATTCTAGCACTATGCTAGTCTAGTGTAAGTTTATCAAACAGTGTTTTTAATTCTGACATTTGAGTTTCACTGCCTCGTTAATCTAGTGGAAGCAAGCACGACTAATGAGCGCAGTTTCCCGAGTTTGATCACCAGATTGGGCTGTGTTATTCAATTTTATATAACGAAATTCACAGTTAAATAGGTTATAAATAAGTAGGCCTGGCTTATAATAATATGTTAGCTCAGAACGACACACGAGATTTATTACAAAGTGTGGTATAGTTTTCGATCTATGTTTATCTATACTCTCGTCTAAATTCGTCGATCTATGTTACCATCTGAAGAAGTAACTGCAGCTTACATATTATTATTATCATGTACTAGCTGACCCGACAGACGTTGTCCTGTCTTAACTATGAATATTGAATTCGCATTGGTATAATATTAGAAAAGTTAATATGTTCATTAAGTTTTCTTAAATTGTCTAATCTTACGCACAACTTATTTTTTTATTTTTTCATAAGAACCTTCTCCTAACTATAACAAACACAACAAAAAAGAATTAGCAAAATTGGTCCAGCCGTTCACGTGTGATGCCGGGACCAAGGGAAATAGGGATTCATGTTTAAATATATAGATGAACACGGACCACATAACTCGTTTTATCACAAAGTGTGGTATATATCTCGATCTAGGTCTATACTAGCGTCTAAATCCGTCCATCTAGGTTACCCTCTAAAGAAGTCTCTGCAGTATACATTTGTATACATATATCATTATTATCATGTAGGTATAGGTAAACTGTGCTCGTAGCCGAGTACCGCAGACATACTTCAACAATTTTTCTACCTACATACACTTTCGCCACCATTTTCTCTCAGACGAGTGTTGAAAGTATTAAAGTATGATAGATATGAGTACGTGCCGACGACGTCTCGCTTCTGACGGATATTGAACACTGCGTCAAATTACCTCGCCTTAAATAAATTCTTGTCTTGTATTTTTTCATGTCATTTATTTTGGACGGATTTAATTGTATCTTTCAAATAATTTGCATAGGTAATAGGAAGGAGTGGCCGAATATTTTGACTAATTAATTATGTCATCATATTAATTCTATGGCAAACTAAGTCACTGAATCAAAGAGAAAAACCCTATTTGATACGCAATGAATTCATAAAGTATGTTACCACATAAAGTTGTACGCCTCGTAGCTTCGTAGAGCATCTACGCGCGGCTTCGTCTACGGAGCTACGGCGTAGCTCGTGAGGTTATAAATTAACCCATCCTCTATTCGGCAGATAAAGCACCCCGTATAATACATCCCTCGAAGATATATTTAAGCGCTGAGGGAAAAACGTTTCTCGTTTTATACGGGGATAAGCCTTTTTGTGAAAATGCCGATTAATTTTCAATTTACGTCTTATGTTCTCGAATTTTCGTGTGGTTATTCATTTTTTGTACTTATATTTTGGTTGCTGGAAAAATCTAGTTTTACGTGAGATGACAATGTTGTTAATTATAGAGCAGGGATTTATATTTTTTTAAGATTGAACATTGCGGCATAGGTATCTCTGTCAAATAAAATGTCTCTATACGCGTATGTTGGATACAGTAGACATTTCAGTACAACAGTAAAATTTACGAGCAACTCTAAAACAATCATTAATACGCGTTTTATTGCGGGATATGGAACGCGGCTGTATTCTGTATAGCGCGGAATGACGTCACGGATCATAATGATGTTAGAAATAAAGAATCGAGTGCACGCCCTGTAGCTTAGCAACAGTGAAAAAATATTTTTGTTATATACTTGACTTAATTTTGCAAAGTGAACGCACCAGACATACGCACATCAGCATCTTTACTTTGTTTAAAAGGTTATCTTTGAAAATACTGATCCGATTCCAAAAAGTTTTTCACTGAGAGAAAGCTTCATTAGCCTCGAGTGATATACGTTTTTCACGGTTCTCGTTGGCGCATGCGGATGAAACCGGAGTATGCAGCAAGTATTTAATAAAAATACCAAAGATTTTAAGCCATTCACTTAAATTAATTGCACGAATGTCTATGTACCTCGTGTTAGGTTCCCTTTGGTACATTATTTACTCTTATGGGCGTAACCAGGGTGAAGCACATGAGGGTACTCTCTTTGTTTGTTTTTTAAGGGTTCCCGCATAAATGGCTTATCTAATTTATACATATACAACTAACAAACAGTCCCCCGCGGTTGCGTTTGCATATCAGTATTTTAATTTCCACATTTTTATCGTACTTGGTATTTGACTACATTTCCGCCGATATTTATCGACATTGATTTGTCAGTTTTCATGTAAAACACACAGACACACATACAGCATATTTATTTTAGACATCGATGGCAGTTCATAGAGGCATTTTCAAAACCATAATCTTATTTAAAAAATGTGTACATAAACTGATGAGATTATTTCCCGCCACAATGCGACCTTAAAACTCCACCTTGTTTTCGCCATAATACATAATAAAAACTGCACAGTAATATCTAAAACGGAGTGGTGTTTAATTTCAGCCTGTCGTGTTCGCGGTCGAATAACAGAGAAACGAATGGGCCGCGTATTATAAATGTTTATTTTTAATTACATTCCCTTCAAGCACGGACGTGTGGTACAACCGTACAACGGGCAGATGTGGTTTGAGTACGTTTTTAGTATTTATTACGTTACTCTGTATTTATGGGATGGAACTATGATAAATCTTTAGTGAATTTAAAGTAGGCTAGAAAATAGAAAAAAATAATTCCTCAATTTGAGCTCAAATATTATTGTAGTATTTTGTATTGTATAGAAAAACCTTAATTAAAAAAAAATACGATTAAAAAAAAGTGGTGTTTAAATAATAGTACCGCGGTAGTAAGTACGTCGCACACCACGTCAATCTCAACAGGATCAGGCCAGTCAAATTTTATTGCCATTTACTTTAATGGAGGCTTCCTGTTTTATAGTTCAATTATAAGATCGAGACGTTTTTGTTTACCTCCTTAATTGAACGCTTTTTAAATGAAAGAATTGGGATTTTTTATGTCTAAAGCGGTTTCTAGTAAAGATTTGGAGTGTTTGTCGTAAAATGCGAGTAAGGCAGATTGTTTATGCTTATTTTGTATAAATAGGTAGGTACCTAATTTAATCAAAGGCGTTATTTTTAAATAGGGACAGGACTGGTCTCCTTTCTGCAGCTATTTGATAACATATATCGATGCCATAATATACGATTACTAATTGGTTGGTAAGTTTGGTTGTTTACTCAAGGCCGTTCAAAGCTGTGGTGGAGATGTTAAAAGGCTAATTAACGGCTACGTAGTTATATATGTTGACTTTTGGAGATAGAAAATTTTATTTTTGCAGCTTCTAGTATCGGGCAGAACGGCTGGATTTCGCCATTTTCAAGCGCCACTTTCGAAACACCAACTGCCTACAAAAGAGCTAGCCTAACCACTTTTAAACTAAACACCTCTCAAGTCCTAAAATTTAAACGTAAAGGCACTTTGTCCCACTTTCCCTCCCCTCCTCTCTCAGGGTGGATAATTTTCATAGTAATTAACCATTCTACCGTCGTGACATCTGCCCAGGGAGGCGTGGTCCTGTCATACACTTTTTATTCAATTTATCAAGACCACTATTTTTTGTGCCAGCTTCACTTTTCACGTGAAAAAGTGGGTCTCGCCTTTGAATTACTCTATTTTCTTAATGAAGATAATAATGAAACTTTAATTTGTTTTTTCTTTTGTATTTTGACAGCATATTTCATATTTACCGCTTATAAATAAAGCCTAAAGCAAGTACTATTATTTCGCATCCACATGCGATGTTCTGTAATGATTGTCAAAAGTTGTTTTTAAGAGTCCACTTTATTAGAAAGCGTCATTGTCATGTTCATCACGTATTTGTAATAATACTGTACATTATATAGAAGTATTCTAGTCACCAAACGAATACTTCATTCAAAACCAAGTTCTTTTGAAAATCTCTTCATTAACGTCTTTAAGAACTTCCGCATAACGTTTCGGTTACTCAACAAGCGACAAGCGGAAGTATACCTCGGATTAGAAGTTTTTTTTTAAATAGACATCATTGTTTTCATTCTGTTCTTCTCGAGGATAAAATATTTACACACCGAAGTTACTTTTTGTAGAGCAACATGAAAACATTACGTAACTTTCTTTTAGTTTTAGTAATTTTACGAAATAACTTTGGTCTGATGGTCCCGCCTAGTGGCAAACAACCTAGACGGAGATGAGGGGGTGCGCTGGACTCCTTAAATAAACAGAGTAAGGTGAAAAGACAGTAGGGAGGCCTTCACCCAGCATTGTGTGTCTTTTTGCTATCCGCTTTGGCCCACTAACACTTGTAAGCGTTTGGTCCACAAAAAGTAACATTGTTGTGGATGGTGCCTTTAAACGCTAAATCATCTAGAAATCTAGATGCTGATGCTGGCCTCCTAAGAAAATTATCAGCATCATTTAAGTAAATAAAATGTACCTATCCTTTATGCTAATCAACGACGATATCTATCCAAATTACATTTAAATCCGTTCCACCGTGATGCGTTATTGAGTGAACAAACACCCATTAAATAATCCCAGCTGCCAATAATTTTCCCCTGTAATTTGGTATTGCGTTTCATAATCAGCCTATAATGTTCCCACTGCTGGGACACAGGCCTCCTCTCTGCGAGAGAGAGTGGGCCGTAATCCTCTGCGAGAAAGAGTGGGCCGTAATCCTCTGCATGGGGCCAATGCAGGTCGTCACAGGTCTTTTGGTTCTAGAATATAATAGAATATTTATTTATTTAAATTTCGTACTTAACACCCTAAAAGCCATGCGCCAATGCAATGTTACTACTATAAACAAAAGTTTCAAAAGTCATCTTACTTACGTTAATGAACAAAATTAACATGAAAACAACAAAACATTAACAACATTTACATACACACATTTTATTTGCTCAGAATGTAGGTATTTTTACAATATGGTGGTTACAATAATATACACAGGACACGCCGGTTTTCTCACGTTGTTTCTTTCACCGTTTTGAGAGCAGTGATGGTGAAATAATTTACACAAACTAAAGTGCCTGTCTGGGGTCGAACCTACGAACTACAACTCGTAAGTCTCGGCTGTTACCACTGCGCACTGCTCACCACTGCTCGCTGCTCTTCTTTAAATAAAAACTCTCTAAACGAATTAACGGCTAATGCGTTTAAGAGCTTTTATTTAAAGAAGAAAGGAATTCAATCTTTAAGTCCGTACGTACTTATAATCTTGACTGTAATTAGTCCCGCCTATTACTCACGGCTTGAGCATAACTTTTGCAATGCTACAAATACCGCACGAGGCGCGAGATCATATAATTACGTCACAAGTGATGATTGATCACGTACACATACGTCATTTGTCTTCGTTCCGTGCCTAACGACTTCACGAATGAAAGTCGGCCAGAAGTATAAACAAATATAAGTTAATTGAATAATAACTTTATTAGACGAAACTCAAATGTCAAGTCGAATTTTAACATCAACTAGGGTTGTGCCCGCGACTACGTCTGCATCGATTTCGGTTTTTTTTTACCACTTCAACTTACCAATTTACCGCTTTACGGGTTGATACTTAGCTTTGCTTACATTATTACTCTTTTTAAGTTTAATGTTGTGTGAGAGGGAGTGGGCCGTAAATCCGTAATCTACCACGCGGGCCCAGTGCGGGTTGGTAGATGTTATGTCTTCAGTTTTTTTTGTTCTAGGATGGTTTCCTCACGATGTTTTCCTTCACCGTTTTGAGAGCAATGGTGATGAAATAATTTACACAATGTACAGTGGTTGTGTGGGTTCGAACTACGAGTTACTTCTCGAAAGTCGCGGCCGTCACCACTGAGCCATCATAGCTTGCACTTAAACTATACACCACACATTAAAAAGGGTTGAGTGGTCTGACCGCGAAAACATTTGGCGCTAACCGTACTATAGCAAATCTAAATTGTAGGTATAAGTATAATTATTTTTTTAAGTTCGCTTACAGTCACAACCAAGCTCTATTCCACGTTCATTTTTTGTAACATCCCTTATTATTGAATTAAGATTCAGCGAGGTCGTGTAATCCTTAGTAATTAACGAAGATTTTTTTTAAACGCGGCATTTTTTGCGCTCTTTAATCAACGAATCGAATTTTGGGTGATCAGATGAAAGTTTGGCGACGGTCGCTTTGATCATACCTATGTAATCAAAGCATAAGGTACAGTCGAGTTCATTAATATATTGGCACTTTCAGGCTTCAGAAGTATAGGAACGTAAAAAACTTCATAATATTGTGACAACTATACTCGTAAGCATCATTAATTGTGGTCAAGATTTAGATTCATTAATATGTGACTGCTTTTTCTCATAATTTTTCATATTATTGCCTAATGCACAGAATAGTATTATTAAATGTTAGCATATTATTTTAACCGGTTATTGAACCGTTCACATGACGACATATTTTTGATCTATAGGTTCTATAGAATTTATTGAGCTATCCAACGCTCACAATATTTTTAATCTTTGACAGTGCCAATATATTAATGAACTCGACTGTACACATGATAAAATTGATTAAAAGGTGAAAAAAGTAATCATTTGAAATCGTTTAGTTAGTCATTAACCACCCGAGCTCACTTTTTAGAGATTTGTACTCTTCTAAACTTCCTGGACTTGTATAACAATTTTTTGTCATTAAGATGTATTTTTAGTGAATACTTCAAAAGTGTTTACGCACAATAATGGAATTTCTTTAAGAAAAATTCATAGAAGACTTGATACATGTATAATTTAGATTAATTAAGAATTTTCTTTTGCGGAGCCGAAATGATGAGTGCAAAATATTTTAGCCAACCTTCTACCTTCCAAGTAGACAATATTACAAAAAATAAATTGCTTTAGTCGCAAACACATTGTGACGATTTGCTCTCAAAATATGAGCAGGCGCGTACATAAGCTCCCCCCGTTGAAGGGTGTGGACTTCAACCGTTAAAATCTTCACCAGTAGGCAGGGGGCACAGGCGAACTAGAGATCGTCGCACGCAACCTCTTGCTGTGTTGACATCTGCGACTCGAGAGATGCCGTCTGGTCCAGGGAAAAGTCTGGCGACACGTCCGAGGCGCCAGTTGAGTGGCGGTGTGTTGTCTTCTTGTAGAATGACCAGATCTCCGATGTTTAGCTTCTTAGCGTCAGTCTTCCACTTAGTGCGTTGATGAAGTTCGGAGATATATTCCTTTTGCCAGCGCTTCCAGAAGTCTTGCCTTATTTGCTCAAGGCGAGCGTACCGGTTTCGAAAGGTGGTTTTGCCATCGTCTTGAACTGGTGTTGGCAACGCATTGAGTGGTCTGCCAATCAGGAAGTGCCCTGGGGATAAGGATAGGAAATCGTCAGGGGATGAAGACATTGGGCACAAGGGGCGACTATTTAGAACTGCCTCTACTTGTGCGAATAAAGTACCTATTTCCTCGAAGGAAAGATGGGAATTTCCCATGACTCTTTTGACATGATATTTAGCAGCCTTGATTCCAGCCTCCCAAACTCCACCGAAGTGAGGGCTGTAAGCAGGTATAAATGAAAATTTGATCCCTTCTCCTGTTGCAAACTGAGAAAGAGATTCGTTATTAAATTTTAGAAAATTGCTTAGTTCCTTAGCAGCGGCAACGAAATTTCGTCCGTTGTCAGAGCAAACCTCCGCTGGCTTGCCACGGCGGGCAACAAATCGACGAAAGGTCATTATAAAAGCTTCTTTCGTCAAGTCGCTGACAGGTTCTAAATGAACGCATTTAAAACGTAAACAAATAAATAGACATAAGTAGCATTTTACTAGTCTAGCACCACGTCCCTTGCGATTTAATATAAGAAAGGGTCCGGCGTAGTCAATTCCAACGGATTTGAATGGAAAGTCAACAGAGACACGATTTGTTGGTAAGTTACCCATTTTTGGGCATATGGTTTGCCCACGAACACGCACGCAAGTAACACATTTCTTTACAATGCCTCTAGCTAACCTTCTTCCGTTTATAGGCCACACAGATTCTCTGACCGTTGCCAGCAATAGCTGTGGTCCAGCATGTAAGTTTCGTAAGTGTTCGTACACAAAATAAAGTTTTGTTACATAATGAGAAGAATCCAACAGTATTGGATGTTTTTTATTGAATGAATAATTGGAATTATGTAATCTCCCCCCAACTCTTATTAGATTAGTTGTGGGCTCAAAGAAAGGCGATAAACATAATAACTTAGATTTAGGCAATAATGATAATTTTGATTGAATTCTTTTATATTCAAGAGGAAATGATTGTTTTTGTGCAACTCGACAAATAAAAATAAAGGAGTTATTTAATTCAGGCACTGTTAGAGGGCCAGATAAGCGATTAAGTCTATTTGACCGTTTTGAGTTGTGTAAAAAGCGTAAGACATAAGCAAATGTTCTTTTTAATTTGGAAAAATTTGAAAATATTTTGAAATCGAATGTAGATTCGGGTAAGTTAATATAGTGACTTTTTACTTCAAGTAACTCAATGTTTTGATTTTGATGCAGTTTTGGCCATTTTGATTCATCATTGTATAAGAATGAGGGGCCTTGCCACCACATTAAATTATCGCGAAGGTGATGAGCGTTCACACCTCGAGAAATTAGGTCAGCGGGATTAACGTCAGTGGGAACATGACGCCAATCCTTGCGATTAGTAAGATCTAAAATTTCAGCTATTCTATTCGCTACAAATATTTTTAATTTACTTGGGTCATTGTTTATCCAGCATAGTACGATATTAGAATCACACCAATGCGTAATTTTTGTAGGACTAAGTCTTAAGGACTCAGTAACAGATCGACATAGATTAGCTGATAACAACGCCGCGCAAAGCTCGAGGCGAGGTATGGTGGTGGGCTTTATAGGAGCAACCTTAGATTTCGAACACAATAACCTCACTGTCACCTCATGGTTTTCGTTCAGCGTTCTCATGTAGATACAAGCTCCGTAGGCAACTTGAGAGGCGTCGCTGAACGAATGAAGTTCTATGGACCTTGGTGAGTCACCAATTACTCTACGTGGAATATGAAGATCTGCAAGTAACGGTAAGTTTTTTGAAATGTCATTCCAATTTTCCTGTATGTCATTAGGTACAGGTTGATCCCAATCAATTCTCTTGATCCACAACTTTTGTATTAATATTTTCGATTGAATTATGCATGGGCTTAATAACCCAAGTGGATCAAAAATACGAAGTGATTGCGACATTATAAATCTTTTTGTAATTGTGTTATTTATGTAGTTATTTTTTACAGGAAAATTGAAAGTGTCGTCACTTGGATCCCACCCTAGACCAAGAGTACTGGAGGATTCACTTAAGGTAAGTTTCTCCCTTGTATTAATTTCTATATTATGAAATAATTTAGGTAAATTCGTTTTGTATTTTCGTAGGGGAAAACAAGCTGCATTTAGAGCAGTAGAAAGTGCCTTTTGTATGTATATAAGTTGATCTTCATCGTCTGAGCCTGTAATGACGTCGTCGACGAAGAAGTCATTTTGTATTATAGTTTTAATTGATTTGTCATCACACTCTTCTCCTACCTGCCACAGACATTTAGTGCTAAGATAGCTGGCACTTGCAGTACCGTAAGTGACAGTATCTAAACGCAAAGTTTGGATAGGATGAGACTCATCTTCTCTCCATAATATTAATTGAAGATCACAATCATTTGGATCCATAGCAATTTGTCTATACATTTTAGCTATGTCTCCAGTCAAAATGTACTTGTATTGACGTGCTCTAATTAGAATGGAGAATAGAGAATTCTGTAGATTAGGCCCAACCATTAAGATGTCATTTAGAGAGTAGCCAGAAGTTGTAGGAGTTGATCCGTCAAAGACTACTCGAATCTTGGTTGACTCACTGTCCTCTTTGAATACAGCATGATGACATAAAAAGTATGAAGGATTTGGTATTGCAATAAGTGACTCTGAAAGATGTCCTAGATTTGAATATTCACGTATAAATTCTACGTAATGTGACTTTAGTGTCGGATTTTTTCTAAATCTTTTTTCGAGATTTATGAAACGTTTTTTAGCTTGATTATAAGAATCACCGAGGCAGTCAGGTGAGTCCTTTAGTGGTAGCTTCACTCTAAATCTGCCATTACTCAAACGAGTTGTGGTTTTGTGAAATTGTTTTTCACATGCTATTTCGTTGGGACTGAGGATCTTTCTTTGAGGAAGACTCTCGAGTTCCCAGAATTTAGTGAGCATTTCATCCAAGTTGTTGTTTGAAACAATTGCATGATTGCATCGAATATTTTGATTGCATTTTGGTGCATTGATAGGGCCGGCTATGAACCAACCTAATTTTGAATTTTGTAATTTAGGATTATTTGGGCCTAGGGAGCGTTGTTCGCTAACTAGTATATCCCAGAAGATATCTGCACCAATGAGTATCTCAATGGAAGCAGGTTCATTGAATTTAGGATCGGCTAATATAATATCCTTTGGTATTTTTAGATGATGTATATCGACGGAAACCTTTGGAATGTCTCCGGTAAGTTGATTGAGAACATAGCAAGACAACTTAACTTGGTAAGTGCCATGGATTGATTTTAGGTGAGTAACACAACTTTCTAATACTGTGTCACACTGATTGTTTCCTATTCCTATAACGTTTAATGCATTTAACGGCTTACACATTAAACCTAATTTTCGTTGCAGAGATTTTGTGATGAAGCTAGATTGGCTGCCACTATCTAACAGCGCGCGAACTCTTTCGCTTTTGTTATTTAGAGGATTGTGAACTTCTATAATAGCCGTAGACAAAAATACATGACCGTTATTTTGTTGAGAGAAAGCCACCACGGTCTTCCCTTTAATATCGGCGTTAGCGTTTGCTGTACTACAGTTAGCTGATACGCTAGGATCGTGGAGAAGAGTATTATGCTTTTGGTTGCACTGTCGACACGAACCCATGGCGCACTCAGACGCAGGATGACCTTGCCGCAAGCAATTTGTACACAATTTATATTGGGATATGCATGACATTTTATCTTGAATGGATTTTGATTTAAAAGTTGGACAATCATAAATCCTATGATTTCCATTGCATACCACACACAGATAGACAGCTGAAGAATTATTACGAGCTTGTGAAGTGGATGCGAAGACATTGGTATTTTGGTTACGGCTTGATTTATTAGAAGAAGATTTAATGTGATTAGATTGAGACTGATTAGCCGAGGGACGTGAGTTTTGTTGTGATTTAAAATGATTGTTATTGTTGTTTATAGATTTATTCTGATTAAATGATTCTAGTACATTAGCGCGGTCAATTAAGAATTTATTAAATTGCTCCAAAGTGGGCACGTCATTCACGCAATCTATTGTATTGCGATATTCTTCCCATTTTAGTATGGTACGACTATCCAATTTAAGCAATAAAATAAATATTAACAACATGTCCCAGTGGTCAGTAGGTAGACCTAAACTCCTTAAGGCTCTTAGATTCTTAGTGACGTTGTCAACCAAGCACCGAAGAGACCTATCTGACTCACGCGTTATTGGTTGAATGTTTATTAAAGAATCTAGGTGATGATTCATGAGAATCCTTTTGTTATCGTATCGCTCACAAACCTGTTTCCAAGCCTCTTGGTAATTAGCTGAAGATACTTCGAGGTTTGATATAATACGCGCAGCGTCACCATCCAGATAAGAAACTAAATAATGAAACTTATGTATATCTTGAATGCGCTCATTTTTATGAATCAAACTAAGAAATGTGTCCCGAAATTCGAGCCAGCGGAAGTGTGATCCATCGAACTTAGAAATTTGTATTTGAGGCAATCTAAAACCCACGTTTTGGTGATCCGAGTCCGCATTGACCTGGATAGATGGACGGCGCATGCCATCATCATCTCTATTATATTGCTGTAATTCCGTCTTGGCTATAGCTATATTTTGAACTATGTCTTGTTCAATGCGTTCTCGCTCATCAAGTTCTACTTGAATATTTGGAGCATTTAAAACTTCAATCTCTGTCTGCAAATCATCAAACCTTGTCGACAATCCTTGAAACTTATTCAATCTTAAACTTAATTCCGCAAGGTCTATATTTGATAACTCAGGTAATTTACTAATTTTATCTAAATAGTTTCTAAATTTTGTAATTTGTCCTTTAATTGAACTACGTTTTACTAGTAATTCTCTTAAAGACACCTTTGCGGAGGATATATTGCCACCCTCGTACGTCATTTTGAAATGTAGATCAAATATGAACTATGAGAAACAAATGTTTAGTACTAAGCTCCAAACTTGGAATTTGAATAAATCGACAAAGCTTTAGCTGATTCGGAAAAGGAATAAAATAATGATACTCTCACGCTCCTCCCTCCGGTGGAATCTCCTGGGAAGCTGGTTTCGGCTGGCTGCAGTGCCTCACTCAGCAAACTGGCAATGATGGCTGCAGACTCAGTCGAGCGATTTGGCCCTCAGGGTCACGCCTGGAAATTTCGGCAAATCGGTTTAAATATAGGGAAAATACCGAATATATCGAGGTAGGAGTGTGATAATTAAGATTAAGATTTAGTTACTTATGTGTACGTTATTTTGCAAATGAATTTAGTGAACAAGAATATGAATTTGGAAAAAGAAACAATATAAGTTTATAGTGGACGGTACATGTAGGTACTTTTACCTATGCACTAATTTGGCACGACTAAAACTGTAATACTAAGGAATATAGCACAAATAAAGGTTAGTAGTTGGAATACAGGTATTTTAGAAGGAATAATATATGGATTTTGGAAATGGTTTGTTATTTGGTGAGGTAGGTAGAACGGAACAAGGGAAGGCACTTAGCTTGATGATTTTGATGACTCGATGGATTTCCGGCACGATCTTTAGCTGATTCGTTGGCACGGAAGACCAGGCTGGCTGCTTGTCTTGTCGTTGCCTCCAATGTTCGCTCTTCTGGTTACTTTCGTATCGCCGAGTATGACGCAACTCGTGTACTAAGTAACCAAATTTCTTGAAAAGTCCTGTCACGGTCGCCAATTTTATTGTTTACGCACAATAATGGAATTTCTTTAAGAAAAACTCATAGAAGACTTGATACATGTATAATTTAGATTAATTAAGAATTTTCTTTTGCGGAGCCGAAATGATGAGTGCAAAATATTTTAGCCAACCTTCTACCTTCCAAGTAGACAATATTACAAAAAATAAATTGCTTTAGTCGCAAACACATTGTGACGATTTGCTCTCAAAATATGAGCAGGCGCGTACAAAAAGCTTTTTACAATTTTACTATAATTTTTTAGCTGTGTGTATATGTAATATCATACGTAAAGTCATACATAACATTGATTTAAATAGAAGCCTTATCGAATTCGAGACGAGCGGTATCGAATCCTAGATAGATGGCTTCCAACTTCAATTTGATCAGTCTTCTTTGATCATGCATCCACTGATAGACAACACATATCCTAAACAGCTGGGTATAGAAACATGAGATTTTGCACAAGATAACTGCATATGTAAGAGACAAAGAAATAAGGGACTATGTAGGTTGTAAGTAGACACATCACATAGCCGTCAACTACGTTTTCTATGATGACCTATATTGAAGGGGAGTACAAGCGACTCTCGGGTTCGTTAAGTGTCTTTTTACAGCCGATATATAGTACCTAAGCACAAAGAAATAATTTTGAAAATCTACCCCCTAAAGGGATACGAAAATGGCTTGTCTACTTAGTGAAATTCTAATTAATGAGAACGTACAGCTTTAACTGCTGGGACCAGAAGCATGAAATATGACCAGAGTTTCTTATGTAGCCAGAGAAACCACAAACAACAGGATTTTTAAATATTCACCCCCTAACGGGGTTAATAGGAGAAGAAGGTTTGTATAGAAGTACGTAATTTTTCCAATAGAAATTCCCTTCGCGAGTACGGCTTGTTTTTGAATATCTAAGTACGCGTTGGTATTAAGAGTACATAAAATACCTAGTCTACATTCAAATTTAAACCAAATGACAGAATCGAGAGTACCAGGATAACATAAAACGTAATAGCTCGATCACATAGTTCCACTAACATATTGATCACGTGCGGCTGTAATGGCGCGTTAAGATCTCGAACGATTCCCGCCTCCTCGCTATTGTCCTTTGTCTTATGTACTATGTAAACATAGGTATGGAAATTTCACGCCTGTTAAACAAAATAGGTACGCAGAGACATTGCTATTACATTGAAGCTTTGAAACGTGATGTAGACGAAGTTGCGAGTTGCGTTTTAGCAAAATTAAATAAACGAGAAAAGATTAGTAATACAGGGTGGTAGAGACATTGACGCGCTGATGGTTCTATGAATTTTTCGCCGGTTATAAAAAAAAAACCTCTACAACCCAGTTACTGGGTAGCACGATACCTCTTCGTAAGACTGGTCAGACTTTCGGGCTTCTGACGACCCGTAACGACTGTCAAAGACTGACCCAATGACAGCCGGGACCAACGGGCTAACGTGCTTTCCGAAGCACGGAGGGGGGTCTTGTTATGTAGAGATGGTCATCCATCCAACCGCGGCAAGCGTAGCTTAACCTAATCGTTCGACCTGTGCGGCTGTTATTACTTAGCCACAAGCCCCTCAGCGTTTATCTAATATGCTTACTTGGTTTTTCCTAGAACGAAACCTTAATTTCACAATGTATCGATGGCCAAAGAATCAGCATCGCCATACAACGTGGCAATGGCAGCATTGCCACGTTGTATGGTGATGCTGATTCTTTTGAGCACTTTTACCATTGACAACGACGCGGACGTATTATTTGTTCCTTCAGTTCCCTGAATGCCAGGGGCCACGGTATCTATTTCGAACAACCCACAGCCCTGGCAGGCATCGGCCCTTGCGGACCCCACCAGTTGGTGCTGACATCTCTTTGAGGCGCGCGTGGAACACAACACGCCGTCAACCCGGGCTTGGTCCTTACCGGACGGCGAGCTACCCATCACTCGCCGTCCGCAATCCTTTAACGGTAAAAATGTAACAGCGCTATAAAATTTTACGGCACGAATTCAAAAAAAATACTGACTAAAAGAAAAAAAACTAGGAAATTTTAAAGCAACAGCGCACTACATGCGTATTTTTAATTAAAAAGAAACACTGTTTAGCCAACAGGGTTGCAATTAATAAAAGTTAATTTGCATTTTTAGGTCACGCGAATGATTAAATAAAACAATTTTGGCCGTCTCTCGTTTATACGCGGACTTCCCTAGAAAGTTAGAAATAAAATTACAATATTTAATTCATTACGGTATACTCAGTTTTCCTAGGAATACTTATAAAAAAAGTTGTGGTCTATTTAAAAAATCGAGATCAGGATGATTATTGTATTTGAAGCTACACCAAAATTTCATGAAGAAAAATAGTGCACAAATTTTGTTACGCATTACAGTTTTACACCATAGTTGAATTTTGATTAAGCTATGGAAGAAGTAGGCTCTGATGGCAAAGGCGATTTTTCACACCAAAAATTAAACTTATGTACCAGTATTTTATTTCTTCATGTGACTTAATTTGATGTACAGAAAACATAGTTTTCGGCTAGGCGAAGGGTCTTGTTACACCTGTATAGTTTAATGAACATTCTCAAACACACTCACAACATAGAAACCTGCCTACACTTAAAAGACTCGTTCACGTATGAAAGGGTAAATGATTAGACATAATGGCATACAAGGAGGGAGATTTAATACACCATTACAGGCGCCTCACTAATTTAATATATAGAGATATCGACAAGGAAACTTGGGTAAAATAAGTAGCGGTTGAAGCTCGTAAGTGTGTTGTTTGGTCTACGTTTGATCTGGGTTTAATTAGAATATATGTGATGGTAAGTGTGATTAATTGAAAATTATTTATAATTATCTATGATTATTAATAATTACCTCATGATTTGGTAAATGTGAATATAAAATTGAAATTCATCACTTTTCCCAGCTGTCCCACATTTTTACAGAAATTTATTAAAAAAAAAATAGAAAATTGATTACATCTATCGGTACTAAGGTTACATTATTAATAATCACCGATTAATGTGATTAATTTCTTACTTTTACCTCGACTTTCGGTAATTATTAATACTGATAGAAAATTATTTCAATTAATCACACTTACCATAACACATACATAGTTGTAGACCTATCAATGAGAACGTGGTGGCTCAGATAGCTACAATCGATGGGCAACATTGCCACAGTGAAGTGTTGGATTGGCTTTCATTTTCTACCACTCCTTGCTTTGGGATCGGCGGCATCAGATCGTGCATTCCACAATTCTGGCGTGACTAGCCCCCCCCCCGTCTTTGGTTTGCTCAATTCGAAATAGTAAAACTAGTGGTAGCGAATCTTACGAAACCTGAAATACTCAAGGAGTACTTTTTTATACCCGATGTCATTCACTCGGACCTCTGCTTACTACAATCATTCCATCTTCCTTATTTGACAGCTAATTACATCTCACTTCAATAGCATTATCGTTAATCTGGCAACACAAACCGTATAAAAAAACACCGTTCAAAGCAAAAAAAAAAATCTACAATAACAAAATTAAACCACAATATTTTGGCAAATAAATTGTGCTTCTGATAAGCAAAATTACAGAGTAAACAAGTCTCTTTTCATACGCCTAATCTTGTACCAACCATATCTTCACTCCATTACAAAAAGGTGATAAAACACCAAATGCACCGGGAGTAAATTATGTAGGATTTTTATGCGTTATACAGCACGCCCAGTATATCTAAGTACGCGACAAAATAGCGAACTAAATGAAAATGTTCTGGATTTCACATATTCTTGCTTTTGGCTTTGCAAGAAGCGCCGCACTGAAGTGCCAAAATATAATGGGAACACAGTAAATGTTTAATAAAACATTTTTATCTGTGTTTTACTTTTTTTATAACTTTGCTTTGAAGTGTTGACGATTTTTTGAATATTTTATTTTAGAGGGTTTTACTTGGAGATTTAGTATAAAATATAAACGCAGGTTTGGTGTTTAATTTGTGACGGTGAATAAAATTTCTCATTCAGTACAGAGTTTTTAAATATTTGACTCGAATTCTGGAAAATCCAACCAGAGCACCTGAACCAGCCACCATATACGGGCCGATACTCAGCAGTTATGGTTAAAACCAGAAGTAAACAAAAACGTAGGCAAAAAAAATACAATATAATGTATTTCAAAATCAATTCATGCGCGAAACTAAACCAGTGTGCTACCATAGAAAATACTGAACTAACACTGAAGGATAAGATTGCGAATCGTGTTAAAACGTACAGAAAAGAATATAGCCGTAATAAAGACGCTTTACACGGACGTGTGTGGATGCACGCGACCGCGCATCCTTATCGTCAGCGAATGAAACGCACGATGTGCCATTTTAATGTTTGCCCCTTCCTTTGACCGTTCGGCTGTAATGTGCATTAGTGATGTGGCTACTATCGATGTCCGTAATATAATAGCGAGTTTTCTGTGTTGAATGGTTTTCACTATCATGATTTACGGGAAGATTGATTGTTTTTTTTTAAACCAATAAATGGTAGATAGTAGAAACAGACAAAACTTTGAGTTGTTTAATATTTTGTTTGTTTCCTATAGTACTATCATAAACGTCGCTTGGAAATTCATTCAAAAATTCATTAAGATGTTTTTGTGTCTGTAAAGCCCCATATACCTAGTGAAAGTCCTGAAACGTTAAAGAGCAACAAGTGCATGCTATAAAGAACTTTAAATTATTGCCAGTCGAAAAATCGCATGCAAGTGCGATTGTGCTTTCCATGTGGTTTCCAAAATGGCAAACAATAATCGCACGCAAGTGCAGTTGCCATTCAATAATTCAATGCAGCTTCTGATTTCACCTACGAAATTATTGCAAGGCGATTATTGCGTTCAAGTTTTGCCTCGTCTAACACATGTTCTACGCACGCCGATGTATATGATATATATCAAGCTATACATTTCCAGTATTAGCTGACTACACATTGCGCGCGAAAAACCCATACAATGCGAGGTCAGCTAAAACATGCCTGTTCTATTTTATGACGCGTTATATTTCATTAAACTTAATGTTGCCCGCTTTGCACGAGTGAACCGAGATACCAAAAGGTGGAGCATACCAGGAGAATCGCGCCAAGAGAAGCGCACCATGTAGCGCTATGGCTCCAGAACTGGTGACACTGCCCAAAATCGAGCACATGCCATAAAAATATTTGTAATAAACTCATTATATATTAACGAGGTGTCGAGTCCCATCCCTATGCTGAAATATGTATAAGCAATTTATGTTTTCGCAGATATGGTTTAATAAAAGCAACTCTATTGGTTTTAGATACATATTTCAGGATTTACGTTGTGATCTGATTTTTTCATTCATTTCAAAGCGTGTTTGTTAAATGGTGTACCAAAAGTGTAAAGTGGTATTTCCAAAATAACATTGTCCCTCGAGGAGGGGCCAGTCAAGGTTGGTCATGGACATAGTAAATAGTGTTATTTACGTAACTCAAAGTCAGTCGCCGAAATAACGTTGATTTTAAATATAATTTTGGCAAATTCTGCCGGGTTACGACTGTCCCTAAAAGCATTGTTTGTTTATTTGCCTGCTAAGCAAACTGGCAGATAGTACTAGACGTCGCGACATTAGTTTACGTTGCCGAGTAAATAAACACTGTATAGTGCAAGCATTAGCTGTCTCGTATCTGAATACAATTAATGTCGGCCATGTTGTCAACGTTGACGCATAACTTGGGAGGCGAATGATTGCTTTGTGCTTAAAGGTCCGACTTTTAATTGCATTCAGTAACTTGACATTTCAAAGAAAAATAATGTTACCATACTAATAGTGTTGGGATAGTGAACGATTTTGCGTAAAGAACGAATGATAAAAATAGTTTAATTTTAAATTTAACCATTTTTAAACTCAACCTAATAGAATTCGTTTGGGCACAGGTAAAAGGGGCATGTCGTAAAAAATAATAAATCATTTACGATGACAGAAGTTGAAAAAATATTTTAAGAAGGGGCTAGTAATGAAACGTAAAAAGTAATGAAACCCCTTCGTCATAGAGTGCTTGCGTATCTCACGTATTAAAAGTAGAAGATGATATGTGTCGTATGGAGCAGCTGCTTCGCCATCGTGGAGGTCGGAAATTATCTCACAGGAACGTATTCCCGGTTAACTATCTGTGTGCCAAAATTTACCCCAATCTGTTCGGCCGTATTTGCCGAATTGAGTAACAAACATCCGAACATCTAAATAACCAAACATATAAACTTTCACATTTATAAATACACATCTCCAAGTTGTTTTATTTTAAATTACCTTACTGCTGAGAAACAAAATAAATAACAAATTCTACAATTTTTAATAGTGCGTTTAAGACAAGTTATTCCTTCAACTGTCATGTTACTCCCCCCAGTGGGTTCCCGCATTGACGTTGCGGGGGGGTTCAGTAGCCGTGGTCCGCTTCCACGGTGAAGCGAAGAGGAACCCCAAGGTGGGGCCGCTCGTCAGGGATTTTGCTTCCAAGCCGACGACGTAGCGGCCAAAAAGTAGGTTGCGGTGAGATGCACCGCAACTGAGGCGGGCCGTGATGTCGAATGGGAAGCATCGCGGCTGAGGGTTACGGGGCCGCCACCGTTTGATGGCTAACGCGGTGGGGCCGCAGGGGAAGTGGAGTGTCCGTATAGCGTTGGCCGCACTCCCTATCCCCTGCGGCCGAGAAGTGGTAGGCGGCGTGGCCACTGCGCTGACTCGTCACAGGGGGACCAAGGATACCAAGGGTGCCAGGGTAGTCTGGGGCCCTTGTGCTACTTGGTTCCTGGGGTGGTCACGGCGTGCCATGTATCCTGGTGCACCGGACTGGTGGGATGATGGGTGGGATGAAATTAAGCAGAAGGCAACCGCTTTAGTTTCGATGCGCAACTTAATGGTTTAATACGACTTAACGTAGAAGGTAGTATTTTTCAACGAGGCATTACATCATGAGAAAGAAGGAGATGGCGAGACGTACTCTACTCTCTTCTCAAAGATCGGTTAAAGACAGCAATAAATAGAGTAGAATAGGAGGCAACAGAGCTCTTTGCCTTGTCGAGTGATATAATACCGTGTGCTGTGTACCGTTTAGTTATGTACCAAACATCGAGCGCTCTATTAAGAAATGCAGTTAAGAAATTGAGCAGCGAACGATAAGCCAAGTATAAAACGACCAACGATAAAAACTTTAACAATTAATTTGCACATTATGATTAATTTTTGTATCCGCTTCCACCATTACCAAAACTTTGGTTATAACAAAAGATATAAACAATACAGGCAATTAATGGAGCCGTGATAAAAACTTGGGCAAGTATTGAATGGGGGGTATTGTATCCAAGTTATTGAAGGCTACTTTTTATAAGGAGTGACACGGGAAAGCACTTGGTTCTCGCCTGTTGTTCGCTGGATAGGTATCGTTTGAGTTATGAATGTACAATGTAAAATCCATAATGGTGGTAGCGAGCTTGGTTTCTTCGTCGCTCAGCTCGGGATAAATATACAATACGTTTGTGTCTAATCTGGATATAAAAATATACAAGGTTTTTATGCCTATTCTTTTTTTTTTTGATTGCCCGCCCTGGCTGGATCAAAAGAAGGATCTTTAAGGTTTGTTGGAGATCTAAAATTCGTGGTATTGGCAAGTTTGCCACCTCTAGATCGATACAGGAGGCCTCTCTGGGAACCTGGATAGACGAGACGGCTCTGTTGAACACCATTCAGGGCCTAGAGAAAAGAACAGCCAGATACTACATGATGAAGAAAGACAGGGCATTTACCTCTACACTAGAACACTGTCAGTGTGTCACCACACTCACACAACTTCTACGGGAGCATCTCTGGGAGATGGAGGTAGAAGGGATCACGATGCCTGCGCCTTCTGACAAGTTGATGGTTGTCCCATGGACTCGAGTTACTGAAGATATGGTGCCATCCTCGATCATGGTAGGAAGGGCAGGTACCGCGAGAGACAACTGCACTTTTGAGAGAGGACCCAGAACACCTTATATAGGGTCTCAGACCAAAGTTAGAACAAGAAGAGCAGCTTTGCAGGTCTTGGAAGTTGGGAGCATGGTTGAAAACATAAAAACGATCCTAGAGCTCCACAGCTGGGTTAAAGGTAGTGAGGGACTCAGAACACTATTGGAAAGACTCATCGAAGAAAAGACTCTGCTAACTCTGGAGGAACTCTCCCCTTTCACCGCCCAAGTGTATTCGGGCATGTTGTCGCATCGTCTACCTTGCCCCGCCTTGAGAAGAGGAGGAATGTGGAACGGTTGCCCGAACATTCTCACTTGGATGACGATAGTCTCAGACACAGCTACCCATTATGCCAAAAAAGGTACAAACTACAACATTTGCTTCCAGGAGGATTTCCTGTATGGTCTTGCTGTGATGGCAGAGTGGTACAGAGAATACAATCATTTACCATCTTCTATGGCACTTGTGATACAAGAAAAGTGTTGTGTCTGGGAACTGCCTCCAGAAGAATTTGACTTACACCAGTGTAGATATGGAGGCTTACCCTTACTGCGAGTAATAGGTGATCTCACACAAGTAGAAGATAGACACCTTGTACCTACCAACATCATCAACAGCCCCCGACTTTCTTACACGGTTCACACAGCTAACAAGATAGCAGCATGGATTATACATATAAAAGAAGAGGAATTTGTGACCTCTTTAGAGAACCGCGCAATATCCGAGAGCATGCATGCGTCGTTTCTCAACTTGACAGAGTTCAAGGGGGTGGAGATCAGGATGCTGATCCCTTGCCTAGTCTTCTATCTCATTGTGTATGATCGAGGATTTCTAGTCAACAGTGTTACGTATTTTGACGATATATATGCGGATAAGAAGACTCCTTACGATGTTATCCTTGACACCATTATGGCTTGTGGGAAGGCAGGGGATCTGTATGCGCTGTCTGGACTGTCCGCATCCGGACAAGAGAGAGACCTACGGACAGCATTATATCTCGCTTTAATATAATGTGTAGATTCGGGGTATCTGGATGTCATAGCAAAGGGAGCCTACCTGACGCCAGACAATGCAGAGAAGATATACCCCCGACTAGTGAGATTGATTCTTCGCATCATGGGGGAACGCGCCCCTCCACCACAAGTTCAAGGATACGAGGAGTACATAGATTACGCGAAAGATTTACCCCAGGCACTGGGACGGCATATGACCCTCAGAGTGGTCCATACAGAAGAGGAGGCCGTGGGATATGTTCGATCGGTACCGGTAGAACGAGAGGACATCTCTGTAAGAATTGTCCCTATAGCAAGCCCTTTGGGAAACCTTGCTGCAACACAGGGTCTGCGAACCTCTTCCTTCACAGTAATGATGGCGTTGCCTTATCATCTCCCCCAGGTGGTGTGTTCCCTCATGTGCGCTCTGCAGGGCTGGTCTGGCTGGCAAAGGGCCTCCATCCAAAAGATCATCACCGTCAACGATAACGAGGGGTCTGTGTTCAATGCTGTTAACCATATATTACACTTGCCTGGTTTCCCGCACTGGGAAAGCGCTGAGGCATCAATGTCGGTGTGGGAGAGGGGGCCGTTGGCGTGCGCTACAGATCCTTGTCGGATAGAGATGACAACAGAGGGATTCTTAGCGTCGATAACTCTTACAGAGAGCGAGCTTGTTTTGCGGGAGCTTGGCTCAAAGACGGACGGAAGAACCCTGTTCATATACACCCAGGATCCCGGAGATGAGTTTCTGTCTAGCTGGCTAAACTATCCGGCCAACCGCCATTTTCTACTGTGTCCCTCCTCTCACGAGAGAGGTCTCCCGCTTGACGACCCCAGATGGGTGACGTTACCTGGAGTTGTACCTCCCTTAGATCCTAGCGAAGCTCAGGAAGGCTCAGTGTGGCTGTTGTTAGGCGAGGGAGCTGAGGAATCTGTATGTGCTCCAGAGGATCTTATGGCGTCTTTCAAACAAACTATCCCTGGCCTCTCCCCTCATCTGATCAGCATTCAAACCGCTGTGTCTTGGAACTCAGAACAGGTCAGAAGATCGCTTTTACACCCCTCTTCTTGCTTTAATGTACTACACCCGCTGATGAAGATAATGGGAGTTGTTTCTATGGAGTTGGAAGCGGCCGTGATGAAAATAAGAGACACCATATTAGGATCGTTGGCTCAGTTGCGGGCCGCTCTGTCTGCGTACCGACCGCACACGAGTGCAGCGGGTGAGGACATGGAAACACAGCAAGAAGGTTTGAAAAGGAGCGTTGGACGAAAGGTATATCGACTCATGTTGATCCAGAAGCTCATCATTCTATCAGACCTGGCCATGACTCGTGTCTCTAGGATAAACAGCATACATTGTCATAGAACATATTCTGCCGTAAGGATATGTTTCGGAAGAGGCTGTGGAGAGCAGCCTGACACTATCATGCTTACCGGGCATGATAGTGTCAGGCTGCTCTGAGGATGCACTGAGATGAGCTAACAAGCACCTACATGTCATACTTCTTTATTCTGCAGTTGTGAATAGACTAGGGACAGCATGTCGATACAAAGGTCCATACATTGGTATACGTCATGATTGACAGATCTTAAAAAAAAAAAAGCCAATTATGTCTACGACGAGACACTGGAGCCTGTGGCTCAATAAAACGATGGAGTTTTCTTTTAAACCATGGATTTAATCCAAATAACAGTAAGAAAACATGACACTTCGTTCTAAGTAAGTAATATGAATTTAAATTAATTTTGATTAAAAAACAAAGAAAAAAGGTGCGGACGAATGTTCACCTTCTTAGAAACCTTTTAGTATTAATATTTCGTAAAGTCAGGTAGAAGTTTTTCCCAATGCCGATTTTTTTGTGCGCGAACTACCGTCACTTGTTTGCGCCTGATCTGAAACTGTTAGCAACAATTTGTCATGGCCACTAAAGTCACTACAGCATCAGGCGCAAACACGTGGATATTTATTTATTTGTGTATGTTACTGATACAGAATCAGAAAAACTTTTTTTACTGATTTCCCTGAGGCACATTTCATCTGAGGAATAGGTAAATATTGTGATTTGGCGGTTTTTTTTTTGTTTCTTGAAATCACATAAAATATGTCAAACAGTCATTATTTTTATTTTTCAGATAAAAGATAGCTGACTATTGAAACATCAGCCCTTACCATTTTAAAAGACTCTCCGTATAAAGTAAGAAAACCACCGAGTAGATGAAATAAGTAAGTACCTATCTACCTCCTTTCAATGTATTTCTTATTGAGTTTAGAGGTCACAAAATCGAGAGTTTCTTAAAAGACTGGAAGTTATAAATGGTTATTGTAAGTAAGAGAGAAAGCTTTATCACGAGTTCACAGTTCTCGTAATTTTCTACGTTCGCATTTACAATCGCGTTTGTCGCCGTTACCAACTGACTCGATAAGATTCGGCGCCCCATTCATGCTACGACGAACATTTATTCTGGTTATTCGGAAGTCGCATTAGGGTTTACTTAAAAATGGACCTATACATTTATTAATTCTTCTGATTTTTTTGCTATTCTAAATTAGCTCTTGCCGACGAGACGAAATGTTTATCAAGAAGATTCTTAGCAGAACTGATTTACTGTTCTTGGTAAAACCGATTTTACCAAAACCATATAGCATATAAACCTGTTATAGAAGATATCTCTACGCCATAGCCCCCTTATTTATAAACGTTGGTTAAATAAATTTAAGACATCTTTAAACGTCAAAAATCTATGGTTAAACAATTATTAATCGTTACTTAACTTTAAGCGACCTTTATAAATAAAGGGATAAATTCCCGGGCTATAGCATGTTATACAAGTTTTAATTAACATTTCCTTTTACTGTTCTAAAATGTTTTATCACAAGTTGTGTAGTCCTTACAAAAAGTCTTAAAAACAAGTCTCCCTCATCGAATCGTTCTGTGAGCGGTTGATGGATATTTATTACCCTGAGTAATGGTTGGACAACCTTGGATAAAAGCAACCAACATTAACAAACGAATTTATTTTCACGCCGACATTATTTATGGAAACTAAATTACTATTTGAACTTAGTACTTGTTGTAACAAATCAAGACAAAGCTTGCTTGAAGAAATTTTTAGTTTTAATGTGTTCATATTTTTAGATCTAGGTATTAGAAAAGACCCAAACCATATTGTATAAACATCTAAACATCTAAATACCCATATATCTAAACATACAAACTTTCACATTTATAATATTACTAGTTTTTGCCAGCGGCTTCGCCCGCGTGATTGTCGGAAATTATCCTACGGGAACATACCTACTACCGGGATGCAAAAAGTCTTGTGTGTTATTCCAGGTTACAAACTATGTGTGCCAAATGTCATCCAAATCCGTTCAGCCGTTTTTGCGTTGCGTGATTGAGTAACAAATGGCCAAACATACAAACTTTCACAATTATAATATTATAGTAGGATATAGTACATTATAACTAATCATTAAAATATAGGTAACTTGCAACCCGCCCGAGCTTCCACGGTTTCTACTTTTAATAATAATAATCAGTTTCGTCCCACTGCAAGGCAGGGACTTCCCGTTCCTTTTTCCACTCAACTCGATCCTGAGCCAATATGGACCAATCCCACATTATAAGCGTCAAGTTATACTTTTATTGGATAAAAACATCTATATTTAGACTCGCACAGGAATATCACAAACTTAACTACACATTATTCTTAACAAAAAATTAAAATTTAAAATAATATAAAAAGTAAAATAATAAAAAAAACAAAGAAACTTCTCACACACACTAAGGTACAAAGGCGGATTTAATGCCTTAGGCATTTTCTACCAGTCAACCAAGGGTGGTGAAGAGATTATATGGCAGGTGCTTAGGTTGAGAAGAACAATGATTAAAAAAATATATACTAATTATAATAGGTCTTTACCTATGAAATTGCCGTTTTGTATGAAAAAATTTAAACGAATTTTTTTCATGTATTTTTTATTTGTATTAATCGAAGTAATCACCCATGCAATCAATGCATCTATGCCATCGCAGTGGCAGTTTATTGATGCCCTTCTTAAAGAAATCAGCTGGACGGGAGGCAACAAATTCTTCAAAGGCATTTTGTACTGCCTCTCGGGTATTGATTTTTTTTCCCGCCAAGAAGTTATCCAAATTCTGGAAAAAGTAGAAGTCTGTAGGCGCAAGGTCTGGTGAGTAGGGCGGATGACGGAGAGCTTCCAACCCCAGTTCTTGCAACTTGGAGACCGTCTGCTGTGCAGTATGAGGTCGCGCGTTGTCGTACAGGAGCAGCGGAGACGAGCGATTGACCAATGCTGGTTGGAGATGTGCCAGCTTCTCCATCATTGTGTTCAGTTCTTCACAGTACACATCTGCAGTAATGCTCACCCCGTTTGGTAAGAAGCTGTGATGAATCACACCGGCGCTAGACCACCAAACAGTGACCATCACTTTTCTAGGGGTAAGTTTTCGTTTAGGGCATTGTTTAGGTGCTGAACCAGGATCCAACCAACTTGCTGAGCGCTTGCGGTTATCAAACAGAATCCATTTTTCATCGCAGGTAAATAAATAAAATGCGGTTCAAAATTCCTTCATTTGTGTGTCTGTTGAGCAGTGCAAGGCACGTCTCGACGCGTACTTCGCGCTGACGATCATTGAGTTCGTGGGGCACCCATTTGTCAAGCTTTTTTACCTTGCCAATTTGACGCAAATGGACCAATATTGTTTTGACGCTAACGTCGAAAGCTGCTGCTAATTCAGCCGTAGATTGTGTATCATCAGCTTCCACAATCGCCTTTAATTCGTCATTGTCGACCAAAGTCTTCGGACGACCGCGAGGTTCATTTTTCAGGTCGAAATTTCCAGAACGGAAGCGAGCAAACCAATAACAGGTGGTGCGTTGGTTTGTAGTGTTAGCTCCGTAAACGTCGATGATGTTGCGTGCCACTTGTGCCGCGTTGCTGCCACGACGGTACTCATATTCCATAATTACTCGAATTTTTAACGTATCCATGATGACGAAAAAGATTGAAATGCGATGAAAATGTAACACTAATCAATAAACAAATGACTACTTTTGGAAAAAAAAATCCATGTTTTTAAAATAAAATTAATTTGAAATTAGAATTCTTACCCAAACAAAAATTATTTTGATTTGAAATGGCCAGTACTGCAAAACGGCAATTTCATAGGTAAAGACCTAATATTAATATCATAATGAATAATAAATAAGATTGGAACATAAATAGGTTTTATACTTATAATATATATATACATTTTCAAGGGAAAGAGGAGTTTAGACGACTCTACGCTATTCGTTATGAAAATACCTCAGCAATTTTCGCAATTGCATACCGACTGGCGGCCGTCCTGATATCGAGAGGAAGCGCATTCCAAAGAAGAATGGACTGAATATGAAAGGAAGAATGAACAAAGTCAGAAGTATAAGAAGGACAGAGTAGAAGAAGATTGTTAGAAGAACACAGATTCTTAGTGTTAGAAGAACATAGATATTGGAAATGAGACACAAGATAAGATGGAGGTGTAGGAGAGTTGAGAAAGGAGAAAAGCGTAGACAAAGCGCGCAAACTTCTTCTTTGGCGAATGGGCATCCATCTCGACACATGGTCATATTTCCTAAAGTTGAAAATTAACCAGATATAATTATTGAGCAGTCTGTCGAGCTTATCCAGCAAAACCGCATTCAAATCGAAGTAGTACATATATAATGTTCCCACTGCTGGGACACAGGCCTCCTCGCTGGGAGAGCGAGCGGGCCGTAATCCACCACGCGGACCCAGTGCGGGTTGATAGATGTCACATAGTCTTCGAAGTTTTGCTTATACGACATGCCGGTTTCCTCACGATGTTTTCCTTCACCGTTTTGAGAGCAGTGGTGATTAAATAATGTACACAAAGTAAAGCGCCTGTCTGGGTTCGAACCTACAACCTACAACTCGTAAGTCGCGGCCTTTACCACTGGGCCACCACTGCTCAATTAAATATTCTGCCGATTTAATATTCATGTATTATACAGGGTGTAAGGGTAAACACCGTGGTCACTTAAACCATGGGTAGTTGAATTATATAAACGAGCTAGAAAAAAAAAAATTACGCGCGTGATATGAGCGACGCTACGGCGCGGCGTTACGAGCGCTCGCTAGCGAGACTGACAGTTGACTGACCGGGGTCGCGACCCGTGCGTCGGAGTCGGGTCACGCGGCGTGGTACCCGTGCCCCGCGGCCCCTCCCGTATTGAGACGTAAGTTTGGTGCCCGCGCGCGTAGGGTAAAAAAAAAGCAGATAAAAAAAAGGTTTTTTTTTTCATTGATTTTACGTTCTATAAAAGAAACCAAACCACGTTTCAAGGATAACGGTGTTTACCCTTACAGCCTGTATAGGTAAACATACATCCGCTTTAAATTCTCTAAAAGATGGTGAAAATTGCATAAAAATCCGTTACATAGTTTAGATGAACAACGCGGTCACACAGACAGACACGAAAAACTTGAATTCATAAAATGTTTAGATAGATAAAAAAACACAAGCTACAAACAATCTATGTATGTTTAAAATAACAGCTCTGACATCTATTAAAAATAACGTTGACTTGAGTTTAAGACTGCACATGAACATAAAAACAAAGATTTCTACCACAATGACATTTCCCTTTTATATACATATAGGTAATAATACTTTGAGCAACGTAATATAAATATAAATAAAGCGGATACATTCCCGAACATTTTCTCCGGAACTTTGGTACAAATATTCTTATTACAATTTAACGTATGCGAAATGGAATATGGTGCCTTTAGATTTTTTTTTTATTTATACCGCGAAGGAAATCCTTAAGGAGGCTGTACAATAAATTTTGTATAAGGGTTCCATAAGGGGTCCTATTGGTTAGTAGGGGCGGCTTGTTGCCAGCTATTGATAAATTGCTGAAAAAATTGCTAGCTCGCCATTATATATTTTTCGGCGGTGCCCCCAAGGCACCGCCGAAAAATTCATCTGAAGTTTGATGGAATTTTTAAGAGCAGTATTTCTGTAATTTTTTATGGAAAAACTGTTTTTAGCAAATCATTTCATACTGATGGTGCAATTAAGGACTGATTTAATTAAAATGAACATGACTAGAACAAAAATCGTGATGACTAATGATTAATGCCTCGCTTTTCATGCTCGAGGTACGTAGTAGGATCCAATGCGGGCAAGAAGAGAACCTCAATAACTTCTTCAATTAATAATATGTACTTTCTGAGTTTATCTTGAACACAACTGACATAGGTGAACGGAAAATATCGTGAGAAAATCTGGACTTACTAAAATCGCCAACCCGTCTACCCGTCTCGAGCAAGCGTGGTGATCAATGCTGGTGCCTTCTCTGGATACCTAGTCAGTAACATGCCTATATTATACGAATATTCTCGCCTATCACGGAAAAACGAAAGATTTTTTCATACTCCACAAGCGACAAATTCCCCATTTAGGTTGTAAAAAACAATAATCCCCGATTCACTCGTACACAATGCTTTATAGCTTAATTTAGGCAAAAATCCAATTCCACTGGCAACCCCACGGACAAATAAATGTTAAATATATTCCAAATGAGGAGTCCGAGCGGTCACCACCATCGAAGGGATATTCGTAGCTCATAAAGTGTACTTTAGAAGGAAATGTATATCGTTCGCGTGTCCTTTTTGCTTTTGTGGGGGAAAAAAGACTCACGTTTTGAAAAGAAATGGACTCGCGTCCCTTTGATGGTGGTCTGTGAGTAGCTATGGACATTCATAGGATTGAATTATGATCTTTTTGTGAGAGCGTGGTGACAGATCGCTAATACTGAAAAAAATATATTTAACAAGTTGAAATATTATAATGTTAGAAAAACGTTATCGAGAAAATGCGAGCAATTTTGAATCTCTCCAGTTTTATTCTGCTTATTCTTGGCTTTATATTAACGTAAGTAGCAAAAGATGGCTTATGCTTCTGACGGTTTGTACAGCTTTGACAAAACATGTATTTTTCTTTATGTTAGTTTATTATAAGTGTGTTATGTACATAGACCTTTTGGAATAAATTCTCTAAATGATGGAGAAATGTATATCAAATTCTGTGGCATAGAGGAACAACGCGGTTAGAGACAGACACGAAAAGTGACTTTAATTTAAATATTATATATTTATATGTAAAAGTGTTGAAGATATAACACCTCCATGTCGATGTATGTACACTGGCCACCAAGAAATTGTGGGGGCTATTTATGGGTTGACACAATGTGTGTTGACAGACTACTTTTGTTACTTGATATATGTTTACTTTCCAATTATATGCTTAATAGTATTTACTGTTGTTTTGCTCTGCAGACCTCTCCAACAAAAAGCCTGTCCTGGACACACTGCCACGCTGCGCCCTAAGCTTGTAATCTTGCTAACAAGATTATCTACCTCGGATTCTAAGAAGAAGCCAAAAATGACTCCACATCCCACATTGAAAGCAGGAACACACTGCAACCACGTTCAAAGGGACCATAATTATGAATTCACGGACTAAAATTCCCTAAATTTACAAATTCCCGCGCTCTGTATTGTTTGCGCTGGACGGGATGGCGCGTACCCTTGTCAGAGTATTTCTTGACGTTCGTAGGTAAGATTAGGGGTAGTTCACAATAGTTTGATGAACAGTTATTGTGTTAATTTGGAGTCGAAGGAAATGTTGAATACTGAGGTCTTGTTTTAGAATCCATAACTCTGGAATTTCTTATAAAATGTGATTGTGTAACGATCACGAAGTGCATTTAAAAAAAAGAGAGGTTTGGGAAGAGTATTTATTTTCCATGCATTTTACATCATAATTAGTAACTAAAGGTTCATAATCTATACCTATAAAGATGTTGTTTGCATGATTCCAGCTATTTGCCAGCCTAATGTTTCCATGAATTTTAAAACAAAGTCTAAGAATCATAGTGGTAAAACACTACGATTTTATTAGACTTTATTTTATAATTCATGGACGGGCCCAGATTACAGCAAAAATGTCGTCTCCTCATCAAAAGAGACGTGCTGATCTCCACAAAAACAAAACATTAAAATTTATTTTATTTATGCAAAGTTTTACGTAAACGTTCTGTCAAGAGGTTTAAACGTAAGATTTTAAACGCGGGATTAAAGCTCCGGAATGTGCGGGAATCTTGCTAGATTCCCTAATTTATACATTTTTGGGCTCATCCTAAGATAACTTTATGGTAATGGTCGTGATTATACTCAAGGCTTTGAATCTTAAGTGTCCGTTCGACGCCTGGATATTGACCTGTTATTATTATTCAAGTCTTGGTTAGTGTGAAGCTTGGTGGGCTCTGGCTGTTTAACGGTTGTCCTAGGTATTTTATTTCTGCGTTTAACATAATTATTAAAAAGTTAGTTGAATTACCTGGTTGTTACAGTGGTCACAAGAAAGACTACTGGGAGTTGGGTTAACATAATGTCGTTGAGAGCTACAGAGAATCAAGCTGCATGGCATGCAATTGGAGAGGGTCTATGTCTAACAGAGGATTGCTGTAGCCTGATAATAACTGTCCGATTATAATAGGCTGGAAACGTTTACCATTTGTCAATAGACTCTACACACGTGGCTCAAACAACCTTTTCACGCATACGTACGTACCAGGCTTCAGAATACTGTATTAATAGAAAAACAATACTGTGAATCCAAGCAATACTAAAAGACAAAAAAGTCGCAAGCGAATAATATAAAGATTTACGACGTGTCAAGTGTCAGGATAAGTTTAATTCTCGTAGTGCAGTCTACCATTTAACTTGCCCCTAACTTGATTGTCCCGTAATTATGAAACATGCTATTGTGAAAGTGATCGATAAAATATCGTGCACGCATTGTTTTAAATATCAGCATATACAAAAACCACAAAACAAAATATAAAGTTTTCTAAAATCTTGTGTTAAGGACGCACCGTCCTCCTCGCATGACTAAGACTGCGAATGTTGATGTTCAAGCGAGTTTACAGTAGAAATAGATAAATGTTTGTTATAGGTACGAATTTTTTCGAATTATTACTAAACCTTTCTGTCTTTAAGGCTGAATCTGATTTCATTTCGGCAGCTAACAAACAACACCCTACAAAGCTTTCAAACAGACTATTGAATTGTTTGTGTAATTAAAATAATAAAACTCCGTTGAAATACATGAAAAGTAATGAAAACCTTTTGTTCAATATATTGGATAGCAGCTGTTAAATATTCGCAGTTGATCGTCGATATTTAATATTTAAGTACGACTACGATTTATATTAAACTTCTTATTTTGTTTTAACTGTGAACGGGTTTTAGGTACCTACTTGTATCTTAGCCCAAACAAAAATTATGCGACGGCATCAATCAAAACGCAAAGACTGCATGTGCAGCTGTAGTTACACTGGTAGTTTGCTTTAGAGCCAGTCTGTCCGTAAATCCAGAACTGGTTGTTAAGATATAAGTGTTTTTTGTTTATCCTAGGCCCCCCCGACTTCTTCCAGAAACTATTTTCTTCTTTTAAAAGCTTGGGCGAGGTAAATAATTGTATCTTAAGCAACTAGAAACTTATCTATGTTATACAAATCATGCATCCTTTCGTTTCTTCATAGTTATTACCCGAAGAAACTGCTCGAGGTGTGTCACAATTTTATTCCACTGAAAATCACGAAACCGCTCGACATTGTCTCCAAGACAAGAATAGGGTCCACCGCTAACGAATTCAAGCCACGTGGCAATATAGTTAATTGAAACGAGTGAAGCCGGGTGAGCAACAAGTGCGTAAATTAAGCCTCACTATAAATGCTTATCTCCGTCTTCTTGGATCCATACCCCAAGAGGATTTACTTTATCGTAATGTCTCTTGTTTATGGCGTGAACAGAAGTCGTGCCTGAAGGCTGTGGCTTGTGGATGCTTGGGGGAAGACGTGAAGACATTATATGTTCAGAAGTCTACGTCTTTTGGATAAATGATGATGATACTGGGTAAAATGATTTTCGAAGATTTCTTTGAAGGATCCAGATTCCCGATTGGTTGAAGTAATCTGTTTTTCTTGACTGAGATCTAATATGGCCAAATTATCTATAATATACTATTACGTTCAGCAACTTCTGGATCTAAAGTATAGTTTTAATCTCCTTAAAAGCCTCACGAAACGTGTTTATTTAGCGATGGATGATATACGATTGTGCTGCTGGGAAGTTTGTTTCACCACTTCTTCCCAGATAAAGCACTTAGGACGTGATGAAGGACGGGCGTTTTGAGGGACTGTCTTATATTATTTAGATGATCAAAAAAAATCTGCCTACTTTGAATATTTCAACGAAATCAAAATCAAATCGATTTTGATTTTGATTTCGTTAAGAAAAGAGGCTGCCTGCTTCATCACAATAGGGGATGGTCGCAAAGGCTTATGTGCCAACATTGCTGACTTTGACTGCCTCTTTGGCACTGGTCGAAAGCGACTGCTGAACATGAGGTCCTGGCTTACCAAGTCGGGAAAAGGGTATTGTGTGTTTCTATCTAGAATTTTTAGTAGTAGCCCAGAGTTTAGATTTGTGCCCGGTTGATGGCAATAGGCGCGCCCTCTATTACATGGGACTTGAAACATATTTGGCGAAATGTGACTGGACTAAAGGTACACCTCTGCCCAACCCTTCGAGGAAGAGAGGCGTGATGATGTGTTATTATTGCCCACTTTATAATATTATCACCGGAATATCTATGAGATATTCAAATCCCTGCATAATAGTAGTAGTAACACATTTTGTACCTAAGGAACTTTAACAAAACATTCAAATTCAATATTTACGACAAACGGATCTCCTTAAACTATTCCCCTATCACTTAATACATCCAATTTGCGTATATATAGCCATGCCGGAATTATGCTGCCCCTAAATTTTGTACTTAATTGATTAACAAAGTTATGGAGGCTCGCTTTAGTGGACTCCTATTTCTGGGTGTACGGCTACTGGTAACTAGTTTATCCTGCAGTTATGTATCAGCTGCTCTTTTCACTGAATAAGTTCGTTTGGGACGGTGTGCAGTGCTTCGGTATGCGATAGAAACTAGACCTACGGATGTTTCTTAAAAGCGTAATGTCATAATACAGTCGAATGCTGGTCAATAATGGCAACGGAACAGAAAACTAAAAGACGAAGTAGCCCTGCTTATTTAAAAAGAAGAGTCTTTACCGTCGTCCGAAGAGATGAAGTAATCGAAATTGAAGTAAAAGAAAAAAAAAAAAAAAATATTTAATACGTCGAACTTGCAGTTTTTTTTCAACATGGTCTTTCTAGTCGGATGCCTTTTAGATGTTACAATTGTTTATATAAAAATAAAGGAGTGTAATTCAACTTCACACGCAGCGGTGGTACATACCTTCATAGAAGCCAAAAAGCCCAGCTTGCCATGATAAAATTTTAATTCATAACAATAAAAATAACCTTACCAACAAAAAAATATTCCAAAAAAACATCAGTCAATGACCTCGAACTCAAACATTCATGTCAAAGGTAAAAATTCTAAATACCCGCTTTTCTCGCGTTTTCAGATATACGCACTCATTGGACTCAATCATTCATAAATTTAAATTCCGCGCTGTTTGCTAAACCTAGGCGCCCATCTCGCTTTAGCGCCATTCAATTGCGTTGAAATGCGCCGTCTCGCTCACACTAATGGTGGGCTTTTATCGGGCTTGCCTACACCTTTCTTTGCCTGGTACATTTTCCTACAAATTGACCTGACAAACGTTTACATCAGTTGATATATTGGTAAGTACCTATACACACATTCCCATGAAATTAAAAGCCTGGTTTTAAGAGGCATAAGTTGAACTTCGCGCAAATGCGTTTAGTTTTTTCACCTTACGCCCATATGAATGTAGCGAAACGGCCAAGCCACATATTTTGACTAAGGTGTAGAGTTTGTGAAGTTAGGCCTTGTATAGTTACGGCGTGTAGAGTTAGAAGCTTGGCTCTATATGAGATCTGATAACTTTTTGACAGTGCGAGTCATATGGTCTCGTCTTGGCAACTTTTTACATGAAAATGTTTTTGGTGGGATTTCACTTCTTTTTGCAAGTTGCTTGTTTTTTTTTTGATGTACTTACGATGAAGTACCTACAGTCAAAATTATAAAAAAAACCCATCAATTTGTGTAAATGCTGTAGCCCCTACAGTCCTAATAAACTAGCATTCTGACGTCACACCGCAGTGTTCTATTACGCGCAGCTGGAAAATGGAGCAGAAACGCTGAAAATTTAATACGTTTCGCGTCTGATTACAAGGTTGAATATTTTAACGCGAACAAAACATTGGTAATTGAAAGGATTAGTTCATAAATATATGATAAGGCTCCAAGAGCATTAATTTTATAGTTTATAATTAATTTTGACGGCACGGTTGGCGTAGTGGTTAAGCGATTGACTGCTGCGCTGCGTGTCGCGGGTTCGATTTCCGCACGGAACAAATATTTGTATGACCCACAAGTAGTTGTTCCGGGTCTGGCTAGTTGTGTATGTGAGTTTAAATGTTTGTAAACGCACCCACAGTAGAGGAGAAATTCCTAGTGTGGGCCAAAGTTAAAAAAAAAAAACATTTTGGCTAAATAAGATAAAGATATTGAGTATATTATAGTATATTTGGCTTACGGGTTTGTCGACATTATGTTTATGCGCCAATGGTAATGCCGGGTAAAGTACTTATAGGCAATAAGCCTATACAAAAAAGAAGTTCATATAATTTATCACCTTGTTCCAATCGATGCATGCCCAGACTGTACCCCTAGATATCACAGATGTGATCTGAGGGCAACTGGATGGAAATAACAGCTCGTTGCGAAGGGATGTTCTCAACGGCCAGGGTAGGATTTCATGAAACTTTTTATTTGAAGAGCGTAAGAGTTAAGCTGCAAGGGAAAGTGTTTGAACCAAGAAAATAAATATGAGATATTTCGCTAATTAATTAAATGTAGCGTAAAAAATTACTACGAAAATGCTGGCTAGAAGACGGGCAAGACTGTTTACACCACACACACCCGATATCTTCGGCTTCATTACTCAACTCCTCCTCGGAGCTGTCCGCAGGAACCTGCTCTAGACGTGAGACCTGCTCGTCGATGGAAGGGACGCCAGCCGCCAGACGGCTTAGGAGCTCGAGGTCCACCGACTTCTGAGAGGGTATTTCAGCTCCCGGCGAAAGTGAGCAGCGCATGAAATGGTCACAATCCATCAATAGCGCTCATACTATGGGGCTACCGTTTTCAGATGCTCTCTCTTTTTCAGGTGCTTGAACCAGCTGTCAATGTTTCGGCATAACGACTGTTGGATCAGCTGCGAGACATCCAGCGTAATCATATGTTGTTTGACACTGGTGATCGCCTGTGCAGTGAAATAGACTTTGATAAATTTGTACATAAAATTCATAACCGAAACCCAGCACCCGACCAGCACCATTCTACCGACGTTATTTCCCACAATATTGTGCCTAATTTCAACTTTCCTTATGGAGTAGTCTCCGAGGAAATTACTTGAGACTGACAGACACGGACGTATTACGTAAATTCGGTTATTTTAATTTTTGCAACAGACAGTAAAATATTCAATTGAATATTTCACAGCAGCCTTGTCTGTTTTCAGGAATTCTCTCTTTTAAGCGCAATTGCAGGATTCTTTTACATTAACCAACTTGCAAGAAATAGGTACGTTGGCCAGGAACAATTAACAGCAAGCCTAGCATAAGTCTATGATCTGAACCTAACTTATCCTCACCCAAATCAAATGCCTAAAAATTTCCATGAAACACAGTTTCAAGTAAGATCAATGTTTATGTTTAAAACCACGTAAGAATTCTCTTTAAAATACAAACGAACAGTGTTGCCAGCTGTAAAACGATTAAGGTACAGCTTGGCTTTGTTTAGTTTCTCTTCATTAGACACCAAATCCAATTTGCTTTTGCTCCTCAATTGTTATTTTTAATTAATGCCAATTATGCTCGTGCGGTTTTCTTCAGTTGTTAAAGAAATTCTTTGTGGGATGGGAAGAATGGTTCCATTTCCTGGTTTGATATTAAAAAGTGTGTTTATAGTGATATTTACAAGTTAATAATGTGCGGTTATGCGACGCAAAATAAACTATACTAGTGGTCACCCAATGGTCGAAATTCGACCATAATTTAAACTAGCGATTGATTTTTTTTTTGAATTTTTAGCTGGTTCGATTTCCGGATATTATGATATACTAGCTTTTGCCAGTGCAAGTTAGGAATTACCCCCCGGGAACGTACTACTGGGATAAAAAGTATCCTTTGTGTTACTCCAGGTTATAAACTATCTGTGTGCTAAATTTCATTCAAATCCGTTTAGCCGTTTTTGCGTGATTGAGTAACAAATATCCAAACATTTAAACATCCAAACTTTCACATTTAAAATATTAAGTATTCCGTCTAGCCCCGGGCTGTCATACTCTGCCTTGATCCGTCTAGCCCCGGGCTATCACACGACTCAACAGATGGAGATAGATGGAAGGATCACACACTACACAATCACATTGACGCGCTTAATGAGGCTGGTGAAGCAATTTACCTCTTACCTTAATACTATTTAAATCGTTTCAAGTGAGCTCTCATGAAATTCAAAATAAGCTGTCAATACGTTTGGGTACTTAGTTAACGTTCATAAAATATAACATTATTACAGGTGATAGTGGGTATGCCCTCAGAAGGTACCTAATCATTTCCATTCGAAAATTGAAGAGGGTAGCCTGGAACGTTGGTTCTTTAACAAATACGTTAGTTACAGAAACGTAGTTGAACGGGTCTTAGGGTTTCTGAAGACTATATGCAGGTCGCGTCAGCCGTCAGGGAAATCGGGGTTTCGTAACTGGTTTCCATAAAGGCTTTTTTTACCGACTTCAAAAAGAAGGAGGTTCTCAATTCGTCGGAACCTTTTTTTTATGTATGTTCCCCGATTACTCGAAGATGGCTGGACCGATTTGGCTTTTGTTTTTTTTGTTTGAAAGGGTATACTTCCCAGATGGTCCCATGATCATCAAGTCAGGATCTGATGATGGGATCCTGGAGAAATAGAGAGAAATCTTCAAATTTATAGGCACACGAAGCGACTTAGGTATTTTTTGGAAGAGTACTTTCTCAGAGTGGTCTCATTTCAATTTGGTGAAAATCTGATGAAGAACTTTGGAGATAGGCAACGGAACTCCTCAATAAATGATAGCTGTAGATATCTTCAATAGATGATAGAATGGACTGGGATTGCTTAAATCTCATGTCTGTCTATTACTTACACCAGTTCATAACATAACATCACGCCGGTAACTGGTTTCCATGAAGGATTTATTTATACTTCTGCGTAACTGTTATATAAACTCTTCCGTATGTCTGGTCACTTATCATTTAGAAAGACGTCATCTATCAGATAATAACGTTGCACTTGATATTGATAGAATGTCAATAGTTAATTTTCTTGAATGTAAGCTTACTCTGATTATTATTGTACTGAAAATGGATTTAAGGGATATTGAATTCATCTCCACGAGAAGAGGAGGCATTGCTGCTTTACATGAAGAACACAAATATCATCGAAAAAAAAAGTACACGAATGGTAATACATTTTGGCTATGCTGTAATAATAATCGTGGATGCCACGGCAGCATTACTTTAAAAGAAAAAAACCAAGTCAACGGTTATAATTCACGTAAAGAGTGTTTGCCAAACAATGAACAGAATAAAGTTTTGAAGGAACTTGATAAACTGAAACACGCAACAGGATCTAATTTCGAGTTGATTCAAAAACAGTACAGTGAAATGGTGTATAAATTGGAATGTGATGGAATACATTTGATGGCTGACATTCCTCCATACGAAAATAAGAAAACGGGTTTTTTTAATAATCGGAATAAAATCCTTGGAGTGCCTAAAATGCGTTTTCCAACTTCTTGTGCAGTGGTTGTTCCAAAAAAGTTTCAACAAACATTCCTTCTAGCTGATTACTTTAGTGAAGAAGATAAGACCCAGAAAATGTACGAAATCCTTTTGCGGCTTATTGAATCAAACTTTTGAGGTCGGAGGCTGTCTAAAGTGACAATTAATTGACTTCGAATATTCTACTATGAATGCTGTATATCAAGTATATACATTATCGAAGTCAAAGGTTGCTATTTCCATTACAACAAATGCTTATTCCGAAAGAGTAAACAGTTGAAAATTTCAACACCTGTCAAGAAACGACATGTGTAACGGTGTGCCGGAATAGCACGATTACCACCGGAATTTATCGCAAGTGGTATTGAGTATGTGATGCGTAGGAAGCCCGCCGGTGAAGATATAAATAGATTCAATGCTTATTTCAGAAACCAGTGGCTAAACAATACTGACTTTGAGAAAACTTGTTGCTGTAGCAAGGAACAGATCAGAACAACCAACAACTTAGAAGGTTGGCATAGCCGGATTATTCGGTTCATCGGACAGAAAAATATTACAGTAGCCAATTTACTAGATATATTAATTAAGGAGATCAAAGTCAGTCATATTTTTATAGCTAACTGTAAGAAAAGTAAACGCTACCTAGAAATTGATAAGGCTAAAAACGATTTGCAAAAAGGACATTGAAATAATTTCACCATTATGCATTTTTATTTTAATATTTTAAGTTTATGTTTTAAATAAAACAAGATATAAATAGTACCACTATGTTTTTGATTCAATTCAATATTCATATCTCTCAGTTGTATTAAATATAGAATGACAAAAAGAAAGTACCTAATAAAAATGATCGCTTTCTTCTTTCGTACCTAGTCAGTTTTGTAGGTGGCTTAAGGGACATTGGATAATTACTCCTTCGAAACCAGTTTCATAGTAGTATAAATAAAGCGTTCATGGAAACCAGTTACGTAGAAATATAAAAAAAAAGCCTTCATGGAAACCAGTTACGAAACCCCGGATTCCCTGACGGCCGAAACGATGCAGGTTAGTCAGCATAGAAATGAAAAAAAAAATAAACAGGTCGAGCAGTGAAATTTTACTGTCTGTACTGACCCTAAATGTAAGCGTATAGATTTTTCTCCTGGTGGGAGCGTAACACCTCATAGGTCATAGCAAATCCGGAATGCTGGGTGATTCAAGAATAGTCATAATGGTTTTGACGGAATTCCTACTTGATTGCGAAAGCCGTATGCGCTAATAACCGTAGCCGTATAATCGTTCGCAGTACAATTTTTCGAAGTAACGAAATATAGCAGTAACGAGACGTCGATTTAACAAGGCGTCGCATTATAGAGATGTCGTGGAAAGGTTTTCGAAGAAACAAAATTCGATGATACGGCTTTCGCACTTAAGTAGGAATACCGTTTTTGGAATTCCTACTTTGGTGCGAAAGCCGTATGTATCACCAAACCAACCTATGTTCAACAAAACTATGTCATACAAACAGTAGAGGAAGAAGATATCAGTCAGGAGCCAATGAAGTGCGCATCTACACAGACGGCTCAAAAACAAAAACGGTTCAGGTGCTGGCGCATACTCCCTTGGCCTCAACTTTAACTTTCACATACCACTAGGCAAACACAGTTCAATCTTTCAATGTGAATGTGTTGCCTTAACACAAGCCGTAACAGCAGTAAAGGGCTTAGGCATCCAGAATTACGGAATTAAATTCGTATCCGACAGCCTATCTGTGCTCAAGGCCTTAGCAAACAAACAAACCAACAACAAACTAATTTTTGAGTGCCATCTAGCTCTGGAGAGTTTATCGACGTCAAATCGTATTACCCTCCAGTGGATCAAAGGGCACAGTGAATCCTTATGTGATGACGCCGCAGATGAACTTGCGAAGAGAGGCTCAGATACGAACGTGCTAGGCCCGTACCCACTTCTCCCCCTGCCTTTCTCACAATTTCGTGCGTGGATTCGCTAAAGATCAGCCGAACTTCATAACAACCGATGGTCACGGGCCAGACTGTAGACAGTCAAAATTGGCTTTACCAGTAGTTTCATAATTATTGTTTAATGCACCGGGTGACGTCATTACGTCAAAGCCGGCTATTCCTGAAAACCAGCGCTGGGGCTCTGTCTTGCATAGGGTCGCAGCATAATGCTGAGTGATAACCGTTTTGCGTGGATGTGACGCATGTTTCCCTCAACCTTTTCTTATTTTTTTGTGTTCCTTATCTTTTTGCGTCATGTTTACCGCAAATAAACGTTTTTTCTTTCTTCTTTCTTTCTTTTACACCCGCAATTAACCAAAAAGCTTCTCAGCCTGAGTAGAAATAACCTTAGAATAATCATAGGAACAATTACGGGCCATAACCCCCTTAACAAACATCTTCATAATATAGGCACCACAGACAGCCCGCTTTGCAGAGGCTGCCTTAACGCCGAGGAATCAGCCGCCCACGTCATCCTGGAATGCGAGGCCGTGGCTTCTCAACGTGAAGAAATCCTCGGAACAGTGAGGTCGCTCCGCGAAGCCTGTGAAGCTCCCAGGAAGCTTCTGTGCTTTTGGGCGGAGCTAGGCTGGCTTTGTTAGCCAGAATCCCCACGCACAACGAACCGAATGGGAGTCTACGTGCGGAAAAGGGAGTCCCATCATCATCATCATCATATTAGGTCTTTACCTATGAAATTGCCGTTTTGCAGTACTGGCCATTTCAAATCAAAATAATTTTTGTTTGGGTAAGAATTCTAATTTCAAATTAATTTTATTTTAAAAACATGGATTTTTTTTTCCAAAAGTAGTCATTTGTTTATTGATTAGTGTTACATTTTCATCGCATTTCAATCTTTTTCGTCATCATGGATACGTTAAAAAATCGAGTAATTATGGAATATGAGTACCGTCGTGGCAGCAACGCGGCACAAGCGGCACGCAACATCAACGACGTTTACGGAGCTAACACTACAAACCAACGCACCACCTGTTATTGGTTTGCTCGCTTCCGTTCTGGAAATTTCGACCTGAAAAATGAACCTCGCGGTCGTCCGAAGACTTTGGTCGACAATGACGAATTAAAGGCGATTGTGGAAGCTGATGATACACAATCTACGGCTGAATTAGCAGCAGCTTTCGACGTTAGCGTCAAAACAATATTGGTCCATTTGCGTCAAATTGGCAAGGTAAAAAAGCTTGACAAATGGGTGCCCCACGAACTCAATGATCGTCAGCGCGAAGTACGCGTCGAGACGGGCCTTGCACTGCTCAACAGACACACAAATGAAGGAATTTTGAACCGCATTGTTACCTGCGATGAAAAATGGATTCTGTTTGATAACCGCAAGCGCTCAGCAAGTTGGTTGGATCCTGGTTCAGCACCTAAACAATGCCCTAAACGAAAACTTACCCCTAGAAAAGTGATGGTCACTGTTTGGTGGTCTAGCGCCGGTGTGATTCATCACAGCTTCTTACCAAATGGGGTGAGCATTACTGCAGATGTGTACTGTGAAGAACTGAACACAATGATGGAGAAGCTGGCACATCTCCAACCAGCATTGGTCAATCGCTCGTCTCCGCTGCTCCTGCACGACAACGCGCGACCTCATACTGCACAGCAGACGGTCTCCAAGTTGCAAGAACTGGGGTTGGAAGCTCTCCGTCATCCGCCCTACTCACCAGACCTTGCGCCTACAGACTACTACTTTTTCCAGAATTTGGATAACTTCTTGGCGGGAAAAAAATTCAATACCCGAGAGGCAGTACAAAATGCCTTTGAAGAATTTGTTGCCTCCCGTCCAGCTGATTTCTTTAAGAAGGGCATCAATAAACTGCCACTGCGATGGCAAAGATGCATTGATTGCATGGGTGATTACTTCGATTAATACAAATAAAAAATACATGAAAAAAATTCGTTTAAATTTTTTCATACAAAACGGCAATTTCATAGGTAAAGACCTATTATCATCAGGCCGTATGTATCATCGTTGTGTTTTTGGTATCTACATAAACAAATGTTTCAGTTTTTTTTGTTAAAAATGTATCGTCTCTTCACAAAACCTACAAAATTACGTCATCACCCCAAAATAATAATTTCTCATAATTACAAAATACAACTAGCATTTACTTGTCTCTACGTTAAAATACCTAAATCACCAATGAATCGAGAAGGCCTGAGACTTTTAAAGCAACCTCGAGATTGGGGGTATAACCATAAATATGGTGCCTTCAGTTTTGTCGTATCGTAATTAATCTTCCTTGAGAAATGAGCCCGAAGATGCAGGCCGATACTTTGATAAATAGATTTTTGCTTCTTACCAACTCGTTCGTACAGTTTGACGGGGACCATGATTTGGTTTCCTGGAAGTGACTAGCACACACAAATTGTCTCTATTACAATTACCTACTTTTACTACGTCTGCACAAATCTTTCGACTGTGCTTTCGACTATAAAACTTGAAAAGGTGTGGTAATTCCCAGAATTAGATATAAAGTTTCCACTAACAACAAATCAAAAGCAATTTAATTTTTATTCGTAATGGTTCATATTAGAGTGGCGACCGCATACAGGAAGACGTAGAGTGAGAAGGCCTCCTGCAAGGTGAGCCGATGGCCGCGGGAATCCGCTGGATGTGGGAAGCACAAGACCGGTCGAAGTGGAGGAGCCTGCGGGAGGCCTATGTCCAGCAGTGGATGTCTTTCGGCTGAAATGATGGTAATGATGGTTCATATTGTGGTATACCGTCAGTTTGAATTAACATCAAACTGTTATTTTGTGAGTTGTTTTATGTATCTATTTAAAAAAACTTATCCTTACCACATTTTTGCATTTTGCTTTTTGAAGTTTCATGTATGGTGTATGTAGGTTTGTCAACCGTTGTCAGAATTAAACATACCTATTTAATTGTAAAAAATAAATGATTTAGATTTTTCCCCACTGTCATGCAGTTGATTAATTTCGACTCCAATATTTAAAGCTGTTTTCTTAGCCGAAATTACTACTACTACTACCGCACGCTACAGTTGGCAAATTGGTGACCCCGACGTGATCGTGACGTGAAATGTTATGGTACATACATACTTAATAGTCTTGATTATCGATAATTCGACCAATCCTTACTTATCCATTCGCCTGTTCAGAGTGTGTACGAAGTTTTACATCTTTGTATTTTCCAATTTTGCTCCTAAGTATGCGGGTCGCGGCGGAAAAAAGCGTCGAAGCCAATTTCTGTGAATGATTACAGATATTTGGGGCTACACTATAAGTGCGTGGAAATATCGGTACTTTGTTCCTATCGACAGCGTATGAATGTCGCTTTTTATTTCATCACCTCGGCCCACTATTTATTATAAGTGAAGTTTGATTTGGGATATTTTGGTGTGGGTGCCGCATATTGGAAATGTGTTATAGTGGCATATCCTCAGGATTGGAGTTAATAACACATGAATAAGTAATAGTAATACGATGAAAAGTTTGTTATTCAATTAAGCAGCTAGTGTAAATAGTCAGTTGTAAATGTTATATGGTTTATAATGTAATACGTTTCATAAATGTAAATTAGATGAAGTGGTCCGTACTGTTAATAAAATTGTTGAGTGCGGAACGTAAGCCGCAGTGACTGTTTTTCTTTTTGAACATGAATAAAGTGAATTTCGATTAACACTTTCTTCGCTTAGTGAGGTAATCAACTTTCTGTTATCGATAGACGATAAGCAATCAAATATGCATATTTATATGATCTTAATGGAAATAGGAAGATTGTTATATACAGGAAAGTTCATTCAATCACAATCATATTGTACCTTATTTTAAAGGCAGTCGATTAAGTTTATTTAGAATTATTTAAAATTACAAGAAAACAACAATTTTTAGGTTTAGTCGTGGAAGAAATCAAACGTAGATCTATCCAACACAATATTTATTTTGAAATAAACAAACACGAACATGGTAAAACAAAATATACACACAATCAAAATGCGTGACATAATAATAGAGTATAGTTTAAACAAACAATGGTTCGACATTTTTGTTTAATCAACAAGCTAACCCAGTTAGATAACAGATAGGTAAAAACAAATGAAAACTGTGCTTGATTCGTTTAACCTAACAATTTTTGGCTCCACTAAAACAATATAGGAAATTCAATTCAAACAATCGTGTCATACAAATATGTACAATATTCATGGCTGGTTGTCCACTGAGCGTTGCTTTGTGCTCCCTACCTGACCGTCAATGGAGATCGTTTCAATAGACCGAATAGATTTGATTTACGTATGTCAATATCCGTTGTGTTGGACACGGTCCTAAGGGGTTGCGTAGACGTGGAGACATGATTCCGGGATGTGTGCACTGGCATAATGTGGTAGCATGATTTAGAATGGATTCTAGAATGGTCTATCCTTGGACCAGTGTATTTTGGCAACGAATAGGTCAGCTACCATCAGACTTTTTAAGCTGGAAAATCCTTACTAATATAATATTATAAATGCGAAAGTAACTCTGTCTGTCTGTTACGCTTTCACGCCTAAACTACTGAACCGATTTTGATGAGATTTGGTACAGAGATAGACTAGACCTTGGGAAAGGATATAAACTGCCTTTTGTTGCAAAAAAGGGCATGAAGGGTTGAAGTAGGGGATGAAAGTTTGTATGGGAGTTCATCATTATCGAAGATAAAACCATGAAACGTATTTCGGCACTTGATAAGAAGTAAACAAATATTTGTTCTATCGTTTTTGAAATTTTGTATCACATGGGGATGAAATAGGTGATGAAAGTTCGTTTGGAAATCCAAACAAATATGTCTATACAAAGGTTGGAAAAACAAAAAACATAGTTTATAAAAAAATACCTATTAAAATAAGCCATTTACAGTACCTAAACCACGGCAGTTTATATGTGTATTATTTGCAAAATAAGTATCCTACAAAATTAAAAATGCTGCCCAAAGTAACTATTCCACGCGAACGAGTGCGGGCCAAAGTTAGTATTAATACCGTTCTAAAGGCGGATACGCTTCTGTGACCAGAAAGTGGTGACTATATTTCTTTTTAGGGTGCCGTCCCGTACCTAAAGTGTGCCAACAGAACCCCACTGCTAAGTGACAAAGTCTTTTCCTTTATCTCTTTGCTACAAAGTCTACGTGTTTTGAAGAAAATTGTCACTTCCTGTTATCTCTTATTGCCCATTCAGAAGTCAACTTCTCTCCAAGGAAATACACATCAAAAAAAGAAATTAGGCATCAGGAATTAAATTACTTTTTTTAACCGACTTAAAAAAAGGAGGAGGTTCTCAATTTGACGGACACTGCGACTAGATTTTGAACGTTTTTAATTACGAGAACGAGAATTGGCCATCAGAACTCTTCAAAAAATTACAGCAAATCAACCGCGATTGCTGCGATCGCATAAATATGCATTGTTTTGACCAAGGATGATGAAATTTCGAATTGGTGTGTGGGGTAGGTACTACGAGTATAACTAAAAAGTGAAAAATAAAATACTTTTTCAAAAAAAAAAAAAAACAACCTACTTCCGAAAAAACACTAAAAAGTGAAAAATAACTTTAATTTCGGAAGGTTGTGACAAAAAACTCAAATACATATACAAAGTAAAAAAAAAAAACACTGACTTCCGAAATTAAATACATTTTTCACATTCTAGTGTTTTTCCGGAATCGGTTGTTTTTTTTTTGGAAAAAGTTTTATACCGTATCCTGTAGGCGATTACCCGATAGTGAATTTAAGCTAAAGATTATAGATTAAAGGAATATTAATGGTCTAAACTCTAAAGTTCGTATTGCGTAAAACTAGGGCAACAGACTTGGTCGAGATAATCTAACTCATTTGTAAACAACGATGCGAACTAGGTCTTTGTTGATAGTATCTTGATTTGGGTTCGATATCATAAATTTTGTATTCCATATTGCTACGAGCAGCCGTTCGATACTGGAAAATTTAGGCAAACGGAATATTTATTTTAAGTCATTGCTTATTGACGTCTAAAGCCGCCATTTTGATTTAATAAAAACAAAACCTATCCTTACAACCTTCGCCCGATGATGCGATAGACATTTCATGTATTAAAATCCATCCGGACGTTGGGGTGCTTCGAAGGTCTAAAAAATCTCACAACAAAGATACATAGATTTGCATGAAAAACTTAACACTGTTTTTGCTGTCATGCAGTCGGGTAAAAAGACGAGGAAATGAGAGTATAGCTTGTCAGCCCATTATTTTATCCCTACTAATATTATAAATGCGAAAGTAACACTGTCTGTCTGTAATGCTTTTACGCCTAAACCGCTGAACCGATTGTCATGAAATTTGACAGAGATATTGCCTAGGATATGGAGAAGGACACAAGCTACTTTTTTACGCGATAACCGACCTCCACCAAGGCGACGCCGCTGGCAAAGGCTAGTATGCTATATGTTTAAAATAAATATAGTCAAGATTTGACTGATATGTTTATGCGCTATAATAATAATAATAGTCCGCCGTTGCCTTATTATACCATTTTTAACCGACTTCAAAAAGGAGGAGGTTATCAATTCGTCGGAACCTTTTTTTTTATGTAAGTATGTTCCCCGATTACTCGAAGATGGCTGGGCCGATTTGGATTTTTTTGTTTGAAAGGGTATACTTCCCAGGTGGTCCCATGATCATCAAGTCAGGATCTGATGATGGGATCCTGGAGAAATAGAGAGAACTCTTCAAATTTTATAGGCACACAAAGCGATTTAGGTATTTTTTGGAAGAGTACTTTCTCGTCGTGGTCTCATATTTCAATTTGGTGAAGATTTGATGAAGAACTTTGGAGATAGGCAACGGAACTCCTCAATAAATGATAGCAAATGCACTGGGATTGCTGAAATCTCATCTCTGTCTATTGCTTACACCAGTTCATAACATAACATCACAGTGTGCTGTGAAGGGGTAAGCACATGTGAACCACTAAAAAATTAAAAATAAAAACTTTTTCCAAAAAAAAAAAACAACCAACTTCCAAAAAAACACTACAAAGTGAAAAATAACTTTAATTTCGGAAGGCGGTGACAAAAAATTCAAATACAGCTCCAAAGACACCGACTTCCGAAATTAAAGTTATTTTTCACTTTGTAGTGTTTTTTTGGAAGTCGGTTGTTTTTTTTTGGAAAAAGTTTTTTAACTGTAAAAGGTCAAATGAAAATAGCCCAAAAGATTATCGCATTGTGATTTCTGGAAGGCAAAATTGTGTTCTCATGCATAACAGCCTTAAGAACAGAGGCGTCTAACAATGTTTGTTCCAAGACGGAGTTAGCTCTTACGTAAGCCAATCTTAAGCCCAGCCTTAACCGAGACAAAAGCGGAACGGATGTGGTCCGGTCCTAGCCGCACTTCCGGCAAAATGGCCGCTCTATTGTGATAAACAAACTTGCTATTGAGATATTTGGATTACGCAATTGTAGTGTAAATTAGGCCCTCCGATTATGATATAAATTAGAAGAGAATTTATTGTGTTCTAAGCTATTTTTGTTCAAAATGATATGGTTACTGTCTTGTCCTGTTTCTGGGGGTAATAAATAACGATCTTGTCATTTTAGCACGAACAGAAAATTCGTTATGAAACGCGTCATTCAATTACTTTTACTTGTTATCTATAAATTACATCGCTTTTCTGAAAATACAAGTACATCAGTAGTATTAACTCTGAACAAGTTGTAGAAAACAATTGCATCAGAGTAGTCACCTGGTGACTATGTGCAATCAGTTAGAACGGTACGTCACATTGCACTTGCGATATTTGACTCAAATTGGATTTAAGAAAGACTCGGAATACTCGGAAAAGTCTGGAAGATGTTAACGAGACTGACGGAACTAGCTATGTAAGAACGAAGTGGCGATGAAAAGGAAGTGCAAAGGAAAATGTATAGAAAACCATTAAAAAGCCTTCATCACTATTTCCTTGACCTTCTGAGGCCAAGTTTCAGTTTAAACGCGTATTTAAGGATTAAATGAGGAGGTATAATAAATGTTATCGATATCAGACACTCGCAATATCCCTGCACTGCCGGACCCACCAAACCACTGGCTATACCCCAGGTGGTATGGTGGGTCCGAACCATACCCCTTGGTGGTATGTATGGTTAGGAACGCACTATACCGCCATAGGGCTGTCCTGGTGCGATAGCAGTTATCTATTTATTAATATACAATTTCTGTAGTAGCAATAAAAGTGTCATTTTGTGACCTATCTAACGCCTGCGACGTCTACGGTCAGCGGGTCGTCTTATTAATATAAATGGCGGAACGGCTCTGCTTTGTGGTAAATACCGATATCATCGCCATAAAAAATATAAAAACGGTTCAGTGGTATGCCGGTGCTCATCATATCTCACTATCCTTAGTCGCCTTTTACGACACCCACGGGAAGAAGTAGGGTGGTGCTATTCTTTTAGTTCGGCAGCACACGGACTGAACACCAAACGTATAACGTAATTTAAATCAGCATAAGTACCTACACGTTTTCTTGAATCCCACTTTGTACATAGATACCTACCTATGTTTAAAGTTGTATTCAAGAAAGCGTGTTTAGCACCTGCAACGTTTTAAGTCCAGCGATGTTCACATAAAGAGTCTAGACAAGCTACAAAGTGTATCTATTTAAATTCAAATCGCCAAGTACTTGTGTTATGGGCTGTTACTGCTAAATATTGTGATAACTGCGCGACCGTCGCAAAGGAAACATTCGGTTGGTACACAACAAGATGTCCCGTTGACATCACGGAAAAAATAACCAGGGTTTAATTCGTAATATTCCACTTTATTTATAACCGTTGCTTAAAGTTAAGAGACGTTTAAACGACATGTATCAGTAATCAGTCGGTGATCATTAACTTAATAAGCAACGTTTATTAATAAACCAACGGTTTTCTAGAAAAGATATCAATTTCAAATTGACAAATATCATAGTACCTAGTTTATTTAGACAGTGCGTAAACCAGTCTAGAGTTAGTGGAAGTAGACAAAAATTTTGCCTTGTCAAACCCAAACAGTTTTGTTGCAACTGTGTATGATAGCATAGATGAACCCCCTTATTTATAAACGTTGGTGTACTCATTATTTCATAAACGTAGCTAAAGTTAAGTAGTGATTAGTGTCTGTTTAACCATACAATTTTGACGTTTAAAAATCTCTTCACTTTAAGCAAAGTTTATAAATAAGAGGGCTCTGTCTAAAGACAGGACTGACTCAGGTCTATGGAAAATCCTAGGGTAGTTCATTCTTTTAAAGATAAGTTATTTACTTAATCATCGGCAAAAGTTGAAGAAACACCACGCAGATGCGCGCGATTCGCTACGCATGGACGCTCTTGGATTTAGCCCCTGCTGATTATTTGTATGTTACGAGTAGTTTAAAAGGTTGCATAATTTGGTTAATGTAATACTTTTTAATATTTCTTTCAGTGGGTCGTTTCACAATATGCATACGTGTGTAACTTCAAGCTATCGGTCCGGACGGTCGTGTGGTAATAAAAAGTAACCGCGGCGATAAGTGCGATCCCCACGCTCCTGCTCAACAATACTTTGTAAAGAGTTTGTATCAACCTGTAGGCGAATTTATTATTAAGAAAAGCCTTGAGATAGGTATTAAAAGTCCAGAATTTAATCATATATCTAATTCAGTTAGACAGTTTGCCTTTGAAAGAAAAGAAAATAACTGAAACTAAGAAAATGAAAGTCAAATTTTAATCATTAACTAAATCAATAAGACATTTGCATATAACAGATAAAAATAAAATAAGCAAAGAACCCATTACCAAATGTTTGAAATAAAAAGAATTTGAAGATAAAACTCCAGGGAAGTTAAAAAAGAATTGTTTAACAATATTTTGAGTTAATGAATTAGATAAGGTGATGTAAAGACGATGTAGAATGATGTAGATGGGGATCCGTTGTTAATTTTACGCAATGACAAAGATCAAAGATATTCCAACTTAAGCAAAAGTCCCAAAAGACGATAAATTGATAAAAAAATATGAGTTTTAACGCGATTTGTTTGAGGAGCTCATTATTAAAAACAAACATAACAATGCAGAAAATAGTAAAAATCCCTCATAATAGCATAGCATAATCACTAGAATCAGCGTATTATATTCCCACTGCTGGGACACAGGCCTCCTCTTTGTGAGATTGCCGTCTCGTCGATTTTTGTCTCTTGCCCATTCTTCTCCATACGAAACTACATTTTGGAAGGGGCGACTAGAATCAATTCTATTTTATTGGTTCCTGGGGTGGTCACGGCGTGCCATGTGTCCTGGTGCGCCGGACTGGTGGGGTCCGCAAGGGCCGATGCCTGCCAGGGGTGCGGGTTGTTCGAAAGAGATACCGTCGCCCCTGGCACACAGGCAACTGAGGGATCACGGGTGGGTTTTAGTCAGTAAAAGTCTGACACGCCCTCCTGCTCCACCCAGAGCGGGAGAAGTCATTGGATGATTTCCCACCCTGAAAAAAAAAAAAAAAAAAAAAAAAAAAAAAAAAAAAAAAATGTAAATGTTGACGTTCAAAAGTACCTTTTATGTGCCTATTTGAAATGAATGCTTTGACTTTGACTTTAAGAGGGAGTGGGCCGTAATTCACCACGCGGAACCTGTGTGGGTTAGATATCACATATCTTCGAATTTTTCTCATAATAGCTAATGTACAAATTAATCACGTACTTTCCGCACGAAGTATACACAAATACACGAAATAAGTAATCCTGCATAGGAGCTAATTTACTAAAACTAAGCATCAATGCGAGCATATTATCTAAGCCTAGCGTTGGCTTACATTGCGAGTTAGCGCGCAGTCCATTCTGTTGACGATGTCCCCTCGAGTCGGCACATGAAATAATAATTATTTCTCTGCACTGCGAATGAACAAAGAGGTCAAAGTATAGTGCTGGATGTGTAAGTTCGTCTTAAGGATTACATATTTTGTATAGATCGTGATAAACAAATAGAGGACACAGACGTTACCCAAATAAAAATGAAGTTTTTTTTTTTTAAACAAGCTCTTATTATTAAATGTTAATAAAACGAACTAAACACTCAAAAATAATTTAATCTCAATTATTTAAATAAAAACGTGTTACATTTTGATGGCAGGAGAAATAAAGAACATTTATTAGCATGTTACACGGTCTTCTTTATTTCTTTTTTTTTCGACGTTGTTTTCGTTTAATTATAAGTCAGCCTGCATAATGTCATTGTATCGGATACTTCCTTGGTGCGTAAATTAAATAGGTTAATGATTAAAATATCTACAAATGAAATTGAATATTTATTGTGTACCTACTACCGGTTTCGGTGGTCTATCTCATGGTAGATGATTGCTCCTAATCATGAATTCTAGTTGAGATGTCCGAAAACTCATTTTTTCGATTGTGAACACTTAGAGAAGCTGTGCTTTTAGGAGCGTAGTAGAAACAGCTTACCCTTAAGTTCAAAAAACCAAAAAAAGAAGCTTGGGCTCGCCCGACTAAATACTAGTAGTTCAACTCTAAAGAATTGAACTCGCGCGTAAATAGCTGGAAAACATTAAAAACTGAAAGAGTGAGAAGACATTTTCTTGCGCCATGATGCTCTTTGCATCTTGGTGCAAGAAAAAATGAGGGAATGCGGAGTAAGGATGTCCCTTGTCCTAGTTTCCTGTCCTCGCAAAGTGAGATTCAATCAGCTACTAGTTGAAGATGCCTTGATAGAGTCCAATGACGTTGGGATGAGGTTCGCCATGGCGCAATGGTTGCCTGACGAAACGAATAATTGCAATTTGTAACAGTGGAATCTTTCCGCAACATACAATTCCCTCTCCTACAATTTTGGAGGCTGCTCCAGGATGATTGGCGAGCAAATTCGGCAAAATAGCAGAAGATGGTGTTGTGCTTTATGCGACAGGCACTGCGGTAAATAAGACATTGTTTTATAAGGTTTCCTTGAGGTGTATGGTGGCCTTGATATGACGATCTAGTTGTCATTTGACGACATAGACAAGACGTTCACGTTCAGCAAATGGCCTCAAGCTATAGACGCCAACGCCGACACTGATTTTGGTCAAGCGGTATCTTACTGGCGTCGCGGTTAAACGAATAGGTGTTTAAGAGCAAAAGGAACATTTACAAAAAAAACTGAGCAATACTAGAGGACCATTAATTGGTTGATGAGGGCGTAAAGATGTTTTATTTACCTTCCTTTTGTGAAACTAAAACTACTTTTAATAACTTATTATGAATCGCTATTTTGGGGAAAAAACGATTTGTCTTTACAGAATCAAAGCCAGTTCCAGGGCTATACCTTGTTGTCACGTTTATATATGCACTAGTGTATTCGCAGCAGGCGTAATGCATGTAATTCTAACGCATGTCCAACATTTGCATGCAAATAAGATGTTTGTCCACTTTTCGCTCGCACACCGTCGCATTTAATTAGTTACGGCATCTCGGACAAGTTATATTTCCTCGCTAAATGGAAATGCTTTCTAGGCTAGAATTTTGTGTTCTGGGAATTAAGCTTGTATTATTTATGTTTAAGCGGGACCGAATATTACTCGTCTAATCTTGCAACGTCAACGCATTCTGCCACATGATTCAGGATATTTTAATATTTACCGTCATAATCAATAGAACATTACATTCTGGAAGCCGACACCAACATAGTTGGGAACTAACTAGACAGATGATGATGATGACTCAATAGAACATTACCTATAATAATTATGTCCTCATTAAATGGGTAAACCTTGGCAATGAATTGTGGTTTGATCTGAATAAAGTCAATATCGATTCAACATCGCTAAAATATAGAATAATGAATTGACAATCTTTTAAGACTTTTGTGAAGTGAGCAAATGAGTTATTCGAGTTTTTGAATTGAAAGGCGAACTGCGAACGAACTTCTATCGAAATAAGAAAGGGTTAAAAGCTCCCAACTACGAATTTGGGCCTACAGAAGTTATATTACAAAGCCATGAAAGTGTCTGAAGTTTAAAAAAAAGTGTTCTCTATATTTAGAGAACACTTTTTACGCTTTTCTTGCGAGATATTTCTCGCAAGAAACACTTTACGGTTACGATATATGCGTTTCTGCATGCCACAGCAAAAATCTCATTTATCCCAAAAGGAAACAGTACTAAGTACATACTTAATCTACGTGTATCTTGCAAAATAATCTAGTTTCAGTGCAATATTATGTCACATGATGTCACCGACGTAGGTACCTGGTAATATTAATTTCCTGCTACCCGATCGTTGTGACATGTTGCAACCAGGCAGTGAATAATAACAGGAATGAAGGGAAAATTATGTGGTCATGTTGGTGTAATCCTTTGAATATTTTATTGTTGTTTGTTTTAATTTTGTTAATTGCGTTTTATAGTTTGGGTATAATGGTTTCGCAAATTTTAGGGTATGTCAGTAGAATAAAAAGTATAGTCTTAGAAATTGTAGATTCAGCTATTATCACTGTACTTTGATTGCCAGTTTAATCAAAAAATACTTATTACTATTATTCAGAGATTTAGCAATGTTTACAATGTCCCTAATGTTATTGGTGTTGATGACGCTAGACTTCAAATATTCATCGACTCGTATACAGTCTCCGATGTAAACGAAGCTTTTGACCGGAAGAAGTTGCAAAATTTTGACGCTAGCAATCTACCACCTGGCAAAAGCGAGCTATTGCAGCAATTTCTGCGAGCAAATTATGTATATATACCATTTGGAATAATGCTCATCTGAAAAATCCAACCACATATCAACCAGACAATATCGGCTGCGTATTGAAAGATGACAAATACCAATTCAAATGGTTTTCAGGAGATCAACTACCAAGTTATGTTAGTGATTCGCTCAAAACTCAATCAGGTATGTAATTATTATGACAAATTATTGTACATAATTTTTTAATTATACATAATTGTATAAACTTGTTTATTTTATTTTTTCAGAAACTGACGAAGAAAGCGATATTGACGACGATCATGACATCGACTGGACGAGTAGTGACGAAGAAAATGAAAATATCGACGACAACGATGAAATTTATTAAAACGATTAAATATTTTTTTGACATGTAATAATTTTTTTTTTGTATTTTATAATAATAAAATAACATTTTTTACTTTATATAACATGGCTATGAACGTAATAAAATAATTTTCTTATTGGATAACTTTAAAGATCGCAATCGACTAAGCACTCGCGCTCGCACCTACAGCGGACTTTCAATGTGTCTGGCAAGGTGTAAAAATCATTAAAACTGTCCGGCTATTGAGGTAACATTTTTTCATAGGTCCCCAAGTAACATATATAAAATGTAGCTTTTATACTATAACGAAAGTATAATTATAATTTATTAAAGTTTAGGGGTGTCTGGCAGGAGGTAGCAACTGTCATAAGTGTCCGGCAATGGATGACGAGATTTCTAAAGTTATCCCTAATAAAATATAAAAAACTGAGCTTTATACTTTAACGAATTTAAGGTACTATTTTATACACCTTTACTACCTGTTACCTGCCCAAGTAACCACAAACCAAACTCTATAGTCCCTGGTCGTTCTTACCTGTATAGGGGACATGCACAGAAGAACTTTCAGCTTTTATTAAATAACGAAGGTCTGGCTTTCGTGGGCTCTTATGCTATATGGGTCAACTATACGCAGCAAGTGTACGGGACTCTGGATGTACAATTTAACAACGCGTTTAGGGTGTTTTTTAGGCTGCCTCGCTTTTGCAGCGCGTCGACTATGTTTGCTGAGGCGCACACTGCTTGTTTTTATGCAATCATCCGTAAGCGAAGCTCTTCGCTGCTCAGACGCGTGCGTAGCACCGCAAACGGCATCCTGGATGCGTTGGCAAACAGGTGGGATTCGCCACTGTTGAAGCAGTGGATGAGTGTTCATGGGAAGGGCAATCAACCCGGCGCATGCTTGTATTAAATTGTACTAACATTAGGCTAAGTTTATTGTTACTAACACTTATGGATATAATTTTTAATCCGAAATAAATTGATTTGATTTGATTTGATATACCGCACACCCAGAAGTTACCAAAAGAAATAAAGCAAAGTAGAAAACGGTACCTACATTTTATTTACGACTGATCAAAATACACTTCGACCCCTTGCACTTACGAGGACGTTATTTAATTTCCTACTAGTGCTACAAAGTAGCAATAAAATGTTTTTACACTTCAGTCTCCATTAAAATAAATCGAAGCACTCACAATCGATGGGGTACAAATTGTCCCCGGTGAAAGGTCGCCGACTCGAAGGGTTAACAATGAGGCGCCATTATTTCGTGTGAATTGAATTGGCATAGACGATTTAACTTGCTTAAGCTACGCGGATTTGTCGCTTCAATGACCTCCGGTCGATTCGACCCTCGACTTCAAAAAGCCGACTAGAATTTGTATAGCCTTATGAGGGTTAAATGATTTTTCTGTCAAATAAAATGCGTGAACCTTTGTTCTGCGGGCGCCAGATATTTTTTTCGGAAAATCGATACTTTTTTATCGAGATGAAAAAATCAGGAGGTTATTTGAACCCAACACAAAAATTCTAATCTGTGCTTTGTTTCGTTTTTGTACACGTACACAATGACCTCTATTGGATGTTTATCCCCATATTATGCTTTTTTTCAAACGGGGTTGTTTTTCATGAAAGAATGTTAAAACAGGGAACCGATCACTTTTCCGAATTTTCTTTGTTCGAATTTAACTTTACCTATTGACCGACAACTTTTTTGCGATATTCATTATTTACCATAGTTTTAGATCATCGAAGTATTATGTGTCATAGGTATTATTTTACCGAACTATATTTCGCCGATTTACAAAATAACTGTTTGCTATTTGCCGAAGCCTCTTTTAAACTTTTTTTATTTTCCAAATGATTTATTTTCCATATTATTCACCAAACCGAAACAACATTTTACGGAATATTATTTGGTCACAAATATATAGCCGATTACTTGGTAGCATTTTCAATATTAAATTAAAATAGTGACATCAAATGTCAATATGTTGTGCTACAAAATTTAGTGAGAACCGAATTTGGACTTTACGCAATCTTGTCTGCCCTACCCCTAGAGTGTAATTTAAGCCCACGGAGGCGCGGAGGGGTGGGGCGGTCCGTGAGCTGAGGAGCAAGCCGAAGCTGCGAGCTCGCGTAGGGCCGCCCTAAGCCCGCAGCGCCGGAGCCGTGACAGAAACAATGCTTGCTGCAAGTTGCATGCCTGCTGCATGTTGCATGCCTGCTTTCATGTTGCATGCTGCATGGTTGCTTGCATGTTGCATGCTTGTTTGCATGCTTGTTTGCACGCTGCTTGTTTGCATGCTTGTATGCACGCTGCATGCTTGCTTGCATTCTGCATGCCTGCTTGCATGTTGCATGATTTCAAGCTTGCTGCTTGCTTGCTTGATTCAGCAAGCATCCTTGTTTGCATGCTTTTTACTGGGACCACATAAAACCAACTATGTAACTTACAACTATGTAGTCAACTATGTGTCAACTATATAATTAACAGCAAATGTCATTTATGATAATGGAATACCGACGTTCTCAATTTTTGTTTATTGTCTACCTACGCTTAAACGCTTAAAGTAACAGCAAAAATTAGAGATGAAATAGTGTGCACAAACTTTCTAGGCGTTTGGTGAAATGAAAATGTGGTAATTAAAACAGTGGTATAATGAATATTCGGAAACATAATACTTCGAACCAAATCTTATTTCGGCTAAGTGTAACTTCAGTAAAAAGTTTTTAGACCAAATTAAATGTCGTAGTAACGAAAAAAATCGAATCGAATCGGTGAAATTATATTCGGTCAAATATTTTTTGAACTTATGATAAGTAACCGTTAAAACATGTTATATTACTAGGTTCATTTAATTAAGTGGTCGGCACATAATCTTAAAAAAATAAAACCTTTTTGCTAACCTTCCCATGCCTTTATATCCTTGAATTAGCAATATTTGTAATAACTAATCGATGTCTAATTGCAACTTTAATAGAAACTAGAAAACGAAGTACAGCAATGAGATCTCAATACCATAATCTATTATGCACGGGCATATTTAAAACTAGCTTATTAAAAAGAAATGTGATTTATATGGCTCCTGTAGTCTATAATAAAATACCTGACCAGATTGAAAACTTACCTTTGCAAAAATGTTAAAAAACGTGTCACAGAATTCCTGGTAGATAAATGTGCAGGATTTCTTAAATGATGATTTTTTGTAATATCTTTATTATCCTCTACTTTGTATTAAATTTGCATGCTATATAAGGCAGAATGTACACGGATCCTATTATATAATTTAACAACTTATTTTTATGTATCTATATTCTAAGCAAGTAAAGACCTATTCTATTCTAACTCTAAAATGACAATAAAAATAATATAGACAAGCAGCAATCGATAATCCCAATCAGTTTCGAGCAACCAACCTGTTACTTCGGCAGAAATAATAGAAAAAAATAAAATTATGATAAAACTGGGATCTCGCGACCGCCATTTATCAGAGCGAGTGTCAAAAATATCAACGTGCAAGTTTCCCTTAGTGGTTGGGAGGGCCACCAAGATTTATGCGTTGGCCCTCGGATAGTCGGCCTAGATACTCCTTAGGGAAGAGTGACGAATGTATCTCGCAGGCTTCAATTGTTTGCTAAAGCTGTTGTAATTGGTGGATCAATAGTTTTGGTAGACCTGTACTTTGTCTGTTTGGGATAGATTAGCAACGAGACTAAAATGGAAAGTACATAGTTTGAGGTCAATCCGGCAATGAAAAATTGTTTCGAATTAAGAAGTGGATGATTTTTTTTAATTTATGACCCGTCAATTTTTTCGAAGCGGAATACCTACGGTTGAAACAAAAATATTTTCCAAAGACACAAAAATAATTGTCTAAAAGTGTGTACATTCCTAGAAAAAACGAGCGTCGAAGTCAAAGTCAAAGCATTTATTTCAAATAGGCACTTAAAAGGCACTTTTGAACGTCAACATTTACATTAAAATAGAATTGATTCTAGTCGCCCCTTCCAAAATGTAGTTTCGAGTTTCCGAAAGAGGCGCCGAGTTTATGTGGTACGGAAACAACGCCCGAGCTCTACCAAGCCAAACTTTTTCTTAAGCTCGATGTGTGTTACGCGCATAGAGGAGACCGATGCTGGTTGACTAACTTTTCACTTAATGATCTATAGTTCTTAAAGTAAAATTTATCATGAGTAATAACATTTAAAAAAATAAAACATTACATAAAAATATTTCATAAAAACTTTCTATAGCCATAATTATTCAAATTCTTAATATAATTAACCCTATAATAATAGGTCTTTACCTATGAAATTGCCGTTTTGTATGAAAAAATTTAAACGAATTTTTTTCATGTATTTTTTATTTGTATTAATCGAAGTAATCACCCATGCAATCAATGCATCTTTGCCATCGCAGTGGCAGTTTATTGATGCCCTTCTTAAAGAAATCAGCTGGACGGGAGGCAACAAATTCTTCAAAGGCATTTTGTACTGCCTCTCGGGTATTGAATTTTCTTCCCGCCAAGAAGTTATCCAAATTCTGGAAAAAGTAGTAGTCTGTAGGCGCAAGGTCTGGTGAGTAGGGCGGATGACGGAGAGCTTGCAACCCCAGTTCTTGCAACTTGGAGACCGTCTGCTGTGCAGTATGAGGTCGCGCGTTGTCGTGCAGGAGCAGCGGAGACGAGCGATTGACCAATGCTGGTTGGAGATGTGCCAGCTTCTCCATCATTGTGTTCAGTTCTTCACAGTACACATCTGCAGTAATGCTCACCCCGTTTGGTAAGAAGCTGTGATGAATCACACCGGCGCTAGACCACCAAACAGTGACCATCACTTTTCTAGGGGTAAGTTTTCGTTTAGGGCATTGTTTAGGTGCTGAACCAGGATCCAACCAACTTGCTGAGCGCTTGCGGTTATCAAACAGAATCCATTTTTCATCGCAGGTAACAATGCGGTTCAAAATTCCTTCATTTGTGTGTCTGTTGAGCAGTGCAAGGCACGTCTCGACGCGTACTTCGCGCTGACGATCATTGAGTTCGTGGGGCACCCATTTGTCAAGCTTTTTTACCTTGCCAATTTGACGCAAATGGACCAATATTGTTTTGACGCTAACGTCGAAAGCTGCTGCTAATTCAGCCGTAGATTGTGTATCATCAGCTTCCACAATCGCCTTTAATTCGTCATTGTCGACCAAAGTCTTCGGACGACCGCGAGGTTCAATTTTCAGGTCGAAATTTCCAGAACGGAAGCGAGCAAACCAATAACAGGTGGTGCGTTGGTTTGTAGTGTTAGCTCCGTAAACGTCGTTGATGTTGCGTGCCGCTTGTGCCGCGTTGCTGCCACGACGGTACTCATATTCCATAATTACTCGAATTTTTAACGTATCCATGATGACGAAAAAGATTGAAATGCGATGAAAATGTAACACTAATCAATAAACAAATGACTACTTTTGGAAAAAAAAATCCATGTTTTTAAAATAAAATTAATTTGAAATTAGAATTCTTACCCAAACAAAAAATATTTTGATTTGAAATGGCCAGTACTGCAAAACGGCAATTTCATAGGTAAAGACCTAATATCACATGATTTCTTGCGTTTTAATATTTAATGATTAAACATCACTATTTGATAGTGGTATTTTATTCAATGTAGGTATAATGTTATAATTAAGTTAATGTTTTAATGAAAATTTTAATTTTAATAATTTTATTTAATGAGAGTGCAATAATTAAGTTAATGTTTAAATGAGAATTGAAATTTTAACAATTTCATATAATGAAAATGTTTGCATGCCGAATGGTGAAATATGGCAGAACTCTGCATTGTGATACCTACAACTACTTATGTATTACCCATATTTGCAAATAAATTCTATTCTACTGGTTTTGCAGAATCAGAAATCTTAGTTAACCTACTCGAGGATGACCCACCCGGGGTAGGTTACCGATAGGCCTGGGAAGGTTGACAGTTATTAAGTAGAATACTAATTATGCTAGTGTACATTATCAGAAGGGATAAACAATTAAACAATATTTCTATTCAATTAGAGATTTAGATTACGAGTAGTTTAAATTGTTTAGTTTTGTAAAGCTTACCTTACAAAACTAAACAATTTAAACCGATTCTAAAGTTCACAACAAAAACATTAACTTTCTTTGCAATTGACAGTCTCATATTCTCATGTTTTGCCTCATTTTCTTTTAATTTATCACGTATGTCTTTTTGAATGTCAAAGTCGTTTGCCACTGATTTAACGCTTATTTTGTCAAAAATAACTTAGTGTAACATCTCTTAATAAGTCAACATGCCCTGTTGTCAACCAGCCCCCAAACGCTATTTTTCTTTTTGATGACCTGGCTAACCTAAACACTTACTTCGATTTGAAAATAACACTATATTATATGGTCCACGAATCTTATGCAAACTTTTGCATTACTAAACAAGTAGTTTACCATCAATATGTAGGCTTTGGAACAAAAAATATACGATAGTCAAATTTCACTTTTGGTTATGATTTATCATAATCGGTCATTCATAGTAGACATGGGTAGCTCGTGAGCGAGTGATAGAAAAGAGCTAGCTCTTTTTGATGGACGTCGCTCTCGCTCACTCACTCGTTCGCTAAGTAGCTCACTAGCTCAGTTAGCTCTTAGACTCTCAGTACCTCAGCAAGACACCGATGACCGACCGAAGTCAGCGGCCGAACGGCTCATTCGGTTCGCTTCGGAATATTTCGGATCGCATAGTTCGTTCTTCCAACAATAGCTCTTCGATACAATACGTCATTGTAGACTATCATACGACATAAATCACTGTAAATCTATCTTTATGGCCATAGCTTTAAAGTAGAAAATACTTTGGTATTGCATTGTTTATTTTTTTGCGTGTTATTTACGTAAAGTCAACATTTTATAAACAAACAGAAGCACTTATTTAACTTAACAACTCCAAACTTCCAAAGAGCTATTGACAATGACTATTGAGCGGGCCGAGTCGTTTCCTTCGACACGCGTGCAGCGTGAGTCAAATGAACTAACAGTCGGCGTCTGAATCACTGAGCTATAGAAGAGCTAGTGAGTAATAAAGAGTCCAAACTTCCAAAGAGCTACTCACTATTGAGCGAGCCGACCCGTCTCCTTCGACGCGCGTGAGGCGTGAGTCAATTGAGATAACAGTCGGCGTCTCGGCGTCTGTGTCACTGAGCTATAGAAGAGCTAGTGAGCTAGAAGAGTGATATAGCTCTTTAGAGTGAAAGAGCTAATCGCTCTTTTTCTTTTCAGTAAGCTACTTCGCCCATGTCTAATTCATAGTCATAATCGTCTTTTGCACAAATATAGGGGACCGAGATGCATCCTCTAATGTGATTAGGTGCCCCAAAAGTCGTACTATTCACCAGTTCTTGGCAGTTAGTCTACCTACCTTTATAGGCAACCAGTCCCGGTTTCCTCTACTGTGTTATTGTTACTAATGGATTTCAATAATCGAAAACTTATTGGTCCCAGTACCGTCCGAATTCAGATATACGAGTACTATAGGTATTTAGAGTAACCGCACTACATTAAAGTCGGGAGCCCGTTTAGCTGTCTATCGGTGGTCTCGTTGTGGCAACGCGGTTTACTAAGTAGCGGTTAAAGGGTTAATCCTAGCTAATGAAACTGGCCAATTGACGTCGATTATGTTCGTCACAATATCAATACTTGAATGTGTACATTAATAAATGTCTCTTAACATTTCAATCGAAAAGATAAACTGACTAGGTAAATCAATTATGAAGAAAGAAATAATTCTTCATTTGTTACTTATGCGTTATTAGTTAGTCATAGTTGTTTGTTTAAAAAATATCTATCTATATATTAATATGTGAAACCACAACCTTGTAGGTATCCCTTTTTACGAAAATTAAGCGGACTGGAGAGAGTGAAATTTGGCACAGATAAAATGTATATGGAGAAGGAATGCAGAAAGCGTATTTGATTTCGGTCGAATTTTGTATTTTTAATTATGGTCAAATTTGGACCACTGGGTGACTGCTAGTTTAATTAAATAGGCATCGGCAATTTTAGTGTTGATACAAAGTAGTAGGTACCTACGTACTTACTAAAAGAGCTCTACGAATTAGGTCCTAAAACATTCCTATTTCTGTGAGCACTACCTAAGGCATTGCTGTGATCCGGCTTAAAAGGTATACCTAACATACAGACATACTGAGACTTTAAGATTTGTCTCTTGACTTTGGCGGCTATAACTTTTCAGTTGGGATGCTAGCCAAGATCATACGTCTACCTACCGCATACCCCCATGAATAGTACGCATACTACGTATTAGGAGTGGGCGATACAAATCGTATATAGATACAATATCTATATAAATCGGCACAATATCCAATACCCATATATCGGACGGCACTGAATCTATATATCAGATATCCGCGAATATAGCGCGATGTGTCGCAGAACTACACACTATACCGATATCGTATCAGATATTCGAATTTCTTTATTCGCTTATTAGTAACTCAGTCAGTCCTAAGCCTGAGAAAAGTATGAAGGAAAGTTCAATTCACGGGTAAAATAATTGATAAAAATATAAATCTAAAAAACCGAAACGACTGTATTAGTTTCATTTCAGTGTCATATTATCAACACTACCAAAAATACATTCACTGATTTCGAGTATACAGTTACAAATAAAATACATGCATGTATGTAGATATTCATGAATCGAACAAAACCGAAACCTAAAAATCACGGTACCACTTTCGTTTACGAGTTCCACACTGATTCAGCCAATATATAGATACTGAAATATATAGATACCGATATCCTAAACCGATACATAGATACGATTTGATACAGTGTAAAAGCGATATTACCCATGCCTACTACGTATACTCCTGTACTCCTGCTTTCTAACTCCAAAAACATTAAATTCGTACCTATTCCACAATTTTTCAAACTTGCGTCCAAACATCTGATGCGGTTTACCAACTCAATATTTCTCCATTGCTTCAGAGACCATACAACTTGTTAGAAAGAACCACGAAATACTTTGCTATTTTATATATTTTCCATGTGATGCATTGTTTCCATGTATGGGAGCATATTCGATATCAATTTGGCAAGAAAACAGCGTCATCTGTGTTGCGATGCCGCAGTTGTAAATCAAACACATTATTTATCTTTAAAGGACGCTTCAGGAAGTGTGGAGTCCAAGTTATAAAAGTGAGAGAACGTACACCACTGTACATATCCCGCGTACGCTACATCACTAAGGCTGAAGACATCGTGGAGTACGTGCGCCAGAAGACGAGATACCGAGGGTACCGTTACTGGAGTCACACCGCAACGTTTACTTCAAAACATTCGGGGTGCGTTCACCGAATTGTTATCTGCCCGTCGTCATGGAAGAAGACTTTTGGCTGCAGAACGTGGTGTTCCGTCCCTTCAGCAGACAAGTACCACAGGACAGCACACGGACAAGCTAGTAAAGTGAACTGCTACTCCCATAGTATAAGCTATACACCGAGAAATTTTAATGGTTGTTTTCCCGCGGCAGAATAACTTGCCATAGGGATTACTTTCGAAGCATAGAGTAAAAGTATAAAAATAAAGATCTTTTTGTTTTAAAATAATGGAAAAAACATTAATCAACTCGAAAAAGTGAGAATCAATAGTAAAACTAGAGGTCACTTGTAGATAGGTACTACTCGAATCGCACGCGCCGGCCACAAAGGAAACAGCGATGCATTAAATGTTCAAAGCAAAATAAACTTTCGCACGTGGTGATTTTTCACATGGTTATCAGCCATTTTTTATTTCCAATATTTTATTTGTTTATAAAACGATTGTAGTACCAATATAAAACCATTTCGCTGTGGGAAAGCAACCATTAAAATTTCTAGGTGTATATTTAGTTTTGTGTGATATTTTTAATATATTATGTTAGTTTGTAAGGGCTCTATGGCTCAGAGGAGTGTTTTTGGGCTGCTTTCTATGGGCCATTATAGCCTGAAATAAATGATTTATTATTATTATTATAATCAAGAAGGTACTTTATCACTGTCTTGTAGGCATGGAAAAAAATCTAGAACGTACTTAATCACTGTCATGTAGGCATAGAAAAAAAGACACAGGGTCTTACTTAGATGAGGTATAATTTTGTTGAGAATTAACGTGTTCTTAATGATATTAGGTAGAAATCAATGACATAAGATAGAAGCTTATAGCCATAAATGGTTTTCCAAAATATTTTTTTATTAGAAGCCTAGGAGTAGCAGTCAGCGTTTTCTTATCTATGCTTCCGTTTATCCAATTCGCGTCCTCTTATGACTTTAACCTCCTCGGAAAGGGACGAAACACCTAAATCTTCCGGACAATAATGTTTCCAGATAAAAACGGGCCTGATAACGAGTGTTATACGGGCCCTCTAATGTACACAGAAGGCCGTTTTACAAACGTTTTAAATAATCACAATAGGTCCGGTTTTCTTACGCGGTTAGATGTTTTTGTGTTAAAAAAATGTTCGAATTTGTTTGTATCATTTCGCGGATTGGTTTTTTCTGCATGAAATCTTGTTAAGCCGCTTTTATTGTCTATGTGAAAAAGTAGTGTCATCGTTATGTAATCACCAAACATGGTGAAATGGTTAGGTGAAGACGATGAAAGTATTCATAAGATGTAAAATAGCTAGATTGGCTAAACCCTTAAAAGGGTGAATACTAGGTAATATTGAGTCTCACAACTAGGAAACGATTCGACGGTATAGTCGGCTTTCCGAAATAACTAGTTATGTTTTATACTGCGTACCAATTAGCTACCTGAGGGTGAAAAATATATAAGCGGGTACTTACCTATCTCAGTCTACCATCAGTACATTATTTAGAGCCTAAAAAATATATTTTTAAAAGCAATTTACAGAAGAATTTTTTTTTTTGTATGTTTTGATTACATATTATACACTAATGAAGATCTGTATTTTATGGCATAAATTAAAATAAAATTATATTTTGCACTACAGACAATTAATAATTTCAGTAAATATCGAAATATTGTAAAGGTTTCAGCACTCTGAAAACTTTTAACAGCTTGGTTTCTTTTCAGATTCCATTCAACCACATTTGCTTTTTTTTTCGCTAGTGCTAAAATATTTATTTTAAAAAGGTTCCCATTATTCTTTGAAACGTTAACGTAAAAGATATATGTGCGCAAAGCTTATCTAACAAAGCATAGCATTTTATTTTGCAAGGTATCTCAAATGCATTTTTAAGTATTTTAATGGCCCTAAGAAAGTTCACTTAATTTGTTTTGAAATGAATTCATTGTGTGACTTGATAAGAATTTTATAACAATAGAAAACCGGCCAAGTGCGAGTCGGGTTCGCAGACGAAAGGTTCTGTACCACGAGGCAACGACGCCGAACGTTTAACTTTTATTAACTTTATTTTATTATTTGTTGTTACAGCGGCAAAGCAAATACACACTGCGAAAATTATAACTGTCTTACTATTACGGGACATGAGATACAACCCACTGACAGGCAGACAGACGTATAGCGGGAAATTAGTAAAGGGTTCTCCTTGTGCCAAGTGAACGTTGCACTCCGTTTCAGTTGCTGGACAGTTTTGGTTAACCAAGCGACTTTCTAATAAGACAATGACGGACCTGCGGTAGGTACAGAAGACCCAGGTGGATCGAATACTTTTAAGCTTATATGAGCAGTATGGATGACTTGAAACAAGTTTTGAACAATCTTGGCATTAAGCCGCAGGCAGAATATGAAAAACACATGCACATAATTCTCGGTCCTTTAGTCAAGCAATATAAATTGACAACCTCGTCGGAACCAACCCTGAATGAATTCACACAAGTTATTCATGCCACACATTCATTCAAACGAAGTTACGCCGTTCAACCTCTTGATCTAACGGTGGCAAATCATCATCTGTATTACATAATCTGTGAATACTAATCAGGGAGGATCCCGGGACAGATGTAACAAAATTAATATGTATCGCGGTTCGTGGATTTCCCCAGTGATGTCGTGTCAAATATACCTTATTAGAATCGCGGGTAGGGATGTTAGGTTCGCGGGTATTCCATTCAATTGTTTTAGTTTCATCGACTTGAGAATCGATTATGTATTTTAAATCTAAAAGCTTCTGAATATTATCTAATGACACGCTTTATATTAGCTTCACTTGTATGTTTGTCCCGTGTGGTGCCGGGCGTAAAAGAATAGCACCATCCCATTTCTTCTAGTGGGTTTCGTAGAAGGCGACTAAGGGACTTACTAGAGAATGGGCAGCAGCTTCTCTATGCATTTTACCACCATACTGCTATCGCCAACCCGCCTGCCAAGCGTGGCGATTATGGCAAAACCCCCTGGTGGACGTCTTTCGGCTGAAATGATGATGATGATGATGATGATGTATGTGTGTTTGTTTGTATGTAACCGATTCCTTAGAGCGCGATTTTGACCCACTTTAAACGGTCAGATTTCATTGAAACTTTGTAAACTTATCGAAGACCGATGACAATTCAATAATTTAAAAAAAAATGAGAAAAAGGAAAAAAAAACACTTTTTTGTAGTTAGCAGAACTAAAAAATAGAAAATAAATAATAGTTTAAAAAACACGCTTTAAAAACCTAATTAAAAAAGAGAAAATAATTTAATTCAATTATAAAGCGTGGGGTGTTTGACATTAAGTGATTATAAAAATACCTCAAAAAGCACGCCACGCTTTTTAATATTAGTAGGATTTGCAAGATCATTGAACTTTTCTATATGGTATCCCTCAACTTCATCATCTAACTAGCCATTACCTATGTCCTGTGGCGGACTTACCCATTTCCCATCATCGTGGATATTCGTTTGCAAATCTACTACGTAATTCCAAATAAACCAATTACAGGCGTACTTAATAATTAAAACTACGATATACAAAATAAATACTAAAAACAAAAGGACACTTAGGCGTCGAAGTATTCCTCCGCATCGCTGTCATCAGGAAACATGCCCAGAAGACTGTCAGCGTTGCCACGTTGAATGGCAATGCTAATTCTTTGGCCAAAGAACGACCCAGCCCTCTGGTCACGTGAAGTGTCGACCAGCCGGCGAGAAATTTCCTTAAAAAGGAGACGTGCACTCGGGCCCCATGACCCGAGCGTTTCGACCCCAAACGGCACAAAACTGTAGTTACCCATAAGGGTTACTTTTTAATTGAATTAAATTATTTTCTCCTTTTTTAGTTTGGTTTTTAAAGCGTGTTTTTTAGTTGTTTTAACTATTATTTATTTTTGTATTAAACGAGATGACACTACATGTTATTAACTATTGCGGGGTATTTGGTTGAATATTTTAAAAATACACTTGTCTTAGCTTTGTAAGAGTCTATAAAAATAAAAGTATTAGATATCTATTTATTCTCAGCATTTAAGCGAGAATGTGGAGTGAACCGGTAACATATTAGGAATTAATGAACCAAAGAATTAGCTAGACACATTATTATTGTGAGTAATAAATCATATTGTTGGGCTTAGCAGGCTTTGCTTGTAACTGAAAGTTAGCTGGACTTTTCTCTTAAGAGTACAGATTCTGCGAATAAAGTTAATATTTTAGTAGGGAATATAATAATGCGATTTTTCTCATAACTTTAATAATAATGGGATTCGAGTAATAACGATACACCTATCTGTATGAGAGATTTATTTATGTTTTAACTACACAACCGGATTCCCCAGGCAGGCTCACAACCGCATAAATCGACTATATATATTTTAGAATTCGAGTCGCAACACTAGTGACACATGTCCGGATACAGTTAAATGAAGGGATATCGCGATGAACCGAAACCCTTTGAGCGTCGACTGGTGTCAAAATTAATTTGTTCACATTTAAATATGTGGATACAGTGGAGAATTAGGTTACACACAATTTTGTTTATTAATTGAATTTTATGCAAATCGTTGAGCGGATATTTGGAGCGGATTTTAAAATAGATTGATTGACTACCGGGTAATGAGAATGGACAACTAATTACGGTCGTAATTTAATTAATATGCAGTGAAAAGTATATTTACCTATATTGATGCTAGCAAATTTTCTTAAAAAAAAAAAGAAATGCTATGTTGTTGTTGTTTGCACAACATTTCAATTAAGATGTTCAATCCATTCTCAGTGCAGTGTTCTCGAAATATACTTGAATACTTTTCTCTCTGGCTACTTTTAACTTAAGATCAAACATGAAAATTTAAATAAAAGTAAGAAAACTCAAATTTTGCAGGCCAGCAGTAGCCTACTCTACTACATTAAAGGCAAAATTCTACGAAACATTCGCCAAAGTGCTACAGTTTTTAAGCATCGCCGTCGTCGCAAAAAAATATACTGACAAAACGCTATCATAGAAGAAGTAATTTTTAAAGAAACAATTTCGTTGTACTTTCACTGTAACCAATATCTAGGTATCGACATTCCGAGGTAGCTGAGAGCTGAGTATCAATTGTAGAAGGTAGGTCACTGCGGTTCTAGTAAGCGTTTATCCACTATAGCGATGTGCCACACCGACATCCAGGAAAGTGGCGGTTCTGGAGACCGAGTGTTTTGAGGATGTGAGAAATTTTTTTAAAGGTTTTGTTTTATATTACTTGACAAAATTATAACAAAAAAAACCATTACCGTCTGTAGGAAATAAATGACCCTATTTCATCGGGAATTAGAATTATCAACTTGTTACAGAATCCTTTATATATTTCCACAGAATTAATTTTATAACGAAAATTACAAAAACCCCACAGAGATTAAAAATATCCATATTATTATGATCAGCTTACACTCTCTGTGGCGTAAAGAGAACGGTCAGAATTGGATGCAATAGAGTAAACTCAATGAACAATCTAGATTTGTGTAGATGTTTCCCTATGGATGTTTTAGAACCTAATTGTCATCATCGGTCCACCGTCTTATTTGGCATCAAAATGACAATTACTGAACACATTTGGCATCCCCCCCTAGGGGCAGAGAGAGGGTACCGCGACACTAATTCAATCAATTTGGCGGATTGATACATCGTGTACCGTATAACCTCCATCGAAGGTAATGCAGTGGTTAGTTGACACCCTTAGGGAAATTAACGTTACAAATGTGACGATTCAATATACATAAATGTGTTTGTATATTACACTAGTCGGAATACTAGTTGGTTAATGTACCTACAGGTCTTTTGAAAGAGAGATGGCATCTTTCCACTGACATTAAAATTTCTATGTTATTGAGAACTTTCTAACAAAACCAAAATTTAAGTTCAGTCAGGTTTATTTGCGTAGTTTTCTTAGGGCTGATTTTACCAAAGAGAAATATCTTTTATCCGTGGAATAAAATTGACGACTGACAGTTCTAGTATGGAAAAACTGTCAAAAATTCAGAATTTAAACGCAAGATAAGACTTATTCTAGGTATAAACATTTGGTAAAATTCACCCTTGGTGGACTAAATACTCTGGAGTGGGTTTTGATTTCTGTCCAAATCAAAGTATTTTGTGTTTCCTGATACATTATGTACTTGTTCCGGATATCATGGGAGTTTAAGAAAGTTGTTTGCACAAACTGGAACTTTGGCAAATGTTAATTTGGTGTAAATTCCGATGATTACACGTGTGTTATATATGTATTCAATTACTTCTAATTGTATAATATTCCTGCAACATTACCATATCGAACACAAAAAAGAAACTTATAAATAACGGTAGCCGATGCAAAGTTTTTCGAAAATTAATATCAGCATCGATTCGAACCCTCGGCCACGGTTTCCCGGTGTCGCAAATTGTTGTGTGGTCCAAGTCTCGAACGACATTCCCAAGAATTAGACAATCCAATACCAATCCAATTATTTACAATGGAACGGGAGCCAAAATATACGTAAATATTTTTAGAAACTTCCTGCTAGTTATTAGCCTACGCTAATATCATAAAATGTCTCGTTTTAACGAACGGGAGGCCAAACCTTGCGATGCAAATATTAGCATATTATGAACTCTTCTGTCGTTGCAGCTCCGTGGGCTGTCTGTCACCAGCGTGAAGCCAGCTAAGATGAAGGCTGATCTATATTATGTGATATCTGACTTGCAAAAGGCTCTTTTACGTGTTTTTAATATTGTATTATGTATGGCAATATTAAAGGAAGTTTTGCCCTCAAAAAAACTTGTTTCACTCGGCTAGTATATAGTAGCTGGGTACGGTAGTGGGTGTTTTATTTTGTAATACTACGATATCGAAGAAAAACTTAAGTCACGACAGTTTAAAAAAAATAGATGAAATTCGTTCATTACTTGCACCACGTCTCAATTTGCAAGTTTCGTGCTTACAGCAAGTTGTACGGAACCCGAGCCGGGGGCATTGCTTTCTTTGTAGTGTTTATTTAGATCCACCATTTTTCAAACCCCTGCGCCATTTCTTACGACGTTTGTTAAGACTTTCGTGACAACAGTTGTTTCAAAATGCAAAGTCTACGACATCCTGAGCTGGTCGTATATCAAATAATGTTAGTCTATTGCAGGAGTAATAGTGTTCTGTGGTCTATTGTATTGATGTGTCAGGAAGTCATGCATTCGTAAAATTTATTTTTTTAAATGTTTTAGCGACATATTCTATATTTTGGATAAATAATCTTGTGTTATGAATTTATTAGTAATTTATTATTTTGTCAAAGTATTTTAATTGATATAATAATTCTTGTTAATCACTAATTTTGAGCGAAGTTGCCAGAGGAAATTGTATTGCGGTGGGTAAATAAAAATTATAAGTTGGTTACGTTTTTTTTTTTTTTTTTGAGGATGGGAAATTATCAAATAACTTCTCCCGCTCTGGGTGGAGCAGGAGGGCGTGTCAGACTTTTACTGACTAAAACCCACCCGTGTTCCCTCAGTTGCCTGTGTGCCAGGGGCGACGGTATCTCTTTCGAACAACCCGCACCCCTGGCAGGCATCGGCCCTTGCGGACCCCACCCTTTGGTGCTGACATCTCTTTGAGGCGCGCGTGGAACACAACGCACCGTCGACCCGGGCTTGGTCCTTACCGGACAGCGAGCTACCCATTACTCGCCGTCCGCAAGCCCGCGCCTACGGTGGCCGGGAATCAGCCTGGGATTCCCGACGCCCAGGGCTTCTCCCGCGGCGACTACGGCCGTGAGGGCGCATATACTGCCTAAGTTGGTTACGTTACGTGTTTTATTCCTGGCCAAAAGGTCAGCAGTCATAGACTTCTTTTATTTAGAAAAACATGAAAAGTGTATCTAAAAAATGCAGAAATATATAATTTAAAAAAAAAGAGTGACATTTTTATGAAAAGATCCGTGTTCTATTAGTTAATCTGAAGATATATACATTCATAATTGTCTAGTGGGGGCAGTGACACAATTCATAGTCGATCATTCAAAATAGAGTGTAAAATGAACGTGATGTGTATATCTCACTATGAAATGTCGTTGTCCTTTAACGATTACAGAGGTAAGTAGGTAAAACCATTTTGTTAACAAGTTAATTAAGTTTGCGCAAAATTAAAATACAATTTTACTTTTAAGCGTTTAAGATAAAAAAAAAATCTAGAAAAGACAATGTTTGTGAAGTAGTCATGCACAACAATCAAATACTAAAGGATTTAATAGTGAGATATGATGAGCACCGCCATACCACTGAACCGTTTTTATAGGCGATGATATCGGTATTTACCACAAAGCAGAGCCGTTTCGCCATTTATATTAATAAGACGACCCGCTGACCGTAGATGTCGCAGGCGTTAGATAGGTCACAAAATTGTGTATTAATAAATAGCTAACTGCTATCGCACCAGGACAGCACTATGGTGGTATGGTACGATCCTAACCATACCACCAGGGGGTATGGTTCAGACCCACCATACCACCAGGGGTATGGCCAGTGGTATGGTGGGTCCGGCAGAAAAATGAAGACGTCTGTTTTAATTGTTACTGAGACGACACACAGACGTAACAAAATAAAATACTTGACAGCGCGTCTAAAGGTTTAACGAAGCCAAACTTAGTTGAGTTGATTTTAGAACGATTTTGACAGCTGTCAACTTGATGTAACCCCGGGTATCTATTGAGAAGAGTTAGGAGACGCGGTTCGCCAAGAGTAAGATCGCTGGGATGAATCGAAGCCGGCATTGATTTAATGGTGATTTATTGATTTATTGACGATCATTGTGACTACCCTTGCAATGCAGTGAGTTGATTGGTTTGCGCTCGCGCCTCACTTAGTCGTTTGCCCGTTGTTTACATTATTGTTCATTTCCTAAAGTGATCAGAGATTTTTGATTATTCAGAATATTATTGACTTTCATTTACTTACATCTCCTCGCCCATATACCCATGCATATGAGATAATATGATTTCTTCTGGTAAGGACGACGTACCTATAGCAGTTTATTGTGAAAAGGTCATTATATTATTTTTACTTTTGTTGGTATTATGAAGAACTAGTTCGTCTCAGAATACTATCAAGCTTAAATTAATGTTTGTATAAACAATTGATCCCAAGAAGTGGTCTAAAATAAAGTGGTATCTAATTTTGAACCTAAACAAATAAAACCAGTCTCAATCAAGTGTTCTGACCTTGTCTGACAAACTAATTGAATATGTCTCCTTCAGGAGTTGCGCTTCAGTAAATTTGCTTTAGGCATTCATCCGTCTACGATATTCGAGACGGTTTGTACAACAAGGCTATTTTTCTATTTTGGTATTGATACCGATCCTTGCGAGGACGTGATCTCGTCTTAATTCGTATTTATTACAATATCGTTTTGATGTTTGTGGGCATTATTAGGCCGTGATTTGTTATGTAAAAAAATCTTTATTTTATTTTATCGAACTTTCCGTAAATGAAAATGATAAACTTTGAAAAAATAACCATTTTTAGTATATTTAACATTTTCCTGTTAACTATGTTTCCTCAATTTTTGTTGACAAGGTACGTATTTTTATTTTTTTACCTTTACGCATGATTCAAAATGAAAATTGCTGTTAAGATTTTGTCCAGAGTTCATACCCATTTGCCCAGCCTATTTAACGACTTCGCGATTTCTTTATATGTAAGGTATCATACACATTACCTTCTGGAATAAATTCTTTAAATGATGTTGAAAGCCGAATCAAAATCCATACATTTTTAAGACGGAATGAGCTAGCCTTTGGTTCTGGCTGTCATTTGTGTATATTTGACAGTCGTTACGGGTCGTCAGAAACCCGAAAGTCTGATAACCAGTCTTACCAAGCGGTATCGTATTACCCAGTAGCTGGGTTGTGGAGGTCAGATAGGCAGTCGTTTCATGCAAAATACTGGTATTTAGCTGCAACTGGTTAGACTGGAAGGCGACCCCAAACATAGTTAGGAAAAGGTTAGACAAATGTTGATGAGCTAGCATTGAGACCTAATATTATCAGCGTCAGCGATCATCTTAAATAAGATATTATTTAAGATGATCGCTGACGCTGATAATATTAGGTACGTATCGGTACGGTTAACATTCCTTTACAAAGTGTATGGACTGTACAAAGTATTAAATGTAAACCAAAAAGCTTTCAGCGTGTAGTTTCGTTTTATCTCAAAGGCTTACTTTTTCTGCTATTTCTCAATTTCCCGCGCGGTGTTATCAAGATGGCACATGCACGTATGGTTTTTTTTTAGTTTCGAAACGGCGTGAGAGCCCTATCTAAATTAGTTTTCTCAGTTTAGTAGTTTTTACGAGGTGGATGTGTAAAAAGTGAACGATAAAAGCAGTGGCGAAAATGTAGAATGAATTTCTTTCAGATAATGTGCGTATATTGTTTACTTATAGTCAGTTAGTTTGTTAACATTTGCTTAAAGAAATTATTGTGTGATTCCAAGGCTTTGTTTCCTAGAAACATTTCGGGCTAGCGGTCTAGCCAGCCAGAGTCTGAATAAAAAAGGGTTTAACTCTTAAGAAAAGTAAGAAAGCAATCTTGCAAAGTTTAAGTGAGTTTCAGAACAGTCTAAGTGGCATACGAATTAAATTTAAATACTATACGCTTAAACAGAGCAGGATTCTGGCTGTCCCACTAGTGAGTGTGAGTGATTAGGTACTTACCTTTGCTTATACGAACATGTGAAGCAAAAAAAGAATTTTGTAAATCCGTCTATATAATTATGACGGAGTTATGCCCGAACATCCTACCACCACTCCTAACCGTTAAAGAGTTGTACTTTCCTTCATCAGCTCAGCGTCATGAGATGATGATGACCATTCGCAAATGTCACAATAGCTTTAGAAAATATATGAAAATATATGTTAATACCTATAACATTTGAGGGTTGCCCTCGATTGCCCTGGGATTCCATCATCAGATCCTGATTAGGTACCAATGGAACAACCTCAGAAGTATACTTTTCCAAATAAAAAAGAACTTGACAATCGGTCCACAAATGGGGGAAATCGGTGAACATACATAAAAAAAATACATAACCTCCTCCTTTTTTGAAGGCGGGTGAAAAAAAACGTACTTATAAAAGATAAAAGTAGCAGTTGTATTTATTTTAAGCTTTAATGCTAAGGCACACATTACATTATTTTTAATGACGTCCTTACTTACCTTTTGCTTGTAGACTCCGTTGTTTTTCTTGTGTTTCATATAGTCTAGGTTAGCTTGTACCTAAGGTAGCTATAAGTTTTGGTTTAAAAACAACTTCTCAATGTTTTAAAAGAAATAATCATTAAGAAAACAAAAAACAGATTAATTTTGCTGACGCATATATTTTTACAAAATAACCCTTTATAGTAATTAAATTGCTCACACATTTAAACGTAGATCCACTAGTTGCTGTGTTGCTGTAACTTGCAAGGATGTTTAAATAAACTTAATTCAAAGCCTCAAGTGGGAAGGAAGCGCAAAGTAAAATAAACGAAAGTAATCACAAGCCAGCCTCCTTCCTTTGCTTTTTAAGACTACAAACACTAATGCGAAATAGCCCCTACAAAACAAAAAAAGTTAATAGTAAAAACGCATGAAAAACGAACATACAAAACTCAAGGCGCTTTTCTGGCAAGCCGCTGCCGGATGCAAAAGCTAGGACTAAATAAGGGCGCAAAATAAATGGTCTCAGAAATTCCACTCCGTCTTTAAAATTAAAATTAGTAAAAGGAGTTTCACACCAAATTTTTATGGAAAACATAAAACGTCATTTTTACGGGAAAAATAAAACCTCATTTGGCTCAGGCTAGAATGACTGCTGATTTAATTTAATTTTAATAAAATCGTCATTCACATTCATATATGAGTGGAGCAGACACATCCTGAATTGGAGACGGCATAGCGGCAATCCGACGACCTTAAAATAGTGGCCGGGACAGACTGGATGCGGAAGATGGAGGACAGAGTGTTGTGACGCAGCCTAGGAGAGGCCTATGTCCAGCAGTGAACTGCGAGGCTGACTTGTTTGATTGAGTTGTGAATAATTCACAACGTCATATGGCGCAGGGTTATTAGATTATCTTCTAACCCTTCTGCTTTGGTTTCATTGTAATAAAAGCAAGAATAAGTGTAAAGCTAATGACTCGTTTGAGCACGGTGTTGCTCGTTTGTTTCGGAAACGGCTCGGGGTCTTGCTTTTCCTCTCGCGTCTTTGTTTTTGTTTCTTGCTTCATTTCGTTGCAAGACTGCGATTTTGCAAACGTGTTGCACAATCCGCTTATTACGTATGCACGTTCGTGTCGGCGTTCTAAAGAATAGTTTTTGTTTTATTCGTGTTAACTTTTGTTTTACGTTTTAATATCTACTTATATAGAATCGGTATGTAAATAAATTTGCAAGTTATAGTGGAAAACAACCGAATTCCAAAAAAACACTACAAAGTGAAAAACAACTTTTATTTCGGAAGTCGGTGACTTTGGATATGTTTTTTAAATTTTCGTTACCGCCTTCCGAAATTAAAGTTAATTTTCACTTTGCAGTGTTTTTTTGGAAGTTGGTTGTTTTTTTTTAAAAGATTTTTTTTTTAAATGTGTTTTATTTTCACTTTTTAGTTATAGTACCTACCTACCCCACACAATTCGAAATTTCATCATCCTTGGGGTCAAAACAATGCATATTTATGCGATAGCAGCAATCGCAGTTTGTTTGCTGTAATTTTTTTAAGAGTTCCGTTGTCTGTCTCCGAAACGCATCATCAGATCTATTTGAAAAATGAGACCAATTCGGAATAAACCCCTTTCGAACAAAAAAAAGATTTTTGCAAATCCGTCTGTATAATAATATGACGGAGTTATGTCAGAACATCCTACAACTTCTAACCGTTAAAGAGTTGTACCTTCCTTCATCAGCTCAGAGTAATGAAATGATGATGACCATACGCAAATGTCACAATAGCTTTAGAAAATATATGAAAAACATTGTTAATACCAATAACTTTTGAGGGTTGCCCTCAATTTCCCTGGGATTCCATCGTCAGATCCTGACTTGGTGCCAATGGGACAACTTCAGGAGTATACTCTTTCAAATAAAAAAAGAATTTTGAGAATCGGTCCACAAATGGGGGAGAAATCGGTGAATATACATAAAAAAAATACATACAGTCGAACATAAATCCTCCTCCTTTTTTGAAGTCGGTTGAAAATAAAAAGTTATTGATAAGTTGATAAGCGTACAAAGAATACAGACTCAGAATGTGTGTACTGCATTTGAAATTTAGTTTCGATGTGAGTTGCAGCAGATTGTAGTGGGAACTACATTATATTTGTTAGAAAATATTCTACCAGTTGTTTTATAAAAAGGACTATCTTGACTTTAAACTTTTTCATTTCGATAACATCGCAATAAGAGCATTGGCATTGCAAAATAAATATATCAACTACAGTACTAAAACAATAAAAGTCAAAACGTTTTGAACTGACATTTAAATTACGGGATGATAACAGTCTTAAACAGTGCCGCGAAAACAACCAAAGTTCAAAGTTGTGCCATTCAAGAAACTTTGTCCTTTCTATTTGAATCTAGTTTTATTTAGTTAAATGTTGAACAAGAATTAATTTGAAGACGTCCTGGACTTGGTATTGAACTTAGGTTGTTGCGAAGCGATTCGGAAAGTATTGTGAACTTGGAATTAAAGTTTCAAAAAGCTTTCTAGCTGAAATGGTTTCAGCGCAAAATGCAAATTATTTTGTTACGTAAGTTAGGTTATTAACACGTTGAGGTTACTCTGTACTTCAAAGACCCTCGTGTTCTGGGAAGACAACGTTCGAGTGAAGGAAATAACTGGAAATTAGGTCGAATAATAACACTCTTTAACTGGTAAAGACTATCGCAAAAAATTTGGACTTCGGCGCAAAATTGACGGGTCGGTGAAAAAAGTTTTTTTTCACCGACCCTTCTCGTATCATTTATGTTTGCAGTCTTTATTCAATTATTGTCCCTGGGTCATAATCAAATTGGGAAATAAAAGCAGCCCCACCATAATCACTGTCTTGCTCTACCGAATCCAAATGTCACAGCCTCAACCTTTTTTTTTTGGGTGGGAAATCATCAAATGTCTTCTCCCGCTCAAGGCGGAGCTGAGGGCATGTCAGACTTACCACACTACCACTTAACACTTTCGAACAAATCCGCGACTCTGACAGGGACAGCTACAACAAGGGTTTTTTTAATTATACCGGAATAGGTACTTAAGATAACAATTGCATATGTAGACGAATCGTTGCTCCTTGGAAAAGCGAAAACGCCAAGATTCATGAAAAAAAAAACGAGTTTCAATTTTTCAGTACAAATCGGCATTTTCATACTTTAACCCATAATACATTGTATTACATAATTAACGGAAGACCTCATACATCTCAATTAGAGTACTGCGTTAATAGCATAGTACAATGACCAAAACTTATTTTTTAAAAGCAAATTTAAAAATGAGTTTTATAACCTTGAAATAAGATTTAATTTTCTTTGGCTCAATCGGCGGTCAGTATGGCAAAATACGTAATAAAAAAAGCTGTATTAAATGCGCTGAAATCGATTCAGTAGTCAATTATCAACAAACTACTTTCAGGACTTGCGCTTATTCTGTTACACCTTATCATCATCATCATCATCATTTCAGCCGAAAGACGTCCACTGCTGGACATAGGCCTCCCCCAAGTCCCGCCACTTTGACCGGTTCTGCACTTCCCTCATCCAGCGGAATCCTGCGACCTTCACAAGTTCAGTAAAACTTTTATTTATGTATTATCTATGAATTAAAAAGAAAAATCATTTAAGAACGTACATCCCACGCGGGCTGGCAACAACGCATTTATAGTGGTTTTTCGTGATTATTTAATTAAATACAAACAAAAGTACAATTTTTTTTTCAGCCAAACGCTAGATCGTTGGTATTTATAATTATTTTTAACATCTACTCTTTAATAAAAACAATTAATCATACTAAGTAATGCAAATAGAAAATAATTGACGGTATGTCGATTTTTGTAAGTACCAAAACAACTGTAAATAAAAACTTTTTCCAAAAAAAAAACAACCGACTTCCAAAAAAACACTACAAAGTGAAAAATAACTTTAATTTCGGAAGTCGGTGTCTTTGGAGCTGTATTTGAATTTTTTGTCACCGCCTTCCGAAATTAAAGTTATTTTTCACTTTGTAGTGTTTTTTTGGAAGTCGGTTGTTTTTTTTTTGGAAAAAGTTTTTATTTTTCACTTTTTAGTGGTTCACATGTGCTTACCCCTTCACAGCATACCGGCGTGATGTTATGTTATGAACTGGTGTAAGCAATAGACAGACATGAGATTTCAGCAATCCCAGTCCATTTGCTATCATTTATTGAGGAGTTCCGTTGCCTATCTCCGAAGTTCTTCATCAGATCTTCACCAAATTGAAATGAGACCACTACGAGAAAGTATTCTTCCAAAAAATAGCTAAATCGCTTCGTGTGCCTATAAAATTTGAAGAGTTCTCTCTATTTCTCCAGGATCCCATCATCAGATCCTGACTTGATGATCATGGGACCACCTGGGAAGTATACCCTTTCAAACAAAAAAAACAAAATCCAAATCGGTCCAGCCATCTTCGAGTAATCGGGGAACATACATAAAAAAAAAAAAAAAAAAAAAAAAAAAAAAAAAAAAAAAAAAGGTTCCGACGAATTGATAACCTCCTCCTTTTTGAAGTCGGTTAAAAATAGCATACAAACTTGTAAATACCAAGGATGTAGTGCTTGGCTGTTTTTTTTTTTAACTTTTTACTACCGAAATAATCATCGACGAAACCGCTATAAATGCGCCGTTGCTAGCCCGCGTGGGATGAACGCTCTTAAATCGGATCGAAGTGGTTCCAACGGACAAACGAGTTTACGTTTACGTTGGTTTTACAACAATATGTAATCATAATAATCGCTTCATACCATGATTACCTAAAATATGCATTGTCAAACGACTGACTCAAGATCAACAGACGGTACATACTCGTATATATTGCACTATATAGAATATTTGTTTCCTTTGTACTGAGATAACAAACGGCCTCAAGGGGATTACGTTACCATCATAACATGCAGCATAGAAACTGGGAATCGCGTGCAGTTTATAGGGCAACAAAAACATGACGGTGCTCGTTAGTTTATTTTTAACCGACTTCAAAAAGGAGGAGGTTATCAATTCGTCGGAACCTTTTTTGATTTTTTTTATGTATGTTCCCCGATTACTCGAAGATGGCTGGACCGATTTGGATTTTGTTTTTCTTGTTTGAAAGGGTATACTTCCCAGATGGTCCCATGATCATCAAGTCAGGATCTGATGATGGGATCCTGGAGAAATAGAGAGTACTCTTCAAATTTTATAGGCACCCAAAGCTATTTAGGTATTTTTTGGAAGAGTACTTTCTCGTAGTGATTTCATTTGAATTTGGTGAAGATTTGATGAAGAAATTTGGAGATGGGCAACGGAACTCCTCAATAAATGATAGCAAATGGACTGGGATTGCTGAAATCTCATCTCTGTCTATTGCTTACACCAGTTCATAACATAACATCACGCCGGTATGCTGTGAAGGGGTAAGCACATGTGAACCACTAAAAAGTGAAAAATAAAAACTTTTTCCAAAAAAAAAACAACCGACTTCCAAAAAAACACTACAAAGTGAAAAATAACTTTAATTTCGGAAGGCGGTGGCAAAAAATTCAAATACAGCACCAAAGACACCGACTTCCGAAATTAAAGTTATTTTTCACTTTGTAGTGTTTTTTTGGAAGTCGGTTGTTTTTTTTTGGAAAAAGTTTTTATTTTTCACTTTTTAGTGGTTCACATGTACTTATAGTAACTAGCTTTTGCCCGCGGCTTCGCCCATGTGGATTTAATTCCTGTAAACAATTTCTTCTCACACTGCTTCTTATACTATCCGAGGTGCGGCGCGCGGAATGATATAATTGATTGCTGGAGTATAACGAATCCTATAATCTAACAATAGTAACGGAATAACGAAACGGAAAATTACCTACTTGGATGCCTTTGAAGGCAACTGTAAAATTTTTGGGCGGCAAATCGTCAATTAACTTCTCCCGCTCTGGGTGGAGCAGGAGGGCGTGTCAAACTTTTACTGACTAAAACCCACCCGTGTTCCTTCAGTTGCCAGCGTGCCAGGGGCCACGGTATCTCTTTTGAACAACCCGCACACCTGGCAGGCATCGGCCCTTGCGCCCCTTCAGTTGGTGCTGACATCTCTTGGCGCGCGTGGAACATAACGCTCTGTCGACACGGGCTTGGTCCTTACCGGACAGCGAGCTACCCATTACTCGCCGACCGCAAGCCCGCGCCTACGGTGGCCGGGAATCAGCCTGGGATTCCCGACGCCCAGGGCGTCCTGCGCGGCCTGCGGAGGCTAGGGCCGTGAGGTGGAAGATGAGGACGCCATGCCGTCTCTCAAGCCACTCCTCTAAGAGGGGACTTACCGCTGCTATCGTGGCGTGCCCAGCACTGGGTTGCGATAATCACACTCTCCATGTCGCCATGAGATCCCGCCGGAGCTTTGTCCGCTGTGCCGCGATTTCTTGCGGCAGCGGAGTTACGTCCCAGCATTTGGCCTCCTCGCGCCACTCTCAAGTGTGCGCGATGACCTGGGGCCTACATTCGTAATAATAAATATAGTTTTTTTTTTCTCCAGTAGATGTAAGTACTAACACTAGTTTCTAAGTCGTTTTGTATACTAACCAAATGGACGTTATGGATCTGAAATAAAAGTTTTTTTTTTTGTGTCTCCTATGGTTACTTGTGATAGGTGCCTTTCTAGTAAAGCCGCCAGAAGGCGTTTGTACACGGGCACCTTGGTGCGACGCGGGTTACGTTTTGGTTCTGGCTCCTTTAAGTGGGTAGCTAGTGTAAATTGGATTCTTCTATGGTCTGAGCTGGAAGGCTCGTCGGATATGTGCCAGTTAGCGATGAGGTTTGTCGCGTTTTCTGTGGCGAGAGTTAGGTCGATGATTGTTTGTCCACGGACGGTGACCCAAGTTGGTTCAGAGCCTCGGTTAACAATGTTAAGATTAGTAGAGAATAAATAGGTGGATAGTACCTCTCCTCTGGAGTTCGCTGAATCACTGCCCCAGAGCGGGTGGGTAGTGGGCGTTGGAGTCGGTGCAGATGATCAGTTCCAGCTTGGCGCGCTCGCAGTGTTGCATCAGGTCAGCCATCTCTTTTGGCGGGCAATTAGCGTCCTCACTTGGCATGTATAGCGAGGCCAGCACAAAATCTGGAACGTCACATGCAGTCTGGAGCCTGACAGCTGTCAGGTCTCTGGAACAGAATTGAGTAAGTGGTGTGGTAGGGATTTCTTTGGAAATATATACACAGGTTCGTGGTTTTTCTGCACCATGTGTATTGAGGATTGGCTTACCTCCGATGTTGCTGAGGCCGCAGATTCTGTTGTTCCTGACCTACGGCTCTTGGGTCAGTGCGATGGTTCGGGGCTTAACTACTAACTTAAGTCTATGTTACTTGAAATAAATGATTTATTTATTTAACCTCCAAGGTCCTGCGTAAGCTAGCCCCTGGCTGTATTGCGAGGTTGGTTTGGATGACGTTTATGGGCGGTGGAGTGGAGTTAGTCGAAGATGGATCCATCGGATAGTTTCTCCGCTACCTTCACTCTGAGCTGGTCTTCGTGTTCGTCACCCAGCGACGAGGTAAGCAGTTGCTCGTTCCAACCAGGCGATAAGGGGGGTATGATGTCGTCGTCGTCGTCCATTGCTGCTCGGGCCATAACCTCCTCGAGTTGGGCAATGTCGGTGTCGTTGGTCTTTGTCAGTGTCGGTACGGTCTTCTCGTCTGTGCTGTCAGTCTTGGTGTCACAGGGTAGGGTCGTGGGCCAGAAGCGTACGTATATCGATTCCAAGAGGTACGATATCCGTCGCTCCCGGGCTAGGACCCTATCGGCTTCCTCCGGTGGCACACCTAGGGTCAGATATGTCCCGTAGTTGTCTCCACCGACGGTAGATGCCCTCAGTAACCACGTAGCAATGTCATACCAAGTATTCTGATGAATCAGAATACTTTGGCCGGGCTACGTCACCCGTGTAACGGGGACAAAAAGCAAGGGTCAGCGGTACTGTCAGTGCGAGGTCGGTGTCTATGAGTTTTATCAGGGGTACATTCTGGGTCAGCCAAGTCAGGGCATAGTCGTCCTCGCACCACCTCTGCAAATTGCTTTCCGCTACCCGTGGGTATCCGCGGTAGGCCGGGAGTGGTGCAAACTCAAAACTCAAACTCAAAGCATTTATTTCAATTAAACCATTTTCAGGCACTTTTGAATTGTCAGAAAGTTGAAGCTAGTAGTGCCGTCGGATTGTGTCTAATAATCGGGCTTCCAGGTCAGTCTTTACTTGTTTTGCCTCTTCCTTAGTCAGGTCTCTGGAGGGGGGAGGGAAGCAGGTTGCTACGGCCAGCCTCGCAGGAATATCCTTTATGGCTCGCGCGTAGGTTCTCTGCTCCCCCTGAGTGAACTGGACCCTCACACGTTTGGAGTGCCCCTGTAACGTATTCGGCGAAGCCGTATCGTCAGGACGCTCCCTCTTCGCCAGCCCTGTACCACTTGGTCCAGGCTGCTGCTTGGAGGTGCCCGGCAAGATGTTAGTTGCCGGCTGAGCCTGTGCGTGCGTTGGTATATACCGCCTACCTCTGTTCTGTCTAGGTCGGGGTCGGTCGAGGGTGTTGTCGGAGTTCTGGGGTTGGCTGCCGGTCCCGGCAGACTTTGTCGCGTGGCTCCGCATCCGTCCGCTTTTCGCGCTGGGTTTCCCCTGCGCGGACTAACGGCCGGTCGCGTACTGCTTCTACCTCTGCCTTTTCGGTGGCGAATCGCACTTCGCGCTGGCTATAACCTCCGGGTATGATGCTATCGATCGCCGACTCTTCTTTTCCGGCCAGGGATTTTTCCGCGTTTGTTCAGCAGGCGTACTTCGTCAACCGGGAAAGTGTTTGAGCTTCCAGGCTCGTCATCCTTCCCCGTCCCTCTTTGTCTGTGTCGCTCTTGGTCTTTGTCAGGGTTGGTGATGGTGTTTCGCACGATGCTCTGTTGCCAGAGGCTTGTGGGTGGCGTACACCTGGACGTGGGTTGTGACGCTTAGGTCGCGGCCGGAGTCGAGTCGGAAGGCGCGTTGATCGCAGCCAGTTTTGGGTTATTTTTTGGCGCGTTAGTCGCTAACTGTGGACTGGGCGCTGTGTCAGCAGCCGGCTCCGCTTAAGAGCGCGGCAATGAGGTGCAGTTGGTTGAAGAATACGTTGGGGGCTGACTGGCGTAGTGGTGTGGGATTCCCCGGCTTGGCCGGGACCCACCTGGGTAGTTTCTTTTACCTTCTGCATTTTCTTTTTGGTTGGGAGATGGGCTTTTTTGGAATTGAGGTTACCCCTTCTCTAGGACCGACAGAATATAGGGATAGGAGGGGGCATTTAGTGGGAAGAGGTGGGTTCATTTGGGGTCGCCTTAGGTCTGGGATTTGGCCTAAGGGTTTGGGAGTATACATGATGTCTGGATAGGTAAGGTTGGCTTATTTGGGTGGTTGGTGCATAGATGAGGTGTACATAGGTTACCCTTAGCTTGGGATTTTGGCCTCCGGGAACTTCTCTTGTCCGGAATCTCTTTTAAGATGCTCCGGGTGCGAGTTCGGTCGTTATGGTCGACCTCATCCCCGGTGTTAGGCTATCCGCAACCTGCCCACCCGCTCGGTTGCAGGAGAAGAAGTGGCTGGCAGTCTGGGTCACCCCACCGCGGATATACGTATATATCTGCGTTGAGGTAATCCAGCAGACCAAAAAGGCTTACAGGTATTGAACACGGCTGATATGGCAGGAGGCTATATTATAATCAGCCTATAAAAATCCCACTACTGGTACACGGGCCTCCTCGTTGTGCGGCCCTAGAGCGAGTTAATCCTTCTAACCATACAAAGATATAAATCTGACAAAATTCGCAGAAATAGCGTTTCAAAATAAAATGAAATCACTATACAGGCTGTGCACATTTCACGATATACCCAAGCGTAGAAAATTATCGTCGGTTATTTAAAAAAAAACTGCTCTGACATAAATTTTGACAAAATGCGACATTTCTACGCTAGGTTGTCTAGAATCATGTGCTAAATTCATAGTTTTAGTTTGCGCGTTGATTTCCTTACCATCCTGTATATAATTCTATTGACTCGTCTATGCAATAACTATTTCAGTCACTGCTTTGTTCAAATAACTCTGTTCATAGACAAGATTCACGATAAAAATACAAAGCAATAATTAAACTCCCCTTTTTCAAAAGAACCTTCTTCAACAATAACTGTTACGAACGCAATAATTATATAGGAGAGGAGCCGTGAAAATGTAAATTAAGTCAACAGCTTTTAGCCGAGTTTAAAATAACACTCATTTAGAACTTAAAGCCTAGATTCCTGGCGGAATAAAAACTTAAATGAGCGACGACGTGCCGAGCGTAGTCCGTTGAGGGTTTACACATGTGGTGCAAGATTAAAAGTGGAAACAGTTATATGAAACTAGACAAATGAATAGCCCATAGATTATGTTAATGAGTGGGGCGCGAATTTTAAGTTCATTTGTTCCATGATTTACAGTCTTATTCATAAAAAAACGTTATCGAAGGTTTAAGACAATCATTACTTAAACTGCTCGATAAGCATAAAACCTTTGATAAAATTTTGTATTCATAAATGTTTCATAAACGTTCTATATAACTAAAATGTCGTTTATAAATCAAAATATTGCCATTTTAATGAAGTCATCTAACAAATTGACCAACACATCTAATTGTCAAACGAGAATGCCTGCCTAGACACCGAAAGATTGTCTACAGTTTTGACACTTCCGACGCGGTGACGTCATTGTTATTGACAAATAATTTGAAATTGCAACTGTCAACTGATTGCTAGAAAATTTAAATTAAAAATTACCTTATTTTAATAGAAACCGTTAAAGTTTAACAGTCTTATTCATAAAAAGTTAACGAACATCTAACCTTGCTAAAGTCTGGTTGTCAAAAAGTGTTATTCATAAAAACGAATTTTAGCACAAAAACGTTTATAGCTAAAAAGTTAAAGAAGTCAGAACCCTACTTTAATAGTGTTTTAAGGAAAAATGGCCGACTTCCTAAACCAGCTGATTGTTTACAAAGAGACATTTGACCTTGACGTACAAATAATGTGTCACCAAATGAAAATTTTCAAGCAATCAGTTGACAGTTACAATTTCCGATTAATTATATTAACTGAAAACTGTGAAATAAAAAAATAATTTACACAATCACAAAACCCGACTGCCCCCAAAAAGTGAAAAAAGATGGAAACCTGAAACATGTTTTAAAAGGATGACTATTAGATCAGTCTAATAAAACTATTCAGATACTATAAGCAATCTTATGCAGTCGGAGGCACTAAAGGTCTTTATTATTAAATTTATGAAGACGCCTCCGACTGCATGAGATTGCTTACAGTATTCAGTCTAATAGTCATCCTTTTAAAACAAGTTTCAGGTTTCCATCTTTTTTAATTAATGTTGACTTTTTAGGCAGTCAGGTTTTATGATTTTGTAAATAATTTTTTACAATGTACCCATTTTAATTACACAGGGTGGCCAGGGACCTCGACGCGCAACCTTTTATCATGGTTTCAGTCTATTCTGAACCGCCCTCTGTTGAAAAACATTCACCTGTTTAAAAAAAATCGCAATTCCATAGAAAAAAAACGTGTGTGCGCTTTCATCTTATAACTTTGACCGCGGTAACATCGGTTCCCTTGGGAGCGAGTAGCGAGTGGGGAAGGCCTTAGCGCCACAACTGGCACAATGACGTGTGGCGACTACGACCCGCGGTTACAAGATTATAATGCTACACACTGGTATTCAAACTTCTTGTAACGCCCCTGTATTTAAAATTGATTTTAATTAAATTGTTTATTCTTTAAACATATTTTAGATTCTAAACGCATGCTGCATGCACTGCCGGAAATAGCTTGAAGTTCACCCTACACCTTCCGGAATACACACAATTTAGCTGTCGATCCTCACCTACTGATAAACGAAGATCGTCACTCCATCCACCAGTCACTAAAGGCCACTTTGAAGAAACGGTCATGCCAAACAGCTACTAATGCACATCATACTAAAATACCTATTAGGTTCAAGTTTGAGAACCATATGCAATGCGTAGGTTCAGACACGTTTGTTTGTTCACCGGGACTGCGTTGTATTTGCGCAAGCCGGATGAATATTTTCATATTTATACACTCTTTATTTGTTTAGTTCTTCTCGTATGCGAATCTATGGAATGGCGCTTATGTGTATGGGGGCTTTGTAGATAACGGTGTGGCTCAAGTTATTTTTAAGTAATTTTATAACCATAACAATTTTTTTTTGTTCATAATAACTACTATTGATATAAGAAAATATGCAGTCTAATCATATCTACATTATGCTTAATAATGTAGTGTGATTATTAGAGTACCTATTTCAAGGAAAACCTGTTTAATGTAGTTGGCAGTGGCATAGTATTGTGAATGTGAAAAATTATTTGGTACTTTAGGAATTTCGGATCACCATCATCCATCTTTGTCAGCCTTAAGTAGACCACTGTTGGACCTATAAATAGGACGTGCAATAGGAGAGGCCTAAGCCTCTTCTATTGCACGCCATTTAACTCGATTGTCGGCACGGTTGGCGCAGTGGTTAAGCGATTGACTGCTGCGCTGCGTGTCGCGGGTTCGATGCCCGCACGGAACAAATATTTGTATGACTTACAAGTAGATGTTCCGGGTCAGGCTGTTTGTGTATGTAAGTTTAAATGTTTGTAAACGCACCCACAATACAGGAGAAATTCCTAGAGTGGGGCAAAGTTTAAAAAAAAAAAAAACTCTCATCCAGCTGCTACCAGGATCACCAATCACAGGAAATTGGCAAATGAACATATAACATCACGTCTGATTTCCCCGAATGGTTAAGCAGAGGTGCACCTATACCTATTACACCTACATTTCGCCAGTTATGTTTAAGTCACATGTAATAGAGGGCCAAGCCTATTGCCATCAACTGCAAAATAACGGGTAAACTGATAACTGGTAAATGAACTGGTAAGAAATAATTTATCCCTTTCATGTACTCTCTAACAAAAGCGATTTTTATAAATAGTACGAGTATTTTTTTATACAAACACCACAAGGTACATAAACCATTTATACTCACCAATTTGCATGGCAAGTATCTCAGGAACGTGTTACACAAATTCCCTCAAGTTTGTGGACTAGTTAGTCAGAACTTGAAGCAGCTGACCGATGTTGCAAGATATTTAACTGCCACTGTGCTACATCCATGGATATTGGAGAGCTGTGTTTTTGTGTTAGTTTACTGGTTGAATAAAATGACTCGACAAATAGTATTTTCACGGATATTATATTAATTCACTTTACACTGTACACTTAAAAAAATATTATACAGCCTAAAAAATATAACATTATAGTTTAATTAAGGGTTAGGTTAGGTTTCGTGAATATATGTATGTAAAATTGTAAGTGTAAAAATGACAAATCTACATAAATGTTATTATGTGAATAAATTAATAACAAATTTATATTTTAAGCATTAGACATTATGTCTAAGACAAATGTTATTAGGAATTAAGATGCTTAAGTCAATAAAATTTACCAGATTTTTATCTAATAACTATGCCATGCTAGCTGTTGCACGCGACTTCGTCTGCGATCCAGAATGAAACGTAGCCTTGTCATGGTCTATCGTGTGTCAATTTTATCCAAATCCGTTTAGCTGTTTTACCGTAAAGTAAAGCGTAACAAACTTACTTTTGCATTTATAATATTTAACAAAAGCGTTTTAACACTTGACACAATTTCTGTGACGATTTTGGAATGATATAGAAGGCTTGACCCATGACATGACATGGCACAATACCATGTCATGTCATGTTACCTTATTTCTTAGCTTTTATGATTATACACCGTGACATTAAGGTGGTCTTACAATGGCAACCCACTTCATGTATCTGTTACCGGCCAAACCCAATTCCAGGCCAAACTAGTTTGTCCTAGGCCAAACAGACTTATCCTACGCGTGATATGTCGCAGCCAACTAGCTTAATTAGCCATTTCGTTCACAGCCTTTGGAAGTAACGCTCGCCGGCCGCTGCCGCGGCGCCGCTCGCTTCGCTCGCTCGGCTCGCGCGCTTTTGGTCACAGTTATAACCTAACCTAACCCATTTAATCGGCGTGCCCCGGCTTAAAAAACCAGTTTGGCCTGAACTCGGGTTTGGCCGGTAACATATCCAATGACTACTAATCATTTATTTTAAAATTATATGATATTTGTGAACATATGAATAATTAAAAAATAAATACATCACTCACTAAGACACATGACGTAGTTTGAAACAACCTGTTAATGCAGATGGAATGAATGATGCAATGTAATGGAGATGGAATCTTATATGTATATTCTATTGTTTGATGGTAAGTAAACATTATTAACCGGGCGTTTCATAATTCTAAAGCATTATTTATTTTATTTGTACCTATTAATGGTGACAAATTTTTAATCGCGCCTAGAGGTATTTTATGTCGGATACATTGAGTGTGACCACCTTTGTAAGACGACTGAAATGTCACGGTGTATATGTCGCCGCGGTAGCGTCCACCTCTAACTCTTGATCGTAAAGATGATGCTATCCTGCCCTCTATGGGATACTGTTACAATCATTTCCAAGAATCTGTTAGTGAGTCTCGATCCCTTTGAGATCAACGCCATCTTGGGTAACCGAACTCACAGTATATTAACACGAACAAGAAGAACTATTAATCTAATTTCGATGTTTGAATGTCAAAATTAAAACGGGACATTTATCCTTTATTTATTCACGCCTTAAAGCAAATAGTATACATAGCTGCACTTAGGCATAATCTCATACTGGTTAATCTGTCTTGAACAACTGCTTTTTTTTAAGAATAGCACTGAAGAATACGCTAGAAATAAGAAATAATGGAATTTGTGATACGAAAGATACGAAAATCTTTTCCAAATATAATGTTAGAAGCACCGATTAGTTGAAACGTGTCCAAAAAATCTAGCAAATCGTAAACGATTCACGAAATCGATTGCCCACTCGCAATCCGACTAATGCTCGTTTTTAGAGCATTGAAACGGGCATTTGGGGCATTTCCCTTTACGCGCAAAATACTGACCATAAAGTCGTGTGAATTATTTGTTTGTGAGCGACGGAACTGGCCGACATTATAACAAGCCATTGCCGAGCGCAAATTCCGATAAACATTGCATAAATTGGTCTAACCGTGTATGCTGTTTGCGTTGGCAAATCAGCAAAGTTTTGAAGTGACTAGGGACTAGGAAAATTTACGATGGACAAAAGAATTCGTGGAATCTATGCTAGGATAAATCTAGTTGCAATATCATCGTTTGCAGAATTTTGTACGTGGCACAAAGATGCACTGGCAAATTCTGTTATAACTTGTTGTTTTGTTTCAGTTTATTACCTCGTTGGTGTATAGGTAGTAGTCACAAGCGTTACTGCTACTGTTGAACATGAGGTCCTGCGATCGATTATTCCCAGTTTGGGCAATGTTTTCTAGGTTTTTCGGTCAGGAATATCTCAGTCGCGGCCTGGAGTCTGTATTTATGCTCGTGCCTTGCAAAATGACCTGTGACCTGTGTGTGATGAAATGAACTGTTAGGTACTCCTTTGCCTAACCCTTCGGGAACACAGGCGTGATGTTATAATTATGTTTACTTACATAGTTATCTTGGAATATTCTGTTCACCAAAATTGAAATACAGCTCATATATAATCTGTGGGATATACTGATTGAAGGCTAAAAGTGAAACATTGTTTGCTAAAGAATCGCGATACGAATCGATACTAATTCCGAATAGCTTTGGATCGTTTTAATCGAACATTTCCCTCGACCAAATTGTTTTGAAGTAATTTGTTAATGTTTGCCTTTTGATACTAACTTTTCATTCAAATGCTTCGATGAAAGTATGTTTCAATTTTACGGGAATCCGGGATTGTGGATGTATTGTAAATATTTGAATCGTTGCTGCTAACGAATTCATGTCATAAATGATTGATTTTGATACATTTACTTGTTTTACGTTTAAAAAACATTCAATATGTACTGGTTTTAAAACAAAAAATGTCTTTATAACTAGCAAATACTGTTCCCATGCTCTCCTTGTGATATATTTAGGGTAACAACTTTCAGTTACAAGCTAGTAACACTAACAACAGTACACATTTGATTTTACTTTAAAAAACTTGTTAAAGAAAGTCGTGAAGAAAAATGCCTCAAACGAACTGAATAAAGTTGTACTACGACTGGACGTAGCGGCTAAGACTACGCCGTAGTCCTCGTAGCCGCGTAGCACATGCTACATTGTTATGAAGTTCAATTAGTATTTTGGTTTTGTTTTTCCTTTCATTTATTTTTGATACCACTTTTATTAGTTGTCAGTATAAATTACTTATGTAAAATAAATATTGGCTTTGACACTGAATATATTACTGCTCCGCATTACACAATCGTCTTAGAGCGATTGTTTCTTTGATACATCACTGTTTTATAAATCATGTTGTTCAAGGCCACTTAAATTTCATCGTTAAGGAAAAGTAGTGTGGGGACGACCAAAAATAAGGCAGAAGCACCTTTAGGTTATTCATTTTCTACGTAATTTTGTACCAATTGTAAAAAAAAATTAAAAGTGAAGTTGAACTCCGTATAACTGACGAACCAACTACTGAGCCACCGCACATTGGCTCGGAAACGATGCAATTTGATTTGCATATGACTATAAATGTACCCGTTTGTTAGTCAACCGGTCTTGCGTTCGAAATGGTAGCTAGCGGCTATTAAATAATATTCACTGTATAAAAAAAAACCCTCACTATTTAGTTAAAACCGGATGGCTGACTTTTACCCTGAAATTGTTTAAAATTTGAACACTGCATGGAAAATATTATTTGGATACAAATTGTGTGTTTGTGCTGTTTTTATTAACGTGTAACTGGATTCGAGTGAATCATGTAAAGATTTATGTAGGCTAAATTCTATTTTATAATCTATTTAGTATCATAATACCAGAGGGGCAATTCTCGTAATTTTAGGAACGTTCACAGTCTGATCTCAGTGTCAATCTGTCAAAAATACCTCGATTTTTCATACATTTTTGACATTTGACTGTCGCTGAGATGAGACTGCGACTAGATTTTGAACGTTTTTAATTACGAGAATTGGCTTTCTGATCTCAGTCTCAATCTGTCAAAAATACCTCGAGTTTCCATACATTTTTGACAAGTTTTTGACATTTGTTTGTCGCCGAGATGAGTCTGCGACTAGTGTTCGTTGTTGTCTATCCACAAGACAAAAACCTCTTCTCATAAAAATTAAGAACAATGATTTATGCAATGTGTGCAATCTAATTGTGGATGTCTTAGTATATGTGGTTTCAAAGGGTCTCGTGGCTTAGTAATAATAGCCGCAAGGATCGAGGGAAGGTTAAGCTACGCTTGTCGCGGCCAGTTCCTGGATGGGTGACCATACATTACATATCGAGACACTTCCGTGCCTCGGAAAGCAAGTTAAGCCGTTGATCCCGGCTGTTAGAAATCTGACAACCAGTCTTACCAAGGGGTATCTTGTTACCCAGTATCTTTTTGGGGTCGTGGGGGTCAGATAAGCTATCGCTCCATATAAAATAATCAGCTGCATCTGGTTAGACCGAAAGCCAACCTCAATATAGTTCGAAATAAGGGTAGGCAAATTGATTGATGTAGTTATCAAGACAATTAACTTGTTGTGGGTTTTAATCTGTCAAATCCCGGCTAATCAGACACAAATCATTTTCTATTCTAATGGCCCACGCGGTACTAGTTCTGTTACTATTTAATACTGGTCAGTATACCGCTTGCTGAAAAGTTTATCGTATAATTATTAACATCGAAGACGTAAATTAATAATAAAAATTCATCATAATCTCGATCAAAAAAGAAAGAGAAATATTTTATTTGGAAAAAGCACAGGAAACACAAATGTAAAAAGTACATTTAAAAGTCTTTCAATAATTTGCTTTCAGAATTAAGATATCACTCATCTCCTGTGCACCTTATACGAGTACAAAGACAATCACTATTCACAATATCTTCCTCTCTAAGCGATTGAAGTCGCAAGACGAAGTCGATTCAATTCCCATCACTAGCAACTGTACGGTTTAAGTGGATTGCCGTCCCTAGTGGAATAATTGAACGATGTTTTTGTCCGGGAATTCGATTTATGGACGTATACATATAGAGAACGGTAAAGGTGGAATAATTGTTAGGGATTACTTAGTGCATGTGAAAGTTCAGTTACATCGACATATACTATTTAAACTTTGTTACTTTTCTTGCTTAGTAAAAATCTGTGTGTCAAAAGTGCTAGATGAACTCACAATTTCAACTATGTAGACATAATATTAGGACATGCACATTGACATGCACATTCACCAAATGTGGAGAAGCAGGTAAGATAGAAATCTAATAACAATAAAAAAAGGGTGGTTGCTTTTTTTTTATTGTCAAAACCATAGATGCACCTGCACAAATCGTGCAACAGATCATCAAGGTAGCTAGTAACTGTGCTCCTCACATGCCTAACACGGATTCCTACTGACCTCAAAACATAAAATGAAGAGTTGTGCCGGCAAATCGTTCACAGTTGATATAGTTCTCCTACCGATAAACACTTATAAGTTAATCGTTCTATGCAGGAATGTCGAAAACTTGTTTCAGAATCAGTGAGATGTGCCATTGCTCCCAGGCACCATTTTAGGCAAGATTTTTCAAGCGCAAATGGGACTTAAGGCCCATAAACCTCTATACCTTTGTGCCCTCAGTCACATCCTCAACATCAACAGCTTTAGAACAAGAAAAACGAAAACGTTATCAAAATATCCCCGGGGATCGAAGTGTCTGTTGCATTTAGCTAAGTGGATAGGCATCTGCATACTAAACCAACTTGCTTGTCGTAGCTCTCGAAAAGAAGTCATATTGGGTCATTCATACACAAGCACCTCGCCACGTGCACACATGTTTTGGTGCCCGTATGAAGTTATCAATCGCTACGCCAAGTACAATAAGGTGAAGATACCGCTACGCATATCAGTCATATCTATGTACAGACTCAAACCGGCCTAGATGAGTACAACGAGCATAGTGAAGATACAGATATCCTCCAACATAAAGTACCAGCAAACAATCGATTAGCGATGGGTGACACAGAGAATGAGGTTGGCGAAAGCGCAACCATTATGTCCAGCAAAACTAGTTAGCAAGCGCAAGGAGGAAGGAAGAGACCAAATAACAACCAAAAGAAATGACAAGGTCGTGAACCCTGTCATTTCTTTTGGTTCTTGTTTAATATAGTCGCGGCCCCAATTCCTAATACCCATATTTCTTATATTGTACAATAATTTTGGATTATACAGTCCACTGCTTTTATTTCAAAGTCCATTTTAACACCCTTACAGTTGGTAAAAAGAAAAGGATGAATCATGAAAGTAAAATAGTTTCTTCTGCACGAACTCAGTGCACTAACAAACCCTTTGTGATCCCTCTCTATGACGGGGTCACCAGTTTCCAGTTTGGCTATCCATCGAAATATCAAACCACTTTATCGAAGACACCGTTTTGAAACACTTGCTTACAGTACTTGAAGTAGAAGCTCAAATCACAGCTCTCTCCAAATGTGAAATTCACCTTTTCAACAAAACACCGACATACAATCGACTCGAAAGAAAATCAAGGCAAAAGCAAACGACATAAAAACTTCACAGCACCTCCAGGGTTCCCCAATAAATTTTAAGTTGTTAGGTTTTCATCTCTCATTGCAATAATGGTTCAGTTCAGTGTAAGATAAGAGAAAAAAATATTGCATAGACATTTACGAAAAGCTTGTATGAGTCACACAGTGTTGATAACCATTGGTTCCAAGTGTGTACTCTAACACTTAGTCCTACACTTCTTACTTGGCAAAACGTAAAAAGCATAGATATTACTTACATGTAGTATTTTTTCAGAACTTTATTGAAACTCATGGCTAGCACTTCAGAAATAGACTTGAATGTATAGAACTTTTATAGCCTTAAATAAAATAATTTAAGAACCAGTCCACTGTTACTTACTGAGCTTAAAAGTTAAGTTTTTTGGAAAAGCTCCAACAACGTTTCGTAACAAAATCTTATGTATCATTTCTCTTTCACGAATAATGCGATAGCTTTTAACCATGAAAAAGCTATACAATACAGTGGATATCTTTTATTTCCAAATAAATATTTTATTCTTGGATAAAATAACGTTTTTGTTTGCCTTACTTACCTATAGGTGAATCGATAATAAATTAGCAGTCAATGCATTTGATTTTTGTTTGACTTTGGACGGTACCAATCAAATTTTTTTTCTGCTATTAACGCTATTATTAATGTTTACCCAGGAATTGCCAAAGTATCACTAAACGGACTTGTAAAGATGAAAAAAACACAGAAAACGGTAAAAGATTTTTTGAAAAAATAAAATCTAAGGAGTATGTATCTGGATGATCTCTAAACCAAGTACAAGTGATTGATAAGTGTGTAAAAAAGGCGGAAGTAGGAGAAATTGTTTGAAGATCGTTACCAACCAGTGACAAGATGGTTACTGGTTGCTAAGAAGGTGCTTCTGAGCATAATGAGGCATAACGTAGCAAGTATTCTAACTATAAATGTCGTGTCCAAACGTGCATTGATTAGATCGTTAGAAATTGCCTTTCGTGGAAAATGTGAGTAATTAATTAATGTATTTATTAACAGCCTTATGTGCCTGTAGTTGCAGAACTGAAAAAAATAATCGATAGGTAGAGCGTTTGATTGTGACATGTAAACCTTACGTTTATTTTAGGCTTGTTAGTTTGCTCAGCCTGACAAGTGAACCTAATACAAAATATGATGTTATTATACCTACATAACATTATGTAACCATATTTTTTGCCGTATGTTACTCCAAAAATATACCTTAATTTTTTCTTAACCCAAAAATATATCGGTCATGAATAAAAGTTAGTCATGCATTTACGTATTGGGCTCCTAAGGAGCGGTATAAAAAATAAGTGGCCGTTACATGGCCGTATCGACGCGTGTACGGCCATATTTGGCCGGAACAGGGCTATTTATAAAATGCTCGTATCACACAGGGTAACATTATAGCCCTTTTTTAAGGAGATCCATATGAAAGGCTTTGTGGAACAGATTTGGCTAGGTATATAGATTCTTATATAGGTTGGGTTATATATTTAATGTTAACCGATAAACGTGGAAGCAAATATCTTGAAAATGAAGTGGTTTTGATTGATATTTTTGCATAAATCGGGGAGTGAATTTACTTTAGTCATATCTGTACTTAAAATTATACTTTTAATGCACGCTTATTATAAGTTTAGTATTTGCGAGAGAAAAGACGAGATGAACAATCGCATGAATAACAATATTTCAAGTCAAATTATGTTTTACTAATAATCAAGTTAACGGTGTAAACGATAACCACAGTCTGGCTCATGTATGCTCAACTTTGATTGATTAGTACATATTGAAGACATAATTGTTTGATTAAGGACTGTAGTTTCAAACCACACAGTAGTACCGTACCTATGTGATCCAGCAATATACTCGTAGTTCATTAATCAATTTGTGGTTTGTTATTTATCATCTATCTCGATTTATTTTCGAATCAATATAAATTACTACAAAGTAATTGCCATATGCAGCAACCACTTTGTGGTAAGTAAGGATGATGCCACGAAATGTGTGGAAACTGGTACCCCCGCTGCAATAGGATTAAATGACATATCATTAGAAAGGTATTAAGATTTAGTAACAAAAGTTCCAATGATCCTTGTCTTGATTCCTTACTCGTTACCCGTGGCCCCGGTGGGTCAACCCATTACTGGGTACCCATGGTACTAGGGATTGTTCCCTGGACTTCTGAATATATAAAAAAAAAAAAATTGCAACCATGGAACCAACTTATGATTACATACAAATCCTTAATAACAGCATATTAGGTACTGCAGAGGTTCTATGATGACGGATCATTCTGACCGCTAGTTAAGACTGGCAGCTTAAACCAAAATAGTTTTTGATTATAAAAAAATAAGGAATAATGATAGATTGTCATTAGAACGGAATATAAAAAAATATGAATTATGAAGAAAAACATGTAATATTGGTTTAAAGTTCAAAATATAAGTATAAAATTTAAAAGGAATATAATTTTGGTAGTGTAGTATCCCATAGACTCAACAAGTTCTACAATTCCCACACTCAACACTCTACAGTACCTACGTCAAAAGAGATCACATATTACATATTTTTCCTTTATTAGTCATGTTGTCATAATCAGTAGGATCTTTATTCATTTTTTCTCATTTGTCTATTTGACATAATTATTTATAAGCAAGTTCGCACTGTTTTTTTTGCGGAAACTTGAGTAAATTAATTTGCTAACATGGAAAATAAGGTTAAAATAATTCAAATAAAGAAAGTTAGTGTTTTTCTGTTCAAAAATCATCAATTACAAGTATAGGGTTTATATAAATGTATCATCTCTTTGGAACTGCGGTTTGAAACGGAAAAAGATAGTATTGGTTTTTTTCTGAAATTTTTATGCTAGCTGTCGTAAAAGTAGTGTAATTTAATATTTATCATTTGCTTTAACGTGTGTATTCCCATTCTTACTGAAATAGATTAATAAAAAACGTATCTCAAACAAGTCCGGATATTATATCAAACGAAGTAACCGATCTTTAGACAGTTTAACATCGGAGGCGCGAACAACTGATCGACCTATTACACATATATATGAAGAGGCAAAAGAGAGCTGGATGGATAAAGGTAGGCAGGGAATATGTTGACTCCCATTCCGGAATTCAATAGTGTCAAGCATCGTCTTTATATCGCGCGGAATGAATATGCTAGAGTTATTCAAATGGATTTCAAAACATTTCATGAAGAACAGGGTCCATTGCAACACCGAAATTTTGTTTTGGCAGAATATTATTATTAAAACACAAATATTTTGGTGTTCTATATGGAAGAAGATAGAGCTAAAATTGAGGAAATATTTGGTGACGAACATTCAATTGTAGACCCCTCCTCCATTGTCGAATTTTTCACTATACATGCTGAATCAGGCAGTAGGTACTGCTAGTACAACTAAAACAAAACCAATAATTTACGCTTTACTAAGTGATAAGAAAACCGAAACGTATACAGCCCTTTTCAATATATTAAAATCCCAGTTTCCAAACTGGGAACCATTAAAGTATCACTGTGATTTTGAACTTGCAGCTTTAAATTCCATACATAATGTTTTTCCCGACATTGAGATTATAGGGTGCTATTATCACTGGCAGCAAGCTATGTGGAGGATGGGCAAAAAGATATTCGGCATTACAAAAGGTAAACCTCAAGCCAGAGTTGTGTCACTGTGTTCAGCATTGCCATTATTACCAAATGAATAACTTTTGGGAGGGTGGGAATATGTTAAATCACGGTGCAACACCAAAAATATTACAGTCCAGAAATTTTTAAATTACTTGCAACTTTTTTGGGTGAAGAATCATATTGTTAAAACTGTCAGTGTCTTCGGAGAAAGGCACCGAACCAATAACGAGTCACGAGTCTTGGCATAGCAAAATTAATAAAAAAACAATCTACAAACTTAGTGCGTCTCCTGAAAGTTTTGGTCAAATTATCAAAAAATAAAAAGAATAATCCAGTTAGAACCAGAACAACAATTGCAATTGAAAATGATGCATTCATAATATAATTGATACACTAATGGTATTCATTATTGGCGAAATATCAGTTGGATACGCATTAGAAATGTTAAGATAGTTCTTTCTATCTTAAGTCAATAGTGTATCGGTTATGAATTTATGATGATGATGAGTCAGAAGTCCAGGGAACACTCCATAATGCCATGGGTCCACGGGTAATTAAAATTACCTGTGGACCTGGTAATGGGTCGATCCACCGGGACCACGGGTAACGAATGTGATTCCTTGTCCTATCTGCAGTAGTCGGCAGTAAGAGGAGCTACATTAACCGTTGTAGTGACAGAAAAACGTTCTTAAGAGACTGCCCTGAACTGCTTGAGTTGCTGCAAACTGCATTCACAGAATTTGGAAAAATGGTATAGTCATATAGTAAAACGTTAATTCTTACATTTTATTTGAAGGCTATTTTAATTTTAGCGTGAGATGCTAACGCATTCCTAATTATGCTCAAAGGGCAGTGAATTATGTAATAAAAAAAATAGTTTTTGTGTTGCTAAAACTGACACGTTTTGGTACAGTTTATCTCTGAACGGACAAGGATTTGGAATTAGGCGCCATAGTAAGTTCAGTTTACAAAGAGCTATCTAACAGTATATTACAGTTATTGGAGGGGGTATCAAAATAAGCATCATCTTTTACCAACCCAGACCACCATAACAAAATAATCAAAATATTGCACAACAACAATGATCTTTTAAAATGTATCATCGAAAGGATCGAAGAAAATGTTAAGCGGTTTTTTAGCAACATTGTAAAAATATATTCTCTAACACACTGTATACGCATTTTAGTTCTGTGTCGTAAATTACGTAGTCAACTCTATACAAATGCAACGCGAATGTTAACATTCTGAATAGCTAACATTCAATGTGCATTTAACTAAGCGGGTAACCAGTAATTGCGTTAACTGTACCGCTTCGAGCATGGTGTGTTTGTGACTTAACAATTATAGTTTCCGTCGATTTGTTTAATGAGGTATCAAGTAGGCAAAAAATACGTTCTATGAATTGATATATACAAGGTGTAACAAAAATAACGCACAACCTCTTAAGGGGTTATTGTACTCAAATGTAGGGAACAGCTGATTTTTTTTTTCGCGATTTCAGTTTTGGTCCCATAGTAAAAGTTGTTGTTAATGATGAGTACAATAACCCCGTAAGAGGTTGTGCGTTATTTAAGTTACACCTTGTATATATTTTTAAGCCTGTACGATGGATTTAATATATATCCAGACTTCTTGTTGGATCTACTAACTCCTTGGAGGCTCGTTGATTAAAAGCAGAGAAAAGACGTCTTTGACCATTCATTGTAAAATAATAAATTAATGAATATAATAAAGCAAATGTATTTTACGTAACAAATTGGCGACGAAATGCTGAAAAAGACAAAAAGAGTTCGTGGCTCGTTACGTGGCGTGCTCACACTAATGGGAAACACATTATTTACAAAAACGGATTTTAAACCGAATTAATAGAAACTCGACTACATACTCGAGGAGAAAACATGCAAAAGTTTGCAAAAGTTTTAGGAATTAAAATCTGAAATGGAACTCTAAACGACGAACCACCAAGAATAGGACGAGGAAGCTTAATGTATTTACGTAATAAGTTTCATTCCTTTTTATTATATTCACCAAGGCATTCGGTTTTTCTGCAACAGTTCACGGTTTAGAATGGCGCCTGAGCTCTTCCATGGGACTAAATAACGACATCTGCAATTCGAAGACTAAAAACGCCACTGATACCGAGATTAACGTGGCCGCCTGCTGTTCCCCAAGTAATTTGACAAGTTGTGCCATCTTCACGAGAGAAGAATAACATACATTATCAATGACGAGAGTGTTAACGTGTCCTAAATATTTCTGAAAAACACAAGAAACTGTATTCAAAAGTTCACAAAAATTTCCTATACGTCAAAAGACCAATGACTCATGAAAAACTAGAAAATAAATTACAGCCCGCCCACGCTCATAAAATCGTATTCTAAGCGAGGACCAGAATGTTCAGAACTTTTATGCCATTCATTTGAAAAGTTACAAGGACATGATTAATAACAATTTTACGTGAAACTTCACAATTTTTGATGAAGTTATCAAAATGTCAGCCTATTCATAGACATGAAAAACATTTTCACTTTTTTCCCATTTTCCATGTGTACGCATGGGGCCTCGAATTTTCTTTTTGATTTTTTCTCTCACGTCTCTTTATGCGTACAAGCCTATTCTCGTGTTAAATTTCAAAGTCAGAGGTAAATTAGAGTAACTATTGCATGTTTTTATAATAACGACAAACGTTAACATAAAAAAATCTTGTTCATGTCCACAGGAAAATTTTGAGATGGGCAATTATTTCAACTTTCTTTGTGTTGAAGTTTTAGCTTATTTACAGTTACAAAATGACAGTTGGCCAGTGTTGCAATGGTAATCCAATCCTACTGGCATGTAACTGAATTTGACCAGTGGCCACAAACGTCAAGTTTGGTCATAGTTACAAAAACAGTTCTTATTAATAGTAAAACAAAGGATTTACGATAACTATATTTTGGATTTACGATATCTATCGTATATATATATATATATATGTATACGATAATACGAGAAGGCTTACTCAAAGTAAAAGTCATTGCATTTATTTAAAAAAAAAGGCACTTTGAATGTCAGCAATTACATTAAAATAGAATTGATTCCAGTCGCTCCTTCTAGAGGTAGTTTCGAATTTACAAGAATGGGCACAAAAATCCACCATTAGTCTTAAGTTTTACAGTATTTACTGCTACCCCAAGAGTCATAGCCCAGCACGGATCACCAGTGTCACCAGCGGCAGCAGCCACGTCGAGCTCCAGCGACGAATATTTCTCCCGGCCCCGGCCGGCCTCCGAGCTTAGGACTTAGGGCCAACCGGCTCTGAGTCAGGTCTTCACTGATGATAGTTGCGTCCAGCGCATGAGATGGACTCAGTCTAACTATTATTTGACTTTCTTTAAATCGTGTAATCATTTAAAAAAATAAGCGCCCGGTCGGTTACCCTCGGTAGATACATATACGCTTACATATCCGCACTTATCCGCAGAGGCTGCGTATATATCTGCGTATGAATAGCCGTACGTGCGTGTTTAAACCACAAATCATGCGCTGTATCGCGGGCCCGAAATAAATGTGAGCCATTACGAACGCACGCGAATATCACCAACAGAGGCTGAATGTTACACCGATATCCAACGGGATTAAAACATGACTTTTTGGTCAAATTAAATCTATAAGTACTTCAGAATATAAAGATATAAGAAATTCTAGATATTACTGCTGCTAGATATTGCTACAACATTTATTTCTTGTTCCATAAAATGTCTTGTGACAATTTGTTGTTTCGTCTGCGCGTCAGTGACAGGTAATATTTATGATCTGTATGAGATTTTTTTAAATAATTATCGTAAGCTGTTTTTTTTTTCATATCATAAAAAATAATGAAGGCCCTCTTCATGATTTTTTATGATATGAAAAGCAAAAGCAATAAGCACTTCCCGATGGCAACATAGTCTTCAAATGGCACTACCCAGAGGGGCAAAGACCTTCTAAGGAGAGCTGGCTATAAATATACATTAAAAATAACTAACGAAAGAGGGCACAAATCTATAGCCGTGTGGGAAAAAAAAATTGCAATGCCATAAATATTCCGATGGTAATTTTGAGCGAAAGTTTTCACCGCTACGAATCAGACAATTTTTAAGAAATATAAATAAAACAAATGGAACAAAGCAAAGTTGTGCCAAAAAAAAACATGTGGCTCTAATATTTTACGATATAAAAAGTCAGTCACTCACCCATGAGGACTTTCACCATCCAGTTTTTAAAACGTTCAAGAGTTAACAAGAAAAGGAACGACTGCGTTGGAGCAAAAGTCACCTTCCCTCACCAGAGTCGTTGAAATCGAAGGGCCAAAAAATACCCATGATGACTGTTAAACCATGACCGCATTCACGTAGTTCGACGTATAAGTCTTTCTGCGCCGACCAGCGCTGACGACTTGCGCGGGTCGGCGCCGACCACAATTTGGACATCGCTGCGTTCTGTCAGTGCGGTTGCAAAACTTGTCTATGAGTGGGGGGGATGCTTTGGTCGACATTTCGGCAACCAATACACGGTCTGCAGATCAACCCTGATGTCAGTGGGCTGAAGAAAAAAAAAACTTGGCGCTGCAACCAATGTTCATAATTATGAGAAATAATATACTTACGCCACATTATTATTTTTCTTACCATAGAAATTATGTTGATGACTTAAAATAGTAAGAAGCTTAGAGTGCCAAATAGTAATTGTTTTCATAAAACTCTGTTTGTTAGGGTTCCGTACCCGAAGGGTAACCACCAACGGGACTCTATCCGTCTGTCAGTGGGTTGTATCTCATGATCCGTAATAGTTAGACAGTTGAAACGTCCATAGAATGTGTATTTCTGTTGCCGCTATAACAACAAATGTAAATAAAATAAAGCTAAAAATTAAAGGGGATCTTCATAAAAGAAACGTTTTTTTGCCTTGTGGTACGGAACCCTACGTGTGCGAGTCCAACTCGCACTTGGCTGGTTTTTTCAAATGAAGAGCTATTGAACAATACACATACTTCACGAACTATAAACTCAAGGAACTGGGACCGCAGTCCCAATTTGACGGCGGTCCCAGGTGTTTGACTACTCCTATGCAATATATTAATTTACTTTTCCAGTCACACTACGGTGTGACAGTCGGCATGAAACACAAAACAAAAACGTAAATCTCACATTGACCGCTCCACCTGCTTACATTAAGTCGTTGGAACATATTCTGTGACATCGGGAGGATGTGACGATATAAGCCGGGATTCATGAAATGAGAGAAAAGGACTGTCATTGAGCTTCTTTTTTTTTGTGAATTCAAAATAATTTTAGGAATTACTCACAGAAAGCTTTTATCAATTTCAATAGTTTTTCTTTGTTATTTACCTACTGATGAAAATATGTTTGATGCACCCGGAGGAACTAGGGACGGCTTAAGCGTAATTTTTTTTTCTAATTTATCTCTATCTTCTGGAATGGGCAGAAGGTAAAGTTGAACTGTTATTAACCCCATCACCTCGCGGTGTTCTCTATTATGCATGAGTAAGGAGCTCGTGATTTGCGAACCCTTAAGGCGGAGATTTTTTCAAAACGCTCAAAAAGGTGGTTTTTTAAACCAGTGTATCTCTAACCGTAAATAATTTTGAAAGAAAAAAATATATGATATTTTCAAGTCTTTTTTGCATACAGTGATGGAACTCAAAACATAATTAAACATATATTATAATGCATGAAAAAAATCATCAGAGTCACCTCTTAATTAACTTTAAAACCAGTTTATCCCTTCAACAACAATTATTGTTAAAATTTAAAATATACCATACAATTTCGAATGCTAAACTGCATCCAGTGATGGATTATTTATTTTTAAATAGTTAATATCTAATTTTATACGATTTTATTTGCATTTTTACGACAATGGTTGCTCATTTATTATTAGAATTTATAATGATGTATAATGTTACTGCCTCCCAGCTGATTGTAGCCGTGAGCTCCTTCCGAAGTGGTTCTGCCGGTGGCTTCGACGGCCTGGCTCCACAGCATTTAAAAGATTTATTAAGTTCAAGCGCCGGGGAAGTCGCTTTTGAGGCTCTAAGTAACTTGATGCTCAATGGCGGTGTGAATGACGCCGCCGTCAATGTCTTGTATGGGGCCAACTTACGTACACTGCGCAAGAGGGACGACGGCATTCGTCCCATTGGCGTTGGGTGCACCTATGGGCACGGTACGTAAAGGTATGGCAGCAAAAAATGCTGCAAACTGGAGAGTGAAATTCTGACCAACAGTTTCCAACCCCTACAGCTTGGCTTTGAATCTGAAGGGAGCTGTAAGGCTGCCGTACATGCCCAACCATGGGTATGGTTCGGAACCACCATACCACCAGGGGTGTGGCCAGTGGTACGGTGGGTTCGATGAAAGAAATAGAAAAGAAAGCAAATACATTTATTTAGCACAGACTTTAAAGCACACAATATACATTAAACAGGCTATCCATCTCATAATAAAAGATTAAAAGAACTACAGGTTGAAATTTAAAACATGCGACAAACCGTAATGGGAGATTGTACTCATCATTATGAACAAATTTTACTAAGGGACCAAAGATGCAATCGCAAAAAAAAAACAGCTGTTCCCTACATTTTGACGAGTCATGCGAACATAAATGTAGGGAACAGATGTTTTTTTTTTCGCGATTGCTTCTTTGGTCCCTTAGTAAAAGTTGTTCATAATGATGAGTACAATCTCCCATTTCGGTTTGTCGCATGTTTTCAATTTCACCCTGTATATTCAAATTCCATGTTTTAAAAGCGAGTCACTTAAAAAAAAACCGCAAGTGCTTGTAAAGAAAGCCATACTCACGTTAAATTTTTCGGCGGTTTTGAACCGCTTGCGTTTTTTTAATCGCAGTGCGTGCTATGCGTCTAGTAACTGTAAGTACAATAAAGTTATAAACATATTTTTAACAGTTCTCTACAAATAAATAAAGTCTGTCTGCGTGCCAAATCTAAGACAGTGCGATTAACTTTCGTAGCGTAGAAGTAAAACAAATAATACGACGTTCCGATTGTTGAAAAACATGAGTCCATCAACAAGAGTGTAGAGCAAAAAGAACTTGTTGTTTATTTATTTGCCCCTAGATAGCACGTCGCTATATTTGGCAAAGGGGTAGGTGAAGATGCACGAGACACCCTGGCTTAGCGAGCTATAATACAGTCCCATATAATATGAGGCGAGACTATTGACTCACTAGAGCTTATATCTGGTATCCTCTGGGCTACCACTGAAACATTTCTAATGGAAATCCTAATGGTCACTAGTAATAGATCCAGGCCAAAGGGTGTTAGAATTTTTTGCGCCTTTCAATTATGTCCTACATTATTATTGAACTATATGGAAGGTTAAGCTACGCTTGCAACGGTCGATTTGTGGATGGGTGACTATCCATTACATATTATCGAGACCCCTCCGTGTCTCGGAAAGCACATTAAGCCGGTGGTTTCGGCTGTCATTTGTAGATCTTTGACAAACGTTACGGGTAACCAGAAGCCCAAATTCTGCCAATTACTCTTACTGAGGAGTAAACCCAGACACTGGGTTATGGAGGTGAAATAGGCAATCGATCGTTATAGGCTAAAAGCCCACCCTAACATGCTCGTAGTTGGAAAAAGACTAGGCAGATTGATTAATTATTATTGAACTGTATTTAATTGCACTTTCGGTTAAGTAAAACTAAGTAGTAACACCCGCAAGCAACGTTTACAGTGTTTACTAAACTTAACGACGAAGCTAGGTGTCTATAACCTTTGTAGCTAGTTGAAATTAGCAACGTTGTGTTAATGGCTACATTTGGTTGATTCCCGCCGCAAATCCCTGTGAACGCATTCCCGGAATAGAATCCTCATAACGCTGAGGGCAAGTACTTTGATGTTACCGGGATTATGTTAGATTTCTGGGAACGTCAAAATTGTTGTTATAAGACCGCGGCTGTATTAACGTTCGTTTTATTTTCATATGAGCTATTGCTTTGCTGTCACGGATTTGCCCGTAAATATGTAAGTTAGGTGTCTACATATTTACTCAATTAGTTATTATGCATGTGCACCTTATCAATCAACAACATCATCATATCAGCCGGAAGACGTCCACTACTGGACATAAGCCTCCCCCAAAAGGGGGGGATTTGCCATAATCGCCACGCTTGGCAGGCGGGTTGGCGATCGCAGTATGGTGGTCAAATGCATAGAGAACGCTGCTGCCCATTCTCTAGTAAGTCCCTTAGTCGCCTTCTACGACACCCATAGGAAGAAATGGGATGGTGCTATTCTTTTACGTCCGGCACCACACGGATACCATGACCTCGGACCTATTCAATGATAAAGCTAAAAGAGTTTGTTTGTTTGTTTGATAGCCTAATTTTTTTAGAAAGCATTTAACATTAGGGTACGACCCTTAAAAGCCGAGCAAAGGGGAAAAAGACAGGAAAATTGCTAAGCAATAACGAATTAATCGCGTGGGCGGGTGATGCGTTGCGACGTGGTTGGTCGAGGGAACACGTAATATCACTCGAACGAATCCGCGGGCAAAAGCTAGTGAACATAAATATTAATGAAACTTGTTGAAGCCTCATAAGGAAGTTTCGATATGTTAAATCAAAATACTTCAGGTACCTAAGCTCAAAACTTAAAAAAAAAAGCATTTGAAACTGTTTGCTTAAATTCTGCTTAAATTCGAGAATTCAATTAAACTAGTATTTAATGGAATTCTCGAATTTAAGCACATCACAGTTTAACCTGTAAGTTTTCAATTTGTTCTTGATGAAACAACCTTGTTGTTAGGTTCATTCGCTGGCAATATTCTATAGGTACTTTGCTACGATTAGAATATATTCTGATAAAACAGTTAATATTGGTTTCTTCACAGATCACTAATGTTTTTGGCTTTCAAAGGAAAAAATCATGTTTTAGAATGTTGAATGTTTTCATTCGTTCATTCGAATACGATGCTATTGTCATGCACGTTTGTTTTATATCTAGGGGCTCGTCGTTAAATAATAGCAGTTGCACGGGTCGATCTATGAGGTTAAACTACGCTTGCCGCGGTCGGTCCATGGATGGGTGACCATTAAAAAAACGTTCACAATATAGTCGCAGTCTCATCTCGGCTACAATCAAATGTCAAAAACTATTTTTGACAAATGGAGACAGATCAGACTGTAAACGTTCTTCAAATTACAAGAATTTCCCCTCTGAACAGAGCAAAATAACAAGAAAGATACCTGTCTAGCAACATTTAACAAACTGACACACTCCACTACAGATTTACTTACTCACGGTCCAACTTGCAACATCCATTGTTATCTAGATTCAGTGCAGGCTTTTTGTCATAACTTCTCTCTGTGAAGTTGGCACAGTCAAGTTTCCTTCGACCGTGGATTTTAATCGCCAGCCACTAGTTTTGTTGGTTACTTTAAGTTTTAAGACTTATGGAATGTTTATTTGTGAAGATTGTTTAATGTTGTGTCGTCTGTCTGTGTGACCGCGTTGTTGTTCTAAACTACGCAACGGATTTTTATGAGGAGGTCACCAACATTTAGGGTTTTTTTTTTATTTGTACGCGTATAGAAGGAAGGCCTCCCACAAGGTGGACCGATGACCTTTCGAGGGCCGCAGGAATCGGCTGGATGCGGGAACAACAAGACCGCTCGAAGTGGCGGAGCTTGGGGGAGTCCTATGTCCAGCAGTAGACGTCTTTCGGCTGAAATGATGATGATGGTGATGTACGAGTATAATACGATTAAAATTAAACTTACATTGAATGAAGACATATCGATGTTTTGCGCGTGTCACTAGTAGAAAACATTTTAGAGCTTTTCTGCTTATTTTTCACTAGCGACCCGGTCCTGCTTGGCACGGTTTTACGACTTGATGTCACATCGAGATAACATTATTTTAAGAAAGTTAAAACTTTCTTAAAATAATGTCACTCTTAAAAAACCGGAATAAATATTCAAAATTATGGTGAATTCACAAATATAAAGACGTATCGGTCTTTATCCTTCTGACTAAAGTGCTGTTGTTTTAAGCATTGTTAGAAGTGTTTCTGCAACAGCAGTGGGACTTAAAACATAAAAGCAAACCTTTAACATTATAGCCGGATAAAAACAAAACTACCCAAAATAAAAAGCATTTAAAATTTAAAACTGTCCATGAATGGCGCGTGAATAGTACATGCATATGTGAACGAGTGGTTGCATCGCCTACAGTCTGCGTAAATACTTGATGCCTGATACCGGGGATCAAAGATGAGCTTGTGCATTCTTGATAGCGAGTGTATTGGAAACGCAGTGATTAAGTAAAGGTATTATTATACGTGGTGAATAATCGAGGCAATTAAGGGAACATGAAACGTTTCAACTTAGTTTTTGATGCTGGCAACACATTGGTTCACTCCTTGTTGAGGCGTGAATAATTTAGGTGTGGCACACTATGTTTACTATTTTCTATTAGGCTTTACATAGGATTGAAAATGCTGTAACAGAGCTTCCGCTCAAGGTTCGGTTTAGATTGTTTGATTCGGTCGTGCAGGTGAAATGACAGTCGTTTTTTTTTGGCTGGGAAACCATCAAATAACTTCTCCCGCTCTTCATGTCAGACTTTTACTGACTAAACCCCACCCGTGTTCCCTTAGTTGCCTGTGTGCCAGGGGAGACGGTATCTCTTTCGAACAACCCGCACCCCTGGCAGGAAATGACAGTCTTTACATGTACAAATTCTGATATTTAGTCGTATGCAAGAAGACTGGCTGTCGATTTTCCAAAATACTACAAGAAGAAAGGCTTTTGAAACTCCAAAAAAACCTGTTTCATTAAAAAAAACGTTTTCTATAAGACTCTTTCACTCTTAAATCTAACGAAGTATTTTCGTATCCTTAATTCCCACCCATTTCACAGCCAATCAATACTTAGGCCCAACTTTCATTACTAAGGAAGATTAAAAACAAAAGATCGTATCAAGGCGTTCTTAAAGTCTAATGGCGTTTTGAATAGCGAGCTCGCAGCTGCCGATAATGTGTTATCAATTAATCATTCTCGCTTGATGGATGATGGCGTAAACAACAGTTCGCCAGATTTTTAATAAGCACTTAATGTGGAGATCGGAATTAAGATTTTCGTTTCCTTTTTCGAGGTTTTGCTGTTTATGCTAGTCATTAAGATAAGGAAAAAATATTTAACTTTTATCATTGAAGAGAGTAGGCAAAGCGATTAGGTCATGTTGGTAGTGCACAAGTAGAAAAAACTTAAAAAAAACTACCGACTTTCGGAAAAACAATACAAAGTGAAAAATAACTTTAATTTCGGAAGTTGGTGACTTTGGATATGTATTTTTTTTTGTCACCGACTGGCTATTAAAGTTATGCTTCACTTTGTAGTGTTTTTCCGGAAGTCAGTTGTTTTTTTTTCACTTTTTAGTTATATTTTTATTTATATAGTACCTACCCCACACCAATTCGAAATTTCATCATCTTTGGGGTGAAAACAAACATACTTATGCGATAGCAGCAATCACGATTGATTTGCTGTAATTTTTTGAAGAGTTCCGTTGTTCAGATCTATATGAAATATAAATGCGACCATTTCGGAATAAACCCCTTTCGAAAAAAGAAGAATTTTGCAAATCGTCTTTAAGTGTCGGAGTTGTTCCCGAACATACATTAAAAAAATATATATATAAACATGTCGAATTGATAACCTCCTTCGTTTTGAAGTCGGTTAAAAATGATTACATCTTGCATTAATTAGTAGACTTAACGCAACTAACGTTTTCCATTAAGGTTAGGTAAAGTTTTTGCAATATTTTTAGTTTTAAGGGTTTAACACCCAAAGGGTTCCAACGGGACGCTATTACTAAGCCTCCGCTGTCAGTCCGTCCATATGTCCGTCAGTCCGTCCGTCTGTCCATCTATACGGCCGTTTGTCCTGACTGTCAGCGTGCTGTATCTCATGAACCGTAACAGCCAGACAGCTGAAATTTTCAATCAATCAATCAGTTTATTTGTGAAACATAGGTGTTTGACAGTGTGTATTTCTATTGCCGCTAAAACAACAAATAATATTTTTTTTTTTATCATAGTTTCCCATTTGATACGGCACACTTCGTGTGCGAGACCGAATCGCCCGTAGTCGGTTTTTTATTCTTTATTGTTTTACTGACAATGGATAATGTAGGCGTTGTTATAACATGTTGGCTCAGATTTCTACGTCAATAGGATCGTTCGCAGAAATATTTGACGGCTCAGACAGGCTGCGGTAGCTAAATTTAACGTGAGTATTGTGTGTTGGGGGTTATAAAAACTGGCATGAGGTACATAGGTAACCGTCGCCCAAAACAGATATGTTAAGGAATAGCCCTTAACATATCTGTTTTGGCGACGGTTTACTAAAGTTGACTATCATTGACTGTATGACTTAAAACATTCGTCCACCCAATTAAATGACTTAAAACTAGTTCAAGTAGTGCTTGAGTTTTGAGTCAGCTTCTACAGAATACGGGCCTTAGAGTACAGACACAACAGATCAGATAATATACAGCTATACCGTTGATTCCCAAGCTGTCTTTTTGATAACAGATATTAATGAATGAATCATAAAATCAGATATTATTGTGATACTGTCCATAGTAGATAGATAGATAGTTCAGCTCTTCATTATGTATACCATAATAAATATGTAAATGAAGGTTTACTTCATTCGCATAGTCTTTGATATGTGGTACACAAACTAAGTTTAGTACCTAGCTAGCTCTATGGACTAAACAATAGGACTGTACAAATGAAGATAAGTCAAAATTACCATCGAGTGAAAATATAGAAAATATAATTTTATAATTTATTATTGTAAATAATAGCTATATTATATGTTGTTTCTCTTTTCAGGTAAAGTTTGTGTTTGGTTTTATTCTATTTAGTATAATTTTGATACAAAATGTGTTGACATTTAATAAAACTCCGTTCTTTTCAAAGCAACACGATTTAGTTAATTATTTCAATATAATATAAAAACATAGGGGTTAAAGTATGAAATAGCCGTAATAGACACTCCGAATTGATGAAATCGAAACCGAAAATGTTCATGGTGTGAGACTTTCATGTGAAACTTTTTCACGTGATACCTATGAGGTTCTTCTTTTTAAAAATGTGCAACATTCGATTTTCGACTTTCAATTGTTTTTTTTATTCAGCTTAGATGTAAAGATGGGTACTTTGAAAACCCGAGTTATTTTTGAATACGAGTTCACGCGCGGAACTAACGCGGCAGAAACGGTTCGCAATATCAACGTTGCGTTTCGAGAGGGGACTGCTAATGAACGCACCGTGCGTCTTTGGTTTAAACGCTTTCGTAATGGAAACTTCGAGTTGAAGAACGAACCACGTACGTGGTAGACCGCCCACACAGGTAAATAACGCTGAATTGAAGGAGATGGTAGAAGCCGATCCGAGTCAAACTACCCAGGAATTAGCGACCCACAATATTGACTCATTTGCATCAAATCAATGTGATAAAAAATATGAAAAATGAGTGCCTCATGATTTGACTGATCTGCAGAAGGAAATGCGTGTTGAAACTTGTGTTGCCGTGTTGAATCGGTACAGTAATGAAGAAATATTGGATCGAATTGTATGCAATCGCTGACCCCAGGTCAAACGCCGCAACAGTGCCCTAAAGCAAAGCTTACCAATAGAAAGGTAATGGTAACTGTTTGGTGGTTTCTTCATGGTGTTATTCACTATAGCTTTCTCAGGTCTGGTCAGGCAATAACAGCAGATGTTTCCTGTGCTGAACTTCGAACAATGATGGTGAAACTGGCAATGAAACAGCCCTGACTCGTGAATCGATCTTCACATCATTATTGCCCCATGATAACGCAAGACCTCACAATGCACGAGAAACCGTTGTAACTCTACATGAGCTGCAGTTAGAAACTATACGTCATCCTCCGTATTCGCCAGACCTTGCTCCAACGGACTACCATTTGTTTCGTGATTTGAACAATTTTGTACGTGAAAAAAAAATTATTCCCAGGAGGCAATACAAAATGCTTTCACACAGTTTGTCGAATCTAGATCCTCAGAGTTCTATCGTAAAGGCATAAATGAACTTCCGTTTAGATGGCAGCAATGTATAGATAATGAGGGTAAATATTTTGATTCTGTATTGGCCGGTGAGCGCTACATCCAAGTTGGTCGCAGTTGCTTGGCATTTTGGAATTTGTTAGTGGTTATTAAAGTTTCACGTAAAAGAGGCGATTAACATTAGTGTTCAATAATGTTTCAACGGAAGCAAAATCAGAATTATTCGACGTTACGATTAAATACACAGTAACATTGTAATAACGGTATTTTCATTCTAAAAATATCCCTTGACCGACATCACCAGCGAAACCGACCTTTGACCTCTACTCACGCACAAAAAATCCGCAACAGTAGGTACTACAAAAACCTTAACCATTTTTACAAAGCTGAGCCTTCCTTCGTTCCTGGTCAATAGCTCTCGAATTCGAGGCCCGCTCCTTGTACAAACAAGCCACTCGTTCATACTGTACAATCTATGGCATGACCTTTTAAAAAAGTAACAGAGAAAAAGTGCTTTTACTGGATTGAAATTTCAAGGAGCGTGTGTGGCTCCAAAACGGGTGGGTGATTGACATGTGGTAGGCTTGACGTGCGTAGGGCTTTAGAGATTAACATCAAGGCTATGGTACTAAGCTATGTAGACGTTGCCTGAGGTAATGTGGGTTATGCACGCGTCTAAAGAGGACTTGATTTGGTAAAACATACAGCTTTTAAGACACATAACATAACATCATCAGATGAATCCTATTATTAATACCCACATTTTGGCAGTTTATGTTTAAGTCTCATGTAGCAAGGGTTGAGCCAATTGCTACCAACCGGGCACAAGCCCGTACTCCCAAGCTGCTACTGAAAAATTACTGATGAAAAAAAAAACAGTAACACTCCGGGAGTGCCGACAGAAGTGAAGACTTGAATAATTACGTGAGTATGTTTTAAATGTTCAATACAGGATTTCACATTATTCATCATCATAATTTTGGTCATATCTTCTAAACGGGTTATCCGATTTTCATCATTCCAATCCATTTTTTGAGACTTAAATTATTGAAATACCTCTACTAAAAAACAGGTGTCGTCAAAAAATGCCCAACGCGCCTAAATAAATTCTCACTTCAAAAACCCAATAACACTTTGCCCGACCTGCACCCTAATTGCGTAACGCACGATTAATCATAATCTGAATAATTTTGAAACAGATGCCTAATCCATTGCTTCATATATTCGAAAAATGTGTCTGCTCAACAACGTAAATAATGCAATGAATATTGTTAAACTGACAAAATGAAACAGATTATGATTGATCGTATGTTACGCAAAAAAAAAAACATCGCCATCCATACACATTTCTTATTGCAATGTCTGTTGCGCATGCGATATTCATTTTCAACACCTTTTAATCTTTATTCCGGAAGGTGAAATTCATAGGCGCGGTCGTTAACAACTAGACGACGACTGACACATACTGCGAATCATCTTCATTCTCCTGCGCTCGATGCCAATTTAATTGTGGTCGGCGCAACATGTTTTCTACCACTTCTCTATTAGTCGTCATCTCCGTAGTCCAGCCTTTATAACCATATCATCATTCATGCAGTTCATCCATCGTTTCTTTGTTCTCCCCCTACACTTATATAGCCATCGACATTTTCTTTCAACTTTCAAATACAGGAAACATAAACTAAATTAAAATCATGTACATACGGCTACACATCAAGCTATACATTTCCAGTATAAACAGATCTCGTATTGTATAGGATTTCCGTACAGAGCGAAATCAGCGTTAACTGGAAATACATAGCTTGATGTGTAGCTGTATGTGTTATATCATGATGATGATCAAATATTTTAATTCTTTTGTTTTTTATTACAATACCTAATTAAAGTCTGGCTTACGAAAGTTATGCGTGGAATTTAATCGTAACTTTTTACATGGCAATGTTTTGTACTGTAAAAGTAAAATTCATGTTCTAAAGGAGACTGTAGTTTCTCTAACATCTTGTATATCCGCCATCATTAGAATTAGAAAGCAGTTCATGAACCTAAATAAAAATAAATTTCTTCTTTTTCAAGAGAGAGAGAAGTAAGAACGAGTTAAGTACATCCAATGAAATGTCACTTTCCGCTGTCCTCGTAGCCTCAATCCTACAAATCTGGTTTGTATTTAAAATAAGGCTCTCTTGTCATCGCCTGTATCCAGACCAGTTAATAAGTATTATATATTGTTATCCCGCTGCCCCGTTGGTCTGTTGGTCGCAAGTGCGACTGCTGAGCGTAGGGTCCTAGGTTCGAATCACAAATCGGGCATAGTTCTATTAAAATTTTCCATTACAAATTTCTCAAGGCTGGAGTATGAAAGTTGGCATTTTGACAGCCCCATGCCTCGGAAAGCACGTTAAGCTGTTAGTCCTGCGCCTGATCTCTCTCAGGTAGTGTCGGATTGCCGTTGTCAAGTACAAAGTTCATCGTTTATTTTATTAATGTTCCTGATGTTAACTTTAGCGCTTAATAAAACACGACGTCCTGAAAGTAAAAAAACGACTCATTGCTTTGTGACTCGAGAAACATGGCGAGAGAGGTTACTCACGGTCTCTAATTATGGAATCATGCTTAGAAAATAATCTATAAATACAATTGAACATGCTAACAATTTCAATGTTCACAAGCTGAAACAATAAGTTCTAAGGTAACTTATACATGACATAGCAGTACACCTTGTTTCTCCAAAGGATTATGCAAAAGTGTACTTATAGGACATTCACATTTCTCCAGTTATGTCAGTTAGATGTAATTATCGTTTAATTTGTGTTTTGCACCGTATGCAATCGATTTGCTCTGATGTCTTCCGCTTGAAGGAAAACATCTTGAGGGAAACGCCATGTCTTAGAACCAAATATTTGAAGGCATGTGACATCTAGCAACCCGCACTGTGCTCGCGTGGTGGATTGCGGCCCACCCTCTCTGACCGAGAGGAGGCCTGCCTGTATCACAGCAGTGAGAACATTTTAGGCTAAAAAAAAGTCGTGTCTTCCTTTACAGATGTGGATGACTATTGTGATCCGGCAGAGAACCAAAGTATCGACATATCTTACAGAATAAGCAAGCTGAAGTGGCAATGGGCCGGTCATATTAGCCGTAGCACCGAGCTGTGACCGTTGGGGTAGACGTGTTCTTGTGTGCGTGAGTAGAGACCGCGAATCGGTAAACGTAAGGTACAAAGCTTTCGGGGTAGGTGGAGCGACGATCTTCACAGCGTGGTTGGTAGTAGCTGTATGAAAATTGGCGAGAATCGAGTTGAGTAGCGTGCAATTGGAAAGGCCTATCTATGTCAACCAGTCGACAGCTGTCAGATTTTTATTAGATTATTGTTTTCATTAATGACCGTAATGTTAACAAAAACCGTCCGTTATGTTAATAGACATAACAATCTAAAATCAAACTACCTGAAAACATTTCAGAAACTTTCAAATCGTTACAAAGAATCACATTCATGTCGTAAGCCATAAAAAGATTAGAGATAATCAAGACATCGATCTGTCAGTCTCTCTGGGATCCAATTTTATTGCCGGCAATAAAACACGCGGTGTGTAGACCAAGTTTATCTGAATCACTTGCCTATCAGTACATCAGTACTAAAATGAGGATCTTCAAAGTTTCCTGAAGGCAAGATGATGATCAGTTTTATTTACCTGCTTGTAAGGGTCCGATGAGTCGTAAAGTGTTAGTTAACTATTACAGAAGTATTTGAAATGGATTTTCTTAAATATTTAGTAAATGGAATGAGCTTGTCGCTCTCTCAGTCATCATCATCTGCCGAGCCTTTTCCCAACTAACGTGGGGTCAGCTTCCAGTCTAACCAGATGCAGCTGAATACCAGTATTTTACATGGAGCGACTGCCTATTTGACCTCCACAACCCAGTTATGAGTAACCCTTGTCGTTCCCTCAGTCTGAGGAATAAAACGATGTTCTTTCGTTTTTTTCTAAGTTTGATCTACGTTTGGTTCTCATCTGTTTGATACTTGAAGTACATTTAGAAAAAAAAATCCCTTAGAGAATGCTAATTAAATTGCATACTCATTCTAACATTTATTAAACAAAAATTGTTCTTAAAAACAATGGGGCATACTTTTTCTTTCAAGTGGCTTATTAAAATTGTGCCATTAAATATCTACTAGAAGTCTAGTCGTACCATGACCTTGGAGTCTGATAACGCTGAGAACATAATAATTTCTTTATTGTTAAAAAAAAAAAAACATTTTGCCGTAACACTGGATGATCTAAGTGTCATGTCACTGCTGTAGGAAGGAAATTTCTGGTGATCATACCATTCCTATCTGATTAGAATTCCAGGATTAACTTTTTTAATTTACCATAATAATTTTTAAATGAATAAATATAATTTAAATTAAAATATAGGTATTTCATTTTTTGTTAGTCAAAATGTTTGATGACTGTGTAATTCGAAAATATTTTTTGCAAGCAAATGATTTGTGAAGATCCGGATTAATTTTGCTTACACATACTTACATACTCACATGCTTACACATACGACATATAGCCTCTTGCTAATCTAATATGAACGTAGTCTCGTCAGGATTTTATGAAATAGACATTACACTTGTGCATATTTTCCATTTCTGGGGTAGTCTTTTTGTTAACTAACGAAGTTAGGGAGACAAAAGTATGAGTATTCTTGGTTTAATTAATACTTTACTGTAATTACCTACTTTCGTATACGATAGTGTCATCTTGTAGGTCTGTGTACGTTATTAAAAGGCTTTTTCAAACAGGCGCAATGCGATAGCGTGACGCGACTCTCGTAGAACAATTTCTATGAAAACTTAATGGAAATTGTTCTACAAGTGTCGCGTGGCGCTTATTTGAAGAAGCTTTTAATATCGTACACATACCTACAAGATGACACTATCGTCTCCTTTAGAAAATTATTTTTACTTCAACAGTACAAAACATGATAGTTGTGTTTATTTTGTAGCTCGATTAGTGCCACTCAGGTTTAATTGAGTCAGATCTACACATTTTTTCTCACAATGACTCAGTCCAATACCTTCCGTTCGTAGTACAGTGACTTAAGTGTGCTTAGAAGTAGTGTCGTAAAATCAAGGCTTAAGTTCTCCCGGAGCCGTACAATGAAGTAGGAATAATGTGAGGTTTACAAAGGCTGTTGTGGTTCTGTTTGGCTTTAGAAGGAAATATGAATACAAGGGGATCTTAAATGGTTCAGTATTACCAGGAATAAGGTAACTGTAAAGACCTAAGTACGTTTATTTTAATATTAACCTGTCTTTTAACACTCTTTTACACAACGCAAGAGATGGAAAAAATCGGATGTTTCTCCGTTGTTCTGGGCGTAGAAACCAAGAAGACATAACATTTCCCTTCATAAAATATTATCTTAAATAGCTCTGTAGATATTTCGCGGCTTATTTGCTTCACACGCAATATCATTCTTAACGCATCAACTGTGCCCTACTTAGCAGATTTTTGGTGCATATTCAAACATAACACAAGGGATTACCGACTTTAATTCTTCTGTATAAGGTATATTGTGATTTTTTGTTTGTTAATAGCAGACATCGTGACGCATTGGTGATAAATGAAACCAAATTTTGTTTCGTGTCTCCGCATGGTTGGCCAAGATTTGGGTCGGAACGGTTTTCGGGGGCTTTGTCTTGGACCTTCGATAAGAAAGTTGAGGGCTTCTGTCAATAATACTGGTTATTGTCTGTGAAGTATCGGTATTGACATAAGGATTGTGAGGGTTTTCGAACGAAATAGGATACGGATTGTTGACCTTTGTTTGGGAAAATAAAAATTGAAAATATATCGTGGAATGTTCCAATTGTTTTGTATTGTTGTCTCCTGTATTGCGGGTTTTTTTCCGCGGTAAGAATTGGCCGATTGATCTTGAGTGGTAGGTAAGTACAAGCAGCCCTGAAGTTCTTTTTAATTAATATTGCAATGTGGATGCTAGTATGTTAGACGTTGCTTATGAGTATCGTTCACTAACCTTAACTTTCAGGGTTCCAGTGATATTCCACCAATTTAACGACCACATGGAAAGTCTTTTTCTCTAGCTAATCCCGTGAACACAATTCGCACATTAATTAAGTCGTAATACTCCAAACGGATCAAGCAAAGTCACTAACGTAGCCATCATTATAGATGCAATTATCAATTTATACTGTTTAATTCGACGAACATATTTATGTCCCAAATTTAAGTAGTATTTAAAACAAACCTATCCTCACAATGGTTGTAATTATTTAATTAATATTCTGTGTTCCGTAATGTTTATATTACTTTGTCTATGTATGTATAGAATCAAGTCTATCCGACTAAACAGACAGCTGTGCTGCTGGGGAGTTTGTTGCGCCACTTTTTCTTCCCAGCTAAAGCACTAGGAAGTGGTGATGGGTGGGCGTTTTTGGGGGACTGTTTTATAGATTTTGACGTTAAAAAAGTGATGATTCTCAGCCTGATTTGAATAAATGACTTTTTATTTTGATTGTGGTACAATTATACCTTACAAACATTTTTTTTTAACTCTTATGAAAAAGAAAAACGATTGACTATAGAAAGTATGGTCATTTTTGATATAATATGGTATAAAAATATATTAAAATTACTGTCATCTTTTTCACGTATCTATCAGCATTAACCTAACAATGGGCCGTCGAATGTCCCACATTATTGGTAGTGACATACAACGACCCTTGGGACATTTTTCACCGAAAATTCGAGGGAAATTACAATAGTCTCTCGAAAAGAACGAGCCTAGTGAGGGGTCAGTAATAATCGACAGAAGACATTTTTAATCGACACAATTTTGTTTTGAAGTTCGAATGTTTTCAAAATTCAAATGTTATTCAAATTGCTGTCAATATAAACAAGGTTGTAGCAAAAAGACATTCGTGTTTATAATGTCGAGGAACTGTTGTAAAAGTTTGACAAGTTACAAATTGCTGTTTTGAAATATTTAATGATAATAACAAAATACTTGACAGAATGTACAAGATTTATGAAACTTCTTCAAACACGCGATTTTGTTGAGTTGAGCGATACTTATGTTTCAAGCGAACAAATCTACAACTAACCGATAAAATTGCTAAATATGATTTGTTACATTTCAAAGATTCATTCTCCAAAGTTCCCAAGGTCAGCAAACTAAAGGTGTTTTTTTTTTGGATGGAAAATCATCAAATAACTTCTCCCGCTCTGGGTGGAGCTGGAGGGCGTGTCAGACTTTTACTGACTAAAACTCACCCGTGTTCCCTCAGTTGCCTGTGGGCCAGGAGCCGCGGTATCTCTTTCGAACAATCCGCACCCCTGGCAGGCATCGGTCCTTACGGACCCCACCAGTTGGTGCTGACATCTTTTTGAGGCGCGTGTGGAACACAACGCGCCGTCGACCCGGCAAACTAAAGGTGTTAATATGGAAATGATCGTTATCTCGAATGTGTCGTTGAACAAATTGGTGTACAAAGAATCCAAGAATTTAAAGAAACACCGGGCCTGGTGCGACCATATTGAGAATACTACTAAATGTATCCCTTATCCGTCTCGTCCCGTCCATCCAGGATGAGGTTGCGGCGGCGTTTGAGTGTTTGACGTTACATCAGATTATGGAGGAGTAAATCAAATAATATAGGTACTCCATCGACACACCACTCCATACGACTTTAGAAGGATTTTTTTTAACTTGGCTAGAGTATTGGATTCGTTCATTATACAGTCGCAATTTATTATGTCACTGTGTTTAGTCTAATTTATAAGTTTCCTTGCATTTAACTCAGTCGCAGGTCTCCTGGAAGACATTTATAATAAAATACGCAGTACCTTTGTGCTCTTCTACCTTTATGTATTTTTCTCTTAGCAGTGACAAGACAAGACAAGTATATAAAGTGTACTAATATTATGAAGAGATCCAAGGATATCAGCCATATTGGTCCCAAAATCCCGGTTTTCTGGGTCGGGGAAGTCCTACTTATCATGTTTTACTATTACGCCACGTTGCAGTCACGTTTCATACAAAGTTGGGTCCAAAACCCAAAGAGCCGGCCAGAGAAAATAAATGTGTTGGCCTGGTCGAGAAAGTACTCCTTATCATTTTTTATAATGGCGCCAAATCTCTACGGCCCGGCCATTCTTTCCGCAGGTCGGCACTTTGGATTTTGGGCCCAATATGGCTGACCTCCTTACACGCGGTGGAAATCGCGGGCAGAAGCGAGTAAATAAATAAATAAGAATCTCATGGCCTGTACGACACGTAGTATAAAAGCCGCAAACCAGGGTTCTCGTAGACGAATTTATGAAGGTAGAAATCATCATAATTATTCGTACAAATTAAATAAACCGTAAAAAAAAACTCAGTGTCCCAGCTCTATTATAGGCCAAACAGATTTATTGAGTTGTCCCACGCTGGTACTTGTTACCTCTAGAGAAGGGATTTTCCACTCTAGCGGTTATTGTGAGAAAAACCTCTATGAAAGTATTGGTAGATGAGGGGTCGAGATTTACAGGTGCGGTCACACATCGCCTTTTATGGTACTTTATGTAATGTATTGAAAGTAATGGCGTTCGTTTCGAAGGTTTTTTTTTTACCGTGGGGCACGCACAATGTCTAAAGGATTATTCTTGTTTGCAAGCTAAAGGATAGAATCCGATCGGTGCCTGAAACTTTTACTCAAACATAATGCTGTGAATAATCTATTGGTTTATTTATAAATCAATTCTTGCCAGCGGCTTCGCCCGCATAGAGGTCGGGAACGTACTACTACCGAGATGAAAAGTATCCCATATCTTAATCCAGGTTATAACCGATCTGTGTGCCATTTTTTCATCCAAATCCGTTCAGCCGTTTTTGCGTGATTGAGTAACAAACATCCAAATATGCAAACATCTAAACATACAAACTTTCACATTTATAATACAAGGAGTCCCAAAAGAAAGTTAATATTTATTAAGCTTACTGCGTGAATGCAACGAATCCGAGGGGTGCGGGGGTTATTATTATTATTATTATTTATTATTTATTTATTAAGATCTCCCTTACAACTATCATTACAGGTGTATACCTAATGCGATAGCGCGGTCTTAAAGTTAATTTGCCTATAGATACACAATATTTAAAAATATAAAAACTAAAAATATAAAATAAAACAACAACATAACGTTTAATCTACACTATAACATAAAATAAACAACAGTATTTTTGCGAATTCACTCAAATGACACGTAAATACATCGATCTTCCAGTGAAGTTCGTTAATAATCCGCATTGCGCGGGTCAGTGGTGCTTTGGCGAGAAGGTTCGTCCTGGCAACTGGTACGGCCAGCAGCGGCGGGCGGCGCCGCCTCCACACGTAGCGGTCTGGTACACATAAATTAAGGTGCTGCAGTACTCCCGGGTTATGCTCAATGCCACGAAGTAACCTCACCAGATACGCGACCAGCGTGGATTCCCGTCGTACCCTTAGTTGGTTGTACCCGACCATACCGAGCACAAACAGAGTGGGGTACATCAGCGGGTAAAATGGATATACCCCATATAGTTTTCTATACAAGTGACGCGTGAACTTGTTCTGTACGCGTTCCAGCATTACCGAGTACTTGGCCTCATGCGGAGCCCATACGACAGCACTATGTTCCAGGTAACTCCTGACAAGCGCGTCATACAGGACCCTGACTGTTGCGATGTTAGTGAAGTGCCTTGTCTGTCTCAGAACAAATCCTAAGTTTCTAAACGCCCTTTTACAGATCCCCGTAATATGATTGCGAAACGACAGTTCAGGAGTGACAACAACCCCCAAATCCCGCACTTCAGAGACTCGTGGCATAGGCGCGGTGCCCACCACATACTCGTGCACTAGAGGAGCACGCGCGCGCGTAAAACTCATCACCAAGCATTTCGAAAGGTTGAAGGAGAGCCTGTTATCCTGACTCCATTCCACTACTCTATCTATATCCTCCTGCAATCGTTCGCAATCGGATTCCCTACGAACCTCGAGCAGCAATTTGAGGTCATCCGCAAATAATAAACAAGAGCCATGTTTGACGACTTCTGGCAAATCGTTTATCATTATGATAAATTCGAGAGGCCCCAAATTGCTGCCTTGGCTCACCCCGGACCAGGTATAATATGGGTCGGATTCACACCCATTATAGTCTACGTACTGCTGTCTCTTTTGCAAATAGCTGGCGAAGAAGTGCAATAGATGTGGTGTGCAGCCGACTTCTGCGAGCTTCGTTAGTAAAATGTCATTGTCGACGGTGTCGAAAGCTTTTTTAAAATCAAAATAAACAGCATCAACCTGCCCTCCAGCATCTACCGCCGGCACCACCTGCGCCATAAAGTTCAGCAGATTGGTGGCAGTGCAGTGGTGTGTTATGTCAATCGGTAGCCTGGCTCTTGGGAATTCAGTCGCTATGGAGCGTTTCTCGGGAGCAGACCGTCCGTTGTGCGTGCGAGAGTTTTACAAAAACGGTAATTCGGCGACTGTAGCGCGTAGAAGATTCTGCAGTATTCGAGGTTTTCGCCACTTAAATAATGCGCCAAGCATTCCTCTTATTCGAAAATGGGTCAAAAAGTTTGAACAGATCGGTACAACGCTGGAAAAACCAAAATCCGGGCGACCAAGGTAATCAAGAACGGTAGAAAACGTGAAGGGTGTTAATCAGTCTGTTCGTGACGACCTGAACCTTTCAATTCGGAAGCGCGCAAGTGCTTTAAATGTGCATAGATCATCATTGCATCGCATTTTGCACAAAGACCTAAAGTTGCACCCCTTGGACATGCCACGAAACGGTGGTAAGTCCCCTCTTTGAGGAGTGGCTTGAGAGGCGGCACGGCGGCCTCGCCTTGCGCCTGACGCAGGTCCTCTTCGGACACGATTGTTTCGGGAGGTTCCTATTTTGGATAAGGCGGGAGGAAATGCCCGGGTGTTTCCCGAGGACACGGTGGAGCATACGGTGGAGATCTGCCCGGCTTGGGCGGAGCACCGCCGTGTCCTCGTGAAGGCGATCGGCGGCGGCGATCTCTCACGTCCGGCCCTGGTGCAGGCCATGGTACGGAGCGAGAGTGAATGGTTAGCCGTCACCTCCTTCTGCGAAGCAGTAATGCTCGCAAAGAGGGAGGCGGCGCGCGTGAGGGAGAGGCAGTATATGCGCCCTCACGGCCGTAGTCGCCGCGGGAGAAGCCCTGGGCGTCGGGAATCCCAGGCTGATTCCCGGCCACCGTAGGCGCGGGCTTGCGGTCGGCGAGTAATGGGTAGCTCGCTGTCCGGTAAGGACCAAGCCCGGGTCGACGGCGCGTTGTGTTCCACGCGCGCCTCAAAGAGATGTCAGCACCAATAGGTGGGGTTCGCAAGGACCGATGCCTGCCAGGGGTGCGGGTTGTTCGAAAGAGATACCGCGGCCCCTGGCACACAGGCAACTGAGGGAACACGGGTGGGTTTTAGTCAGTAAAAGTCTGACACGCCCTCCCGCTCCACCCAGAGCGGGAGAAGTTATTTGATGATTTCCCAACCAAAAAAAAAAAAAAAAAAGATGCCAGTCAGAGGCTTGACTTCGTAAATCTGAGGGGCAATTCTCGTAATTTTAAGAACGTTCACAGTCTGATCTCAGTCTCAATCTGTCAAAAATACCTCTAGTTTCTATAAATTTTTGACAAGTTTTTGACATTTGATTGTCGCTGAGATGAGACTGCGATTAGATTGTGAACGTTTTTAATTACGAGAATTGGCCTTCAGGTAATTGAGCGCTTTTTAACGTTTACCAACATCTTGTTTTCGAATGAAGCTCATTTCCATCTTAATGGACACGTAAATAAGCAGAATTGCCGCTACTGGAGTGCAACGAATCCGAAACGCAAGCATCAGAAACTCCTTCATCCGTACACACTTTTATTTTGTATTCATATAACTTTGCTGCGACAAGTATAAAATCTAGAGAGATAGTGTAGACGTATGAATAGATAGATAAGGCAGACCTGTGGGCAAGTAGCGTGTATGAGTTTTTTTATAGAAAAGGTATATGGGAGCTACTTCCCAATTCACCACTTGTTCGATTGACTCAAACAAAAGTGGCGGTTCGTAACTCTTTTGATGTGCCGTATACATGTCACGGTTGCACCAAATGGAAACAGGAGAACATTAAATTATAGCAATTATACCATCAAGGAACAAATTAAGAGTCTTTTTGGAGTCGAACCTTGCAAAAATAATTGAATTAGTAATGCTCTGACCAATTCTACCCAGTCCAAATTACATCGCGATAAACAACTAATAAATTGCGTTTAGTCCCATCATATACTCACAGTGCCCACTTCGGTTCTGTAACCCATCGCGTTCCAGCATAGTCCTAGTAATGAAGAAGTAAAGTTTCGGGGACCAAAATTGTGTAAGCATTGAAAGGGTAATCTTGTTTTAATTGTTGGTTAGTTATCGAAGGGATACTCGATACAATACAGTTGTGTAGTTCCGGGTAAGTGGGTAGTTTAGTTTTATATGGGTTTATAGGTACGTGGATACGTGGGATGCCTGTGTGCCTGCGTGGAATAGTAATATTTTATAATGTTCGCAAACTAAAACAGCCCTCCTTGTTTTAGAAATGAAGATAGGGGTCGGCAGGGCTTCTTCAATAAGGCTCGTGTATATGTTACCGGCCAAACCCGATTTCAGGCCAAACTGGTTTATTAAGCCGGAGCATGCCGATGAAATGGGTTAGGTTAGGTTAGGTTAGAACTCGAGATGGCGGCGCGTAGTGTTCCACGCGCGCCTCTATGTGATGTAAGGGGGGAGTTTAACACCTCACTCCCCCCCTAACGCGAGGTGGCCCGCACAGGCGGGCCGGCACTAGCCGGGGATCGCGGAAGTCACTTTTGTTCCCGTGATCTCCGGTGCAAGTGTGAGGCGGAACACCGGGGTGGTTTTAGTCAGTAAGAGTCTGACAGACCCCTCCGCCCTCCCCAGGGCGGAGGACATCCATGAGGATTTCCCCCCGTCATCAAAAAAAAAAAAAAAAAAAGGTTAGGTTAGAACTGTGACCAAAAGCGCGCGAGCCGAGCGAGCGAAGCTAGCGGCGCCGCGGCAGCGGCCGGCGAGCGTTACTTTCAAAGGCTGTTAACGAAATGGCTAATTAAGCTAGTTGGCTGCGACATATCACGCGTAGGATAAGTCTGTTTGGCCTAGGACAAACTAGTTTGGCCTGAAATCGGGTTTGGCCGGTAAAACATATATGTATTTAACAATATTCTTCGTCATTACAATTTGAAATAACGTATACACGATCCTGCTGTAGTATAACACGCTGGAGCGGGGTGGCGCAGGGGTCCGACCTTTCTCGAACCTTTTGCGAGCGAGCAATTCTCAATTCGAATAACAGATGTCGCTGTAGGCGTCTATTCGATTGTAGATGTGTAGAAAGTCGATAGATGGCGCTGCTTGACGCAACACTCCTTATTCACGAACAAACTCCACAATCATGGCTCCACATTTTGTTGCAGGTCATCCGACAGTTTTCATGTGCATTTAAAGACTACTTACGTTTACTAAATACATGTAAAAATTATCTGAAAGGTTATTCTAATCCCATTTTCACGGACATCCCCTATACTACCTGTATGGGCCCTTTAGCTTAAAAGCTCCCCCAAACTAGCCCCTAAAAAAAATTGATTCACCATCAGTTTTACCACCTAACTACATAGTGCATACACATTTCTTTGTTCTCGATAATAGTGACTGAATCGACTATGAGCTTAAAGATACTTTGTAACAAGAAAGCTTTTTATCAAACTCTCTAAAGTATACACTTATATGGATACAGATATTATATAAACCGTGTTTTGATAGCAATAATAAATATTATTTCATTCATATTTTGAATTAATTTCATGTTTTCTTGCTTATTTACTCTGAGTATCTTATTTGTATTTGACATTTCTTTCTTTAGCGACGCGGCGACGTCATGACGTGAGATTTGTTTGATTGTTTGCATTTGCAAAGAGTTTATTAAGGTTAATCTAGTCGAACTTTTTTACATACAAACTTCGGAAGTGTACTCGTATTACTCCACTGTTCGACAAAGTACATCAAAAATTAAACTTTGTATTGTTTTGTCTCATTATTAATATTGTCTGTGCGGAAATAGAACACTAAAATAAAAAGCCATTAAAAAGTTACGAGCCACCAAGGTTCGTTTTTCTTGCTAATTTAACCTAACTTGGGGCGTGTTGAAGTAATTAAAGTTGTGCTAAATCTTTAAAACCAAGTCGGTATTGTCAAAGCTCAAATATTGAAAAGTTCAATTAACTTTATGTGTCATTAATTTTTGCAGTGGTTTTTTCATAAAACTCGATCTTGCGAAGGACTTTTCTTAATTTTTTACGCGCCCGTTTTACTATAAATGATCCTGCATCTCACTCAATAACGTTGTGCGTGTAGACCAGCGTCTAACTGCTCATCACTGCTACTACCTTCGTCGGACACGATGCCTGATGAGACAGCGTGCTTGGTAGCCAGGCCCACCAGTGAGTTCGAACCCGCGACTATATTCCCCTTAACTAGTTAAGATTGTTTGTTTGATAATATAGTAAATGTGCGTTGTGTGGTATTTTTTTAACCAATTTTACGTTATGTTACCGGCAAAATTTTATTTCATGGGCTACCTACTTTTAAAAACTTTAATCAGTTAAGTACTCACCTATTATCAGGAAATTCTAAGTTATGTTCAATCTTTTCCAATAAATACAACACTGAAGATGTATATAACGTATATCTTTGAAAAAAGCCAGTTTCATCAAAAATTTCGAAGTAGTTTGGTCGTTTCTGATATATTTTTGGTCTACGGCTGTTATTTACGTCGAATATCCTTGAAACAGTTTCAAAATTGTCAACGACTTCTAAGTATATATATCTATGTTCGTTGCTTCAGAGATCACATACGTGTGTGCGGGTTTATGGGCCCACATTTCGACCACCTAAATTTAGGAGACCTTTTGAAGTTTAACTGACCCCTTACTGTTGGTGAAACAGAAACCACCCTTAAACAGCCCCCTTACTATTCTTAGGGGATACGGAGGGTACGGAGCGAGAGTGCCTGGGTAGCCGTCACCTTCTTCTGCGAAGCAGTAATGCTCGCGAAGAGGGAGGCGGCGCACGTGAGGGAGAGGTAGTATATGCGCACGCACGGCCTTATTCGCCGCGGGAAACGCTCTAGGCGTCGGAAATCCCAGGCTGATTCCCGGCCACCGTATACGCGGGCTTGTAGACAGCGAGTAGTGGGTAGCTCGCTGTCCGGTAAAGATCAGGCCCGGGTCGACGGCGCGCTGTGTTCAACGCGCGCCTCAAAGAGATGTCAGCACCAACTGGTGGGGTCCACAAGGGCCGATGCCTGCCAGGGGTGCGGGTTGTTCGAAAGAGATACCGCGGCCCCTGACACACGTGCAACTGAGGGAACACGGGTGGCCCCTGGCACACAGGCAACTGAAGGAACACGGGTGGGTTTTAGTCAGTAAAAGTCTGACACGCCCTTCTGCTCCACCCAGAGCGGGAGAAGTTATTTGATGATTTCCCACCCAAAAAAAACCATTCTTAGGGGATCCCATAAAGTTAGGCGATGTCGGTGAAAACGGGCATAAGTATATTTACACAAAACCTGAAAGTTTTGCAATACTAGCATTAGGTCTTTCACGCAATAGCCCAATCGGTTTCACGTGATCTTTAGCTGAAATGTTTCATTGTGTGACTTTTTCCGTATAGTGTGACGTTTTAAAAAGGCTTCATAACTCTGCTTACTTAACCTTTTGTATAAATAACACAAATAACGAATAAATTGGTTGCAGTATATTGACCATCAATCGTGTTTATCAATGTCGGATCAGATGAGCATGGAGGCCATTAACCATACATTATAACGTGTGATTGATTTCATAGCCGATTAATTCGGTTATACCTATGTACGTGAATCAATTACGGAATAGTAATGGTGGATGATGTTTGATGGTGATTTGAATGCTTCTATCTATTATTGATTTATGGTTAGAGATCATCAAAAGAATAATAAAAAAAAGACTGCACAAATAAGACGCACATAATAAACCAAAAACAAAATAAAAAATTACAAAATCTCACTACTCAGTAAAAAGTAATGGGTAGATATAAATTTTAAAAAAATGCCTCGACTTGAGAACCCCTCTTTTTTTTCGTAGTGTAATAAAATAAACACTAATCCAAAGTACCGTATTCAATTTCTTCCCGTGAGTGTCGTAGGAGGCGACCAAGGAACTTACCAGAGAATGGGTAGCAGCGTTCTCTATGCATTTTACCACCCTAATGCAATCGACAACCCGCTTGCCAAGCGTGGCGATTATGGCAAAACCCCCCTTTCTGGGGAGGCCTATGTCCAGCAGTGGCCTATGTCTTTCGACTGAATTATTGATGATGATGATGAATCCAAAGTAGCCAGAGCCATGTGGGTATGTATTCGGAAATTAAAATGATACTATGATATAATTAAAAAGTTAACCATTACAATTTATTCACATGGGTTACTTATTAGAGGGATTTTAGTTATACCAGGCATAACAAAGAAATAACCATACATTTTCATAGGTTTAAATTTGGAATAACTTTATTATGACTTTATTGAGGTTAATGTCAAATAATGTGATTTAAAAATCGCTCATCATATTGAAAGCAATTCTTTTATGTTTGCCGTCACAATCGAGTTGGTCGTTCCCAAATAGTAAAAGACCTATGACTTGGTGCCACGATTGGTGACAGATAGTTAAAGTAATTTCCAAGTGTTTAATGATACATAGATAGATAAACTTTAACTTGAGAATTGCGAGAGTTACACTAATTGAAAAAGAAATAGACAAAGCAAACTGAATCTTTGTGTTATTAATCTGTACGAAAATTAGGAATTTAAGGATGAAATGCAAACGCTGCACAGAATAGTTCTAATCCTGGATCTAGACAGTAACAAAGACGGGTTTTAAAAAGCTATGGAATGCAATATAGACTGCTCTTCAACGATTCCAATTCTGTACTTGAAACAAATTACTAGTCAGGCAATATCTGGCGAATGCTCTCAGAGCAATTGAACTCATTGTTAAAGCTCGCATTTCCATCCAGATTTACTAGAAACAAACCCTCGAATCTGATTTAAAAAGGTAAATAATGCTATCGGTGCTCCAATTTTCATTATTGTTGATTGGCTGGTTCTGTTCTATGACTGTAGAATCCCGAAAAAGAAGATAAAAGTCCTTTCCTTCACAATAGAGGAAAAAGAAAATGACTGTAACAGAATCGTTTTGCAAAAATGCTCAAATTGCTAAACGTGGTGATAAAGATGATATCCCTTTTTATAACTGTTTCTAAAATGCTTCTGGATTTTACGAGTACAGCAATGGACAGTTACAGACTGATGTGATGACGTAAAAACATATATCAATCCATCATTTTATTAATAATGTGCGTCACATACGAATGCCACGGGACATTGACGATGAAACCATTATGGCGACGCTATTATCGTAAATCGAAATTACCATTATAAGTTGGTACAAGACATAAAAGTTAAGTGGAAAGACGTCGTTAAGTGTATTGTATGAAAGTAGGGGTAAATAGTGTTATAATAATAATGTGTTGAGAGTAAAAGCGAGTCGAGTTTCATGCTAAAGAAAATAAAGTTTGAAATAAAAAGGTGACTAGATCATGTTTTAAATGTCATCATCACATTTTAAAATATCCGTAATACTTTACGCATTATAAAGAACGGGCACGGCCACAAATTCACGGCATAGTTTGTTGAAAAAAGAAAACCGGCAGGCAATCTTACATTCTAATTTATTTAAATCCTTCATTGCGGAACGTCTCGTATGCTGTGACAAAACTTTGTGAAACATTCGAAAGTGAGACATTGCACAGGAAGTTTATACGACACGAAAAACGAATGAATGATCCTGGTGTGTTGCGAATGTTTAGAGACAATGTTTTAATTTCTTTAGTGCTTGTTATTTGCCTTGTGAAGGCCACAGAAATTTGCTGGATGCGAGAAGCACCAGGCCGGTTGATGGGGCGACGCTTAAGGGAGGCAGATATCCAGAAGAGGACATCTTTTGGCTAAGATTATCATTATTTTAGTTAGCTTAATTGATTGAGCACAGAAATGAATACTCTCGAAATGATGCTTGGTCAAATCAGTAGTTTTTTTTTTTTTGGACGAACTTCCATTGATAAGATTCCCTAATCCTAAATTCTACTTAGTTACTGATTTCACTGTCAGAGTATTCTCCGTCATACGCTTTCTCTTCCAACTTGAATTGACCTCAGCTCATATCGTTGCTATTAGGAACGGAAATAATTGATAGTGTAGCCGCTCATAACCCGTATGTTTGTGATACGTGGTCGGTCAATGCTATACCTATGCGATCTATTGCTATATTGTAAGTAACTACTATGATCACATCACATATGGACCTGAGTGCCTCATTGATTGATTCAGTGAAACCGTAGTATACCAGGGTTCTAAATCTGGCAAATATCAATGCAACTTTAGCTAAAGTAAGTTGATTCACGTTGCCGCTCTGCGTCATGATCATTCACATTTAAGTGCTCGACCACGGAGACACGATTTTTTATAAAACGCCTGAAAAAAAGCAAAGCAAATGCGTTCTTTGAAAGCATTAAAAAAAAAGTAGATTTGGAGCATTTTATGTAGGTACAATGCCAGTAAAATTCGAAAAGGAGACTGTTCTTGAAATGTTCGTAGGTGGAATATAATGGCCGTGGCAATAAGCGCGAAATTTGCTTTATGATTGTCATGTCTGTGAAGAAGTGAATGATTTCATCATTCCCAAATAAATAACTACGACTACGGTACGATAATATGTGACACTGGCAACAGTCGCCAACGACAGTGAGTCTTAGTAAAACCCGACTCACATGACACCAAAATGAACCTTGAATGAAAAAAAATAAACCTTAAAAAAAACAACCGACTTCTGGAAAAAACACTACAAAGTGAAAAATTATTTTAATTTAAGTCGGTGACTTTGGATGTGTATTATGGGTTAAAATATGAAATTGCCGATTTGTACTGAAAAATTGAAACTCGTTTTTTTCTAAGATATAACATTTATTTCATCAAAATATTGACCCTCATTATCTATATATTGCTGCCATCTAAACGGAAGTCCATTTATGACTTAACGATAGAATTCTGAGGATCTAGATTCGACAAACTGTGTGAAAGCATTTTGTACTGCCTCCTGGGAAGAAATTTTTTTATCACGTAGAAAATTGTCCAAATCACGAAACATTGGTAGTCTGTTGGAGCAAGGTCTGGCGAGTACGGAGGATGACGTATAGGTTCTAACTGCAGCTCCTGTAGAGTTACAACAGTTTCTCGTGCAGTGTGAGGTCTTGCGTTATCATGGAGCAATAATGGTGAAAATCGATTCACGAGTCGGAGCTGTTTCACTGCCAGTTTCACCATCATTGTTCGAAGTTCGGCACAGTAAACATCTGCTGTTATTGCCTGACCAGACCTGAGAAAGCTATAGTGAATAACACCATGAAAAGACCACCAAACAGTTACCATTACCTTTTTATTGGTAAGCTTTGCTTTAGAACACTGTCTCGGCGTTTGACCTGGGTTCAGCCGTTACATTTTTCGCTTACGGTTATCGTAAATAATCCACTTTTCATCACATGTCACAATTTGATCCAATATTCCTTCATTTCTGTACCGATTCAACAAGGTAGCACGCATTTCTTTCTGCAGATCAGTCAAATCATGAGACACCCATTTTTCATATTTTTTTATCGTATTGATTTGATCCAAATGAGTCAATATTGTAGGTAGGGTAACGTTAAACTATGCCGCTAATTCCTGGGTAGTTTGACTCGGATCGGCTTCTACCATCTCCTTCAATTCAGCGTTATTCAACTGTGTGGAGGCTCTACCACCTGGTTCGTTCTTCAAATCGAAGTTTCCATTACGAAAGCGTTTAAACCAAAAACGCACGTTGCGTTAATGCGCAGTCCCCTCTCCGTACGCAACGTTGATATTGCGAGCCGTTTCTGCCGCGTTAGTTCCGCGTCTGAACTCGTATTAAAAAATAACTCGGCTTTTCGAAGTATCCATCTTTACGTCTAAGCTGAATAAAAAAACAATTGAAAGTCAAGAATCGAATGTTGCACATATTTAAAAAGGAAAACCTCATGTGATGGGAAAGGTTTCACACGAAAATCTCACACCATGAAGATTTTATTTCAATTCGAAGTGTCTATTACTATAAAACGGCAATTTCATACTTTAACCCCTATTATTTAAAAAATTTGTCACCGCTTTCTGAAATTAAAGTTATTTTTCACTTTGTAGTGTTTTTTGGACGTGTCGAATTGATAACCTTCTTTATGAAGTCGGTTCTGGTAATACCATAAAAAAAAATCGAAGGGAATACCTAATACAATGTAAAAGTATTGTTATTTTTACACTAATAAGGGTAAACCTCTTATTTTTATGCCTTATTACGTAGGTCGACGTTTTATATTGAAGATTTTTTTACTTGGTTAAGGTTTGTTATGCGTAATGAGAGCGCTGTACCTCGATGTTGATAAGTATTTATATTGTAATCGATTTTAATGGAGTGTATGAAAATAAACTTGTTTCAATCTCTATTTGTAAAGGTTTTGCAATACGTTTAAATAGAGCTATTAATATGCCACAGCTCCACGTGATAAAAACTTTCAAATAAATCTGTGCTAAGTGAAATATATGCACAAAAATAAAAATTCGTCCAAGCCTGCCCAGGGGCAAGTGGTCCTAAATTTAAACGTAATTGTTATATATATTAACAACTTGTTGCTTTTTTAGGAAACTATTTAGTGTAATAACATTTGTTCTCGTGTTTTAACTCCTCACCGAGTTAATCTATTTAGTTTGCTTAGACTGAAGCTGTTCTATGTTTAATCATTTTCAAATCTTGTGTTAAAGCGATTACCCTCGTAATGTGTAATGGTATTCTAGATAAACACCTACAGAGTAGATATAATCCTGGATTTACTAACACATAGGATACTTTGTATTCCGAAAAGCATATTATAAGATAAAAGACTACGTTGAAGACAGGGAAATTTGGCATGAATTCCTTCTGCACATGTGGCTTCCCTGGTACCTCATTAACAGCAAAACTGTGTGAAAGTCTATTAACTGCTCCCAAATTGCAATGTTAATTTTTGTTCTTTTTATTTTTTACAATGTCTGACATTTTCTCGTCATTATTTGACATCATACATCAATTTTACTACTATTTAAGTGATTGTCATCGAAATCATGTCACTTGGTTCAAATGGATTCATTTTATATAGGTAGATTCTTTTACATATTGTGAATGAGAGAACGTTGTAGGCCTTAGAGACTAGATTTGTAGACGTTTTTCTGTTCTGTGTTTTCATTCCTCTAAGTACCTGGTACTTATTGACTGGCCTGCACTGTCCTCCCATACCTATTATCACTGTAATTTGAAAACATTGTAAAAGCCAATTATTTTTAAAAGAGTAACCGTGGAGTTTTTTGCCGGCTCTTCTCCATAGGAAACGACAAATTGGAACCGTGCGCCTAGCTTCTGACGTTTCATAAGTGCCCATGCAGGCTTATGTGAAATAAAATATTTTGATTTTGATAGTAAATTCTCATAGGATAATTTCGGAGATGCATGCGGGTGAAACCGCTGGCAAAAGATAGTAATGTACATACATATCTGAAAGAACGACCTGTAAGTAAAACAACCGACCAATTGAACAGTTTAAAAAGATAAAATATTTTAATAATATGTGTACATTTGCACAATACTGACACTATAACAATAAATAATTTACTAACGTATATTTCATCCATTGTTCATATCAGCTAACTGGGCACGGTATCGGGAGGACAATCGCGAACAAATAGCGCAATTTGTCTTGTTTTTTGCTCGGTGCCGTGTTTCTGATACATCGCTGGTAAGGTCGGGTGACACGTTAGTCTAGAATAAATTATAGGTTCTCGATATTGACAGTATTTGGTTATGTTCTCATGAAAACTAGGTGAAAAAAGGCTTTGCAATTTACGTACCTTAAGAATAAGCATAATCAGCCTATAATGGCCCTACAGCTGGGACACAGGCCTCTCTGTTGAGAGGGAGTGGGCCATAATCCACCACGCGGGCCCAGTGCGGGTTGGTGGATGTCACATGTCTTCGAATTTTTGATTCTAGGACATGCCGGTTTCCTCACGATGTTTTCCTTCACCGTTTTGAGAGCAGTGGTGATGAAATAATTTACATAAAGTAAAGTTCCTGCTTGGGTTCGAACTCACGACCTACAACTCGTAACTCGCAGCCGTTACCACTGGGCCACCACTGCACCTGGAGAAACTGGAGTAGTGGTGGCCTTATTTACGTAATTGCTCTGAAATTAATCTGGCTTATAAATGTAGTAACATAAAGCTATACAGACAGGTTTTCCATTTAGCTCAATAAAAATACTTTCACAAGTCTTTTTTTATTACTGATGAGGTCATTGTCTTCAACGTCGAAATGTGGTCGGAGATCTAGATAAACTTGGCTGTCTAGATACAGTAAATGCTTCCCAAGGTGCAGCATATTATGATGTGAACTCGGGTTCGGTATCCAAGTAGGTACCTATATAATGATGAAAGTCATGTAATTTTTACTAGTTAAGGAGGAAGGATCTTAAAATATTTATTTTCTAGTCAAAACTTTAGTGAATATTTTGAAACCCTTGAATTATGGACTTTTATTTACTAAATCTAGAAACAAAGATATAGGTATCGTATTTTACTCTACATAGTTTCTTGTTCGTAATTTTAATGTTATTTCTGTACACCTTATACCTATATGTATGTTGTTACAGATATACTTTTGTTGTTGCATCTATGTTTTGTGACTCTTCCTGAGTAACAAAACATAGATGCATATGACAATACATTATATTCCTCGGCCAGGCCAGGGTCTCGGCCTTGGTTATATATTTAAAAAAAAAACTGTGAAGATATCCCTCATCCGCACACGCCATGTGTAACAAACACAGGGTGTTCACAAAACAAAACATAAAAAAGAGCGTTTGATTGTCGCGTCGCCATGAATATGCATCGATATGTATCAAGCGGTGTCACTTGTGCCTGTTGTGTCGACCTGCGCCAGATGAGACTCGCGACCGTACTTAGTTACGTGTTTTGTTCTTTTGTGCGAAAGTTTTTGAAGGCTTGAAGGCTTTTTGACGGCTTCCGCACCAGTCTGGAGTAGACTGGAAATGTTAATTGGCGAAATGGTAAAATAAATTATGCGTAGCCCAATAGATCAAAATCGTGAATTATTCCGAACAATTTGGTCATATGGTGTAGCAGCCTCGGTTTAGGTGATAATATAAAAAAGATAATACACGTAGCTAGGGACAATACTGAGCACCCGTAAAAAAGGACCTATGGCTTTTGAGAGATTACACGTGGATGCAACAGCAAGGCGCAGTCAGTAAGTTAATTAATAATTAGCAACACAAATGAAAATTTAAAAGTGAAATTCAATATGTGTGAGGAAGCCGCCACCCAGCAGTGAGACAATATAGATAAATAAAATAAAAATCTGGACCTGAACGGACCTCTGGAAGTGCTGAAGTGGAGTGGCTGAAGCCGTGTCAAGCTTCTGCGGGGAATATTTTTCTCACAGACGTCGCTATCTGTACGTTGTCAGGTAAGAGGCTGGCCAGCGACGAGCTTGGGACTCAGGAGCTAACCGGTCCAGGTTCCCATTGCCGGTGGTAGTTGCATGCAGCGTATAAAATGTGACTCAGTCAATGAAATCTAATCACCGAGTATATTAAGACTAAAAAGCGAATAGTGCTGTAGACACTTTGATGAGGAAGCGATGTCTGCAACATTAAAAACAGTCGTGTCCAGCTGCTTCTTCCAATGCAAATGACGCTTCCTCCATCGCCAGAATCGACGAAAGTGGTCACTTTAGCTAACATTCCAGTTAATCAAGTCGGAAAAAGTAGGTACTAAGTTACATTGCAAACTGCTATTGATCCAGAAAATTTCTAAAGTAGTATTCAGCTACTAGAGATAAGTAGCTGAATACTACTTTAGAAATTTGGTATTGACCCTTTTTTACAAATTGCTTTCAAATGGATATGATTGAGTTTAAAGCATTACGCTACTAACAGAACACAAAACTCTTGGTGTTTCAAAATCAGTTGATTGATATACCTCACCATCATCTGCTTAGCCTTTTTCCAACTTCGTTAAGGTCGGCTTCCAGTTTAACCGGATGCAGCTTTATAACAGTATTTCACATGGCGCTACTTCCTATCTGACCTCATATGCATAACCGATATACCGCATACGCAAAGCCGATACCCCTTGGTAAGATTGGTTGACAGATTTTCTGGTTTCTGACGACCGGTTACGACGGTTAAAGATCCACGATTGATAGCCGGGACGAACGGCCAATAATTGATAATCAGTTACTATTGATATCTATGTATTTAAAAAGTATAAAATGCTACACGTCTTGATCCGCAAACATTTACTACAGTTACTAGTGTATAAAGTAGGTAGATCAATTTCCCCGGTGCAGAGTGCAGGGGTGATCAATGATCATACATCAAGTGAACGGGACGCGAACAAAATTCTTTTAGCACTTTATATCTATTTTCGCGACGTATATTTATTGGGTGTCAGTTAATACGAGGTGAGTTGCACCGTTTATCTTAACGGAGATGTTTGAGAATGTTCTAGGTTTAAAATTCGCATTTAAGCGTTTTAAAATGTCGTATTGGATTTATGATTGCAGTTGAAATAATTGGATTTATGGATGTAGTTGAAATGATTAAATTCATGAATAAAATAAGCATCGCTTTTGAGTAGGTAAACGGAATTAATTGTGGACTTGAGAAATAATGGACTTCTAGTTTATAAATAACTAGCAGCGCTCCGCGGTTTCATCCGCCTAGTTCCCGTTCCTGTGGGAATACTGGGATAAAATATAGCCTATGTCACCCGGGGATAGTGTAGCTTCCCAACAGTGAAAGATTCTTTCAAATCGGTTCAGTAGTTTCAGAACCTATTTAATGCAAACAAACAATCAAATCTTTCCTCTTTATCAGATAAAACAGACAAAAGCACATATTTACTATTAATGACACATCAGACGCATGACTGTGGGAGAGAGCGCATGAGAGGGAGGCAGCCTTGACGTTTATTGACCCCTGAAATAAGTATCGGACAAATTGCTGTGTTACATTGCACAAGGCTGGCTGTCTGTGTTCTTACTATTTTCCAACATTCTCTTCTCAAAGCAAACCCATTGCTTTACTGTAGTAGTATTTTTAAGTTCAGGCCAAAAATCTTCTTATAATTGTTCAAGCCATATTTCCCCTCTTGTTAAAGTGAGGCTAAAGATATACATGTATTCTGACTTAGTGCTTAATGCTACTACTGCTGGCACTACGACTACTTATGGCAGCAGTCTGAAAGAAAAAACGTAGCCAATACAGGATCTTCGATCTTCGTATTGCTGGGCCTATTAGCATCGCAAATAAATAATGAACTTGAAAGATAGGTCAAAGAAGTATCCCGTTCAGTGGGACTAGTGGAAATAACATATTTAGTCTGTGAAAAACAAGATATGGAAATACCTCTAAGACTAGTTCTACAATATCGGGGTTAAGGTTATTTACGTTCACTTGTTCTTTATTGGCATATAGACTTTAATGGAGAATGTGAAGATGTAAATTTAGTTATGGTGGAAAATACTTCGCGAAACTCAATACCAAGCACATGAGAGTATGGAGTAGGGCTGAGTTAGGTTTAAAAGATCTAGAGAGGTATATATATTTTGTAAATAACAGTTCAAATATCTTTCAAGATAATCTTCAACAGTATTTTAGATCTAGAATTCGTGACAGATGTATTAATCTCGTATTTATCAGAGTAGAGACTATTCCGTATTTAATTACAGTTACCAGCCTTAATTGTCAGAAATTGAGGATCGATTTCTACGATGAAAAAAGAATAGAAAATGGTATTTAATTTGACCCAACTGAGATTTGAGTAAAACTCCGGGTTATGTCACTTTTCAAATAGCAAGCGTAAAAGCGAAAATCCCCAACTTTTCCTATTCAGTAAAAAGTTAGCAAAGCGTTAAGATGAAATTAAACTATGGTGCAACGCATCCACACGAGTAAGTGAAAAAAATTAAATATATGAACTTGCATCCGCGTTAATCTATCATACGGGACATATTTTTACAGCAATAACTTATTTTCGAGCTTGAAATTTTTAACGAATATTATTGAACATCGATGTTAAATATTTGTAGCGAGACCGGAATAATTATTTAAGTTTGGACGAATATTGTTAAATGCAGCCCAACCGCAATCAGTTTTTTATTTGATGAGAAAACGTTAAATAAATCTTGATTTTATTTGATAGGATTTTAATCAGTGCATTTTGGCCAGAACTTCGCTGTATAGTATTTAAGGAGAAACCGACGTACAACACTCTGGGTATCCCGAAAAGGTAATCACAGCATATTTTTATATAATAAGTACAAGCATTTGCCAGCGGTTTCGCCCGAGTGCAGGTTGAAAATTATCCCACAGGAACTTACTATCGAGATAAAATGTATCCTATGTGTTATTCCAGGTTACATACGATTTGTGTGCCAAATTTCATCCAAATCCGTTCAGCCGTTTTTGTTTGATTGAGTAACAAACGTCCACACATCTAAACATCTAAATATCCAAACATACAAACTTTCACATTTATAATATTAGTAGGATTAAACATCATATTGGGTTTCGCCAGAAAAAACGTTGTTAAAAGAGCAGTGGTGGCCCCGTTTATACAGACCCCGTGACACTAAACCAAAGAGATATATTAGGTATGCAGAAAACAGTATATGACATTTAAAGATGGCGGAAATGAATAGTTCCAATAATGGCTGCTGTCTGAAGGGAAAAGTGGTACAACTCGTTCTACACATTAGACATCTTGAAGATCATCTTGACTTATTGTGCTCCATGCAAGCAGACTTAGTTTTCAAAAAACACATAGGTAATTATGCACGTACAAAATGTGTTTTATCAATGAAATGTGTCGAGATTTGTCAAAATCGGTAGTAACAACAAAACACACTTCACAATAACTTTAGTTGTATTCGAACAATCGAACGTTTTTTTTAAAAGCGTTCTATGTTTATTGTTTCGAAAAGAAGTAATAATGTAGGCGCGTTGATGTAAAACGTTTGCTTGGAATAAACTTAATAATTGTAATGTTCTTTTGAATCCCGGTCCTCTGCCTATTTTCACAATTTAATGTCACAGCTGGAGTTGTGCAACTCCAAAATGTCTAAGGTTTGATGGAACAGAACATTGAGTTATCACAGTAATAATTAACGTCTTATTTTGTGCTACTCCTCCAAAAAAACCGAGGTAGTAAGTCTCTTAATAATAAAACCAGTACCACCAAAATACTACCATTAACTATACAAATAGAAATACCATATCCTGGTGTGTATGGTAACTCAGTAGCTCTGTCCAAGGTTCTGCGTTTAAATATTGAAAATAATTGCGGTATGATATACACAGCTATAATAAAATATTTTATTATTTTTGGAGTTCGTGCAGCTTCTAATACACACTCGATCCTGTATTGCGTGGCTATTGCGGCATGCCGTTTAGCTAACGTCTAGTTTCCAAGCTGTGACGGAACATCTCGACTGAAACCAGCCGTACCTGCCTGCCAGTGCAGGATCGAGCGTCGTATCGATGGGGCCAGGGTACTCATCGGCAAACTATACTGCTTCAGAGAGGGCAATACACGACCACGAGTGATGCGTTTTGCGAAGCGGGCTTTCTCGGGGACTTGAACCAGTCCTCCAGAATACATGCCCCGTGTCACAAGCGCATCGACTTCCTGAAGCAGGAAGTTTGTGCATGGGCGAGCCGTATTCGGCGGTATAAGCGGCGGGTTGATCGGTACACGCAAAATCGCATGTTCCAGAGCGATGAGAGGTGGGTGTATAGAGCCTGGGAGCGACCCGAACAAAATGTGACGGACGTGTGCCGCCCGGATGTTGCCACCACGAGTGCATTCTGGCGCAGCATCTGGTCGGTAGCCGTCTGTCACGCTGAGGCTGGTTGGATGCAGAATGTCAGGCGAGTGTGTAAAACTATACCAGAAATGGAACCTTGTTCAATTACGCCATTAGACGTAGCCAGAGCAGTCCGTCCCTTACCGAATTCGAAATCACCGGGACCGGATGGACTGCATAACTTTTGGTTAAAATGGATAAGTAGTTCACACACTCGCTTTGCATCTCAATTCCAGTCATGCTTAGAGTCTGGGTCGCTACCGCAGTTTCTAACAACAGGTGTTACTCACCTGCTCCATAAGTCAGGTAGTCCCGCGGAACCCTAGAATTATAGACCGATCACATGTTTGTCGAAGGTTTATTAACTTTGTACATCCATTTTGAGAGCAAAAATTACCACGCACATTGAGAATAACTTAATTATGTCTCCCTCTCAAAAAGGATGTAGGAATGGGTCCCGCGGTACTTAGGAGCTACTCTTCATCGACATGGCCATTAACCAACAGGTTCATCAATTCCGCAAGGATCTGTCGACATACTGGATAGATTATAAGAAGGCCTTCAACTCGGTGCCACATGCATGGCTCATGAGAGTGCTGGAGTTGTACAAGATTGATGCAACTGTACGCACCTTCCTTGAGTCTTGAATGGGGCAATGGAGGACAGTCCTTCGCTATCCGGGATGTCCACAGATCCAGGGGAATGATGAGGGATCATGTGGAATGTGAGTTCGGCTGTAATTGTGGCGATTGTCATATCAGCCAATGGACTGATGGCCGAAAGCCTCGATCAACATCTCTCGAGGCTCTCGTTAAGCGGTTGGATCAAAGGCCTGATTCAGAAGGGAGTACTCCTCAATACGGCTCGCATCGTGAGTAGGTTTCTGTCTCTGGAGCCCTAACCACCGGTAGCTTGGATCCTGCTCCCGATACCGGCGGATCACTATTTTATATATTTTTAAATGTATTTTATTAAGTATATAAATGAATAAACGAAAAAAGCTAACAGAAAGTAAATCCATTTTACTGTTTCATATAATATGCGTTATTTCGTCCATGAACGCTTCTGAAATTAAGCGACACCAAATCTGCCATTATTTGGTAGGAAAAACGAAAATTTTATAAGCCTAGGCTACCTATATTAAAAACAGTTACAGGAGATCTTTGAGTAGGTTTTATTCACAACATTATAATATGTCACATTTTAACCAAAGTGAATTGGAGAAAACTGTGCTATGAATCAATAGAGACGTTGTAAAAATTTGCATCTACACAACCATAGACATCAAAATGTATGGGAATTGGTCTATGGTTGGCTGTTAAACGACTGCCCACTCCGTTTCATTTTCTAGCAACTAAGTAACTATAATTTGCATAACTCTCTTATTTTTAATCTAGGTCATCACTGAAATAGCCAACATTCTTGAAGAGTTGCTACCCTGCTACTGCAGAATATTCCCATTTTTGCAATATCCCTGTTCAAACTGGGCTAGTGACATTGTTGAACAAGCGACTCGTTGAATCTTTAATTGTGCGAATAAAATCCTAATTAGCTCAGCCGCTTCAATCTCAGGAATGCTTGCATATCCCTAGAAGATTATTACCTCTTTTTATTAAATCGTAAACGTGGATTACTTAGGGAATTTATTTCCTAAGTAAAACGGAAATGTTCCACATACGTTTTAAATTGCATACTTTTGTAGTTGTTTACATAGTTGACCTCATGAATTCACATACTTCAGATGACAGTGCTGCTGAGTTGGGGTAAAATCGACCTCAAAGGACCAGATGATCACGTCATAATCGTGCTAAATCAGTTTTAGTCTTGGACCATCTGCTCAGTCTACTTGGGATCACACGGGCGTTGTTTCAAACAATTCTCAACGATAGCGTCCTCTCACTTCTCATCTCTCTACTTATCTTAGGTCACGTGGAAAAGCAGATAAATCTTTAATAGATTCCTTCTACATCATCACTGGTAAAAACCAGCGTCAATGGGTATGTTCAACGATAATTATCCTCCACTCCCTTTTCAGAAACATTGATACTAAAGGTTACTACACACTTTTTCGGGTCGGCACATGCGATTGGATAGTATTTGTTGAACAGCAAAGTCGACCCGATTCAATTCCTTTACATATTCGGCTTTTATTTGGCTCGTGCCGATCGGAGAACTCCGAACGGCTTCTTCTAGAGCACAATTTACATAATTTAATTGAGCATAAATAGCTCCCTTTGATAGCCACGCCATACCTACCATTTTTTAACTTATATGAAGAGCTTTTTTAAGAACTATGAAAAACAACTCTGTTGAACCATGATTGCGTAATATCTATAACTATTAATTACAGCAAAGAGTATTTTGACACGAACCAACTCCTATTCATTATTGCGCAAACATAACCCTACCAAATCTAGGCGCTTTAACTCTTCACCCGCCATGTTCGTGGTTTCTTTCCCGACTAATTAAAAGGCGGTGGTTACGCAAATTACCAGCATTATGGTTTCATCAGGCCATTATTACTTCCGCCTTAATGGCTTGCCTTCGGGAAAGTGGAACAATTATATTTTATGTGGGTGTCGTATGGGTGGGGCAGTTTAGGGTTATGATATGTTAGACAATTGCTGGCGGTTGTGGTTGTTATTGATTGTCGTTTTGAAGACAAATCAAACACTCAAATGCGTTATGAGAAACACATACCTAAGATGTTAAAGACGGCTTGGGACTGCTTTTCTTATAAGCAAAAAAAACAGTGTTACGTTGACCAATACCAAAAACGTCATAAATTTTGATACTCAAAATCAGGGGCATATAAGTAAATCTTAGAACATATCATTACAAAACATATTTTGATTGTATATCATAAAAATAAATTGTAAATTTAACAACTGGTTCACAAAAATCACTACCGATTGCTAATACATAATAAGGCTTCTAGAAAAGGCCGGTCCTTTATTATAAGCGTTACGAGGACGTAACGTTATGGCCCTTGAGTTAATGGCGACACATATACGATCGACACTACACACCACCATATTTCTGTTCTTGGCCCTTATTTCATTGCCCTTTTGTGGACCCTTATTAAAAACATGACAAGATATGTATGGACAGTATTCAGATTAAAATAAGAAGATTTCAACGAATTTTGATTTATTTCAAGAATTTACTTCTTGGAAATGCACTCAAAAATTTCTAAATGCAGGGTACAGGGCTATGAGATATTTACTATAAAGAAACCATTTATTCGAAATTAAAATTTATTCGATGATGATTTCCACTTTTTATCCAATCCACTTTATTTTTTATTCTAATTGTATTTTGTATATTTATGTGTTTTCTTAGATAATAACGTTGTTGTCTTTATGGTGAATGCTGCATATGCCTGTAATAGGCATATACCTACCAACATATTATTTTATATTGTATATAAATGTTCATCATCCACAGATGGTTTTGTATGTACCTACTACTGTTGGTGTACCAAATAAATAAATAAATGATGATTTTTTATAAAATAGCGATTCCCTATTTACAGATTGTCTTTTGTTTCTTTTAGGAACGCGCTATTTGTTACTTTTATGTAACTGAAGACGACTGAACACAAATACATTAAACATGCAGCGCTTTACAAGAAAAACATTGAACTTAAAACATTAACAATCCATAAATCTGTTTATCCTAGCAATTCTGCTAGTAGTACCACAAAGATTTATTCTATACGAGTAACAAATGAACGATTTATCTCCTAGATTACAATAATGGCTGCCACAAATGGTGCAAACAAAATAAATGTATCTTTTTCAGTCAAATAGCGTTGAAGGTGAGTGATTTTGAACTCGTGAGAATTGAATTTATTGTCGTAAAAAAGTTTATTGCAGGTTAGTTTCAATTATAGGTTAGTAATTTATTCGAAAACTTTAGGTACCTATGTAGGTATGACTTACTACAATCTACCTGAGGGTCTATACAAAGTAAAATTATATCAGCGATAAACCCGATATCATATGCTTCCCACGTTAATTTTTCCCATTTCGAGTGAAAGATGTCGAATCAACTTTCGACATTTTTCACTCGAAGTGAAAAGTCTGAACACAATATAAAGACAAGTGAAAAATTTACTTATTATTGAACCGATCAAACAATGTTGAATTTTGGCTCTCTATACTCCATTTACAATGTTAAATTTTAAATGGTAAAAATGTTATCTTTGTAACAAAATTACATTAAACATGTTGCAGTTACGATTAATGCCAAATTTATTATAATTTATTTAAATATTAGCTGTCACACTTTATTGTAATCATGTGTAACTATTTATCTTATGAAATTATATGACTTTCATTTATATAATTATTTCGTTTCAATTTAAAATTAAAGTGTTAATGCTAAAAACCTAAAAGAAGCAGGAGTGAACAATACCGAGTGACTAAATTAGCTGTTTTAAAATAAAGTATTGTAAAAAAAAACCTTTAATCTTGATTAGATTTAAATCATCATGTGATTGTTTCATTCATTCGTTTTGTTGTAGGTTTGTAATGTGTAATGAAGATGTTATTATAAATAGAACATTATTTAAAATAAAATTACTTTTACTTCGTTTATCTCAGAATTTAATACTGTGTTAAATGTAACTAAAAAAGTTATAACTTAACTTTGAAATAAAATGTTTTGCACTCCTGCTTCTACGAGCCTCTTTTTTCTAAAGCTATAATAAATGGAGTATCTAGTAGTCTTTCACTCGCCTACCTAGATCATCATCATCATTTCAGCAGAAGGACGTCCACTGGTGGAAATCGGTGTGCCCCAAGCTCCACCTCTTGGTCCGGTACTGTGCTTCCCGCACCCAGCGGATGCCTGCGGCCGTCACAAGGTCCTCGGTCCACCTTGTGGGAGGCCACTTCACGTTTTCCGGTACGTGGTCGCCACTCCAGAACTTTTCGGCCCCATAGGCCATCTGCCTAGAAAATGATCTAAAATATTTAAACTAACGTAGGTAATGGGTTAACGTTCATTCCTATATACTTGTCGGTGTCGTGTGTAAGTGGAATGAAACAAAAATGAACATTCACACGAGTGATTGTGATTGCCATCTGTCTGATGTCACTTGTATGAGGCCCCTTGATAGCTCTCACTTGCAGGGCAAAATTGTTCTCATACAGAGAAGGCACGGGCATTTACCAGCAACACGCTTGGTCAGTGTGGGTTGTAGATATCAGACAGCTACCGCGGCTGCAGCTGCAGTGTCCGGTTACTCTAGGTGGTGTGCTGCACATAGAGGTAAGTCCAAATTAAAAATACCTACCTACACTTGCCAGGATTTTCTGGTCAATATTGGCTGAAATTTCATAACACATGCTCTAAAACACCCTGATCTAACTATACATAACATTAATCAACTCCAGTTCTTAAACCTATAGTTACGTGCAGCTTTAAAAGACACTGCTGCTATTATTAAACAATCGTTTGATTTCTGATTTTATTTCACAACTGAAAATGCTGACTGCTTTGTGATCGCTTTACTAATAAAAGACATCTAGTAAAAAATCATCCCCAAGCAATCTTTAATATTGAATCATTTTCTTAAGAGTCGGCCAAAGCCTTAAGAAACATTTTTAACACAATAGGGCCCTATGTTCCTGACCGAGATTGTGACTGAAATTTATGAAAAAACGATAAAACGTATTGTCTTTTGCTTAGTTTGAACCTGCAACTTCGTGCTCACGAAACCGGTCCCTTCACAACAATTACAGTTCCTACTAATAAATTACAACTAAAAACGATTGAAAACTATACCGCAAAAAACCCAAATAATCACTCATAATAACCAATGTGCAAACATAATCTAACGTTGGCCAAAAAAATACAAAAATAATATTTTTTCATCATCAATCACTTGTCGTGGCCAGGTTGCCACCTCCGATTGTGAACTCTTCGGTGGGTGGAAACTCCAGTCATTTCTCAAAATGACAGTCTTTTCACGTATAAATCTATGTCACGGGCATACTGCACGGAAATGTTGGCTTCAACTTGCCCGATATTAGTTTAAAACTTCCTAGATTTAGTTTGGAAATGTGAGACCGCACTTTTTGTTCAAATGGATTGTTTAAGATTTGAGAGCAGCATTATCAAGCATTTTTTTTCCACTATTCTAAATTTAAGATTATTCGTATCTTGTTTGATTTGTGAACGCAACCTTGTTGCGATAAAAAAACATAATTGGTATACTTTAAAAACTTGGTAAACACACGTCTTTTCATATCTGCATGTAACTGTTATCGGAAAACCAATAAAAAAACTCATGGATTATTAATAAATACTATAAAAATACTTTTTTTTTTGTTATAATTCCTTCATTATAAATAAATTCCACCATAATAATGTCCGTGCTTACTCATTCGATATAGCTAACGATTCGTGCAATACAAATCATTTTGAAATATAACATCCAAATGGGATTTCCCGATGGCGTACTTAAGGGTAAATCAATAATCTGGCAACACTCGCTGATTTATATTTGGTGAGCTTTTTACCTATACGCGGTAAAAGGAGTCGTGGTATGAATACAGTTATTTATGACATCGAAGTTCATTCAATGTCGTTCAATCGATGAAAAACTGCTCAGCCATTTTTTTGGAACTCCTTGACTATATCAAATGTTCCTTCACAGGTGAAAGTTTTTCATAGTTTGGTATTCCGCATGAGTTGTGCCGTGTAGTTTCAGCCACGAATATATTGCCAACTTTGCTTCGTGAAGTTATAAAAGGTAAATAAGGTATCTACTCTATAAACGTTCAGGGACTGATGTTGAGTAGTGTTCACTAGCTATCATAATATAATAAACTCAAACTCAAAGCATTTATTTCAATTAAACCATTTTTGTACACACAGGCACTTTTGAATTGTCAAAAAGTCGACCAGTTGGAAAGTTGAAGCTAGTTGCCCATTCCAAAACGTAGATCTCTATGGAGAAGAACGGGCAAGAAACTCCATGGTCACTCTTTTTAATCATGTTAGGTATTTCAAAATCTTGGGAACATTATCAAAAGATGTTAAATATTTTTCTTTCTTTTTGGAAATCAAATTTTATTAATTTCTCAAATACATTGCAAACTATAATTTTATATAATTTAGAAGCATTTTGTTTAAACTTTGTAAATGTGAGTACCATGCATCCGTATAATAATTATGTTGTTTTGATGTACGTTGACTTGAAAAAGCGTGGCAGTCGAGAGTATGTCATGCTCACTTAAATGTCTCGCTGATGGTGGCGCGTGTGTTGGATCATTCGGTTCCCTACAAAATGGTTGAGCTGGATGGTGCTGATCCACGCGTCAAGTTCGTGAACGGGCGCCGTCGGTTGAGACTGGTCATCTCCTAACTTCCATGGCTTATTTTAAATCTTATATTTAGAATTGTTTTTTTTTTTACATTGTTCTCACATATAGAAGCAACAAGAATATTGTTCCCAAGTTTTTGTAATACTTGAACATGATTAAAAAGAGTGTCCATGGAGTTTCTTGCCCGTTCTTCTCCATAGAGATCTACGTTTTGGAATGGGCAACTAGCTTCAACTTTCCAACTGGTCGACTTTTTGACAATTCAAAAGTACCTTTAAATGGTCTAATTGAAATAAATGCTTTGAGTTTGAGTTTGAGTTTATTCTTGTTGCTTCTATGTGTGAGAATAATGTAAAATAAAACAATTCTAAATATAAGATTTAAAATAAGCCATTGAAGTTAGGAGATGACCAGTTTTAACCGACGGCGCCCGTTCACGAACTTGACGTGTGTATCAGCACCATCCAGCTCAAACATTTTGTAGGGAACCGAATGACAAACACACGCGCCACCATCAGCGAGACATTTAAGTGAGCATGACATACTCTCAACTGCCACGCTTTTTCAAGTCAACGTACATCAAAACAACATAATTATTAAACGGATGCATGGTACTCACATTTACAAAGTTTATTAAGCAAAATGCTTCTAAATTATACAAAACTATAGTAACTTTGCCGGTACTCAGATTGCGTGCTCTTCCTCATATCCCAAAAACCATCCAATACGAATTCCAACTAATAGTTTACAGAGTTAAAATTTAACGAGTCTCAAAGAGCCAAGAGACACTTTTAACATTTAATTTCAGCACTCTCGTGACATAACGATCCAAATATTCTTACACTCCTTTCAAATACGAATAGAAAAAAAAAACCTTCGTTCCGTGCCGTTTACGTATAAAAGCTTCGCACGGCTAAAAGCGATCTGATAGGTATTGGTGTGAGAGCGACACGGAATCTAATCTCAGGATGGTATGTGATGTCAGGATCAAACGCCCGTTGCAACGGTCATCAAGGCAACCGACTTTGAAAATCGAATTGAAAGTTTAGTTATTCGGCCAGTATTGCTGTTTTTTGGAATATTGGGGACATAACAGTATACACTTTAAAATAGTATGTTTGTGATAGCATTAACCTATTGTATTAATCTTTGTAATCTATCAAAAAACAAAAACTGAAGTAGACTACGAAATATAGAAACAATAAGAAAGGGAAAAAAGATGTTTGCTCTTAGGTGGGATACAAAAATGGACTTCTCATTGTAAAAACACTGTCTTGAAGCTGTAATAGCGATCGCTAAGCTGACAATCTCCGGGTACAATTCCAAATAATTCGTAAAATTAAAGTTTGATTTTCGGGAACAAACTAGTTGATGGCTTCCTTATTCGACAGAAAGAATAATCATGTTCCGACTCTCTTCCTCAAAAGTATATTATCTTAAAAAAATACTTCCATTAGAACGGAGAAAAGCAAGGAAGTTGAGAGTTGTATTGACACAATTTGATGGGAAAAACGTTTCAGTAAGTTTTCGACGAGACTTCAAAAAATAACTTTGTTGAGAAATGAGAAACATTTTCGCTTTAGAAATGAATAGAAATGAAAATGCTTAAAAGAGAAGGCAAAATATTTGAAAAGATAAAATGTGCATAGTATCTGAAGGTACTCTTTGGATTGTTGCTAACTCGTCATTTTTCATTTGTTTATTCAAATCTTACATCATAGACGGATAAAGTAAACAAGGTGAGCTCCTGGTTCGTGACCATAACAATACGAAAATAATACTTTTAAAAGAAAGAAAAATAAGTTTATTCGTCACAGACACGTGCAAATAAAAAACTTTTTCCAAAAAAAAAACAACCGACTTCCAAAAAACCACTACAAAGTGAAAAATAACTTTAATTTCGGAAGTCGGTGTCTTTGGAGCTGCTGTATTTGAATTTTTTGTCACCGCCTTCCGAAATTAAAGTTATTTTTCACTTTGTAGTGGTTTTTTGGAAGTCGGTTGTTTTTTTTTTGGAAAAAGTTTTTATTTTTCACTTTTTAGTGGTTCACATGTGCTTACCCCTTCACAGCATACCGGCGTGATGTTATGTTATGAACTGGTGTAAGCAATAGACAGAGATGAGATTTCAGCAATCCCAGTCCATTTGCTATCATTTATTGAGGAGTTCCGTTGCCCATCTCCAAATTTCTTCATCAAATCTTCACCAAATTGAAATGAAATCACTACGAGAAAGTACTCTTCCAAAAAATACCTAAATCGCTTTGGGTGCCTATAAAATTTGAAGAGTTCTCTCTATTTCTCCAGGATCCCATCATCAGATCCTGACTTGATGATCATGGGACCACCTGGGAAGTATACCCTTTCAAACAAAAAAAACAAAATCCAAATCGGTCCAGCCATCTTCGAGTAATCGGGGAACATACATAAAAAAAAATTAAAAAAAAAAAAAAAGGTCCCGACGAATTGATAACCTCCTCCTTTTTGAAGTCGGTTAATAATATTTTGTTTTCTAAGTAAACTTGTTATTTTAGCTACATTCACTTTATAATCTGGGTCCGTTGTTTTAGGCCTGACAGGGATGAATTTTAAATGTATGTAAATACAATCTTCGAAATCTCGTTTTATTCGTTGAAAATAACTAATGAACTAATTAGTTTTGGTGGGTGATGTGACCCCGTGATAATCTGTTTAGTTCGTATATTGAAATGATGTCAATGATTTGAGGGGCGAGGGAGGATTGATGGGCACGCCACAATAGCGGCGGTAAGTCCCCTCCTCTTTGAGGAGTGGCTTGAGAGGCGGCATGGCACGCGACGTCCTCACCTTCCACCTGACGCAGGTCATCACAGGACACGGTTGTTTCGGGAGGTTCCTGTTTCGGATAAGGCGGGAGGTAATACCTGGGTGTTTCCACTGCAAAGATCGCCCTGAGGACATTGTGGAGCATACGGTGAAGGTCTGCCCGGCTTGGGCGGAGCACCGCCGTGTCCTCGTGGAGGCGATCAGCGGCGACGATCTCTCGCGTCCAGCCCCGTTCCAGGTCATGGTACGGGGCGAGAGTGCATGGGTAGCCGTCACCTCCTTCTGCGAAGCAGTCATTCTCGCAAAGAGGGAGGCGGCGCACGTGAGAGAGAGGCAGTATATGCGTCCTCACGGCCTTAGTCGCTGCAGGAGTCGCCCTGGGCGTCGGGAATCCCAGGCTGATTCCCAGCCACCGTAGGCGCGGGCTTGCGGACGGCGAGTAATGGGTAACTCGCTGTCCGGTTAGGACCAAGCCCGGGTCGACGGCGCGTTGTCTTCCATGCGCGCCTCAAAGAGATGTCAGCACCAACTGGTGGGGTCCGCAAGGGCCGATGCCTGCCAGGGGTGCGGGTTGTTTGAAAGAGGTACCGCGGCCCCTGGCACGCAGGCAACTGAGGGAACACGAGTGGATTTCAGTCAGTAAAAGTCTGACACGCCCTCCTGCTCCACCCAGAGCGGGATAAGTTATTTGATGATTTCCCAAACAAAAAAAAAAGGGAGGATTGATGAGTAATTAAAATTGGTTGCCTATATGACGCTTATGGTTCATATTTGAATAACTATCTTTACTGTATCTTAGTGTAAAAAAAATGTTTTCACTTCTCACGCTCTAAAAGTCCGCCAATATAGCCCTACGAAGCGGGACTATAGTGACCACTTTAGTCTCTAGGGAGTGAAAAGTAATTAGTTTTTTTAATTTCCTTCATTTGACATATACAAACTCAAACAGCCAGTAAATTTACTATTTATTATCCGTGGAGTGTGGACCATCTTCATTGCAAAAATGTTGAGAGTTTCAGTTCCATGGTTTTTCAAATAATTCGAATTGAACATTTAGCTTCAAGTAAAAAAATCTTTTGCGATTTTTATTTTATTAAGCAATATTTATTAAATGTTTTTGTACTTAATTGACTATCTTTCTCGCACTCAAAGTGAAAAGTACAGTTTGCACCTCGAGACTAAACGCCAATTTAATATACCCTCGGTTTCATTGACACCCTCGCACGCTCGGGAGTCAAACCACCTCTGGTGTATTATGGCTTCCTTTAGTCCCCCGATATAAAATATACTATTTGACATTCTATACCACTGTCAACGTGGCGAGTTTTACTTTTGCGCTTCCAAAAGGGACATTCCTGTATTAAACATTGTAGATATTTGCTGTCTATCGAGATCTCACTGTATTTCAACATTTTTATAAAGAAAAACAGAATCAGCGTAAGTACATCACAAAGATTTCATCTGACTCCCATTGGTTGTCCAGAAAAAGCTTGTTTTCAACTTTACGACTTAGTTTATAGGAGCATATATTTTATATTTTACGTTCACCTGGTGCAATAAAAAGGGGACCGTAACTGAAGGAAATCGTCGCAAACCGACAACCGACACTCGTTTTGTGAAATGTTGACTTTTTTGTTTGTTTTGATAAAGTCGGGCTGGCGAGTGTTTCGTTCGTTTGTGTCAAAGCTTACAACTTTTATGTTTGTTTTGTACTGGCGGATTACAAAATCGACACGCAATCTATTGCAGAATGGCTTGTAAGATACACTGTCAAAAGAATATTATAGTAGGTATGTATGCATGTATGTGTATTATTAGTCAATAACCTATTTATGTAAGATTATTTATAATTCATTATGATATATTTTATAGGTTTTTTCATCATTCCTCTCATCCAAAGCACCTGTCATCTAATCTCTGCACCACCCTTGGTTGACTGGTAGAGAATGCCTAAGGCATTAAGTCCACCTTTGTACCTGTTTTGTGTGCGAGAAGTTTAAATTAATAAATATTCCACTGTAGTGAGTAATGACAGTTTAAACATTTTAAAATTCATTTGTCACATCATTTCATTTATTTCCTTTTTTAAAAACGTTGCCCCACACTAGGAATTTCTCCTGTATTGTGGGTGCGTTTACAAACATTTAAACTCACATACACAAACAGCCAGACCCGAAACAACTACTTGTAGGTCATACAAATATTTGTTCCGTGCGGGAATCGAACCCACGACACGCAGCGCAGCAGTCAATCGTTTAACCACTGCGACAACCACAGGTAGCAAGCCAGTTTTTCATAATGTGGTTGTCTGCGGGATGATTATCACGACGTGGAGCAACTGCCGAAAGGACGTCTTCGGGGAGATCACCAATATGTAAGATGTAGTATACTTTTATTGAGGTACCTTATTACATGCGAGTGTGTCGGCCATTGCGTCAGCAGTAGTAACCACAGTGTTGCTACACTTTAATAATGAGTGTTGTAGTGTTATATAACCTAACCTTAAAGATTACAAAATGCAAAAAAAAATGCTCGATAACAATCTTAACTCCTTATTTATCAATTGTTAACCTAAATAATGTATTCCCAAATAATCTGCTAAAACTTAAATATTCATTACACCAAAGTTCCCGACTATCCCAACGTGGTTACAATATTAGTTATATTCTAAATTATATTACAAAGAATTCGCCTCTTCAGATTATTGAATCGAAGAACCGTGAACTCATCTCATTAATATTAACAGAGACAGAACCTCATGTACCGACATTCAGGCTCTTCATTAAGAATGAACTTAGTGAAAAGTGAGGGATTCCGAAAGTACCTAAAGTCAAAGTTAAGTTAAAATAAGTGAGTTTTGAGTTGGTAAGGGGTCGCTTTTAGATGCTTTTTGAGACATAAACGGAAGCGATTGTTGTCCGCAACTTTGTAAATTAGGTACATATTTGAAAACGCTTCTTTTACTAATATTTGTAAATTATTATTCTGGATGAACACAAATCCTAGCCACAAAGGACCCTGGATCTGTGTTTGACATATTGATGGTGCAAGATCATAGGATCTTGCCTAAAGTTTTAGAGAGATTTCTAGGCATAAAAAAAATAGATTTAAAATAACAATAGGTAATTTATTCCAGACACTTTTATTCAGATAGCAACTTTACAATCCCTAATAATTTGTAACTACCAAATTATCGCCACCTCTCTACAACTTGCACTCATTTCATTTTACATCGAGTTCTCCTAACAGTAGAATCTGTTTTCACAACGAACACCAACTTAAATTAGAAAGCTTAACCCGACTGTGAATCTTACATCCAAGCAAAATTGGCAGTTAATGTGTTTTACTTTAAACGCGTTGTTGATTTCACTAGAGTGCAGGGAATACGGAATGAGACTTAAAAAGGGATTTAATTTTGAACTGACGATGCTAATCCGGGTGAAGGGGAAGTATGGGGGCAAAAAGTGAGATAGCAGTGGGATAATGCAGTCTTGGTTCATGTTTTACTCCTTGTTCTTATATCGCAATAATCAGACTATAATATTCCAACAGTTGGGCTATCTTTATAAGACTTATGAGAGTAAGACGTGATCCACCACCCAGGTCAAGTTCATACGGATACTACACTTACTGGTTTAGGTATTTCATGGTACTATAGAGCTTTTAGCCTGCATAGGTCTCCCATGCCACCTCCGCGAGTAAATTGATGGCATGTTCATATTTAGAAGTATAAGAAACGTAAAGAGCATCAGTTCGGAGAGCTGACAGCCCGGGTCATGTTATTCTAAGTCTATATTATGCATTTCCTTTAATGTTGTAAAACTACGAGGGCCTAAAAGTAGCAATATAACATCTAGATGTGATGTTTGCTCAATAATAAGATTAAACTTGTCATCAAAACTGTCATAACAATAGTCAAACAATATCCACCAACTATTTAATGAATCGCATTCAATTAATGCTCACAGAAATCCAATTTCTAATTCAATCGTTTGTTACATCAAATGGCTTAGTGAAACTCAGTATTCAAATGAGTCATCCCCAATCGTTTTCCATTGAAAACTAAATCGATTTCGAATTTTGTTCTCTAACATGGAAACAATAATAACTGATCACATTACACGATCAAATTCAGTATTCGCATTATTCATGTGAAATTGCTATCTAAATTCAATTGAGCACAAATCGATTCTGAATGCAAAAAGTATTTTAACCGATTAAATACGGTATTCGCATAAGTCATGTGCAAGCCGTATCGATACTCGATTGAACACGCAAATCGATTTGGAACGGAGTAACTGTAGCATGTAAACAATATCAAAGGCTGTCAATACTATAATCTAGCAGACGTCTTCACGGTCACGTCGTCTGTCGAGCTAACACGTCCAAGTAAATATATATCGGTTGTTATTGGAGATCTGAGGCTTGCGTGGCTTTTAATTTGTATGCTGAATTATGAATATTAAGGATAATTCGTGTCTATGGAAACCATGAAATCATAATTTTAGTTATCTGTATACACTAGCTATGGATCGGAGATATATATATTCTTGGTACGGTTTTTGATGCATTTATTCGTTCATAAGCCATGGATTTCTCACAATTTGCAGTGTCTATTGCGTCTATCCTTGTTACTACAGCAAAACTTACACTCAACATTTTATAAATTAAATAGATAGAATTGCATAGTCCAGACTCAACATAAAAACTAACCTAAAATAATATTTTCATTTTAATAATAAATAATATAAACAAAAAATATCAATTGAAAGTAAAAAAAAATAACCATAAAAACGGAGTACAAAAATAAAATACGAATACAATGTGAGTAGATAAATAATGCAGGCGAGAGCCAGAGCATGACTTCTAAAGGAACACCCACCATCTCCGAACTTGTCGCTCAGCTTCACCTCACAATAACCTGAACCGTGAGCGCCCCGTATCACCGGTCGCTGCAATTGAATCGAGCTCAGCATTGAGTTCTTTTCCCCACTATCGTCACCCATTACGCCGGCGAGGAAGAGTACGGCCGCCAGCAGGCTTGTGACCTAGAGGCCAACAAACCTCGAGGCCCACAGGCCCCGAACAGGGTTTGCCCCTCCGCTGTCGATGTAGATGTGACGCGAATGCGATGGACCCTGTCCATAATAAAAGTGTGTATGGGTCGACACGTGAAAATTTTTGGGTGTGATCGTACACATCACTCAAACCCTTTAATTTTAATCGTCTAAGTTTAATGAAAAGCTTTCTAAAAAATTAACTTTTCCTCGAAGACTGTTCAAACTTTAGAATTTTCTTGATAGTTGTTAACTAGATAACATAGATTGGTACCTTATGAAACTTATCTTAGTTTTCAAGCTGAACACTTCTAATTATGATTACTTGGTTTTAGTCTGCGCCCATTTATAGATTAAGAAGGGATTCCTACCACCTTTCGTATTTTTTTTTTCGTTTTCGAACATTATCACGACATTTTACTCTTTAGTTCTATTGGCCCTTCTCTCATTTATGTTTGCGTTGATTGCTCAATAGCTTGTTTATTCTTCTATAAGCAAATTCATCCTGTAGCTTTCCTTGAGTTCATGAAGAAAGCCTCGTTTATTAATAACATTCGAGTCTCAGGTTGTTTTCAGCACATTCAAGGTTAGACTCGGTGTTATTGAACATGGGTGGCCTGCCCTTTAGGAGGCTCTAGCTGGTGCAGCCTTAGAACTCACTCAGTTACTCACTCAAAGACAATATGAGATCGAAAAAGCCCACCTTGAAGACACAACCCGTCAATGGAATGCCTTAGCCAAAAATAGATATGAGTAACATGTTGGAGATTATAGAAAGTAAAATTCTTGATCAAAATCAGCCAAAACTCTTGTCATACTCATAAGACCCCTCCTACCACAGCATCATCCAGTCAGGGTCAGTCCCCAATATCACAGAAGCTAAAAATGATCCCATGTACCACATACGTAACCCCTTGGCTGATCCTTCTTATATATTGTCCTTGTATTCCCAGATTCTAAATTCAAAACCACAATTAACTTAATAGAGCGCCAGCTCCAATAATTATGTTTAAGATTATCCGAAAATTTTGCTCCGAAGCCCAGACTTATACGATTGCGAACGAGTTTAAAGTTCCACAGTTTTGCTCCAAACTTTGTTAAAGATGGTTAAAGTAACTGTGGAAAATAATAGGGTTTAAGTTGAAGGCGAGAAGGGTAGATTTTACGATCATTTTCAATTATGGCGTTAGAAAGAATATTTAGGGGAGTAAACAATGTGCGTTATGAAAGAGCGTTATGGTAATGTTCTGTGGGTATAGGCCCTTTTAAAAATCATGAAAGAAAATACCGTAGGATTTGTTCGATAAGTGAACGCGTATTGTGCTTATGTAATAAGCAAAGAAAAAACAAAACCGGGCAATACTTAATAATTTAAAAAATAATTGGAATAATTTTTCAACTGAACTTCAAGTAGCATAACATCTGTGAATACGAAAATGATCCAGTAGCCTGATTATTATAAAATAGAACATATTTTCCTGTTAGATTCCAAGATCAACTCGGACTTAGCTAAACGTCTTAGTTGGTTTCTAAATCGGTACGAATAAAATAACAACGTGTATGTGTAAAAAACTCGTCGGAAATGTCAAATCATAAAACCAGAATATCTCCAACGATCACGGCTGAAGGAATAGAGACACTAAACTGTGAACGCTCATCTCTTATCACTTGTCACATTGTTAACGCTTGGTTGAAGTTTAGAACTTTAACGCGTCATTAGCCAGAGCTATGATAGAAAAGAATTAATGGTTTCTGGTGGGTACCTCACTTTTTAATAATATTTTATATAATCGAATGGCCATTTTATTTTAACGATATTGTACAATGGCATGGTTTTTTTGTTATAGACAAACAAGCCAAGTGCATTTTATGCCACGCATAGTGAACGACCCCTTAAATGACATCGTATACATTGACTATGGAAACAGTCTCATGTTATTGAGCAAGAAAAATGTACCAACTAAACCAGTAAATACTATTAAAAATAATGAATTGCTAAAAGCATACGAAGTTGTTGACATGTGGAATGTGAACTCGGCTGTCATTGTGCCGATTGTCTTATCGGCCAATGGGCTGATGGCTGTAAGCCTCGATGAACATCTCTAGGGGCTCTACGCGGGTACTCTTCGGTACGGCTTGTATCGTGAGGTGGTTCCTGTGTCTGAAGCCCTAATCACTGGTAGCGTGGACCCTGGTGCCTATACCGGCTGATCACTATTTTTTTATATTTTTAAATGTTTTTATTTATAACTATAAAAATAAATAAACGAATACGAGAATATGGCAACATCCTGTCAACAACACATTTTCTTATATTTTTTATATTTGTATCTTTTGTAAAAATATTTAATAAGTATAAAAATAAATAAACGAATACGAGAATATGGCAACATCGTGTCAACAAGACGTCATGTTTTTTAAATTTTCTTATTTCATCAGAATTAATAATTTTGACCAATTTTAAAAGTACTTTTAATAATAAATCAAACCAGAACCCGGTAAACCATAAAAAATCTAAAGAAGAGACCAAAATATCCTGAAATGTACAAAAAAAAAACTAAAACTGCCGAATCGGAGGTGACATAACAGATGTCACCTACGATAAAACAACAAGGAAAAGAAAATGTAATGATGAAAATAAGATAACGATATGTTGACAAAATCAGCGACACATCGAGCACGCCCACCGCCTCCGGACTCTTCGCTCAGCTCCGCCTCGCGGCCGCCGGTACCCAGCCCCACTGCAGGCGCTGTGACGACATCGGCCGCGGTAGTTGCGTCGAGCTCGAGTGACGAGTATTTCTCCCCACCCACGACGCCATCACCTGCTCGTCAACGGGGAGGACGCCGGCCGCCGGACGGTTTAGGACCTCGAGACCCACCGGCCTCTGATAGGGTCCCAAGCTCCCGGTGAAAGTGTGCACTGCATGAGTTGGACACAATCCATCAACTAAAACGTCATGCGCTCATACTATGGGACTACAGAAGGAGGAAACAATCTGACCGCGAACCGAGTTCGGAAGCTCTCTCTTTATCAGGTGCTTGAACCAGCTGTCAACGTCTCAACACAACGTCTATCGGATCAGGTGTAGGTCATTCAGCGTAATCATTTGTTGGATGACACTGTACTTGATCGCCTGTGAAGTGAAATGCAGAGTAGCCATGACATCGTACCCCCGTCGCAGACAGTTTTGGTACCATCACGGCTCAAAATTATAGGCTGACGTTTTTACTGACGGTCTATAAGGTTCTTAAATCCATTTCGGGACCTAAAATTTATAATCATGTAAACACTAATTCCATCTTGTCTCTCTCTCAAAATGGATGTCGGAACAGATCCCGCGGTACTAAGGAGCTGCTTCTCATTGATATAGCCATTAGCCAATAGGTTCGTCGTTCCCGAAAGGATCTTTCGACATGTTGGATAGACTACAAGAAGGCCTATGACTCAGTGCCACATACATGGCTCATGAGGGTGCCTGCGCACCTTCCTGATGTCATGTATAGGGCAATGGAGGGCGGTCTTTTGATCCAGGATGTCGAAATATCTAGAGGAATAGTGAGTCGGATAAGGATCGAGCGAGGCATATTACAGGGCGAAAGTTTCAGTCTGCTTCGGCCTATACCGCGGAACCCAGAAATTATATATGGTTAATTATATATAGTTCCTCTCTCTGGAGCCCTGACCGCCGGTAGGTAGCTTGAACCCTGTTCCCGATACTGATGGGCTACTATTTTTTATATTTTTAAATGTTTTTAAGTGTTTTATATTCTAATAATTCAAAATATAATTTATATATAACGAAGGTAGTTCACCCATTGGCGGTACCTCGTTATCAGAGTCCGGGTTAGACATGATGTAGGTACGAAATAAAAGTTTTAACACAGATTACAACCGTCTATTTAATCACTCCCGACAACAAAATAAAGAAATCTCAAATGATTAAGCCGATGGAAATAGATTAAGTTATGGAAACGCGGTAAGTTCGGCACAGGCTGGCAGAACGACCTCTCGCGCTCGTGTCTCATCAAAGAGTGACGTCTCTCAATCAAATGCGTCCAATGTCAAGCATGACAACTGACACCTGCCAACAAGACCTGCCACGCCCTGTACTGACCTCACCCAAGCACACTGCTTGACGTTTCCGACAACGATAACAGATGGCGCTGTACTAAATTAACAATAATCAATAGCTACTCTAATAATGTGCCTCTGCGTTGATTCTGCGACATATACATATTATTTTATATATATAAAATAACGTAGTCAATAGCATGAAGATACGTTTAACATATCAACTCGAAAAATGACTCCGCATATTTAAGACACTTCAGTAGATATTTAGATTTACTTCTTCGCATAAAAACAAAATATTCCGATAGTCTTTTAAGGGACAATTTATGCAATGTATTTCATACCTCAGATTATCCGATTCTTCTCAAATATTCAGGCTTACACAAAATACCTCTAAATATTCAGCGAGAGTACCGTGTTATTTATAAAAAACGTAGCCAGTGTTTTTTATGAAATAAGATAAGAATTTTAAAACAGATCAACCATATTGCATTCTAAAATCCTTTTGTTCGGTTTTCATTAAAGTTATGTGAAAAAATAAAATCAAGATGCGTGTGTATAGCGAGGATTTTCATTATTTAATGTGCTGCTAATCGGTAGCGTCTTGTGAGTGGTCGTTGCGCTCCCTGAAATAGGGTTGAGCAACACGGTGACTGATAACGGGTGGGCCATCTAGTGTTATAAATTTGAAACAGCTATTAAAAAAAAAAAACTGATTATTTTTTCAAATTTCTGATTTTATTGGAAAGGTTGAACTTTGTCATTTAAGAATGGAACACAATATCATTCATATGACTCCCACGACTGGCTGGGCACTCCATCCGATCAACCCAATTTTTTTCAGTACATTTTCGCTAGTTTCGGCTTGAATCTCTTCAATGGCAACTTCGATTTCATATTTCAACGCTTCAATTGTCTCTGGCTGGTTTATGTAACATTTATCCTTAATGGTTCCCCACAGAAAATAATCCAAAGGGCTCAAATCACAGCTCCGAGGCGGCCAATTGACATCAGCATTTCGGCTGATTATTCGATTTTCAAAAACAGTGCGCAAAAGATCGATGGTTACGTTGGCTGTGTGACATGTGGCCCCGTCTTGTTGAAACCAAATGTCGTCCATGTCATTTTCTTAAATTTTTGGAAACAAAAATTCGTTGAGCACGTAAATTTCTTACAGTTTGCGTTAAAGACTCACTACTTTGGAAGTAAGTTTTTAATATTTCCCAATTTTGTTCGAGCGTATAGCGTCCTATTTTGCAAACATAAAACTAACTTCCTGTCAAAAAATTAATGTCATTCTACCTTTCAAAGTCATTGGTACTTCAAATTTAAAACACTAGATTGCCCACCCTGTACATACAAGCCGTCTACGTCTGTTGGGACAGGTCAGCTCAAAGCTGCAATGGCTCTTTCTTCAAAAGGCCCTTCCAGACATTGCCCTGCATTGTTAGACTCACATAAAATTCAAATAACATAGAATAGAATAGAATAGAATATATTTATTGTAAAACATGAGTATACATCAAATAAATGTGCAAGGTTTTAAAATATCAGGTAGATCTGCATGTTTTGCCATTTATGGCGTACAAAGTAACATATTTTTGGTATGTTATACCTTAAAAGATTTGAGTCTACATAACAAACTATGAAATTAATAATTTAATCCTAATGCTAATTATAGAGGGCAAAAAGGTATTGTTTTTACAGATTTGAGGGTCAAATGATGAAAATGTCGTAATTAATAGGAATCCATAATTAATTGCGGTCATTCAAAAAATCCGATATGGTATAATAGCATTTTGATATAAGATATTTTTTTAAATGTATTTTAAACAGAGCAGGAGGCAATTCTCTGATAGGTTATGGGATTTTATTATAGACTATTGGTGCTAAACAAAAAATACTTTTACGCATCAATGCCGTGGTTGATCTTGGTACGCATAATTTATTATTATCCCGTCGATTACGAATAGAAACGTCTGATAGTTTCTTAAATAGGTTAGGATTTGTTTGTATAAAATTAGCTGTTTCATAAATAAATAAGGAAGGTAGACTTACTTTGTTTCGGCTTTTCTTCTCAGGAAACAGTCAGTTAGGAAATGCCCGCGCCAGCTAGTTTTTTAAAATATTGATCAACAAAATATTGAATTATTCCGATCTGTCACCCCGCTTTGTCCCCTTAGGGTGACAGATAGGAAAAAAAAGTTTGATCTGTCCCCCTGTTAGCAATGAGGGGACAGTTCGAACTTTATTCACTCCTTAACGGTTTCATCTGTCCCCCTATCACTGACAGGGGGACAGATGAAACTTTTTATTCCTGTTTGTCCCCCACAGAATTTAATATATTCATTCTTAAAACTAATGCCACACATACTGCAACATTACATTAAATTAAAGACTAGTGGTTTAGGTTTATAATCATCTGTATTTAAATAAGTTACAAATATTTCTTTTGTTTTTCTATTAATCAGCCACAGTCCCATAAATCACAGTACGTATAGTAGATAAAATTACAATCAGTCTTCTGATTTGACTTAATTCAACTTAATTACAATAAAAAATATACTAATATTAAGAATATTTTGTTTTGTTATTGATTGATAGAATCAGTCACAGTCCGATAAATCACAGTAGGTATTGTACATATTACAATCAGTCTTCTGATTTGACTTCATATTAGGCTATATGAAGTCAAATCAGAAGACTTTACAAATGAAAACTTTTAATAGACTAATAATAAACTTAAAGTTGTAAATAATCTCAAAACATAAATAAACGAAAATCACTAGTATATCGAATTTTAAAACTTTTCCAAAGGTCGTAAGAATAATATATGTATAAATAAAATATCTATCGCAACTTCTCCAACAAATGACCAATAGTAATTTCACCACCTACAAACTGCATTTGACAATTATGTATATATTCGTCTTTCATAATATTTCTCTTTGTGCGACAATTTGACGTCGGAGGTAATTGGTTTTGGATCTGTTGTGATATGACTCTATAAAAAGCTGCATCCTTTTCTAGAATAACTAAAAGCATATTTAAGTTGGGATTTTTTTTTCCAATTGCATTATTTAATCCATGGTGCCAGCCTTCCAGAAAGTTTGTAGTACGATGACGTTCATTAAAAACACACCATATTTTTCTAAACTCAGCATCATGCGGTCTAATCCATTGTTTAATCATATACAAACGAAATTTCTTGCTCTGATCATCATCTGGACTTTCTGATGCGATGTATGACCATCCATTTAAAATTTCATTATCAGGTATCAATGGAAGTACGGCACTCAGTGCCACTTGTCTTTTCAAAAGTTTTGACTTAGTTAGCCCAAGAGCTGCTCCCTTCTTCCACACAGCTTTATTATAGTGAAAGAAACAACCTTTAACTGTGACTTCTGGAAAAACCTTTTTGATAGCGTTCATTGCTGCAATTTCATAGTCTGTTTTGTAGGTTTTGGGTTTCCACTCTGGGATTTGTGACTTAATCATGTTAAATAAAATTTCGTAGCTCTACTGATCCTTATGACTCATTAATGAGTAAACTACTGGCACAATATCGGTACTCATATTTTTACTGCCGAAGTCTGCATGTACAGTATAAATCTGTAGAAATGGTTTCGGGCAGCTTTTAAATGTTCCGTCACTTAAAAAGTCTTCTAAAGTACTTAAAAGGTTTCTCATGTACTCGGCACAAAAAATTATTATTCTATAACCTTCATGACTGTAGTCAGCTAATACAAAAGGTACAAATTTGGGAGGTATTATTACTTCGTCAAGATCATTAAAACATATTTTTTTCATTTGTATTGCTTCATTCCGGGTTTTATATAAGGTACTCTTAATATTTTTAAAGGGTGGTATTTTTGTTATTAAATTCAGACCTGCATCTTTCATAGAAGCTAAGGCTTCTTTGTAAATTCTTGGTACACTTTTACATGCTTGAGATGCGGAAATATCTTGTTTGACTTTATGTAATTTTTGATCCATAATATTTTTGGCGAAATCAGGAGCATGTGAGTGTGGAGTTTCCTTAACAACAGCATTGTGCTGTAACAAAATATAAGGTTTTACTTCAAAAGTCATATTTTTGCAACAAAAATGGTTAGCGCATGACTCAAGAAAAAGCCCTACGAAATACTTAACGTAACATGAAATATTTTCTTTTAATAGATAAAAGAAATCAATGTAAAGAATGCCCGGTTGATTTTTTATTATTTTTTATTATGACGTTGCCCCACAAGTTTGTTTCTTTTCCACAGCTGAAAGAGTCCGTAGACTCGAGTATTTGATATAAATATCAACTTGATACCTTACTCGTTTCTGAGAAAAAAGGTGTCGACAGAAGACATACGGACAACAAAGTGATCTTATAAGGGTTCCTTTTTCCTTTTGAGGTACGGAATCTTAAAAACGACATATTTTTTTAATTATAATTATTGTACATAATATTTTCTACAATAAAGCTTCATGAATCACTAAACAGGTACATATACTTTTCTTACCAGAATGTTTACCAATCCACGACAATGTTGCCTTCTTTGGTTACACTCGTAGACAGTTACTCCATTTTTTAAACTCTTCTTTTTATAATATTGATGACCGGCGTGTAAAAGCACCTGGCCACCACCTTTTTTTATAGAAGACCATTGGTTGTCTACGGTAGCAGAAGTACCAGGTATGTTTTTGAATTCCGACATGTTATTGTAATCTGAAAAATAAATATTGGTGCTCAATAACTTTTGTTCTAGGTATGTTTTCTAAAAATTTGCATTAAAACTTGCTAACAATTTCCAAAAGTCGTATTGTGTGTAGTGTACATTCTATATGAACTTACCTCTGTCTGTAATTTCCTCTCAGTTTAATGATACTGTGCAATAGTTCGCTTGAAAACTACATACTTAGTAATATAAACACTTCACTCAAATTAATTATTACGAACATTTTAACACTGACGTCTCACCTTTAAAAATTGTAAATTTGCACTAGTTCTCTTAGTAATGCGCATCATTGCGGCTGCCCGTATGGCCCCTTGAGTAAGAAAGAGAGAACCGATCTATTGTTTATTTGCACCGAGTAAATTCCCGGAAGAGCCGGCTTTTTTGGAAACAATAATGGAGTGCAAGTAATTCTCAACCATATTGTATAAATCTTTAAGTTGTCATTCGCAAAATAAGTTTTGATATTAACTATAGTACTGACATACAGAGCACAGACAGAAATTTTATTTTGTTTGATAACTCCTATAGGAATGAAAACGTCAAAACTTGAATTTATTTACTTCATTCCTGAATAATACAGAATTAATTACCTTAATACAAGCTGCAATTTTATCTAAACAAGTACTTAAAATTTTCTTATTAGGAACATTTCCTCATCTAAAAGTTAACATATTGTTAGTAAAAATTAACATTTGTAATATGAAGTCAAATCAGAGGACTGATTGTTATTATACTTATTATACCTGGAATACCTACGACGTGATATATGGGACTGTGGCTGATTAATAGAAAAACAAAAGAAATATTTGTAACTTATTTAAATACAGTTGATTATAAACCTAAACCACTAGTCTTTAATTTAATGTAATGTTGCAGTATGTGTGGCATTAGTTTTAAGAATTAATATATTAAATTCTGTGGGGGACAAACAGGAATAAAAAGTTTCATCTGTCCCCCTGTCAGTGATAGGGGGACAGATGAAACCGTTAAGGAGTGAATAAAGTTCGAACTGTCCCCTCATTGCTAACAGGGGGACAGATCAAACTTTTTTTTCCTATCTGTCACCCTAAGGGGACAAAGCGGGGTGACAGATCGGAATAATTCAAAATATTGATGTGTAAAAGTGTCTTATAAGAGCTACTTACATAAATAAACGATAAAAATGACGGAATGGCGGAACATTGAATGTGACGTTATGATTAACAGTAATTAGTAATAGGTATGTTTTTAATTGACGTCGTAGATAGTGATTACTTTTAGAAAAATATAAAATTTTGTAAGTAATTTCTTGAAAATGTTTTATGAATTTTTATGTATTTAAAAAATCCTTTAGGAAAACTATACGAACAGAAAGAAATAATAATGATATTATATTTTGCGTGATTTTTACCTAATGTTATTTGTCTGTTTAGAGGACATATGAACATAAACACTGTCTGGCGTAGGGATTGTGTTGTAAATCCAAGTTTTTTATTAATAATAATACAGTGTGAGTCTTTAGGGATCCTGCCGTTTTGCCAAAATGATTTTGACAAAATTTTATTATCCAAACAAATTTTAGCAACCTCTTTTATACCAATGCAATATTTGGAATGATTTTAGTATGCACATTTTTATTTGGTCAAATTTTTACTCGGCAGAATATTTCCAAGCATACGAGTATGTCATTAAGGCATTTTTTTAATCAAATAATTTATTGCAACAAACAATCTTTAGACAATAAACATTTAGTCAAATGATTTGTTATAAAAATATAAAGACAAAAATAAGATTTTTTGGGAATTATGTAATTTAAAATGCATGCTTATTTTAATATATTCATTTATTTGATACGAAATATTTGTAACTTACTTTTATTTGCATTGGATATTGACAATTTTATTTCAGAGCATTCACACTTGTGTTGCAGAATTCGATTAATTCTGCCGTCTTTATCCAAATTATATATTCTTCTTTTTTTGTGACGGTTCACACGATAGTATAATCTCAATGTCAGCTGGTCAATGGTTACGAACGATGAACAAAAAACGAACTGCTCCAGACCTGTAGGTTAGGTTAGGTTAGAACTGTGACCACACAACGCCAGCCAGAAACATATTTTTGAATGTAAAACCAGAAACGACTACCAGAATCTTAATATTAATATATTAATATTATTATAACCTGTTTAGAATTTTTCCCAAGTAGAAAAACACCCTTGTAATAAAACGTCGTCGTTGACTGAATAAAAATGATAAATTGAAAACTGACGATACAAAATGTTGCGTAAAATATGTTATACCAACTGAAATATTTGGCTACATTAAAATTGGTAAAAGTGCTAGTTGGTAAGAAAGTTATTGTTTAAACTCTCACTTGCCAAACATTAGCTTTGCGTTACAATTGTTTGTGAAGAGTTTATTTGCAAATTAATCATTAGGCTTAATTGTTTGGGAAGTGATAATTTGTAATTTTATTTTTGATGAAACCAGTGAGATCCAAGTCTTTATAATGTGCACACATCAAAATAAGGGAATCTATGCTTAATTTAATCGCCAGATAAAATATTAAAAAAAATCGTATTTTACTACTACGACCTACTATGACGCTACTGTGACCCCAGTGTAAACACTGCCATTTTTGTACCCATAATTCTACAGATCCTTGACACGGTTTTAATTTTTTTTGCCGATTTCAAAAACAGCAAGCCTCTCCAAATTATGGTCCTATTTACAAAAAATAGTAATACACCACCGACGCTGGCTTTAGAAAAGCAAAGATTCCTTCCATCATCATTTTAAACCAAACTTCCTTCCGAAAATCTATTATTCGCCTTACCCAATCATTTTATCTGCGGGCGACAATGCCGTATTTACATGCCCCTACGCTTCCCTGTATTATAAGTAGACGACCGCCCCCTGGAGGGACTTAAGGTGTTAAGGTAAAGCGATTTATGTAGTTCCCTTAAAGGGACGTCACCGCTTCAAAACAATTCTCGAGATTTGGATACAGGTTTATTAAAGTTAAGGAATTTTGGGATCTACAAGATTTTGGTGTAAAAATAAATTGAAAGTGGATGTCTCATGAGGGTTCACGTCGAAGGTTTGGTGTGGCGGTAATAATTGTTCGGTACTATTTATTACTTACTACCTCATCATCATCATCATCATCATAATTTCAGTTGAAGACATCCACTGCTCGACATAGGCCTCCCCCAAGCACTGCCTCTTCGCCCGGTTTTGTGCTTCGCGCATCTAGCATATTCCTGTAGCCTTCACCAGGTCATCGGTCCTTCTTGTTGGAGGCCTTTCAACGCTGCGTCTTCCGGTACATGATCGCCACTCTGCGAGCCATCTGTTCTGCAAGCAATGTACCCACCCTGCCCACTCAAGTTTGGCAATTCTTTCGGCTACCTTTACGTGCGCAGGTATTTGTGTTATTCTGAGATAAAAATAAAATGAACCTCAACCTTTTAATTCGTACTGAACTATTTATAAAACGTTAAATGTGTCGTTTGCATGATTGATTATGACCAGCCCAATTTCTGCTTTTCTTTTTTTTCATTTATTTCCTTCAATATGCAGTTCCTATCATAAATAAACTATCTTCGCCTTATTAGAATGATAAGAAATTGAAGTAGGTACATAGTACGTGGGCGTCCCTTCCCTCCCACTTCTAATTAATTTACTGAGAGTTCAAAGAAAATTTGACAAGTTCACTGCTCGGTTTCAGTTACGTCGTTTTTGTAGATCTTGATTTAAAAGGTTAGGAACCCCACTTGGCATAAAATAGCTTTGTGGCCACTAATTAACTCCGGATTTCATGAGTTTTTTTTTTAATCAGAATTAAGTTTGGTTTGAAATCTTCTAATGCGAAAAGGTTAACGTCTTATTGATAAATCGATGCGAAGCATGACAATCATTTTTGAATATTGGCACAATATCAAGAACCTAGGTACAGTACCTACGATTCACGAAAGATGACCACAAATGGCGGCCGTCTGCGCACGTACACGTACGTAGACGAATAGCGACTGAGCAGCCTATCACGAGAGGCGCGCGCACCAATGGCGTCGCTCCGGTCTTGACGCATTCCGCCCGCGCTTTACCTCGCACCTCCAAAGGGACCTAAAATATGCCTTCTGCGCCGTGGTCATCTTTCGTGAATCTTACTGTAGGTTACCTAGGCTCTTCTTAAGGGACCTGCACCCACTGTCACTGTGCATTTTGTTTAATCTTAACAAATGCAGCAAAAACGAATTTAAGAAGAAATAGAAGATGAACGATGATGATGAATGAGATGAACAGACGGAATTATAAACAGGACAACCACTGACCGTCTGAATTTGTTTTTATGTTTGGAAGAGATATTAGAACACGTTGTTGCCCCTGGAAATTCGGCGCCATATACCGTTAATTAGGAAATCTTCACAACAAAGTGAAGACTGACAGCCATGCTTGGATTCGTCACCTCAACCACTTACTTCCTTCCTTGATTCGCGGAAGACGCGTGTCACATGCTACAAAACTAAAAATCTGATCAAAAACCCTTAAACCGAATATAGATTTCGAAGACAAAAAAACAAAGATTTTCTTAATTATGCTGAGCTACTTCGAGATCCTTACATGAATCTTGTGATGAACTTTTAATGTCCCAAATAAATTCTTAGAGCAAAATCACAGTCTAGGACCTCTCAAACACGAAACTTGTCGTCATTATTACCACTCAAAGCAAAGAGAAACCATCAAAAAACGTGAAAACCGACCCTTGCTCTAAGACCATCAATAAGACGCACAAAAGAGTATCTTAAACGAACTTTAAGATTAACAATGTCGAGCGGGGTTCGAAGCCGGAGCGATTGATTACAATTCACACATCATTAGGCACCCACCGGCGGGTAAGGCGCTTGATACATTACCGGGCTATCTCTTTTAAGGAGACTGACATGTGGAAGTGGAAGCAGAAGTTTAAGTTTGTCTTGTTTTCCATTTGTTTATGTAATCATTTGAAGTTTTAAAGAAGCAAGGAGAAATAATCATCTTATTTTTTTCTTGATAACTAAGTTATGCATTTGGTAAAGAATACACGGTATTATATGCCAAAGTATAATGCTGTTTCGTAATAATGGTGATAATATTGAGTATTGTCCAACCAGGGCGACCATTACAAATATTTTTAAATGTTACGTTTAAGACTATAAAGCGTTGGCCCAAAAAATGGTGCATCTGTTTGAATTTTTACTATAGGCTACAAACTACTTTGACCAATAACAGGTCCTTGGATTTACTGCTTTTCAATTCACATTACATAAGTGCAAAGGATACAGAAAAAAGAGGTGAAAATAATTCTTTCCGAAAAAAAGCTTCCCAATGATTGAATCTGTTTTATGGTTTACTCAGGTAAATGCACCACTGAAGTGTTTTGTGTAGAAAAGGGAAGTCATCACACTTATGTTACAAAAGAGGTAAACGGGACTAAAAGGATAATGATGGGAAATGTTTGTAGCTGGTGTGATTTATATCTTCACGCTTGTACCCTTTCTGGGGTGAGAATAACATAACGAAAAACTTTATTTGCTTTCTCAAGCAAAGTAGCTTTTTAAACGGTTTTATACAACTTGCCCAATTTATTTCTTGGGTCAAATTTAGAACTTGAAATTTTACCCCCTTCGTTTTGGCAGATTGATCTGATATTTGGTACACACCTTTAGTTTTGATAACAATACAATTTGATTTAATTTTTTGTGTGATCAATGCCCTAGATTGATGTGGAAAGCGATGTGATGACTGGTACCTAGGACCTACCGAATTATTTTTTAGCTTTTAGTACATTATCTACATAATTATTTTCATTAAAACCGTTTAACTTACACATTTCTTTTTACTTCTTTATTGGTTATTTTGGTTGAAAAATATGAGGACCAGCTAAATTACAGATAAATGAGTTTTGTAAAAGTGATAGGATTATTTACATTAACATATCATCACGCCTGTATTCCCCGAAGGCTTGGGCAGAGGTTACCTTTTTGGTACACCAACATTTCTCCAGTTCTATAATCAAGACCCATGTAAAAGAGGGCTTAGCCATTGCCATCAACCGTGTATTACCAGCTGCTATTGGGAAATTCCAGATAGTAAACCCAATTACACGATATATTTATTTCAAAGTTGGGTAAAAACGTTTAGCACTTCATTGTTGCTAGGAGAGAAGGGCAGCAAGAGGTTATGAAATGGTTAGAAAAAGGGAAATACTGCTTCATACTGATCATAAAGAGGGTTTAGCCGTTTGAGACTTTTTAGCTTACTAAAAGATTATATAGTGGAAAAAATTACGAGTCACTGAATAGATACTGGCTGCATACATGATGGCAGCTAGCCAGGTTTATCACAATGCAAACTTCCAAATATACACAAGATAATATTTTTTTTTTTTGTATTAAAAGGTAAATACCAAAAAAAATACACGTAGTCAAGCCGGTTGGCAGATATCGCTACCGTCTCGAATATTACCTCCGTTGTTTTAGCAAAAAAATAAAGAAAATCTTTAACGCTTCATAAAACAGATTAGGTAAGCACAATCGTTCGTATTCGTCGTTATGTTCTATGGTTTTTCGATAGCTATAAAATAAAAACGTTTCTCTTCACAACCCCATCAGCCGTTGTATCCATTGTATGGTATCCAGGAAATGCATAGTAATAGCTTTATTACACGAATGGGGCTGTTCAATGTTGTAAAGTATTTACTTGCCGTGTTAAGGTATTTTGGTACAGTCAATTATGTGTTATGTATGTATTACGTTACTAGGTTTATTTTTGTGAGAATCGGGTCTTTGGGTAGAATTGACATAAAGAAGTAAGCGTGAGGGGAGCAGCGGTGGCCCAGTGGTAACGGCCACGACTGTAGTTGTCTGTAGGCCTTGGGTTCGAACCCAAGCAGACATTTTGCGTACATAATGCAGAATCAGCCTATAACGTTCTCACTGCTGGTTCACAGGCCTACTCTCTGTGAGAGGGAGTGGGCCGTAATCCACCACGCGCGAACATTGCTTCGAACTTTTGGTTCTAAGACATACCGGTTTCCTAACTATTAAACTGACGAAATTACTTACAGAGAAGAGTTAAAATATTTGATATGTTATATCCAAAAACTTAAAACAATTATATTTTAAGAAACGATGCCCATGATGTACCGTTTACAAAAAGATTTTGTTGTGAATCACAAATGTAACCAACAGCACTTGTGTACAAAATATGTATGTGATAACATGAAGCTCTACAAATGTCATAAAGTGCCGGTCATAAAAGTTCAACTATGCACAACTGCTAATAGGATTCCCGGCCGTAATACCCGGCGCGGTTTAAATTAAATAGTTTTATTGCAAGTCGCGTACAAGTCCGCTTTACAATAGAAAACACCCTTGCACACCAGCGACAAAACAAAATGGTTTATTAAGAAGTAACCTATATGCCACTTTCTCAATATTCCTTAAGAGCAGTTGTGGCCCACTGGTAACGGCCCCGCCTTATGAGTTGTAGGTCGTCATGGGTTCGAACCCAGACAGGCGCTTTACTTTAAGGCCCATAGTATCCTCATCTCCCGTTGGTATGCTAAAGCACGACTGCCGCCCGCGCCCGCGCAGGGCACCTCTGAGCCTTTATCTCAAAATGGGGATATTCCTTTGATTAATTTACAATTGTGCTTTGGCGATTCTGTGGTACCTCTAACTATCTATTTTTCAATGTATTTTTTTTTCCAAATAACGAAGCCGTTTAGTAGGAGTATGGAATAGAAGCCAAAATATTGCGTGTTGGAAAATATTTTTTACAGCAAAAGTATTAACCATACAAAAAAAAGTACTTCGGGCAAAATGATCTATATGAATCTATAGCAAAATCATATATTTTTCAAATCTTCAAGACAAGCCGTTAATGAGCAGTACGGTTCATAAAGTGACCGTGTTACGCTACCAAACGGGACGTAGGCCCTTAAGTAAGTGATTTCATCACCACTGCTCTCAAAACGGTGAAGGAAAACCTCGTGAGGTAACCGTCATATCTTGGAACCAAAAATTCGAAGACATGTGACATCTACTAACCCGCACTGGGCCCGCGTGGTAGATAGCCCACTGACCTTCGAGAGGAGACCTGTGTCCTAGCAGTGGGAACATCTCTAGGCTGAGTATGCTTATGCTCTCTCTGTCTAGCTGCTAAATCTTACTTACGTCCTATAGTATTTTTATCACACGAACTTTACTTGTGGTAAGTGTACAAGGTGTGCGTGAACACGAGTAGCGTCAGCACATATAACACAAATACGTACACACACACACTGTCACTCGGTACCTGCGCTCGCATACACATTCACAGCTGCGTATTTTTACACTTAGTTTCACTCGCTTCGTGAGGTAAAAATATTATACACAATAACAAACAAAATAATTCTATGACGTTAACTTTACCCATAGTACAAGTTATTTTATTGATGTTTATTTGCTCTTTAACTATCTCAATATTTTCTCCTCTATTTATTTTCAGTCCAATAAAAGTTCTATCTGATATTAAACAATAGACTAGACTTTAAAAACACCGACTGTTTACAAAATATACCTAGTTTGTTGTAAAATATTTATTAAAACGGTGTTTGATAAAATAGTAGCAGAACAACAACGACCGAGAGCGTTAGAGGTTCATGGATACGATATTTTCTAAACACACAATCACTATAGAGTTTTAACCGAAGTTGAATGCAAGGCAGGAGGGTTACACAATAACCTTAAATTTTACAATACGGACTTGATTTTTTGTGACGTAGTTCCTTTTACCATCTTCGTAACTTGAGACCGGAGTTGGTTTGGAAGCATAGTGTTTCTTTTAGCTCTGTTTTTAATTAAGTTGGATGGACCTCAATTGCTCCCTAAGCCTATTTTAAATTGAATAAATTAAGAGGTCGCATAAAATGACTTTACCTATACCTTACTCAAAAATCAAATAAATAGACTATGAAATGGTAGTATCGGCGTGGAACGTAAAATTTTCTCCAATCGCACACTCTTTCTATTGTAAAATTCGCACAGACCAAATATTTTGTTCTAAACAAGACTTCTTTAATTTATCTGAGTTACGATACTGCACTACAAAGGTCACCAACCCGTGAATATCTGCATTTACAGTGAGCAGCGAAACGTTTCGAATAAAAACTTGTACACCTCTCATTGTATTCGAAGCATTTCGAATAAAAATGTGTACACCTCTCATTTTATTAAGTCGCTATGCGAATTCAGTACGTTTTACTGAGCAAACGAACTTCTGTCTTTATCTTATGCTCGCAATTGTTTTTGCTGCTAAAAAGGGGTTTTACTAGTTTTTTATGCATAATAATGAAATGAAAGTGGTTGCATGGGTAGTCAGTATTTTGCTTGGATTTTGAATGAAAATATATCTTTTGTGGGAAAAAGATTTGCTTTCTCTCGTTTATACGTAAGTACCTATATTTTTTACAATTTTCTGGATCATATTATGACTTTTATACTTCAAGGGTTCTACTACTTTATAAGCTATATTCTGGTGGTGGATAAGAAAAGTGGCTGTGCGCTCGCCAATGAGCTGATGTAGTCGTGTTTTGTTTTTAAACAAGCACTGTAAATCTCTCAAAACAAAGTCTTTGGCGATGGCTTGTGTGGCCTTCATGAAATGGGTAAATATCAGACACATTATAGGTTTTTAACGACAAACAATGATAATATTGTTTCAGTATTGATGCTTTGATTAAGTCATAATTAGTTATGCTGTTTTGAGGACAGCATGTCTAAACATGCTGGTTTATTTTTAAATTGAAAATTATTTATTTATAATTTAAGTTCTTTATTGTACACCACAAAAATACATTAAAAAAAAAAACAAATTTCACTATTCAATGGGTGGCCTTATCGCTTTCCGCGATCTCTTCCAGGGAACCATGGAATAGTCAGTGATTAGCCTGGACATAAAATGGGGACGTTGTTGGTGCAAATAATATGTATACAACAATGTACTAAAATAGATACACAGATATATACCTACATATCCTAAATAATAGATACTTAAATAAATACATAAAAAATACATATATAAGGAACGAAATAAAAGACTATACATAGATTATTACAGTTTCGTACGAGAATAAGATCACAACGACAAGTAATGTTCCTTTAAGAGTCTTTTAAACACACAAAGACCGTACGCGTTTAATTTTAACTGGCAATGCATTCCACAAACGAACGGCCTGGACAGTAAAAGAATGGTCGAGGAAAGTTGTGGAATGCATAGGCATTTTGGAAGTCACAAAGAAACTGCAAACGATTCTTGAAATAGAGAGGGTTGGTAGGGGAAAAGAGTACATTATATAAAAGGGAAAGAATATGAGCATTCCGGCGAAGGCGAATTGGTAACCAATTGAGCTTCACACGAAATTCGGAAACATGATATTTGCGCAAACCAAATATGAACCTAATACAGAAATTTTTAAGGCGCTCAAGTTTTTCGAGTTGGTCTTCGTAAGTCAAGTAGGGGGGTAGTGAGTAACGTCAAGATAGGTGGCATCAGCATAGTCAAGGATGGGTAGGAGAAGCGACTGTGCAAGCACAATATTGGTGGCAGTCGGAAGAAAGTTACGGAATCTCTTCAGAGGCGCAGTGGATGCAAATAGCTTGCGGCTAACTTCCTGTAGCTGGGCAGTCTAAGAGAAGTTTTTATCAATGAATATCCCCAAGTTTTTAACCGAGTTGTCAAAGACTCAACTGAAAAACTGAGTTGTCAAAGAAAACTTGGGGAAGAGTCGTCCAGTCACACCACAAAACTCTCCTGCTTATGCCAAGAGGTGGAAGGCGGCCTTGGCATCTGCAAAGATCCAAGACCTGGTGTCAACAGGCTCGTGGTCACATACTCACACTAGCAGACAGCTTCACCCGTATTCTGGAGGGCCGCGAGGAGCTGCGTGCAGAGATTGTTGACCGGGTGCTTCAGATAGAGAAAATAGGTGCAGAAGGGGCAGTTCTAGCGCAAATCAAACTTGTGTGGGAGTACTCCTCCCTTAAAGCCGTTCAGTATATGGACTGTTTTATTAAGTCCCACTGTAGGGCCCTTGAGATTCCTGCAGTGTTAGACCAGGCTCTGGATCTCAAGACGAAGTGGGACGCAGCCATCACCACCGATCCCATTCTGGCCTTCAGCAGGGTCCGGGATGTGAGCGCCCTTCAAGAGCTTCATCACGCTCACTATCCCGACCTATATTACGCAGCCATCGCTCATGCTAAGGCAAACAAAATGATAGGATCAAACAAAAAGCCCCAACCTTCTTTTTTCTAGATGAACCTGACAGCTGTCATGACGGGGATGGGGTAACTGTACGACTCAATATAACAACTTACAACACTGACAACTACCGTGTGCAGGGATGGCTCATCACCCTAAGCCGGTTCTCTTGCACCTCGCATTTCTTCTTTTGGGGTTCGTACAGCCTAACGCACAGTCTCGATCCTGTCCATGTCAGGTTGGAGGATAGCGCTCGGCCAGGATGCCCACCTGAATACATACAGTACACCGATCAGAAGGAGCTCCTCGCCCACTGCGCCTGGAAATGGCCCTACGAGTCCACTACCGAGAGGAAGGTTTGCCATGTCACGACCGGTTACTTGGAAAACAGTCCCAGTGGCTACTTCATAGATGGAGTTAAGGCTTCGTGTCAGTCCTACATGTACTCCACAGATTCAGGCGCTTATTTTGTCCACACTACACCTCTGAACGCCTTGGAGATGAGAACATCGTCTTCCAGAATAGTAAATGATGCACTATGCACATGCTGAGGTGCGAGCTCCAGCCGGGCGTGGACTTGACGTGTTATGCGGATGACACGCTGGTCACGGCCCGGGGGAGCTCGTACAAGGAGGCAGCGTTGCTAGCGACGGCTGCGGTGTCACAGGTCGTGACCCGCATACGGCGCCTAGGCCTGGAGGTAGCCCTCAACAAGTCGGAGGCCATGGTCTTTCATGGCCCCCGGCGGGCGCCGCCGCTGGGATCACACATCGTGGTCGGGGGGTCTCGAATTGCTGTCGAGTTTACCATGAAGTATCTTGGATTGGTGCTCGACAGCCGGTGGGATTTCGGCCCCCACTTCCAGCGGCTCGCGCCCAAGCTGTTGGGCGCGGCTGGGGCGCTGTCAATGCTGCTTCCCAATCTGGGGGGCCCGAGCGCCGCCTGTAGGCGGCTCTACGTGGGGATCGTGCGATCGATGGCCCTGTATGGGGCCCCGATCTGGGCGGCTGACCTGACGGCCGGCAGCATCGCTGTCCTGCGAAGGCCACAGCGAGCGATGGCCGTCAGAGTCATCAGGGGATATCGCACGATCTCCTACGAGGCGGCTTGCGTACTGGCCGGATCCCCGCCGTGGGACCTCGAGGCGAAGGTACTCGCGTCATTGTATCAGTGGCGCGAGGACTCGAGGGCGCGGGGCGAGTGGCTGACGCCGCGACATTTGGAGTTGCGTCGGTCACAGCTTCGCGCAGCCCTGGTGGCGGAATGGCGGGACAGGCTTTCACGCCCTACCGCCGGCCCCGCCACCATCGGGGCGGTCCGGCCGGTACTTGATCGCTGGCTCGGGAGGAGGCACGGCTCCCTGACGTTTCGGGTGACACAGGTGCTCTCGGGGCATGGTTGCTTCGGGAAGTACCTGTGTCGCATAAACAGGGAGCCGGACGCTCGGTGTCACCACTGCGTCGACTGTCGGGAGGACACGGCGTGGCACACGCTAGCAGAGTGTGCTGCTTGGGAGGAGCCGCGCCGTGCCCTCATCTCAGGAGTAGGCAGTGACCTGTCGCTGCCGGCCGTTGTCGACTCGATGGTCGGCAGCGAGGAGTCCTGGGACGCGGTGGTATCCTTCTGCGAATCAGTCATTTCGCAGAAGGAGGCTGCGGAGAGGGAGCGGGAGATTGCTTCCGCTAACCCGATCCGCAGCAGACGCACCGGGCGTCGGCGGAGGGCGGATAACGCCCTCTTCCAGCCCCCCTAAATGGGTCCAGGGGTGACGGATCTGGGGAAATCCGTCGCCCCCTACTACTTCTTAGGACCCGAGATGGCGGCGCGTAGTGTTCCACGCGCGCCTCAGTATGATGTAAGGGGGGAGTTAAACACCTCACTCCCCCCCTAACGCGAGGTGGCCCGCAGAGGCGGGCCAGCACTAGCCGGGGATCGCGGAAGTCACTTTTGTTCCCGTGATCTCCGGTGCAAGTGTGAGGCGGAACACCGGGGTGGTTTTAGTCAGTAAGAGTCTGACAGACCCCTCCGCCCTCCCCAGGGCGGAGGACATCCATGAGGATTTCCCCCCGTAATCAAAAAAAAAAAAATGAGTCGTCCAGTCAATCCTTGAGATCGTCCTTGAACTGCCTACCACCACATCTTGCGTCTTTATAGGGTTAACCTTAGGTCCATATCTATTGCTCGTCGCCTAAACGAGCCAAATCACGATTTATTGTTAAGATAGCCTCAGACAGATTTCCAACAGGAGCTCGTGAGTAAATTTGTAAATCATCTGCTTATAGGTAGGTGCATAAAGTTAAATAAAATGTTTAAAAATAAAAACGATGATCACATCTTTTGTATGAAACCCCTTTTTTCTGTAAATTGTACTTCCAGTTAATCTCAAAACCGAAGGGAGAAGATTCCATTTTATCAATAGCAAAAATGTCAGCATTGAGAAGTAAAAAGGAGTAAGTTGTTATAAAGCTTGTATTTCGTTGTGGCGGCAAGCGAGCGTTCGATGCCAGATTGTGTAGCGCAGTACAGTCGCAACGATTTCTGACAACTGCCTGCAGCAATATTTTTGTGTTTCTTCTGTCTTTGGAGCTGCTGCTAGGTTGCTTGCCTTTTCAACAATAAATATTTATATCTACAAAGTAAAACTATTCTGCCTTTGTCATCGTGACTTACAAAACACAAAGACGCCCACAACCTAAACATTTTAACTGATAGGTACTAGGTACTATTATTTAACAAAGTGACAGCTGAATCCTGTTAGATTTATTTATTCAGTGAATCAATAATACAACGTGAGTACCTACCTGCGTACATTAGAACTATATAAATAAACTTAGTGTCAAATGATTGAACATAATATTTCCTTGACATTTCATGCGGTTTACTTTCGGTTTCGTAAATTTACTTTCAAACACAGTTATCGTGGCATGCTATCGTCATGTGATCGTCTTGAAAGTCAGAAACGTCAAGAGAGACGTTCCATGGCTTGATAGGTTGGCGTTTGGAAATTAAGTCGCGATGACGTGAGTTGATAATAATGTTCCGTACACAATGTTCAGTTAGTATCTACTTTCATTAAACTACCACCCCATTGTTAAGGTTTAAACCTCGTAGGTTTTATAACCTCCTTTTTGATGTTTACTTTACTTATAATCTATGTTTTAAGTTTACGTGTGACAGTTGTCAAAAGTAAAAAATGGAAAAAATATAGTTTGGGTTGTTAAATATTAAATAAAATTCTTTATTGGCATAAAAAGAGGGTACGAACAAAGTGGAGCCCTGACTCCTGCGCTAGGTAAAAACATCTGTGTTTACAGGAGCCAGTGTCTTCTCCAAATCAGTAGGTTCTGGATTTTATGCAATATACAACCATTATATTTACATTATGATAAACAAAATTCATAATTAAAAAGCAAAATAGTAGTTACATTCATTATTAAAAAAGTTTTGAAATATAAGAAGCAGTTTTATCAAGTGTTTAAAGTGGTATTACATTCCGCAATAACCCTATCGACCAAAATTTTAACACCCATGTACGACACATGCCTGCAAAACAAAACAGTAAACAGTAATGCATTTCAGGTCACACACATCACTTTCAATGCACCGCACCGAACCGAAACCAATGTTCCCGACGCTGCTGGAGCAATACATTTTACATAATATATTTTAATATTATCCTAGAAGAAAATGGAATGATAAAGATAAGTGCAGTGTCGTGTAGTTGTGTGTGATATTGCTTAGTTCCCCCTCGGGCAAAAGGGGTGCCGAATTTGTAATGGTTTTGCTGATAGACATATTTCGTGGACGAGGCTTTTCGCTTGTTTGACTGTTTCGACTGAAGATTTTATTTCATTGCATGGTGTTCAAAGATGTTGTGAAATTGCTTCTTATTTATGCTAATTATTATTATAAATGCGAAAGCAAGTTCGGATTTGGATGATATTTGACATGGACCTGATTAAGGTGTTGGCGCGCACACGCGCCTCAACCACGCATGAGGGGGACGCGGGAGGAAATGGGATAGCTGATCACGCCACGCGTCTCTCACTCGCGCGCCCGCGCTGCTGGAACCGGGAGGCCGGCGGCGGCGCCGCGCGGCACTTCGACTGCAGCAGCCCCTAACACCGGGTGTTGGCAATACTTTACGTTCGATACGCATTACTGTCGCGTCGCGGTCCAGACAATATTGTAACTTTTTTCTAATTGAGTTCTATCGTTAAATATAGAAGCAATATAATCGAAAGAAGCATATTCTTTATCTCCGCAGACTATCCTCAAGCACATTACAAAGGGACGAGGTCACAGCCCCAACAAAGGACATAGGCTACTTTTAATCCTGGATTGCAGACGAAGTCACGGCAACAGCTAATAGATAATAAACAAATGCAACGGCTTTAGCACAAAAAAACGCTTTCTATTTACTTATTTCACAAACTCAACTAGGCCAACAAAACAATTGAAAAATAATGTCATTCATTTAAAAAGGTTTTAAATAAAATGCTGAATATATTCGGATATTTGCCAAAACCAGCGGTAGCATGCAAGTGTGTGAATAAAATGAATACATTTAAGCGTTCCGGGTTATAAAGCTTGCTATGAATTTGTATTTTTTATTATTCGCTCAAGTTTGTGCCGATGTTCCTGCGTACAGTGCCCACTTTAAAGTTTATCTGCACCTTAACCATCTAAAATGTTACCTTAGCTATTATTACTCAGAACTATCCCACCAAAGATCCCAAAACAGTAATTAAGTGCCATAACAAGATTACAAGTCCCCACACAGTGTCATGATGACCATAGAGTAACCAAACGAGCAAAGTTACTAACTGCCCAACTTATGACACCTGTGCCAAGATAAAGTTTTGATTGAACATTCACATCTTGGGAGGATAATTAAATAGTTGGGTAGGTACCTAAGGTGATATCATTGCTACGTACCTAGGCTTTACATTAAAAAAATAGCGTCACTACTGTGTGGTGAGGGAGAGACAGCCGCAACAGAATTCTGAGAACTGTAGCGGGGAACTTCAGCTTTCCGATTGAAAACAGTTTGTGCGGAGGCTGATGTAAGTACAACATTAGATAATTAATACTATGGATTCATTATCCGAAATAAAAAGTTAAATTATAATATTATAATTAATTTTAAAGATCGTAACAAGTCCGCTATTTCAAATTTATTACCATGGACATGACATTGTAATTGTTGATTTTGTCACTATTTGGTAATCTTATTATGCACTAGCTTTTTCCAGCGGCTTCGCCCGCTTGGAGGTCGGAAACTATCCCACGGGAACGTACTACTGGGATAAAAGTTAATCCAGGTTATAAACTATCTATGTGCCAAGTTTCATACAAATCGGTTGGGTCGTTTTTGCGTGATTGAATAACAAACATCCAATCATCTACTCGTAAAATATCCAAACGTACAAACTTTCACATTTATAATGTTAGTAGGATAGTAGGACGGTTAAAAGTCAGTACGCCAGTTTTGGTAATCGACTAATTCAAACATGTTTTTAATATAACTTATGCAAAATTAGAGGTTAGTATTGGAAACTAATTACAAACGTTGGAATGAGACGTCAGTCCACAGCTCCATTATTGACGACTATGTATGAGTACCTTACACTTTATTTCCACCGACAAGAGAGTCTTATTATAAGGGGCTTATGGCTAAGTCAGGTCGATCGATCAGGTTAAGCTACACTTGCCGCAGTTGGTCCGTGGATGGGTGACCACTAAGACCCCTCCGTGCCTCAGAAAGCACATTAAACCGTTGGTCCCGGCTGTCATTCGTGGATCTTTGACAGTCGTTACGGGTCGTCAGAAGCCCGAAATTCTGACAACCAGTCTTGCCAAGGGGCCAAGGCATATCGTATTAGCCAGTAACTTGGTTGTGGAGGTCAGATAGGCAGTCACTCCATGTGAAGTATTTGTATTCAGCTATATCCAGTTAGACTGGAAGCCGACCCCAACATAGTTGGGAAAAGGCTAGGCAGATGATGAAAAGAGTCTTATGGAAATAATGCATTGGTTTTATTCATTTTGTATGAATAATATTCGTTTGTACTTTGTTGAGGTTGATAAGCTTTTATGTGTTTCATCATTTAAGCCGAAAGATGTCCACTGCTGGACATAGACCTTCCCCAGGCTCCTGCACTTCGACCGGTCTGGTGCTTCCCACATTCAGCGGATTCCCGCGGCCTTGACAAGGTCATCGGTACCCACCTTGTGGGAGGCCTTCACACTCGTCTTCCGATACGCGGTCGCCACTCCAGAACCTTTTAGCCACATCAGCCATCTGTTCTGCGAGCAATGTGCTCTGCCCACTGCCACTTAAGTTTGGCAATTCTTCGGGCTATGTCGGTTGCCTTGGTTCTCATGCGGATCTCTTCATTTCTGATTCGATCGCGTAGGGAAACTCCGAGCATAGCCCTCTCCATTGCCCTTTGGGTGACTTTAAGCCTTCTGATAAGGCCCATTGTGAGCGACCACGTTTCTGTACCATAGGTCATCGCTGGCAACACATACTGGTCATTGAATTTCTTCTTGAGACACTGCGGTATTTGGGACGAGAAGATATTGCGAAGCCTTCCGAACGCTGCCCAGCCAAGCCTTATGTGCTTATGGGATTCAAATGCGCAGAAAATAGCTGCCACTGCAGTCTGATAACACTGCCGTACGTGCGGCTCCATATCGAGCGTGTGTTCAGTTGACGTTAATCGAACTAAAACATGGATTGGCACTGGAGGGAGCTGCAGGCAGCATTGCGGGTTTCCTGAAACGGATCGTGCGAAAGAATCTCCGATCTACGATCGGCACTCTGGATCGTGGACCGCCGATCCAACCCAGCTATTTGTGATCGAACAAGATTAAAGATGATCCAAACGAGAACTTCACTGCCCAGTGGTAGATAAAAACAGTGCCACTCCGGGAGTGCCGACAAAAATGAAAATTTGAACAATTACGTGTGTATTTTTTAATCGTCGATACAGGATTTCACATTGGGTCCTTAGGGCCTGATTGCTCTCGGTAAAAAAAATATAAACAAGCGATCTACGTCAGCCATTAAAGGTAACAGCACAGATTTTTACAATAAAATTACAAAGGGAAAGAAAGGGATAAAAGAATTAGAATTTCTTAATGAAAGAAAGGGTATTTTCCAAAAGACATCAACGCGCGACTCATCCGTGTGCTCGTTCACCCAACCACCATTTTAAATAGACCCCTGCGGTGGCTCAATCTGAATAAATAAAAACAAAACTAAGTAACTTGTGAATTGTATCGTCGAGCTATTAGATTATTATTTTTGACGCTTTGACACTCCTATATCTATGTACATATATACACAGTACACATATATAGCTCATGGGAAGAGTGCGGTGACGATGACACGAGTTTCACGCATTATGTTCACCCAAAAAGTACACATATATACACAGAATACATATAGCTCATGGAAAGCGCTCGGTGTCAATGACGCGAGTTCAACGATTTTTGTTCACACAAAAAGTACAAATATATACACAGTATACATATAGCTCATGGAAAGCGTTCGGTGACGATGACGCAAGTTCCAAGATTTTTGTTCACCCAAAAAGCTCTCAACGCGCCTAAAGAAGTTTTCACTTCAAAAACAGCACATTAGAATAACAAACCATAGTGGCAAACAAAAACCAACATGGCATTGAAGAAATCATCAAAATAATCCTAAAATCTATAAATAAATTCAAAAAGTCTTCAGCAAACTTTCCGAAAAGGATAAGCAAACAACCCCTTGGAACCCGGAAGCTTCCCTTAATAGATTAAAATAGCTGAACATGGGGGACTAAATGAAATAATCCCGAATGAACAGGAAAAAAGCGGTTGTCATGGCAACCACAGTGATAATAAATTCTCTCCTGAAAGAAGGTTCATATTAAGCTATTTACATAATGTGGTGAATGGAGAGAATAGCTGTTTTCATGGTGGAAATTGACGAGGATCATCATAGAGTAAATATGAAACTGAAAAATTAGTTCAAAGATTGTAAGTCCCGAGTGAGTAATACAGCGTATTTCTTAATAGTTCATCGCTGACTGGTCACGCGGTTTAGTCCCATCTCGGCAGCCATGAATTTATTTATCGGTACGGTTTTATAGATGAAGAATGTTTCGTGTGCATGATAAATAAATTCATGGGTGCCGAGATGGGAATAAACCGGTCACACTGCCGCGCCCGGCGAGTACTCTTTGTTGCAGTGACGAAATCTATCAAAGAGAATACTCGCTCAGTGATGTTCGCTTGTCGGGCAGAACACTCCCTGAGAGACAGACGCTTGTTACATAGGCAAGGCTCCCTCTATCTGGCAGAATCTTGATGCTCCGAAATTTATTTGGCAACACACTTGGCATAATCTTCTTTAAACGAATATTTTTAAGGCATAAAAATGATTTGATACAATTATTGTTAGGCAGAATGTCTAAGTAAAGTAACTAGTCAAAGTTTCTTAATTTTGTCACTCACTCTCTCACTGAGCGATCATCAAAACTCTAAGGCACTTCTAGCAGACATAGAAGCTTCAAATTTAGAACATAATTAGTGTTTAGTGTATAAATTAAGGAAAAACTTAAATAATTTCGGTCCAGTTTTCTAGATACACCAACTGCATTAATAACTTTGTAATCCCATATAAATATATAGGATTACAAAGTTACATTTGCTGTGAATGAATCAGTGTACCTGTATAACCTACAAAAATAAGAAAAGCTCTTATGACAGAGAGTGGGTTTTAAGGAAAATCCGTTGTTGGTATTCAAGATGGAGAAGGTACTGGAACGGAAAAAAAGTAGCACTATCTACAAAAGAAATGAGGTGCCATCAAAAAAAAGAAAGAAGAACTAATTTATTCAGTCCCTACTTAAGGGTCCTTCTGTCTTAAGATATTACGTAATTATATTGTACATTTTTTTTCAAAATAAAGAAACATTCTGTTCTATTCTATTCTAAATAAGTTTGAAATAAATATATTGACTTGGCAATCGCACTAATCTATCTAATTTAATAAAATATGTATTACTTGTGAGATACATTGTGTTTTCATGCGCTGGCCGAGTCAATCTATTTACATATTTAAAACATACAATATTTTTAATATTGATATGGTCACTATAAGATGTTAGGTTAGCTAATTAGAATAGAATATTTCTTTACTTTGAGAAAACATGCAATATAATTACGTAATAACTTAAGACAGAAGGACCTTGAGTAGGGACTGAATAAATTAACCAACTTGGTATTACATGGATCTCACTTTTTACGGTAGAAGAACTGAGTTGCGAGACTTGTTTTTTTTACAAGTTATGTTTTTGATGGCAACCGAATTTACAATGGCAGACTTTTAAGATGACAGATTTTTTTTTGAAATAATTTTATTAGGCAAATTGCCATTTCTATAAAATAGCATTTTTAACCTTTTAGTGACAGAAACAAATCGCTGCAAAACCTAGTCCACGTAGTCTTGTTTGCCCTACCCCTAGAGTGTAATTTAAGCCCGCGTAGGCGCGGAGGGCCGAGGCGGCCTGCGGGTAGAGGAGAAGGTGGTTGTAACGCTCGCTGTCGCGGCTGAGGCAGCCGAAGCTGGGGTTGAGAGCGTTAAACCATCTGCGACGATAAGCTCGCGTGGGACCGCCAGAGTTCTGCAGCGCCGAAGGCGAGACAGAAACCATGCCTGCTGCATGCTTGCTGCATGCATGGTGTATGCTTGTTTGCAAGCTGCATGCTTGCTTTCTTGCATGCTGAATGCTTGCTAGAATGCTGCATGCTTGTTTGCATGTTAGCATCTTGCATGTTAGCATCCTGCATGCTTGCTGCATGCATGGTGTATGTTTGTATGCATGCTTCTTACATTTTGATAAACAATAATAGTGTTCAGTCAATTTTATTATAAAGTTAAGAAATACAAAATTATTCTGACTATTAATTTTCTGTAATGTGATAAATGAGTCTTTCAATAGGGTATTACACCCATTTTTGAAAAGTGTCCTAATTAGATTCTAAAGTGATAATCAACCACTAAAAAAACACATTTTTTTAATTAATTGATTAAGTGCCGTAAAAATGCATTAAAAAATAAATAACGTACTCTAACTAGACTGGTAATATATTATCTTTGCCACCCTACTAATATTATTAGTCGCCAAGTCATTATTTATAGCTCCTCGCCTAATATTTTATTTGACTGGTATAAATAAAAATTTTAGCAGAGTAGTAAATAAAACAATTAAAGTCAAAATAATCAATATTTGATCATTTTTTCATTAAAATTATAAATTGATGTATTAAATTGGTAACGAATACTATTAATTTAATATCTGAACGAAATAAAATGTTACTACTGTATTGGTGACAAAATATCAAATAAAAAGGAGTCGCAGTCAGGGATCGATAATCGATTTATTTGGTGACAGATCTACCATTCTGAGCACAGAGCTATTATTTAAGTAACAAAACTGTTATTATAAGAACGAAGTTTATATTCATGTAATGCAATATAATTTTATTGGTTATCGATCTCTTATTTTACACATATATTAACATTAATTTGATAATTCATACCTGGGAACAATTTTTGTTTATCTGAGAACGAAAATATTTCGTGGCGATAGATCTATTTATTAGGTGATACAACTTGATGACAAATATAAATTTTGGTGATAGAAAATATAGTTCCCATTATATAAATCTTTGAACTGAATTGTAAAAATTATTTTGTTATATAATATATTTTTTGACTTTTTCACATATAGATTAAAATACCCTATTATTATGGATATAAAATTTTCTAAGATATGATAGTTCTGCCTTTTAATGATCGCGATATGATGGTGCTACTTTAAATCATTATGGATATGAAATTTATGCCTAAAAGACGATTCTGACTTACAAAATTACGAGTTTTGAATGTATGTCAAATGAATGTATGCCAAACGATTATCTGTGAAATGAAGTTTATGCTATCCACTGTTATGCAAAATAATATTATGACATAAAAAGTTCTGCTATAAAGGGTAGACCCACATAGGCATGTCAACGAGTAATCGCTCGTCGCCGTCACGCACTCGCTCCACACTGCTTCGTTTTTAGTTGCAAGCTCAACTCGCTGCTCGCTATCTTTCTCGCTGCTCGCTATCTTTCCCGCTGCTCGCTACCTTTCTCGCTGCTTGCCAACTAGTTTTTAGTAGCTAGCTCGACTCACTTCTCGGTGATCGACGGCGGTGGAACAGGTGCCTCAGTTAATCTTGATAGGACAATGCCATCTCTTGGCTTTCCACAAACACTGACAAAAAAGAAACAATTTCATGGATAAACAGCGTCAAATCCATTTCAATTTTGAAAATGTCCATCTAAACTGTGCGAGAATTAGTCGTATCGTCGCGCTGAAATGTAGGGGTCAATTCACCGAACTAGGTCACTAGGCTCGATGGGATCAGCTTACAAGTTGACAATACTTGTGTAGCTACTATTTGTGAGCTGTAAGCCTTACCCAGGCTTGTACAGCTTTGAAAGCTTATTTGAACCGCTGTCTGTAAAACTTTTATTCTGCAGTTAAGAGATACGGAAACGACTGTGGTTAGTAGCTTTGTACATTAATTTATTTAGTCACAGTGTAGCGTTGTGAGGGGTCTCAACGGTGAATAGTCGTGTGATGCTTAATATCTCACAATTAGGAAGTTGTTAAGCACATCGCTGAAATAATGGAACAAGATTAACATTCTAAGAACATTTCATTTGAACATCCGTTTGCTTTTCAAGCGGTAGCTATTCACTGACCCTAAGGATTCTGTGTGCCCCAATCTAGGGCGAGTTTCTCAGTAATTTACTAATAACCTCGGCACCGGATAACCTATTTTAATTATCATCACCTATATACTATCTGATTTCGCGGTTGTCATGTTCAACCACGCGGTTGTAGGTCCAGTGCACGGGAAACTGAAAAATATGTATATTTGCTGCTAAATTCGGGCTGTGCAAGGCTTTGTATGTTGTAAGCGATATAGCGGGCCATCTGCCATGATTGTTCTTGAACTTTGTATCTTTTGCTCGCGTGTCGCAAACTCTTTGCTTGGAAGCCGCTGCGACGTGTTAAGCTTCCGTCCGCCTATCCTGCTCCTTGAACCGTTCCTTGGTCGTTGAAAGAGGGATGAAGCTGGACACATCATAACCTAACCTAACGCGCATTCCAGGCTCACACCGCCAGCGTCCTACGGCCTGCAAACGACGCGCGCTTGCTGTGGCCTTCTGAAGGCTTGGCCAACCGCTCGCTGAGCCTGTTGCTAGCGAGCCTCGTGCACTCTTCGGAACCAAAGAGGTACTCTTTTTACCTCAATGAGTGATAGTGCTCCGATCAGTAATCAGTGTCTTTACCCGCGACCTAGCCTACTAAGGAAATTATATGAATGAAACTTTCACAAGTGTTTATTTTATCACTAGTGACAGATGTACCCACTAGTCGGGAAAGACGACTAGTCGGCAAAGACGACTAGTCGGCCATATTTGTAGACTGACCGACCGAAAAATGGACCGACTAGACGTTGACTAATCGCCATTAGTCAACGTCTAGTCGGCCCATTTTTTACTCGTATTTAATATGCTTAAAAAATTAAAAGACGGTGATTGAAAAGAAATTGAAATTTTTACTGTTATTATTTTATTAAAGAATCAATTTAATAGTTTACTTTCAGTGCAATCTAGAAAAGATAAGGAAATTAGGATAGGAAGAAACGCCGGCTCGCACGTAAAAAATTATAGAATAAAATAATGCAAATTAAACAAAAACATGTCTCAACAATTCCGCCTGGTCACCGGGCGTCGCGCACTGGCGGCGGCGGTGGCACCTACGAGCCGAAATCGTAGTCACGAACATTACCGATGTCACCCGACCTCAACCGAACGCAATGATCGGCTTGGCCGACTAGTCAGCCGATTAGTCGACCATTTTGCAGCCGACTAGTCCGCCAAAGTCATAGTCGACCCATTTCTACTTAACACTAACCTATTTAGTTAGCGGCCTGCGCAGCCTATCTGCAAAGCCCTAGCCGTTACAACAGATTCGTGAACAAATGCTGGTCTTCCACATTTTGTTTTGATTTTTACTATATTTTGACTGGCTCGTAAAACATGGTTGCCAATGGTTTTTGCGCAAGATAGTACAAAATCCTAATGAATGAGGTTTGTGAGGGTTCCGTTGGGCTAGATCAAGCGCATGGTCAATGGCATTGTTACGATGATTTCCACTCTGAATTTTAGTCTGCTAGACTTATAATTTACTCTTACGATCGACCTTTTTTTGTCAATACGACCAATAAGCAATGGTGAGCTGTCATTTCGGCCTAGAAAATTAAAAATCAAGGTATAGTCGAATCAACTAAAGAAGGCAAAGGGTACCACCACTAAAGCTCATTTGGGTCTGCTACATACAAGGACAGGTCTACAAACACTAATAAAAATGGGTGTACTGGAAAAACTGCCTAGAAGTAGGTAGATTGGTAGGTGTTTCCTTCGCGAATTTTACAGCGAGTAGTATTTAGAGAAAAGATTATTACTGAAACATATACATTATTAACAAATCCTTGTTCTCATAATAGAACTTAGTGTGCTGTTTACCCTAAAATAGAAAACAAGCGTAAAGAAGCCCCAGCGATTCCGCCAGCCCACGCTTACCTCTGTCTTTGTATTTGGCTCCGAAAACTTTCATTATCCAAACAAAGACGGGAGTAAGGTTGCTGTATTTCACCCCACAAATTGCCTATAAATTTTTATTATGGCCACTCTTATTTGAGGTACAGAGGTTTTCCAGATAAATAGGTTTGTTTTATTATGTAAGACTGACCATGATTTGTGGTGTCGTTAATTTTTTGCTTTATGTATAAAAAATTCTCTAAGGGCCCCTCGATCGCAATAATTGAGGGTTTGTTTTGGGTTAGAAGAAGAACATAATAATTAAGATTATATGATGCTATGGATGGGAAAGATTTATTATGATCATCCTTTGATGATGAGTTTACTTAACAGATCACGAGTACCTACAGACTGTGGACAGCACTGACAGATGAATCGATTTTTTTTTTGTAAAAGCCAAAAAACTTGGTATTCAGAATAAAAATAAACAACTTTTTCCTGCCAATACCTCAGCTGTTCGAAATAAGAAAACTATTTATCAGATTTCTAGTGAACAAAACGCTGTGTTATTTTCCCAACAACAGACCTGTAAGAGCACAGACACGGACAGTTTGAAGGGAATAAATTAAATATCTTGCTTCGGCAGACCGAGAAATCGAATCGGATCTGCGCGGTACAATAAGCCTTTTTTACTAGTCAATGATAAAAATCGTTTTGTTAGGAAGTACGTAAATTATTATTATTAAACGATTAGCTTTTTGAAACGATGTAGGTAGATGCTTTTTTTTATTTATAGCTGTTCAGCACAATTTATTTCTAAATATTACAAGAAAATTATAATTTTATAGCATAAAATTTTCATTTTCTATCAATCAACGATTTTGTTTTATTCTTTTTTGAAATGGCAACCGATGTTGCCAAAGTCAAATGTGAAATTCGAATAAATGAAAAAAAAGGTCCAATATAATACGCCAACGACCATGGTGGAAGACGACCAGCGCTGTGCAACACAATATTGTTTTGTATTTACACTAACTAAATGAAACTAATTTTAAGCAGGGCGTTATTGAGCAACATAACGAAGAGACAGGGAATACTCATCGGAAACTACTGTGCTTCAGGAAGAAAATAACTCAACCAAGGGTAACACGCGCCATGATGCGCGCCGTGAGGCGCTCAGTACCAGTACCTATCAACCCTCGATTAAATATGTCTCATGCCACAGAACGTATCGAGTTCCTGAAGCAGAAGAGATAACCAAAGTGATGTTATTTTAATTAAATTGCAGTTTTATTGGAAACTGAAAATTACACATTATCTTAAATGGTAGTCTCTAATAACTAGGCACAAGTAGGTACTGATAACTTTACCCTAGTAGTTGTGTGTACATAAATCAGAAATACTTAAATGAATAAATGATGCATCATGTAAGAGTGAAGCCGTCGTGAAAACTGCCGTGAAGGCACGTAGCCACGTGCTACAGTTTGTGAGATCGTGGCGAGAAAGTCGTAACTCATGTAGGCTGGTAGCTCGGGAACTTTTAGTAACAAAATCTGCTGAAAATTGTACGAGTAACTTCAGTTCCACGTTCAACATGAGGTTTAAGATTTGAAATGAGTGAAATAAATCAAATGGTTTTGTTTTGGTGCAATATTGATGGCTCGCAGTCACAATTTTATGGTGGACTTTTTTTCAAAATTTATATATTAATATTTGTACAGTCTTTTTCGAATATGTGTCATTGTGTAACAAACGAAAAATTGTTATGTTGCCGTAGAAAAATACGAGGCACATAAAAATATAATCCAAACTACTTATAAAATTTCAAGAAGTTTGCCACGCTTCATGTTTAATTGGATTCTACCCCGCGCGCATCGAAAGTTAAGACGTACTCGAACGGGCTCCGCAAGATAATTTCGTATTAAATATAATTACTCCTCTATAATCAGTAAATTTAGTGCCTATTTAACAACTAGTGCCCAACTAAAAGGATACAGTGACCAACATTTCTAAACTGTGAGTAAAAACGATTAAAATCCGAATATAAAAGTCAAAGATCAAAACTGCTAAGTAACGTTCATTGCGTCCGTGACCTTGCTTGACTCATTGCGGTCAACGAATCTCTAGCGTGGACTCGTAGCACCGAACTATAATTTAGTATTTCGCTACGGTAACAAACAACACGAGTGGCGTAGCGCCTAGCGCCATCGACTGCCACGCATGTTGCCGGGAGTTCGAGACTGGCTGAAACACGATAGATAATTTTTGGAAGGACCGAGTTTTGTTTATTGTTTCGTTTTGTTTCTTCTTGCAAAACTGTTTACCGGAATAAGGCCCATTTATTAGAGAATAATAATATTTAAGAGAAATATTAACGCCTGGTATTTTGCGAATAGCAACAAGTTGTTGGAAGTAGTACACACTATAAAATAGTACTTGAGCAAGGTAATTACACTCTTCAAGAAGTAATTTTGTTTGGAACGATGTCGGTCCAACGCTCACCCCCTGGCCCAAAGCCTTTGATTCATGGAGCAGACCCTGAGCATAGTAGAGATGGACAAAACAGATCCCCGGGTCATTCTGCGAAACCGGGAATTAACCTTAAGAGTCCTCCTGCATTGCTGTGTCAATCTGATTCGGCGCTAAACAAACTAACGGATGATGATATGGCTAACGTCTCCAAACGCCATAAACGCACTTTCACCGAATATACTGGAATCCCTGACCAGTATATGTCGGAAATTAAAAAAATGTTCGCTGAGCTGAAAGTCACGCAGGAACAAAAGTTTGATTCTCTCAACAGCTCCATAAATGCTCTAGCGAAGCAAAACAATGAAATAGAAAAATCAGTCAAGTCCTTTTCCAGCCAATTTGAAGACATACTTAACAAAGTGAACTGTCTGGAGCATGAGAACTGTATCTATAAGAAGCGCGTTAAGACGTTGGAAGATAAGTTGGAAACGCTTGAAAGAAATGCTCGCAGTTCCTCCATCGAAATACGTAACATCCCCATACAAACTAACGAAACCAAAAAAACTATGATTAACATCATCAAAAATATCGGGGCAGCCCTAGACCTCGAGACTCCGATACATGACCTAGAAGTAAAGGAAATTTACCGAACCAAGTCCGAGGCTATTGTTACTGACTTCACTAACGTCATCAGAAGGGATGCCGTCGTGGCAGCGTATAAGGACTTTAACAAATCTAGCCGCACTAAGAATGAGCCACAGTTGAATACCAATCATGTCAAATTGGCAGGTCCACCACAGGCGGTATTCATCTCAGATTCTCTGACAAGTAAAGCCAGACACCTTCATTACATTGCCAGAGGTCTCGTTAAAAACAAAAAGCTGGCAGCTACATGGACATCCTTTGGAAAGGTTTACGTCAAGGTGGAGGAGGGGCAGGTGCCGCTGCGTATAGAAGATGAGGCCGAGTTGGCCAATCTTACCTTGTGACTAAAGATAGCCCATAAGTTTACTTCAGTTTTATTGTCATATCTCTTTTCTTTTGTGTCGGTTTTATGTTTCATTTATTTTAACTTTTTGCTCGAACTTTACCTTAAGTGCGAATTTACGCACAATAATTTTAATAGTTATTGGAATACCAGTCCCTCACATTCACCTATCTACTCTACTGAACAAACACGCAACACACGACTTTCACCACTCACTCAGTATACATCACAGTCAACCTTGCTTGGGTATATGTACGGTACCAGTAAACTTCCCACATTGTCTTTAACATCTAGTCGCGAGTTAAAAATCTTAGCTAGTTTCGAACAAGATCTGAGTTTAATCTTCTTTTATTTCCGAAAGTATAGTTCACGCACGTCGCGTGACCCTCAAATTGCGTGCTATTCTGAATAATGCAAAGTATTGAGTCTCTTCACTCAGATCTTGATTCTCTTCAAATAGCAAAATCAATCGCTTGCGACATAGACGATGTAAAAAAATATATATTTACAAGTAATTGCACCTTCAATCTCTTGTCTCAAAATATCCGTAGTGTTAACTGTAACATGCCTAGTCTCACCACCCTTCTGCAAAGATCAGAAATAGCCTGGGACGTATTGGTCCTTTCGGAGTGTTGGCTCCCTTCAGCTCGTAGCATACCTCATCTGGAGAACTATAATTTTGCTTCAACGACTTCTCATAGAACACAAAACGAAGGAGTTGTAATCTATTATAACAACAACCTTAGAGTAAATGTCGAAGAACCCCAGATTAATGACGCCAACTGTCTTCTACTGAAAATAAACAGAGAAACTTGTGTTATCGGAATCTACCGCCCACCGAGTCAAGCCAATACCACTAACTTCATTCGATCAATAGACCTTCTACTCGGAAAATTGAGTAGGTTCAAAAATATTGTTCTCTGTGGCGATATTAATATCGATATAGCACCTCACAGTCCAGACAAGCGTTCGCAGGAATATTTGAACGTCTTAGCAAGTCACTGTTTACTCCCAGCTCATACTGCTCTTACGCATGGACGTACCTGTCTGGACCACATAATGATTAAGACAAAATTTGATGCCAACTGTTTCGTGTTCGAGTCCTCAATTACAGATCATGAAACTGTTGCCATTAGTCTGGACCAGGATACTCGCCCGAATTACTCCAATAAAACGGCTTACTCAATCGACTTTGAATCTCTCGATGTTTCAATAAAGAATACTCAATTTCAGCCTATTCTTGAAAGCAATGACGCTAACACTGCAACTGACCTACTCGTGTCGTGCCTTTCCACTGCTATAAAAAACCACACTAGTCTGATAAAAATTCCTAAAAGGCAACGAGTAAGTAAACCGTGGATCACCAAAGGGTTGCTTCGTTGCATGAGAAACAGGGATAACCTACATAAAAAACTTAAACGTGATCCGGCAAATGAGATGCTTATACTAACCTATAAACGTTATCGAAATTTTTGTAACTGTATTATTAGGAAAGCTAAACGAAACTACGACAAAAGCGAGATTGAAAATGCAAAAGGTAATAAAAAGCAGCTATGGGATGCAATTAAAAAGATAAGTGGCTCAAACAAACCAATTGACCCCTCTTCCTGTCTCATAACATCCGTAAACAAAGATAAAGACATTAATAGTGTTAATAATTTCTTTGCGAATGTGGGTAAAAAGCTTGCGGAACATACTACCAACTCTACGCGGAATATAACAACCTCATATGACGTTTTATCTGATCCACCCCTTAATTCTTTTATAATGCTCCCCCCTGGCGAGGAAGAAGTACTTAACCTCATCAAAGATTTAAAGGAGAAGTGTGCGGTAGGGATTGACCAGATATCCGGCAAGATCATAAAGAGATACATAAACTTTCTTACTACTCCTATTACCCACATCTGCAGTCTGGCTTTGGCGACTGGTGTTTTCCCTAGAGCATTTAAAATGGCTCTCATCAAGCCGATACACAAAGGGGGAGCGAGAGACTGTGTCGATAACTACCGCCCTATTTCCATATTACCAACACTATCCAAGATCCTGGAACGGCTTATAAACCGTCGATTAACAAACTATCTAGAATGTAACAATTTCCTTTCATCTAATCAATATGGTTTTCGTCGTAATAAGTCAACCAATGACGCAGTACACGATCTCTTGCATTCCATCATTACTAACCTAGATCAAAGGAAAAAATGCTTGACAGTGTTCCTTGATCTGGCAAAGGCCTTCGACACGGTCTCTATCCCGCACCTACTCAAAAAGTTGGAAAGGCTTGGTGTAAGAGGTATTCCTTTGAAATTAATGGAGGATTACCTCACAGGACGAAAGCAAAGAGTTAAGATTGATAATAGCCTAAGCGATGAGTCATATGTCGAATTCGGTGTGCCTCAGGGTAGCATACTCGGCCCAACACTGTTCTTGGTATATATCAACAACCTCTGCCTACTCCAGCTTCACAAGGGCAAAATTGTTACATTTGCTGATGACACTGCCCTCTTTTTTAGTGGGGACAGTTGGGAGGAGGTCTTTGATACTGCCCAAGGGGGCTTTAATCGAGTGTGCGAATGGCTGCGGTCGAATGTTCTGACACTAAACGTCAACAAAACCAAATATGTTACTTTTGCCCTTAGATCAAATCAGCTTCCTCCTTCAAATTTGACCATTTACTCCCATGCTTGTCTTCCTGCCAACACCTCTCTGTGCTCCTGTCCCATTCTCCAAAGAATTGAAGATATCAAATACCTTGGTATCATTATAGACCAGTCCTTGACCTTCAAGCCGCACATAAAAGTCCTTGCAACCCGGTTGCGTAAACTTATATACATCTTCAAAACCCTTAGACATGCAGCGGACCGGCGGGTTATTAAAATGGTCTACAATGCGTTGTGCCAATCCCTAATAGATTACTGCATTACATCATGGGGTGGTGCCGCCAAAACTCACCTCATTGAAGTTGAGAGGGCTCAGCGTGCCATCCTCAAAGTTGGCGCCTGCCTTCCCTACCTATTCCCAACCGTAGACCTTTTTAAAGACTGGGATGTACTTACGGTTAGGCAAACCTTTATACTGCGTATGGTCCTTAAGCAACACTCCTTGTTGCAGTACGATCCGAATCTGCATAGTGATAAGCGCCGAAAAGGCAGGGTATGCCGAACACAACCTTCTAGCTCTGCACACTCGCGTAATTTCTTTTTCTTTCTCGGACCTTACCTCTATAATAAGTTGAATAGCACCCTTAATATTTATCCTCTAACTGAATACAAATGTAAAATTTCAGTCATTGCCTACTTAAAAACCCTAGACTATCAGGGAACTGAGAACTTGTTGATCCCCCCCAGATAGACTATCTTTACTCTCATCCCCTCTCCTGCTTCTGCATACCGTCAATCATACTTGCTCCGTATTTACTCAAGCAACCTCTAACATTCTCACATATACACTTACATCTCTTTCATTTACTTTCTCCGGTTATTCACACACCCTCTGGTATCTCCACAATGTTATTGTATTTATTTTTAATTTAACTTTTGTTTTGTATGTTACTAAATTTTATATTGGTTCTCTAATTTATTGTTACTTACTAATGTATCCTGTTTTGTTATTATGTCGTGCACCCAATAACAGGCATCTAGCCGCGGGAGGGTCCTGGTGACCTGTAATACAGGTTTTTAAATAAACCTACCTCAGGCACCAGTCTCTCACAAAGTTAGCTCCTTTTTCGTACACTACTATGTTTAGCATTAAGTTCATAACTTATGTAGAGAGAGAATAAAGTTTTTATATTAAAAAAAAAAAAAAAAAAATTATTAATTATTGCATGAAAAAAAAAGTGGGAAACCATTTTTATTACCCTTGTATGACATCAAAAACATTTGAAAACAAAATGAAACTTCATCAGAATATTTAAACGAAATATTTTGGATAATATTCCAAGTGAAGGACGAGCTCCTGAACTATAAGAACTTGAATCTTAAGCCCCTAGTCACGGAGATGTCGAGGAGATTTGCTGAGTCATTGCGGGCGTTGAACATTCACTGCTCCAGGCTTCCTAAGTACCTGTTAACTTGCTATTTTGCTTTTAGACTAGAAAGAGCTGTGATAAAAAAAAATACTGTTTACAAATAGGTATTATCGGGTTCTTAGATACAAAATTATCTATACATCTTCTATAAATCATCTATACATACAGATAAATAAAATTGGAGTGTCTGTTTGTAATATTAAAATAACCGCTTTTTACTAATTGCTTATGGATGTATACACGGTACATATACCAATTTTTTTTTTAAATAATTTTTGTCCTTTGTCTGGTTGTTCCGGCTAATGTCTGAAACAACTGGACCGATTTTGACGGGACTTTCACTGACAGATAGCTGATGTAATAAGGAGCAACTTAGGCTACTTTTATTTTAGAAATTACAACAACAACAACAAAAATAACTTTTTTGTTAAATTCCACGCGGAGGAAGTCGTGGGCACAGCAGCTATATGATGCACAAACTCATGCCGTCTTCCCATGGCAGACAGACACTGCCACCGCCACCTGCTGGTTCTGTGATGTACCCAGCGTGAAATATTGACGTAGGTACGTGAATCGAGATAAATAATGTTTGTGCTTTATTACGGCTGTTTAGTGTAGCTATACCAACCATGAGTCAGGGAAATTAAAAAAAAATTGTGTAATTTTTATTTTTTTTGGAAATTGGGTAGCTGAGAAGTCTTTTGTGTCTGTTTCAGCATGATAACAAAAAAATAACGATTCGTGTTACTTATACAGGTTACAATTTTAACCAGTGCGAAATATGTAACCATGAATTCAGCATATCATTCTAGATTCCCTTAGCGTAAAAAAAATCCGTCAGTTATACAAAAATAATATGCTGTTCCATACATTTTGACCGCGTAGGTATTGCATTTTTCTATGAAACAGCTGATTTTTTTTTTTATAACCGACGCTTAATTTCTACGGTAGGGGTCTAGAATGATATGCTAAATTCATTGTTTTAGTTTGCACACTTGTTAAAAATTTACCCTGTCTAAAAACAATAATTTTTTTATTATTTCATTAGTAAAGTTTTGGCGGCTTTGAGTTTGTCATGAAAAAACAAAACATCCGCGAGCCCATCTGGCATCTATCACAATTTGTTATTTTATTGTTTAAAAATATCAAATTGCATATTATTATGTGTATTTATAATTACAAACTTTGAACACTTGCAACAAAATGTACAATTTATTCATCACGTGCAATTTACATCCGCAGTATCCGTACGAGGTAGGAGATAACAGCTGTAAGCGATTCAAATATTTGTTTAAAAAAGTCGCAAGCATTTCATAACCAGCCAGCTTCAAAAAGTAGGTCTCAACTCGAAAAATCCGTTTCCACTGTTTCTGTTTAGCCACACAATCCGTTTAATAAACTAAGTAAGCACACAATGAACACAACATTGGTAAAACTAGGAGCGTTTCATTTTATTACTTCATTTCATACGGCAATTGTCATGGTTCCTTTATGTGCTGTAAAAATAGAAGTTTTATGTTCACCATTTAACAGTGGTTTGTAAACTATGTTACAAGCTTTCCAACTGATTGATATTGTGCTCACGGAGTTTTTAGTCTATCTGGGGATTATAAAACCATATGATGTAAATTAGTTTTCTGCAATAAATCAATCAAATTTGTCGTGTACAAATAAAGTAGACATGTACACGACACAGCCACTTAATATTGCTTAGAAGAAATAAGTTATGAAAAGTAATAACTCTAGGAGATTTACTTTAAAGGTGTCTATATATTGCTTGATGATACCTATTGTTACTTTGATAGTATTTAGGACAAACTATTTCCTAAAACCATTTGTCCATATGCCGTCCAGCGTAACCATGTGTTGGATGACACTATATTTAAAAGCCTCGAACTGAACTCCGCCACATCAGTGGTTCAACCACAGTCCAATTTAATACCCAGTCACGCTGACGAGGAGAGTGATGATAGGGTTACAAAATTATGTAAGTACTCAGTGCAATGAGTGATTGAGGAGCGTTTTATTTATTTATTAGGAAACTCAACAGCTTATAATTAATTCACATGAGTTATGAAAAACAAATATCTCTTAAGCCAATAACAGAGTTTCACGACATTGATAGAGCTAAGCCAGCTAGAAGTAGCGAAAGAAAAAAGAAAAACCTTATACAAATGCAGCTATCAAAATAGGTAAACAAAAAACCGCCAGATTTACCTCATTTACCTTTATATAAAATACGAAGATCTGATATGTACTCTAGAGAAGTAGTTGCCATATTTAAATAATAAATTTTAATATTTCCAATTTATACAGCAAAATCCATTTATTTGGAATCATAAACTTCTGATATAATGAAGACCAATAAAATATGAACCGAAAATCCTGTAATTTGCCCCGCGCTCTGGCGCGGAAACGTTCTACTAACTAAAGACAAGCATCTTTATCTGCTTGGCTCCTCATCGTCAACGTCTTCATTTCAGTCGTTAGAGAATGTGTTTTCTTCACCGCACAGGCTACTGGGGGTCGAGCAGTGAAGAAGCCATCAAAGCCATCTTGCTAAAGAAGGCCTGCAATGCCACAAGACACTCGAATCTACACATGCTTCGCCTACAGATCCCGCTAAACGCGCTACCGGTGAAAGTAATGTTTTGCAGAAAGCGATAAAGAAAATAGATAAATGTTCGGAAATAATTACTGTGAAAAATTAAACATTTGTACTGTTTTTTTTTTTTGGGTGGGAAATCATCAAATAACTTCTCCCGCTCTGGGTGGAGCGGGAGGGCGTGTCAGACTTTTACTGCCTAAAACCCACCCGTGTTCCCTCAGTTGCCTGTGGCCCGGGGCCGTGGTATCTCTTTCGGACAACCCGCACCCCTGGTAGGCATCGGCTCTTGCGGACCGCACCAGTTGGTGCTGACATCTCTTTGAGGCGTGGAACACCACGAACCATCGACCCGGGCTTGGTCCTTATCGGACAGCGGGCTACCCATTATTCGCCATCCGCAAGCCCACGCCTACAATGGCCAGGAATCAGCCTGGGATTCCCGACGCCCAGGGCGTCTCCCGCGGCGACTAAGGCCGTGAGGGTGCGTATACTGCCTCTCCCTCACGTGCGCCGCCTCCCTCTCCGCGTACATTACTGCTTCGCAGAAAGAGGTGACGGCTACTTATGAACTCTCGCTCCGTACCATGACCTGGACCAGGGCCGGCTGCGAGAGATCGCCGCCGCCGATCGCCTCCACAAGGACACGGCGGTGCTCCACCCAAGCCAGGCAGACCTCAACCGTATGCTCCACCGTGTCCGCAGGGCGATGTTCGCAGTGGAAACACCCGGGCGGTTCCTCCCGCCTTATCCGAAACAGGAACCTCCCGAAAAAACCGTGTCCGGTGAGGACCTGCGTCAGGCGGATGGTGAGGACGCCGTGCCGCCTCTCAAGGCACTCCTCAAAGAGGGGACTTATACCGTCGCTATCGTAGCGTGCAATATTATACTAGATGCGCCCCGCGGTTTCACCCGCATACGTCTCGATCCCATGGGAGTTTCCAAACAAAAATCCTATAATCCAGTTATGGTATACCCATGTGCAAAATTTCATCCAAATCCGTTCAAGAGCTAGCGTGAAAGCATAACAAAAAATCAAATCTTTACACTTTATAATATTAAGAAAATAAAGAAAACACTAAATTGATGCAATCGTAAAATTATCGACGGCAGCTTTTGACTGCCAGATATATTATTATCATTTTAATCAAACAAGACAACCGAGACAAAAATCGAATTTTGCTTCAGACAAGCACTAAAAGATAATAACCGATTTCGTACTTACATTTACATTTTAGCAAGTTTACTCAAAGCGAAAAAACAGCTTTAATGATCGCATTCCTTTAGTTATTCTACGTGACAGCGTACGCTGTTTTAAGCGAAAAAGGGGGCGCATTTTTTAACAATAGCTCGGCGATCTGACCGCAGCTTTAACAATGGGGCCACAAAATGAGCTCGGGGAACTTTGCCTTGCCTACTCAATTACATTGAAACAATAAGAGCATACGTACCACGAAACAATAGATCATTTGTAAAAGTTCTCATTTTACTGCGAAACATGGTAACTGGTGCTCTGAGATTTTTGAATGCAATATGATATTTTTTTTGTTTTTGTTGCATGGTTTTTTGGAATACGCGGTCAATCATTCTTATTTCGTGGTATTGTAAAAGGTATTCAGGAGTTTGCGAAAAAAATAATTTATCATTGCGATCAATTGAATCAATTTTGAAATGATCAATGAAATTTATTACTTGCTTGGTTTTAAAAGCCGTTGTGACTGTAACAGCAAGATCTTCAGTGTACCAAATATATTCTTGGAACGCAGTTCTTTAAAGCAGCTCGCGGTAAGAGAGTAAAATTGTAGAAATCGTCACGTAACTAAAAAGCGCTATGCTCCCTCCATGCAAATTTTTATTATATGTAATAGAAAGAGGGAGATATTGTTTTCATGGTTTTCGAGCATGCTGAAACCGATAGTGAGGTCAAAATACAATTTGAGTATTTTAAAGATAGAGTTAACAACGTTACATTTGGAGTTGAAGTAAAAGCGTAAGGAACTTTTTCCTGACAGCATCCCCCCGACCTCACACGTTTTTTTTTACCTAGGTAAATTTGAACATCGATGAGTGACGTGATAACGAGATACATTATTTTATTTCTAAATAAAATAAATAAAAAGAAAGTCCTGACTGACTGACTCATGTTGATGAGTCAGTCAGTCAGGACTCCCGACAAGGGTTTGGGCTGGGTGTTGACCCAGCCCAAACCCTTGGAACTAGACAGCTGAAATTTTGTACAGAGGTTCCCTTTATAATTTAGACAAGGAATATGGAAGGATTTTTCGCAATTCAACCCCTAAGTGAGTTAAATAGGGGATGAAAGTTCCGCATGGGCGAAGCCACTGGCAAAAGCTAGTTTCTAAATACATATTTTCATAAAGCAGCGGTCAAAGCAAACAATAAACCAAACAAAGAAAAATCCATTCTTTCAGCAAAAACTTTTTTGGCAATTCTCTTTGATAAACTCTACGCTGATAACTCACTAATAATGATTGTTATGAGATAACTTTATCAATATCCTTTGATGTGACATCTGTTTGTAATCCTATTTCCTTCTTTCATCGATGTTCTGGGAGAATGTCGTGAATAAAATTTCTATATTGAGAAAATACCGGACATGAATATTTAATCAGTTAGTAAATAGGAATATAAGTAGATTACGGAAATATGCCGTATAAAAAATGGAGCGGGTTGAAACGAAACTACTCAGAAATCGACGAGGTCGAACAATTGAGACGTGACCCATGGCCAGTTTGACCAGGTTTAAGCGTACATTCTCACGGTCGGCCTGACATCGTCCTTCGTCAACTTATACAGCGAGATTATCGGGGTATCATAAAGGCAGCTTTATTACAAATATGTCAGAACATGGCTTATTAATGTATAACTGTGATGTACTGATCTGTAAAGCTGGTTATATGATTACTAGTTGTATTATCATGTAAATTCTTGCCCTGATATAGTAAGTTTAATATTCTGGTAATGGCCTTTAAAACTAAAGAATTATAATATCCATACCTATTCTTTTCCAACAGAAACACTTTACTTCAAAATGTTATTAATTAGTTAATCCCTATGATGAAAAGTATTTTACTTATAAAAATATGAGTAGGAAGATCAAAGATACGATAAAAGAATTGTGTGAAAAACGATGTAGCTTAAAAGAGTGTGAATATGTGCTGAGATATGAGCTGACAAAGTAAGATATATGGCAAAAAACAGGGGGTTTTTCTGCCTTATAAACAAAAACCTCTATACTTAAATAAAAATAAATACATATATGTATTGGACCTTCGAGTTGACACAAATTGACCTAAAACTAAAAAACAATACCCTCATTGAAATTTACAAGAGGCCATATATTCCTAAGAAATAGTAACAACATGCGCAAACAAATTAAATCTGGTCTTCATGGCGTCGTTGTAAGGAAAGCCATCTGATGAAGGTAGTGTCAGTCACCAGAAATTCAGATGCCACCGAAATTCTAAAATAAATTGTGCACTCATGCATACCAGATAGTACAGAGGTATGAGGAACAGGGTGTGAAGTTCACTCATATTCTATGGAAAAGGGAGGATCCTCCGACCAGACGGGTGTTGTGTCTGGTGGGCTACTGCCCGACTATAAATGGCGTCTTAACTACTTAACCGGACTTTCCTGTGGTTGCCTTAAGAAAACTTAAAGCCTCCAGCCAGAGGCGTAAAACTACTTATACGAGGCGACTGCACGCTGAGGGCACCCTCTGTGGGGTACGGGCCTCGGCTCAGGGCGTCATTGATAGAGGGCAGTAAGTGGGATCACATCATTTTCAATATTATTAAATCTCGAGGAATTTACTCTACAGGCTCAGCTGCGGCGCGGGCTGGCACTTCAACGAGCAAGGGACGGTCGAGGGTCTCATCGTTAGCTCTGGGTCTTCGCGAGGCTCGAGGGGCCTCGGCGGCGAGGTCGGAATGACGGTTGTTTGTGTGTGCGAACTGTACTGGTGGCCCGATTGCTTTCTTGGAGGAGAGTAATGGGGTCATCTGGATCGGAGAGAATCCGACGGTTGATGTTGGGATGTTGTATATACAGGGTGTTTGGCGGAACGTTGAACATACAAAAATGGTGGATAGGTGGAGTCATCTGCTACTTACTCAGCCCTAATTTATTTGGCCCTGGCTCCCTGGATATTTTTAGTAATTTTTTTTTGCTTTCTTCTTGTTTCAGCACTTTCTTAACTTTAAAGTGTAATGTTTATTAAAAATGGGTAAAACATGCAATATTTTGTATTTTTTATGTTTTTAATGTTGGCAGATTCTTATAAAATTATTGCTTTATTCAGATGTTAGCCAGAAAAAAAGTTATGAGTCCTCAAACTTACAGAAAGATGTAAAAAATGCTTTGCTTATTTCAACTTGCATTTAAAAAAAATACCCATTTTTAATAAAAATTTACACTTTAAAGTTAAGAAAGTGGTGAAACTAGAAGAAAGCAAAAAAAAATTGAAAAAAATATCCGGGGGCCAGGGCCAAATAAATTTGGGCTGAGTAAGTAGCAGATGACCCCACCTGTCCACTATTTACGTATGTTCAACGTTTTGCAAAACATCCTGTAAACTAGTCGCGCGGTTAAAATCTGATTGCGCGATGCAGGATTTTTGTGACGCAGGTCTTTGATGCGTAGTTCGTATATGGCGTTGGAGAAGCCGCCACACATACCAGATTATCGTTCAAATCTCTTGCAAAAAGCCATAGAAACATGCATTTATGCACGCGTGTATGACAAGATTTCGGCAGTCGGCAACGACCGATTTATGAAGCAAGCTTATGTCATCATAGCCATATGCCGTTTTAATGTTCCTAACCTAAGTATCGTATTTCGCAGACTTCGTCTACTTAACAGAAGGCAGCAGATTCTCGAGTTTGCTGGTGACATACCAACGTTCAACTCTATAAAAAAGTTTTGTACAAAGGTCGACGCACTGAATCAGGTTAGTAATAGTTTTACAATATTTCAAAAGTACAAGTTCAAGTGTAATTCAATTCGTTAAATGCACTGTCGATATAATTACACATGTATTTTTAAAAGGACTGGCAAGCAATGGATTCTATCAACGACGCTACTGTCAAATCTATAAAACTGTCCTATCAGCGAAACTGACTAAAGAAAAAAACTACATGTCCAATTAAATAAACTGACAAAGCGTCGTTACTGTCCAATAGACCATGTTCAAACAGCATCTATAAACCCAACTAGAGCAAACAGCCTAAAAACAAGTAGAACAACGAAACTTAGAACTTATGCTAATTTTGCATGGACTATGTCATCGATCAAAGTCACTTAAGACAGATTAAGCTGTAAAGTTGTAGGAAGTTGTTACAATCTTTGTTGCAAGTCCGTATTCCGGAGACAATGCATCACGAGACTATGCCGACGTTACGATATTGAATGAGATTTTTATCAACAAAATAATCAGATTTTCTCGATATTTTTCCCTGTAGAGATCTTAAAAGAAAAAGTTGGGCGATAAGGAAGAGTATAACGTTATCTGTAGGTTAAGGAACATCATTGGCGATAATATGGACTTATCGATAACAATGTATTTTAAAGTAATGTCAATTGATATTTTGTCGTATTTAAAAGGGTGTCGTTTCGTCACAGGTAGATGGCAAGGAGTTTTTGTAAGGATAGGTTTTTAAGTTAGTTTCGAAGACATTGTTTATAAAACAAACGATTATGATATTTTCCCTTCAGGTCACGCAGTTGGTTACTTTTCGGAACGCAATATACATACGTAGCAATCTCTACCATATTTACAGAGTAAGCCCTGTTAAAGGCTTTATTTTTTTAATGTAGTAGCTTCAATAAAGCTGTAGGTTATTTATTATTAAAGGATTCATGTTTATTACTTTATTATTTACGATAAACATAAGAGGGTAATTTCTATTTATCGTAATAATCTCGTCAATCCTAATTTCCTTTCTGGCGACCTGGGCCTGCCGCAGAAACTATTACTGCAAAAGTTAAATCAGTTTTGTTGCCTCTTTCGAGGCAGTTTCATCTGGTTTCATCCGGTTCAAGGCATCCTCTTGTGCATGCAATTTTGTAAAGCATCGCCGTAACCCGTTTGGGGATACCAGTTTGTGGAACAACGGCAGCTTGAAGGAAAAGTGCGACAACGTTTTCGTTCGCCAGAATAGCTCAGTAGCAGATTCAAGAGTTTGACTTCTGTGTTCTATTTTAATTTATTTGGCAGTTACGGATAGTTACAGAAACAAACCTCTCGTATTTATGAATTGGTTTAAAAATTATGTTGCAATAAATACAAGCCATAAAGAGTTCTATTATTTTTATATATTTTAGACTATGATTTCGTAGTCTAACATACAAAGTAACATAATTAAATAAAACTAGTATTAATAATAGACAAGTAACCAGTTTCGGAATCACAAAATTTCAAAGTAACATCCGTTCTTCATAATATTTTTTAGAGCGAAGTATTAACCACCTAGGAAAAACATAACCCTGAAATGGGTTAACAACAATATTTAAAACAAATACGACGCTATCTAAAAATCTACAACGCAATGTGTTGTCACTATAAATACGGAAATAATTTATAAATAAATAAAATAATCAATCAATGTTTAACGCCTAAATATACCTACTTAAACGTGACTATGTAATTGTTTATTCATGTACAGTTGTCAATTATTCCCAGATACATCTTCTGAATTCAATCTTTACTTTAAACAAATCGATAAAATCACAATATTATATAAAAAGCGCTTCTCAATTAGAATCGTTCGAAGTCGCTAAAAGACTTGTTATCGTTTTTCTCAGTCAAGTTAATCTTATCGTTATTTTGTGGGTAGCTGAAGAGGACGTCGGCAACGATATCAGATACTTCTCTGGGCTCCTTGGGTCTCAGTTTTTGTTCCAGTTGCATGGCATACATGTAGTAAACGAGAATGAAGTACGCTGTCAGAGCTGAAAATAATACTTGCACTTTAATAAATTGTCCCGAAACGTACAGAACAGAGAATAGAGAGTAGACTATCTAATTAATATAGAGAAGGTAGTTCTCAACACTAAATACTTTATTGCGTTCCATTATTGGCAATTTAAAACAAATGATAGACTTATTAAGACATATTATATAACCATTTCGGGGCCTTATCGAGCACAACACAGTTCAGAAAGAGAGAGGAAGAAGATTGTTCAAAGTTTTTTAAATTTCGCAAAAGATGCAAGCAATAATGGCCGGGCGATTTTTTTATTTGGTTTAAATTTAGTCTTTTAATTGATAAATCAATTTATATTACAAAAAATCGCAAAATTTTGCAATTTGTCAAAGGCATCTCCCTCCACCAGCTGGTTCAATGTCTTGATCCAGAAAGCGGTACTCCTGGACACGGCTCGCATTGTTAGGAGGTTCCTCTCTCTGGAGCCCTGACCAGCTGGGACCCTGTTCCAGATAAGTACCGGTGGGCTACTATTTTTATATTTTTAAATGTTTTTATAAGTTTTATATTCTAATAATTAAAAATGTAATTTATATGTGTATATGTTAAAATAAAGGAAATAATTACATTACTTTTATATTTCAGGTTAATAGGACTAGTAAGGATGACACTGCACAACAAATAGCGGAAACTGAAACGGCCTGCAGAAAAGAATTACATGAGGCACAGATGGCAAACGAAAAACAAAAATTAAAACATTTAGTTCTAAAAGAACAAGTTCTGCGAGCCAAACTTAAATTAAACTGATTATCTTAATTAAACAAGCTTTTTATTATTATACTACTCGCTAAAATGTCTCCTTACTAAAGTTTGTTAAATAGCATTAGCATTTGCATTTCCCCTAGCAACTTCTTGAGTTACTTCACTGGTATCATATTCATACATATTGCTACCCTTTAGAGGGTAGGGAGAGGGAGAGGTGGATGGAGGAGACATGCAGTTAGCTGCATGTCTCCTCCATCCACCTCTACGATCTAACATAAGATCCTCACGAACAAGGTTAATTATGAAGGTCGCTGTAGATTTATTAAAGCGATAAAGCTTCCGAAAGTCTTCGTCGTCCAAAGAAAATGGATCACTTCTATTTCTATAGACTTTTTGTCGAAACCAACGGTTTTGAAGACGTGCAATTCTTTCGATAGCATCCAAGCTTTGTAATGCTTGCATTCTATATAACAATAAACTAAATTGGTTGAACAGAAATGCAAAATAAATTAATCACAACCTCAGCTCCTGGAAGTACGATTGTTTCCAAATTTACATTATTTCTCACAGATTTGTACGTCAAATGTCATTTTCTTATTAATCAGCTGCTGTAGAGTCTGCCATTTTTTCCTTAAAACACTGTTAAAGTATGGTTCTGGCGTTTATAACATTAGAGTAGGTCTAAAGAATGCTTTAGTGCTAAAATGCGTTTATGAATATCACTTTTTGTAAACCAGACTTTAGCAACTCTTTAGATGTTCGATAACTTTTTATGAATAAGACCGTAACTCACCATTATGGCACTTAGAAAATGAAGGGTTTGAAAACAACATTTTCGATTTCCTTCGAATATCTTAGTTTTGACCATGCCACCACAAATAACATCATCGAAAAGCTCTAATTATCACTTTATTAATACCACTCCTGTTTATAAAACAGAGCGATGTGCATTAGTCATTATAAGTGAGCTAGTTACAGGGGAGGCGAAGTTTCGTTCTTATTTGAGCTCAGACGAAAGCAACTTAATTACCTTCTTGTTCATTTTGCTTTATTGAATAGGTAAAGGAAACATATTAAGCATTTTGGATATTACAATCGTACTTAAGGCCAATTTCATTAAACTCTGTTCGTTATTAAATGATGCCTTAAGCATTGTGACGGATTATTTTGCTTAGTACCTACTACATTTTGAACTTGAGCTAGACTAGATAGTACGGAGTTTCAATAGAATAAGAGGCCAGCTTACTGTACTTGGGTAAGTATTCAAAGTAAGGTCAAGGTCAAAATGTTTCCAAAGACGCGTGGTCGGCTGTTTGTCATAAACAGTCACTTTAAATGCATAAGCGAAATATACTTTTAATTAATATAGGTATGGGTAACAGAGAGAGAAAGAAAGAGACATGACATAATATAACGCCTATTTTCCAACGGGATAGGTAGAGTTGCACCTATAAAATACCCACATTTCGCCAATGATGTTTAAGCCCTAAACATAATTGGCAAAATGTAGTATAATAGGGGGCGAGCTTTTGCCCACAAGTGGGTACATTTGGATACTCCAGGTTACGTCTAAGCAATCCCCGATGGAGAAACCCATTAACACTTTGCCCGACCTGGAAATCGAACACAAGAGGCTCAGTAGTAGTGCTAGACTAACGACACAGTTAGAGAAAAAGAGAAATACATACAATCATAGCATTTTCAGAATAGACCTGTCAAATTCTTACCGATCTCCCCGCAGCAAATTAGCATGGAGTGATTGGTGTGATGAGGGCCGTACAACACCACCCCGATGATTGACAGTACGAGACGAATGGTAGCAACTGACACATGCAACTTGATGTGGCCTGGACGTTTCTGGAAATTTGAATTTCTAATATTAGTATAAAATTCATGGCAACAAACTGCTCAGATTTCTCAAAGCGAGTTCAGTTAATGCGTTTGTTGCCCATGGTCCACCCGCCTAGTTCACCTAGGTGTACTATGGGAAATAATTTTTCCCATAGTCCACCAGAAAGTCCATATTATGTTTTTTAGGTGGTCTATGGGAAATTATTTTTGCCGTTGTTCACTTGAAAATCCATATTATGATTTTATCGTAGTATTACGAGAGAATAATTGTGATATTAAATTTGAATACCAAAATACTAATAACGAATACAAGGAAGTTCATCAATTCAATTTTTTTTAATAGTGAGCAACAAAATGACATTATCCTCTTTGATGTTTCTAAAGTACTGGTCATATATTATCATTTGACATAAAATATATAAATGTCAATGTGTTTTGTTTGCAATGTAAAGTCTTACTATTAAAGTAATAATACAAACAATTTATATAATTGATAAATAATTCATCTGGGTACATCACACTGCAGCGATGTCTGCTGACCAAGTACTTAACTTTATTAATAGAAAAGGAGGCACAGTTCTTTTGTGTGCACAACATCAATATTATAAAATTAAAGAATTTAAAAATGGCTCTGAAATGTGGAGATGCTCATCTTATAAAAAGTTAAAGTGTAGAGGAAATATAATTTTCAATGTAAAAGTAAGTACAATTTTTTCATATATTTCGGAAGACAGTAGTGGGCGGTTCACTGTAGACGATCACAAATTTGATATATATTTGGTGAAATATTTATTTTATCCGAATATTATATACTTTCAGGACAAATGCATACTCAAGACTAAAGAGCATACGTGCTCACCCGATTTATCCAGAAACGAAGTCGCAAAAGAAATTGCTCTTTTAAAAGAAAAAGTAAAGGAATCTACCCGACCTGTACCTGAGTTATATGAGAAAACTGTTAACAAAATCAAAAATAAGGGACTAGATATTGTAACAGTACCAACTATGACAAGCATCCAACATTGTCTATACGACATAAGAAATAAGGCGCTGTGCGTTAACAAAACGACTTTTACAAATTTGGAAGAAGTGGAAGTGCCTTTGAAGTTTCAAAGCTTTGTACTAGCCGATTATTACTACGACGGTTCACGCATTATTGTATTTTGCTCCCAATACGCCAGAAAAAAAATCGGAGAAATTCATGAGTTTATGGGTGACGGAACCTTCAAATGCTGTCCAAAACCCTTTTATCAACTGTATTCCATTCACGGAGATATTGGTAGTTCTATTGATACCACAAACGTCACGCCCTTAATATTTGCATTGCTACCTAACAAATCACAAGCCACGTACAGTATATTATTCAATCTAATTAAATCTGCATTAACAAATTTCAAACCTACAAAATACCATTCCGATTTCGAAAAAGGAGCCATGAATGCCATCCGAGAAGTTTACCCTGGGATAGAAATACGCGGCTGCTATTATCACTGGCATAAAGCTTTATGGCGTCAACGTAAATCATTAAAACTAAAATCAAAAGGGTGGACCATGGGCAACAAACGAGTTAATGGTGTGCGTGTCGCTAGAATGTGTATGACACAGTGTGGAAAACCCAGAAGTTGAATTTTAGTGATACAAAACACTTAACCCAAACTTAAAATATTATTTAAATTAAACCATTTACAGGCATTAAGGACTCAGGTAGTTCGAGTTACAAATCAAAGCTAGTAGCCCATTCTAAAACGTAGCAGGTTCCTATGAAGAAGAACGGACGAGAAACTCCGTGGAAAATTTTGCAAATCAAAATATTACAGTTTCCAATCATAATTAGCTTTCAGGAAAACGACTCGCTGAGTTCTAATTCACAAGGCAAGTTGCGGCGTTTTGTATTTTATTAACATGAAATTCCACCCAGTAAGAACTTTCGAACTGCAAAAGAGATTCAGTATGGACATTAATCTTGGTAAATTCCTATTTCTTTTATTGCTATTTATGTTTTAAAAGATAATGTCATCTCGTTGGAAACAGTTAAATAACTATAAATGTATTAAGTTACGCTTAAAATTGCTTTTCAATTTGTTACACGTAGTATTTACCGTTTTCTAATAATAGTGGAAATACTACTAATTTCTGTAGTAAATCTAAGAATTATGTTGAAATTTTCAAGAAAAATCCACAAAGTATAAAAAAGGACTATTTATCTTAGTTTTAATACATATTTAATATTATTCTACTCCACCCTATCCCGAAACTTCCCTAAACATCATTAGCGTGAACTAACATTATGTAGTTCCAAACGTGAATTGTTTATTCGTTACCGTAGGACATTATCGATGCTTGCCCCCCATTATTAACTGCTTAAAGGCAGGGCCCATAAAATTACTAATCGCCGATCTTGTAGGTCAGAGGGGAGGGGATACAAACTAAATACAAAGTGCTGGGCTCGTAAAGATGTTGCCAACTGCAAACTTTGAACTCATTTTGCTAATGTATTTCAATTTGGTTATTCTAGGTTTACCATCTTACGTTTTGAAATGAAATGACTGTAGTGTGTCTTATTTAGAATTTTGACAATTATATTTTATTGAAGTCCTAGAGATTGAATGAACACAATCTTTAGTAAAAGCCAAAAATACTAATTGTAGTTGTGTCATTCTAACAAGTTATTGATATTTATTAGAGTCTGTTAATGTATTATCGTATCCTACTATCCTAATTCATATTATTCTTATTACTACTATCCCACTTATATTATAAATGTAAAAGTTTTTATTTTTAGATGTTGGGATGTTTGTTACTCAATCACGCAAACACGGCCGTACGGATTTCGATGAAATTTGGCACACAGATACAAATAGTTTAAAATCTGGATTAACATATATAATACTTTTCATTCCTGTAGTACGTTCTCGTGGGATTTTTCCGACCTCCACACGGGCGAAGCCGCTGCAGAAGCTAGTAAGTATATATAAATATTATAAAACATTTTAAAAGAGTAATTTTGTTTTTTTTTTTCACATATTTAACTACCATTTGGAATCATTTCTAATTTCTTGTCAATTTGGACAAGCGTGTTTTAAAGTCTCTAAAACTTTTCCTGCGGTATAAAAAGTTTCAGGCTTTCCTGATTTAATATACACAATCTGCAGATCGTGTATATTAAATCAGGAAAGCCTGAAACTGCGGTAAATTCTATTACAAATTAATTTTTTTAACCCTATGTCGCTTCTAACAATTTTGTTTGAATTTCTTCCTGTAAAAAAAATCGAACAGTACAAAAGTCTACGATCTTTTGTTACTCCAAAGTTTTGAAACGAAGCACTGTCCAAAAACCATGGAACAAGTTGGCAATACATATCTGTAATTTGGAACAAACTGGCATTTTGCCAGCCAAGTAACTCAAATAGAGAACGTACAGTTATTGTGGCCGTAGATAATGTTGAACACACCGCGTCGTGCGACGGGTCCAGAATGCGCTGTTGGACCTTTTATTAACTGAACTAAGGCTTAAGTGGAGGTACTGTGTTTGCTTCTGTGTTAAATGTAAACACCGGTTCAAAATAAAGGGTGTATAGCCTTTGGTTTTTACAGATATATGTCTGGATTGAGAATAAAATTAGCTCAGCTCCAAAAGGGGAACCGATCACTATACCGATTTTTTTTTGTTCCAATTTAATTTTACCGAAAACTATTGACCGACGTCTTTTTTGCTATATGCATTATTTGACATATTTTTATATCATCGAAGTATCATGTATTATTTTAGCGAACTATATTTCGCCGATTTACAAAATAACTTTTTGCTATTGGCCGAAGCCTCTTTTGAACTTTTTCATTTACCAAATGATTTATTTGCTATAATTTCACCAAACCGAAACAACATTTTACGAAATATTATTTGGTCACAAATATATAGCCAGTTATTTGGTAGCATTTTCAATATTAAATTAAAATAGTGTCATAAAAAGTCAATATGTCGAATCGCTGCAAAACCGACTTCATGCAGTCTTGTCTGCCCTACCCCTAGAGTGTAATTTAAGCCCGCGTAGGCGCGGAGGGGTGGAGCGGCCCACAAGCTGAGGAGCAGGTGGTTTGAAGGCCCGCCGCCGTAGCTGCGGTGGTGAGCGTTAAAACCATCTGCGACGATAAGCTCGCGTGGGGCCGTCTAAACCCCGCAGCGCCGGAGCCGTGACAGAAACTATGCTTGTTGCATGTTTGTTTGCATGTTGCATGCTTGTTTGCACGCTGCATACTTGCTTGCATGCTGCATGCCTGCTTGCATGCTTGAAGCAAGCATCCTTGTTTGCATGCTTCTTACTGGGACCACTTAAAACCACTTTTGTTCATAATCAACTGTTTTATTAAGTGCCATTACATTTAAATAAGTAATTAAACAAAACAGTGGTATTATGAATGTTCGGAAACATAATACTTCGAACAAATGTTATTTTGGCTAAGTGTAACTTCGGTAAAAAGTTTTTCGACCAAATGAAACGTCGGAGTAACGAAAAAAATCGAATCGATAATAGGTCAACTGATACAGTGGCAGATGTGACTTCAATAAAGTAAAAAAAAATCGAAACAGTAATAGTTCAATAGTTTTAGGTGAAATTAAATTCGTTTAAATATTTTTCGAACTTATGATAGGTAAGCCTCTAAAGGCTATGTACCGTGATGTACTCTCAACTCTTACTCTGTTCAAGCCTAGTGCTATAGCTATAGTAACTGTGGCATATTAAGTGTGCATATTCATAATGATGATTAAGAGGTCAATACAATTGAAATATTAAGTGCCAGTGCAGAGATAAACTCTCACTACAATTATTTATCAAAATAATCTATTAAAAGGTGAAATGGGTACTACTTAAAATATGCGCACCCTGTGTAGACCAATGAGGAGGACGATATTCATAAAAAACCAGGCGATGTTCAGGAATCCAACCAGAAGTAAGATTATGATAGTCAAGGTCAAACTAGATTTTTCCATGGAGTCCGTATCTGGTACAACGTCGCCATCCTCGTTTTGTTTAAGACGGATGTAACGGAATCCGTGGGTGTAAAAAGCTAGAAAACTCAGAGTCCCGATGAAAAATAAGGTGATTATGAAGTTTAGAATCTGGAAAAGAAAACAAATTGATGAATAAACTACAAAATTTCACGAATATATTATTACATTTTTGAAGACTTAATCCAATTTGAATTTTGTTTTCGGTTGAACATACATATATATTTTTACAGATAAATTATATTTATACTTGTTATTATTTATAACGTCAGTTAAGAACTTCTAGCCATAAAAATAGCTGTTTAATTGACACTCACCATACTAATATATCCAAGTATAAAGCAGCCGGTCTTCAAGGGTATGCAGAAGCAGCATTTTGAGAACAGAGAACAGCCCTCGTTCTCTTTTGGGTAGATGCTGTAACGCAATAGAAAAAGCTGAAGGACAAATAACCTATGATAATTAGTCGGAATTACTTTCGACCAGATTACAGCCTTGAGCACCTACTGTCCCGCCGCCGCGCGCTGGCGATTAACGACAAGCGATAAAAAAAAACAAAAAAAAACTTTTTCCAAAAAAAAAACAACCGACTTCCAAAAAAACACTACAAAGTGAAAAATAACTTTAATTTCGGAAGTCGGTGTCTTTGGAGCTGTATTTAAATTTTTTTCACCGCCTTCCGAAATTAAAGTTATTTTTCACTTTGTAGTGTTTTTTTGGAAGTCGGTTATTTTTTTTTGGAAAAAGTTTTTTTTCACTTGTTAGTGGTTCACATGTGCTTACCCCTTCACAGCATACCGGCGTGATATTATGCTATTAACTGGTGTAAGCAATAGACAGACATGAGGTTTCAGCAATCCCAGTCCATTTGCTATCATTTATTGAGGAGTTCCGTTGCCTACCTCCAAAGTTCTTCATCAGATCTTCACCAAATTGAAATGAGACCACTTCGAGAAAGTACTCTTCTAAAAAATACCTAAATCGCTTCGTGTGCCTATGAAATTTGAAGAGTTCTCTCTATTTCTCCAGGATCCCATCATCAGATCCTGACTTGATGATCATGGGACCACCTGGGAAGTATACCCTTTCAAACAAAAAAAAAAATCCAAATCGGTCCAGCCATCTTCGAGTAATCGGGGAACATACATATACAGGTTGAAATTGAAAACATGCGACAAACCGAAATGGGAGATTGTACTCATCATTATGAACAACTTTTACTAAGGGACCAATGATGAAATCCCGAAAAAAAAAACATCTGTTCCCTACATTTATGTTCGCATAACTCGTCAAAATGTAGGGAACAGCTGTTTTTTTTTTGCGATTGCATCTTTGGTCCCTCAGTAAAAGTTGTTCATAATGATGAGTACAATCTCCCATTTCGGTTTGTCGCATGTTTTCAATTTCACCCTGTATATATAAAAAAAAGGTTCCGACGAATTGAGAACCTCCTCCTTTTTGAAGTCGGTTAAAAAGCTAGCAATGTAAAGAAATTGCAGAACAACGAACAGTGAATGCGATGAGCGATTACTCTCGGGTATGCGTATGTACTACGCGTGAGTCTCTTGGCAAGTGCCCTGCCCAAAAAGCGTAGCTCTATTCGCTGTGACATCCGAGGCGCCGGCCGGTGTGAATGATGAGCGATCAACTATTAATATAAGTATCTCTTTTACTTACACGGGACCATTTTTTCTACGTTTCTTTAGTGAAGTCAATCATTGATCATCGCTTTCTCGTCGGCGATGGGACAGGTGCCGAAAGCTGATATTGAAATGGCTATTTTAATATTAGTTGTAAGCCGTTGTTGCTGTGGTGTTATGTTACATGTAATGTTAAATAAATGTCGCTCTATTGAGTAGTCAGTTCCGCCATCATGTTGTTGATGCATATATTTTTATCATAGGACGAGCTAGTCTTGTATAGCTCGTGCCTAAACAAAAGTAAATAGTATATGAAAAAAGAAAAATACTCAATTGATAATCACCTCGTTTGAGAAGCAGATTGTCGTTCAAAAAGCCAATGTAATCGTACTAGCGATACTACACGCATTTTAATAATTTCGATGTCTTCAGTTTACTCCAAATATAATCAAAGAAAATCAAGTAAGTTCTAAGTGCAGTAAAATTGTCTAATTAGTGGGGAAACATCAAATTTATAAAGCATGCAATTACTGTTTAATATTGCCAATTATAGGAAATGTGAAAAGGTAACGTGCTTCAATCTTAGAAAACTCGCTAAGAGGTGAGACTATGATAAAAAAAGAAAAAGGTTCCGACGAATTGAGAACCTCCTCCTTTTTGAAGTCGGTTAAAAAGGAGAACTATAATCAGTAGCATAAAAATGAATTGAAGAGAGAATCTCTGCTTGTGTCTATATTCGCTAGCCGATAAGAGTGCAGTAGGAACAACCGAATATCCGATTTACCGACTATCGATGTATGTGTAGTGATGCACCTTACCACACTACATGTACAACCGTAGTCTTCACACAAACACTCACATCCCTACGCTTAGGTACAATTCACCCATTTTGGCAGTATCGCCCATTCTGTCTAGATATAAGTTTGAGTGCTGTGTTTTTTAATCTGCTTGTCTTGATAAACAAAATCTTGAGATCATAAGCAATGTCTAATGACTGCGATACAGTGTTTAACTAATCTTTCAGAATATTATTTGAGTATCCGTGAATTGACTCGGATGTTTGAAAAATGCAGTTTACGCATGACGATGTTTGAATGTTTCTGTGTCAACATAACGTACTTTGTCCGGTTCTGTAGGTTATATTTACATAACATAACTACAACACTGAAATAAAGGGGCAAGCCCGAAACACAAATAATCTATAAAGAGCAAAATGCAATAAAATTATTCGATTATCAAAAATATATTTCACGCTGGATTAATCAGAGAATAAGAATAAAAATGATAGATAAATGTTGACGAGATCAGCCACACGACAAACACCACCAACCTCCGAAGACTTCACACCGAGAGCGCTGCGATGTCACCAGCCACGGTAGTTACGTCGAGCTCGAGCAATGAGTGTTTCTCGAGCCCTTGATACTACGCGACGGGGAAGAAGCCAGCAGCCGGATGGCTAAGAATATCGTCGCCCAACTGTCTCTGATCAAGCGGAAGTGTGCACCGCATAGGCTCCTAGGAAATATTCCCTGAGGTTGTATATCTCGCGATTGTGGAAGGTCAAGTCAAATACAAGGAGATTGTGAAGACGATATAGTGAAAGAAAAGAGATAAGAATTGACCTTCTCAGGAAATTTTAACAACAACCATCTATGTTTTTTCCTGTGGCAACACTACAGCTAACAGCTGATTAGAATTTGTTCTCGTAATTTTAATTATAATTTATTAAATTAATTTGTTTTTGTGGCCTATTTCCAATTACTCTTCAAGTAAATAGGATAATAAAGTATATTTTCTATTAGATTCACGTATCAAGTGCAAAATAAGTGTAAATATTTCAATGTGAATCAGTGACAGTTGCCGGCACAAGTAAATTTTTGCATTGTCATCTTAACAGGTACAATACTTTGTGTTTTACGTGCTACCAGTTTGTTTGCGTTCTCTTTTTATTTATTTTTTACCAGCGATTTAATTGTAAACTTTTTAAAACGGCTAAAAGCCATTGACTTTTGAACGTAAACATAACCTTACTTTGGTTTGGTGACAGGACTCCTTCTTTACATCTAAATTTCATTTTTCCATTAAAAATACTCACCTCTTAGACTGCTGGCATAACTACCTTCTCTCTTTCACCTTCTTGTCGCTTCTTTATTAGTTATAGTCATGATTATGACTCGCAGCGCCCGTGCTCGCCTCGAAGAGTCCAAACTCAATCAGGCTTTGAGCGAATTACAGGCGTCAAAGAAGTCCTGTGACCAACTCAATAAGGAAATAGATGACAATGAAAAGGTGCTCTTTGATGCCCATGAAAAGAATAGGAAGTTGAAAAATGAAATGGCTCAGATATATACTCAATACACTGATGCCATAGAGGAACGCGACAGACTTCAGCTCGTTGTAGACGGATTCAGCCAGTGTAGCATAGAGTATGAACAAGCTCTTAGTCACAAACGCTTACTACAACAGCAACTACTTGAGGCTCATAGTCAAATAACTGAACTTCAGACTACAAATCTTAACATCACCGCCTCGCTGAATCAAAGTTTGTTCGATGAGTTGATGCCTGTTGCCCCCTCAATGGTTTCTGCCATAAAACCATGTTACACTATTGATTTGACACGTGATAATGATTCAAAGTCATGTCACTCAGTGAGGGTAGTCACAAGTAGAAACAAACTTAAAAAATATATAAAAATTAATAAATACATTGTTAAAACTAAAAGGTTAGTTAAAAGACATAAGTTCTTCATTAAAAATGTTAAACTTAATAGAGAACGACTAAACTTGCTTAAACTATTGGATTTATATTCATCTAATTTGGAACAAAGTACTAGGAAGTACAATATTGACACACAGTGCTTGCAATCTGAACTAGACCATTTACAGGAGAAACTTAGTTCAATGACTAATAGATATAATACCTCAGAAGATCTGATGAGAGAATATGTGTTGGCAATGAATGAGCTGGTAAACTCACAAACAAGCAACTGTGAGCAGTGTCAAACCCCATCCGATGTACCTATGCCGGACCATTCATTGACAACATGTAAACCTAACTTAGTGCAGCCCTGTGTTGATTTGACATTTCCTGTTATTAGTAGTTCCAACAAACAGTGTAAGCAAAATGGAAAAAATGATATAGTGTTATTCTGCGATGAGATTGGAAAAGAATTAGGCAGCTTGTTGACAGATGAATATCCGGGACATTCCATAATTAATTACTGTATGCCTGGTTGTTCCTTAAATAATATTATGAAGGAAATTAACAAATGTAATTTTAATTGGAACACCACATTGTTAATTTTTATGGGTAATAGGGGAAATGTGAACAAAGGAGAATTGCACCAATATTATAGAACATTAAGTAATCTTAATTTAAGTAAAATTGTGTTGTTTACATTCCCTTATAGTAACAGTTTGCCACAGGAAGAAAATAGGTTAAGATTTGAAATTAATATGACATTGCATAATTTGACAGTTAATAATAATTTGTTTCATTTAGTTGATACTAACAATTATGTTGGTAATAATTTGCATTTGACAAAAGATAGGTATAGTATTGTGATGTACTATCTTTCTAACTATCATAAAAGACAGATAGCTGTGTCGCTATCATATTTTTTTTCCATTACAGCCAAGAATTTGGCTAAACAACTTGCTCCTTTTGAGCAATGCAATGACATGTTTAACTGTTCTGCCAATAATTTGGCAAATAACAATGACATTGATCTTCATTTAAATTAAAAATTAAGACAACAGAGGCAACCTCTTGCAAAAATGTAAAGATGGCAAATGAAAATGTAAAAGAATTACATAGTATCAACCTGGTGCATCAAAACATTCAAGGGTTTTTGAACAAAGATTTAGAAGTAGATTTATTCCTTAACTGTAACAATATAGATATTCTTTGTATGACAGAACATTGGCTTAAAAGCCACCAGTTCATGTTTAATTTTAATAATCACCAGGTTGGTAGTTCGTTCAGCAGAATAAATGCTATACATGGTGGCTCATTAATTTTAGTAAGTAACCTGTTAAAATTTAAAGAACGTAAGGATATTGTGAGCCTCTCTGTTGAGCGGACAGTTGAAATAGCATGTATAGAATTGGAGCGATTTGTTGTATTAAGTGTGTACAGACCACCTTCAGGATTGTATGACTGCTTTGAAAAGGTAATGGATGAAGTATTAAACAAGATTTGTAACTCGAACAAGTCCATTATTGTTTGCGGTGATTTTAATGTTAATTTATTGTATAACTCAGGTTACTGTAGTAAAATATTAAGTTTATTTCAGTCCTACAATCTTGTAAACCAATTTATGGAGCCCACAAGAATAACGCTTAGCAGTGCCACATGCCTAGATAATATTTATACAGATATTATACCGAGCCACAAAGAGATTATTAATTTACTAGATTCGGATCATTGCGGGCAACAGATTACCATTCAAAATCAAAATAAAAAAATGGCTAAAAAGGATATAATTGTTAACCCCAAAACCGCATTTCGCCTAGAAGCGTTTAAAGTTAAACTCTTGAGTAAATTACCAGTTTTGTGTACAAGTGCTGATCCTAATCATCTATATGATGATTTTTTTAAGATATATTGTAAACAATTTAATTCCACTTTTATTCCCAAGACTATCTCGATTAATAGTAACGTCTCTTTCAGTGACTGGGCTACCATTGGTATTCATAAAAGTAGAACAAGACTTTATGAGCTATACAATGAAAGAAATTATGTAAACACTGCTGAATTTCACTCATATGTTAGAAATTATTCTAAATTATTTAAAAAAGTTTGTTGGATGGCCAAGTCGCGTTATTTGAGTTCAAAGATTAAAAACAGTAGTAATGTAATTAAAACGACTTGGAATATTATTAATAGTGAAACGGGAAGGTCTAGTAACCGAAATACTGACTACAGCCTGTCTATCAATGACAAAATAATAACAGCAGACTCACAAGTCGCTGCGGCTTTTGAAAATTTCTTTACAGATATTCCCGTTTCAACTACAAAATCTCTAAACTCATCACCTTCTGTTGCTGAGTCTTTGCTTAAGGAAAATGTTAATGTTTGTGATTCAGAATTTCATTTTGAACATATTAGCTGTAGAGATATAATTAAAACCTTTCACACTTTGAATGTAAAAAAGACTGCAGATCTATGGGGTAATTCAGTAGAAGTCGCTAAGTCAATTATAGACATTGCAGCACCTACTTTAGCTCTTATATTTAATAATTGTATCGACTGTGGGGAGTTTCCTGACCTAATGAAGAATAGTAAAATAATACCTTTGTTTAAATCAGGTAATACATCAGACCCCTCTAATTATAGACCTATTTCAGTACTACCTACCTTTAGTAAAATTTTTGAGAAATTAATTTTAGACCAACTGCAAAGATTTTTTAATAAACATAATTTATTACACAGCAAACAGTTCGGTTTTACAAGGGGTCGTTCAACTACCGATGCCGGTGTTGAACTCTTAGGGCATATTTACAATGCATGGGAAAACAAATACGATGCCTTGGGCATCTTTTGTGATTTATCTAAAGCATTCGATTGCGTGCTTCATGAAACTTTAATCAGGAAACTCCGCCACTACGGGATCCGGAACACCGCACTGGATCTTCTTATTTCATATTTGTGTAATAGGATTCAGTGTGTTGATGTAAATGGAAAAAGATCTCCCGGATCCTTAGTATCAATGGGAGTCCCACAGGGCTCGATTCTTGGTCCTTTCTTGTTTCTTATTTATATTAATGACTTGCCTTACCTCATAAAGGATAATCATGAAATAGTGTTGTTTGCGGATGACACTTCACTTTTGTTTAAACTTAAACGTCAGCAGCTGGTTAATGACGATGTAAATAGCGCAATCTCAAAAGTAGTTCACTGGTTCAATGTTAATAATTTACTTCTTAATGAAAAAAAAACCAAATGCATTAAGTTTACGCTACCTCACGTTAGGCAGGTGAAAACTAATGTGTTGATAAAGGGCGAAGAATTGAATCCTGAAGATAGCACTGTATTCTTGGGCTTAACCTTGGATGCCAAGCTTCAGTGGGGCCCACATATAGATAAATTGTCGAAAAAGCTTAGCTCTGCAGCATACGCTGTTAGAAAAATTCGTAATTTAACTGATATAGAGACAGCCCGTTTAGTGTACTTTAGCTATTTTCATAGTGTAATGTCGTATGGTATTCTGTTGTGGGGAAATGCCGCCGACATTCAAACTATCTTTGTGTTGCAGAAAAGAGCTGTTCGATCAATTTATAAATTAAGTCCGAGACACTCTCTCAGAGAGAAATTTAAGGAGATTAATGTAATGACTGTGCCTTCACAGTATATTTTTGAAAATCTTTTATATGCCCATAAAAATATTAAATTGTTTAAAAAATACAGCGATATCCATAGTATAAATACTAGGAACAAACACAAATTTGTTGTACCATCAACAAGGCTCAAAAAAATAGGTGGATCATTCAGATGTCAATGTATACGCTTTTATAACAAACTTCCAAGCCATGTTCAAGATCTAAGTCTCAATAAATTTAAATCATTCATTAAACGTAAGTTGTGCCTGAAAGCCTTTTATACCGTTAAGGATTATATTGAGGACAAAACATCTTGGGATTGACCTGCTCCAATTTTTGCATACTGAATGTGGTTCTTTTGTTTTTTTTGCAAACTTATACTTTTCGACATTTGATTATTATTATATACACTTTGACATGAATATTTACTTTGAGAAGTATAATATTATTATTGTTTTAATTATTGTGAATGTGAGGACTGTGTGGGTCATGTTTTGTTTTGTGTTTCATCTATTTCTCAGTTAGTTTTAATGTTAATCTGGCAGTTTGAGTAATTTATGCGGCCTACCCAAATGTCCTTTCTTTGGTATTGTTCGTCAAATCTTTGAGCTCCTCAAGTTCTGAGTTGAGCTGCATGATTATGATAAATGCGTGCACTGATTGGACAGGTCCACTCAATCTGTGTGGTTCTTTCCTCAAAAGACCATTTCAGACACCAATCCACATGGTCTTCACATGATCTGACCAAGATTATGTCTGGACTTTAAAAGAGACTGTGACCTCTGAGTTTGTTTCGGCCTTTCTTCTCAGAGTAGTCAGATAGGAAACGCCGACCTCATCTAGTTTAAAAAAAATATGATTGACGTGTAAAAGTGTTTGTACAAACCTACTTACAGAAATAAATCATTTATCATTTATCATTTATGCTTTATCCCCGACAGAATTTCCCGAGTATGAACTGTGCTAACCGGGAACCCTAGAATACATAACCAACTGGAGAGAGTATCACATGACGGGCGGGGAACACCTGGGTGGTCCGACAACGTAGGTACACAGTAAGGACCTTGTTCGATTGTGTTGAGCTAACTTGCTCTTTTCAAGTCTCTCTTCGTATCAGGGACCAGAGGTCGGTACCATTACTCCAGAGCTCTTGTATCCTAAAGACCCTGCAATGGTAGGTAGACTTTATCAAGCCTCGCTGCCGAGCCCTAAACATTGTTGCAGTTTTCAATCAGACCATTGATATAAAAAAAAGTGACCGACGGCACAGAGGTAGGGCGAGCACCTTACTTGCAGCAGTATGCAGGCAGCACACCAGGAGCTACATCACGCACACTATCCAGACCTGTATTATGCTGCAATAGCATACGCCAAGTACACAAAACTCATGGAAGAGAACCTCCAAATATCTCAGAACTTTATATTAAGAATGTGTTGTTACTAATCTGAAAAGTCCAGTACTTTTTTTTTTACTGCTGATTAAATGAATTCCACTAATCTTACCTAGGGCAGTAGCATAAACAGCACATAGTGTTCCCTTTGCCGGGACACAGGCCTGTTTTCTGTGAGAGGGAAGTGGGCTGTAATCCGCCACGCCAACCCAGTGCCGGTTGATAGATGTCACATGTCTTTGAATTTATCGACCGGTACCCGATGCCTCTTAGTCTACGGAAGACGCCGGGCAGCCGGATGGCTTACTTAAGACATCGACACCCACCTACCTGTCTCTGATCAAGCGGAAGTGAGCACCACATCGGCTCCTAGGAAATATCCCCTGAGGTTGTATATCTCGCGATTGCGGAAGGTCAAGTCAAATACAAGGAGATTGTGAAGACGACATAGTGAAAGAAAAGAGATAAGAATTGACCTTCTCAGGAAATTTTAACAACAACCATCTATGCTTTATCCCCGACAGAATTTCCTGAGCATGAACTGTGCTAACCGGGGACCCTAGAGTACATAACCAACTGGAGGGAGTATCACATGACGGGCGGGGAACTCCTGGGTGGTCCGACCACGTACACAGTAAGGACCTTGTTCTTTTGATTGTGTTGAGTTAACTTGCTCTTTTCAAGTCTCTCTTCGTATCAGGGACCAGAGGTCGGTACCATTACTCCAGAGCTCTTGTATCCTAAGACCCTGCAATGGTAGATCAAGGTATACTCGCTTAAATTCTAGAGTCCTTGATGACATTAGCTAAGCCCATATTACCTCAAAACTGTCTAGCATACCAGCAGAGATGGAAGGCGGTGGAAGTGACAACGTGTGCAACACTAGACAAGGTTCCCGATACCTCGTGGCTTACGATAATTCAGATAGGGTTTCAACGTGTAATTTCAGTAGGGGCCCACTTCGGGCTACTATTGTAGATCGGGTTGTGAGTATGCAAGAAACGGGTGCAGAGCTGGGCGTTTTCACACAAAACTAAATGGTATGGGAGTACGCCTCTCTCAAGGCAGTACAGTATGTGGATGACTTCATTAAGCCTATGAAAGTGCTAGGCCCGTATCCACTTCTTCCCTTGCCTTTCTCACAATTTCATGCGTGGATTCGCCAAAGATCAACCGATCATCATAACAATAGATGGTCATAGGCAACAGACTGTGGACAGTCAAAATTAGCTTCCCGGGATTAACCAAATAATTCCCAGCCTGAATAAAAATAACCTTAGAATAATCACAGGAACAATAACGGGGCATAACGCCCTTAACAGACATCTTTTTAACATAGGCACCACAGACAGCCCGCTTTGCGGGGGCTGCCTTGACGCCAAGGAATTAGCCGCCCACGTCATCCTAGAATGCGAGGCCGTGGCTTCTCAACGTGTAGAAATCCACGGAACAGTGAGGTCGCTCCGCGAAGCCTGTGAAGCTCCCAGGAATCTTCTGTGCTTTTGGGCGGAGCTAGGCTGGCTTTGTTAGACAGAACCCCCACGCATAACGGCCCCAATGGGAGTCTAAGTGCGGAAAAGGGAGTCCCATCATCATCATCATATAGATCGGGTTGTGTGTATGCAAAAACGGATGCAGAACGGGGCGTTCTAACACAAGTCTTAATGGTATGGGAGTACGCTTCTCTCAAAGCAGTGCAGAACATGGATGACTTTATCAAGCCTCGCTGCCGAGCCCTAAACATTGTTGCAGTTTTCAATCAGACCATTGATATAAAAAAAAGTGACCGACGGCACAGAGGTAGGGCGAGCACCTTACTTGCAGCAGTATGCAGGCAGCACACCAGGAGCTACATCACGCACACTATCCAGACCTGTATTATGCTGCAATAGCATACGCCAAGTACACAAAACTCATGGAAGAGAACCTCCAAATATCTCAGAACTTTATATTAAGAATGTGTTGTTACTAATCTGAAAAGTCCAGTACTTTTTTTTTTACTGCTGATTAAATGAATTCCACTAATCTTACCTAGGGCAGTAGCATAAACAGCACATAGTGTTCCCTTTGCCGGGACACAGGCCTGTTTTCTGTGAGAGGGAGTGGGCTGTAATCCGCCACGCCAACCCAGTGCCGGTTGATAGATGTCACATGTCTTTGAATTTATCGACCGGTACCCGATGCCTCTTAGTCTACGGAAGACGCCGGGCAGCCGGATGGCTTACTTAAGACATCGACACCCACCTACCTGTCTCTGATCAAGCGGAAGTGAGCACCACATCGGCTCCTAGGAAATATCCCCTGAGGTTGTATATCTCGCGATTGCGGAAGGTCAAGTCAAATACAAGGAGATTGTGAAGACGACATAGTGAAAGAAAAGAGATAAGAATTGACCTTCTCAGGAAATTTTAACAACAACCATCTATGCTTTATCCCCGACAGAATTTCCTGAGCATGAACTGTGCTAACCGGGGACCCTAGAGTACATAACCAACTGGAGGGAGTATCACATGACGGGCGGGGAACTCCTGGGTGGTCCGACCACGTACACAGTAAGGACCTTGTTCTTTTGATTGTGTTGAGTTAACTTGCTCTTTTCAAGTCTCTCTTCGTATCAGGGACCAGAGGTCGGTACCATTACTCCAGAGCTCTTGTATCGTAAGACCCTGCAATGGTAGATCAAGGTATACTCGCTTAAATTCTAGAGTCCTTGATGACATTAGCTAAGCCCATATTACCTCAAAACTGTCTAGCATACCAGCAGAGATGGAAGGCGGTGGAAGTGACAACGTGTGCAACACTAGACAAGGTTCCCGATACCTCGTGGCTTACGATAATTCAGATAGGGTTTCAACGTGTAATTTCAGTAGGGGCCCACTTCGGGCTACTATTGTAGATCGGGTTGTGAGTATGCAAGAAACGGGTGCAGAGCTGGGCGTTTTCACACAAAACTAAATGGTATGGGAGTACGCCTCTCTCAAGGCAGTACAGTATGTGGATGACTTCATTAAGCCTATGAAAGTGCTAGGCCCGTATCCACTTCTTCCCTTGCCTTTCTCACAATTTCATGCGTGGATTCGCCAAAGATCAACCGATCATCATAACAATAGATGGTCATAGGCAACAGACTGTGGACAGTCAAAATTAGCTTCCCGGGATTAACCAAATAATTCCCAGCCTGAATAAAAATAACCTTAGAATAATCACAGGAACAATAACGGGGCATAACGCCCTTAACAGACATCTTTTTAACATAGGCACCACAGACAGCCCGCTTTGCGGGGGCTGCCTTGACGCCAAGGAATTAGCCGCCCACGTCATCCTAGAATGCGAGGCCGTGGCTTCTCAACGTGTAGAAATCCACGGAACAGTGAGGTCGCTCCGCGAAGCCTGTGAAGCTCCCAGGAATCTTCTGTGCTTTTGGGCGGAGCTAGGCTGGCTTTGTTAGACAGAATCCCCACGCATAACGGCCCCAATGGGAGTCTAAGTGCGGAAAAGGGAGTCCCATCATCATCATCATATAGATCGGGTTGTGTGTATGCAAAAACGGATGCAGAACGGGGCGTTCTAACACAAGTCTTAATGGTATGGGAGTACGCTTCTCTCAAAGCAGTGCAGAACATGGATGACTTTATCAAGCCTCGCTGCCGAGCCCTAAACATTGTTGCAGTTTTCAATCAGACCATTGATATAAAAAAAAGTGACCGACGGCACAGAGGTAGGGCGAGCACCTTACTTGCAGCAGTATGCAGGCAGCACACCAGGAGCTACATCACGCACACTATCCAGACCTGTATTATGCTGCAATAGCATACGCCAAGTACACAAAACTCATGGAAGAGAACCTCCAAATATCTCAGAACTTTATATTAAGAATGTGTTGTTACTAATCTGAAAAGTCCAGTACTTTTTTTTTTTACTGCTGATTAAATGAATTCCACTAATCTTACCTAGGGCAGTAGCATAAACAGCACATAGTGTTCCCTTTGCCGGGACACAGGCCTGTTTTCTGTGAGAGGGAGTGGGCTGTAATCCGCCACGCCAACCCAGTGCCGGTTGATAGATGTCACATGTCTTTGAATTTATCGACCGGTACCCGATGCCTCTTAGTCTACGGAAGACGCCGGGCAGCCGGATGGCTTACTTAAGACATCGACACCCACCTACCTGTCTCTGATCAAGCGGAAGTGAGCACCACATCGGCTCCTAGGAAATATCCCCTGAGGTTGTATATCTCGCGATTGCGGAAGGTCAAGTCAAATACAAGGAGATTGTGAAGACGACATAGTGAAAGAAAAGAGATAAGAATTGACCTTCTCAGGAAATTTTAACAACAACCATCTATGCTTTATCCCCGACAGAATTTCCTGAGCATGAACTGTGCTAACCGGGGACCCTAGAGTACATAACCAACTGGAGGGAGTATCACATGACGGGCGGGGAACTCCTGGGTGGTCCGACCACGTACACAGTAAGGACCTTGTTCTTTTGATTGTGTTGAGTTAACTTGCTCTTTTCAAGTCTCTCTTCGTATCAGGGACCAGAGGTCGGTACCATTACTCCAGAGCTCTTGTATCGTAAGACCCTGCAATGGTAGATCAAGGTATACTCGCTTAAATTCTAGAGTCCTTGATGACATTAGCTAAGCCCATATTACCTCAAAACTGTCTAGCATACCAGCAGAGATGGAAGGCGGTGGAAGTGACAACGTGTGCAACACTAGACAAGGTTCCCGATACCTCGTGGCTTACGATAATTCAGATAGGGTTTCAACGTGTAATTTCAGTAGGGGCCCACTTCGGGCTACTATTGTAGATCGGGTTGTGAGTATGCAAGAAACGGGTGCAGAGCTGGGCGTTTTCACACAAAACTAAATGGTATGGGAGTACGCCTCTCTCAAGGCAGTACAGTATGTGGATGACTTCATTAAGCCTATGAAAGTGCTAGGCCCGTATCCACTTCTTCCCTTGCCTTTCTCACAATTTCATGCGTGGATTCGCCAAAGATCAACCGATCATCATAACAATAGATGGTCATAGGCAACAGACTGTGGACAGTCAAAATTAGCTTCCCGGGATTAACCAAATAATTCCCAGCCTGAATAAAAATAACCTTAGAATAATCACAGGAACAATAACGGGGCATAACGCCCTTAACAGACATCTTTTTAACATAGGCACCACAGACAGCCCGCTTTGCGGGGGCTGCCTTGACGCCAAGGAATTAGCCGCCCACGTCATCCTAGAATGCGAGGCCGTGGCTTCTCAACGTGTAGAAATCCACGGAACAGTGAGGTCGCTCCGCGAAGCCTGTGAAGCTCCCAGGAATCTTCTGTGCTTTTGGGCGGAGCTAGGCTGGCTTTGTTAGACAGAATCCCCACGCATAACGGCCCCAATGGGTGTCTAAGTGCGGAAAAGGGAGTCCCATCATCATCATCATATAGATCGGGTTGTGTGTATGCAAAAACGGATGCAGAACGGGGCGTTCTAACACAAGTCTTAATGGTATGGGAGTACGCTTCTCTCAAAGCAGTGCAGAACATGGATGACTTTATCAAGCCTCGCTGCCGAGCCCTAAACATTGTTGCAGTTTTCAATCAGACCATTGATATAAAAAAAAGTGACCGACGGCACAGAGGTAGGGCGAGCACCTTACTTGCAGCAGTATGCAGGCAGCACACCAGGAGCTACATCACGCACACTATCCAGACCTGTATTATGCTGCAATAGCATACGCCAAGTACACAAAACTCATGGAAGAGAACCTCCAAATATCTCAGAACTTTATATTAAGAATGTGTTGTTACTAATCTGAAAAGTCCAGTACTTTTTTTTTTTACTGCTGATTAAATGAATTCCACTAATCTTACCTAGGGCAGTAGCATAAACAGCACATAGTGTTCCCTTTGCCGGGACACAGGCCTGTTTTCTGTGAGAGGGAGTGGGCTGTAATCCGCCACGCCAACCCAGTGCCGGTTGATAGATGTCACATGTCTTTGAATTTATCGACCGGTACCCGATGCCTCTTAGTCTACGGAAGACGCCGGGCAGCCGGATGGCTTACTTAAGACATCGACACCCACCTACCTGTCTCTGATCAAGCGGAAGTGAGCACCACATCGGCTCCTAGGAAATATCCCCTGAGGTTGTATATCTCGCGATTGCGGAAGGTCAAGTCAAATACAAGGAGATTGTGAAGACGACATAGTGAAAGAAAAGAGATAAGAATTGACCTTCTCAGGAAATTTTAACAACAACCATCTATGCTTTATCCCCGACAGAATTTCCTGAGCATGAACTGTGCTAACCGGGGACCCTAGAGTACATAACCAACTGGAGGGAGTATCACATGACGGGCGGGGAACTCCTGGGTGGTCCGACCACGTACACAGTAAGGACCTTGTTCTTTTGATTGTGTTGAGTTAACTTGCTCTTTTCAAGTCTCTCTTCGTATCAGGGACCAGAGGTCGGTACCATTACTCCAGAGCTCTTGTATCGTAAGACCCTGCAATGGTAGATCAAGGTATACTCGCTTAAATTCTAGAGTCCTTGATGACATTAGCTAAGCCCATATTACCTCAAAACTGTCTAGCATACCAGCAGAGATGGAAGGCGGTGGAAGTGACAACGTGTGCAACACTAGACAAGGTTCCCGATACCTCGTGGCTTACGATAATTCAGATAGGGTTTCAACGTGTAATTTCAGTAGGGGCCCACTTCGGGCTACTATTGTAGATCGGGTTGTGAGTATGCAAGAAACGGGTGCAGAGCTGGGCGTTTTCACACAAAACTAAATGGTATGGGAGTACGCCTCTCTCAAGGCAGTACAGTATGTGGATGACTTCATTAAGCCTATGAAAGTGCTAGGCCCGTATCCACTTCTTCCCTTGCCTTTCTCACAATTTCATGCGTGGATTCGCCAAAGATCAACCGATCATCATAACAATAGATGGTCATAGGCAACAGACTGTGGACAGTCAAAATTAGCTTCCCGGGATTAACCAAATAATTCCCAGCCTGAATAAAAATAACCTTAGAATAATCACAGGAACAATAACGGGGCATAACGCCCTTAACAGACATCTTTTTAACATAGGCACCACAGACAGCCCGCTTTGCGGGGGCTGCCTTGACGCCAAGGAATTAGCCGCCCACGTCATCCTAGAATGCGAGGCCGTGGCTTCTCAACGTGTAGAAATCCACGGAACAGTGAGGTCGCTCCGCGAAGCCTGTGAAGCTCCCAGGAATCTTTTGTGCTTTTGGGCGGAGCTAGGCTGGCTTTGTTAGACAGAATCCCCACGCATAACGGCCCCAATGGGTGTCTAAGTGCGGAAAAGGGAGTCCCATCATCATCATCATATAGATCGGGTTGTGTGTATGCAAAAACGGATGCAGAACGGGGCGTTCTAACACAAGTCTTAATGGTATGGGAGTACGCTTCTCTCAAAGCAGTGCAGAACATGGATGACTTTATCAAGCCTCGCTGCCGAGCCCTAAACATTGTTGCAGTTTTCAATCAGACCATTGATATAAAAAAAAGTGACCGACGGCACAGAGGTAGGGCGAGCACCTTACTTGCAGCAGTATGCAGGCAGCACACCAGGAGCTACATCACGCACACTATCCAGACCTGTACTATGCTGCAATAGCATACGCCAAGTACACAAAACTCATGGAAGAGAACCTCCAAATATCTCAGAACTTTATATTAAGAATGTGTTGTTACTAATCTGAAAAGTCCAGTACTTTTTTTTTTACTGCTGATTAAATGAATTCCACTAATCTTACCTAGGGCAGTAGCATAAACAGCACATAGTGTTCCCTTTGCCGGGACACAGGCCTGTTTTCTGTGAGAGGGAGTGGGCTGTAATCCGCCACGCCAACCCAGTGCCGGTTGATAGATGTCACATGTCTTTGAATTTATCGACCGGTACCCGATGCCTCTTAGTCTACGGAAGACGCCGGGCAGCCGGATGGCTTACTTAAGACATCGACACCCACCTACCTGTCTCTGATCAAGCGGAAGTGAGCACCACATCGGCTCCTAGGAAATATCCCCTGAGGTTGTATATCTCGCGATTGCGGAAGGTCAAGTCAAATACAAGGAGATTGTGAAGACGACATAGTGAAAGAAAAGAGATAAGAATTGACCTTCTCAGGAAATTTTAACAACAACCATCTATGCTTTATCCCCGACAGAATTTCCTGAGCATGAACTGTGCTAACCGGGGACCCTAGAGTACATAACCAACTGGAGGGAGTATCACATGACGGGCGGGGAACTCCTGGGTGGTCCGACCACGTACACAGTAAGGACCTTGTTCTTTTGATTGTGTTGAGTTAACTTGCTCTTTTCAAGTCTCTCTTCGTATCAGGGACCAGAGGTCGGTACCATTACTCCAGAGCTCTTGTATCGTAAGACCCTGCAATGGTAGATCAAGGTATACTCGCTTAAATTCTAGAGTCCTTGATGACATTAGCTAAGCCCATATTACCTCAAAACTGTCTAGCATACCAGCAGAGATGGAAGGCGGTGGAAGTGACAACGTGTGCAACACTAGACAAGGTTCCCGATACCTCGTGGCTTACGATAATTCAGATAGGGTTTCAACGTGTAATTTCAGTAGGGGCCCACTTCGGGCTACTATTGTAGATCGGGTTGTGAGTATGCAAGAAACGGGTGCAGAGCTGGGCGTTTTCACACAAAACTAAATGGTATGGGAGTACGCCTCTCTCAAGGCAGTACAGTATGTGGATGACTTCATTAAGCCTATGAAAGTGCTAGGCCCGTATCCACTTCTTCCCTTGCCTTTCTCACAATTTCATGCGTGGATTCGCCAAAGATCAACCGATCATCATAACAATAGATGGTCATAGGCAACAGACTGTGGACAGTCAAAATTAGCTTCCCGGGATTAACCAAATAATTCCCAGCCTGAATAAAAATAACCTTAGAATAATCACAGGAACAATAACGGGGCATAACGCCCTTAACAGACATCTTTTTAACATAGGCACCACAGACAGCCCGCTTTGCGGGGGCTGCCTTGACGCCAAGGAATTAGCCGCCCACGTCATCCTAGAATGCGAGGCCGTGGCTTCTCAACGTGTAGAAATCCACGGAACAGTGAGGTCGCTCCGCGAAGCCTGTGAAGCTCCCAGGAATCTTCTGTGCTTTTGGGCGGAGCTAGGCTGGCTTTGTTAGACAGAATCCCCACGCATAACGGCCCCAATGGGTGTCTAAGTGCGGAAAAGGGAGTCCCATCATCATCATCATATAGATCGGGTTGTGTGTATGCAAAAACGGATGCAGAACGGGGCGTTCTAACACAAGTCTTAATGGTATGGGAGTACGCTTCTCTCAAAGCAGTGCAGAACATGGATGACTTTATCAAGCCTCGCTGCCGAGCCCTAAACATTGTTGCAGTTTTCAATCAGACCATTGATATAAAAAAAAGTGACCGACGGCACAGAGGTAGGGCGAGCACCTTACTTGCAGCAGTATGCAGGCAGCACACCAGGAGCTACATCACGCACACTATCCAGACCTGTACTATGCTGCAATAGCATACGCCAAGTACACAAAACTCATGGAAGAGAACCTCCAAATATCTCAGAACTTTATATTAAGAATGTGTTGTTACTAATCTGAAAAGTCCAGTACTTTTTTTTTTACTGCTGATTAAATGAATTCCACTAATCTTACCTAGGGCAGTAGCATAAACAGCACATAGTGTTCCCTTTGCCGGGACACAGGCCTGTTTTCTGTGAGAGGGAGTGGGCTGTAATCCGCCACGCCAACCCAGTGCCGGTTGATAGATGTCACATGTCTTTGAATTTATCGACCGGTACCCGATGCCTCTTAGTCTACGGAAGACGCCGGGCAGCCGGATGGCTTACTTAAGACATCGACACCCACCTACCTGTCTCTGATCAAGCGGAAGTGAGCACCACATCGGCTCCTAGGAAATATCCCCTGAGGTTGTATATCTCGCGATTGCGGAAGGTCAAGTCAAATACAAGGAGATTGTGAAGACGACATAGTGAAAGAAAAGAGATAAGAATTGACCTTCTCAGGAAATTTTAACAACAACCATCTATGCTTTATCCCCGACAGAATTTCCTGAGCATGAACTGTGCTAACCGGGGACCCTAGAGTACATAACCAACTGGAGGGAGTATCACATGACGGGCGGGGAACTCCTGGGTGGTCCGACCACGTACACAGTAAGGACCTTGTTCTTTTGATTGTGTTGAGTTAACTTGCTCTTTTCAAGTCTCTCTTCGTATCAGGGACCAGAGGTCGGTACCATTACTCCAGAGCTCTTGTATCGTAAGACCCTGCAATGGTAGATCAAGGTATACTCGCTTAAATTCTAGAGTCCTTGATGACATTAGCTAAGCCCATATTACCTCAAAACTGTCTAGCATACCAGCAGAGATGGAAGGCGGTGGAAGTGACAACGTGTGCAACACTAGACAAGGTTCCCGATACCTCGTGGCTTACGATAATTCAGATAGGGTTTCAACGTGTAATTTCAGTAGGGGCCCACTTCGGGCTACTATTGTAGATCGGGTTGTGAGTATGCAAGAAACGGGTGCAGAGCTGGGCGTTTTCACACAAAACTAAATGGTATGGGAGTACGCCTCTCTCAAGGCAGTACAGTATGTGGATGACTTCATTAAGCCTATGAAAGTGCTAGGCCCGTATCCACTTCTTCCCTTGCCTTTCTCACAATTTCATGCGTGGATTCGCCAAAGATCAACCGATCATCATAACAATAGATGGTCATAGGCAACAGCCTGTGGACAGTCAAAATTAGCTTCCCGGGATTAACCAAATAATTCCCAGCCTGAATAAAAATAACCTTAGAATAATCACAGGAACAATAACGGGGCATAACGCCCTTAACAGACATCTTTTTAACATAGGCACCACAGACAGCCCGCTTTGCGGGGGCTGCCTTGACGCCAAGGAATTAGCCGCCCACGTCATCCTAGAATGCGAGGCCGTGGCTTCTCAACGTGTAGAAATCCACGGAACAGTGAGGTCGCTCCGCGAAGCCTGTGAAGCTCCCAGGAATCTTCTGTGCTTTTGGGCGGAGCTAGGCTGGCTTTGTTAGACAGAATCCCCACGCATAACGGCCCCAATGGGAGTCTAAGTGCGGAAAAGGGAGTCCCATCATTATCATCATATAGATCGGGTTGTGTGTATGCAAAAACGGATGCAGAACGGGGCGTTCTAACACAAGTCTTAATGGTATGGGAGTACGCTTCTCTCAAAGCAGTGCAGAACATGGATGACTTTATCAAGCCTCGCTGCCGAGCCCTAAACATTGTTGCAGTTTTCAATCAGACCATTGATATAAAAAAAAGTGACCGACGGCACAGAGGTAGGGCGAGCACCTTACTTGCAGCAGTATGCAGGCAGCACACCAGGAGCTACATCACGCACACTATCCAGACCTGTATTATGCTGCAATAGCATACGCCAAGTACACAAAACTCATGGAAGAGAACCTCCAAATATCTCAGAACTTTATATTAAGAATGTGTTGTTACTAATCTGAAAAGTCCAGTACTTTTTTTTCTTACTGCTGATTAAATGAATTCCACTAATCTTACCTAGGGCAGTAGCATAAACAGCACATAGTGTTCCCTTTGCCGGGACACAGGCCTGTTTTCTGTGAGAGGGAGTGGGCTGTAATCCGCCACGCCAACCCAGTGCCGGTTGATAGATGTCACATGTCTTTGAATTTATCGACCGGTACCCGATGCCTCTTAGTCTACGGAAGACGCCGGGCAGCCGGATGGCTTACTTAAGACATCGACACCCACCTACCTGTCTCTGATCAAGCGGAAGTGAGCACCACATCGGCTCCTAGGAAATATCCCCTGAGGTTGTATATCTCGCGATTGCGGAAGGTCAAGTCAAATACAAGGAGATTGTGAAGACGACATAGTGAAAGAAAAGAGATAAGAATTGACCTTCTCAGGAAATTTTAACAACAACCATCTATGCTTTATCCCCGACAGAATTTCCTGAGCATGAACTGTGCTAACCGGGGACCCTAGAGTACATAACCAACTGGAGGGAGTATCACATGACGGGCGGGGAACTCCTGGGTGGTCCGACCACGTACACAGTAAGGACCTTGTTCTTTTGATTGTGTTGAGTTAACTTGCTCTTTTCAAGTCTCTCTTCGTATCAGGGACCAGAGGTCGGTACCATTACTCCAGAGCTCTTGTATCGTAAGACCCTGCAATGGTAGATCAAGGTAAACTCGCTTAAATTCTAGAGTCCTTGATGACATTAGCTAAGCCCATATTACCTCAAAACTGTCTAGCATACCAGCAGAGATGGAAGGCGGTGGAAGTGACAACGTGTGCAACACTAGACAAGGTTCCCGATACCTCGTGGCTTACGATAATTCAGATAGGGTTTCAACGTGTAATTTCAGTAGGGGCCCACTTCGGGCTACTATTGTAGATCGGGTTGTGAGTATGCAAGAAACGGGTGCAGAGCTGGGCGTTTTCACACAAAACTAAATGGTATGGGAGTACGCCTCTCTCAAGGCAGTACAGTATGTGGATGACTTCATTAAGCCTATGAAAGTGCTAGGCCCGTATCCACTTCTTCCCTTGCCTTTCTCACAATTTCATGCGTGGATTCGCCAAAGATCAACCGATCATCATAACAATAGATGGTCATAGGCAACAGACTGTGGACAGTCAAAATTAGCTTCCCGGGATTAACCAAATAATTCCCAGCCTGAATAAAAATAACCTTAGAATAATCACAGGAACAATAACGGGGCATAACGCCCTTAACAGACATCTTTTTAACATAGGCACCACAGACAGCCCGCTTTGCGGGGGCTGCCTTGACGCCAAGGAATTAGCCGCCCACGTCATCCTAGAATGCGAGGCCGTGGCTTCTCAACGTGTAGAAATCCACGGAACAGTGAGGTCACTCCGCGAAGCCTGTGAAGCTCCCAGGAATCTTCTGTGCTTTTGGGCGGAGCTAGGCTGGCTTTGTTAGACAGAATCCCCACGCATAACGGCCCCAATGGGAGTCTAAGTGCGGAAAAGGGAGTCCCATCATCATCATCATATAGATCGGGTTGTGTGTATGCAAAAACGGATGCAGAACGGGGCGTTCTAACACAAGTCTTAATGGTATGGGAGTACGCTTCTCTCAAAGCAGTGCAGAACATGGATGACTTTATCAAGCCTCGCTGCCGAGCCCTAAACATTGTTGCAGTTTTCAATCAGACCATTGATATAAAAAAAGTGACCGACGGCACAGAGGTAGGGCGAGCATCTTACTTGCAGCAGTATGCAGGCAGCACACCAAGAGCTACATCACGCGCACTACCCAGACTTATACTATGCTGCAATAGCATACGCCAAGTACACAAAACTCGTGGAAGAGAACCTCCAAATATCTCAGAACTTTATATTAAGAATGTGTTGTTACTAATCTGAAAAGTCCAGTACTTTTTTTTCTTACTGCTGATTAAATGAATTCCACTAATCTTACCTAGGGCAGTAGCATAAACAGCACATAGTGTTCCCTTTGCCGGGACACAGGCCTGTTTTCTGTGAGAGGGAAGTGAGCTGTAATCCGCCACGCCAACCCAGTGCCGGTTGATAGATGTCACATGTCTTTGAATTTATCGACCGGTACCCAATGCCTCTTAGCCTACGGAAGACGCCGGGCAGCCGGATGGCTTACTTAAGACATCGACACCCACCTACCTGTCTCTGATCAAGCGGAAGTGTGCACCACATCGGCTCCTAGAAAATATCCCCTGAGGTTGTATATCTCGCGATTGTGGAAGGTCAAGTCAAATACAAGGAGATTGTGAAGACGACATAGTGAAAGAAAAGAGATAAGAATTGACCTTCTCAGGAAATTTTAACAACAACCATCTATGCTTTATCCCCGACAGAATTTCCCGAGTATGAACTGTGCTAACCGGGGACCCTAGAGTACATAACCAACTGGAGGGAGTATCACATGACGGGCGGGGAACTCCTGGGTGGTCCGACCACGTACACAGTAAGGACCTTGTTCGATTGTGTTGAGCTAACTAGCTCTTTTCAAGTCTCTCTTTGTATCAGGGACCAGAGGTCGGTACCATTACTCCAGAGCTCTTGTATCCTAAAGACCCTGCAATGGTAGATCAAGGTATACTCGCTTAAATTCTAGAGTCCTTGATGACATAAGCTAAGCCCATATTACCTCAAAACTATCTAGCATACCAGCAGAGATGGAAGGCGGTGGAAGTGACAACGTGTGCAACACTAGACAAGGTTCCTGATACCTCCTGGGTTACGATAATCCAGATGGGTGCGAGGTCTCAGGGTATAATTTCAGGGAGGAACCCACTTTAGGCTTCTATTGTAGATTGGGTTGTGAGTATGCAACTAACGGGTGCAGAGCTGGGTGTTCTCACGTCTCAATGGTATGGGAGTACGCCTCTCTCAAGGCAGTACATATGGATGACTTCATCAAGCCTATGAAAGTGCTAGGCCCGTATTCACTTCTCCCCCTGCCTTTTTCACAATTTCGTGCGTGGAATCGCCAAAGATCGACCAAACTTCATAACAATAGATGGTCACGGGCAACAGACTATAGACAGTCAAAATTGGCTTTTAAAACTGTACACCCGCGATTAACCAAAAAATAATTATCAGACTGAGTAGAAATAACCTTAGAATAATCATAGGAACAATTACGGGCCATAACCCCCTTAACAGACATCTTTTTAACATAGGCGCCACAGCCAGCCCGCTTTGCAGGGGCTTCCTCGACGCTGAGGAATCAGCAGCCCATGTTATCCTGGAATGCGAGGCGGTGGCTTCTCAACGTGTAGAAATCCTCGAAACAGTGAGGTCGCTCCGCGAAGCCTGTGAAGCTCCTAGGAAGCTTCTGTGCTTTTGGGCGGAGTCAGCCAGAATCCCCACGCACAACAGACCGAAAGGGAGTCTAGGTGCGAAAAAGGAAGTCCCATCATCATCATCGTCATGTAGATCGGGTTGTGAGTATGCAAAAAACGGGAGCTGGGCATTCTCACACAAGTCTAAATGGTTCTCAATCAGGCCATTGATTTAAAAAAACAAGTGACCACCGGCACTGAGGTAGGGTGAGCACCTTACCTGCAGCAGAATCAAGAACCAGACAGCACATCAGGAGCTAAATCACTTCCACTTTCCGGACTTACTACGCTGCAATATGTGTTGTTATTTATCTGAAAACTCCAATACATTTTTTCTTACTGTTGATTAAATTAATTCCACCAATCTTACCTGGGGCAGTAGCATAATCAGCACATAGTGATCCCTTTGGTGCGACGCAGGCCTGTTCTCTGTGAGAGGGAGTGGGCTGTAATCCAACACACGAACCCAGTGCTGGTTGGTAGATGTCACATGTCTTCGAATTTAACGACCGGTACCCGATGCGTCTTAGCCTACGATAATCTTCATGAATGCGAAATTTCAGGGTATAATCTCAGGGAGGGAAAAAACCGCGATGAAAAGGTGTCCTCACCGTTTTCCTAACACCGTTTTGGGAGCAGTGGTTATAAAATAATGACTTAGTTACATTAACTCCCAACTAATTGTTATCGTTAAAATATTAAGCTTATCCAACTAATTGTGTAATTGACTGCTGAAACTGTGCCAGGCCAGCATCCATCCACTGTATATCTTCCTAATCAACACACTACTACTACCCGTAACAAGTCAATATACAATAAGCAATTAATAATAATAACATGATATTCATTTTTCCCGTAAATTATCCTAGAGGTTTTTTTGGAAAATCAATCAGCCCGATAATTTAAATTTTCTTCAACTAAGTAAAAACGACTTTACTAGTACGGCAGAAAGAATTATGTTTATGTTGTAAATGTATACTATTCTGTACCTATTAAACCTCTGATAAGCTAAAGAAGAAAATACTAGTTTTAAATTATTATGTGATTATTCTATCTTATGTTTTTTGACAGCTTTGAATAAACTTAAGCCGTATTTTTGCCTTAGAAATTACAACAGTTTATTTGTACGTTTCCTTTCGTTTCAAAATTTAAGAAGGAATGCATAAACCACCAAAAAGATTGACACTCTTTCCCCTAGTTGTAACGCTGCATAGTGTTTATTATATAAGTGTTTTTCTTTTGTACACCTGAAGGTAATAAAATATCTTTTTTTTTTTTTTTTTACTGAACCAAACTTACTTTTCATACGGCAAAGTGGTCATATTGATTAGTTAAATCGAACTAGATATTTCACTTATAAATTAAAACTTTGTTCGCGTGCGCACTTTGAAAGGTGTAACTCAACTGTGCTACGCACGATTGTGTAGTAGCATTGTTTAGTTTCTAGGGAATCCCATACATCTGAATGTTTATAAAATAAAGCCAGTATTTTACGTCACTCCGAAGATATGAAGACGAAATTCTTTCTTGTTGGTTATTTATCCTATCCTACTAATTTTATAAATGTGAAAGTTTGAGTATTTAGATTTTTGCTACACCATTACGAAATTTGTCACACATATAGTTTGTAACCTGGAATAACACAGAATACTTTTTATCCCGGTAGTACGTTCCGGAGGGATAATTTCCAACCTCTATGTAGGCGAAGCTGCTGGCAAAAGCAAGTTTTAATTAATTATCAGAACAATTTCGTGATAGCTCCGAGGGTAATGTTGATGTTTTCACAACCATGCATTTGGTGTAAATCATTACAATAAATTACTCCATTTCTCAAACCCGCTGTTATTAAGTACTACTAGATTCCTCAAACCTAGTTACATTTTGGTGACATCATACGTTACACAAGTTTGGGCGGCCTGAGAGCCTGACTCCACAACATGTAAAGAATCTATTGAGTTCAAGCGCCTAGGAAGTTTGCGAGTCGCTTTTGAAGGAGTCTGCGGCCCTGATTAACTGCATGCTCACTGGTGGTGAGAACGAAGCCATCGCCAACGTCTTATACGGGGCCCTGCGCAAGAATGACTACGACATTTGACCCATCGCCGCCGCCGTTGGGTGCATCTAAAGGCGTACACGGTATCCAAAATATGTGCTTACGCTTACAGCTAAATTTCAGCGCCTGCGGCTTTTTTATTTTGGTTTTGGTTCGAAAGGGGGTTGTTAGCCTACCGTACATGCTCTTTTTACCTTTCTTAATTCCAACAAAGATGATGTCATACTTAAAGTCGATGTTATGAACGTGTATCTAAAATAAAATAAAAAAACATAAAAGAAACATCTTTTCCAAACTGCGGAATGCCATGTTTCACTTCCATTTTGAACTGGAAACTTGTTCAACAAAATAAACAATTCAACATTAACCTTAAAAAACTCTCGTCACAATAACTAACCCTTCGTAATTCACCTCAATAAAATACTCACAAGGATAAATTTAGTCTCACGAAAACCAGCTCAAACTGGTTTGAAAAGTGCTGAACAAACGTTTCAAACCAGTTTAATACTTTTTTTCATGCCCAGCTCAAGCATTAAAAAAACAGTATTCCTAGTTCAAACGGCACTACTCATTTAACAGCAGAGTCAACAGGGCGAAACGGAACACTCGGTTACACATGAATCAGAACCCGGTACCGAATGACGATAAATGTTGGTTTTGCTACTTAAAATGTTACTTTTTATTCTAGACGTTATGAGAGTATTTGAATTTGTAAAGAAATGTCTTTTGAAAGATAAGATATGAGATTTTTTTTCCGTATTTTATAAACGTGAAAAGACGTGCTTCTTACATTTCTTGTATGGAACGAGATTTAATTTGAGTTATGTAAATATTCAGGGTATCAATAATATCAAGCTTTGAACGATACTCATAACAGCACAACAGACCCGATGAGGATAAACTAGACTTTTAAATGAGTGCTTTATGAAAACAACCCGTTAACCATCATGATTTTAAAGAAAATTTATTGTAATTTTTACGACTAACCCCATCTTCCATCCGTTCAAATATAGATGTACTAAATGGACAATCTTTCACAGCCGCCACATACCGTGTTCTTGGCATATGAAATCGCGCAAGCCATCGGGCCGTGCTATAATGTTGCTATAGATCAGCGCTAAACGCTCCTCGCGGTGCCATTCATAAGTTGTATGATAAAACGCCACTTTGCCCGCCCCAGAAACTTTCCCCTCAAAGGAGGGATATTTTCGAGAAAATTTAAATCCGAACCCGATTGTGGATATTTTAGCACGTCATTTTATAGTGGTCACCTTTGGGATTTCAATTTGGATATGTTTTATTTTAACGTGTTGCTAACTAGTTTGTTGAAAAGAACATTCAAATAATGGAGGTAGAAGAATAAGTTTACAGTAAATTGTTAAAGGTGCCAATTACCCAACAGCTATTCGAGATTTGACGAGGGGCAGAGGTCTGTTTGTGACGAGTTCGAACCCGTTGCTTGACAACCATGTTTATTAATAACGCCTATTTGTTTGTTACTCACTTGTACATTTTTGTCATTCATTCGGCATCTTTCTCTAGAAGTGAAACGTCTGAACACAAAATCTTTCAAAAGAGAGAAAGTATTCCATTGTGAACCGATTACACTATGTTGGATTTCGGCACACGGCACTTACCTACCGAATAATCGAAAAATTAAGTGAAAGTTAATTCCTATACAATTTTGTCGGGCTTATTCCCAAAGTGCTCCATTCTTTTGTTCTAAAAAAATAAGAATCTCACACATTCATTCCCAAGTTACTCCAAGGAATTATTATTATTTAAAAATACTTATTATTTTGTTCCCATTCTGCTCCAAAGGGATCGGGAATTATTCTTACAAGTGCTCCACCGATTATTCGACTAGTGCCACACATTTAAATACATTTTCATATTTTCATATTTTGCGCGTAATTTGACGAAAACTCTGGACGCAGTAGACGCCATGTTGGCCTGGGGGTATGACTTCAGTTTGCTGTGTAAACAAATGCGCTGATATTTTGTATGATAATTGTTTATAATTTTAAAGAATAGTTATTATTCTACTTATAGTTGGTTTGCTGTTCCTGAATGTAAGATGTTAATTCTATAAAAAAAGCCGAATAGGATAAGGATAATTATTATGTGTAGTCAAAGTGAAGTGATCAGTTGCTTTCATCACGGAGCAAACAAGAACAGAAAAGAGAAAATGAATAATTCTGATGACATTGGCAATGCTGGACCAAGTGCCGGGTACCCAGAACTTCATTTTCTGACTGGACAAAGTAAATACCTACTATTATTAATTTAACATAAAACTGAGTAACAAGAGACACCTCTCGCAAACGAAGACAGGTGATGAGTACTGGTCATACCTGACAGAATATCATTAAAAAACCGCGCAATTCTTTTTTTTTACAATAACATTTCACATTGTAGATACATTTAACAATTTTGCGAGTGAGTTCAAAATAAAAAGTTTGTATAAAATGAATTCAGTAAAAGGATAACGTTTGACTTCAATTAACCCTGGTGAAAACAGTGCGCGCAAGCAAATTTTTAAATATCTAAAAAGTTATGCACAATACGCATCATTATTGGTATGGGCTTCTATTTAGATAGCATATTACTAGTCTTCAGGCTGCGAGAGCGTTCTCCTTACACCTTGTATGTATTGTTATAAACACCACGTGAGAGTGAGTAGTTCATATTAATCTTAGGACAATGTCCATTTGATTTTTGTGTGTTTTTATGAAGAAAAATATTCTTTGCAAATTTTTCGTATAAAGTTAAAAAAAAAACAAATTGCCAATAACTCGCAGGTGCTCCTCGGGAATTGAAACGACTCAATTCTATGCATCACTAAATTACGAAATCGATATGAAGATTTTAATTACCTATTTTTTTTATTCGGAAGGAAGAATAATTCTCGTGCTCGCTACCGGTTCTACCTACACCACACTGCTGGTGATCGATCTCAGATGTGGAAATGTGTGCAAAAAAACCTGTTCTGCGAGGTTGAAAATATCAGGGAAAAGGATTTTGCGAGAAGATAAACATACATGTATGTTACAGAGTTCAATAATTAAAGAATTCAAAGAAGCGTGCATACGTAGAGCTCAAAATGAAGTTACTGCTATTCCAAAATTTACGAGGATATCTACAAGTCTTTTGTAGACAGTGGATATAATTTTGTAGGGAAAACGGTTTCATTTCAAAGTGTAAAGTCATTAATGTATCGTGCAAGAAATTCAAAGTTGAACGTTTCGAAAACAACATTTACGACACCAGATCAAGTTGAAATTCCAACAAAATTTGATGATTTTTTATTATTTCGTGACAATAACTCAGGAATAATTACTTTTTCTACTACAGCAGCCAGAAAAACATAAAAAAGTGAAACCTGTTTCATGGATGGGACCTTTATGACTTGCCCCAAACCGTTCTATCAGCTCTATTCTATTCACGAGGACCTGGGCAGCAACGATTGTCAAACTTTAATAATATGCCCCGTTGTATTCATTCTGCTCGCTAACACATTGCAACACACATACGAAGTCATGCTGAACTTATTATAAAACAACACGTGTCTGGATGGAATCCTCATACAGTTATTGTTGACTTTGAATTAGCAGTCATTAAAGCTCTGCGCAATACATTTCCCAATGCTACAATCAAAGGATGTAATTTCCACTTTAACCAAGCTTTATTGAGAAATAGTCGTGATGCTGGGATTAAAACCAAAGAAGAAAAAGACCATTTGGCTAAGTGTAGTGCTTTAGCTCATCTTCCAAGATGGTTGGTTAGCCATAATGGAAGTAGCCCCTAATAGTGAATATGTCACAAAATATAATAATTATTTTGTTTCCACTTGGCTGAACAATGCGTCTTTTTCAATCGATTTATGGATTTGCGAAGGACAACGTCATAGAACGACGAACTTGGTTGAATCGTGGCACAACAGATTAAATAATGTAATCACTAAAAACCACGCTTGCTTAAGTTCTTACACAGAAAATGTTTATTTCGAACGGACTCAAAATTTGTGTTTATGAAAGAAAAACTGTGACTTTTAGATTTATAAGTATTTTTTACCATGTTATGTAAAATTTCAAATGATTATTGGTCGAATTTTTTAAATATTTTATGTTAGGTTTAATTGCCAGATATCATAAAAAAAAAATGTTTTTCATGTTTTTAGACTTCTGAATCCAGAGCCCCACTTTGTTAATTTTGTCAGTTGATTTTCGAATATTTTTAATAGTTGAATAAAAAAAAAATTATTGTTGAATTATATTATAAAGTGTTTTATTTAAAAAAAAATATCCTTAAAATATATTTGTAAAGCTTTTGAGCCTGACTGTACTTCAGCTACCCTTATAAAGTAATACGGTACATATTTAAATTAGCTTTTTGATTAAAATGCGGTGGAGTACTTTGAGAACATTTTAATATTATCATGGAGCAGAATGAAACCTTTTAAAAAATAATATGATATTTTTCATGGAGCACTTTGGGAACTCTTTTTGGAGCACTTTGGGAATAAGCATATTGTCGGTACCGTGTGAACATGGAATAAAATAAAAATTACCTTTTACCTTCGAGTGCGAAGCGTTTGATATTATATGTTTATTGTCTGCTTGTCTGCTGGTGTTGCTCCATATGACAATCTGGGGAAGGCTAGGCATATTGAGTTCAAGACATTTAGACGTTTTTATCGCCTCACTATTAGTTAGCGACTGTTTCAACGTATTCACGTTGAAACAGTCGCTAAAGTTAAAAGCAGTGATGGAGGAATCTCCATCACTTACTTTTAACTTTACCAATGAAAAGACAGAGGAAACTCTATTAATTAGCTAGAACACACACAAACTCATCAGTATTCACCCGTAAAAACCGTAAACAATGTCCGTAAACATTAATAACCGATATTGTTTGCATATATCAGTTATTTACGATAATGTGCGATGACCATGTAATTAAAATATGGTGTAATCATCCTTAATCTGTTCGGCGGCTGATAAAACGGATCAAGTTGTAAATTGAATTTCATACATTAAATAAAGGTAAAGCTGAATTTGTTGCTTTATGAAATAACCCTTCAGGATTTTATAGTCATTTTGAATGTGTAGATGTAATCTGGAAATATATTTAAATTCACATCAGTTTATTAACGTTGCAGGTGAAATCAAGTAAAGATTATAATTACTTACCAACTATTTATTTAATTTTAAGTTAACTAGCTGCTGTCCGCAGCTCTGGTATTTCACCCCTTCACGAAGGGATTTTCCTAAAATCCTTTAGCTACGTCTCCTACTCATAGTATACAGGCAATATCGAAAACGGTATTTCCTGTATACTAGTACAACGTGTAAGGGAAAGAGTATATAAATATCAAGTGCACGGCGTTTTTGGATGATAACAAACGTAAACGTCAAGGGTTTTTAAAGCTGTATGTCTATGTCATGTTAGGAACATATTGTAAATATTTCAGTACATGAATGAAACCAACCGCTCACGCTTCTACGCATCGTCATCTCGTTTGATTTCGTGCATTTACGTTTGTTGTGATTTGAATTCAATAAACAAAAAGGAGATGGACAAAATCTGACCCCCCCCCCCCCCACCGAGTACAAACCAGCGGTACTGAAAACCAGCGCTGGGGCTCTGTCTTGCATAGGGTCGCAGCATAATGCTGAGTGATAGACGTTTTGCGTGGATGTGACGCATGTTTCCCTCAACCTATTCTTATTTTTTTATTGTGTTCCTTATCTTTTTGCGTCATGTTTACCGCAAATAAACGTTTTTTCTTTCTTCTATCTTCTTCTTTCTATTGCAGTTAAATTGAATAAAAAAAACAAAGAATTTTGAATAACTTTTTATGCCTTGTACCAGAAGTGGACTAATAATCATAATTAAAAGTATTTTGTATAATTTTGCTCTAAGTTAAGAAGCTTATACTTAGATAAAAGTGGAGGCCCAAATAAAACATCTAGGAATAAAAATACACAAGACAATAAACATCAATAAAAACAATTGAAAAATTAAACAATACACCAGTTTCCCATGCAAACAATAAAATATTGATGATATGAAAACAAACTATAAGCGAAATGTTCACGAGATCAGCAGCTCGCCGTGCACGCCTATCACCTCCGGGCTCGTCCCTCAGTTTCGCTCCACCGCTGCCGGAACCCAGCCTCATCGAGAGTGCTCTGACACCGGCCATGGCAGTAGCGCCTAGCTCAAGGGACGAATATTTTCGGTTCGTTGGAGTTTCTTGCCCGTTCTTCTCCATAGAGATCTACATTTTGGAATGGGCAACTAGCTTGAACTTTTTGACTGATCGGCTTTTTGACAATTCAAAAGTGGATGTAATTGGTTTAATTGAAATAAATGCTTTGAGTTTGAGTTATTTTTCCCCACCGGCATCGAGAACACCCGTACGTCGTTAGGGTAGACCGGCCATCAAACCTCGAGTCGCGACCTAGCTGTAGCTGCCGGTGGTTGTGTGCAGGGCAATGGAGGATGGTCCTCTCTATCCGGGGTGTAGACAGATCCAGGGGAATTATGATTTTGTATGGATTAAACAGGGAATATTTCAAGTTGGCACAGTTTGAATCCACTTTGGTTCTGCTTAACACTGACTTCTCTGAGCGCATGATGGAGGATGCAGTTCTAGGTTGAATAGATGTGGTTAGGTCATATCTCAACTCCTCTGTATGGATAATTTAAAACTTTCTGCACCCAAAAAATTGTGACTGATAGAGCTAAAAAGTTTCAGTTACTGAAGGAAACGGAAACTTTCAGAAGCGCCATCTGCTGTAATTAAGGTCGATACTATTTTGTGTGACTTTCATCTTCAGATAAAATAGCACTAAATCTGCTCAATGAGACAAAAAAAAAATTGACAAGCGTATAATTATGAAAATAAAGGCTACACTGACGATTAAAATAATCGCCAACAAATGTGCTCAAAATAATCCAGACTAACTTGTTCGATCTATATAAATAAAACAAACTAATACAAATAAATCATCTAAACTTTCCAACAGAGTCACACTTCTACAGTAAACTTTCTGCTAATAAAACTCTCAACAAAAACGCACACACGGAATCGCGTTCCAAATTAAATAGCAATCCTAACTAACGAAACTGAGTTGAAAACTTTCCCCTAAGCAAGAACGATTCAGTTGTCACTGCTGCAACTGAAGAGAATCCATTAATCCAATTTGTGGAGTCAGCCAATCGTAGGAACTCCTTTATTGGATTCCTTGGGACAGACCTCGTCAGCCACACTGTTTGTTGGCAAACATCTTTTGATCGCGATATAAAAATCTTTGGAATTCTGTGGGTTTCTGGTGCATTGTTTGGGAGGGTGTTTAAACATTGCTTTTGTTTGTCTTTTCTAATGTGTACTACTGTTTTGTGGTTTCTTATGGTGGTTGTATCATAGAGTTTGATGGTATACTAATTGTAATGTATTCAAAGTATACCTTCTATCGATGGATACTTAGGTACGTTATGGGCTTAAAATGTGGCAATTGACTGGCCCAAAAAATAATAGACTTTGCCACATTAAGGTGAATCTAGGCGACATTTTTACCATACAAACTTCGGGAATGTATTACTCCACCGTTCAACAATGTAGATCAAAAATTAAACATGATGTGGTGTTGTTTTATTATTAATATTTTCTGTGCGGAAACAGAATACTAAAATAAAAAGCCATTAAAAAGTTAGGAGCCAACAAAGATTGTTTTTCTTGCTAATTTAACCTAACTTTGGGCGTGTTTAAGTTAGAGAAGAAGTCCAAAACCAAATATCGAAATATTCAATAAACTTTATTGGTCATTGATTTATGCAGTGGGTTTTTCATAAAACCCAATCTTCCGAAGGACTTTTCTTAATATTTTACGCGCCAGTTTTACTTTATATGATCCTTCATCTCACTCAATAACCTTGTGCGTGTAGACTAGCGTCTAACTGCTCATCACTGAAACGAACTCTGTCAAACATGATGCCTGGTGAGACAGCGTACTTTTTAGCCAGGCCCACCAGTGAGTTCGAGCCGGCGGCTAGATTTCCTTTCCCTTAAAAGTATGTTACATCAACTGAGGCTGCTCAGGCATTAGTTATGGTTAAAGTTATAACGATAACCAATGCCTTCTCAGCCTAAATACCTACACGTTGCACCATTTAACATTGTTAAAATAACGTCACAAATAACGATTACATTCACCGCTAAACTTCGGGGAGATATTCACAAGACACTTCCTTACGATGCTAACATAATATCTAAGAGACGAAAGGACTTGATTTTTCATATCCCACAAACTAAAGCTATATTCGCTGCTCTATAATACAACAGACGTTCTGCTCAATTATATAATAGGGTAAACAAAGAGATATATAATATACACTAAACAAACTCATGTATGTAAAAAAAAACTAACAAATTGGATAAAATCATTTACTTATGAAGATACTGAGGCGCTATTGCGAACCACAAATTAGCTTACTCATTTCTCTCAACACATACACTCACCTTCCTACACACGCACGACACACACACAAACAGACTCTCATACACACCTGCACCTGAATATTGTTTATTTTTTTTATTTTTTTTTTAATTTGTATGTTTTGTATATTTTACCTTGATAAGGAAGAGCGGAGTCTCCTAATACAGGCATTGTTTGCTTAAAAGGAGGCTCACTAACGTGTTATTTAAATATGGTTGGGCAATATTTTTTTTTTTAATACATAGTTATGGTTAGTGTCATACGTTTTTGGAGTGAGGCGTTGCTTTCCTTTTCAATGTGTTTTTAAGTAGTCGATATTAGTGGATGATAATAAGTGATAATAAGTGTCGGCGACGAGACCCTTATCTACGCTCTCATATCGAGTCGTGAGTCGAAAAAGTTTTCTGAGAACCTAATAAAAAATTAAAGAGATTTCTGTTTCTAATCAGTTAATTTCACTAAGTTTTGTCATTCGTTTTCATATGCGAATCTAAAAAGACTGATTAATGTAGTAATTAAATTGGTCAATTGGCTGTCAACTGGTATTTTTTTGCGATAATATTAGTTATTTTAATTAATTATAAATTATAAAAAATAAGACAAATTATTCGATAAAAGAGATGTGAGATTTCGCAAAATATTTTAATCACGATTAAAAAGTTAAAGAAAGGCTTTCTTCGAAGAAATCAGATGCACATATTTATCCATCTACATAATTACCGGCGCAAATATGATATATGTATATGCGGTATTTTCAAGCAATCATGTTTGAGAACAATTAATTAGTGAAAGACTAGGTAGGTACTGAATATAGCCGACATATAGGCCTCCCCAACCGACCGGTTCTGTGCTTCTCGCATCCAGACGTAATAAATTGATTTGACGAAGAAGGGAAAAAAAGGGGCTGGCGACTTGGACGCGCGACGCCGCGGCGCTACATTACCCTAGGCCACACGTCTGCGCTAGCAGTCAAGGCCACGTCATCAAAAGTGTCATGCATGACAGACAATTTTTTTATATTCGTTTTTTTAGAAACTTTAAATCTGTGTAAAAAGTGTTATTTAAGTGTATTTTGTTTAGTATAAATAGTTTTTCTTTTAGGTAAGTCTTTTTATTATTTAACTTATGTTAAATGCCGGCTGTAGCGACGCCGGAAATAGTGCTAGTCAACCTGCCACATCGCTCGTTATCCAGGTGAGATGTCCCCATTGCTCCCAGCCTCGCTTCTTCAAAGGCGAACAGGGGCTACGGCTCACAAACCTCATAGTGTACCTTTGTGCCCTCCAGCCACATACCCAACATCTCTCAAACAACAATTTAAATCCATTGGCCTGGACCTTAACCCATCAAAATGTGAAATTTATCTCTCTGACGTCATCGACGGACAATTGACCTTAGAAAAATTCAATGAAATAGCCCCACATATCAAAATTGTAGAAAAAAGTTCACTGCACCTCCTAGCTTCCCCAATTTTGGAAAACAGCTTTTCTCAATTCATCGACGATAAAGTTAAAAATTTCAACGACATTTCGGAAAGACTCTCTAAAACAAATTTACACTCGGCATTTACCCTGATTAGATACTGTTGTTTTGGCCCAAATTTTATATATTTTCTACGCTCTTCCCCTTTATGGAAGCATCCACAGCTCTTGGACAAAATTGACCAAATTATTCGCAGCACTCTATCATCCATTTTAAATGTGGCTTTGGACGACCGAGCGTGGCTTCAAACCACACTACCCATCCAGTTTGGTGGCCTCGGCGTCCGTAAAATTACTAGTATTAGCTTACCGGCCCTGAGCGTGCAGTCACATAGTTTTTATGTTTTTTTAGTCCTGGTTAGAGGTCTTAATTTATTTAAGGCACCCACTTGGAAGCCCGGTCAAGCAGCCGACAACTTCCTAGGTGGATCTGCGAGTTGCCATTCACAAAAAAAAAACATCACTTCGTCAGTCGCAACCTTCCCTAGAGTAAATATATTCCTTAGTCGCAACACCTCCACCAAAGAGGGAACAACTAGAAGGAAGAAGCCAAAATCTGTGGACAAGACTCAAGCAAGAAACTCCGCATTTTATTTCGACATTGCCTCCTCTTCGCTACCCGTCTCTCCTCGAGGTAGGTATTGTGGGTTGTACCACAACTCATACGCGGTCAGCGGTGCATGGTGACATGTGTGACGGAGTCACTAGACTCAAATAGAGCACGTCAGTAATAGTGGGAGTTTGTCCCAGGAGGACAGCGGGAGCTGGACGTGATCCTGCCGTCCGCTACAATAACATTAATTAGCATAAGTCTGTGTGTGTAACACCTAGCGTTGTATTTTATTACATAAGAGAAATGAGGAACCGAGGAAATAACGTATAATAATAACCGAAGAAAGCAATAACTCCTCCCTTTGTATTGAAGTTGTGTGTGGGTCGTTGATTTAAAATATTTTGAAGCGGAATAATGTGCAATTTAAATACCACGCGTATAATATATAATCTCCCCGAGAAATAAGTTTAAGACAAGCTTTACAAAAAAAAATTGGGAAAATAAGATGTCGTCCACGGAGAAATAAGACGTCTTTCACTTGTCACCCTCTTAACTTTATACATTTAGTATGACGGTGCAACAACAGGTAGTTAGATTTTATATGGTCATTGAAAATGGTAAAATTAACTTTGATGAAATCTATAACGTAGCTCTTGGTGCAACTCACTCGTCAAGTATAAAAACCATGCGCACACCGGTGCACCGTGCTAAAATCACTGAAATAACTTTTTTCAGAGCTTGTGACATTAAAGGTAAAGGCCTGAATGAAAATTATAATGAACCCAGCATGCCCCTTTTCACGAATGTGAACTGAAAAATAATAACTTTCGTTGTTCTTAGGTTTACATACATGAAAATAATATAGAACCTTAAAATATGGGTGGATGGATGAGTGTACGTATCATTTGTTTAAAATATTATTCGTTTTGTGAATAACTTTAAATAATTTAATGTGGATTTTTTTGTCATATTTACTTAGAGATTTGCTTATTGAATTTGGCACCTGTTATTTTCATATTTGCTTGCCAATTTATGGCAAAATGTATCATGCCGAAGCAATTTTTATTTCAAGGTACCTAATTACCTACCATCTTTTCTACTGCATAAACTGCAAATTAATGTCTTTGAATTAGAAGAAATTTCCGGACATTAGCAGCATTTTAACTTGGTAAATGAGTTATTAAATATTTTTAGTCGCAGCCTTGGCATTTTATGGGCGATACAATTATGGATGGAGGATTATTTCTTAAAATAGATGCGAGACAAATTTTTTGGGTCTGTTAGTTGACCCCTGGCTTATTCAAAATGTTTTTTAGGTTTTCAAAAACGATATCCTAAATCACCGTCAAACAGAAATCAAAATTTCCGATGGCCCTATTCCAGTTTCATCGGAAATTCCGCCTCCGTAGGTAGGTAAGCTGCTAATAAAGGATGAATTGCAAGATAATTGGCGGTACTCCCTTAAATTTTCCTCAATGAACATGCGCAAAGATTTTACAGAATCAATGTGCATAAATAAAAAAGTAAATTTTATTACAACGGAATTTACCCAATACCCTAAATTAAAAATATTCTAAGATTAAACTTAGGTACCACTAACATTTTCCTGCACAAAAATATATTTAGAGCCAAATTCGTCTGTATTGTACATTAAGCCGTTATGGCCCACCAGGGACTAGCCTCGCTGGAAAACCAGAGGTCCGACTGTTGTGGGCTTGTAATAAACTAATGAGTTTTCATACCTTGAAACTGGCTATAAATTGTTTTGAAAATAAAATTACTTATGCTATTATTTAAAGTAGATTTTTGTTCTTTTCATTTTTAATTTTTTTAAGGCAATTTTTGTACAATTTATTTGTCGTAACTACGTTCTTATTATAACAGAGGTTATTTGTATAATAAATGGAAGTATACGAAATAAGTTACTTTTAATGTATCAACTCCTCCATCAAAGCACCCAACATTGCATAGAAACTTGCAAGTTTGCTTTATGGCAAATAATTGGCAACCACATCTTTTAGGAATCAAGGAACGGCGAAATACCCACAATCTGTGCTGACCAGATGGTTCAAGCCTTATTTTACCAACGTAAGTAGTAGGATAAAAAATTCAACACACAGTTTTTGTAGGGAAAAACTGTCAAAAAATATGCCTCGGAATATATTTTTTGTGTTGTAAAAATCAACCCTTAATGTCCAACATGCACACTGTACAATATTTATCGATTGCTTTTATTTCGGACGTAAACGCAACAATATAATTTAACATGGTTTTTACATACCATCTCCCTTATCATTCTCATGCAAGCTTAGCTTCGAAAACTACCCAGTTTTCAAGCACGTTCTGTTATCACGATCCCAGTAACCCTCACACGACCTCCTTAAGAGGAAACTCAGTATATTTATGGTGACAATGGGTCGTAAACGAAAGCCGACTGCAACACAGGCCGCTAACGAAGCGAACTGTCCGGGGAAATCAGACCGTTTTTATTAGCTTACCGCATAAATCGTGGTCATTGGAACCTATTAAGCGTGTATCGTAGGGGAATTAAGTGGTAATCAGCTTCACGGGTGTAACTTCTTTCTTCTGTTTCAGTTAAATATTTCAATTGCCTTTTGTTGGCGCGTGGTTATACAGAGGGGCAGGGACGCGCCAACTGTAACGATTAATTCAGCACATGATTCTGGACTTCATAGTGTAGAAATATTTCGTTAGTTAAAAAATCTGCTTATTCACAGAAAAAGCGGTACCTACACAGTCAAAATGAATGGTCTTCCATACATTTTGACCATGTAGGTATCGCTCTATTTTTTTTATAACCGTCGTAAAATTTCTTCCCAGGGGTGTTCAGAATCATGATTGTACTTCATGGTAAAATATTGCGCGGCAATGTCCGTACCAGCCTGTATACGAGTACACTACGTATAATAGTATCCTATACTACCCAGCAACCTATCATGTCACTTGGTCCGCTCGTATACATATTCAAGAAACGGATGTGGCATGAAGTGATGATGATCATCATAACCAACAGTAGAAGCGGGAACAGGGGCTGCAAAAAGGGAAGATGTGAAGTACTACAGGTTCGAGGACCGCAGCCTTCGCGGTACAGAAAATTGATATGGTACCATTCAGATGGGAACCTTATTTAGATTTTTAGAACAAGGTTCCTTAACGCGGCTTGCCGTAGGACCTGACTGGTAGATCTTTAGAGTCTTTCTATTAAATACGAGTGCGTGTGCGTGCGAGTATCCTGTAGCGTTTCTGACGGGAGTTCCCGGACCGCATGTTTTTTTTTTGTAAAATCAAAAAATCTGAAACAAAAGCAATTTATTCAAATTAGGCTGAGAATCAGCACTTTTCGAACGTCAAAATACATAAGACAGTCCCCCCAAACATGCCCACCCGTCACCACTTCCTAATGCTTTCGCTGGGAAGAAGAAGTAGCGGGACAAACTCCCCAGCAGCACAGCTGTCTGTTTAGTCGGATATACTTGATTCTATACATACATAGACAAAGTAATAACATTACAAGAATAAAATAAAATTAAAAAATACTTAGTCAATAAAACATAAAAAATATTTATTTGAACCCATAACCTGTCACGAGTTACGCTAATTCTGGAGAAAGAACACAAACATTGTCTTGAGTTAATCACAGCGACCAACATTCTTGTCATTTAAATAGTCGTTGATGGAATAGTAAGCCTTTAAACAAAGGATGGATTTTACTTGAGCTTTAAACGCATCAAAAGGCCAATCTAGCAAAGTAGGGTTGGCTATTTCAAGATGCCACTCGCAAAAATGAATTTAAGTATAATCTATGGTAAATATGTTCTATTTGCTGCTTACGTTATGTTAAATGGTGTTCCCATCAGGTTTTTCATGGCACAAAGCTTGGGTCCTATGACCGCTTTATCTTTATATGTTGAAGTCTAATCGGATGGGATACTTATAACGGTCAATTACGAAAACGCAAAAGAGAAAACGATTGACTTGCTTGAATACATTGCAAAGATCTTTGTCTTCGAAAAACATTTTGTCCAGAATGGGTTTTTTTACACACATTATATTAGCTTCACCTGTATGTTTGTATGTTTGTTTCTAACCGACTCCTTTGGACTTGATTTTGACTCAGTTCAAATAGTCAGATTTCAGTTAGATTTTGTAGACTTATCGAGGGCCGATGACAATTCAATAAATAAAAAAAAAACTAGAAAACACTAGAAAAAAAAAGGAAATATCACGCTTTTGTAGTTAGCAGAACTAAAAAATAGAAAATGTTTATTAATTTAAAAAAACACGTGGTTTTTGTTTTTTAAACTATTATTTATATTAAACCAATGATCTCTGCGGGACTTATGCAGTCGACTTTATTTTTTACTCGTTCTATCTTTATTTTCCTCCTAAAGGAAGCTTTAGAGAAGAGCAGCAGCCGAAGGGTTCTTAAATTGAAGCTGAACGAGGGCAGAAAATAAATCTTCAAGCTTCTCAACGGAAATGGGGAAGAAGTCACAAATAAGGAGCATCAAAAGAGTACTATGAAACTCTATATAAAAGCAGAGCAGCACCGAGCCAGACAATAGCAACTCTAGGGCAACCCCAATTACTAATGTCACCCCAGATAAAGTAATGCTGGCTATTGTAGCATAAAACCGCTACGGTTAAAACCTCTTCCAATCCTAATCCAAACTTTTCAATAACATTTTTTTTCTTCTTAGTTGTTATTCTCATTTGAACTAGGAATCGGTGAAAAATCGTCGGATGTTTGCTTTCTGACGGGGTGACTACGTTTTTGGGACTCGATACGTGATGGTCGTCCTTATTTTGTGATTATTGAAATTATAAAGTGTATGTTTAAGGTGTAAGCCTAATAATATCTTATTTGGAAAACATAAAGTATAATAGCACAAGTATATCTGTGATTTATCCGAGTCTTCGCAGCAAGAGCTTTATTTTAAAAAGTGCACCTGATTTAAATATTTCCTTTCAAAAAATTCTCATGTCAAAAACTCGACAACTTTCTAACCTAAGGCCTATCAAGACGCGTTTGATTCACTTAGTATTTTTGTAATTAAAATTACCTTTATTGCTTATTCGCCTAGCTATAACCGATTGCAATCGATTTTTTTGTTAGGTCAAGTTAAAAATATTGGCGTAAATACTTTTAATAACTTTTTTTTTCCACTAAGTTAACCCACGCCACACAAAGGTCCCAATAATATTTTTTTTTAAATAGCTAATTTAACCTTTTTATATATTTTAATTACTTGTCTTTTATACCATTCTTTTTTCCTTTAAAAAATCAAAATTAAACGTATTAAGTAGCGGTTTGTGTTTTACTTTTACTTCCAAAATTCCAACGCTACACTATACAACAACTTAAAAATAGGAGAGTACCAGGGGAAGACGGCGTGTTACCAGAGATGATTAAAATCAACGGAAGGGTCGTCAGCAATGTGCAGTATTATTTACAAAATGCATCGTGGAAACTAAAGTACCTGCATCATGGCACAACGCAATAATCACCCTGATCCACAAAAAAGGGGACATCAAGAAGCTAGACAACTATAGACCCAATAGCCTGCTATCACATATTTATAAGATCTTCTCGAGGGTTCTAGTTAACAGACTCGACAGAAGACTAGAATTTTTCCAACCAAAAAAACAGGCAGGATTTCGCTCGGGCTTCAGTACCAATGACCACCTACAAACTCTTAAAACAGTCATAGACAAATGTAACGAGTACAGGAAACCACTTATCCTTGCCTTCATCGACTACGAGAAAGCATATGACTCGATACGAGTGGTGGTTGATAGAACGAGCCCTAGCTAGATGCCGCATCGATGAAAGGTATTTACAAATCCTCAGTCACCTCCATCAAAACACAACTGCCTGTGTCTCCTTGCACGAGAAAACCGAGAAATTCCACCTACAGAGGGGTGTCAGGCAAGGAGACACAATATCACCAAAATTATTTACCCTAGCACTAAGAATGCATATTCCAACCGATGCAGTGGACTAGGAAAGGGCTGATGATAGATGGAGAGAGACTGCCAAATCTGAGGTTTGTTGACGATCTGGTCCTAGTTTCGGAGAGCGTCGAGGACATGGTGACAATGCTAGAGGATTTAAAGGTGGATTCCGAGAAGACCGGTTAAAATGAATATTTTCGGGAGCGCACACAATGAAACATCAAGTTAACGAACCAACTGTTTATTTTCGGCCTACCCGCAACTTATAATAATCACACAGATACCACAGGGAAAACCAAAATAATGAATATTCCAAAACATTCCTGAAGTCACAAACTGCCAGCTTCCAGTGGAGAGAGTGACTGAGTATATATATTTAGGGGTCTTAGAGTCGTCATGCCCGTAGGTACTAGCTTATGGTACGGAAACCATAACTCTTACGCAGGAGTCCGCTGAGAAGTTCCGAGTCACGCAGAGGGGCATGGAGAGAGCTATGCTCGGGATCACCCTACGAGACCGGAAACGGAATGGTTGGATTCGAAGAAAGACCAAAGTTAGAGACATTATGGCCGTAATAGAGCAAAGAAAGTGAAGATGGGCGGGGCACATTGCGAGAATGGACACGAACCGCTGAACAAGACGAGTCCTAGAATGGACACCCAGAGCAAACACCTGAGGGCGCGGAAGACCACCACAGCGCTGGGTGAACGACATCCGATGACACGGAGGTCGAGATAAGTCGGGCACAAGATCGACAGGAGTGGAAGAAGAGGGAAGAGGCCTACATCCAAGATTGGATAACCAAAAGGCCACCATGATGATGATCTTTATTCTACAAAGACAAAGAGTAATTTCTTTTGACATGGTGCCGTAGAATTATTTCCCTAATCTTGTTCTTCAGAATTCTCTCTACTGTGGTCGTGCATGGTTTACGCAGATAGGGATAATGTCGGAATGATGAACAATAGGGAATTGGTCACTTAATTACAATGTACATCCATACTATTGCTGACTAAAACGACTAACCAAAAAACTAAGGCCTTCCTACAAATGGCAGTCCAGCCGTCAGTTGTGCTTAGTTAACTACTTAAACATAGTTGGTGCTTAGCGTTACTTAACGACTATTGGACGGGAAAAAAGCGGACCTCTTGTGGCGAAACTAAGTCGAAACTACTTAACTATTAACTGTATACGCCTTTGAAGTCCGTATGGGTCGTGGTATCTTCATACTTGGGTGGCGGAGTGATTAAATTACTTATAAATCCTCACTGCATGTGCCGTTTATGTTCTATAGCTAGGTCGCTAGTATATAATATTGGAACTTTTCTGCTAAACATAATAATATTTAAATAATTACGACGCTTATTATAATTTTTTCTTTAATTACTTAGACAAGGATCCTGCATACGCCACGACAAAATATTGTTGCTGAGCAAACACAGCGGACTATCTTAGAGGTGGCCTTTAGACAAATAAGGCGAGGGGGGTAATGACTGATCTTTGCGTTATGCTCGTGAATGGGTACTACTGGTCGTCTTGCTGACCATCATTTTGTTATTGTTACCAATAGTTACCTACCTGTTCATTTATTTTACGTCGACGGTCCTAGGTTATCATATAGGACCTCGATTTGTTGTAAGTCGGGTCGTAACAGCTACGTGAACATAACCCAGCATTGCATATGTAAGCTATCACGCCCTTTATAGTAGGAGCCTTTTATTTTGGTATTAGTTATGCTTTGTTTAAATTTGTAATTTTTTTTTTTTTGCTTGAGATAAGTTTTCATTTTATTGGTTGGTATATTCGTACGGCCAGCTGACATTATGATAAATTATTTAATTAATGTTCTGTGTCTTTTAATGGTAATTAGTTTGCCTACCTGTGTATAGAATCAAGTCTATGTAACTAAACAGACAGCTGTGCTGCTGAGGAGTTGCGCCACTTCTTCTTCCCAGCTAATGTACTAGGAAGTGGTGAAGGGCGGGCGTTTTGCTCGACTGTCTTATGAAATTTTGACGTTCGAAAGTTGCTGAATCTCAGCCTAATTTGAGTAAATGACTTTTGATTTTGATTAGACTGTTGCAGGCTGGCTTTGAGGAGATTCTGCGCATGATGCTTCCGATGATCTTGTATAACAATCACAGGACGAAAATTATGTTCTTTGTTGAAATTACTAGACGGTGAATGAAAATAAAAATTATTTATTTCTTCCGTTCGTATCCGAATTCAATATTGATTCAGCGACGAAGGTACTAAAAAAAGTACAAGTTCAATACAAAACAGTTTTAAGAATCCTACGAAAGCGGTTTTAAAATACTCTTTACCTTAGCATTTCAGGGCATAAACGTTCCCAATCTTATAAAATTTCATCTTTCAGGTACCCGAGCAAAAGTTAGGGTTTTAATAAATGATAATATAAACGCTGCCAGACCTTGGAAAGGCTCTATGGACGCATATACATATTTTGAGGTCAGGTAATTCAGGGTTGGTGAAATTTAATTTGTTATTATAAAACGCCTCATTGGGCTGGCGTCAACATTTCTGGGTGTTATTTGGAGGTTTTATTTACACTTTTGAGCAAAAATGCCAACGTAATATAGGATAGTTTATATACAACAGTTTTAGTATATGCGAAACCCGAAACACGTATCTAGTATTTTTATGTAAAGAATCTATGAAGAAAATTTCGTAAGCGTATCATGAAAAATCACAAAGTTATAATAAGCTTGTTATGTTACCTAGTTGTTTACACGAGCATGGTCACAACGCGGCACGGCTCCGCCCGCGCGTCCAGCGTCGTATTGTGGTCATTGATAATAATGGCAGTAGGTACCTACTGCCTAATTATATTTTTTTTTGTGGAGTTTATTTTGTACAACATTATTTTTAGTATATGCGAAACCAGAATATAGTTTGTTCAGAATAAGTAACTATTGGAGGTCGCATATTTATGTATGCACTGGCCTGTGAGAATAATCGTATTTAACACATGTCTGTCAATGGTTTTGAATTAGCTTGGTTACGGTTTTTTATGTTCTAATACAATTGTAACTTGCGTGTAAAAATATTGTACCACCAATGAATATTATACTCTACCATCTGTAGCGTAAAACCGCTACGGTTAAAACCTCTTCCAATCCTAATCCAAACTTTTCAATAAAATTTTTCCTTCATAGTTGTTATTCTCATTTGAACTAGGAATCGGTGAAAAATCGTCGGATGTTTGCTTTCTGACGGTGTCACTACGTTTTTGGGACTCGATACGTGATGGTCGTCCTTATTTTTTTTTGTGATTATTGAAATTATAAAGTGTTTGTCTAAGGTGTAAGCCTAATAATATCTTATGTGGAAAACAAAGTATAATAGCACGAGTATATCTGTGTATTACCTAAGTGTGATTTTTTTTGTTTAATTTGGTATGTATTGTCGTCTTTTTTCTTTTCGATCTATTTCACTCTAGATTCATAATCAATCAAAGATTCAGCTTGTATCGGTGGTCTGAAGTTTCTTTTTTGTTTAGATCCCGTTTACAAGCCAATTTTTGGCTCCACCCTACTGGCAAGCGACGTCGGTTACCGACGACGGAGGTCGGGGCGCTCTCGCCCGAAATCCGAGCACATCACATGCCGAGACGTCCACCTCTAAGGATTGAGGCGTGTATGAAGTAGACGCAGATTCCGCAACTCTGTGGCTCCGTGATTTCTACGTTTCACCCGACAGACGTGTTCAGCTGTCCAGGATTTATCCGAGTTTTCGCAGCAAGAGCTTTATTTTAAAAAGTGCACCTGATTTAAATATTTCCTTTCAAAAAATTCTGATGTAAAAAACTCGACAACTTTCTAACCTAAGGCCTATCAAGACGCGTTTGATTCCCTTAGTGTTTTTGTAATTAAAATTACCTTTATTGCTTATTCACCATACTTTTGAAAGTTACCAGAGCTGTAGAAAAAAACCAAAGGAAAATTAAAAGAAACAGTGGCGCCGCATATACGTCGGGTCTAGGGAAGAATAGACCTGCTGCAAAAAAGTGCAGCAATGAACCATGCCACTTAAAATTTGACAGTGAAAAGCTTTTATATTCTTTCTGGGGCTTAAGGGTCTGAGATTTTTTGTCCAAAAACGTAACTGTAACTGGAGCTACAGGATCACGTGTTAAAATTCTAGAAGAAAGTGTATAACTGCAGTACAGTTTTAAAGTCAATTCAGATATAATTTTAATGTGCCTTGGGCTCAATTTTAAATGTTTGTGATTTTAAGTTTTTTTAAATAAGTATGTTCAGATTTATGAATAAAGTTTATTTTTATATTTATGCTTATTTTACTTTTCAAACAGAAAATATTGAGTAATTACTACCATTTGCTTATTTTTTCTAGATTGTAGATAAAACTGGTTTATACTTCTACTTTGAATTCAAACACCTCTCAATATTAGTCACAAGGCAGAAAGACGTATGAATTTTTTAAATCACGTAAATAACGTTAGTTTTGATGGGTTCCCACGTTCCTAAATTAAGTCACCAAATTGGTATAACTATTAATTATTAAAGAAGAAGGATTTTACGTCCATAATTATATTAATATTTGGGGGAATTTTAACGGAGTTTTAACGTATAGTCGTCATGCCAAATAGACGTATTAACCAAAAACTAGTGTTATAGGGGGAATGAATACCTTAAAGTCAAGCATCCCATATTTACTGTGGTGTAAATATATAGCTACATGCAAAAACACAACATACTGGCTCAATCACAAGAAAAGTTATTAAGTTAAGTTTTTTGTCTCTCCTGAAAAGTAGGGGTGTTTTGTGGACGCCCCTATGGTTTGAGACCCGCCGTATATTCTTTATTGTACACCACAAAAACACACTACAAAAAATACGCTATAAAATATACGTAACTTATAGCTTTCCACGATCTTTTCCAGGCAACCATGGAATGGACAGTGATTAACCTGGACATAAAATGGGGACGTTGTTGGTGCAAATAATATGTTTACAAATATAATAAAATAGATACACAGATATATAAATATCCTAAATAAGAAATACATACATACAAAATATATACCTCAGGAATTAAAATAAAAGACTATAGGTACAGAGATTTTTACAGTTTGATACGAGAACAAGATCACAACGACAAGTAATGTTTCTTTACGAGTCTTGATGATGATGGGACTCCCTTTTCCGCACGTAGACTCCCATTCGGTCGGTTTGTGCGTGGTTTACGAGTCTTTTAAACACATATATAGAGTTTAATTTCAACTGGCAATGCATTCCACAAATGACCGGCCTGGACAGTAAAAGAAAGGTCAAGGTAAGTTCTAATAATTTTCACCACTCTCTTGTGAGAGTGGTGAAAATTCTGTTTCACCACTATCAAAAATACAGGTCCAATGGATGTTCCTGAAAAATTAGGCTATCAAATGCAAAAAATACTTCCACTGTATTGGGTCTTATTATTAGTTGTATATTAAATTTTATTACTTATAATACATTCAGGTAAACGAATACCGATAACAAGCTTAAGAAATAAATTTCATCACATGACAACACACAATAGTAAAATTCTGCTTAATTTTAATAAGGAATGTCATGTCATAGCAAACTGTCACATGGCAAGTTCAAGGCGTATTTAAGCAACACAACACATGACAACACAGTTCCAACTAACCAAAATATTTTATTTTAAAGATCCTTTTTTTACTATAAAATACGATTATCCATTCATTTAAGATTGTTTAATAGCTTTTAAGCTAATACATACATGTATATTTGGCAAAAGAAAACATAACTGTCAACTCCTACAAAAAATTTCGTTAGCTTTCCAATGCCGCATGGGTATAAATGAACACATTTTGCCAAAACGAACCTTTCACGTTCTGAATACCCCATCAAAAGCCACATCCAGTCGTCAAATCCCATGATTATCGAGAGTTTCGGGAGTATTCGTTAGGTATGCACAGCGTCGGTTCTCGGACGCCCCGCGACTGACAACTTCGTATCCATTATTTTATACAAATTGAAATGTCAGCAGGCTGATTTGACTATCGTGTTTTCCAGATGGTAGAGCCAAGTTTTCCTTCTACCGGACCGTGTCGGAAATTTCGACGAGATTTTGACACTGCATATGACTTAATGGGTTGCCCTTGAAGTTTGAAAAATATGTGTAGTGTTGTTTTGGTTGCTATATTTATTAAAACACCACCACTAGATTAAGCCTGATCGTATAGATCGAGTATTTCGTATTGTTCTTGTTTAAATATCGTCTCTTGTGTGAGCAGAGGCAAGCTTAGTAAAACATATTTTTTCATGACAAGTATTCAAATAACAACTTTGTTCCACTATAACGCGGCGTTTTATTTTATAATACTTAAAGTTGTGTCGTTCTTCTTAACTTTACTCATAAAAGCCTTTTATAACATAAATACTTAATGGTTTTACAAAGTTTTTAGAAGTACCTACGTAATTTTCTAAGATCGCCCAGCTAAGTGTATACAGAGTCACCAAGAAACCCGTTTTATATTATTTTATTCATAGGTGTGAAATAACTTGTTAATATTGCTTAATTTGGAAATAATTAGACATTTCCTTTGTAAAAATCATATTCAAAGCCATTATCAATTTTCGCATAACAAAACAGCAGTCTCGTCTTCGTATGTTTACTTAGTAATTACAATCTTTAAATACCTTTACAACTTAGAAAATTAAAATTATGTCCATAATCGAAAATCCATCAAATTGTTATAGAAAAAGTTAATCAAAGTAAGTAAGTAGTAATCAGTTAGTTCTTCAAAATGTATTACCGTCGTCTTGTTTCCGTCTATAGGTTTACTCGTCCATTTTACAGATTGAAAATCGTACATAACAGTTTGATTTTATAGTTCCGCCGAGTGGACGTAACTGATATATCTTACAATTTTTAAGGTTCGAAATTGAGGTGGAAATATGATCGGCTTTAAGTTAGCTGAGAGCTGAAGGTTTATGAGATATTTGGAATTACTGTGCAGTGTTTTCAGTAGACAATCTGTGCTGGTTCTGATTTTCCTATACTTAGCGTTGACAGCTTTCTGGAACCCTGTGCCCCATCATCTCGAGTCTAAGATTGTATAATTATAGTGACTAAATTATTGTCCGTGTATTTATAATAAACCTTTAAAACTATCAATCTAGCTCTCTTATTTTGGAAGTTGAATACTGTAGTTATTAGTTATTAATACTAATGAGTAGTTTCAACACAAAAAATTACAAAAACGAAAGAAGATATTAGTATCTACATAAAACAGCAGGGAATGATTTCATAATATGAAACATCTTAGAAAATGTTGCGAGTAAATTGGTAAATAATATAAAAAAAAACAATGACGAGCCACCTTTTACCGAGAAATTCTTAAGAAAAATACATTTGGAAATAAAACAGGAATAACAGAATAGAGAAAGACAATAATGTTTGCACTCCTTTTATTTTCTCATCACTTGGATTTAAAGCAATGATCCACGATCAAATTCTTACAAATACAAACTATAGTTAGGTATATAAACTTAAAGGTAACTGTACATTTTTCTTATGATCAGACTCTTATGCATTATCAATATCATGGGTTTAAAATTAAAACGAAGTTTTTATTTTGCCAGAAAGTTTATCGCGAGGTCCTTACAAAAATCGTCCGTAGGAAATGAACAATAAAGCTCCACAAGAAATCATGATCACAATTTCACAAAAAAGTGGATTTATCTTACCATAACGTGTAAAATCTGCTATTACATGGAAATTGACAATACATAAATGCTGTAACTTTCTAATAATTTAATTATTATATGTCTTATTAGTTTCTAGAATCGAGTTTCAAGGAAGGTCTCAACACTATGAAGAACCTTATCTCGTCTTATTATCATCGGGCACTCAGAATTCGAACAATTTGTCGATGATTTTTTTAATTCAATCATTGGTCAGAAAATGTAATCAATTGTATCTTTGTAATACATCTTTCGTCGTATACTATATAATGTTCATAATTAAAATGCAAATATGGGGATATAAATGTCAAACTTATTTATTAACAGCTATAAAATTGATATGTTAGACATTATCTTCTTTGTAAATGCTAAAATCGAGTCTAGGCCGACACTTAGGCAATCTTTACTTTCACACATACTTTTTCCTTTGCTTATAGAAGGTAAGCTGTAAGTGCTTAATTACAAAAAAAAAACATAGTATTACAAGAACAAAACAACATTGAAGAAAAAAAGTTACATTATACGAAATAGGTAAAACATTTACGTAGTGAAAAAGTGCTAGTTCTGAAATTGGTAGGTTTAAACTAGGAGCTTTAATAACAATATTACCTATGCATGAAACGTAATGCGTAATTAAATAGTGGTACATACATTAATGCTGAAAATTGGATACAGAGTGAATTTTATACAATCGTAATAATTATGTGTTTGATCAATCAAATCTATGTATTTATGGTATTTTGTAAAACTTGGCATTTAACCTAGCCTCATGACTCACCCATAAAAAATCGAAATCTACAAAGCGGTAAATTCAGTAGAAAAGTTTGATAAAGGAACAGTCAGTGGGTCTTTGTCTACATTTTTATCAGCATTAGCATCTGGAAGTGACCAGGTTGAACTACCAGCAGCTGTGATTCTGGGACCCATATTATCATAAGCAGATTTTAAGAAACACGTTCTACTTCTTCTTGGGAGTGTGGCACCTCCTCCCAAGAGGTCCGGGTACTCATCACCATGCCCAGCTACTTGGACAGAAATAAATATGTTACCATATGGAGCTGGTAGAGCAAACTCTGCAGGAGGTGGAGGAAAAGAACCAGGTGGTCCTTCTATCGTGATTTGTACAGGCTCTAAGCATCTTGCATCGTCAGACTCCATAGAGATGGATCTATCCAGCATTTCAAAGCCGTAAGCAGAACCTAAGTCTCCACTTGTTCTGTCACAACTAACTGCTAAAGAAGTATCCAATAGTTTCTTTTCTTGATCAGTGAAACTTTTACTCGGCGGCACTCTTCGACGCTTAGTTTTCCAGCAAACACAAGCTGATATAAACCCTGCGAAGGTCATGGTTAACAGTGAACCACCTATTAAAAAAAACGTTGAGTAGTCGGGTGCCACTCGCGCCGTCGCTGTCCTAGCTTTAGGCAGGAACAGAGTGAGATAAGCATTTGCCTCTCCTACAGGACTTTTAGCACTACATTTCCACTCTCCCGATAAGTCACTAGTCACATTTGTAATAGTCAAATTGACCCACTGCGCACTTTTATTTAAGATATCATCATTATATTCGTCAAAATGTTCTAACTGGTACTTATTGATCATAATATCACTGTGTTTCTCCGTACTGTTGTTTATTTCTATGTGGTGAAATGACCACGACACTGTAGGTTTTGGGTCTCCTCTGATAAAACAGCCGAAAGATATTTCAGCTCCAGTCTCTGTTCTTATAACTGTTGGTGATGATGTTGCAGAAGGTGGGCAAACAAAATCATCCCTTTTTAAAACTCTCCATGACATTTCTGCTTTCTTTTCTGGTCCTCCACAAAAGACTTCCTCATTCCCTAAATTACTATTTAGAAACCAGTCGTGGAACTCCCGTAATCGACAATCACAGTACCAAGGATTGTCTGATAGTGTTAGAGTTTTTAGCACCGGGAGATTGAAAGTGTCTTGATGGAGATATGATAGTAAGTTTTGATGTATGTTTACGGTTTCTAGCGCTTGAAGATTAATAAATGCAAACGGATGTACTGTTCGAATTTTACACCGCGATATTTCCAGTTTCTTTAAATGTTGGAGAAGAGGAAATTGCTCCGCGACTAAAACGCTCATGGGGTTATCGTTAAGAATTAACAACCTTAGTCGCTCAGCACCTTTGAACGTGTCAGGTGATAGTTGGAGGAGTTGATTTTGGGACAGATCCAGTTCTATCAATATCCGTAGATCGCGGAACGCATTTGCATGTAGTGATTGCAAACTTGTTAAACTGAGGTTCAAGCGTTGAAGATTTAACAGACCTATATTCACGAAAGCGTCTTCTTCTAGCTTCTTTAAAGGATTTCCGTGTAGGTCTAAGACTTGAATGTCTGCGGCTAATTTTGGAAGTTGTTTCAAGCCTACCGAAACACACGAAGCAGTTTTCTTTCCTGAGGACCATTTGCAGTGGCATTCTGCTATAAGAGCGCAGTTGAGCCAATCGCTTCCAGCCTGTGCGAGGACGAGAATGAATGTCAAGTATCCGCTCCATGCTCGAATCATATCAGTCTGGCTTTTGTTTACCTGAAACGAAGAGAATTTACATTAAGTTGTGGATAAAAAATATGTAAAGGCGGGTCTCATATGTATAATTTTTCATGGTGGTGTATTGAGGCAGAAACGACGACCATAGCTAAATAAGCCACCCAGAACCCGTATCACATTAATCATGACGTTAAAACATTCGGGTATCAGATGTGGAAATATCCTTTTCCATTTTGACTTCAGATTGGAACTTCGCAAAGTTAGATTAGGAGAGTAGGCGGTTCAATGCGGGCCGCTTACAAAATAGTGAAGCCTCGAGATCAGATAATATGGTAACTTGTACGCAAATTAGACATATTTATTCTATAGATCGGTTGGATTTTACGCGTACTGGAGCAAATGCTCACGTACTGGAGCAAATGTGAGTTTCACTGTTTTTTTCTGCAATAATATTAAAAGATTAAGTTTATGTTTACAGGATACTTTGCATTACGTACCTACCTACGTAAAATTAATTAATACTGGTATATAATAGTATAGCTACATTAATTCGACTGTTTGGTTGCACTGACATAGGATAACGTGACGCAAAAGAAGTTGATCAGAGTCATTAAACAGGGTGGAAAAAATCAGTGAGGCCTGAAGGGAAACCACTTTAAATCCTTAAATCCGTAATCCTTAAATTTAATTTAAAATAATCATTCCTTTATTTATAAAAAGAAACAAAACTGCAATCACAGATTTCTCGACAAGCTTTTCTAAACCGGGAATCTAACCAGCTAAAAAAGAAGCACTCGCTATTTTATTTCACTAGTCGATACAGTCATTGTTAAGTATAAAATTTCTCCAAGAAACATTAGGTCTTACACTTGTCTGTCATACAAGTCCGTATCCATGAAATCTAATATTTAATACACAAGGGTTTAATCAACATTAGATACCTAGTTTCACTTTCAACAACAAATCTATTATTTACAAAAAGTCTTATGAGACTGTGGAAGAGCTAAGGGTTGAACATACGACACAACACTTTGCAGAAGGCTATACGAAATGAATTGAAGGAAATACAAAATTTGTTTATCCGTGACGAGGGACCTCATGTCAAATAGCTTATCAGTTAAATTATTAAAGTGTTACAAAATTTAAATTTTAAATATGTAGTTAAAGTATCAATGTTTTGCTACGTCATAATTTTCTTTCATGTTTACGTGTCCTGCATATAAGAATTGATGATAAAATAAAATTAATGTTAAGACCAAATGTTAATTTGAGAGATTTTATCCTAAACAATAATCCTATCGATTAGTAGAATAAAGTAGCGAGTGTTTATTTTTATTTGGTTCGATTCCCGGTTTAGGTAAGCATGTCGAGAAATCTGTGATTACAGTTTTGTTTCTTGTTAAAAATAAAGGAATGTTTCCTTTAAGTAAAATAATCTATGAATAGGATTTAAAGTGGTTTCCCTTCAGGGCCCATTGATTTTTTCGATCCTGTTTATTAAAGCTTTGCAGATGGGTGGATCTTTTTATGATAAAAATGTAGTAAGCATGGATACTTGTGTATCGAGTTTTACGTGATGAAGACTGGCAAAAAATAATTTTCAATGCTATGAGATTATTTTTTCGCCATTGTACTAGGTACCACCCTATCTGAAATTACAGAAATTCAGGCATCGTCAAATTGGCACCGCTCAAACTATGTGAAAAAGAACTATAATACTGAGCATGCTGCCAAGCAACAACAGCATAAAACATAATAGTTTTTTGTATTACTGAGGACACATTAGTCATGAAAATATAACATCTACAAAAAGTTCACTCATTCGTGAATAAAGCTAATAAAACGATTACGTACCCCAAAGTGTCTAAAGAGCCTAATTTATAATTAAGTACACTATTTACAAACGAAGGGACGGAACACTATTGTATTCAAACAGCAACCTCAACCTTTTAATCATAAACTGTGACTGACCTTCGTTCATTTAAATTATATTCATTATTCCTAAGCACTAGTTAAATATTAATAAAAGGTGGCATTTGAGGAGCTAGTTTTTTGCAATACATATTTTAACCAGATTACGGTGAAGCCCAAAATGAGAGTAATGTTTTTGAATCGAGTTAAGAGAGAAAAGTAAATTGTTTAATAAGTATTGGATAGTTCATATAGATTAAATCATACAGTTGGAGAAAATCTATCAGTTATTTTACACTAGCTATTGCTAGCAGCTTCGCCCGCGTGGAGGTCAAAAATAATCCCAAGGGAACGTAATATCGGGATAAAAAGTATCATCTGTGTTGTAGCGGCACCACAGAAAAATACTTTGCAACAAATGTCTTAAAACACAAAAAGAGAAGTGGCGCCATCTACAATGCCACATGCGAACTACGCAAGACTCACGTCACACAAAATCCTGCATCGCGCAATCAGAGTTTACCGCGCGACTCGCATAGGTACAACATCCCGACATCAACCGTCGGGCAGTTCCACCAGACACAACACCCGTCTGGTCGGAGGATCCTTCCTTTTCTATAGGGTATGAGTGAACTTAACACCCTCACCCTCATGCCTCTATAGTGTTATTCCGGTTTACAAACTCTGTGCCAAATTTCATTCAAATCCGTTCAGCCGTTTTAGCTTGATTAGAGTAACTAACATCCATCCAAACATATAAACATACAAACTTTCACATTAATTTATAATTAGTAGGATACCACTTGTACTTCGTCATTGATCAGAGGTTATATTACGAATGGGAAACCCAGAGTAAATAGATATGTTACGACCACAAACGGAATATAAGGTTTTGCTCAACGATGTGCCTGCAATATTCGATCGGGGAGGGCATAACAAACATGATAGTCTTCACTCTTTTAGGCATTGCAACGTTACATAACCCAAACATTCCGTTCAAATCTAAGCTTGGGTGAAACAATGTCGTTGCATTTATTATACGTAGGTCTATCTCTAGACGATATGATGACAGGTGCCACTACTTCGTCTAGTTACACGTTGAGGCCTTCACCCTACTCCAATTATTCCGTCCCAAAACTCCGCCTAACATATCAACAAAGGGTAACAAACGATTGTACTAATTAATATTGGGCACTTAACCTCAGTATCGGCGCCTATCTGTTCTGTACGTGGCTAATGAAGAGTTTTGTTAATTAAACGGGGTCAAAGGAAATTCTAGGCAATATAGTATACACAATTATGTTACAGATATTATGATTTTAACTTTCGCAACCAGCCACCTATTACAGGTTCACATATTTTTACACGCTTTATATTAGCTTCACTTGTATGTTTGTAACCGACTCCTTTTTTTTGGGAAATCATCAAATAACTTCTCCCCCTCTAGGTGGAGCAGGAGGGCGTGTCAGACTTTTACTGACTAAAACCCACCCGTGTTCCCTCAGTTGCCTGTGTGCCAGGGGCTGCGGTATCTCTATCGAACAACCCGCACCCCTGGCAGAACCGACTCCTTAGGGCGCGATTTTGACCCACTTTAAACGGTCAGATTTAATTTAAGCTTTGTAAACTTATCGAGGACCGATGACAATTCAATTATTAAAAAAAAATAGAGAAAAATGAAAAAAAAAATGAAAAAATCACGCTTTTGTAGTTAGCAGAACTAAAAAATAGAAAATAACTTAATTCAATTAAAAAGCGTGGAGTGCTTGACATTAATTGATTATAAAAATACCTCAAAAAGCACCCCACGCTATTTAATTGAATTAAACTATTATTTTTATTTACTATGTTTTGAAAGCTTGGATGTTGTTTGAACTCGTAATCTAAATTATTTTAAAGGATCAGACATAAAATCTCGTCACAAGAATCAGCTATAATTATTTCAATAAATCTGTCTAGACATTTCCCAACTATATTGGAGTCGGCTTCCTATATTTTTATGCGAGTGATCTATAATGTACTAGGAATTCTCTATTTATCAACTTCGTGTGATTCCAGACTAATAACGATCATTATATTATTATTTAACAACAATGAATTCAAACTAAATAAATGTTGACAGGAAATTCATATATAAAAAAAAAATACAAAAAGTTTTATTGGCACAAAGGGAAAGGTGATGGTTGACCGACAGTAAACAAGTTAAGTTAGTACATAACAATTTTCGTTAAGCATTGACCCCCAAACTAAGCAAGGCTTGTTTCTTGGGGGACAGAGTGCGAATGAGCAGAAAATGATATATCGAATACAGGGCTAGTTAAGTAAAGCGTATATGATGTTGTGTCTGTGCGTGTGTATTTATGATTGGAAAAGTTCGATAAATGGACTAAAGATTTGACTACACACAGGCAACTGAGGGAACACGGGTGGGTTTTAGTCAGCAAAAGTCTGACACACCCTCCTGCTCCACCCAGAGCGGGAGAAGTTATTTGATGATTTCCCACCCAACAAAAAAAACCCCTCGCATGTCAAGTGTACACCATGTGTTCCGATAAAAATAGAATTTCTATTGCATTTGCTAATTAGAACCGCGATGGAGCCCTGATAAATCGAGGAATGTTTAAAACATTAACGAATATTTGGTGTATTCGGCGGCTAAAACCTGTTTCTCACTCTGTAAACATAAATCTATCGTGTGGCATTTCGGAGTAAGGTACAGTACTTAACTAAACACTTTAGATGAGACAGACAAGCGGTAGAGACATGAATCATAAACATGTAACACTTCTCTTTATTACTATATTTCTTGGATAATAAGTCTGTTTAGACGTAGGTTCAGATGCTGAATTTAGAGAGTCCCGTATTAAAGATTTATTTGTAGTGCCTGAGATTTATCACTTATTTATTATAATAAATATCACTACATATTATGAAACAAAGTCCTCCACCGCGTCGTTTATGTCTGTCTGTTCGCGATAAACTCAAAAAGTACTGAACGGATTCTCATACGCCTTTCACCAGTAGACACGAGTGATTCATGAGGAATGTCTATGTACATATGGTTTGTGTGTATTTATTAAGGTTTTGTTTAAATAGGTTAACGCGGGCGAAGCCGCTGGCAAAAGCTAATTTACAATAAACACACCAACAGCACAATCAATTGAATTGAATTGACATGAGGTATACAAACTATGTTTAGTACTAGCTTTATGGATCAAACAGTTGAACTGTACAAATGAAGATTCACTCATTACCCGTGGTCCTGTTGGGTCGACCCATTACCAGGTCCACGGGAATTACCCGTGGTTCCATGGCATTAGAGATTGATCCCGGACTTCTGACTATATCGATAGAAAATGAACACCATCAGTAGGTACGTACAATAAAGTTTACTCATTCATAAGTAAGTAAAATAATGCCATCCTTGGGATCAAAAAAACCCGGACTTCTGACTATTTCGATAGAAAATGAAAACCATCAGTTACATACAATAAGGTTTACTCATTCATAAGCAAATAAAATAATTCCATCTTTGGGAACCAAAAACTAATTAAGTCAAAATTACCATCTAGTGAAAATTTTGAAAATATAATTTTATAATTTATTATTGTAAATAATAGCTTTAAACGTTGCTTCTCTTTTAAGATAAAGTTTGTGTTTGATATTATTATATTTAGTATAATTTTGATATAAAATGTGTAAATTGACATAATAAAACTCCACTCTTTCCAGAGCAACACAATTTAGTTAATTATTTCAATGTAATATTAAAAAACATATATCTTAACTTTTTCTATGACATATTATGTTGTTGATATATTTTTTTATAAACTTTATTTATACACAAGTAAAACAATACTGTACAATAGTGTACTTAACGTCTGAGGGGCTGATATCACTGACTTCTTCTTCTTCAAAGGGTATACTTCTACCCAATGCTGAGTGTAGGGTACCAGCATCGGTAGGTACTGTGAATTAAAGATTTGAGTTTTGAAATTCACCAGTTGAAATGTTTCCCTCAGAGAGCTAACTGCAAGTGGCCAACTCAAAAATTTATCTCAAACCCTGCCAATTTGTTTAATTAGTAATCTTAAATGTAAGAGCAGTTTAAATCCTCACGTGACTAGTAAATGCTTTCACTTCATTATTATGTCTACTTTAAAGTAATTAACCATTTAATTAAAAGTTTTGAGGTCTAAGTTTTCTATAATTTTAACTAGCAAATCTTTGCTAAGCTTTACCAGTTGTGATAAGCTGACTTTTCACCGTTATGTTTATTTTATAAAAGCTACTTTTGACATTAAATGGGAGCTTGATTCAACTAAATCTATTTTTTTATAACTCCGCTTGTACTAATCGTTCTTCTTACATAAATCCCTAAACACTGCTACAGTATCTCCGGAAAATGACGTTCTAGCTGAGGCAACACGGCTAAATGTGGCGGCACCGTAACCGTAGTTCGGATAAGCCGAGTTTTGCGGTGGACCAGTGCCGACGTCGGGGATAGGCAGCTAATTGGGACTTTGAACCGGCACTCATAATGTATTCTGAGATATTAACTCGTGTCCAGCGACTTCGTTTGGGTTTGCCAATTCTGGGCAGAGTTAATTACGTACTTGTTTATAACAAATTAACAACGATGGGGTGTAGAGTTGGCAACGGAGGAAAACATTTATTGAAAACTTTGTTGCTGCATAGTGACATATATCTTTCGAAAAAATAAAATTTGCTTGTGATTCTATATTTCTATTCTAAATGAGAGATCTGCATTATTAATTCACAAGACCAAAACCCGACAATCAGAATTTCAAAGGTGTATGTGTATCAAGAGTAAATTTCTACATCAATGTTTGCTTTCAAGTTTAAGGGAGCAACACATCAGACGGTTAATTCCCACTTGTCTCGTTGAGAAGTTATAATGATGGCACATTACACTTACATGTGTATATCAAAACTGTTAAGGGCCGTCATAAACAGTTAGGTTCTCTCAATCATGCAGCTAATATTATTTATTTATGTAGGCGACACTAATTAATGTGTATTTATTTTCGTTCCTTTAAAATCAACTCTATAAAAATGTTCAATGCTTTTTTGCTTTTCGCCATTTTACTGTTTCAGTCTACTAAAAAGCAAAACTTCAGCAGTGACCATCCCCAATGGAGTATTTCTAAGCCAATAATTGAAAGCATAGATCATACATACTATACCCTGACCCATTTTAAACCTCCAACTTGGCCATAATAGCGCATTGAATCTCAGACATCGAGGTTATATTCAATTTAATGGCCAGTCCTTTCAAATTTCTGCAATGATCTATTTGCATTAGTTGGTTCAAGATATTTGAGTGATAAAGCGTCCAATGCACGCTGTGTGTCTTTGATAGCCAGTTCTGCATGAAATCTACGTCAACTTCAGTCCACATGATTAGCATACGAGTGTGGTTGCATGCTAAAACTACCTCAGTTTAAAAGTTGTTGTAAACACCAACTATACCTAAATTATAGGGGTATGTTACATCCACTCCCTAAACAAATTTAGTTAGCGCTGGCGTTAAACTAGAAATTTACTAAAACTGAATTTAGCTTAATGATGAAGCATGAACTCGAGCGGCTAAAAACTAAAACTAGTTATTGTTTAGTCTAGACACACTATGAATATTTAATCTTTAATGTATATTGGACATTACTAGCTGAATATATTAAAGCTCCTAAATTATATAGAACTCTTAAATATTTAAGCTATTACCACAATTTTAAGTCGTTAATTAAACTGAGATTATAAAAAAAATGCTAATTTGATTCTAAAAAGTAAAACAGGCTGCATGTGTGTAAACAACTCTATGAAAATCAGAATTCCACGTTTTTATGGCAAGAAGAAATCTGAAAAAAAAATATACCTGCCGATATCTTTCTTGAAATTATCTTATTATGTTAATCTTTGAAATATAACTTGTTGTTAATGACAACAGTTCCTAACTAAAAACGGTTACAAGTATTTTCAAATTACCCTCAGATTTTACTCCGGCACAACTGCAGTACCTATATAAAACAATAAAACGTAGGCAAACGTGTTGAAATCCACACGTTCACAATAAAGTCGGACGTGCGTAATGTCTTGAGAATATAGATAGATAGCGCAGTCATGCGATCGCAGTCACACTGGCTGAAATGTAAGACATGAACCTTCACTGAGAGACTGACAGATGATTAAACTATATTCAAAACGTTCAGTGGGAATAATAAGTTTGTGGAAAGAGTTGAGTTCTGTGGTAACACATACCTAAGATATGGAAATTTAAAAGGAATGTAAAGACAACACAGTCAATGGAAAATCCTACTAAATAAATATGAACGTTTGTATGTTTAGATGTTTGGATATATTAAGATAAAACGGCTAAATGGATTTGGGTGTAATTTGGCACACAGCTAATTTGTAACCTGGAAAAAAAACATAAGGTAATTTTTATCCCGGTAATACCTACGATACGGCGAAGCCGCTGTCTAAAGCTAGTAGTAAATGAAAACCAATTAATACTAAGTAGCAACCATTACGTACAATTCTGTATTCCTCCTATGTACACGCAGTTAATACGACAAGGCGCCGCATACAAACGATTATTCAATTTTCTTTACAAAAGAAAAAACGTGAACGTTATTATCCGTTATAATTATGTCTGAATAATAAATACTTAACCTAAATTACTATCACCCCCGAACGATTTCAGCCTGTATATTTATCGAAATCTTAGGAACAAATAGGTACGCGACGCCTGCAGCCAAGGCAACGGTTGCAAAGGCTGCGTCCCAGGAATTTGAGCTCCGCTGTCATTGTGATTATCGTGATTGAATATTGGCCTGATGGCCGAAAGCCTCGGTTAGTAATTAAGCGATTCGATCAAGGGCCGGTCTTGGGAACACAGTTCTCCTCGATACGGCTCGCATCATGAGGACGTTCCTATCTCTAGCCCTAACCACCGGTAGCTTGGATCCTGTTTCCGACATCGGTGGAAAATTATTTCATTACATTTCAAATATCTTTTTATTTTACTAAATATTTGAAAATGTATCTGATGAGGAAGAAAATGATTGAAAGACATAAAAATAATGCAATTCTCAGTTTTCCTGCCCAACCCTACGGGTAAACAAGGCGTGATGTTATGTTATGTAATTTCTCAGTTTTTTTCCTTCTCAATTTCTGCTGTCTTGTAATGCAAATTGAATAATAACGCCAAGACGCAAAAATCGTTATAGACTTATGACGATTCGAATTTTGAGAGTCACTGAGTAATCTATTGCTAAGGAGACCCTCACAAATCTGCTTACGACTTTCCAACAATGCCAAAATATGTTTTACCACCAGATCTTACGTGAGTGTATGCCACAAACATTGGTACCTGTACTCTAGGTAGACTCCGTGATGAGCCGTCACTACCGCATCAGCATCTTTTACAGTCTGTCAGTGTAAGCCTTTCACTTTAAGCCTACGGTTCTTTCTTATGAGACGTGAATTTCATGTGGCAAAGAAAATTAGTTCAAGGTTTTCCCGTAAAGAAAAGCATCTATCTATCGCACCTCATCAAACCAGACTACAATATATGGATTTTCCTAACCTGGGTCTCAGATAATTTTGTTATTTATAAAGCTGTAGTGTATACGTGAATTTGAGCCGGAAGCTGATCTGTTTGATCTGAAAAGATTGTGACAGCATTGGTCCTTTTTAATCCCTCGGTCGGACATGGTTCACCTTTATGACACAAAATGATTTTATAGGCTCAGCCTACCCTACCGTTCCATTTCATCCTAATCCTAACTAATATTATAAATGCAAAAGTGAGCTCGTTTGTTTGTTTGTTACGGCTTCACGCTAAAACGGCTAAACGGATTTGGTTGAAATTTGGCGTACGGGTAGACCATGACCTGGAAAAGGCTTTTTAACACGCTTTTATTAGCTTCAGTTGTATGTTTGGAAGCATGTTTGCAACCGACTTCTTTGGACTTGATTTTATCCCACTTCTAACGGTCAGATTTCATTTAAATTTTGTAGACTTATCGAGGACGGATGGCAATTCAATAATTTCATAAATTTGTTCCATAATGTAAAATAAATAATATCTAGTTTAAAAAACTAAAAAACACGCTTTAAAACCAAACTAAAAAAGGAGAAAATAATTTAATTCAATTAAAAAGCGTGGGGTGCTTGACATTAATTGATTATAAAAATACCTCAAAAAGCACCCCACGCTTTTTAATTGAATTAAATTATTTTCTCCTTTTTTAGTTTGGTTTTTAAAGCGTGTTTTTTAGTTTATTAAACTATTATTTATTTTCAATTTTTTAGTTCTGCTAACTACAAAAACATGTTTTTTTTCTCATTTTTTTTTAATTATTGAATTGTCATCGGTCCTCGACAAGTTTACAAAGTTTAAATGAAATCGGACCGTTTAAAGTGGGTCAAAATCGCGCTCAAAGGAGTCGGTTACATACAAACAAACAAACATACAAGTGAAGCTAATATAAAGCGTGTAAAAATGAAAAGTCACGCTTTTGAATAATTTTTAGTTGGTTTTTAAAGCGTGTTTTAGTCTTTTAATCTATTTTTTTTTATCAGGAGCAAAACCATGTATCATTTTTATAAACACACAGTACTTTTATTGAAATTTAAAAAAATCAAGTAGGAACACAGCAAAAAAATATGTCTGGAACTGCATTCTTATCACGCTCTTCTCGGTGCAGTGCAGTTGGTCGTTCTAACACAATATTAATGGGGGCGTCCCCTGGCCAGGTGCCAGGGGCGCATCGCCATGATTTAATTTCAAGCTACTGATGGAAGCAGACGGTAATATTGAATTAAACGCCCGCAGGTTCACCCAATGCTCAGTGTTTTGTTGGTACAACGCTTTAGTGGTATAAATTTGTTTTTGGTTTGTGATAACGTTATGATGCTTGTTATGCACTGTTTTATTGTGAACTTATAATTGTCTTGTAATTGTTTATGATTGTCGTGATAAATAAAACATCCGTTTATCCAAATCTACACTATACAAAAATAGTAATTTTAACAATTTTAAGGAGCGCCAAACACCAGGTGTATCGTCATCATACGGTCAGTATCCGTTTATGGCTCCAAAAATGTATAGTAAATTCAACATAAAGAACCACCCCGCACCGCCCGGTGTGTAATAAATCGTTAGAAGCAGAGTTATAATTTCCTTAGCTACGATATATTTTTCAAATGATTAATTTTAATAAATTACGTATTTTTTTTAAAGTAGGTTATTCTTGCTGTGTTTCCATGTTATAAAACATATTGTCCATATATCAGATGGTTTTTTTATATATCCCGTGGAAAAATACTACCCTAGGGGGTTTAGAATCACATTTATGCCGAGTTCATGGTTACAGTTTGCGCACAGGTTAAAATTTTACCTGTTTACACAACAATTTATGCTGTTTTATTTTTTATTGGATTGCATCCGGTCAGAGACCAAGTCTTTACTTTACAGAGAATTATTTTAACTGGCGACAAGAGACTCATGGCTCATAAAACAAAATTATAAACATGGACTTTCGCGGTCTGTATTCCAAATGACCATTTTTCATCATCATCATCATCATCATTTCAGCCAAAAGACGTCCACTGCTGGACAAAGGCCTCCCCCAAGGTCCTCCACTTCGACCGGTTCTGTGCTTCCCGCATCCAGTGGATTCCTGCGGCCTTCACAAGGTCATCGGTCACTATTTTTACGTTTGTTGATTTGTGCGCTTAGCGTATAAAAACTACTAAGTCAACGGTGATGCCAGCGTATTAAAACTAATTAAGTCTACGCTTAATGCTTTACCTAACTTGTTATTAGTGTGGTGTGAGCAAAACAATTTTCCCAGCCTTTTTATCTTAGCTACTAAGAACTTGTTCCGAGAATTGTAATTCGAGAACACTGCACACGTACAGTCTATCGGGTAGTGGGTCCTCATTTTATTTTTATTTCTAACTTAAGAACAGAGTAGATAAGGTTACAAGAAGAAACTAGAGGTGGGGTGAACCACAAGCACTAGTGTTACTATCCATTATTTTCGCTGAAAAATGTAACCTCCTTAGTGCTCCTAGTTACCGGGTAATAGAACTGAGAAACTATCCGGGTAGGTACTGGCTCGTGCAGTGTTTTAAATTGAGGCTATAAATTCAAGCTTACTTTTCTCTATCTATCAAAATCTAATAAAAAAAATCTTGGTTTTCTTGAGAAATAACGAAAGAAAGCACCCAAAGCTGCTTCTATTATTATATGAATACCTATTTACCAATTAGTATATGCAGATTAATAAATAATAATCATACTAATGCCAGCAAATTGTACTGGTGTATGTTGTTTATTTCATTCAAGTGATCATTAGGAAGCCCTAATGACCACTTAACATAAACGAACGGTCGCGAGAAAAGTCATTTCAATACTGTCAATATTATCGTGCTGAGCAAATGGAGTGGGATGCGCGCAGGGTGGATGTATCTATTTACTTGTTATTAATAATATTGGAAACTGCTTGTCTGCCTAATATTTTCGACGAACTTAATCTTCAAGCCTCATAAAAATCACAAAGAATGCGCAAACAGGAAGGGTTCTTATTGGCAGATGCTCCAGCATAACACCAAAAATAATAGTTTGTCATTTCAAAACTAAATAAACTTGCTCTAAAAATAAATTTTCTTGAGCAGAACCTGCCAATAAAACTAGGATGAATACGAAAGCAACGAGCAAAATATTAAAGTCTATAAAATAACCAAATAGTTCTAACTTTCCACTTTTCACAAACATTTCGTAGGTCAGTTGCCTCGCCGAAAGCACCAAGTCTCACAACTTTAGTATATTTTAGCATATTCCACGATAGTAAACAAAACTAATAACGCCGTCAAACGTTGAGATGAGAATATTGTTTACATAATTTCTATGCAACGCAATTTCCTTGCAGATGTGAGAATAAAATGTAATGAGCATGCCAGCTACTTATTTCGGAGCTAAAAGTCAGGTGGATGCAGTAGCTGTCGGACTTTGATAATATTATGTATATCTATACCATCCTGTATAAACAGAAAAGCGTAAGTTTTGCTGATGATGTTTTAAACTCTTATATAGTAGTAATAGCATCGCCGCGCAAAACTGGTGCAAACCGTAGCAACAATTGAAAAGACTTCATAAACAAAAAGCCATGTCAACAACAAAAATCCAGATAATAGTATTATCATTTTTGTTTTTTACTTAGCTAGCCTTACTTCACTAGCCTAAGGCTCAGTACACACACCTAATGTCCGAAGCCTGTCCGGCGGACGCACAAGTCGGACACGGTGAGTTAGTGTCCGACACTGAGATAAATCGACTGCGATCTTAGAAACGGAGTGCACGCTCCGAGAAATCTATTATTTATCTATTTGTTACATGAAATCAACTGTTCCGATGTGGTGTCATTGAATAAGGCTCTTTGTACATGGAACGGTTTCATAACGGTATAGACCGTTATAACCGTATAAAACGGTATAAAGCATATAAACCCCGCCGTAGAAAAAAGGCGTCCGTGTAAATGATTCCATAGTGATTCAATACTGACGACCGTGCCTCCACACGGCAAATAGACCGTAGTCACGGCAAGAAAAACATGTATGCATAAAGGGCCTAACGCTGTGTTATTGTGTGTATTAAATTGAGAGGTGTTATCTTTCTTTCAACCTTTACTTATTTGAACCCTATTCTTTATGTACACATGTTTAAATTATTGTCATAATTTATAGTTTTTATTGTTTCTAGATTTCAAAGTAAGTATCTTAAGAACCTTTTCACTTCTCATGCTCGAAAAGTACGCCAATATAGCCCTACAAAGCTGAACTAAAGTGACCACTTTAGTCCCTAGGGAGTAAAAAGTAATTCGTTTTTAATTTCCTTCATGTGACAAAGACAAAATCAAACAGCCAGTAAATATACTATTATATGTGTATTGTGGACCATCTTCATTGCGAAAATGTTGAGTTTTAGTTCCATGGTTTTTGCCAAGGTGGCGCCATGTGTTTTAAATTGTTAATCTGTGACTGGTTTAGAAGAAAAAACTGACCGCGAAAATTGCAGAATTTTTGTCGAGTAGCTATAAATTTGTTCAGTTTTTAATAAATTTATTATGAATGTTCAGTGACAGTTGTGGTAATTGTGTTCCTTGGTGAAGAGTTTGACGTCGAGCAAAGAGCAAAAGACATACCTAATAGATATTGTGATTTTTATTTTATTAAGTAATATTTATTAGGTACATGTTTTTGTACTAAATTTACTATTTTTCTCGCACTCAAAGTGAAAAGTACAGTTTGCACCTCGAGACTAAACGCCAACTTAATATACCCTCGGTTTCATTGACACCCTCGCACGCTCGGGAGTCAAACCACCTCTGGTATATTATGGCTTCGTTTAGTCCCTCGATATAAAATATACTATTAATTAAGCTAAACCTGAATTTCAACGCCATTCTCCCCCTAGAAACACGACAAAGTTATGTTTTGAAATAAAAAACCAGCCTTGAAAGGTTTTCGCCCTTAGAAGAGCTTCGAAAGCAATAGCGTACCTAACCTACATAAAATACATAAATAAAACCATTCGGCTGGGTCCACGTACAATAAATGAGGTGCTCTTGCCGTATTTCAAGTACATTAAGAGGGTTCGTCTCAAGTGACACTAATTAAATATAGCGACAGAATTATATTTCACCGAAAAAAATGTTTGTGAAATCAGATCCGAAAAATAAGTGATTTCAAACAATTGACTTGACAGAATATATTTTAAACTGAAACGATACATAGTAAAAACTTAAACTTATTATTATATTCCGGACTTACCCGTAGGTAGGACTGGAGAATATTCGATCTGTCCTGAAAATGATTATTTTTCTGTTTACGTGCATCCCAGTTGTAATTATAGCGGAAGACGATTAGGAGTTAAGCGACATTGACAAATTATTTATAATTATTCATTCATTCATTATAAAACGGTTAGAAAAGCAGTGAAACTTCTCTTCATCGTCTTATCCGATCCGATCCGCGAGACTCTTTCCCGGTGCGCATTTAGAAATCATACTGTACAATAAAAACATAAAAAAACCACTTAACGTGCAGCAATGGCCCGGGAATTATTATTATCTACAAAAACATGCTATAATGTGCATTGATTGATGAACAACACGACAAGTAAAAGTGCTTCAATATTCAAGGACTTCTGCTATCCACCTGACGTAATCCTATTACAGAGTCCTACGTGATGCGATGTCTCAACTCCCCAGGACTTAGAATCCCTCAGATCTCTTAGATAAATCTAATAACATAGTTCGCCTAAACAATCTGAAGTAGCCTCCCCTTCCTGTGCCTCTTGTAACCCTCATAAAACACAGTACACTTGTCTAACTTTAACGTAATTTTGATAGCTCTAACTTATACTGAGGACAGTCCGATGATTTTAATTAAACAAAACTTTGCTCAAATGTTTAGCCCAAAGGGACAGATGTGGCCTCGAAACAAATTGATATTAACACATTCAAAACATAAGCCCTTGGGGTTTCTATTATTACGACTATTAGTCTTTTGCTGTTTATTATCCGTATGATTGTTTGAGTAAAATGAATGGGATTGCCTTGATAAACATTCTGTAGGTATGTTGTTGGAAACAACACTGAGGATATTTTAATTTGAACATTGAACACTCTTGCTGTTACATGGAAAAATGATAGGTAGATCGCCGCGATATCTTATGAAATGCTTCATTATCACAACAACTTAGAAACCAAACTAAATGATTAGTTACTTCAAAAACAGACAAGAACGAGCCAAACAAGTACAATACTTACAATACCCTAAATACCGACGAATGTACCACGTTTAATACAGGGAAAGAAAACAGCGCCCAAACTGAAACCATGAATTCAGCATATGATCCTAGATCAGCTATCAAAAACTATAAAAAAACCAACTGTTTCAAAGAAATGTGCAATAAAAACAGCATTTAAAAAGTAAATGTCGACGATGAATTAAAGCGAACTATTTTAAATGCCCGCATCATGTCACCAAGCTTGATAAATAGATTCACAGTCTGATGCTATCAGGGTATAATGTCTCATTGTCACCTCTTTAGACACCTACATCGATAGATTAGTGAGCTCACGAAATGGCAGATTTATATACTTATTCGTACAAAGATCGCTGGAAGACACTTTAAGGTCACCTGATCTATTCTGTAAAAAAATCACCGTGAAAACTACGTTTAAGTGAGCTGTCAATAGTGTCAATAATCAGCTGACATTACAGCTCACTTCACCGAAATTTTCACGTTGGAGATTTTTACCGAATTGACAGGCTGGTGTGGCCTTAGTAGAGGCTCTGGGGATCACACGAAAAAAAAATAGTAATTCGTTCAGAGTCATTTAATTCCAAGGTCTATGTACTGGTGATGACGGGTTTACTTTACTTCCGCGTAGGATTTACTTCAAAACTGCGTAGTTCTAAGTGGTATAAGTAGGTAGGTTATGAGGCGATAGTCAAAGTTTCATTTTTTAACGAAATGTCAGTAGATTAAATGCACTGAAGCAGTAAACCAATCGTTGTTTATCGAACCACTGCAGCGCGTGAAGACATGTGTCGGCGCTGTAGGTACTTACATACAACGAAGGCATTGACCAAGCGATCGGGCTCTCTGCCAAGTCCCCCGAGACCACCACGAACTGTTAAAATAAGTGGCGCAGGTATAAAATTAAAAATTAAATAAAGACAATAAATATTAGTGTTCACTTAGGCAATACTTGTTTATTAACAATTATTGTTAATAAACAAGTATTGCCTAAGTGAACACTAATATTTATTGTTATTATTATTCTATTATAGAATTACCTACATTCATGAAAAATGTGTGGAATTTTCTATACTGAAGCGGAAAAGTGGGTATGTAAATGATTCAATCTTTCCTTGTTGTGATTTGAAAATACATTCTTCGTGGTTGTTGGTGATAAGCATAAAAAAGGGGTTGGTTCAGTTTAATGAAATATAGGAACCATGAAATTAGAACATTTATGTGCAAACATACAAAACTACGCAAACTCACGGTTTGTTCCCCATGACACTAACTACAGAACAGCACACGTGGTGGTAACAAACACGAAAATCCAGTTCAGTTCCATAATAATACGTAGTATAACGACGTTAAGGCATAATATCAGTTTATTGATATCTATGCCATTAATAAAACTACAACTATCGCAAGCAGTACTATCTGAGCAAATAAAGTTAGTGGAGACGAAATTATCAGGAAGAGGATTTCCTAGAAACTTTCTCTGTAACATATTGAATCTACATCCTTAGAAGATGTGGCTGAAAATATATTTATCGGGTACTTAAAGTTTGCCTGTGGATAAGTGGATTGGTAAGCGAAGGTGGATATTGGTGCAATTACCTTACTAAAACGTTGATAATTTTTGGTATTTATCACATTACTAGCATTTCCCAGCAGCTTCGGCCGCGTTGAGGTCGGAAATTATCCCACAGGACCATCCTACCGGGATAAAAAGTTTTCTATATGTTAATTTAGGTTATAAAATAACTGTGCGCCAAATTTCATCTATGGTATGTTGTTAGGGTGTGTAGGCAGAGTTATAAAGGAAAGTCAGTCTGCTTTGGTACTCACGGTTATAATGTGAAACACAACACACGCACAACACAGTAAACAGTCAGAAGGAGAATAGTTACAATTACAATAGGCACACACAGTCACAATAGTCACAGCACAATAATAACAGTTAATACGGATTGATCACGTAAACAATAAACGGAGGAAAGTTGTCACACAAGATTTGCGTAGCCGAGAGGCGCGTGGGCAAGTCGACTGAAGGTCGCAACAAGGTGATCGGACGCGCGCTCCCACCGCGGCGCTCGCCGGCTACGTCACGATGACGTAGTTCGGCGTGCGCGAGTCCAGTGAATATCTCGGTAGCCCGACATTATCCGAATGCCGGTGTATGTGAATATAGATAATAAATACATGTTAATAAATATTATGTTAGTCTTTGTGTGCTATGTTAATAATATCAATAAATAAATGGTAGTGTTGGTATGTACCCCACACCACCCCCCTCCAGAGACCGTCAAGGGCGATAAAAATCCGGGAATTGTACACGTCGTCCGGAGCGAGTAGTATACTCTTTTTTGTCTGGAGATGGAGTATGTTCTACGGGGTCAGCTTTGTCGGCCAATATGTAAGCTGGCTTTAGGCGGTCTATTGAGACCGTGACCTCCTTACCCTTGAATAATATTTTAAAAGTTTTATCACTCCTTTGCAGAACTTTGTGAGGACCTGTGTAGGCTGGTTGCAGCGAACCACGTAATGCGTCTTCACGAAGGAACACGTGATCAGTGGTCTGCAGATCCTTAAATACAAAAATGCTCGTTTTGTTGTGACGAGATGCGGGGGTTGGCTGTAGTTTCTGAGCAAACTTACGGATGCGTGCGGTAAATTCAGTGATGTCGGTCGTTCCGTCATCACTGGGTGAAAAAAATTCGCCCGGGAGTCTTAGCTGCTCGCCATATACTAATTCGGCGGAGGAAGCTTGGGCATCCTTTTTGAATGCGCTCCGTATGCCAAGCAACACCCACGGCAAGGATTCAGTCCACTTGTCATTGGCATGACACATGATGGACGCCTTCAATTGCCTGTGGAAACGCTCCACCATGCCATTGCAGGCTGGGTGGTATGCCGTCGTCCGCTTGTGCTGGAAACCAACAATTTTCGACAATTGTTCGAACAGAGCTGACTCAAACTGACGGCCTCTGTCCGTAACAATGGTGGTAGGACAGCCAAACCGGGCAATCCAACCAGACAGCAAAGCTTTAGCTACCGTCTCGGCAGTTATGTCGACAATAGGTACGACCTCTGGCCACCTAGTAAATCGGTCGACTGCCGTCAGACAGTACCTAAAGCCTTGGGAAATTGGTAGCGGGCCCACAAGGTCTATGTGGATCGTGGTGAACCTGGCGCGTGGGAGATGATAATTCCCTAAAGGCGCGGATACGTGTCGGCTCACTTTTGCCCGCTGACAAGCGAGGCAAGCTCGTGCCCACTCCCGGCAGTCCTTCCTGACGCCTGGCCAAACAAAGCGCTCTGCGATTAATTTGGCAGTAGCCGAGACGCCAGGGTGACTGAGGCAGTGCAAGCTGTCGAAAGCTTGTTTTCGCAGCATTTTGGGTACAAATGGCCTGGGGGACGCTGTGCTGACGTCGCAGTACACTGTTGAACGCTCCCCAGGGACTTGCACCTTTTCCAATTCCAGCGATGATCCTTCCTGAAGAAGCTTCTTCAGTTCCGGGTCAGACGCTTGTGATTTCGCGAGGGTGTCGAGACTGACTGGAGTTTGAAGTTCCTCCACGCGAGATAAAGGGTCGGCCACGACATTGTCTTTGCCAGAAATGTGTCTAATGTCAGTGGTGAATTGAGCGACAAAGTCTAGGTAACGGAATTGCCGTGGCGAACAGTTTTTCTTCCTTTCGTGGAATGCGAAACTGATCGGCTTATGGTCCGTATACACGACGAAGTGTCGAGCCTCCAGCATATGGCGAAAGTATTTGATGGCCTCGTAAATGGCCAGCAGTTCCCTGTCATAGGGAGAATACTTTGCTTGCGAAGGGCTGAGCTTTCGGGAAAAGAAAGCTAATGGCTGCCATCCTTCGTCGCTAAGCTGCTGTAACACCGCACCGATTGCAGTATCCGACGCATCGGTAACCAATGCGAGTTTGGCATTGCAATCGGGGTGAGCTAATAAAGCAGCATTAGCAAGGCTTTCCTTGCAGGCCTCGAATGCTTGCAAAGTATTCTCCGCAAGACATACAGGATGCGAGCCCTTTACGTTGCCGATCAAGAGGTCATGAAGTGGAGCCTGTATTTGAGCTGCGTGGGGCATGAAACGCCTGTAAAAATTGATCATGCCCAGAAATCTACGTAGCTGACGAACGTCTTTTGGCTGTGGGAAGTTCTTAATGGCGTCGACCTTAGTGTCAAGTGGTTTGGTGCCCTTTTCGGAGATGTGGTAACCTAAGAAAGTTACTTCCGGGACACCAAAAACACACTTGGACGTGTTTATCAACATGCCGAAGTCCTTCATCCTGCCAAAAATGACGCGTAGGTGCTCCTCATGCTCTGCTTCTGTCCTGGAGAAGATCAAAAAATCGTCCAAATAGCAGTAGCAGAAGTCTAGTCCTCTCGTCATCTCGTCGACAAAACGTTGAAATGTCTGGCCTGCGTTGCGCAGACCAAACGTCATGTACGGAAATTCGTACAGTCCGAACGGTGTGGTGATCGCCGTCTTCGGGATGTCATCCGGACTGACAGGTATTTGGTTGTAGGCTTTCACGAGATCGATAGTGCTGAAAATCCGACAGCCTGAAATGCTGTGAGCGAAATCGTGAATATGCCTGATCGGGTACCTGTCAGGGATGGTCCGTGCGTTGAGCATGCGGTAATCTCCGCAGGGTCGCCAACCGTTGTCCTTTTTAGGCGCGAGATGTAGTGGGGATGACCAGGGACTCTCCGAAGGTCTGGCGGTTCCGTTGGTCAACATCAGCTGGAACTCCTGCTGAGCAATTTTTAATTTGTCCGGCGCTAATCGCCGGAATGAAGAAGATACTGGAGGGCCTGGGGTCGTGCGGATATGGTGTACAGTGTTATATGGTGTAGTGCGTAATGTACCGGCAGGTCGGGTGATGTCGGGAAAGGTCTCCAAAATTTTATGATACCTCGAATCACCAGAAGTAACCTTTACAGAAAATAAAGAGGAGTCTGATTGATTCGAGGCTATAGTAAAAATATTTGTGCTACTGTCAATTAACCGTTGATTTCTACAGTCAACGGTTAATGAGTAAAAACATAAAAAATCCACTCCGATTATCGGTTTAGTAACTTCAGCTACCACAAAACGCCACTTAAAGTCTCTACGAAGTCCTAGATTTAAGTTGAGCTCCAGAAAACCATACGTCGGAATGGGCGTTCCATTCGCGGCAACGAGTTGGTAGTTCGTAGCTGCACGACGATCGCTAAGCAGACGACGAGGGTAGACGCAGAGGTCGCTTCCAGTATCGACCAGGAACTGCGTCTTCGTGCTTCGGTCTGCGACGAATAGGCGACCAGTAGAAGCGGGGCAATCGTCTGTCGCCATTACCGACTGCCCGCGGCGTTTCCCTTCTTGTAGTCGCAGGGTTTTATGCAACGCTTGGCCTTCTCTCCATGCGTTGAATGGTACCAGCATATCGGGTGCTTACGATAGCTGGAGTGTGAGCGGGTCGAAGATCGCTGGCGTGAGTTACGTCTCGTGTCGCGGTCGCGGCTGTGCGAACGATTCCGGGATCGACTATCACGCAGCTGCACCGTCAGGTCTTTCATCGCACGCTTGAGTTCCGCGATTTCGGCTGCCATCTCACTCACAGTTGGTCCTGCTGCCGAAGTTGAAGCCACGTGGCTTGGTGGTGCGACGATGTCCTGGACGCGGTCTGCCAGCTCAGCTAATGCCTCCAAGGTGCTATGAGGTTGCGATGCCAGGAGGGGCTGGATGCTGCTAGGGAGTCGACTACTCCAGATGGTGCGCACGAAGTCCTCGGGCACAGTTGGTCCAGCTAACCCCTGCAGATGGCGAAGGAACTGCGATGGTTTGCGGTCTCCTAGCTCCTCGTGCATCAACAGCTGTTTCACCTTCTTCTCCTGGGAGGCCGAGAGGCGCTTCACCAATTCTGTCTTCAGCTTCTGATACCGGTTGGTGGCAGGAGGGGACATGATGACGTCCTTCACCTCTTTGGAAAATTGGGGGTCCAGATGACCGACCACGTAATTATATTTGGTGACATCATTGGTCACCCCCGCATTCTCAAACTGCGCTTCAATTTGTGCGAACCAGATATCCGGCTCTTCCGGCAAAAATGGTGGCAACTTTAGTGACACGCGGTAAATATCGTGCTCGCGCTCAATGGACACGCGCTTTGCATGGCGCGGCCTAAGTGTACCGTGTTTCGCCGGCTGTGACGACGCAGTGTGCTCGGACTCACTATCACTCATTTTTTTAAGTGTTCTGTTCGGGGTCACCAGTATGGTATGTTGTTAGGGTGTGTAGGCAGAGTTATAAAGGAAAGTCAGTCTGCTTTGGTACTCACGGTTATAATGTGAAACACAACACACGCACAACACAGTAAACAGTCAGAAGGAGAATAGTTACAATTACAATAGGCACACACAGTCACAATAGTCACAGCACAATAATAACAGTTAATACGGATTGATCACGTAAACAATAAACGGAGGAAAGTTGTCACACAAGATTTGCGTAGCCGAGAGGCGCGTGGGCAAGTCGACTGAAGGTCGCAACAAGGTGATCGGACGCGCGCTCCCACCGCGGCGCTCGCCGGCTACGTCACGATGACGTAGTTCGGCGTGCGCGAGTCCAGTGAATATCTCGGTAGCCCGACATTATCCGAATGCCGGTGTATGTGAATATAGATAATAAATACATGTTAATAAATATTATGTTAGTCTTTGTGTGCTATGTTAATAATATCAATAAATAAATGGTAGTGTTGGTATGTACCCCACACATCCAAATCCGTTCAGCCGTTTTAGCGTGATTGAGTAACAAACATTCAAATTTCACATTTATAATATTATCTAGTCGGATTATAACCCGTGATGTATTTACAGCTTTTTGTAAAACTTTTAAACAACAATCTAAATCGCCACACAGAACCCAAAATCGTCACATCCTATTTGAAATTAAATGGCACTAGACGACCGGCGACCGATGCACACTAAAAGCAGGAAATACCTAAAGTGGTGGACTATTTCGAAAGCACTTCTTAGCGTGTCAATGGCAATCTATGTATATACAGTCAGCCCAGAATTTGGCTACAACCTTGGCACCTTTAGTAGCGACCATCGGCTTCTGTAGCATGCAGACAACAGGACACGCTGGACACGAAGTGAACTATTGCTTGTGGGGAAAAACGAGAGCGCTAAACTTACACAAAACATTTACACTAAGTGTTACGTAAAATCTAGCCTGAGCGCCATTTATACACAAATCACTAGCATCCAGACACCGAGCAAACATCGGTACTGTAGACCATACAAATATTTGTTCAGATGCGGGAATTGTACCCTTGACCTTGACAACAGAAGCTGCGCCATTTACTTATAGTATACTTAAAAGATAAATTTTATTCAGCTTCTTTAGTAAATACCTACCCAAGAGTTATGGCTATAATAACCACTCTTACCAAATGGAAAACTCAAATTCACAGCATTTTTTATCAATTAACCATTTACATTATAGTATCTATGTACCTGCTTTTCGTTCAATTTTGCCATAAGAGTCCGTCAGTTAGTCAGATTTGATTGACGGCACGTTTGGCGCAGTGGTTAAGCGATTGACTGCTGCCCTGCGTGTCGCGGGTTCGATTCCCGCACGGAACAAATATTTGTAGGACCTACAAGTACTTGTTCCGGGTCTGGCTGTTTGTGTATGTGATTTTAAATGTTTGTAAACGCACCCACAATACAGGAGAAATTCGTAGTGTGGGGGGCAACGTTTTTTTAAAAAAAAAAAAAAAAGATATAGAAGGTACATAGCGAAGTTTGATATTGAAAAGAACTTAAAAAGATCCCCTAGATGGTATTTGGTGGTATTATTTATAGGAATATTGTTTTAATAATTCCAAGGGCTAAACCACATAATTATTTTAGGTGTTTGTGTGGCAAAAGATAAAAAACCGGTCATGTGCGTGTCGGACCACGCACAATGAACAGTTCCGTAGTTGGAATTAATTATTCCAAGAACAAACATATCATTGTAGTGGAATAATATATATTCCGCCATACATTCCAACTGCAAATGTAAGTTAGTCGACTATTACTCGTAAACTTGTAAAGCTTACTTAGCTGTGATAGTTTTCCCTTTTAAATTGATTAAAAAATAGTTTGCAGTAACCCGCAATTTTTTTTCAAGTCCTATCCAACGACATCTCACACCGTGAGGTAGAAGAAAAAAAAATCATCTCCACATTACGTGTAGAGGAGGTGCCTAACATTTTTATCTTCAATATTTTATTTTACCACTATGTCGGGCGGTATGACTAATATGTACATATATTTATGCCAAAATTCAGCTTCCTAGTACTAAGACTCTCTGAGCTAAACTGCGGAAAGACCGATAGACATAGCGCAACTATAACGGTTCCTTGTTGACAACGGGATCCCCAAAAAGCAAGCTCTTAGTAGTATTTATGTTATCCCGTTATTTCATACAACCAAAGATGACCTATTATTCATCGTGGACATTAAAAGATAGGTATAAAATATAATCTTAGCATAATACATTTCTAATATTTCCTTTACCCCGGGGGCTAGCCCAAAATGTGCTTTTGAGAGTGGATTTAGAATAGAATTCTGAATAATACTGTCATAATATTTCAATGACGGCGGATTTGAACCCCAGCCTTCCGTTCCGAGGGCCGTGGTCATTTGGGTACCTATTGTGAATTGAAATGATACGTGACGTCTTTCTTTGTAGGGAGAAAGCGATTTTAAGCTGGCGCTGAAAATGCATCTTGTCATATACGTTTTAATATAAATGTAACGGGTGATTTATTTAGAGGTACTTTTTTGTGTTTAGATTTTTTACAGATGGGGCGAGAGGCGTGTTAACCTATAATGGTATTTTTGTTCAGTATAGTTTGACAGTTCATTATGGAAAGATTTAGGTGGGCACAGCGACTACAAATTATTCAACGGTATTAAATCAGCGTTCTACGAGGAATGTGTTTCGTTAACATGGAGCAATTTATGGTCGACATAATCGACTTACCGAACGCACGATTCGCTATATCATGGAAAACTTTGAAATTGAAGCCAGTGATCTCCAGGACATTTGGTACAAACAAGACGGCGCCACTTGCCACACAGCACGTGAAACCATGGCTTTATTGCGAGAACAATTTAGTGAAAAGTTAATTTCGCGCTTCGGACCGGTCAGTTGGCCACCTCGAGCCTGTGACATCACAGCCCTAGACTTTTTCCTTTGGGGCTATGTAAAGTCCAAAGTCTTGGATAAACCGTGTCCGATTGAGCAACTGGAAGCCAACATTACTCGCGTTATTCGCCAAATACCACTCAAAATGCTCGGACGCGTCATCGAAAATTGGAACTGCAGAATGGACCTTGTTACCCACAGTTCCGGACAACATTTGAAAGATATAATCTTTAAAAAAAAATGTAAAGAATGGTTATTTTTTATAAGAATAACCCGGAAAATTAGATTTTTTTATAAAAAAAATAGTTTTGAAAAAAGTACCTCCAAATGAATCGCCCATTAGTATCGAGAGAATCCAAGCCGGTAGCGTTTTGCAGTTTTTGCCAAACCCTATGGGGGAAAGGCGGTAAGTATGTGTATGGAAAATACATAATTTTTTCATTCTTTTGTGATTTTTGAAGTACCTAACCAATACCTAGTTTTATACAAAGTCCTTTCATTTAGGTAAGAAGATATCTGGTTTTCAAAAGCACTAATAAATGAAAATGTGCATAGTACGAACCCTGTGGGTATTTAAATACAAAACCCGTACTAAAGAGGGTTGGTCTCTTCTTCAGTTTTGATGAAGGCGTAAGATCAGCACCCTAATTGCGTAACTCACGATTAATCATAATCTGTTTCGTTTTGAAACAGATGGCTAAACCATTGCTTCATATGTTCGAAAAATGTGTCTGCTCAACAACGTAAATAACGCAATGAATATTGTTGAACTGTCAAAATAAAACCGATTATGATTAATCGCGTGTTACGCAATTATGGTGTAGGATACAGATTTCACACAGACACCCGGAACAAAATAACAGCCGCTTACGAATTGCAGGAATTTCTGTGATTCGTTAATGTATGTAGGTACACGTATAAACGTAGATTATTATGTATGTATGTGTTTTGATATATTATTATGCATAAAGGAATGACAAAAATTTGTTGATACCTACTCATAGACAACTCTTCATTCAGTTTTCAATTTAGCCACAAAATACAAAAATTTATATTCAGTATTGAAGTTGTTTTCATTATTAAATTATCTTTCATAATAACGGATCAGGTACATAGTATGTGCTAATAACTAACTAACAAATTAACAAAAATTAATACTCACTACTAACGTATTTTTGTTTGGATCTATAAATAATATTTGACAAAGAGAAATGCCATCAACATGAAATAATTATAAAGGTCCCATTGCCCCCGTAAACTTTAATTCCTGTAAAGACTACCTTTTGTTGAGGTCAGTCACCAGTATGAAATTTTAATTTTAGAATAATCCTACTTTAATAAATATTGTATAAAATTTTAATGTAATTGATTAGTATGTAGTTTAAAAATGTTAACAATAAAAATGAACTACTTTCTTTATTATCGCGCGGTTTGCCCATAAATCTTGATGCGGCACTACGCATATAATTTTCTATGATTTCCAATTGATATAATAACATCTTTAAAATGTGAACAATAAACACATTATAGTATCACAAAAACGTACGAAAGAAAATGATACTCACATTCACATACGCCTGCAAAAATCACAATAGCATAATGCACATGTCACTACACAGCGTAACCACTATGACAATATTCGTAGGCGTCAGCGTCGCCACGCGACTGCTCCGGTCGCGCGCCCGCGTCCATCTGCCGCCGCCGCTGGGCGGGCTAAGACAGTGTACCTATTATAGGTAAAGATAATTCTTACATTCTTAGGCTCAGGCCTAGCTTTGAAAGCGTTTTAAAACGCATTCAATTGTAATCACAATTTCTACCCAGTTGAGTAAATTCGATAACTGCATCAGTTTTCATACGGTCGCGAGTTCAGAATCCGTATTATTTTCTGTTCAGAAGTGAGTAAGTGCAATAAACGTGTGTTTTGAAGCGTTTTATTAAGTCTGTTAGGTGTGACAGAAATATTAATAACATTGGTACAGAATTTTCATGGCCTATTTATTAGATCAAGTAATCTCCTGATCAAAATTTAAATAGTAGGTGTCAAGATATTATTTGAAATACTCTGAAATATTACATAATTTAACGTCAAGTTCGGATAACCGTCTGTCTGAACGAGATTTAACAAATTAAGCTTTGAAATTGTGTATCTACAGCTAAATTAGACCAGTGAAGCCAGTCTGTCCTTGGTGCTTAAAATTTAAGGATTTCATTAGTCCCAAGATTTATCTTTTGATATCTTATGTAAATGTCTTTACACAGATTCCAACCTATTTTGTCAATAATATCTGTAAAATCTTAGTTTTTCTTTATAATATGTTACCGCCTACCCCATTTGTGTCAAAGACTTTACTATCTAGTGTGGGTGGCCTTTTGACAAATTCTCTGGCCATCAATATTTATTATCAGTCCAGCACACTTATTTTTTTGTCTAATCTCAATAAATGGTAGCATTTTATACACAGCAGTCAAAAAGAAAGCCCACCTTTCTTCCCCTGGATTACCATGAAAGTATACTGTTGGTAAAGCTTTCACGATGGAATATACCGGTGAGCTTCTAAAATTAAACGCTGCTTACAGCGTGCGTTGATGAGGGAGGCGAGATAAATTACGTTAGGGTGGGGTATACACTCGCTGGGATGCCAGTCATAAGTAAGTGTGGAAAATTAACGTGTATTCTTAACTTCGTTTCATGTTGACAAATTGGTCAATATATTGTACCTACAGTCGAGTAGGTTTCAAAAATATATGAACGTCAAAAAGTTCATAATATTGTGACAACTATAAGCATCATATTTTTCATATTATTGCCTAATGCACAGCATTATATTATTGAACCGTTCACATGAGAACATATTTTTGATCTATAGGTTCTATAGAAGTTATTGAGTTATCCAACGCTCATAATATTTTGAATCCATGACAGTGCCAATATATTAATGAACTCGACTGTACTCATGCGGTTTTTGAAATCGATAGTAAGTGAAACCAGGTGTCTCCAAATTTTGTACTTAACATAATTTGCTGAAAAATAAAATAAAAACGCTAAAGATGCTGTGATTTTAGCTGATAGGCAGCAGAGTCATTAAACCTAAACTTAGGTTATAAAGCGGTGTTTGTATATAAGTTTTGATGTAAGGGAGTAATTTCTATAAATAACTAACAGTCGGATTTGAATTCTTTTTGCATTTGATAGCCCAATACTTGAAGAAAACGCTACGACCCTAAGGAGCCAAGCAAAAAGAAATACAATCGGAAAGAACGCTACGTGTGAAAACGAAGAAATTACGCGGGCAATGGGATGCGACGAGGCGGGTCGGTGCCCAAAATTTCACGTGGACGAAGTCGCGGGCGAAGCGCTAGTGGTGGATAATAAGAATATCGCAATTTGACCAAAGACGTGACTTCCCGTTGTCGACACAACACTATCTCCAAAATCTCAGGCATCGCACGTATGTGCACTACCCTTATCACAGTCAGGTGCGTTACTTTGAGCCGGCCGTAAAGCGCATGCGTGTACCAGGTGTCGACCAAACATTACGATACCCTTTCATGTATACTAACGAAGCTCTTATTTGTAAACATTGTAAGTGAAAGTTATTTTGGGACTTTTATGGGGTTCCGCAACTTTAAAGCTGTTTGAAATTTAAGGAATGGGTTATGAATGTTGTAGTGGAGAACTAGAGACTTCGTGGTAACGACATATTCGGAGAACTCATGTTGGAACAGTTGTTTAGATACGCTTTAAGCAATCTATGACACAGCCTCAAACAAGTTGGTTTTGCTCAAAAGTTGGAAAATAAATAGGGCTCGTTTTTTTTTGTTATTACTAAATGGGCCTGCTCTTGATCTACCTCATTGCGATTAAGAGACAAAAAAATAAAAATGTCAAAAAAAAAACCATTTTTCCCTAATTTAAAATATTGTTTCGATAAATAATTCCTAAAATAAAAATTAACTCACACCTTTTATAGTTGTTTAAAGATTCTTGCGATTAAGAGATAAAAAAACGTGATGACAGAAAAACCTCCTTGTTACCCAATTTTAAATATTGTTTCCATAACTAATTTTTCAAATAAAAACAACTTAAACCCTTTTTAATTATTTAAAGATATGACTGTCTATAAATAATTATACCTCCCTCAGTCCAGTCCAACCTCTTTCAGACTTCGAGGTGGATAATCGAAGGGTTGGTACACACAATTGTAAAGGACTATGTCTATCTGTGGCGAGTCCAGCTACGTGGTAAAACAAGTTCTTGGTCGCACGAAGCCTTTTTTACTCGCTTTATATTAGCTTCACTTGTAACTATGTTTGTAAGAAAATCTTGTAATCTTAATTTGACCCACTTCCCGGTCTTCGATTAGGAACAAATTTTGCACACGCTCTGAGTTCTGATGACAATACATGACTAGCTAAGAAACGTCATTACAAATCCAATATGGCGGCTTCCCAAGATGGCGGACTGGCTGTTTGAAATCCATGATATGGGCATCAAATGAAAGGGGTTGCTGTCAGGAATATGAAAAAAAATTAAAGTATTAAAAAAATGAAAAAAATCACGTTTTTGTAGTTAGCACAACTAAAAAATTGAAAATAAATAATAGTTTAAAAAACTAAAAAACACGTTTTGAAACCCAAACTAAAAAAAAGGAGAAAATAATTTAAGTAATTCAATTAAAAAGCGTGGGTTGCTTGATATTAAGTGATTATAAAAATACCTCAAAAAGCACCCCACGCTTTTTAATTGAATTAAATTATTTTCTCCTTTTTTTAGTTTGGTCTTTAAAGCGTGTTTTTTAGTTTTTTAAACTATTATTTATATAATACTTAACGGCTTTTCCACGCTATTCGACCAACCTCATTCAGACTTCGATCGAACAATAAGTTGCATTGTACATGAGTACCAAAACGCTGGTCCAAACCTATTTCCGTATTTTCAACTGAAAATTTGAAAACTTGTTACAGACGATAGAAACTTCGGTCGCAAACAGTATACACTGTTAAACTTAGTAAGGAAATTGTAGTTCCAATATTGATTGAGTCCCGTTTAGTTTTAGCCAAGTCAAAGCCTAGGTTTATTGAAAATTTATTAGTTGCTCGTTCTTGTTATATCTGATTCAAGAATTAGAAGTAAGATTGCTTTGGTGCTGGATTTGGAACTGTATTTCAACAAGCGCAATGTTGGCAATCATTTGGCGTTCAGAACCACGCTGCTCCAGGTCTTTGCCATGTCTGTCATATCATGGACATTATTTTCTTGTCATTGCTATGACATTGTTGACAAGAGAGCAGTGTTGGCCCAGTGGTAACGGCCGCTACTTACTAGATGGTCGTAGGTTCGAACCCAGACAGGCGGTTTACTTTGTGTACATTTTTAACCGACTTCAAAAAAAGGAGGAGGTTCTCAATTCAACTGTATTTTTTTTAATGTTTCTTGGCTCAGTACTTTCGACTGGGAGAACCGTTTTGATCATTCTTTTTTTATTTGAAAGCTGGTGCTTCCCGTGTGGTCCCATTTAAATTTCATATAGATGTGATGATGCGTTTCGGAAACAGACAACTGAACTCTTCAAAAAATTACAGCAAATCAACCGCGATTGCTGCGATTGCATAAATATGCATTGTTTTGACCAAGGATGATGAAATTTCGAATTGGTGGTAGGTACTATAACTAAAAAGTGAAAAATAAAAACATTAAAAAAAACATTTGACTTCCGGAAAAACACTAAAAAGTTAAAAATAACTTTAATTTCGGAAGCCGGTGACAAAAAACTCAAAAACATATGCAAAGTCACCGACTTCCGAAATTAGTTATTTTTCACTTTTTAGTGTTTTTCCGGAAGTCGGTTGGTTTTTTTTTGGAAAAAGTTTTTTTCATCACCACTGCTCGCAAAACGGCGAAGGAAAACATCGTAAGGGAACCGGCATGTCCTAGAACCAAAAATTCGAAGATATTTGACATCCACCAACCCTCACTGGGCCCGCGTGGTGGATTACGGCTCACTCCCCCCTCTCACAGAGAGGAGGCCTATGTCCCAACAGTGGGAACATTATAGACTGATTATGCTATGATATTAGTGTTTATTGAAAAACTAGGATATATTACTGTAGCAGTTTGTTGTCTCCCGAATGTTTTTAGACACTAACTAATTTAAGAAACCCCAGGTACTTCTCAAAAATTATACGAAAAAAAGAATAAGAAAATGGAGAAACGGGAGAGTGGGGTGGTAGGGGAGAGCATATGAGAATACTTCCTAACACAAAAAAGGTGTACTGGGAGCATAACTACAAAAGTAAGAACACGTATTTGAGTCGCACTTGCCTGGGTTTTTTCAAGTTTCAATATTCGATGTCAATCATTACACAGGCCGACAAAATTAGACGAACACTCTTACCCAGAAACCTGACTATTTATTTCCGAAGTACTTCGATGCGTTGAATCCGAATCTGGCCGCAGAATTGCTCTATCACGTTAGGATTTTGAGATATCCTAACCGGAAAGATCAAAAAACACAATTTTTGCTCATTTTTGAGGTTACGTAATCCGGTAGATCCTTTTTCCTCTAAAAAATCATCAATTATATCTGAAAGTACTAGTCTTTTTCTTTAAAATGACGTTGAGTTTACTCGAATATCTTTTTTTTTTCGTTGAGATATCGCATTTTGAAATTTTCTGTATGGATAACGTAATGGCAATCGTAATGGATTTTCAGACATAGGAAAATCCACATACATGAAAAATTCATTCAGATTCGGATTCAGCGCATCGAAATACTTCGGAAATGTATAGTCTGGTGTCTGGGAAAATAATTTGTCGGCCTGTGATTATTAATTAATTTGAAACAACATAAATCCAAACGACCAGTTCCTTTTCTAATCCACTTTCAACATTTCCGCGCACAAACCTAAAGTGAATCGCGTGACGTATGAAGCCATAGTTTACCGAGGCGAGACTAAATAGACTAAACAGGAAACAGGTCAGAAATCGGTCAGCGCCTGCGAATCGTGCTGCGTTTCACAATATCCAGTTAACTTCATACACGTACAGTTTACGATGTTTTTCCTTTCACATGAAAGAAATCCGAGTAAAAGGTTTCAGTAAAATTACAAAGCTGTTAGGATGACTGATGGATAATAATGCAGCTTTCAGCACTGTTATTGTGATAGATACCTTGGGCGTAACATATTTAAAAATTGAAATCAAGCAAAATCTGAGAGTAGCTTAAGGAATTTTCTAAAAAGAATATTATTTATTGCATGTAGTTCCTATGCAGCTATCGCCATAGCGCCTTTACATGATTTCATATTTTTATTACATTTCATCACTGAATGTGAACCCTGACGCCATGTAGTCTACAAAACAATCAATAACACAAACGCTAAACAAAGACTCGATTGTTTTCAATGAAAGAAAAGCACAAAAACGCGTAATAGACCGTGACGAAGGGAAAAACGGAATCACTCCCGAAACTTACGTCATTAAGGAAGTTAATTAAGAAAAGGAGCTTAATCGAAAAGTTTGGCAACCCTGGATGTAACTGAAGTATGTATATTTAAATAAATTATAACGCGATCATTTTAATAAGAATGAAAGAAATGCCGTAGGTATCTGATAGTTTTGTTCCCGTAAGCTGATAATGCTCTCAGTATTTTTCGAAAGGAAAATCTTTAAGAATTAAATTATGATTCGTTTGTTTGTTATGATTTTTACTATGTTAGTGTATAAAGTATACCTACTTCTTGAAATTAATAACACGTAGTTCTTCACTAATCTCACAACTAGCTTTTGCCAGCGGCTTCGCCTGCTCATTCCCTATTTATCTCCCTTAAGGGTTGAATTTCGAAAAATCCTTCCTTATTCCTTGTCTACATTATAAAGGGAACCTCTGTGCAAAATTTCAGATTTCTAGGTCCAAGGGTTTGGGCTGGGCGTTGATGAGTCAGTCAGTCAGTCCGGACTTTTCTTTTTATTTATCTCACAATGTAAATAAATCTTACATAAAATAAAACATTATAAAAACGTGACATTATGACGAAGATTCGGGATGATGCTATTATATGTTAGGCACAATAGGGTTATTCAACTACTATCATTAATATAATAATAGACAGAAATAATGCTTATTTTCAAGATGTTACTAAAGAACAAACCATCTGCTAATTATTAAATAAAATTCGTGGAAAAGTTAGAAGTCCTAAAAGCGTAATAGTTATTTCCTTGTCGCGCAATATGATAGGCCCGTAGTAACCACAGTGCTTCTGTCTTGTGACGTCGCGATGGTAACCAGCGCTGTTGCTGTCTAATCAACTGTGGCAGTCAAATCGAAAATGTAGCTATCTTATCTATTCAGCCAAATATAGCCTACTTTGATTTTCGGAATTACAAATACAAATATTTATTGGAACAAAAACATATTAACATTTTTGTGTACCTTAGTACTGCGTTAGTTTAGTAACTGTTTCGCAGTTATCAGCGCCCATCCCAAGAGCGAAGGAAAACTGAGTTCCATAACAACAATTTTATTTATGGTTATACTTAATAGGTCGAAACTAGACATAATTAGTCGAATGAAATCCCATTCCAGAAAACATAATATATGTTAGCACTTGCACAATAATTTTGTTCCAAGGATTCCACCGGCAGAGGTTCTATCATAATCTTATTAACAGGGTAAGTGATATGCAGGACAGGTCAAGGTGTCAGTTAAGCCCATTCGTCAACGACGCTACTCAAGTTAACGTGTTACCAACTGAAATCACCAATGAGTCGCCCCGCTCGCTATGAAATACTAGTGCTAAGACATTCTGCTGCTTATCTGTCATTTAAGTTTGTAACATGTTACTATGAGTAGCGATGTGAACTATCTGATTCTGCTGGTGCAAACGTGGTGAAAGCCTCATGACACTTGTTTTCGAGTATTGACCTGCCATAAGAGAGTGTGGTAGTGCCCTAGGCCTTGATACATTGAAAACTGGCCCTGACAAACCAACAAGTCAGGCTGCTCCCACAATGGCGATGAAAACCCAAACAGGCGAGCAGCCACAACGACCCGGGCTAAGCTTAATTACAACCGGGGGATTAAGCCGGGACATATTTGCGTTGCCTGCTCAAAATTAGGGCACGCTAGGGATTTCTTATTTAATTTATTCGTGCCGGTGAAGAATGTCGGTTGTGTCAGGAGGATGCTGTTTTATGTTGCCTCTTTTCCGTATTTTTTGGGCGTGGTCTTCCTACAAATAAAATTATTTAATTTCAAATCATAACTACATCTTTTCTGAAAGACACGGTTTAAGGTTTGGCTAGCTCATATAATTATATGTACCGAATCACGAACATGCTGCCTAGGACGAATATCATCCACAACTACTAGGCTACAACTAAGACCTGGTTTAATACTATCAAACGTGGAGCTCCAAATGCATTTAAAACACGGCCAGTTTTACAAAATCTGAGGTCATGATCCTTGACCAATGGCATTATTTCATTCAAATTAATACGATCTCATCAACAAAGTTTTATTACAAAAAAGTTAAGGTTGTATATTTTTTCGAGCATTTTTCGTCATGTTCGTCTGAAGTTTCTTTTGTCTACTTTTGTTTCGAAATCTTATTTGGACGAGATTTGCGTTGTTGATTATTATGAGGATGTTGACTATATAAATATAAGGTATATAAAATCATAAGTACGTGACTATGGAAATGATGCTATTATTTGGAGTATTATTTGTATTGGAATTTTTTTCTTGTATGCAGCATAGATATTTTAGGCTTTTTGAAACGAATCGGTTTTTGTAATGAACACTTGCCGCTTTTATGATAGTATAACTACATTAATTTAATAGCTAGCAACTATACAAGCGAAACATAATAAACTATCAAAACATCAGTCTGTATTTCAATGATTTGCAAGACTGGTTTATTATTAAAGTTTTTTTGATATTTAGTATTAATTTTCTGCAGAAACCCTCAAACAATTTTAGAAATAACCGTAGACCATTTATAGAAAAAAAGGCTAAAATTGTACAAAGTCTAATTAAAAGACAAAGACTGAATTTTGAACCAAATCAGAAACAATGTGTTGAACTTCCCACTTCATTTAAAACCACAAGGGACGCATTCACTCAGCTAATTTCGACTCAACACTCAACTTTCAAACCAATTCCTATGTTAATAAAGGAGTTAAGAAAATTATAGGGTGATGACTGCCTTGTCAGTTTGTATGTACAGTACAAGTTATAAGTGGAAGAAAATAGGGTTTTTGTTGTATTTTGAAATAGCAGCATCCTGAAACTTGATATGGAATAATGATTTGAAAAGAAACATCACGACAACGTTACAAGATAATGGGATTAAATCATTTATTTAAAACAAATGGTTTTGTCATTTCTAATAGACAATGACATAGAAAGAAGACGAGAGAGGGAAAGAGAGAAACAGGGAGACTGATCGAATTAATTGACATTGAAAGATTAAGGTAGAACTCAAGCTGCCATAACACCAACTCTCATGACAATATATACGAAAAAATAAGTACTTAGTGTTATCAAGGCTGTTATTAAAACGAATGCGACAAATCTGCTTCCAATTATTCGACAATCGAGAACTCAAGAAAATAAACCGTAACCTTCGAACTTGAACGCTGTGTAATATCCCCTCTAACAATAAATTTCATTCGATTCAATTGATACGAATAATCGGAATCGTAAATCTAAATTTATTTTAGTCACGTCACTACGTATTGTTGAGAGCTATACCCTTTCCTTTTAACTATGATCCGATGTCGTCGTCGAGAGAATGCGTTCTTGAAACTTGTCAGTTTCGTACAAACGAATACCTGCTTTGCGAATTTTATATTTGTTAGTAACTAGAATTGTCGCACTGACAGGTGTCAGGAACACATTCTCTCGACGGACGGCTGGACTGTAAGTACTGTTGTTTTGTGTACCTTTTCTGAACTACTGTTTAGGTTTAAAATCAGTTTTCGGGCGCTATAGAATTGTAGAACAAAAGGTAACTGTAAATTTGGTAATAACTTGATATAAGAATTGTAGAATTGGTCAGAAATTAACCAAAGATCGCATGATTCCGAGTGGTGGATCGCTTAACGGAAATGTTATTAAGATACTGTCAAACGCTAAACCAAAATTAAATCTATTTTCGAATCCGTTAGATTTGTATTTGTGAAATGTCACATCACAATATAACTCATGAAATTGACGGGTAAACTAATGGAAATCTATTCTAAACCACAGACAGTAGCATTGTCCTTTGGCAGATAAATGTTCTGATATGATACTAAACGGAATAGCAAATATTAGGTTCTGTCCCAAGTGTTCTGTTTTGGGTGGTACCAAATGTTATGATCTGCCTTAATTCGGGACTACTTAGCATGGGATGCTGGGTTCGACCCCTATTTCGGGAAAGTGCGTATAACCTACGAAGGTATTGTTTTTTTTTTGTAACTTCTCTATAGCAGATTGGTGTAGACTTTATTTGACTGCCCCGTTGGTCTCATGGTCCCAATCGCGACTGCTGAGCATGAGGTCCTGAATTCCATTCCCAGGTCGGACTGGCTTTTTCCATTAAGAGTTTTTAGTACCTAATGGCACAGAGTTGTGGAAGTTGGTGGTGTGATACCCTCATGCCTCGGAAAGCAAGCCGTTGGTCCTGCGACTGATCTCTCTCCGGTCGTGTCATTTTGCCGTCCTATCGCACTTTAACAGAGAGGGAAGAGAGAGTGCACCAGAGTAGGCACAGACACTTGTGCACTATAATATCTCCCGCGCTGAAGGCTAGTTTGCTTTCATTCCGATCCAACCCGTCGCTTGCTGCCCATATCTCCCGTGCTGAAGGCTCATTTGCTTTCATTCCGTCTCTTGCTGCCCTCTTCCAGTGATGCCCCTTTTTTTTTTTTTTTTGATGACGGGGGAAATCCTCATGGATGTCCTCCGCCCTGGGGAGGGCGGAGGGGTCTGTCAGACTCTTACTGACTAAAACCACCCCGGTGTTCCGCCTCACACTTGCACCGGAGATCACGGGAACAAAAGTGACTTCCGCGATCCCCGGCTAGTGCCGGCCCGCCTGTGCGGGCCACCTCGCGTTAGGGGGGGAGTGAGGTGTTAAACTCCCCCCTTACATCACATAGAGGCGCGCGTGGAACACTACGCGCCGCCATCTCGGGTCCTAAGAAGTAGGGGGCGACGGATTTCCCCAGATCCGTCGCCCCTGGACCCATTTAGGGGGGCCGGAAGAGGGCGTTATCCACCCTCCGTCGACGCCCGGTGCGTCTGCTGCGAATCGGGTTAGCGGAAGCAATCTCCCGCTCCCTCTCCGCAGATACCACCGCGTCCCAGGACTCCTCGCTGCCGACCATCGAGTCGACAACGGCCGGCAGCGACAGGTCACTGCCGACTCCTGAGATGAGGGCACGGCGCGGCTCCTTCCAAGCAGCACACTCTGCAAGCGTGTGCCACGCCGTGTCCTCCCGACAGTCGACGCAGTGGTGACACCGAGCGTCCGGCTCCCTGTTTATGCGACACAGGTACTTCCCGAAGCAACCATGCCCCGAGAGCACCTGTGTCACCCGAAACATCAGGGAGCCGTCAGCCACCCAGCCATACATCAGTACCACCCGAGGCGTTTTGGCTAGAGATGTGTCATCCGTGCAGGAAGTCGCTGCTTATGTGTCCACCTATAACGCGTCATACGTGGACACGGCCCCTGCGTTGCGTGGGCTGCTGTACGCTTACCCCCGCGCAAGAGATGTGTGGGATTTCGACACTTATGACCCAAAATTCGTCCGCAGACAGGACCCCAGAACGCGAACCTTACTTCAACCATGTATCCACCAGACAGAAAACGCAGACAGGATACAGGTACGTGCAGTGGCCGTAACACTACCCGCATTTGCTGCACACCTTAAGAACTTGGATCCTGGGATGTCCGCAGAGGGGGCGGACGGCATGTCAATGGCGGGGATGGACACTTCTTGGACCGCCATCCCAATAAGTTCGGATATGCTGGGTAACCCCAGGCTCCTTGAATTCCTTAAGTGCTTCACAACCACGGCGATTTGGGCAGGGAAACTCTGTTTCTTATCGCGGGCTCAACACGCAACCGATGCCTTGCCAGCAGACGTTAAGTTCACTGGGATGCCCACAGCACATCAAGTACACTTTCCTGGACCAACCAAGCTCGTGCTTGTGTTGGTGGACGAAAATACATATGCCCAGGAAACTACCATAAACATAGCAGGGGTCGGGGATCTCCCAGTCTACCGGGGAGTGCGCATAGCTCACGGTCAGCTGCCATTTGCACAAGCGTGGAGAGAGGTACACGGTGGCTTTTACAATCTGATAGCACCTGGGAATTACTTTGCCTCTTGTCAAAACATGGTCAAAGCGCTACAGTACATGGAGAGTAACATGTGCAATTCAATGGCATTCCAACTTGCTGTAACCCTGGCTGCAGAATTGTCGTCCTACGTACCAGAGTCCCCTAAGCTTCACGGAGACGAGAAAGGCAGATACGAGGACGAGCTAGGAGGGGGCTGGACCATCGGGCCCCATGACTTTAGTGACCACCACCCTTTGCATACTGCATCTAACATCGATGTCGGTACTGAGGCCGAAGTGTGCACCAGGATACGCAGGTTGCTGTATGGTTTCTCTTTTGCATCGGTGTCTCCAGTACAGCAGCACGCCCAGAACTACGCTACCTTGGCCACTTCAGACGTAATGGTTGAGGGCAACTATATTGGAACTGAATCCCACTGGCAACATCAGAGGCCTGACCTCAACAACCCACAATATCAGTGCAACACTGCCAATTCAGCTTATCGAATCCTGACCGGCATGGGCTTTATATTAAAAGACGACTACTCATATAGGTTCAGGAATTCGGACGGGGTCGCTAATGTAATTACAATGCAGGGAGTCGCTCTAACTTTATCGCTGGGGTTAGCATTGACCAAAAGTGACGTGTCTCGAAGAACATGGTCAGGCATAGGAATTAACCAGGATCCTTTTTCCCAGACCTCGGTCAGGAAGTGGGTATCTGAAATGACGCATGGTCTGGTGATGTTGGCTAATGTCGATACCTTCGTCAGGAGAGTAATAAACGGAAACCACACGGTACGCAGTGAAATGCTTCTCTACTTAGGCACACAACCTGGTGACGAAATGTGGGGTAGCCACGTCTGTCTCCCGTATCCATCATTTTTACAGTGGGCAAAGCAATTCCAGTGATGCCCTAAGCCGACGTCCGTATCCCACAGGCGGTGCTCTTAGAGTGTAGTTGCTGTAGTTTTTAAGTTTTTAAGCCCTGGCTGGAGGGCCTAGCTGAATTTATTTAGGTAGCCACTGGCAAGTCCGGTTAAGCAAGTTTGAACTGCGAGATGTCGTTCCCAAAAAAAAAGGCTAGTCTCCTTTGAGATTGACCGCCATGAACGAAACACGGTCTGGAGGACTATATTATTGGAATTGATTAATATTTCTGTCGAGGTAAGAATACTAAATATTGGTTTTAAGTACACGATAACGTTTCCAGACATCGCTCTATTTTGAAGAAATGACAAACGGAATAGCCAATATTAGGTTTTGCTCCAAGTGTTCTGTTTTGGTTAGTACCAAGTGCTACGATCAACCGGGACTACTTAGTATGACATTCTGGGTTCGATCCCTATTTCTAAAAGATGTATAACCTATGTAGGTATTGTTTATTTTTTGTAATTTCTCTACAACAGCCCGGTGTAAACTTTGTTAATATTTCTGTAGAGGTGAGTATACTAAATATAGATTTTAAAAGTACACGAATACGTTTTCAGACATTCCTTTGCTGGAACCATATAATTCACAGCGAGGAACTTGAAAGTGCTTTTATACCAGAGAAAATGGCCTCCAAATTAGTGTAAGAACTTGTTGGTTTTAAACTCATATACATATAAGCATGAATCATGAAATTAGATATTATTATCATAGTAATATATTTATGTTATATATAAATATGTTACTATAAAATCATTTGTATTTCGTAACACATCCCTATATCAAAAAATAAATTACGCTCTTTTAGTCGAAGGAGGAATTTAAAATGTTAATATCCGGCTCATCCCCGTTTCTCTCGAGAAGGTAATTAATGTTCAGATAATAAGTTAAGTACGAAAACATTAACGGAATTTATAAGACGAGATTCATAAGCCTTCAACAACGGGGCCCTCATAATTGGGCAATTTTTTACGGGAATTTGTTAAGACGGTACGAATATTTTTGGTGAATTGCTTGAGAACCCCTACTCCTGCTTGTGTTTAAATTGCCATGTACTTTAATCTACTAAAAGTCTTTTCAAAGGCGGTTGTATTGAAATGCCATTCCATAAATACAAAAGCAAGCTCCGCTACAATTTATGCAACGTAGTTTTTTTTTAGAGCGCAAGTAAGTAAAAATCTTACTAAAACCAATGCTTCTTTCATCTGATACAACATACATCCGTGAAGTTTGTACAATTACGTACATTTATGACCAAATATCGGGACATTAAATGATAGGTAAAGCGAGCTGTTGTCCGCAACTCCATGTCAAAGCGCGTATTTTGCTCGCCATTAAATGATGACAGTGTAACACTTTTATTAATTCTTGTCACGTTTGGGTATCGTCACGGATGCTCCAAGTATTAACCTACCAGTATGGGTAACTTACCAGTACCTACGGGTAATTTCCCAGTATGGCTAATTTTACCAGACCAGTATGGGAATCTTACCAGTACCTACGGGTAATTTCCCAGTATGGCTAATTTTACCAGACCAGTATGGGAATCTTACCAGTACCTACGGGTAATTTCCCAGTATGGCTAATTTTACCACACCAGTATGGGAATCTTACCAGTACCTACGGGTAATTTAGATAGATAGATAGATAGATAAAACCTTTATTTAGTACACACAAAAGACATACACTACACACAAAAAAAACAATTAAATGATAACAAATAACACGAATTAAAATAATAAAAAAATAAATAAAAAACAAGGTGCCCATTACATCTACAAAAAGAAAAACATACTTAGGTGCTTGAAATATAGTGACACTATTACATCATTCCATTCAAATTACAATTTCCCAGTATGGCTCATTTTACCAGACCAGTATGGGAATCTTACCAGTACCCACGGGTAATTTCCCACTATGGCTCATTTTACCAGACCAGTATGGGAATCTTACCAGTACCTACGGGTAATTTCCCAGTATGGCTAATTTTACCAGACCAGTATGGGAATCTTACCAGTACCTACGGGTAATTTCCCAGTATGGGTAATTTTACCACACCAGTGTGGGTAACTTACCAGTATGAGTAACTTACCAGTGAAATCACTTAACTTCTTAGAGCAGCTCCAACTACTGGCCTATAAAAGTTTTACCCTTTAATCTTTTAACTTAAATTCCTACCCCCCCCCCCCCCCCCACCTACTTACTACCTGCCCTTGACATTTTTATATTCTTATTCAAATCATCATAACCCAATTTACTTGGGATCGGCATAACATGTCCTTTTTTCCATGCTTGTCGATTAGTCATTATCTCGGTAGTAAATTGAGAAGGCATACCATTGTTACCAGCTTGAAGCCGTAGTCCTAACATATTGAGCTTGAAGGTCGTAACAGTCAATCAGTGGCAAGCTGACAGCCTCCGCTGCTTGCTTGTGCTCCGCACAAGCTTGCAGCTTGTGCGGTGCTTGTTGTTGAGCTTGTGGCCTCCGAACAGTCTAAAACCATTAATTGTATCCACAAGCAACGTTCCTCTCCATTGATTCTTACGACTTGCACGCCTAGATTAGTTGAAACTACATACAGAGCGGCTCTTCTAGATTAGAAGGTCAATCCTGTTATAATCTATCAAATGTCATTCCAGCGAAATCAATGTCGAAAATCTTATACAAGTTTCACTGATTGAGACAGATTAGAAAGCGATGTTTTTTTTTAAAATACGGGCATAGACCCTCAATTTAGTACAAGATACTATTTATTAATTTGACACTTACCGTACCCGGAACCATAATCATTTGCAGCCTGGGTAAAGTGCGAGGCGGTACTTGGCCTGCAAATGAATGTGTGAGACAGGTGACATGCGTGCTAGTTCAAAGTGCCAATAAATAGAAAGGTACGAAATTGCACGCCATTTTATGTATTATTATTACGTCAAGTTGAAGCAAAAACGAATCAAGGCAACTTTAAAATCTTATTTCATTTCGTTGTTACTCGTACCCTCATACCTGATCTGACTCAAAAATATTTCTAACACTTGCAAAAATAGGTACCATTTCTGATCCAACAGCGCTTGGCCAGTTGCCATACAGTTTTCCCGTCTCGCTGGGCTGGACTTCGGAAGATCAATCACTCACTTAATCTACTACCTAGCTACATTTCCCTTGGGAAGATCCCATGCTGTGACTTAGAATGAACTTTTGTTAATTGCGCCGAATTTCGTTAAAGATGCAGCACCTATAAATATTTGTTTTGCTTTCATTTACTTGAGAGTTTAAGGTGGACCTAGTCCACATTTTTTAAACTTCGGGAGTGTTTTACTCCACTGTCTGACATGGCACATCCAAAGTAAAATATGATATCGTTTTGTCTCATTATTAATATTGTCTGTACGGAAACAGAATACTAAAATAAAAACCCATTAAAAGTTAGGAGCCAACAAAGATTCGTTTTTCTTGCTAATTTTATTTAACTTTGGGCGTGTTTAAGCAATAAAAAAAGTGTAAAATCTCCAAAACAGGTCGGTACCGACAAAGTTCAACTATTGAAAAGTTCAATAAACTTTATTGGTCATTAATTTATGCATTGGCTTATTCATAAAACCCGATCTTCCAAAGGACTTTTCTTAATTTTTTCGCGATTTTTACTATAAACGATCCTGCATCTAACTCAGTAACGTTGTGCGTGTAGACTAGCGTCTAACTACTCATCACTGACACTATCTCTGTCGGACACGAAGCCTGGTGAGACAGCGTGATTTTTAGCCAGGCCCACCAGTGAGTTCGAGCCCGCGACTAGGTTCCCCTTATGGGTGCCTGACCTTGGGGCCATATTGGACAAGGATTACAAACAGTGCAATGGAGGCAAGTTAGGAGAGGCCTTTATCACATTTATCTTGCTTTAATTTTCTTGTGAGTTTTAGGGTAGAAGGTAGAATTGCGATATCAAAATTATATACTATTAAACGTTTTTAAGATTAAGAATATCTGAACTTGGGGCCACATTGGACAAGGATAACAACCGACTGAATGCAATAGAGGCAAGTTAGGAGGCCTTCATCAAAAGACACGCACGCAAGTTGAAGGATATTTTGTAAAAACAAATAAAATTTTGCATACTTCTATGAGTATGTATACAGGAAAAGTTTTTATTCAGTGCGCAAACTTTAAAACCATGAATTCAGCATACCATTCTAGACCCCCAGCGCAGAAATTTTTCGTCGGTTTTACAAAAAAAACAGCTGTTCCATGCATTTTGATTACACTTTTCTATGAAACAGCTGATTTTTTTTGTAAAACCGACGAAAAATTTCTTCAGTTTGCGCACTGGATAAAAACTTTTCCTGTAGTAAGCAAATTCGAAAATAAACGACCAAAGCAAGCAGGCATTCTTAATTTAAAGTTTAAAAATCGATTAAAACATTGTTGGATAAATTTCAAAGGTACTCCTCCACGCATTATTCAGGTGTCAGTTCTCAGTAATGTATAAACTAAAGCAGAAACATTTTTTTTTAAATCTGTCATCTGAAACAGAGGCATCCAATTTTTCATTTCAAACTCGCTGGCCAGTTGCCATGTTGTTTGCTTGCCGCTACCTTGGACCTTCAGCAGATCAATCACTCAATTAATCTGGCAATGTATCTACGTTCCCTCGGGTGAGTTTTATTTCAAAGTCATAGCTTTGGGAATAGAGCTCCAAAATGTTGTTTTTTTTTTCGCTCCTTCGTATTTTTATAGAATGATCGCAGGATACATGTCATTTGGGTGTCGTACTTGACTTCGCTTACATTCGTATAAATATTTTCAAAAAACACTACAAACTGAAACAGAACTATAATTTCGGAAGTCGGTGTCTTTGGACATGTAATTTAGTTTTTTTTGTCACTGACTTCCAAAATTAAAGTTATTTTCATTCAGTTTTTAGTGTTTTCTCGGAGGACGGTTGTTATTTTTTTTAAAGTATTTATTTTTAACTTTTTAGGTATGGTACCTACCCTACACCAATTTATATAACACTACTTACTATGTAAACCACAGTGGCAGGAAGCAGCAGAATGTCATCGAGAAACATAAAGTGGATTAAAAACGTATTATCGAAACTAACGCAAAAACTACCAAAGCAAAGTTAATACAATTTTGATGGGAACCGCACCTGAAGCTCTACCCTATCCATTAAAAAAATAATGATCAAAATCCATCCAAAATTGGCGGAGATATCGCGCAAAGGTTACGTTTTTGGGACGTTATGTTTTTTTCTCTCTTTTGAACTCGGTTAAAAAGTTAGATCTCGGTAAAATTAAGATAAAAGGTCGCAGCATTATTCAAGTATTGGCAATAATTGGTAACTGTCAGTCGTGATGTCATTTACAAATATTTACTAATATCATATTATATTTGAAAGCGCGTCCCTAGCGCCATCTAGTTGGATCAATTGAAGACCTTATTTTGAAACTTGAACATTGTGCGGACGAGACTGACAACGGTGGTGACACCCTAGCGGAACGTCATGAACGTCAAGCAGCCATCTGACTGACACGGGCAGTTTGAAGAAAAACGGTGGCGTGATCTAGACGGTCACGACGGATCGCTTACGTCCTGAATCTATTTTCATCCGAGCGTAATTGTGATAATTTTGTGATTTAAATTGAGAATCCTGATTATAAGGCTGCCGATCGAAGACCTGTCTACTTATGTCTAGAATACCTCGCGCGATTATCCACTTTAAGATGAGTGATTCTGATACAGATACCCATGTGCCTATAAATTTAACTTACACCAAAGGACGAAAAGGGAATAAGTTTAAAAAATATTCGTGGTGGCACCAAAATGCCGTTATCCTGAAACTTTTTACTTTCGGGAAACAAACATGGCTTCGTTTATCTTTGACCGTTGAACAACGGCTAAATATGTAAACTTTTCACTCTTGTTTGGTCAAAATGGCCGAGTTGGTGTCTGGTTTTCATGATGTTGAGAAATCGCGCAAAGTCTTATAAGACTAAGTTAATTTTGGTTCCTTTCATAGGAATCATAATTACCTTACCTGAAAATTATTGAATGATGTATAAACTCCTACGTTATTGTAAGCTTGTTTTATCTATAAACAACGTATATATAAGAAGGCTAATTTATTTTAATTATTTTTACCAAAAGTATACAATTTTTCTGCACTCCTTAAAAGTCGTATAAAAAATGGGCCAATTCCAAAATTTCGTCGAGCACAGTTAGAGGCTAATGGGAGGCGGTAAAAGTGGAAGTTTATCATAATAAATGTTAAGAGAGAAGCACCTGAGCTCCCTTGGATATTTCGCAGCACACTAAGTTAATTTAGAGTTTACTGTGGAGAAGGCCGTGTGGCTTTCTATGATACAAAGTTTGCTAACTGCTCGTGGAACGTCGTCGTGCGGTATCAAGGTGTAGGTATACTTGCTTGTTGCAACATGTGCAAGAATTTCGCTAGTAATTTACGGGAGCGGTCTTGGGTCTTTATGAAGTTATAAAAGTACTTAGGTATGCGGGTAAAAAACCATGGCTTAAAGGGAAGCTGAGGACGGGATTGACGAAAATAATTGGGGTTAAAGTATGTAATTGCCGTTGTATAGTAATAGATACTTCGAATTGACATAAAATCTTCATGGTGTGATTTTCGTGTGAAACTTTTTTGACGTGTGATACCTCTGAGGTTCTTCTTTAAAAAAATGTACAATATTCGTTTTACGACTTTCAATTGTTTTTTTTATTCAGCTTAGACGTGAAGATGGATACTTCGAAAATCCGAGTTATTTTTGAATACGAGTTCAGACGCGGAACTAACGCGGCTGAAACGGCTCGCAATATCAACGTTGCGTTTGAAGAGGGGACTGCTAATGAACGCAACGTGCGTTTTTGGTTTAAACGCTTTCGTAATGGAAACTTTGACGAAGAACGAACCACGTGGTAGACCGCCCACACAGGTGAATAACGCTGAATTGAAGGAGATGGTAGAAGCCTATCCGAGTCAAACTACCCAGGAATTAGCGGCATGGTTTAACGTTACCCTGCCTACAATATTGACTCATTTGCATCAAATCAATAAGAAAAAAAAAATGAAAAATGGGTGCGACATGATTTGACTGATCTGCAGAAAGAAATGCGTGTTTAAACTTGTGTTGCCTTGTTGAATCGGTACAGAAATGAAGGAATATTGGATCGAATTGTGACATGTGACGAACAGTGGATTGTTTATGATAACCGATAAGCGAAAAATGCAATGGCTGACCCCAGGTCAAACGCCGCAACAGTGCCCTAAAGCAAAACTTACTAATAAAAAGGTAATGGTAACTATTTGGTGGTCTCTTCATGGTGTTATTCACTATAGCTTCGTCAGGTCTGGTCAGGCAATAACAGCAGATGTTTTTTACTGTGCCGAACTTCGAACAATGTTGGTGAAACTGGCAGTGAAACAGCCCCGACTCGTGAATCGATCTTCACCATTATTGCTCCATGATAACGCAAGACGTCATACTGCACGAGAAACCATTGTAACTCTACAGGAGCTGCAGTTAGAAACTATACGTCATCCTCCGTACTCGCCATAAAAAAATTTCGTCCCAAGAGGCAGTACAAAATGCTTTCACACAGTTTGTCGAATGTCAAAATCCTCAGAGTTCTATCGTAAAGGCATAAATGAACTTCCGTTTAGATGGCAGCAATGTATACATAATGAGGGTAAATGTTTTGATGAAATAAATATGTTATAACTTAGAAAAAAACGAGTTTAAATTTTTCAGTACAAATCGGCAATTTCATACTTGAACTCCTAATATTAAATTATTATTGCTACTGTTCGTCATTGGTAAAAGCGTCAATAGCTCCCAAAACGGTTAGAATATGTGCCTGACACAAAAACTATCAAAATTCAGGACTGTTAAATCAACTTCACTCACGGCATCAAACGGCTGCCATCACACATCAACTTTGGATTGATTTATTTTCATTCTCGTGTCCGTATTCTATTTATTCGAGATCAGCGCAACAAACCTTTATCTTCCATACTTTTCTATTAGTCGACATCACGGTAGTCACTCCCATCCTAGATTTATCATCTTTCACACAGTCCTTGCATCTTTTCTTCCTGCACTTATAGTCAAATTAAATGATCAAGACACTTTTACACGACAATATTTTGTTGGTTATTGACTAACTAGATGAAATGATGAAATGATGATTTTAAAAACTAGATGGTGCCGGCATTTCCTAGCTGACTATTCCCTGAGAAGAAAAGTCGAAACAAACTCAGAGGTTATGGTCTCTTTTAAAGTCCAAACATTATATTATTTGAATTTTATGTGAGTCTAACAATGCAGGGCAATGTCTGGATGGGCTAAGAAAGAGCCATTGCAGCTTTGAGCTGACCTGTCCCAACAGACGGCATGTACATATGTATCAGTCACCGTGTAGCTCAACCCTATTTTAGGGAACTCAACGACCCGTCACAAAACGCTACCAGATCTGCAGGACATTTGCATAGGCCATTTACAAAATACTCAAAACCACCAGACGAGTTATAAAGTCATGTGTTCAATCTAGCCTGCATAGTACTCACATTCACCGATAGTTTTCTCTAATAAATGTCATCAAAAGTGCAAATATAACCTGAATGTAGTCATTGACATTCATACTCAACTTTGGATAGGTTCGCTAAGTTTATACTGAAAGTTTTAACCTAAAAAGCTGCCGGAGGTAAAATGTGGATCGCCAACTGCCAAATACACAATAAAAAAACATGGAAAACAAACAAAAAAGTAGAGATAATATTCGTTGATCGACAGTACAGCGCGTTCGTTGTTCCGGCGTCAGGAATCGACAGTTATGATTGAAAAAGTTAAATCAATCCGTCCGCCAATTGCGCATGTTTTGATGGGAATTATATTATTTGAGTAATTTTTGAATGAGTAAAACTTATTACTTAATCTAATTTCAGATTTGAGCAAAATTATGACACGTAATATTTTGTTTGATTTCTCATTAAAGTTCTGTGGCTCTTTCCGATCTAAGGAGCACGATACAAAAACGGTGCTGCCCAACACCACTTGAAGCCTCTTCTATCTTATCTCGCTCGATAGCTGTGTATAGCCCGATTTTTCTTCCATACAACAAAGAATTGAAGATGTCTCAGATGTGTGCCAGTCTAATGGCTAAAATAATTATGAAGATGTGAGCCTCCAAAATCAGCCAGGTTCTTTTATGGAGTTATGATAACCTCTTTAGTCTAGTGGTCGCAAGCGCTACTGCTGAATATGATGTCCTGGGTTCGATTTCCAGGTCGAACAAATAAGTGTTATCGGAATTTTCCCTCTGAAATTCTGTTCTGGGTTCGATTCCCAGGATTTTCCCTCTAAACTTCCACAGTAGCAGCCTGGAGTAAGGATTTGGGCCCTGATGATAGCAAGAGCTCGCCCGCTATTACATGGGACTTAAAATGGGAAATGTGGGGGAACTATAGTACACCTCTGCCCAAATCTTCTGGGAAACAAGGCGTGATTTTATTTTTTTAAAGTTTTGAGTGTTAAGGTTCATAGCAAAGCAAGTGGTGGTAACTCAATACAGGAAATAAATTCGCGACAAAGAGTTAATAATTTCTATAAAAAATGAGCAACATAGATTTATATCCTATCTCGAGACGATAACAGCACTCAATAAATCCTCGCACTGTGATGTCATCTTTACTGTAACCCATTTCATACATTTTCCTGTTACTGTACTCACAAATAGGATTCAACTTTCCACCATACAAGCCGTAATCCTCGCAGAGACAATACAAAGACAATGCACTTAAACTCTGTTCTGTCGATAAGGCATTATCTCTGTCAACACAGCCACACTCTAAGCCAATTTCGTTTCTATTCCTGAACCCTTAGAAGCCAATTTATGTCGAACCTTGTTTAGAAATAATTTTCTATCTCTACCCCTTTGTACGCCAACGTATTGTTATCAAAAGAATTTGATCATCTGTCTCGGATCGTTTTTGCTTTCTCCGATGAAACTCTATATGACTTATTGTAAAGTTTTTGGAAAGTTACCGAATTGGAGACTTTAAATGAAAGATTGTCGGATAAGAACTAAGTATCTTCGAAATTGTCGTTTAAAAACTAAAAGATTACATAATTTTTTAAACTGCATTAAAATTGCATAAGAAACTTTATAAGCTGTTATTAAGCATCCAAAGTAATTGGATGGAAATAAAGTATATACTGTGAAAACCTTATTTGTAAACACATTAATTTAATAAATGATGAAACATTTCTCACTACAAAGGAATACATAACTATCAAACCGATACAACCCCAGACAGATCCAAACAAAAACCAAGATGAAAGTGAACCCAAAACTTGAAGATAAACGCTACATTTATTCCGAACCTCAAGAAATTCTATCCCAAGTTAAGTTCTAGAAGTCAATAGCGAAATTAATATTAACGACACCAGATGATCCTATCAAATCCTGTGTCCGCAGCCGACCCCTTTATTCGACTTTAAATTTAATTAAAACCTCAAATTTAATTCCGTTTTACTGACGGGATTCTCGTCGTTCAGCAAATTGATCGCTAGTATCTCTGTAGGTCGTTAAATTTTGATAGTCGGTTCATTTTTGCTGGTGTTTAATTTATTTTCAGTTCTGTCTCTGAATGTAGGGGGTTGTTAATATTTTATGTGGGACACTAAAATGTGCTTATACAACAACAGGCGGTAGATGTTTTTGAATTAAAAAGGAATGTTTGTAGATATGAAAACTATAAGAACTTTGCATACGCATAATTATGCACCTCCTAGTAACATAGGTTAAAGGGCACAAATAGTTAAATGCCCGAGTACGTCGCAATTAAATACGTCATTGCCCGTACCTATAGTAGACGCAGAACTCAACAAGATGGTTTTGTATGTAGTTATCACATCCACGTCATCCACAAGGCTGTTTTTTTTATCGTTTCTCATGTTCTCAGACATATCGTGCAACTTAGCCCGACTTTGTGCAACTGCGCGCGACTTTGTGCAATTGCGCCCGACTTTATGCAACTGCGCCCGACTTTGTGCAATTGCGCCCGACTTTGTGCAATTGCGCCCGACTTTATGCAACTGCGCCCGACTTTGTCAAAATGCGCCCGACTTCAAGCAACTGCGCCCGACTTCTCAAGGGACACGTGTCGCGAGAAGCGTTCTCTGCCGGAGCCTGTCCGGCCGTGTACGATTGATTCTCGATGCTAAACGATAGAGCAACCATCAGGCATAGCCCATATTGGACGCAACCCTATGCTGCATTCATAGGTTTAAGAAAGAGGGTTACATTTTAGATTTTATTCATTAAAAATCTTTTGATTTTCTTTTTTTTTAATCTTTTTATATTCTTTAGTTACCTTTCTTAATGATACCAGCTGCCCAGCCTTTTGCCTACCATCTGGACTGTTCAAGTCTAACCGGGGCAGATACCAGTCGTTTGTTTTCAGTTACTGGGTTATATACGACACCCCCTGGTAAAACCAGTTGTCTTTGCTTTAATTTACACAAAGAAAGTAGGTATATTAAATCAGATTAGACATGGAGCACGACAGTACATGACGTTCTTCTAGATGTCCAATGTACTCGTATAGACTGTAGAGGGTATAATAACAATAATAATATATAACCACTACTGCCACTTGTCCCTTGAGTAGCCATTATTGAAACGATGAATGTCCACCATCTTTGAATGTCATATACCTACTGTTTACTGTATAATATAAACTTTACTGTCATGGACTCTGTATAAACGGAGCCACCACTGTTCTTTTAAAAACTTTGTTCTGGCGAAACTCAATATTAAAAATATATGCTGTGAACACTTTTTATCTTAATTTGACCAAGATCTATCTTTACAGAGTATTTGTACAGATGTACGTGAAGTCTAAATGCGACACCCAGATTACACGGAATCCTGCCATTTTTCTTTAACAAAAAATAATACTTACAAGATAATGTAGAATCTAGATAAAAGGGGCACACTCATTTTGACGATGATGCAAATAGAATATATTATCTTAGTCTCATCTACACTATAATGATATACTAATATTACAAAGAGGTAAAGTTTGACAGCTTGTGAGGTTGTAGGGGGTAATCTCTGGATCTACTGAACCCATTTTGAAAATTATTTTACCAATAGAAAGACACGTTATTCGTGAGTGTCATAGGCTATATATTAACTCGAAAAATGAAAAGACTGTCATGGTAGTCGGATTTGCAAAGTAAGTTGGAGAAAAAACGGTCGAACGAAAACGTTTTTACGAACGCTGCCTTAACGATGATATATGATTGAGTTCTAGAGAAAGGTTGTAGAGCTTGATAACGCCTACAAAAAAGTCACGGACAGCATAATGTCCAAAAGTAGTTTTGTATATTAAAAAAAATATTTAAATCGTTAAAGTCATGTGTATTAATCATATTATCAACAATTATGAATTATTATCAAAATAAGTAAAGGGGAATGCCTATTCTCCATAGTGTCCTAGGCCCAAGATGGACATCTAATATTACTATCAAAATGTAGTGATTTGAAATCTTAATAGTATTGGATATCTAAAAACTATATTCAAATTGACGCCACTATTTTAGAAAAAAAAATCTTTTGAGGTTAGGTTAGGTTAGGTTTTCTATATGAAAAAGTGTGTGGCTATGAGATATTCCCAGAACTTTACTCTTTTAATGCTTGATTTATTGATTATAATAGGAGGGGTGTTCCTAATATATTTTTCCAATCGTAGTTACTAGGGTATAAAAAAACACATTTGTTGTTTTAAATATCTGTATTAGATTCATTGTCATATACAATTAGCAAATCATCTAAAAACGGCGCAGGAGGCAATATATATAATTATTATCTTCTAATGAGACTTTCTCTATCTGTATCTAAGTGACTTCTTATCCGTCTAACAGACCGTCCACAATGAATGCAGCTGTTTTGACGTACAGATCCTTCCGGCTCTTGTTGTGGAGCAAGGCTAGCAGTTACTACCAACCGGCAGTTGTGGCAAACAAGATTATCTCTTGACACCTAAAACAATATTATTATCGGTAAATAATTGGATGATGATATAGGCATAACAAAATCATTTTATGGTTTGTATATTTACCTGCTGTGGTGCAACCCACTGCTGTATCACGCTCATTTCTTCGGGTTCTAAGGAATGATTTTGAATCTCGGTCAGGTTCAAACCACAATTCACACAATGTTGTTCAGTCATTGTATAAAACGTTATTGATCGGTATCCAAAATCGAATGCAGCCGTGATCCTTGATTCCAGAGTCAAAGTTGTCGTTGAAGGTGAGACCAAAATCCGTAAAACAAATCCAAAGTCGTTCGTGAAAATCGGAATCAAGTCCTTATAACAAAGCCAGGTCGCAGTAAAGAAATCGAAGAAAAACAAGAGACAATCACATTGACCGTTAACAACAAGCGAAGTGTCAGATCAGATTCAATTCAGGGTTGTCACTATCACAATTACGAAAAAAAAACATTAAATCGATTTATGTATCGATTACTTTTTAAATAATCGACAATTGTTTTATTATTCTTTTTCTTTCTTTTTACATGTACACATTAGTTTTTATTTTCATATATGTTTTCTTTTAGTTGTTCTTTTATTACAATACCAGTAAAGTCCAGTGGATATGCCGTGAATCGCGGCGCAGCGGACAGAGCTCCGGCGGGATCTCATGGCGACATGGAGAGTGCGATTGTCGCAACCCAGTGCTGGGCACGCCACGATAGCGGCGGTAAGTCCCCTCTTTGAGGAGTGGCTTGAGAGGCGGCATGGCGTCCTCACCTTCCACCTGACGCAGGTCCCCACCGGACACAGTTGTTTCGGGCATTTCTTCTCAATGATCTTCGCAATGGAAACGCCCGGGTGTTTCCATTGCGAAGATCGCAATGAGGACACGGTGGAGCATACGGTGGAGGTCTGCCCGGCTTGGGCGGAGCACCGCCGTATCCTCGTGGAGGCGATCTCTCGCGTCCGGCCCTGGTGCAGGCCATGGTACGGAGCGAGAGTGAATGGTTAGCCGTCACCTCCTTCTGCGAAACAGTAATGCTCACGAAGAGGGAGCCGGCGCACGTGAGGGAAAGGCAGTATATGCGCCCTCACGGCGTTAGTCGCCGTAGGAGACGCCCTGGACGTTGGGAATCCCAGGATGATTCCCGGCCACCGTAGGCGCGGGCTTGCGGACGGCGAGTAATGGGTAGCTCGCTGTCCGGTAAGGACCAAGCCCGGGTCGACGGCGCGTTGTGTTCCACGCGCGCCTCAAAGAGATGTCAGCACCAACTGGTGGGGCCCGCAAGGGCCGATGCCTGCCAGGGGTGCGGGTTGTTCGAAAGAGATACCGCGGCCCCTGGCACACAGGCAACTGAGGGAACACGGGTGGGTTTTAGTTAGTAAAAGTCTGACACGCCCTCCCGCTCCACCCAGAGCGGGAGAAGTTATTTGATGATTTCCCACCCAAAAAAAAAAAGTTATTGTATTTGTTCGTAAATCGATTTAAATCGATTGATTAATGATAATACTTAAAATATTATTTTGATGCTGGCAATATTTTGCCAGCGTCAAAATCAAGCCAGCGTCAAAATCAAAAAACTTCCTGTTTTTTCAATAGAATTACTTTAATTAACGAATTGTTGTAGATAGTAGTGGCACTCATTTGGAAGAAAGTAAATACATATTTTTTTATGGCAAAATTAATGCATAAATTAGTTTTTCTCTAGGCTAATGTCCACTGAGGGCCCAAAATGGGCATTCCTCTTTATCATCTCAAGTGTTTAAAACAAAATACATTTCCCTTTTACTGCATATCATTTGGACGAATGGTTAAAGAGATAAAACATGTATGGAACCGCAACCGTGTCGCTATTGAGTGATATTTCTATTAGACGTTTTTTTCAAATACAACACGTCAATCTATTTAGAAATAAATTTATTTATCACCAAGGAAATTTTACGCCCAACGAAGTGGGCACGGGTCAGCTAGTTATACATAATTTAATACTTAATTATGCAATCTTTAAAAATATGTGCATAACACACACACATAAAACAGAAGCAAATCACTTTCCCCCCTTATTCATAAACGTTGCTTAACGTTAAGTAATGATTAGCGTCTGTTTAACCATACATTTTTGACGTTAACATCATTTAACTTTAATCATCGTTTGTGAATCCCTTTATGTTAATTACATCCTATAATTTCAGACTGAATATGCAAAACAGCTGCCATAAAGCATCAGCCAAAACACTAATACGCAGATTGAGCAAAATTAATTCAACTTTCCTATTACTTCCTCAAGTAATTAAAATATTAATTAAATTTTCCTTCAGCATAACGGAGGTTCAAACGATTCTATTAAACATGAGACTAGCTTGGAAGAATTTTATAGAAAATCTAGTATTTTCCGTACTTACATGTTGATCGCTGCGTCGTTACTTTAACAACGCGTCATGTACAGTCTCGTTCGCAGGGCTGATTGACGTTTACGTAAATAACTGTAGAAATCGGTAGCAAAAATAAAAATGAACATGCAATTTTTTTATTTACATTCCTTTAAAAAGGATAAAAGGAAATGCAACAAATTCAAATTCAAACACTTAACCATGCAATAGAAACAACTCCAATTGCCGAGACAGAGAAAGACTTATTTCATCATTAATGTTCACGAAAGGGATTCAAATAGAAAATTATCATATATTATATTGCACTATTCTATAAACTCCGTACCTACACCATAATAGGATACAACACCTAGCATTCACCGCAACACCGAGGAAGAGGACAACAAAGTGATTTGATCTGAAACGGATCATCTGTTATTGTGTGCACCTCTGACAAAATCTCAAAAAAAAAATCGAATCCAATGTTATTCTTTCATTCCAGTTTGAAAGGCAACGTGTCTAAAAATTTAATATTTTATATCCAGTTCAGTGTAACGTAAAACTTCCAGGATTGATTGTTTCATTTTAATTGATGTTTCGTTATTTTTGCGTTCCGTACGTGAGGCGCACGTGTTTTCCTTCCATTTTATTTTACAATTGTAAAATTTGAAACTTTACGTAGGCGTACCAACATGTTGACTTTGATTTTAATCGACGGTATTTTTAGGATATTATTGTGCACACGTGCTTGTTTTGTTCCAGAAAATTGCTCACTCTTTGGTCAGGGTCACGGTGCCTACCTTTTGCTTGGAAGATTTCTCTTATTCCGGAGACCACTATCAGCAACTCACGGTATCATTGTCGACTTATCCAAAACCAATGCAATGAGGTTTCAAGATGTCTAAAGAAGCTATGATAAGATATGATGTCTCCATCTCTGTTATCTTCTCTCCTATCGCTGGTGTGCTGGAAGAGATTTCTGTAGAAATAAGCATTACCTATGTACGTATTTTTCTGTTCCTTTCTTCTTGTCTGTTTATATGTGTGTGCATAAATGGTTAAATGGTTAAATAAATAAATATTTATCAAGATTCAGATTAAGCGCGCGCGATTTTGAACCATCGTCGTCCCTAAAAGCTATCACCAAGCCGGCGCATAAACCAGCGACGGTTTTGTATGTGCATATATAAGGTGTAACAGAATAAACGAAGTCCTGAAAGAAGTTTCTTCATAATTGACTACTGAACCGATTTCAGTACCTTTTGATAAGTTGTTTTTTTTTACCCGTACTTACCGCCGATTGAGCGAAAGAAAATTAAATCTTACGTGAAGGCAATAACACTCAATTTTAAATGAATAAGAGAATGTTAGGGTCGTCACGTTTTCCTTAAATTAACAGCTAGCTTTAAAAAAAATAAGTGTTGGTCATTGTATTATGCTTTTAACTCAATACTCTGATTGGGATCTTGCGTTAATTATGTTAAATGTTTTTTTATGGTAAACGAAAAGTAATAGCAATTTTACAACAAATTTAATTCACAATTAAATAGATTTCGTAGTTTCCTAGCAGCAATCGACGAATAGCACCGAATTGAACGCTGACCCATTTCAAAATTACGTCAGTATTGAATCCAAATCGGCATTAACGTCGTATCGGCTTAGCGTCGACAAATCAACATTTGGCACGACAAGTGTACAATTTATGCATCGCCAATTTATCACGCCTACTCGCGGTTGGTATTACGATCTAAATGAGCCAAAACCATTTGAATTCTTTTTGTGGACTTCGGAAACCGATACGAAGCGTACGGTGTGAATTAAGGTCCATTTTACGCTTCCAAACCAACATTTTGTATAGCAAGCCACGATGGTTTATTGACTTGGTCTACTAATTGTTATAAGTTACTTATAGCTATATTTGCATAATGCAGAATTACATATGTAAGCTGGCATGCCCTTTATGCCTAGAGGCTTTTATTTAGATTGGAAGTTCTGTTTACGTTTTATTTTAATTTTCTATTATTTTTAGTTTTCAATTTTTGATGGTATATTGGCGTGTGCTAGCTGACATATGGCAAATTTTATGTTTTTTTTTGTGTTTCGTAATTTTTATTACGTATTATTGTATAGAAACAAGTTCTTCTAACTTAACAGACAGCTGTGCTGCTGGGGAGTTTGTTCCGCTACTTCTTCTTCCCAGCTAAAGCACTAGGAAGTGGTGAAGGGCGGGCGTTTTTGGGGGGACTGTCTTATGTAATTTTATTTTGACGTTCAAAAAGAGCTGACTCTCAGCCTAGTTTGAATAAATGACTTTTGATTTTGATTTTGATTTAATCAAAACTAATTATTGTCATTCTTCGATAGTTTTCCTTTTGAGATAGAAACAATCTAGTTGACACAAAGCTTTTTATTAAAGGTAGGTGTTCTCTAGTAAATCGTAATTGACACCTATCCAAACTTGATAAAAGTATGGAAGGATTCAATTTTACCGTCTACAAAGCTGCATCGAAAGTGCATTGCCAACAAGTGCGCGATGTCCGGGCGGACGGCACGTTTCGCCCGAAGCTCACGTTTCGCTGACGACGTGAAACTCTGCTTACCCAGCTCTTGAGATGTTTATACGGTTCAAGTCGGGTTCGATGTAGGTCGGCTATGTAGGTTTCGGGAGTGAACATTTTATGTTTATGCGGAGGGTAAGTTTTGTAGTCCGAGTAAGGTATACATTTTGAGATTTGATTGGTATCAAATGTCATCTCGTGGAATAGTGGATGTATAAAAATGAATAGGTATATCTGACGAATGAAAAAAGTAATACTACCAGCACAGACCCCTCCACCAACTCCGTACTCCACCACACACCCAGCCGGTACCCACTTTAACTGCGAGGGTCGCATGTCACCGGTCGCAGCAGTTGCGTCGAGCATGACCAACGAGTTTTTCTCCCCACTGTCGTCACCAACACCACCACGACAGCAAGCAAGAGGTCGACCACCAGCGGACATGGGACGCTTCTTTCTTTATTTCAGGTGCTTGAACCAGCTGTCAACGTGTCGGCGCAACGACTGTCAAATAGCCAAGAACTTGGACCAATACCAGTGGCCAGGTATTTGGCAGTTCTTATTTCAGGAGCTCTGACTACTGGTAGCTGCCCAGCGGACCCAGTTCCCGATATCGGTGAACTACTTATTTTTCACGTTTATAAAAAAAAACAAATGTGCTTTAAGTGAAAAAGGGTAAGATGAGTAGATCAACAGAGCAAACTAACGCAATTAAATCCACTGCTACAGGGATTTGGGACACCTCAGCTGTTAATTCTCGTTGGCTGAACAATAAGGAGTTAATGGCAATGGCAAACGTGCATTCATTTACAGAGGTTTTGTATGCAACACCAGCTCCAGTTTCAAAGATTGCTCCGGATTATTGTCTTACTCATACATTCAGAACATTCTTGGTATGGGAAAATTGACTGATTTCATGGAATGGATCACAAGTCAGCAAAAGTGATGATTTAGGTTTTGAATGATCCGAGGAAGAAGATTTGATTGGTATCAAATGTCATCTCGTGGAATAGTGGATGTATAAAAATGAATAGGTATATCTGACGAATGAAAAAAGTAATACTACCAGCACAGACCCCTCCACCAACTCCGTACTCCCACCACACACCCAGCCGGTACCCACTTCAATTGCGAGGGTCGCATGTCACCGGTCGCAGCAGTTGCGTCGAGAATGACCGACGAGTTTTTCTCTCCACTGTCGTCACCAACACCACCACGACAGCAAGCAAGTGTTCGACCACCAGCGGGCTTGGAACGCTACTTTCTTTATTTCAGGTGCTTGAACCAGCTGTCAACGTGTCGGCGCAACGACAGTCAAATAGCCAAAAATCTGTAACGAGAGAGCCTCTCACGTCCGCCAATGGTTTTATTCAGAGACCAGTATTTCGGCCCAACGCAACCCGGGTACAAGGTACGAACTGAGAATTTCACCTGGAAATGAGAGTTCGAAGACAAATTACGCTAAGGCGGTTGCTTCAGACCTCGGAAGAATTTATTCCTACCAGGTTTGCTCAGTACCTAGGTAATTGATTTAACCACGATGAGCCATATTTATTCAGTTTTGTTTGCGTTTGATGCTGGTGAAGGCTTTTTATGGGTTTTTGCTAGACTGTATGTTGCGTCATAATAATACCTTCTCCGTTAGAACACTAGGAACACTGTTAGTAGTGTTGAGTAGCGCAGTGGTCTGAGCATAGGACCAATATTAGTAAGACCCAAAGTTGAAACTATCCTATGTAATCTGAAACTATTATTATGAAATAACTATTTCTAAAATAAGCTAACAAATTATAGCTGCAGCAAGCTGGTTTTTTGATTCTGAAAAGTAAATAAATATAAATTATAAAATTACGACATTACTCAGACTTAACCCGACGGCATTGGCTCATTTACAACAATAGCACAAGCAGCCGGTACATGTCCAAATTAGCTGGTTAACATCAGAATGTTATGACGGATTCGGGCCAGATTGTTTCAAAATGTTTATGTTCCAATATCTTTCATTTTTATTAATCAGGTTAATAGGTTATTTTTTCAGGATAATGCACTAAGTTTTACCTGAATGTTATTATTAATTTTGAAACTCTAGTTATCAGGTAAAAATAAATATATTGCCGGTGATTTTATCTTTCATAGGCCTTTCTTAGGATTAAAATTGAAATATTCTGACTTAACTTATTTTTTCTGTCAGTGCAGCTATCAACATTGCCGATATTAAAGAAGAATATCGCTTATGAACAACTAGCTTCTGCCTGCAGGTTTTGCCCGCGTGGATGTCGGTAAATATCCAACGGGAATGTACTAGGTACCGTTATAGTAAAAGTAGAGTAAAAAAGTTAAAGTAGGTAAAAAATTTGTACCTAGTAGTAGTAGGAATAAAAGTAGTGGTTTATTTAAAATAGCTTATGTGTTACCTTACGTAATCCAAGTGGTAAACTATCTGTGTGCCAAATTTCATCCAATTACGTTCAGCCGTTTTTGCACCAATCCGGACCATATGTGCAGCCAATAGGACAACAAGTCTTCGTTACTATTTTATTATATGTACAGATATGAGAGGGGATTTATTTTTATGTATACAAATCATGGTTTTTCAGACCCAAAACAGTTGCACATCGGCTCAATGCAAATGCCAAAAATCGTATACACTCGCGAGCAATAAACTGGAATCACTTCATCGTCCGCTGCTCGAAACAAATTTTTACAACTTCTATGCAATGAACTATGGATTGTGGCATATCATTTGAAAGGCAATTTTGTTAGCTTTCAACCTCTTTGAATATCATAACCAAAGATTATTCACCTTGTCATGGAATGTAAAACAAAAAACTGATTTCAGTGAGGACTCTAGACGAGCCCACAAAGTACCGAGATTACTAATAGTTATAAATAAAATGCTTTGTGGCGTTTAAACCGTGGGACACCACGTTTATTTCAAGAAAATTAGAAAATTACAAGGCCGCGCTTGTGTTTAGATTTTTTTTTATCTCAGAAACAAAACCTATCCTAGTCTATTTAAAGGATAGAATCTAGACTGATTTTCTTGACAGTTCAAATGTGACAAACCCATTTCATTACCTGCCTGCATTTACATAAAGGTTTCATTCGATAAGCAACCAACCTTTACAGTACCTTGTAGAAGTCGGGATTCCCACACTAAACTGGCCAGCCCTCAGCCCTGACTTCAATCCGATTGAACATATATGGGACGAGCTGAACTTTAGTCGAAGAGTGGCAGGAAATCCCACAGGATTCCATCAGGAAACTCATTCGGTCAATGAAAAATCATTTACAGGCAAATCCGATTGAACATATATGGGACGAGCTGAACTTTAGTCGAAGAGTGGCAGGAAATCCCACAGGATTCCATCAGGAAACTCATTCGGTCAATGAAAAACCATTTACAGGCAGTCATTAGGGCCAGGGGGGGTAACACAAAATATTAAGGGGTAAATAATATAAATTGTAATTAAACATTTTATCTTTTCATATTAGGTACTTCCTATTTATTTAGACGTCCACAACTTCAACCTATTGCAATAATTCTCTAAATTTAGGTAGAAAATTTAATCTTTTTGATAATATTTGAAAGCTAACAAAATTACCTTTTAGTTTGTATGTAGGTATACCACAATCCACAGCTCATTGCATATAAATTGAAAAAAATCGCGCGATGAAGTGATTCCAGTTTATTGCTCGCGAGTGTATATGGTTATAATCCGTGGAGAGAGGTCTGTGTGTGACAATTGCTGGTAGCAACCTGCAACATAGGTTGTCACCACGAAAGATTGACTAATATAGCTTCACAAAGCTGGCTAACTAAATTACGTGCCTATCTTAAACGTTAAACCACCTTCTTTATAGCCCAGGGCTCGGTACCTCGTAAAAGTATTTAAAATGTTATCAGAAGCAATGACAACATTTTTTTTATTCATCCTGTTAGTTGCACCAGTTCGAAGAAGAATGATGAATCGACCTTTTCAACTGCACATTGCTGCAACTTTTGTTTATCATGAATACGAGACTTAGTGAAACTAAGTGCCTACAATACAAGGCTTACCAGAATCTCAGAATCCAACAGGGAATTACACAAACCACTGTTCCATTTTCACTTCTACTTGAAAAGATCCAGTTTCTAATAAAAACTTTAAGCAATAAATAAAATTACATTACGAGTTCGGCATACATTGCAGGTTTTGTACACATGGATTCGAATCGCGAAGTGTTGGGGGGGGGGGGGCGATCTAGTTAACATAACTTTATTAGCACGGCTCGGCTCGCTTGTTCGGTATTCTTCTTGTTAAGGTTCCAGTGTAAACTTTAAATTGGATTCGATAGTTGGGGTGAAATGCGGAAAGCTAGTGATCAATAGCACTTGGATGTAGTGTGGACTTGTTCTAGAATTATTTGTGTGCATTTTGTGGAAACGGGTAACGAAATACGTTTTTTTTTTTGCCTTTTAGACATATAGACTGTCGCACTGACTCTTCACTGAATTCTTCACACACTGTATACCTAATCGATGTTGAATATAATGCGACATTAAAATAATTTGAGAATAGTAATCCGAGGAGAGACGAGTTGGTATATCTTTCAATGACACAGAAATTAAGGATCCTGTTGATAGTTGGTAGTACTGAAGAGCTAATAAAAGTGACTTTTGACAAACTACCTATTTGTTTTATATTACTGCCTACCTCGGGCACTTCCTTAATTTAATAACGTACAAAATAAGAATATGGACGAAGGACGATTTAATACCAACTGAACAGATACTTAACATGAAATGAATGGAGCTAATTTAAAGAGATCTAGGTCGGAATCTAGATTATTGCACGAACTCATCTGTGCTTTCGCCTTGCAAGCAAAGACGAATACTAAGGTCGCATATGAATTCATTGCCAATCATTGCATGTGATCCATTTCACGGCGCAATGCACATTTGCATTTCTTACCTACATGCTGTAGCGCTAGTGATCCGCTACAGTTAAACCTTCTTTACTTGTCTTTAAAGAAACTTGTTTAGGTAATTGGCTAACAATAAAAAAAAACTTCGTTTCTATAAAAAATGTATATGACAGCTGACACTAACAGTGGTAACCCATAAAGTAGATAACATGAAAGCTGACATGTCAAGCGAGAAATGTGCTTGTGTAGTGTCTACAATTAGCTTTTAATAATATGATTTATTTTAGAAACTAACAGTGGTAGCTGCTACATACCTACATGTGACAGCTGACATGTCAAACGAGAAATGTGCCTGTGTAGTGTTTACAATTAGCTTTTAAAATATGATTTATTTTAGAAACAGTGGTAGCCACTACAGTTCATGCGACAGTTGACATGTCAAGCGAGAAATGTGCTTGTGTAGTATTTACAATTAGCTTTTAATAATACGATTTATTTAGAAATTATGTGACAGCTGATATATCAAGCAAGAAATGTGCTTGTGTAGTGTTTACAATTAGCTTTAATAATGCGATTTATTTAGAAACTAACAGTGGTAACCGTTATAGTATAAGGATGTGACAGCTGATATGTCAAGCAAGAAATGTGCTTGTGTAGTGTTTACAATTAGCTTATAATAGAATGATTTACTTATAAACTAACAGTGGCATGATTACGGTTTACAGTGTATTATTCCATTGATATTAATAGGTAACCTAGAACCCCTTGAATTTTGTAATAAGTACCTAGCTACAACAATTTTCATTTCCAGAAATGATGATTCCAGGAACCAAAAATAAATCGGATATCGTTGTGTTGAATACAAACGCCAATGAAACATATATAATTTAGATATACCTAAACACAATTTGAAAGAGAATAGCTTAAAGCTGACGTCAATTAGTTAAACAAACAATCTAAGTATGGGTGTTCGAGTGAATCATACCAAAACAACATCTTTGTATTAATTTATTGAACCATTGAGAAGCTATCTTAGTGTTGGTAAGGCAGACTATGGGCGAAGCTATCTTAGTGTTGGTAAGGCAGACTATGGGCGATCCGTTTGTTTTAGCAGTCTGTTGTTGATGCGGATATTTTGGAAGTGTCGATTTCTATCCCTTCTTATCAAAAAGTCCATAAGCAAAACGACCTACCTAATCAAAACAACACTTTTGCACAATGTCCTATTAGGAAATCGTCTTCGAATTAACATCGAATTATTTATTTATCGAACTCGTCTGTCTCATATTACGCAAATAGTTGAAACTGGTCTAGTAGTGGTGGCAAGTGCTAATCGGGTTTGATCCCCCGGTGGGGGGGAAATGCTATTGGGTTTTCTCAATACCACTACCCGACGTAGTAGTAGCCTGAAGTCTAGATTTTGCTTAGTGGCAACACGCTTGTCTCCTATTCCATAATTTAGATTCGAAAAAAAAGCACAACGATAAAGACATAGACGTACGTAATATTATTTTTGACTCAGTATGATAAAAGTTTCACTACACCAATTTGTTTTTTTTTTTCCTGGAACTTTTGTATCCTACAACTTGGATGCTCGTCCGGGAAAGGGGCCTGTGAAAGGAGTGTGTTACGTGACCTAGAAAAGTGTAACACCGAATAACGCGTGCCCGTAAGTTTACTAACACGAATCACATAACAACGAATGCACGCTACCACGAAAAACTTAACAACGAATGCACGCTACCACGAATAACTTAACAACGAATGCACGCTACCACAAAAAACTTAACAACGAATGCACGCTACCACGAAAAACTTAACAACGAATGCACGCTACCACGAAAAACTTAGACACCGTAGCCATGCGATCTCGATTAACCGAACCTCAAAAACTATCCGTACAAAGTCTTAAGACTCAAAGACTCAAAGTCAAATTCATATAAGAATCAACCAAATCAAACATTTGAGAAAAAGAAACAAAATATGTCATACCATGTGTCAATCAACCAAATAATTATATTTTTCTTTAGAACAAGTATTACCTTTACGTGCATGATAGTGCTGTATAACAAGCGTTCTTACAATACATGTGCGGGAATTTGCGATCAGTGTTGATTTCTATTAGCTAAAAAGAATAAAAGACTAGCTACTGCTACACGAAGTATATTTGTTTACTTTAGACAGACGTTTGAATACAAAATGTTATTGGCAGTGTGTAAAAAAGTAATTATTGGCAGTGTGTAAAAAAGTAGGCATGCGATTGTGGATCGCGAATAATAACTCAAGTAAGAACTGTTTTTAAGTATTGTATAGTCACAAACCAGTTGCATGATTATGTTTTATTTTTACATAAACTTTACGACTAAAATTAATAATAAATTATGTATTTTGTAAAGGCAGTCCGGTTTTATAATTTTGTAATTATTTGCTGTATTATTTTTTGTGATTAATTGTAGGAAAACAACACCGGGGTTGACGAAATACCAAAATAAAAAAATGAGCATTGTCACAGTTCTGAACCAGAAGTAAAAGATGATTTACAATTTATTGAGAGTTAGATTGAAAAGACGAGCGAACCATAGTATGGATGGACCAGCACAGGTAATACAGGCGGCGATTCAAGATATTCCTAGTGAAAGTGCCCCCTACTTACCAAGTATAAATTCTATGATAATGGTGGTACATAGAGCAAGGAACAATGGTGCTCCTACATCTCCTAAAAAGCTGGATGATCTAGTCATTCCAGATAAATACACTAATTTTCTGCGGGCTTTATTTCCAAATATTATGTCAATGGTACTTAAAAGAGGTCTACTCAAAACCACAAAAAATTAAAGACAAACTTGCAAAAAGTGCCTGCATTGTTTCCGCCTAGCATGTGGTCGGTAAATAGCTCAATTGGGACTACTGTTCCAATTACACAAAATGAGGTGGAATCATGGCACCACCGCTGGAACAGCCTATTGGGCAGACAGAAATGGAATTTATATAAGACCATTGAAAAATTAAGCAAGGAACAAAAACATACAGAATTGATGGTAGAAAAATTAAATTCACAGTCTCAAGAAACCAAAAGAGCAAAGAAAAAAGTAAATAGAGAACAAAAACATTTGGAAAAAAAGGAAACAACAAACGATAACTGAACTCATATTCTGTTTTTTTTTCTCAAATGTTCGTTTTTTGAGGTTCGGTTATTCGAGGTCGCATGGATGCGGCGTTAAGTTTTTCGTGGTAGCGTGCATTCGTTGTTAAGTTATTCGTGGTAGCGTGCATTTGTTGTTAAGTTATTCGTGGTAGCGTGCATTCGTTGTTAAGATTTCGTGGTAGCGTGCATTCGTTGTTAAGTGATTCGTGTTAGTAAACTTACGGGGACGCGTTATTCGGCGTTACACTTTTCTAGGTCACTTAACGCACTCCTGTTAAAGACGCCTAAAAAATGACAATTGTATCGATATTATTTTTTTCCTCATGAAATGACTGGAACGATAGAAATATACCTACAATCCAAATCGGACGCAAGGAGATATCGCAAATTCACGCCCAATATGCAGGATGGATCTGGTCGTCCCTGCAAATTGGTTTTTCACTGTCGACTGAGTCGCACGATGTATGGACTGCGTCACCGCCTTCCCGTTCCTACGACAAATTCTAGGCATCGAAGTTTCGTAAATCCAATTATTAGTTAGCGCCGCCCTTGTAATTATATTTGTGAAGGTCATGTTACAATTAAGGAAATAATCGCTATATTAAACTGTACCATTTAACGTAGCGATTATAGAAAGACTGGTTGAAAATTTCATCGTGCTTTAAAACCCTCATAATATTTCATACGTACTTGTTAGAAGAAAAAAATTGTGAATGCGCGGGGACACAGGTGCACTCTCTCCTTCTCTTACTCTCATAGTCCGATGGGACAGCACGCAATTTGACACGACCAGAAAGAGATCAGGCCGCAGGACCAACACTTCGAACACGTCGTTAGAAATAAGTACCAATTTAAATCAACATGCGAGGTAACGATAGCCATTTAAAACTTAGTCAGATTTTCTGTACTCAGAAGTCGAATTTGTTTTCTTAGATACAATTTATAACATTTTTCGTGCGAGTCAACTTATAAGCCACTACAACATCCGCCCGTACTCTATATCCCTCTTACTAATTAACACTAAATAAGTTGTTGTTTAAGTCGAGTGTTTATCAGTGGATATAAAATAAAATAAAGTTATTCTAAGTTTAAATCTATGAAAATGTATGGTTATTCCTTTGTTATTCCTGGTATAGTTTTATTCCGTGTTTATTAGTAAGAGGGTAATTATTATTATTAATCATTTTAATTCAGAATTAATTATTATATTCCATAACTTGTTAGTAAAAATACTTAAAACTACGGTATTAAAATTATTAATTATTGTACAAATTGAGCTACTCGTATTACATTTAAACATTACAAAAATTGAGCTACTTAATATTATAGAGGGCACCACCCGAGCCGTGAACTGTATTCCAGTGTCTCACAACCGTAATACTTTAAGAAAAATAAAACACCACAAAAAAGTAGGTATAAAATCCCCCTATCTCAGACCAATCCAGGTAAAAAACATTGACTACGTTTCGAATAGGTCCATTAAAATATTGAATGTGCTATAAATTGCATCTATCTTGCATCCGATGTTTCGATAGCTGAACGAATATTAAAATCCATTAACATTTTTCCCAATTCGACTACTGCCGGCAACATAAAAAATGTTTAAAGCAACTTGCATCTTGCTGGCTTTCTGAGTGACTTCGTCTTTCTTGGGCGATGAATCTTCGCATTTCAGTTTACCTCGGCAACAATAATATATAACTCACATCTCAGACCACTCTGATTTTGCCTGGTTTCCAAAAGAGATCTGAAACTGGAGGGGGCATAGCAAATAAATCATTTGGTTAGATTTGAGTGAAATTCAGTCTGTAGGAAGACAGCGGGATTACTCCGCGATCACCAGGTCTGTTTTTTTTTAAATATTTTAAGTCAGATTTCGGAAGGTTCCTATGACCCTTAAAATGTATTATGATGTAATTATAGGGTTTCTAAGCCCTGAACTTATATTTTTTTTGTCGTAAAACTTTGGTGTTATTTGTCTCCTATCTGAGTCAAGTATGTATGCGACCGTTATCCATCTCCTTTAATCGGCAGTGTTCTATGTTTTTATCATAACAAGCAAATAAAGAGAGCATTGCGAGAACAAAACAACCGGTCTTAACAGAACATAACGAAATTGACATGGATAAAATCAGACCAAGCAATCGAAACCAGAATGAGCTTAATCGACAATTGATGCAACACAACGACGATGTGCATACGCTAGAGAATTTCATCGCCAATTAAAGCAACACAAATATAGATGCTTAAGCTAGAACTAGAGAAACTGAAAAGTAAACAAGTCTCATAACAAAATGTTTTTCGATCATATTTTTAACAATTAAATTGTAATTGACATAGATAATACGTTTTTTTTTTATTTCGTATTGTCTATTTAATATAGGCGCAGAATGACTGATTCTCAAAATACCTAATTTTATAAACGACTAATACTCAAAATGCCAAGTTGTCGACAAGACTAATTCGCAAAATGGCCAATTCTATAAATAGGTAGGTACCTAATTCTTGAAAAGGCCAATTATTGGGGAAATTGTGGCGAAAAATGCGTGAATAAAAGAGTACATGGGAAGCAAATCGAAATAACTATGGGGTGATGACGTTATTTGTCAAATGTTGAAAGATATTAAACTACAAAAGCTTTGCAATTTTCCACGAGTTATTTCAAATTTGAAAGTATCTGTCAACATCATCATTTCAGCCGGAAGACGTCCACTGCTGGACATATGCCTAAAGGTAATCCGCACATATTATTACCACTGCGCCGGATCGGCATCACTTCACATCATAATCAGATCGGATCGACACCTGTGAGGCACCACTGCGTCATGCTGCCTATTGCTGGGCGTCGCCTTAACGATACTGTTTGTGGCTGACCAACGCCTCGCTTTCTAGTGGGGTGCACATGGCGACACACCGACGCAAAATGATTTACTTGCTGATACCGAGCTGGGGTTCAAGTTGAAAGCGATGCTGAGCCTGAGCAGTGCTTAAACGTTTGTGTTGACCTAAGGTATAAGTACCTACACAATATACAAATTGTACCTATATGGTTTCAAAACGAATGAACGATGATACTGAGGTTTTAATGAACCAAGTGTTAGGTATTTATTGAATACTTCACTATATGTACATATATTAAATGTTTTTCTTCCTTTTAGGAAATCAAATTTTATTAATATCCCAAATAGATTGCAAACTATAGTTTTGTATAATTTAGGAGCATCTTGTTTAAATTTTGTACCTAAATGTGAGTAACATGAATCCATTTATTGTGTTATTTTGATGTACGTTGTCTTGAAAAAGCATGGCAGTTGAGAGTATGTCATGCTCACTTAAATGTCACACTGATGGTGGCGCGTGTGGATTATTCGGTTCCTTACATGGTTGAGCTGGATGGTGCAGATCCACGCGTCAAGTTCGTGAACGGGCGCTGTCGGTTGAGACTAGTCATCTCCTAACTTTCAGGGCTTATTTTTAATCTTATATTTAGAATTGTTTATTATTTTTTTACTTTAGAATTGTTTATTATTTTTTTACTTTAGAATTGTTTATTATTATTTTTACTTTAGAATTGTTTATTATTTTTTTACATTGTTTTCACATACAGAAGCAACAAGAATAATGTTCCCAAGATTTTGTAATATCCAACTTGATTTAAAAGAGTGTCCGTGGAGTTTCTTGCCCGTTCTTCTCCATAGAGATCTACGTTTTGCAATGGGCAACTAGCTTCAACTTTCCAACTGATCGACTTTTTGACAATTCAAAAGTGCCTTTAAATGATTTAATTGAAATAAATGCTTTGAGTTTGAGTTTTGAGCTTCTATGCCTGTTTCATGAAAACTTTTTTTGAACTGGCTGAAACCACGTTTGTGGCTACCTATGTTCAAAAAGCAAGTGTAGCGCATCGGTTACTTTGAAAGAAAACCGAAATTTTATTTTGAAACAGTCACAACATAATTGTCAAGCTGACTATTCGAAAAATTAAATATAGGTATTTTGAAATGAGTGAGCTCAAGAAATCCATATGAATAAACTTAGCGCCAATTTTGCAGTTATTTGAAGAAAGGTTTGACAATTTAGTAGCTAGTTCATCCAGCCATGACACGTCCAAAACTTTACTTCCGACATTCCATGATATGAAAGATTGTGTGTGTAGGTACATATCGCGTGAGAAAGATTTTTGTGAACGCTGATCGACTAATATTTCAAAAATTGGAGTCAGTACCCATACTGGAAGCCTTAGGCAAATATTTTTTAGTTGCAGACGATGCCGATGGACACATTGATAAAATATTAATATTTGCATCAACAATGTCAAGGAAAATTTTACAAAGCTCCCAACGTACACGTTTTTTTGCAGATGGTACTTTTAAATGTGTATCCAAGCCGTTTTATCAACTTTTTACTCTTCACCAGGATTTGTTTTGGAATTCAAAAAGTACACACATTTTGTGTATGCGTTGCTGCCAGACAATTAAATGAAAAGTGCATTGAATACTATGAGTAAGCGATTATGAACGCAGTAAGAAGCGTGTACCCACCCTGATGCGCGAATAAGTGCGTTTACCAAAAAGCCATCGGGAAGAAAACAAAAGATTTAAAACTGACTGAGACTGCTTGACGCTATAGAAAAATGTAAGTAAATTTGTATTTCGTGGGTTTCTTTAGCGCATTCTCCTTAAGCAAATAATATATAGTTACTTTTTCGTTAACAAGTAACGTAATGCCAGGGTAGGAACCAAGAACTGGGCGAATTTGTTTGAACGTGTGGGACAACTCGCCAATCTGTACCCAGGGCCGGCAGGGCAGGGATTTTACTTACTTCTCGTTTTGTTTTTTTTGTTTACTGTAATAATAATACCGTAACGCTGCGGACTGCATATCAAATGCATCACCCACGGTCATCGGTAATGAGACTGAATATCCCGCGAAAGTGTGGAGCTCGAAGCTTTTTAAACGCTAAGACCCTCCACAATCGCGAGATATAGTCTCAGGCTAGAAGCCGACGTGGAAAGAAATAAAGAAAAGAATACCGTTTATTTGGACACAGTTCGTGAAACACAACGTGGAGATGCATCGAGATGTGGTCTCGGTGGAAAAAGGCCTCATTCCGCTTTTCTTGGCTAAAGAGAGCTGGCGCAACCTTATCGCATGAATGTATGGCAGAGGAAGGAGCTTCACAGAAGCTTTTTCCGAGCCCTGCATGGACCCGATTAGATCTACTAGCGTCCGTAGCCTGGCTGCGTTTCGGTGACCTATTTGAGGAAACCCAAGGTTTTGTCTGTGAAAATATCGACGAAGTTATGATGACGAACTATTACCGGAGATTTAATGTAAAAGATGGCACGGTTGAAATCTGTTGGGCATGCCACAGTCCGGGTGAATGAATCAGACACATTATCTCCGGGTGTTCTCGTCTAGCTAACGATGCGGCCTTGCATAGACATAACCTTGTAGCCAGGATTATGCTGCAGCAACTTGTTCTGAAATACAGCCTAAGTCCCGTACTAGGTTCCGTCTCTGTAGGTGTTTTAGCGTAAATCCGCTAAGGTTAAAAACTTTTTTGATTTCCATTCCAACCTATAAAAAAAAACTCATATCTAATTAGCAGAAGACACAATAGAAATTCTACTGTTCTCTGTACACATGGTATACACTTGACGTGCGAGAGGGTAAACTTCGATTCTAAAAAATATTGCGGATTGTTTTTTTTTCAGACATCCCGCACTGCAGATTTGGAAGCCATCGATGGTGGCACGAATTTCTTGTTTGAACCAATACACCAAAATTTTATTATAACGAGTGATAATTATGGTTATTTGAAGAAAAAATACAGCAATAAAAAGCTGTTTCTGTTTTGCGATATTTTTGTGTTTTCTTCGACGAATATGAGTTACAAGCCGAATTTCGGTTTTTCCCACGGCCTTAATAACGACGTGGTTCGCTGTGACCTACGTCGATGCGGTCTTGCCTGAAGTCCTGATGTGCCTGAAGACCTGACGTAGGTTGGCTCTGCAGCCACGCAACTCCAGCTACTCTTTCACTCACCCATCTGGCGCGTTGCGCCGACCCTTTTTTTGGACTATCTAATCGTATCCACAAATTGTTTAAATTGTATTGTAGTAGATTACTATTAGTTTGTTTTTTTAAGTTTAACATAATATCCCTATTTTTAGATGATATAACAAAGACGCACGATTTGACTTAAGTGTTATATCGTAAAAAGCAAACGTACTTTTGCGTGCATAGGCCTAGTTTTAATCGATTTCAATCGCTTGATAGGTCGTGTACCAAAGTTTCACTGATCTTCAAAATTCTTATCTGAAGTTTTTTTTTACCCCAAACACCAAAAAAATAGTATATCTTTGGTGTTTTTTTAAATTAAATATATACTAATCAAAATTAAACGTATTATGTGGCAAAGATTTGGTTTTCATCAATCTTCACGCTACAGTATGTGCCCGACCCTGTTCTCTAAAATCGACATATCACACTGTGCTGGGATCGATTCATCATTATTGATGCAAATAAGCCTGATATAGTGGTGGTGGATCGACCTAGATCGACGCGCAATGATTGTTTTAACGTATCAGTCCTGCATGACGGAAACTTCGTGAAAACCGAGAAAGATACGACATGTGGGATATGGACTCAGCGAACATTGTGCCGATAGTCGTAACAGCCAATGGCTTGGTAGCCAAGAGCCTCGACCAACAGCTATGGAGGCTTTCGTAGGGCGGCTGGATCAAGGGCCTGATTCAGAAAGCGGTACTTCTTGACACGGCTCGCATTGTTAGGAGGTTCTTCTCTCTAGAGCCCTGACCCGGGGTATAGCTTGGACCCTGTTCCCGATACCGGTGGGCTAGCTACTATTTTTTGTATTTTATATGCTATTAATAAAAATTGCAATTTATATGATTAATTAAATGGTAAAAGGAAATACTCCTTTCACACATATTCCCTCCCGGAGGAAGCTCTCACCCGCGTCATCATTAGACGGAATCCCAAGGAAATGTCCACTGAGGACATCAAGGAAGACCTTGCGTCACAATGCATCCCATTATCCGCGTTTCATTGCTTGCACAGAGCGAGGCAGGGCCTAGCTTACAACATAGTCCTAGTCGTCTGCGACCCTCTGAAGGCCATCATCATCCTTTTTGCAAAGTGAAATCAGTCTGTTCCCTTTCGTGCACCTCCATTGAGAAGCTCCGTACATCGAATATTACAAGTCAGTACCACCGCTGCTAATTATTAGCATGGCACGGTCGACTACGCCCGAATTACCACTCTCAGTGCATAGGGCCTCCAAGCTGTGTGCTCTGCGGTCAATCCGGGCACCCGGTTACCACCCGTTCTGAACATACTCTCACACGATGTATTATTTCACATACACTGTAGGTATTTATGAACGCATGTGACATCACCGATATGGTGGTGATAATGCATTGCTATATTCTTACCATTGTAAAATAACGTTGAATCTCTCCATTCATTCCCAAATATAGATTTTTTCGTGTGTACTATTGGTAAGTATAACTCTGCCTGATCCTTTGGGGAATACCTACAGAAGTGAACATTACGTTATTTTATTGAAACCAATTAGGTTTCGACTATAATTTTTTTTTTATTCAAGCATTTTACTAACCAGCCTAATTTAGCCCTTACATATTCTGTTATGAATGCTCAGCGATAATCCATCGAAACGCATTTCACAATGGATATCGAAATGGCGTGACGAATAATACGGACGGAAATCTTCAAAAATATATGAAATCTTGTTTTTCTTCTATTTCTATGACTTTTTTACCTGTGCTTTATGGGGTGCTTACTTGTTGCAAATAGGTGAGACTATCACATCCTGGAAGGAATACGTCAAATTACAAGTCACCATGTATAAACTTTTACAACCTCGATTGCAAGTGACAACATATGGTTATATATTTTTCTTGTGTACACCACATCAGTTAAGTAATTGAAACGTATCTAAGCTCTATGACAAACATCCCAAATCCACGAAAATGTATTGTGTTTAATGTTTCGTTGGTAACGAAAAACCCTAGAGGTTGCTGAAGTGCCAATCACTTAAACATAGGGTGTCCGCGTAAGCCCTGTCTAAGAACCATGTAAGAATTGGAAAATGAAATAACAAGATAACATGACATTGAAAAACAGATATAACTGTTTATTTTTTGTCTGTACCGTTTGTATTGTCAACGATTCATGAAACTGAATATGTTTTTAATTTTGGTACGCTAGTTTTGAGAGAAAGTAAGGTTTATATCATATCTGAATGCAAAACTTGCTTGCCATGTGTAAAAAATGGTTGGATGCTTTCTGTGTCAAGATTTTTTTTTCGGAGAAACCTAATTAAATTGTGGATGCTTTAGTTAATTTCTGTGTGACTCTCAGTGATAAAAGTGAACTCACAAGCCACAAAATACATTTGCAGTTTCCCAAATATATCGAAACATGAGCTCATTATTAAACATGTTCCCTCACAATTTGTTACCTCTACTAAACAACTGTCTACCGTCATTTCGTACGGAATGAAAGCTCATTTTGCAAATTAAATGTTTGGTTGCAAATAGAATGAGAGTCGTAACATGGAAATTGTCATGCCGCCGTGTTTACCAACGTGTGTGGGTACATGTACTACTAAATATGTTAACCAGTCATGTCTATGTATTATTTTGTGTAGTAGGTTTATGTAGAATCAACGATTACAATGCTAGTCGAGCGTTTGAATAGAATGTTGGAGTGTAAATAAGGCCTAATTCATACCTGATCTTAAATACAAAAAATCGTGCTCTAGAATGAACATGTTATCAAATTAATAACAATTTTAAATTCACTGACATACAAAGCACAGTCAATACCACTGGGTCTTATAACATGAAAATTTGCACAATAGTTCCTTTGAAAACTCACCCAGTAAAGCAATAAAGGGTAATAATAATATTAATACACACATTGACATTTTGCTTGGAAGTTAGTAATTTTTGCAGATAGGAAAGCCCATCGGGCAGACGGATTGTTACCTAATAAAAAAGTCGAAAATAACCTTTTTTTTTACTGTATTTGGTAGCGATGACCTGGTGAAGGCCGTAGAAATCCGCTGAATACGAGAAGTACAGAATCGGTCGAAGTGGCGGTGCTTGGGGGAGGCCTATGTCCAGCAATGGACGTTTTTCGGCTGAAATGATGATGAGTATCATTATTTGGTAGTACATAAGGCGCTTACAAAGCGTGACTTATGTTTAAATAAAAAATACATTCATTAAAATGTACCTAACCTAACCAAATCATAATTTGCACATAAAACATAAATCTTACATAATAGTAGTAGGAAAACAACTTTTTTAAGTTTTTATGTTAAATTGTTGATTGCTCGATACTTAAAGACTTTGTTACTTTTCTTAATTTTGATTTATAATAAATAATAAAAAAAATACACCATGTTTTCCTTAAGTGAACGCACAAAAAACACTCTCCCTCGCTACCCTAATTTATATTTTATACAGTCAAAAAGTAGGCTTTACGTCATGCCAATTGACTTAAAATAATGCATGTTTGTGAAAACTGTTTTATTTAAAATATAATCTTAGTATATCTAGCTACTGGACAGCAAAATGTCAGATCCTAACCTCAATCACAAGTGGCTTTAAAACGCTTATGAAGTGAAGTTGTCATGTTGTACCATAACCACCCCTTCTTAAGATGTACCTACCTTGAACACTGGCCAAGGGTACATAGGTCGAAAATAGGTCAAAAATTATTTTACATAAACATTTTTATGGGTATAATTGTACTGTATTAAAAAAAAAACATATTAGTTACATTGTTTTAGATAAAATGCTGCCAAGCAAGAAAAAAATTAAAAGAGCTGTGTTCGACATAAAAATTTGCAGTAAAAGTGATGGCGCAAAAATGTACACTTCATGAGCTTCCGTGTATTTACGCATTCGCCGAACTACCTTATGACGGTACTACCGCTACGTGATGAAAGAAGGCACCTCAGTGCAACATTTGCGTGAAAATCTTGCAGTCAAAAAAATATTGGCCTAGGTACAACAGGTTCCCCTACTTACACACGAATTGTTGAATGGAGCGCTATTCTCCTATTCCTATATCACTGAAAAATCTATATTTAGCCAACGGCAAAACGAATCGCAACAACTTGGAGCATCTTCTTTTAACTTGAAGTTTTACGGGCCGATTGTTAATGTACTTGTCCAATTTGAAAACCTGCCCGTAAAACATCTAGTTAAAATTTTGTTGCGATTCGTTTTGCTGCTTGTCCGTTGCGATTCGTTTTTCCACTTGTCCGTTGCGATTCGTTTTTCCACTTGTCCGTTGCGATTCGTTTTTCCACTTGTCCGTTGCGATTCGTTTTTCCACTTATTCCACTTGTCCAATGAAATTTCACTTTTACGGTGTCCCAGCACACATTTCATTTTGTTTTTCACAGGTTTACTGCAAATTATGATTTGGTTACATAGGTTAGGTACATTTTATTGAAAGAGTTGGGACGTATAGCGAGTTTTCCCCAAAACATATTGTCCTTGTTTAGGAAGTACCAATAAACCTTTTTTTTAAAGACTTTTCCATTCTAACAGCACGATCAGCTACCACGCGCCGTTAAATTTAGCTAAAATGTAATACTTCAATTTGTAATAGCCCTCTTAGTACTGAACACCGAGAGAGGCACACAGTATTGTGATTTTGACCTTTTGTGTATACTAATAAGGTTGAAGTAAAACAATCAACTGTATCACTGGCAATATAATTAAAAAATTCACACAAACTCAACCAAATCATTGTAAAGAAAACATAGCGTGATCTATATTTTGCGACAACGCCATCTATCGAGGTTGATAACAAACTTTTTCTTAAATAAACACTAATTGCTATGGTTTTTTCATGAACATACCGTCCACCAAGGACATTTAGTGACGGAATGTCCTTAAAAATTCTAAAATTTGCACTTTATAAACAAGAAAAGTTTTTATTCAGTGCGCAAACTGTAACCATGAATTCAGCATGTCATTCTGTCTAGAATAACCCCCAGCATAGAAATTTTTCGCCGATTATACAAAAAAAATCAGCTGTTTCATAGAAAAGTGTAATACCTACGCAGCCAAAATGTATGGAACAGCAGATTTCATATCAGCTGTGTTAATTACGAAAATTTACGTTTATTTAAACAAAACAAACGTAATTTTTTCCAAAAGAAGAATTTTTTGCTTTTTTTGGCTAAAGATCCACCCACTTCTTGTCTCGGTTAACTTTTTGTCCTAAAATAATAAATGGTACAAAATATAACTTATTGTACCTACTGCATTTATAGGTATAGGTAAGTATGTAAGTAACGGGAACGTTTGTTGTAACGTATAGTTGTAACGTATATTTCTGTCATTATCTGGCAGTTTTATGTCTTAAGTAGATAATAGCTTGTTAAATAAAGCGATATCTGCAAACATCACACCCACAAATTAATTATGTTTCAATCAATATGATGTCAAAACACCTCTTTCCTAGACAAATATACCATAATCTCTACTTTCAATAAAATGCTTAATAAAAAAATAGGCGACCCTATTTCATAGGCGATCATGCATGTTTCATAAAATTCCTGTCATCTATTGAATTTTTATACCAAGCCGTTAAGGCTAGCATGAAAATGTTAAATGAAATGCTATTATTGTTGATAAAGTTTTGTTTTTCGTTTCGAGCCCGACAAAACCTCTAGACTGCTTTTCACAAAGAAGCTGTCAACCCACATGGGGTTATGAGAAAGACCAGAAAGACCGCGCGAGTGCAGCGCGTTAAGGCCGATGACGAGAAAGATCCTTATTTCAGAAATCCCTTTGTCAAGTATGGTAATTTGGTACTGACAAAGATCTGCAAATGTGACCACAGCAATACAGAGCAAAGATTCTCGCTACAATTTAGCTTCTTCTAATTATTAGCCCTTAATTACAATGGTGCAACTTACTCGATGATACATGACCGCCATTAGAAGAAAGAAAGAAAACATGTTTATTCTGCACAAACAAAACGCACATTACAAAAAATATAATAAAATAGATACACATACAAAGTAGCTAAAAAGCCCCGTATTCAGGTAGAAAAAGTTTTACCTACTATATTGACCATTGACTGTTAATGTCAAGGCTGGGGGGACCATAGACAATAATGGATCTGCGTGACGACACTGGCAATTATTTATTATCAATCATAACAAAAATAAAGTGCCGTTATCAGAGTGCAATAATGACTACTTTTGTTACAAACAGACTACAAATATAATAACAATTTACCCGTGCGTCGCATCGGTATATCTCACCATTAGGTATATCTCACTGTAGTGAAAAGATAAGTTTTAAGTACAAGACCAGACAAACTAAATTGAAATGCAGCATCGCCATTCGTACAATTTTGCCGAATTAATAACTAAGACGCAGACTGTCTAGGGAATAGGGAATAAAATATAAATTTTCATATTTTAATTCATTTATACTTTTAAGTAGTTCATGGTTCGTTTACATTTGCCGATGACTCGTTCGATAAACGACGGGGTTGAACGCGTTTGGTAGGGATAAATGGAATCGATTAGTCGCTTCGAAACGATTTCCATAGTCCGCGTGTACTTACGTAGGTAGGACATCTGGAATCTACAAGTTTGTAAAACACTGTGTCGACAGAAGGTCACTTTTTTCATTTTTTTACAATTACAATAGTGAAAATAATGTTGACCCAATTTTTATACGAGTTTTAAATTTTAAAACAAACCTGAAGTTTGAATATATCAAATAAAATCAAAAAGAGACCGTAACACAACAAAATGGAATCATATTTTTTTTCTCTTTGTAAACCGCTACCAAGTATTTTATAGAAGCCTCACAAAAATTGCTTAGGCTTTTTTGAAATATTTATAAAATTTATATGAGGGGCTTGTGGCTAAGTAATATTAGCCGTACGACTCGATCGATCTGCTTAAGCTACGCTTGCCGCGGTTGGTGCGTGGATGGGTGGCCATCTTTACATACCAAGACCCCTCCGTGCCTCGGAAAGCACGTCAAGCCATTGGTCCCGGCTGACGATTCGTATTGACGAATACTTTCATCCTATATGGTAACCAGTCTGATGCTAGAGCTGGAAGGTGGACACATATGTGTGGGTTCTACGAATGATTACGAGCTACATACTAGAAAAACACTGCTACGAACTACGCCGTAGTAAATCCCGCATAATAAATACTAAAAAGTTTTTTTTTTTTTGGTTGGGAAATCATCAAATAACTTCTCCCGCTCTGGGTGGAGCGGGAGGGCGTGTCAGACTTTTACTGACTAAAACCCACCCGTGTTCCCTCAGTTGCCTGTGTGCTAGGGGCCGCGGTATCTCTTTCGAACAACCCGCACCCCTGGCAGGCATCGGCCCTTGCGGACCCCCCCATTTGGTGCTGACATCTCTTTGAGGCGCGCGTGGAACACAACGCGCCGTCGACCCGGGCTTGGTCCTTACCGGACAGCGAGCTACCCATTACTCGCCGTCCGCAAGCCCGCGCCTACGGTGGCCGGGAATCAGCCTGGGATTCCCGACGCCCACGGCGTCGCCCGCGGCGATTACGGCCGTGAGGGCGCATATACTGCCTCTCCCTCACGTGCGCCGCCTCCCTCTTCGCGAGCATTACTGCTTCGCAGAAGGAGGTGACGGCTAACCATTTACTCTCGCTCCGTACCATGGCCTGCACCAGGGTCGGACGCGAGAGATCGCCGCCGCCGATCGCCTCCACGAGGACACGGCGGTGCTCCGCCCAAGCCGGGCAGACCGCCACCGTATGCTCCACTGTGTCCTCAGGGCGATCTTCGCAATGGAAACACCCGGGCGTTTCCTCCCGCCTTATGCGAAACAGGAACCTCCCGAAACAACCGTGTCCGGTGAGGACCTGCGTCAGGCGGAAAGTGAGGACGCCATGCCGTCTCTCGTCGATTCGTATTGACGAGTACTTTGATCCTATATGGTAACCAGGGTCTGATGCTGGAGTTGGAAGGTGGCCATAGGAGCTCCGCAATAAAACAACAGAACCCCATGTTGAAGAAAAAAAAACAACCCAACCCAGAGTTTGGGCTCGTTTGATTCGTATTGACGAATACTTTCATCCTATATGGTAACCAGTCTGATGCTAGAGCTGGAAGGTGGAGACATATGTGTGGGTTCTACGAATGATTACGAGCTACATACTAGAAAAACACTGCTACGAACTACGCCGTAGTAAATCCCGCATAATAAATACTAAAAAGTTAAAAATAGCATTAAAAGAAAAAATTAACTTTTCTAAAAACAAGCTTATCTCAATATTATTCAAACAAGAGGGTGTTAAATATTGACGGTTAGAAATAGGTGTAACATACTCATAAATGCTCTTTATTTCTCCTGCCATCAAAAAGTAACACGCTTTTATTTAAATATGTAATTGATATTAAATTATTGTTGACTTTTTTGTTCGTTTTATTAACAAGTAATAATAAAAGCTTGTTTTTAAAACAGTTTTTTGTTCTTTTAATTTCATTCTGTTACAATTTTCCTAACTTGTGCGAACATGGTGAAATATACCGTACAAATACTTCATTCTGTTACAATTTTCCTAACTTGTGCGAATATGGTGAAAGATACCGTACAAATACTCTCTAACGTTCTATGAGATTGGACTGGCGACTCGCCCAGTTCAAACGCTCCACCCGGCGCGATTCTTCGTGAACCGTTAAAAACCCTATTCACTCAGACCATAACATCATCCCTTATTTTAATGGTGGTATTAATTCTTTTTACACTGCTTTTTACGCGTTCTATGTGGGACAACAATGGTTTTATGTTATTTTGGTGGGAAAGTTGTTCAAAATTATTGTGGGTAATCCAAATAATACAATAGGTATTAAGTACATTAAGATCCGTTGCGAAATGCAATTTGTCCAATTTAGCTATTGTGTTGTGCTCGACAGTTTGTCGTTTGAGCATTCCATGGCTAGTTGCTTGCACGTGTAGGTACTATGTATATTATTTTGTATGTTTTCACATATTTACTGTAGTTATAGATAAATAGGTAGGTCAGTTAGGTAGGTCAAACATCGAGAAAGAGGTCAATAGTCGAATCCGACTCGGCTTGGCAGCGTTCGGGAAGCTACGCAATATCTTCACGTCCCACATACCGCAGTGTCTCAAAACGAAAGTCTTTAACCAGTACGTGTTGCCAGCGATGACATATGGAACTAAAACGCAGTCGCTCACAATAGGCCTCATAAGAAGGCTTAAAGTCATCACCTAAAGGGCAATGCAGAGGCCTATGCTTGGCCAAAAGAATTGCCTAACTTAAGTGGCAGTGGGCAGGGCACATTGCTCGTGGCAGTGGGCAGGACACATTGCTCGCAGAACAGATGACCGATGGGGCCGAAAAGTTCTGGAGAGGCGACCGCGTACCGGAAGACTTAAAGTTGGAAGGCCTTCCATAAGATGAACCGATAACCTTGTGAAGGCCGCAGGAATCCGCTGGATGCGGAAAGCACAGAACCAGTCGAAGTGGCGGAGCTTGGGGAGGCCTATGTCCAGCAGTGGACGTCTTTCGGCTGAAATAATGATGCTGATGATCATAGATAGCCTTAGCTTTGTTTCAAAACTCTGAGCAGGAGTTCATGAGGTGTGTTTGAACTAAACGATACTTATAATGACGACTGGATGACAGAGCAGTTGTGTTTAACTTGTTATTCTTTCAAATAAGATATAAACTACAATATCGACATGAAATTACAAACTTAAATAACGAATTTGGAAATAAAAATAAATTACAAACAATGAAGCAAATAAATATAATAACCACAGCAACACTTTGAAGAGGATAAGAATAATTGATGACAAATCTACATTTATGATATGACGGAACTAAATTCTAAATAATTCGACATTAATAAAAGCTTACCCTAGATTATCTTTTGTTAACGTTGTAATTAAACGCTGCTTAAAGTTATGATAAATTTATACATTTTTGACGTTTAAGCGTCTCTTAACTTTAAGCAACGTTTATAAATAAATAAACCCTTTAATGTGTCTCTTTAAATTTCTTTTCAGGTACCTATCCGTCAGCTAGGAAATCCCGGCGCCATCTTTTTTTAAAACATTGACCAACACAATATTGACGTGTAAATCTGTCTTAATAGATATACTTATATATATAAACATTAGCTTTTGCCAGCGGCTTCGCCCGCGCGGAACTTTCATCACCTATTTAACTCCCTTAGGGGTTTAATTTCGAAAAATCCTTCCTTTTTCCTTGTCTACTTTATTAAGGGAACCTCTGTGCAAAATTTCAGCTTTCTAGGTCCAAGAGTTTGGGTTGGGCGTTGATGAGTTAGTCAGTCAGTCAGGATTTTTATTTTTATTTATATAGATTTCATTTAATTTCATACCATAAAGTTTGTGTTGTGTTGAATATTAAATTTTTGAAACCATTAACATAACCCAAATGGCAACCAAGAGTGAACACGATGATGAAATACTGACGAGGATTTGAATCAGAAGGCATTGGATTATTGCTGTCATTCAGTATGTTTTATTCAAATATATACATAGATAACAAGCATTGAAAACGAATAAACGAATTATATTATCGAAACATGTATGAAAAAGTACAACCACTATAATACCCTAACCTACATGAAAAAGCAAACATAATCCCGAAAAACGGGCAATTGAGACAAAAATCCTAACCATTTTCGTGATCACATAGTAGAGGCTGTGGGCTACCCCCGATCCCCGAATTTGTAATCTTTGCGTGTATACAAAAGGTAAATTGCTCGGTGGCATTTTCAACGGTAATGATGTCATCGCCGCATCCCGTAATCGAGGGCTGGATACTTTTATAGTAGATCCGTTGGCCGCCTGTTACACCGGAGCGTTATGCATCGGAAAAAAGGTAGATTTGAATTTTTTTAATAAAAATCTAGTTGTAATAATAAAAAAAATCCGTAAATGCAAGGTCGTGCATGTAAAAAGGTTAGTTCCGAAAAAAACTAGTGTAACATCGTTTTTTTTTTTTGATATGAGATATAATTATAGTAGAAAAATTTGTAAAAAACTTAAGAGCAAAATTCCACATATCCAACAAGATTGACGACGCTGACAAGAAACGCAAAGCACAAGCACTGGTCATAAAAAAATTAAACTGTTAGAAACGAAGCATGTTCACCTAATTCCTAATTCTTTAAATCACAATCACCTGGAAACGCTATTTCCAAACTTATTTCAGCACCGAACTTTCTCAATAATACCTTAACACTGCTAAAATTGAAAGACGTTGCCAGTAAGAAAACTTAAGTAATCCGAGTAAGAAAACACGAAATAAACTTTACGATTCCGGAAGAAAATACGAGTATGACGTAATTTACGAACTTCTTTCAGAAACTTCAGTAGTTTTTAAGTAATACTTTTTAATTAGGTATTTTATTTAATACTTATTTTTGAACGCTCTGTGAAACGTGTTATATTCTTGATTTTAGTTTGTTCTACATGTACGAGTGGAAAGTTAAAAGTGAAAATGAAAGTTTTTGAGATGAATGCATGACTGTGTGAACGATACTTGGGATGACTTTTATATTATGAATTTGAATAAAAATATGAATTTATGTAAACGTATGTACATGTATCGTGCATTCCCTGTGTACACGCGCATGGCACTTATGTGTTTATCTATGGCTGAAACATGGCGGCCGGCCTACCGGCCATTCCGACTATAATACAGCTATTGTCGAGTGCGCGTGGCAATAAAACGTCAACTTTGTTCTCTCTCAGCTATTTTTACATTTTAATTTAATAAAGTATTAATGTGAAGTTGAGTCCGTTTCAATAATCTCCCAACACCCTGTATGAGAAGAGGCATTTGCCCTGCAGTGAGGCAATAATGGACCGTTTGTTTTTTTAATTCAAACATTCATACCATGTATAATGGCAACTAAAAAGGAAGGTACCAAAATATGAAGGTTTCCATAATTGTATTGATAATGTACACGCGCATGACTCAGTGTTTATCTATGGACCTCTATGGATGCATTCGGACGTAGACAGAGAATGCATTCGACAAAAGCTATCGACAAGGACGCGTGTCAATAAATGTCACCGTTGTTCTTATACAGTTATTCTTGAGTTTGAGTCTGTTTTCATGTCATCTCCCAACAGATAGGGAGCATCCTTTTTAAAATTTGTTGTTCCATACATTATGACCGCGTAGGTATTATTCTATGAAACAGCTGATAAAAAATTTCATATCCGGCCAAAAAAATGCTAAGAACGCTTTTTTTGTTAGTTTTTAGTTGAAGAATCATGTGCTTCATGTTACATCATGGTTTACGGTTTGGGCGTCCATGTGACTTTTCCACCCTGTATATGACCTCTTCTAAAACGTCACGTCGTTCTCTTCTCGTTCTTGTATAATTATGAATCTTAAGAATAGTGGGGGTATAATGAAGTTTATGTGACTGGTTGGGCTTAAGGAGTTATAGTACACGTGAGTTAGTAAACACGCGTGTAGTAGGAAAACGACGACAATGAACAATCTTTGGCTTGATTACCTTTACATAACGAACGACCCAAAGACTTTATTTGACCCGTGACACTTCGAATTAACTAAACTAATTAATCCTCGCATAACTTAAACTGTCATATCTTCAACATCTAAATTAAATACACATTAAACATAAAAATTAAGCATATTATAATTTATGTGGAAAATTTATTATCTGGACGGAAATTTAAACTATTCAATTACTGAGGAAGTCACTCCAGTCACAGATTATATAATACTTACTCCAGTAGTCATCATGTAAAGCGTCCAAGGATTTTTGAAAATTAGCAGATTAGCCGTGGTTATATTTCATCGAGTTATTGGCCACAATCGTTGCAATCAAAAACAAAAATGTTACGTTTCGGTGTAAAATACATCCAAACGTAATGTGGGGGTGTACCTAAATGACATCGTGAGGCCGGTCCGAAGCTTTGTATGAATCTTATCTCTGTTTCGCGACCGCCACTAACACCGCACATAATGGCTGCCCGCGCGTGATTTGTGACACAAATTCATCGTATATTGTGCCGCTGCGATAAATTAATTACGGTGTGAATGCGTGCCGCCTAATTAGTTTTTGCGTAGTTTAATAATCCGTTTTGTTTGTTTCAATTATGGATGAGGCGATATGTTTGAGGTTTAATGAATAGTGGTAAATAAAACTTTTGTAAGTAGTTATTGTGTAGAAATAATATTATTTCGTTGTATATTTTATTAGGGTAGCGCTGGGATGAATTTTATTAACTTAGTTGTTAGATTGAATTTTTATTCTTTACTTCTACAATTTGGTTAATTATTTAAGTATTGTTATACAGTAGTGTATTTCCCTCTTATTTGTAAACGTTGCTTAAAGTTAAGAGATTTTATAACTTCGAAAATGTACTTATAGTTAAACAGACGTTAATCGTTATTTAATTTTAATCATACTTTATAAATTGTATGTTAAAATGAGGAAAATAAAATTACTGACCAAATTCCGTCGAAAAATGTTGTTAGAAAGACCCCATTTTATAGTACAGTCAGCGTCAATGATATCGGGACGAACAGCCTGTTCAAAATGATCTAAACAAATATGAAATTTTAATATTAACTCAATGACACAAGGAATGTTTCAGAATGAAGACAGTACATGACAACTGTCATTCTAAGAAGAACCTTATCTACCGTGTATGTTGTCATCGTGAATAAAACAAAAATATAAGTTTTGTCTTCACTTCTATTTTTATTTACCAATTTTCATCATCTCCTGCATTCCACATTATTGTAAGCACTGCAGTGGGACCCCCTACTAACAGGTTATGGGCAGCAACTTGCAGCGGGATGTCTTATGGCAACAAGAGTTCTCATAGAGAGCGGAACTCAACAATGGCGCAAAATACGGAGTCTTCAGTGAGTAGTGGGTTGCCCTTTATGGAGAAATTAGATGGTAACAGCAATTACGCCACATGGAAGTTTTTGATGGAGTTAAATTTTGTTCACGATGACTTGAGGGAGTATACAAGAGTTACACCTGAAACGGCCGATGTGCATGGTATGAGAAAAGACCAAAAAGCTAGAGCAAAGATTTGCTTGATGATTAGACCTCATTGCTTGGTGCATGTACGCAAAGCTAAAACAGCGAACGATGCGTGGGAAGCATTAATGAGTGCGTTCGAGGACAAAGGTCTGAATAACCGCTGTCGGTAACTTGCAAAGCTGGTGTGCATGAAGCTGGAGCAATTCCCATCGGTTAGGGAATATATCACATTTGTGATGATGGTATCTCAGGAACTTCAAGACTAGAAAAGGAGGTTGACGATGAACTGTTGGCTACTCTACTTCTTCAAGGCCTTACCATAGAGTTCCAACCAATTAGACTAGCCATAGAAAATAGTAACATTGTTCTTACTACCGACTATGTAAAGATGAAGCTTTTTCAAGTGGAGGATACCTATTCGGCAAGCATGAGTGCAAGCTTACCAAGTTCAGCACTATTGTCAAATAAGCATAAGGGTAAGAGTACACCGAAGAAGATCAAACAAAAGATTAAGTGCTTTATTTGTGACGGACCACACAAAGGCCCATGAGTGTCCTGATAATCCAAAAGGGAAGAACTTCAAGCCTTTGCGTTCGGCACGTCGATTCCACAGGCAGAAGACTGGATCATCGATTCTCGAGCGTCGACACACATGACGAATCGCAAATCTTGGTTTAAGAAATTAAAGGATACTCCTATGTCTTTGAGAGTGACTTGTGCGGATGGTAAAGAGGTGTTTGGTGCAGGTGTGGATACGGTAGTATGTGAGTCAGGAATGACAGTCAGCAACGTTACATATATGTACCTTAGTTAGCTTCTAACTTAAGTGTCAATGCAATTGCGAAAAAGGGTAACGTGGTAGTATTTACAGATACATGTTGTGACATCTACAAGAGAAATGAGTGTGAGGTGTTAAGTATTGTTCATAGGGTTCTGCGCTGTCAACAACTGAGCATGACCAGCAGATTTAATGGTATCGGAGGATGGGACATCTTGGTATGTATAACCTTAAACTACTGAGAGATAAGATGGCAACAGGAGTAAGTTTTCCTGATATTTCTTCTAAACTTGAGTGTATATCTTGCTGTGGCTAAGTACATGCAACGTGGCTTAGTACATACAAGGTGGCTTAGTACATAGGTACAAGGTGGCTTAGTACATACAAGGTGGCTTAGTACATACAAGGTGGCTTAGTACATACAAGGTGGCTTAGTACATGCAACGTGGCTTAGTACATACAAGGTGGCTTAGTACATGCAACGTGGCTTAGTACATACTATTGGATATACGAACTTTGTGTATGTGACGTGCTTATGAAGTAAATTTTGAATTTAAAATGAATATGTTCCAGAGTACTTTTGTCAAGTAAAACTGTCCGTCACTCTGTATTTTTTCTCCGAATATATTATTGCTACGATCTATTTTTCCAGTCGTTTATTTTATCTTACATTGGTTATGGGCCCAGGTACGCAGATATCCAAATCGCGAGACCCAGGGTGGATAGAAGTAGCGTAGTTCCGATAAGAAGTCTGAAACATTAAAAGTAATTAGTGCTTCGTCCACGTCCACACGATGTGCAACCACATCTTTTTGTACCTTCTTTTTATTCGGACATTCTGATGCCTTATGTCCTTGTTCGTGACATTTAAAGCATTTATATCTAAATCCTTCTCCGCTGGAAGTTGGGTTAATTTTGTTTACAACTTTCGTGCTTTTGTTCCATTTCTTTGAACGTTTTTCCACATATGTATGCATTACGCCTTCATTTATTTTATCTTACATTGGTTATGGGCCCAGGTACGCAGATATCCAAATCGCGAGACCCAGGGTGGATAGAAGTAGCGTAGTTCCGATAAGAAGTCTGGAGAATTAACAGTGAAATAATTATTTGTGCAAAGGAGCGACGATGAGCGGTATGTTTAGGATCGAGCCCCTAAACAAAGACAATTATGATAGCTGGCGAATACAGGTGCAGGCGATCCTAGTAAAAGATGATGGATGGAAGTATGCAAGTGGAAAGGTACCAAAACCATCTGAAATAGGACAAGCTAAGAATTGGGAAGCAGAGGATGAAAAAGCCAAAGCGGATATAATTTTGTCGATGTGTGGTACTGAACTTCGACATATTAGGAGCTGTAACACTTCGAGAGAAGTTTGGCTGAAATTGGAGTCTATTTATGCTTCAAAAGGACCTGCTAAGAAGGCTACACTGCTGAAGCGACTGATGTTGCACAAAATGTCGGAAACAGGTGATGTACGAGATCATTTGAATAGTTTTTTCGACGCTGTTGATAAACTAGCAGAAATGAGTATTCATATCAACGATGATTTGCTATCTATAATGTTGTTATATAGTTTACCTAAAAAATTTGAAAGCTTTAGATGTGCTATTGAGTCAAGAGACGAGTTGCCGAAACCAGAGGCATTAAAGATTAAAATATTAGAAGAGCACGAATCCAGAGAAATGAATAGATCTCAGAATGAAGGCGTAATGCATACATATGTGGAAAAACGTTCAAAGAAATGGAACAAAAGCACGAAAGTTGTAAACAAAATTAACCCAACTTCCAGCGGAGAAGGATTTAGATATAAATGCTTTAAATGTCACGAACAAGGACATAAGGCATCAGAATGTCCGAATAAAAAGAAGGTACAAAAAGATGTGGTTGCACATCGTGTGGACGTGGACGAAGCACTAATTACTTTTAATGTTTCAGATTTAGAAGTTTGTAAAGCTGTAAATGTTCAAAAACACGACTGGATTTTTGATAGTGGGTGCACGTCTCATCTTTGTAACGATGCGAGTTTGTTCGGGGACACTTTAACCGTAACTAGCGGAGAACTAAACTTAGCTACGCATGTGAGTACTGAAATAAAAGGTAAGGGTACTGTATGGTTGTCGGCATGTAACAAATACTTAAAGACAGGGATTGAATTACATGATACACTTTATGTTCCGAACCTTAGGACGAATTTAATATCTGTAGCCAAGCTAACCAACGATGGTTGTGATGTCACATTTAAGCACAATGTAGCAAATGTGATTGACAAAAAGGGCAATATTAAATTGTGTGGCGATCGCAAAGGGAACTTGTATTGTTTAAATATGTCTGAATATTCGTTTAGTTTAAGTAATGCAAACAATATACGTAGTTGGCATGAACGTTTAGGACATTTAAATGGTAAGGATGTCGCTAAACTTTTAACTAAATTACATGTCAAAATTGACGCAACCGAAGTACAACGCTTACTTGATTGCAATATATGTGCTAAGGGAAAAATGACCACGTTACCTTTTTCTAACTCCGCAGGCCCTTGCTCTGAAAAGCTTAAAATAATTCATTCTGACATCGTAGGTCCTATGAAATGTGAATCTGTAAGAGGTGCGAAATATTTTATTACTTTTATTGATGATTGTACACGTTGGTGTGAGGTATATTTTCTAAGTGCGAAAAATAAAGCATTAGAAGCTTTTAAAGTGTACAAAAGTCAAGTTGAGAATGTAACCGGATTAAAGATCAAGTATCTTCAAAGTGACAATGGAGGTGAATATTGTAACGCTGAGTTTGATGAATTTTTGAAACAAGCAGGAATAATGCGAAGATTGACAGTTGCTCGGACACCACAACAAAATGGAATATCTGAACGAATGAACCGAACTTTAGTAGAAATGGCCAGGTGTATGTTGCTAAATTCAGATCTTTCTGCAGGTTTTTGGGCAGATGCAGTGGATACCGCGTGTTATATCAGGAATCGTTGTCCTACAAGCAGTCTACATGGTGATATCCCTTATGAAAGGTGGCTAGAGAAACCTGTGAAGATTGATTACCTCCGAAGGTTTGGAGCTAAGGTACATATTTTAAATAAAGATCCAAACAAGGATAAATTCACAGCAAGAGGAATTTCTGGCACCTTTGTCGGATATCCTAAGAATGCGAAAGGATATAGAGTATGGATTCCAGAGCGAAGAAAATTCATGGTTGCAAGAGATGTGAGGTTTCATGAAAGTGAATATTCAAGTTACGAGATCTCGACGCAAGAGCCAGCACCATCCAATGTTAAAGAAGATGCGGATAAAGAATTAATTGAAATCGAGTTTTCAAAGTGTACTCTACCGGATAAACATGATAATCACATAGAACAAGTAGACGGTGAGATATGGAGTGAATGCCAAGAATATTCTGAAGATTCGAGAGAATGCGAACAGGACGAAGAGACAAACCCTTCAAATATTGATCATCAGTTAGAAGAATCAGGAACGCTTGGAACAAGTGGACATGTTGATCAACAAAAGTTGATGAAAAGAGCTCCTGGTAGATCTAAAATATTACGCACAGGTAATGTAGGCCGTCCAAGAAAAAGCTATCGAATGACCGAAGTTGAACAACCAATAAATTTTACTGATTCAAATGATGCTGCAGATTTTGCTGGTTCAGCTGAAATGAGTTTGAAAAATGCTTTGAAAAGTGATGAAAAACCAGAGTGGGAGGAAGCTATATTATCTGAAATTAGGAGTTTAGTTCAAAAGGGGACATGGGAGATCGTTAGAAGACCGAAAAACAGAAACGTCATTGGGTGTCGTTACGTTTTAACAACAAAACAGAATGTCGATAAGACTTTTAAGAAGAAAGCTAGGCTTGTGGCTCAAGGATTTAGCCAGCGATATGGGGTTGATTACGAGAAAACCTTTGCGCCTGTAGTTAGACTAGACACCGTCAGATTATTAATGGCCCTTGGTGTTGAATTGGACTTGGAGATTCACCAATTAGATATTAATACTGCTTACTTGAATGGTTCATTGGATGAAGAGATTTACATGGAAATTCCAAAACTATTAAGAGAGACTTTAATAAGGCTTATGAATCGTGAGGGAGAAGATTTGCTGGTTAAGAAGCATGCACAGATCATGCTTAGTAAATTGGATGATGGTTGCGATTCATGCTTATTGCGGAAATCATTGTATGGTTTGAAGCAAGCTGGACGTCAATGGAATCTCAGGCTCAACAAGAAACTCACTGAGATGGGATTGGAGCAGAGTCTGAATGAGCCATGCCTTTATTTTAAGCGAAATGGGAATACCTTTTTATTTGTATTAATTTATGTCGACGATATTTTAATTGGAAGCCAAGAAAGAGGTTTAATCATCAATTTTAAAAATGAGTTGGCAAAGGAGTTTGACTTGAAAGATTATGGTCAAGCGAAATATATTTTAGGAATAGACATAAAAAGAAATGACGATGTCATTGTTCTGTCACAAGAAAACTATATAAAAAAATTGTTAAAACAATTTAAGATGGAAAATTGCAATAAATGTGCAACTCCCATGGAAATTAATACAAAAGTAAAATCAGAAGAAAAATGTGATACCGAAAAGGACGAAACATGGCCTTATCGAGAACTAATAGGTTGCTTAAATTACCTGAGCAACGCAACTAGGCCCGATATTGCAAACGCGGTGAGTAAACTAAGCCAAAAGTTAATGAAACCGGAAACATGCGACTGGAAATCAGCGAAACGTATATTACGTTACCTTAAAGGGACAATGCGACACAGCCTCGTATACAAGAGAACTGGTGATTGTGTTAAGGGTTTTTCGGATGCTGATTGGGCTAATTGTGTGTTAGACAGGCGATCATATTCTGGATATGCTTTTATTTTAGGTGGTGCATGCGTATCTTGGCAATCTAGAAAACAACGTAGTGTGGCTACATCGACTTGTGAGGCTGAATACGTAAGTCTATCTGAATGTATGAAAGAAGCAGTCTATTTGAATAGTCTTATGAGGGAGCTAGGCATTGTGAAGTACACTCGAGTGGTTGTTCATGCCGATAACCAGGGAGCAATATTTTTGGCTCAAGACCCAATGTTCCATGCACGCAGTAAACACATTGATATAAAGTATCATTATATTAGGGAGGTGTTAAGGAATAATAAAGACATTGAGCTGAGACATGTACCCACTGAATCCATGTTGGCTGACGTCCTCACTAAACCATTGTGTAGTGTCAAGCACTATAAGTGCATAACTGGTTTAGGTGTTACAGTTTATTGATTTTAGACGCATTTTTGGTGTTTTTAAATTAAAATTTATGAGGGTGTATTGGATATACGAACTTTGTGTATGTGACGTGCTTATGAAGTAAATTTTGAATTTAAAATGAATATGTTCCAGAGTACTTTTGTCAAGTAAAACTGTCCGTCACTCTGTATTTTTTCTCCGAATATATTATTGCTACGATCTATTTTTCCAGTCGTTTATTTTATCTTACATTTAATGTAAGATAAAATAAACGACTGGAAAAATAGATCGTAGCAATAATATATTCGGAGAAAAAATACAGAGTGACAGACAGTTTTACTTGACAAAAGTACTCTAGAACATATTCATTTTAAATTCAAAATTTACTTCACAAGCACGTCACATACACAAAGTTTGTATATCCAATACATACAAGGTGGCTTAGTACATACAAGGTGGCTTAATACATACAAGGTGGCTTCGTACATACAAGGTGGCTTAGTAAATACAAGGTGGCGGGAACATCGACGCGCAACCTGTAACCATGGATTCAGTACACGATTCTGAACCCTGCGTTGAAATTTTTCCTAGATTATTTAAAAAAATAACTGTTCAATACATTTTGACCGCGTAGGTATTGCAATTTATGAAACAGCTGATTTTACTTTTGATAACCGACGAAAAATTGCTAGGTACATTAGGGGATCTAGAATAATGTGCTGAATTCATGGTTTCATTTTGTGCCTGTATAATACGTTCATAGAAAAAAGAATGCATAACCTAGAACCGTGTTCCATAAACAAATCTAGATTGATTCAAACAAGAAAATCTTATTCAAAACTACTTAACTACCTACGTTCGTAGTTGCTACATTTTCGTTTTTATCTTCAATATTGTTTTAGCCTGACCTGTTTGCCTGTCCCATCTGCGTCTCGCTCTCAAAACCAATGATCAGGACATAGGTCGATGGCGGTAAACATATTTCCCTACAATTCCCACTGGCACTTTGCCAGAACATATTGATTTTACTATGAGAGTCGACAAGTCCTCGCCATCTTAGAGATGTGACGATTTCCGGAGATCACTTGAGAATGTTATGAGTATATTAGAGCAGACCTATGAATAGAAGTAGGTGTTTTATAATAAAATTAAATAAGAAGAAAATAATGTCGGTGAAAATAGTAAATAGAAACAATTATTATTGAAAAGGTAGCTCCCTAATCAGACACTAAAGTATGAAATTGAGTTTTACTGAATTTATTCTTTCAATATTTTGAAGCAAACGCTATTATTGAACAAGCACCAAAATATCCATAACATTTTCGTAACAATAACATCAACAAAATATCCAAACACTGAAATCCGAACGTTTAGTCGATTAGTCAGTATCGGGTACAACACTAGTATAAACAACGATAGCCACTTTAGTATATTAGTCATCGATACTTGACAGATATGTACAGCGACAAACCTACTCCAATTTATGGTAAAATGTATGACAAAGATTGATTGGGCTTGGCAGAATATTATATGGCTCATGCTTCTTATTTATCGGAATTTTATTTTTGTTTGTTTAGCCAATATTTTGTAAGTATTCAATGAATAATTATATGCTTTCGAGAGACAACTTCATCAGTATAGGTAGGTACTTTGTTCATTAAATTGTTGTTATAAGGTATGAAAGTACTTACATCATTTGGTTAACATAACAATATCAAACTTAGATCTAGAGAAACTCCTCATATTTCTTAGATGTCATCCTTGTTTTGTTCAGGAGTTCAATGGAATCAATCCTGAAGATAACCTAACCCGGAAGATTTATGTTGATTAATATCAAAAAAACATCAATTAACATCAAAAAAACATCAATTAACATCAAACAAACAAAACCTCAATGTTACATTAAAACAACCAAACATAATACAAACACATAAGGCAGGGTTGTGATTGAATTTTACTACCTATGTCTTAAGTATAAACTGAGGCTTACATCATCATCATCATCGTCGCTGGACTGGCCTCTTCAGTCGCACGCCAAGTCGATCCTCGGCTAGTCTCATCTATCTGGCACCATCCATCCTGAGAAGTGTTTTGATGACTTGAAACTACGAAAACTTAACACGGTAACACCCGCTATTGGATCTGTTTTATTATTAAACTGTAGTAATTAATATCTGACGGCGTCCGGTGACGCTGTTACCTCCCGTCCTTTGTATAGACTGAGTTATAATGTTTAAGAGAATAGAATTTAAAAAGTAGTTTTACAATATTGTGCCTACTAACAACGTCACCTCTGCGGTTACAAGCATTTTTTTCTAAATTATTTTTTAACTTGTCAACAACTGGTCGTTTTCTATTTATTTTTGACGGTTGGAAACAAAAAAATAATAGTTTAAAATACTAAAAAACATGCTTTAGGAACCAAACTAAAAACTGCTTGATATTTATTGATTATAAAAAATACCTCAAAAAGCACCCCACGCTTTTGAATAGAATTAAAAATTATTTTCTACTTTTTTAGTTTGGTTTTTAAAGCGTGTTTTTAAGTTTTTTTAGACAATTTTTATTGTATATTTATTAGTTCAGCTATCTACAAAAGAGTGATTTTTTACTATTTAAGTTTTGTGTTTTTTCAAAATTTTTAAAATTATTGTATTGTCATCGGTCCTCGATAAGTCTACAAAGTTAAAATGAAACCGTGTGTTAAAATGGACCGTTTGAAGTGGGTCGAAATCAAGTCAAATCAATCAAAAAAAGGAGTCGGTTACAAATAAACATACAGGTGAAGCTAATAAAAGCGTGTTAAAAGAAAGAAAAGACAGAAGAAAGATAGAAAAAGGCAAATGCAGAAAGAAAGGAGGGAAGGAAACCTTTTGACAATTGGAAGAAACGTCAGTGGCTGGAAATACTTAGAGATTCCAGTCGAACTTAATATTTCTTTCGACAGGTTAAGTCAAATTGCCATATTATGTAAACTAAACCTATTGGTCTTTATTTCACTGGGGCTTACGCATGTTATGTGCAATAATATTGTACGATATGTTTCAAATCAGGTATACACTTTTCCTTATTCGCTCTCAGCGAAACCTATTTTATTCGTCATTGTTGTAGAACCAGTTAAAAACGGTGCTTCCAGAGTTTTTTCCGGGTTTTTCTGGCTTGCGAGCTCTTAGTTCGCTTTTTTCAGCCGCGTAGAGTCCTTAGAGTTCGAGACTGGCAATTCCTTTCTGGCAGCAACACACGTTGTCGTATCACCTGCGATTCCGACGAGAAGAGCTACGCTATGAGGCCCGCGGTTCGTCGGGATCGACGAGAAGAGCTTCGCTTTGAGGCAGGCGTTTCCTCGGGATTGACGAGAAGAGCTACGCTTTGAGGCCAGTGATTCTTCGGGATCGACGACAAGAGCTAGCTGTTATTTTTAAACCATTATATTTATCTCTTACTAGCTTTTGCCAGTGGCGTCGCCCGCGTGGACGTCGAAAATTATCCCACAGGAATGTATTACCGAGATAAAAAGTATCCTTTGTGATAATCCAGGTTATAATCTATCTGTGTGCCAAATTTCATTAAAATCCGTTTAGGAGTTTCTGCGTGATTGAGTAACAAACATCTAAATATCTAAACATACAAACTTTCGCATTTCTAATATTAGTAGAAAGTAGGATAGGATTGTAAGTAAGCATTAGTACCTCTGGGGTAAATATTTTAATACTAGTACATTAGATACTTAACCAGTACTGTATCTATCGGGATAAATAACGTTCATCTTTACAAGACAATATTCATTCTAAAGTTTATGCAATTTAGTGATCACAGACCAAAAACCGATTTCAATCGATTCCCTAGTTCGGAAAACAAATAGTTAAGAAAGATTACTTTCACGTTAAAACAAAGGATTCATCATAAACATCATCAAGATATCTTAAAATATAAATATACCAGCTCAATATTACGAACCTTCACTTCGTCCGATATTAAAACGAAGATTCTGCTGCAATTTATCTTAATAAGAACTCGGTTGAAAATTAATCGGCCGTGATACATTTATCGTGTTTAATCTTACTTGAAAATTAAAAGTGCAAGGCTTGGGATGAAAAGGTTGGAGATTTTATTAGGAAAATCGTGTTATTGGCTTTAATATAACACGTAACATTTCAGAAGATATAGGAAAATTCCATGTTCAGTTAAATTATTCACAAAAAAGGTAGTTAGTGATCTAGATACCATTCATTCAAGTTTGATCTACTTACTATTTCATATGACTGAAACATTGGCCGTGGTCAACGCTGTCAAACATTTTCGCCAGTACTTCAAGGTCGAAATAAGGAATTGAAAATCACAAAATACGAAGGAGGGTGTACAGTCCAAAAATATCAAAATAAAAAATATACCTTATAATTATTTGATTTGATTAACTAACATCAAATAAATCAAATAAAAATACGTCTGCAGTCATACCTCATAGCGAAGAGTTTATAGAAGGAAAAATAACATACTTTTTACCACAAAAAAAAAAAAAACCATTTATTTCAGGTACTCCCATATTCTCACAATCACAAGTTACAAATACGAAATAAATACAAATCACAATATAAAAATAAATACAATATCATCAAAATACAATGTGAAATAATAATTATCAAGTGAAATGTCAAATAAAATAAAAATGTAAAAATAATCGGAAATTAATAATATGGAATACAAATAAAAATAAAAGTTTAGGGCAAAATCAGGATCAAATAACATAAATTAATAAAAACAGCGGCAAATATCAAGACGCTCGTTGACATGCCCTGGCTATATGCCTACTACAACACTTCCTAATATAAGGGCAGTCCAATCGTCCAGCAATCATCACCAGGACAGCATTGGAGCTGACCCGCACCCTGCGCACCATGGACGCGCATGGCGCGCGCAGTTGGAAGGGGTGACGGTGATAGGATTTCTTGTATAATACAGTAATATTGTCTTCTAGTGAAAGTACGCACGTGGCAAAGTTATTCTTCGTATCAAATATCCCTAATCCAAGGAAAGCAAAACGTCTATCATAATATTCTTGGAACTAGTTACGGCACGTAATAAACATGATAACAAAGGACGAATCCTTATTGAAGGTTGAGGTTATTGTTAGATCATTGTTACCAGAGGCAGCTCAAAGACAGACATGTGGCGCCATAGATGATGGGGCCTATTGAGTTTCTTATCTTATAACAAAACCTTCATGTCTTCATATTAAGATTATTTTAATGGTTTATTGATTTTTTGGTGGATGACATATTCAGCATGCTACAAGAAAAAGGAACGCTCTACTAAAACAAAAAATGTGGGATTCGGGTTCCAATAACGAGTAATAGGTGACGCACATGGTGTATCCAGCAAGACAATGTGTCGTTCTATTCGAAATATAATGCATGCATACAGGAAAAGTTACTGGGAAGTACATAAGTTGGCCTACAATTACTAGCACAATTTCCCAAAAGTTTATTGGAGCATCACATGTAATACATTTGTAAACATACAACTGAAACTTGTAAGATTACATAAATTGTACGATTTTAAACTTTTATGCGGCTTTTTATTAAAAAAAAAACAAGAATTGAATTTCAAGATTTTATCACTAAAAGTATTTATTGTTCAAAATGATTGAAAAAAGAAAGCCCAACAACTAAAACAATCAAAGAAACCTATCTCGAAAGTTTACAAACTCCGAAAAAAATGTGGGAAAGAATATCATCATTCATTGCCAAACTAAAATTGTTTTGGAAGTTGTCGGAGTGAAAAAAAATTCGATAGCTGATCCATAGCCGTGACCGTGTGATGTGCGTTTAGCCTCGCAACTTTTGCTGGGTTACTCTATATATATTTCGATCTTTGGGTCAAAACCATAGAGTATTAAACCACTAGAGAGCGTATAGGCCGATTTCTTTGAAGTACATGATTCACTACTGCGGGCCGGGGGACGAGGAAGAATGCGCGGCTGCAATTGGTCAGTTCAAGGTCAAGTTGCGTAGGTATGCCTGGTCCTAACCAGGCATACTGCTCTACTTGATTGCGGAAAAATACTCGATATCGATAAAATGGATTTTAACATTATAAAAAATGCTCAATAAAAATCACATTTAATCATATTTAATCAGAATAAGTCAATTACAAAAAGAAAAACATGTATCCTGTTATTATTGATTTTTAAAATTAATTAATTTGGTATAAGTTTTTCGAATTAAAGTTTTAGGGTCAGAATCAGAAAGCTTTATTTGTAAACATAGGTCAAATTACAATAGTTTGCGAGATGTTACAGATAGGTAGATCCTCCATGTTTTGCCCAAAGGTTTTACAAATAATATTTAATTACACAAATACATTGTCGAATTTATATAAAAACAATATTAATAGGTACATGATTATCAATACAAATTGCAGAAAATAGAATAAATTTCATTACATGTCAAATAGAATAAAGTTACATGCCATAATAATGCTAATTAATGTCAAATAAAATTCTAAATCGTCAAAATAGGTGAGATTATATACAATTTTCTGAAGCAGTAACCATATAATTGTCGTCCAAATATTCGTGTAGTGAGTAATAGCATTTATTTATCAATATTCTTAATAGTTCTGTTTTAAAATGGTCCAGACTTAGCGTTTTTATTTTTTCAGGTAGTTTGTTAAATATTTTTTTGGCCATACAGAAGGTACTTTTATTCATTAGTGCAGTTTTGCCATAGGTCACTTCGAGTTCTGACTTATTTTTATCGCGTAATTTTCTGTAGTAACTTTTAGTAGCTATTTTGTATGATGAAATGTTAGATTTTACGAACATATTTGTTTCGTATATGTACAGCGATGGCAAGGTAAGAATTTTTAGACTTGTAAAGAAAGGTTGACAACTGTCTGTGCTTTTAAGGCCTCACCTAGCTCTGACACATCTTTTTTGGGCTCTAAATACGAGTTCTCTATCAACTGAATTGCCCCAGTATATTACGCCATATCTGAGTGTTGATGCAACATAGGCGTGATTGTTCGTCCCGATTGTTCCTGGTAAAAAATGATAAATAGGTATCGCTGAACTAAATAAACGTCGGCGTTGTTTTAAATATTCAAAACAATCGGGGGTGAAGTGCCTTGAACAAACAACGCTGTATTTTGTTGGTAAACAATTTTCCCTATTAACCTTATCTATCCACTTTTCTTTTAATTCCGGAATCTTCGGAAATCTAAAATGAAAACATGTATGTCAAAGTTGTCAAACACACAGAAGAAAAAACTGATAACCTCCTCCTTTTTTTAAAGTCGGTTAAAAGTAGATAGGTATTTAATGACAGTATCTGAATTGAATAAAATTGTATAACGTTTAATTTTATTATTATCGATACCGACTTCAACCATAGGTAACATCACAAATTATTACGATAAAAATACAAAGGGAAAGAAAGGGATAAAATAATTAGAATTTCTTAAGGAAAGAAAGGGACTTTTCTAAAAGACATCAACGCGTGCGACAAATCCGGTTGCTCGTTCACCCAACCACCATTTTAAATAGACCCCTGCGGTTGCTCATGTTCCGATTAAATCAAAAAGAATTTTCGTAGTGTTTATTTACTGATGAAAAGTTATGCCATCCTTTTTGTAACTAGATGTCTTGGAATGTTTTCCACACCATTTCACTGCGCATTAAGGCATTTTTATGCGTTATAATTGCATTAAAATTTAAAACAATTTGTAATTATTTAGCGTGCACACAGGTCTAACACTTGGTCACAACTAAAATGGTTACTAGTACCGTAGCCAATATACACCAAACACTAATAGTTTTCGTGCGTCGGGGCACTGTATGCGCAGTCAAGTGGTTTTATAGTCTTTGGTCAAAACACAGTACCTATGCACAAAGGGGTACCGATAGGTTTGTTTCTACTGTTGTGTCTTGTCAACACTGTTGTGACTTTTCAACACTGTTGTGAGCGGTCATCACAGTAATTGTGACTTGTCAACACAGTAATTGTGACTTGTCAACACAGTTGTGGCTTAGTCAACACTGTTGATAACGTTGGGGGTTTATTTTTTTGGGTGGGAAATCATCAAATAACTTATCCCGCTCTGGATGGAGTCGGAGGGTGTGTCAGACTTTTACTGACTAAAACCCACCCATATTCCTTCAGTTGCCTGTGTACCAGGGGCCATGGTATCTCTTTCGAACAACTCGTACCCCCCTGACAGGCATCGGCCCTAGCGGACCCCACCAGTTGGTGCTGACATTTCATTCAGGCGCAGGTGGAACACAACGCGCCGTCGATCCGGGTCTGGTCCTTACCAGTCGGCCAGCTACCCATTACTCGCCATCCGCAAGCCCTCGCCGTCCACAAGCCCTCGCCGTCCACAAGCCCTCGCCGTCCGACTGTTTTCACAACAGTTTACTCAAAAAGTTCATCGTCTTTGTCATTATTTCAGCCAAAATACGTTCATTCGAACCAATAAAACCACAATGCGATGAGGGAAAAATAAATTCAAAATTATTCTGTCATCACACTGCAAAAAAAAATGCGATTAGGAAGATACTGATCGCCCAGCCTCATACAAATTGAACAATAGGGTATTATACTAATTTTTGAAAAGTGTCTTATTTCGATTCTAGAGTCATAATAAACCACTAAAAAAAACACAACATTTTTATTTAATCGATTAGTGCCATAAAAATGCATTTGAATTTTGCATTTTCAAATTTCTCGCGTAATTTGACGAAAACGCTGGACGCAGCAGACGCCATATTGCTCTGTGGGTATGACGTCAGTTTGCTAAAAACAAATGCGCTGATATTTTGTATGACAATTGTATATAATTAAAAAAAATGAGTTATTTTTCTACTTATCGTTGGTTTGCTGTTCCTTAATGCAAAATATTTTGTAAATGAAAATTACTTCGGTTATGAAAATAATAAAAGAACCAAATTGCTCAGTTGACATGCCGTATGACGAAATAACATGGCGGCTACTATTTCATGGTATTCAAAAACAGATTCAAAAAACTGAAATTTTTAAATTGTATTTTAAAATTTATTTTGTTGTTTCATGAACTAAAACTAACATTTTCCGATTGCATTTTGCCTAAGATATCTCAATAATATATTTTTAGATTTTTTCTCGTATAGAGTAAAATACCCTATTGTAGAGAATTCTTACCACAAACCAAGTCTATAATAATCCCTTAAATATACCCAAAGTTCATATTTTCCTACACAAACGCACGTTTAGGTATTGTTGGCATATAAAGGAGTCTTTAATACCGCGGCCAACAAATTTTATGCCAGAATTATGGGACCGAAGTGTATTTGTACACATTTTTTACGCCCCAATGTGAGCATTAAACCGAACATCGTGATAGGACAAGCGTACTGCGTATAATACGTGAATGGTTCTTGAATATTTCAATGGGACGTTAAAAATGTGGGTCAATATGTGCTGGTGTTTGTGGGTCATGTTTTCTCTGTATCAAAAAGTTTGAGATAAAATAGAGTCAGTGAAAGTTCATCCTTAACTGAGCAATGAAATTGCAACCTGCTACTGTAGCAGGACCCAAAAACACCAGCTCGTAACTGACAATGTTTTATATTTTTCTTAGCCTCTGGTGACAACAACAGAAGAAAAATAAATAAAATAAGTTAACGCGCGACCGTAACGTTTTTAAAAGGTAAACCACACTTAAAATCGAATGTCAAAAATCCAACAAAAAAAAGTCATTGATACCAATGAACTGTCATAGAATATTCAACAAAATTTTCGATCCAAAGTTGTCCTCTGACTTTGCAACCGCTTGCTTCACCAACTTAGTTGCCAAGTAGGTACTAGCCGGCTAAGTTACCCTGGCGAAGTAAATAGGACAATGAAAAGACAAGCGAGTTCAGTATACTGTGAAGTAGTTTTGTATAAAACAAGAGCTTATAACATCATTCCGAGTCGGGCATCTGGCTTCAGGCGAGTCGGGCATCTGGCTTCAGGCGAGTCGGGCATCTGGCTTCAGGCGAGTCGGGCATCTGGCTTCAGGCGAGTCGGGCATCTGGCTTCAGGCGAGTCGGGCATCTGGCTTCAGGCGAGTCGGGCATCTTGCTTCAGGCGAGTCGGGTATCTGGCTTCAGGCGAGTCGGGCATCTGGCTTCAGGCGAGTCGGACATCTGGCTTCAGGCGAGTCGGGCATCTTGCTTCAGGCGAGTCGGGCATCTGGCTTCAGGCGAGTCGGGCATCTGGCTTCAGGTGAGTCGGGCATCTGGCTTCAGGCGAGTCGGGCATCTGGCTTCAGGCGAGTCGGGCATCTGGCTTCAGGCGAGTCGGGCATCTGGCTTCAGGCGAGTCGGGCATCTGGCTTCAAGCGAGTCGGGCCTCTGGCTTCAGCAGAAGCCACCATTGGCACTATTCTGAGTGACATCATTTTTAGCTCGCTATAAGTCTGCATCTGGATGCTCATTACGGGGCTCCACCACTATCAATCGGGGCTCCACCACTATCAATGTGGTGAGGCTATCGGTTGCCTCGGACACCATGATGCGCAGGTCGTAAATCGGGGCTCCACCACTATCAATGTGGTGAGGCTATCGGTTGCCTCGGACACCATGATGCGCAGGTCGTATAGCATGGAACGACATCATTAATGAAATCACCCGCCGACTATAAGAAGTCGACTAACGGTCGCTCACGCTTCGTGCTATGAAATTGCTTGAAAATTAAAGTTCGTTACATCGAAGATGAAGTTGTTCCACATGCAGTAATTGAAGATGAAGAAAAGGAAAAAGGATTAAAAGTTTAATTGGTTTCAAAACCCCAAAAACAAAAAAAGGAATAAGACAGTTAGATGTTCTGATCAACGAGACAGATTTTATTCTTGTGCAGAAAATTTTATTCCAAATAATAAGATAACCACCTCAGTTCACATTGTGCAACAAATGATGTCTTGTGTAGAAACTAAATAATTGCCGATGCTATCATCGCTCTGGTAAGCCGCAGGATGCGTTGGTTTTGACCGTACCTTAATAACTAAACTTACATTATTTTATAGCCCTCTGGTTTTATCAAATAGAACCATAACCACTAATTTATACCAATTAAATGCCAGAAGTCACGAACTGCAGTAGAAAATGCGATGAATTGAGTGGTCTTAACGAATACGACATGCTCATAGTCAATGGAATCACCCCCAATCTATTGTTTGAATCATCAGATGACGCTAACCTGAGGGACCTGAAAAAATCTTGCGCAATAGATGATCTGATAGGCATTAAAGTACAAATCGGGTCAGGTCTCAGGTCTCTCTTAGACCGGTACTTAGAGAAGAAAGCAAAGAGAACATCCTTAAAAGAGGATTTCCTGAAACCTCAAACCAGTAAATCGGCTCATCTTACTTCTAGGAAACAGTCCCCTTCTCATTCTACTAAGAGTCAACGTGAACACCCGGCCGATGACGACAGCGACGACTATGACAGCGCTGATCAGACCCGAAAAATGCCGATCGAGCTTCATATTACCCAGATTCGTCGCAAAATACCCCTTATGGGTAGGACTTTAGGGCCCGAGACTCAGAAATTCTATTTAACGAAAAGAACAAAAATCTTCCATCTGAATGTCCAAATGACTTATTCATTTATATAGTTAGGCCGAGATATCTCAATGCTCTGTATGATGTTGAACAGTCCCTATAAGAAGAAGTGTTTTGTTTGTGCAGAATAAACAATTTTTCTTTCTTTCTTTCTTTTCCCTTTTCCCCGAGCAGTGGGAAACCTTGAAACATAAACCAAAAGATGCCTGGAGAGCTTTAAATCTCAAAGTACACAGCATGTTAACAAAAAATTTCAACATTGCGGTATTATAATTCCTGAATCAGAGACAGGAATAGACATGCTGTCAGTCTGTGCCTTAGAAAGACGAATAATTCAAGCTATTTATGAGGGATTCAACACAAGAAACAGCGGACAGTGCCGCGCTATAGGCTCAAACGAGCCATCCGCCAACATCGTCCCAACCTGGATGAAGACAGACGATGGAATGACTTGTTGCTCGCCTCTCTGATATAGTGGCTAAATTCCAAAGTCTCGCAGTAAAACTAACCGGTCGTGAGCTGGTTCCTCAGCCGCCTTATGTACCAACTCCCGCAACATTGATGGGCCAATCGGGGAACATCTTAGCACCACCTCCTCAGCCGACATCTTCTACTAGAAAACCAACGAAGCATAAGTTCTCCTACTACTGACTGGAAAGTAGATGATAATTACTACAAATAATTCGTACGAGTACGTATTAGTAAACACAACATTTTTGTTTTGTATTGAAAGAGACGAGAATCAATAATAAAAAAAGCAACATTTTTAAAATGATCACCCCTGGAGCAGCTAGTAATTTTATAACGCAAACATTGGAAAAGGGGCTCTTTTAAGAGCTCAATCTTTGTGTTTAATGTCATTTGCGTCGGGCCCGCCTGCAAGGATTGGAGTAGATTTTGCAGGAACATTTGAGTTACCTACTACATAAAAATAAAGTTTCATTAAGATATAATCTTTCCTTTCATCGGTTTATGATACGCGTGAGCATTTATCATTGCACTATCGGCTTTATTTAGCCCTGCAATCCCGGCTCAAGTGTAATTATGAACTTCGCACACTTGCATCAAAATTTAATACTTTTTAAACAGTTGGATGAAACATCTTGTGACCCAAAAACTAAATGCTACCTTTGCCCACCTTCTACGAAGCAGTAATGCTCGCGAAGAGAGAGACGGCGCACGTGAGAGAGAGGCAGTATATGCGCCCTCACTGCCCTAGTCACCGCAGGAGACGCCCTGGGCGGCGGGAATCCCAGGCCTATTCCCGGTCACCGTAGGCGTGGGCTTGCGGACAGCGAGTAATGGGTAGCTGGCTGCCCGATAAGAACCAAGCCCGGGTCGACGGCGCGTTGCGTTCCACGCACGCCTCAAAGAGATGTTAGCACCAACTAGTAGGGTCCGCAAGGGTCGATGCCTGCCAGGGGTGCGGGTTGTTCGAAAGAGATACCGCGGCCCCTGGCACACAGGCAACTGAGGGAATACGGGTGGGTTTTAGTCAGTAAGGTCTGACACGCCCTCCTGCTCCACCCAGAGCGGGAGAAGTTATTTGATGATTTCCCACCCTAAGAAAAAGCATAAGCTAGCTAATTCAGTGGTAATTACTATTATTATTGTGTTTTTACCCACAAAGTAAGAAGATTTATATTGCCGTTAAAAGCCTCAACAAACGATCCACAATTATCTGTATTTGAACGGATTCGTCGCAAACATTGTTTCTATTTATTTGCCTTGCCATGGAGCGACCGCAAATGCGTCAGCAAACATTCACTTGTCACCGGGAAATGAGAAATAGCCACGTGTCGCACTATCATTATATGGATTGATGTATAGAATTATACATGTGGCGATGTAAGTCAATGCATAGTGTTTCGATTCAGTGTCCACGTAGTGCAGCATGGCAAAGCGGTTATAAACTACTTTTTCGTCTTATTTTTTGCTCATCGAGTTTATTTAACGAATTCACATTCTCCTCTTCCTAAAAGGATTTTTTTTTATTAATTGGAAGAAAAGTCAGTTGCCCTCTAAGGGATGTTTTGAAATAACTTGACAAATTTTTGAAAGAATTTTTAATCGGCCCATGTAAACTGTAACTGTAACGGTCTGTTTCATCATTTCATTTCATTTAATTTTCATATATTAGCCTTCACGCCTGTAATCTGCATTAATAATTTACGATATTCTTAGAACCTGGTATTCACTTTTCCTTATTTACTCTCCCAGCGGAAGTTTTAGCTTTTCTTCAGGTGTAATACCTTATTTTATTTGTAGTAGGTGTAGAATCAGTTAAAAAGGAGTGCTTAATTTACTCACGTGACTGAGATGCGTTTCTTTTTAACTTTATGCTATATTATGCAGGAATTAATTAATTTACTAAAAACTATAAACTTTGCAAGCAATAGGAAATTTGTACTGAAAGCTGCCAAGTGTCGACCATATGACGATCTGCTTCTCACACGGAAAACTGTAACTGACTTATTCCAGCGTTTTATATTTTTGCTGCTGAGATCAAAACTACAAAACAAAACTACGTAGCATCTATACAGGTAGTTTTATAAAATTATGGCTTTCTTTTAGCATATTATTATGATGCCTTACGACTTCCACGCGAACGTATTCGCGGGTAGAAGCTAGTTGTATTATATTTATTACCAATCTAATGACATTATATGACATGGAGAGCGCGATTGTCGCAACCCAGTGCTGGGCACGCCACGATAGCGGCGGTAAGTCCCCTCTTTGAGGAGTGGCTTGAGAGGCGGCATGGCGTCCTCACCTTCCGCCTGACGCAGGTCCTCACCGGACACGGTTGTTTCGGGAGGTTCCTGTTTCGTATAAGGCGGGAGGAAACGCCCGGGTGCTTCCATTGCGAAGATCGCCCTGAGGACACGGTGGAGCATACGGTGGCGGTCTGCCCGGCTTGGGCGGAGCACCGCCGTGTCCTCGTGGAGGCGATCGGCGGCGGCGATCTTTCGCGTCCGGCCCTGGTGCAGGCCATGGTACGGAGCGAGAGTGAATGGTTAGCCGTCACCTCCTTCTGCGAAGCAGTAATGCTCGCAAAGAGGGAGGCGGCGCACGTGAGGGAGAGGCAGTATATGCGCCCTCACGGCCGTAGTCGCCGCGGGAGAAGCCCTGGGCGTCGGGAATCCCAGGCTGATTCCCGGCCACCGTAGGCGCGGGCTTGCGGATGGCGAGTAATGGGTAGCTCGCTGTCCGGTAAGGACCAAGCCCGGGTCGACAGCGCGTTGTGTTCCACGCGCGCCTCAAAGAGATGTCAGCACCAATAGGTGGGGTTCGCAAGGACCGATGCCTACCAGGGGTGCGGGTTGTTCGAAAGAGATACCGCGGCCCCTGGCACACAGGCAACTGAGGGAACACGGGTGGGTTTTAGTCAGTAAAAGTCTGACACGCCCTCCCGCTCCACCCAGAGCGGGAGAAGTTATTAGATGATTTCCCACCCAAAAAAAAAAAAATGACATTATATGTGTGTATGTGTATGTGTGTGTGTGTATGTATTGGTGCTTTAGACCAGCTTCCATAAATTTTTGCCGATTCCCCTTTAAATAGTTTATCCGCGTTAAAGTGGTGAATTATAATATTTTATTTTGCTACAGTAAGTATTAATTAGGTGATAGTTTTGAGAGCAGTGGTGGCCCAGTGGTCACGGTTGCTACTTACGAGTTGTAAGTCTTTAGTTCGAAACCCGGGACGCGCATTACTTTGTGTAAATTATTTCATCACCACTGCCATCAGACAGTGAAGGAAAACATCGTGAGGAAACCGCGGAAATGTTCTAGAACCAAAAATTCGAAGACATGTGACATCTACCAACCCGCACTGGGCCCCGCGTTGTGGAATACGGCCCAATTCAATCTCACAGAAAGGAGGCCTGAATCTCATCAGTGGGAACATTATAGGCTGATTATGTGTGTTATCATGTGGTATTTTGTACATGCCTAATGGCCAATAAATATACTAAAAGATTTGGAAAAATCTTTAAAAAAAGTAAGTTTTGAAAGAAAAATCTAATTGCGGATCATGGTTTAAAATAAAATTACTCCAATTTTCCGAGGCACTACATATTTTCAGCAAAATAAAGCCACAAAATAAAGGTGATATCACTAAGACTAATGGCCGGGCGGAGCAAGGCTGCCGATAGTGTGGGTGAAGCTAAATTGATCTCCAACACCGACACTTGGAAATATGGTCGCATTTTATCATAAATAATAAAGGTCCAACCTTTCTCGGTAACACTATCGCGGTATTAGAAGGGGATCCTTCAACAGCATGCATGGTTTTCAGCAACCTTTCACCAACCAATATAATGGAAAAGGGCTACATCTTAAAAGCCAATTATGAAATAAGCTTATAATAACATGGAAGTATAAAATGCCACAAACATTTTGCAATAACAAAAATAAAACTAAGTGTTAACATTAATGAATACCCACGGCTTTAGTTCACTTAGTATGAAATCGTGACCGTTCATAGAACATAACTAACTGCTCCAATATGAAAATCGCTTTATGATTAACTCATGTAAGAACGAACGTATTTCCCTAATAACAAAAATGAACAAGTTTTCCATCAATGATGTCATCATCAGATTAAAGAAGCTTTATAGTGCGTGCAAATTCGCAGAAAAAAATGTCTATAACAATATTTTATTGTTTATTATAACCTACAGACAGAAATCCAAGTAATTGTAAAGTTTGAACATAAAAACTTTGAAGTTTATCTAAAATCCTGCAGGGCGAGTTTGCAATTACAGTAATATTAATACGCGCATTTACGTGGAGTTGTGGACCTGCTTGTATTTAAAATACATAACGAAAAATTATAAATAATCCGAGAAGTGTGATGAAATCGAACTAATCGAATGGAGACGTGCGATTGAGCAGGAGATGTTTACTTCTTTACAAGCTTATCTAAAATCCTGCAGGGCGAGTATGACCACATATTAAAAATAGTGATAACAGTAAAATCACAAACAAACTTGAGGTGCGTGAAATCAAGAAAGCATGCCGCGGCATAGTACATGCATTTGGTCAGGCCATACTGAAGCATATTCATTTGTTCCGTTTGGCTCCGTGTCTGTGAGCTTTAGAGTCAAACAACGGCTACTTCGGAAAAAAATACGCATAGCAACGTTAGAAAGCTTTCATTTAGATTTTTATTTACTTTCGGTCAAACATAAAAAGTAGGATGTTAATAAAGGTTTTTGCAGTTGGAATGTATCGGGATAAGAAAAAATATGATTGAAAATCTACAAGGCCTTGAAATATTTCAGTTGGCAAGTAACATATTCATTGAATATTTCACTGATAATGTCACTATTTAAGGAAGATCCCGATCTTGCTTTTACAAGCAATTACTTGTCCTATCTAAAAATTACAGTTACGTTAATAGTCTATCCAATTTAGAGAACCTTTGAAACTCTTAAATATTGAGGATATAGTAGAGCTGCGTGTAGTATTAAATAAAATACCTTCATTCGACAGCATTTTTACCCCTGTTATTTTTTTAATATAATTAATGAGGGGCGTATTAAAATTCACAAGTAGGTACGTCTTTTTTACATACTAATATTATTAACAAAAAGGTCATGTTTGTTATACCACAAAAATATTCATGTAAGGTCATGTTTGTTATATCACAAAAATATTCATGTATCCTCGTTTTGTATTTTTTCATAGAAAGCCCTAGCAGGTAAATATAATGTAAATTACTCAGGTAATTTTTAGCCAAATGTTAATATTACAAGTTGACGTCTAAGGCAAGCTTCTGAGTGTATTATTTGTCTTCCTGTTATGTTTTGGGTTTGCCCGACTAGTTTTAAACAAGAACGTACCTTTATTATTCACTGTCTACGAACTTAAAATAAACCTCTACGAGTAAAGTAGAACCAACTTAATCATTTTAAACCAACCACCAGGGAAATGTGCATATAAAAAGCACCGTATTTAAACCGAAAACGGAATCGTCAATTTAGGCTACTAGATTTCAATGATAGGTTTGTCACAGGCAAAATGATCATATAAATGCTTAAAAAGTCCAAACATCAAGGAAAAGAGTCAAAAGAAGTGCGATCGCAATAAGGGAACAATAACGCATCGTACGACACACTGCCTCTTCCCAGGAAATTGGAAAACGTGAGGCGCTTACCTCCTGTTTTTTTATAGAACACCATCAAGATTTGGGACGATGTTGCTTTGTTTCTGTATTGATTCAGCTGAAATAGTAAGTACTTGATGTATGTGAAATAAAAAAAATAAAAAAATCGACTCCCCAACAATGACATAGACCCAATTGCCGTTTTACTTTCAGACTAAGCTTTGATTTTGGAGTGTGCTGATGTCAAGTCAAGACTATCAGGAATGAGTCAAGGGGATAAGTGACTTGTTTTATGTGGTAAGTGAATCCTGGACCCAGTATATTCCACCACAACCTGGCGTCTTTGCGATACAGCTACCTTTATTTTTTGTTGTGCATTATTTTCGATATTAAATTACCATCGATAATATTATTGAGCCAGAAGATGGACGGCGCTGTCGCGGTCAATCCTGTGCGCGGTGACGAGATGCCCTGGGTGCACATCGCGAGCGCTGGTTCGAGGTGGCACGGGAAAAGAGTTTCTAGAAGGACTTGCCTTTGCCCAGCAGTGGGATATGTAAAAAACCATTATACGAAAAAAAAACATTTATTTGCAGAATCACTTCCATATTTGTTAGTAACAATGTAGACTTCTTAGATAGAAGCTGCGCGAGGCACGCCGATCCTGGGGGACTGTCTACTTGACTGCGTGCAGTCGTATCCACCGCCCCAAAATCGGTGAGTCCCACCTATCAGCCAACGGTCTAAGAATGGTATTGGGGCTGCCGCGAACATGGCTTAGTATAGATGCACATCTCTTGCGCATGATGGCCGAAAAACTATCAACACCCGCGTCGGCAAACATGCCGGACGCGCGACAGAAACGCGCTAGCCCCAATACAAACCAAGTTAAAACAAAATATTTTGAGGATTTGGGGCTAGGCAGGCTATCATCTATCGGTTGACGACTCTTTGCCCCAATAATTTGACCGAATTGATCTACTGAAAGTACAAGACCTTTCAGTTACGCCATCAGAATTAAATTTTTCTTACCTAAATTCCCTAGTTATGCATGTGAAGCATAGATATAGAAAGGAAGAATTTGGGTATTTCGGAAACCTTAGGCATCAAACTGGTAACATGAACCAATCCTTGCATCGTGCATCAGAAGTAAACAAGCTCATGCCGGTTTTGATGTACTCTTGCGACTATTTTAAAACTTGACGCTCTTTTAACGGAATCATACATCATAAATGAATCACCAACCAGATCAATTAAATTAAAAATTACGACTGAATTGAAAAGCTAGATAAAGGGAAGGGTCTTTCCGGAAAGAAGAATCACAATTTTACGATGGCAAAGTAGTTTTTAAAATTCTGGTGTATTTTGTTATGTCTTAAAGTGCTTACAGGGGCAAGCAATGCGGTGACAGCTCGGGTTAAGACGATCAGTATTGTCCTGACATTTATTGGGGGCGGCGTTCAATCTCTATCAATTTGCAATGCAAACTCGACAGCTTTCTAATGATCTGGTTATCGATACCCGTATTTCGAAAACCCAGGGAAATCAATTCTTCGCAGAAAAATTAAGACCGTAGGTGACTGCAGTGAATTTTATTAGTTTCTGATCAAATAAGCACACAATAAATCTGAGATGCAGTTATTATCCTTCAAACTAAAGTTTATTTTCCACTAGAAGACAAATTTTATTACTGACAATACAGAAACATTTGACACATATTGGCTGTTTTAATCGGATATGGGTCAGAGGTTGATCGATGCCAAAAACGTATTATCTACCAGCATTTCGGAATATTACACTCCTTACTATTATTTAGAAAAAAGTGTAAAAAGACGCAATCAAGTTGATTATTGTGTATTCGAGAGATTCGAGAGATTTTGAGTGCGCGTTCGTGACAGAAAATATTAGATTCGGCTTGTGGTGGCAATATGATTTTGCTATCATGCACATCGAATGTACGGACCGATAGAAAGACTTATCAACTATAAAAGTCGGGCACGATTGCCGCAAAACACACACCCAACATCTTCGGGCTCGACGCTCAGTTCCGCCTCGCAGTTACCGGAATCTGCTCCAGACGTGAGTTCAGTGATACTAGCCGCTGCAGTTGCCTCGAGCTCGAGCGACGAATACTTCCCGTCGCCGACGACATCACCACCAGTACGTTGGCGCGGCAAGCCCGACCACCGGCCAGCTTAGGACTTAGACCCACCGGCCGCCGATTGGGTCCCCCGCTCCCGGTGGAAGTTCGCACAGCTATTCATTCAATTATCCAGAAACTAAATTTAAAATGAGATACTTTTTAAACGTCATTACACTGATACAATTATTTCAGGCAAATTAGATACAATTTGATCAATATTATTTGAAATCACTAGAAATATTATTTAAACTACAAATCTTATTAATATTTGGGAATCATGACAAAACGATACTTTTTAAACGTCATTACACTGATACAATTAAAATTAGATACAATTTGATCAATATTATTTGAAATCACTAGAAATATTATTTAAACTACAAATCTTATTAATATTTGGGAATCATGACAAAACTTACAACTTCTCTACATCACCGTTCATCTTACTACGGAAGCATTATCAACAGACTAAAACGCCCTGGGTGTCGGGAATCCCAGGCTGATTCCCGGCCGCCACCGTAGGCGCGGGCTTGCGGACGGCAAGTAATGGGTAGCTCGCTGTCCGATAAGGACCAAGCCCGGGTCGACGGCGCATTGTGTTCCACGCGCGCCTCAAAGAGATGTCAGCACCAACTGCTGGGGTCCGCAAGGGCCGATGCCTGCCAGGGGTGCGGGTTGTTCGAAAGAGATACCACGGCCCAGGGGTGCGGGTTGTTCGAAAGAGATACCACGGCCCCTGGCACACAGGCAACTGAGGGAACACGGGTGGGTTTTAGTCAGTAAAAGTCTGACACGCCCTCCTGCTCCACTAAGAGCGGGAGAAGTTATTTGATGATTTCCCACCCAAAAAAAAAAATATCATATTCATTGCGCCAATTTTGCCACGGTCTACCAAGTTATTGATGACACAAGATTTCTTCGAATCTGGTGATTTTTTCGCTACAGTACGTTTAAGTTCTCTTTTCTTTCCCATTTTCCACGCCATCGCGAGTTTATTAAAAACCATAAGACATAACTAAGTGAGTCGTGTCACATACATACATACTGAACCGTAGCTTCACACAGTGTGTCTAAAATCACACAGGACGAAAGTACAACAAGTCATCTGTGTCCTTGTATGACCAAGAAAATCACCGAAGAATGTCGCCTGAAAATTACTTCAGCATCTCATTGGACTGGAACAAAGACAACTCTTACGTTCACGCTATCCTTTAAGTTATGACTCCCTGGTTCCACGTTTGGACCCGAGCCATAGTATATTGATTACCACTTCGTAAATTTTGCAATTTGATATATGATGTGCATATTTAACAAATAGGCAGACGGAAAGGTTCATCTTTCATACTTGTTTACACAGCTTGGTATCATAATTTGGCAGATTATATATTAGTTTAAATTGAGACTAAACATAAACGGTCTTATTTATAAACGCGTCTTTTAATCTATTGCTAACTAACTGATTTGCAAAATTCTTTTTATAAACGCTATTTAACGTTAAGAGGTCGCTAAGCAATTGATTTGTAGCTTCAAAATTAGACACCAACTATGCCTATAGGCTTAGGTAGGACCGCTATTTTTTTAAATTTAAGGTAGGTAAAAAAACGTGATTTTATACTATGAAAATACGAAAATCTATTATTTTGGCCCTTAATCCATAAGTAAGTATAAAAAATAAACGTTTTTGACTAAAAGTATTTTTTTTTCTTTATTAATGAACACTGATGTGTTTTTGCTATAAAAAACTAACCAATAGCTACTTCGGTGGAGCATACGGTGGCGGTCTGCCCGGCTTGGGCGGAGCACCGCCGTGTCCTCGTGGAGGCGATCGGCGGCGGCGATCTCTCGCGTCCGGCCCTGGTGCAGGCCATGGTACGGAGCGAGAGTGAATGGTTAGCCGTCACCTCCTTCTCCGAAGCAGTAATGCTCGCAAAGAGGGAGGCGGCGCACGTGAGGGAGAGGCAGTATATGCGCCCTCACGGCCGTAGTCGCCGCGGGAGAAGCCCTGGGCGTCGGGAATCCCAGGCTGATTCCCGGCCACCGTAGGCGCGGGCCTGCGGACGGCGAGTAATGGGTAGCTCGCTGTCCGGTAAGGACCAAGCCCGGGTCGACGGCGCGTTGTTTTCCACGCGCGCCTCAAAGAGATGTCAGCACCAATAGGTGGGGTCCGCAAGGACCGATGCCTGCCAGGGGTGCGGGTTGTTCGAAAGAGATACCGCGGCTCCTGGCACACAGGCAACTGAGGGACCACGGGTGAGTTTTAGTCAGTAAAAGTCTGACACGCCCTCCCGCTCCACCCAGAGCGGGAGAAGTTATTTGATGATTTCCCACCGAAAAAAAAAAAAACCAATAGCTACTTCTATAGACCAAACGTTGTCATTTAGAGACATTAGGCTACTAATAAAAGCCCCATTTTAATTACTAGATGCCCTGAGAGATCGACTTTCTAAGAGTGATAGGATTAAGTTTGGGTCAATCAATTAATGGGGATAATAGCCTCTTTTAGGAAATGAGGTCGCTCTGATGTTGCAGGTTTAATGACTGCTAGAATTTAATCTGCTGATATTGTCGTATATTCAGGTTATATTCCTAACTAAAGTCATGAATGGAAGATACAAATATTGTTTAGGTATTCTACACAAATAAGACGCACACTATCAAATAGACATTCAATTCACGAAGTTAAAGTAGCCCTAAGCTTAGGGTCGAGGTAGATGGGCAGGAAATGCAGGTTAGTTGCTTTCGAAAACAGCCAAGAAAAGGAAAACGATCGCCGCATCTAAAATGCCTGGAGAAGCTACTGGTCCATGAAGACGCTAATGAAGGGTGATCTACCGATTTCCCTGAAGCGAAAACTCATCAATATATGTATCTTGCCCGTCCTAACCCAAGGTGCTCAGACCTCGAGCCGCAAAAGTTCCGCCTTGGGGTTTGTCAAAGAGCTATGGAGAGCAGCATTTTAGACGTTAAACGAACGGTCAGAATTTAAAACACCACGCTGCACTCCAAAACGTGAATCCTAGACGTAGGCAAAAAGGCTGCCAGGCTAAAATGGGACCAGGCGGGTCACGCCAGACGCATGCACAGTAACCGCTGGACAATGTCTCGACACAGTGAGTGCCTGAGGATGGACGGCGCCGCCCCGAGGCCGGCCCAGGAAAAGGTGGCGAGACGACCTAGACGCGTATCGCAAGGATTGGATCGAGGTGGCCCTGGAAAACGATGCCTGGAAGGATTTGGGGGAGGCCTTTGCTCAGCAGTGGGACAGTGTAGGCTAATATAAAAAATTAAAAGTAGCCAAAGACTAGTATTTGACAAACAAAAAAAAAAACTGTCCCACACACACACACACACACGTGTGTGTGGCACACGGACATTATGCACATCATATATCAACTGTGTGTGTGTTAAAAGCTAACCTTTATTATTTCTTCAGTGCGATTACGGTATAAAAACCAGAGAGTATAAAGTGTCTTATAAGATCTACTTACATAAATAAACATTTCATTTAATTTTATAAAACTTATAAGCATTGATGGTTACCTACACCAACCAACCACCCCCGTCAAAAACTTGGCCTGTCCATAGATACCTACTAATATTCATTGGAAATCTCACATCAAAAAGATTTGATCAAAACTATCCAAAACTATCAAACATGGTACCTATACAGAACTAATTGATCAAATTAAAGTCCTCTTCCGCTGTGCCCGACAGCGTCCCCACTGTTCATATTTATGTAAAATACCACGGGTTTACATTGTGGAATGCAATAAATACTATATAAATTGAGTAGACTTTTCTAGTACCTCCATTGGGTTGTTCGAAAGAGATACCGTGACCCCTGGCACACGAATAGACCAATAGGCATATTAAATTTTTTCACCGTTACGATGAAAACTGGTTTAGTAATATCAGTTTATTAATTTACAATAAAGTAACGCGGATTGTTTGTTCTAAACAATACCAATTTTGTACAAGTACGGCAAATATTAATACAATTTTCATTATATTTCACTTATATCATTTCAAAGGCAGTTTATTTGACGTAAACTTTATTGCTTAACAATTTAAAAAGCTAAATAAAACTTCTTCAGAGTCTTTTCAGCAATAGATACCTAGGTATTTTTTTTTGTATACTGTAGATCTCTTTCAGAAATACTAGATCACAGCTTCATGAATGGAGCCAGTCAAATACCAAACCAATGAACAATCACCCAGCCAAAATAATTAGTGTGTCAACACATAATAATTGTAAGACGCGAAGGCAAATAACATTGTACAATTGCAATGCTTTTGTAGGGACACAATGTAAGCACGATAGGCAGAATGCTAGACAAGCAAAAATATACGTAAGTGAGACGAATGAACGGCCGGCCAGTTACTGCGCACTGGTCCGAATGGAAGGTTGTCTTTACGGGTTTCTTTTATCGAATAAACGTGGATATCCCTAATCTATAAAAGGACTTTACTTTAGTGGCCCCGCAACCTTCTACTACCAGACGGAGCAGTACTCACTTAGGGGTTTACAACGCACAGCGGCGAGACCCCTAAATTGGTGACCCGCGTCTCAAATACACGCGAACATTCCTAAGTGTAAAAAGTGTTAACGCTGCGAGTGCCACGTCTATACGCGAACTATATTTCTGACGTTAGGAAACAGTGAACGTAACGGGCAAACATGAGCTACGAACAACAGCCACACCGGGCACAGGCACCACCAGCCAAGAAGGAAGACGATGAGCTAGCGCAAATCACGGCCAAAACGCAAATTCCAGACTTTTGGACGGACCAACCGCGACTATGGTTCGGCCAATTTGAAGCTATAGTGGCAAGCCAGAAGCAAGGGGAACGCTCAAAATTCAATCTCGTGGTGGCAAAGCTGGGCAAAGATAGCGTACAACAAATTGCTGACCTAATCTGTCATCCGCCAGAAGAAAAAGCCTACACAATCCTGAAAGAAAGACTCGTTGACCGTGTACGAGGAATCAGAGAATCGAAAAATACAGAAACTACTCAGTGAAATAGAACTTGGGGAGCAGAAACCTTCACAACTACTACGTAAAATGCAGGACCTCGCACAAGAGAAATTTCCAGACGACACGCTACGAATATTATGGATCAGCCACTTACCGGCTTCAGTACGAGCAATTCTGACCGTAAGCGAGATCGCCGATATCAGCAAATTAGCACAGATGGCCGACAAGGTAATGGAAACGGCAAAACCTGATGTAGCAGTAGCTGAAGTACGCACAACTACATCACCGAGCAACAATGATCTACTCATCGCGGAGATATTGAGATTACGTGAGTCCATCGACGAAATACAAAGAGGCAGAGCAACGTGGAGACAACAACAGGGTTCTCGACAGCGATCACAATCAGGAAACAGGCGCTACAACCAGCGACGGAACCCACAATCACCAAACTGGGTATGTTATTACCATTTCCGTTTTGGAAACGGGGCAAACAAATGCGTGCAGCCCTGTGACTGGGAGAAGCAGAAGGCATCATCGTCAGCAGAAAAATCGGGAAACTAGGAGCGGTGCAATCAGCGGCGGGAAATTGCATCGACACCTCGAACCACCGCCTATGTGTAACAGACATTTCTACCCGCATGCGTTTTCTCATCGACACAGGTGCAAACGTATCGGTATTACCAGTGACCAAGAAGCAAAAGTGCAAATCAGACAATTCCGAGTGTAACTACAAATTGTATGCAGCAAACGGATCCGAAATTCAGACATTCGGCACAAAAGCATTAGAATTAAATCTTAACTTGCGAAAACCACTCAGGTGGACATTTATAATTGCGAATGTAACGCAACCCATTATAGGAGCTGACTTTTTAAAATATCATAACCTAATGGTAGACCTGAATGCTCATAAATTAGTAGATAAGCGGACCGACTTAAATACGATAGGTAGCATAGTACAATGCACGGGAACCTCAGTCAGCATCGTAGATAGCAAGCACACGTATCACGATTTGTTATCGGAATACGTTGACATTACTAAACCTACCCCATTTAAGGATGACGACTCGCAAAACGAAGGTTGCAACATATTACACCACATCGAAACTACTGGATCGCCAGTACATGCGCGGGCTAGGCCACTTCCTCCTAACAGGTATCACCAGGTAAAGGAAGAATTTAGGCGTATGCAAGAGATGGGCATCTGCAGGCCATCTAAAAGCGAGTGGGCGAGCCCTTTGCACGTGGTGGGAAAGAAAAACGGGGACATCCGGCCGTGTGGTGACTACAGGCGTCTAAACGCCATCACCAAGCCGGACCGGTACCCCGTCCCACGGCTACATGACTTCACCTACGTACTCTCAGGTAAGAAAGTTTTTTCAAAACTCGATATCAACAAGTCATACCATTGCATTAGAGTAGCTAAAGAGGACATAGAAAAAACAGCGATAATTACACCATTTGGACTGTTTGAATTCCCTCGTATGACCTTTGGATTACGAAACGCGAGTCAAACATTCCAACGTTTTATGAACAACAATGTATTAGACGGCTTAGATTTCTTATTTAGTTTCGTCGATGACGTAATTATAGCGAGCGATAGTGTAGAAGAGAACAAAATGCAAATACGCAAAGTTTTCGAAAGATTTAGACAATTTGGTATCACAATAAACTTGGCAAAGTGCGAATTTGGTAAATCTAAAATTGACTTTTTAGGTTACGAAGTCTCCACTGAGGGCATTAAACCACTAGAGAACAAAGTAAAGGCTATACTAGACTATCCGCGACCAGAAACAGTAGAGCAGCTAAGACAATTTTTAGGCATGGTGAACTTTTACAGGGCAAGTATACCCAAAGCCGCTAGGCATCAAGCAAGCTTAAATAAATTCCTGATAGGCTCCAAACGTAAAGATAAGACCGTCATCAAATGGGATGATAAGACAACTAAAGACTTTGAAGAGTGTAAACTGGGACTAAAAAATGCTGCCATGTTGTCACACCCCAAGTCCAATGCACCCGTAGCTCTCATGACCGATGCATCAGACACTTGTGCAGGCGCGGTATTACAACAAAAGATAAATAACAACTGGCAACCATTAGGGTACTTTTCGAAGAGGTTTACTAAAGCCCAACAAAAGTACTCTACGTACGATAGGGAGTTGCTAGCGATCTACATGGCAGTTAAGCATTTTCGTTATTTATTTGAAGGGAATCATCCAACTATTTTCACGGATCACAAGCCGTTAATTTACGCGTTTGACAAACTACAAAGTGACTCCGAAACACCTAGACGCACAAGACAACTTTTATTCATTAGCGAATTTACCACGACAATCAGGTACACATAGAAGGCGATAAAAACGCAGGTGCGGATTTCTTATCACGTATTCAAACAATTGACTGCCCGACTGTACTTGATTTCTCGGAACTAGCGCTAACTCAGCAAAATGACACCGAGCTTGCACAGCTATTAAAAGAATCAAACAATAATATATGTTTAAAGAAATATATCATTCCAAACTGCGAAACAGCCGTATATTGTGAAAACTCTACTAACACGTGCAGACCGTATTTAACAGAAAGTTACAGAAGACTTGCGTTCGACTCAATACATAACGTTAGTCACCCCGGAATTAGGGCAACACGAAAATTAGTTGCACAAAGATTCTTCTGGCCAGGCCTGAATAAAGATGTTAGCCGATGGGCAAAGTGTTGCATACTTTGCCAAAAATGTAAAGTCAACAGACACACTGTTTCAGACTTACAGCAATATTCAGCGAGCAAACGTTTCTCTCCGGTCAGAACTTAACAGACCTTATTGCATCGTCCTCTTGGGACAAAATAACAAAGCTCGCAATGGTATTCCACAAAATCGTGGGCATGCGGCCTGATCTTCGTCAAGAGATCGTGGATAGGATGCTCTCGGTGCAGAAACTCGGAGCAGAAGGAGCAATACAGGCCCAAATCAAACTCGTGTGGTCTTACGCCTCCTTAAAGTCTGTACAGCTTATGGATTTATTCATTAAATCACACTGCAGGGCATTAGAAATACCGGCAGTGCTTGACCAAGCCCTCGATCTTCACGAAGCCTGGGAAGACACTAGAGAGGATCCCAGCCACATGTATGGTCGGGTGAGGGATCCAAATAGCTATCCCAGGCTGAATCAAGCTCACTATCCAGATCTCTATTATGCCGCTATTAGTTACGCCAAAAATAACAAGCTGATTGGAGAAAATTTCCAAATGTCCAGCGGACACACATCGGCCCACACCGCTATCATCGATAAATATATTAAGAAGATGGCAGCAGCCGAGCTCGGCGAACTATCATCAGAAGCTAAATCTAAACTGATGAAGCTAGGATATCCGGTGTCTACCGCAGCCAAACGCAGAAATTATCGGGAGGAATCCGATGAAGAGGACCTTGAAGAGCCCCAAAGACAGAGGAGCAGGAGACAAACGTGAATCCACAAACCCCACAGCAAGAACTCCATCCAAGCAACCCAAGTATGTATATCTATAAGAAAAACCATGACCGTCAAGAGTGGTTAGACCCTATGGTTTTCGAAAGATTTAGACAATTTGGTATCACAATAAACTTGGCAAAGTGCGAATTTGGTAAATCTAAAATTGACTTTTTAGGTTACGAAGTCTCCACTGAGGGCATTAAACCACTAGAGAACAAAGTAAAGGCTATACTAGACTATCCGCGACCAGAAACAGTAGAGCAGCTAAGACAATTTTTAGGCATGGTGAACTTTTACAGGGCAAGTATACCCAAAGCCGCTAGGCATCAAGCAAGCTTAAATAAATTCCTGATAGGCTCCAAACGTAAAGATAAGACCGTCATCAAATGGGATGATAAGACAACTAAAGACTTTGAAGAGTGTAAACTGGGACTAAAAAATGCTGCCATGTTGTCACACCCCAAGTCCAATGCACCCGTAGCTCTCATGACCGATGCATCAGACACTTGTGCAGGCGCGGTATTACAACAAAAGATAAATAACAACTGGCAACCATTAGGGTACTTTTCGAAGAGGTTTACTAAAGCCCAACAAAAGTACTCTACGTACGATAGGGAGTTGCTAGCGATCTACATGGCAGTTAAGCATTTTCGTTATTTATTTGAAGGGAATCATCCAACTATTTTCACGGATCACAAGCCGTTAATTTACGCGTTTGACAAACTACAAAGTGACTCCGAAACACCTAGACGCACAAGACAACTTTTATTCATTAGCGAATTTACCACGACAATCAGGTACACATAGAAGGCGATAAAAACGCAGGTGCGGATTTCTTATCACGTATTCAAACAATTGACTGCCCGACTGTACTTGATTTCTCGGAACTAGCGCTAACTCAGCAAAATGACACCGAGCTTGCACAGCTATTAAAAGAATCAAACAATAATATATGTTTAAAGAAATATATCATTCCAAACTGCGAAACAGCCGTATATTGTGAAAACTCTACTAACACGTGCAGACCGTATTTAACAGAAAGTTACAGAAGACTTGCGTTCGACTCAATACATAACGTTAGTCACCCCGGAATTAGGGCAACACGAAAATTAGTTGCACAAAGATTCTTCTGGCCAGGCCTGAATAAAGATGTTAGCCGATGGGCAAAGTGTTGCATACCTTGCCAAAAATGTAAAGTCAACAGACACACTGTTTCAGACTTACAGCAATATTCAGCGAGCAAACGTTTCTCTCCGGTCAGAACTTAACAGACCTTATTGCATCGTCCTCTTGGGACAAAATAACAAAGCTCGCAATGGTATTCCACAAAATCGTGGGCATGCGGCCTGATCTTCGTCAAGAGATCGTGGATAGGATGCTCTCGGTGCAGAAACTCGGAGCAGAAGGAGCAATACAGGCCCAAATCAAACTCGTGTGGTCTTACGCCTCCTTAAAGTCTGTACAGCTCATGGATTTATTCATTAAATCACACTGCAGGGCATTAGAAATACCGGCAGTGCTTGACCAAGCCCTCGATCTTCACGAAGCCTGGGAAGACACTAGAGAGGATCCCAGCCACATGTATGGTCGGGTGAGGGATCCAAATAGCTATCCCAGGCTGAATCAAGCTCACTATCCAGATCTCTATTATGCCGCTATTAGTTACGCCAAAAATAACAAGCTGATTGGAGAAAATTTCCAAATGTCCAGCGGACACACATCGGCCCACACCGCTATCATCGATAAATATATTAAGAAGATGGCAGCAGCCGAGCTCGGCGAACTATCATCAGAAGCTAAATCTAAACTGATGAAGCTAGGATATCCGGTGTCTACCGCAGCCAAACGCAGAAATTATCGGGAGGAATCCGATGAAGAGGACCTTGAAGAGCCCCAAAGACAGAGGAGCAGGAGACAAACGTGAATCCACAAACCCCACAGCAAGAACTCCATCCAAGCAACCCAAGTATGTATATCTATAAGAAAAACCATGACCGTCAAGAGTGGTTAGACCCTATGGTTTTCGAAAGATTTAGACAATTTGGTATCACAATAAACTTGGCAAAGTGCGAATTTGGTAAATCTAAAATTGACTTTTTAGGTTACGAAGTCTCCACTGAGGGCATTAAACCACTAGAGAACAAAGTAAAGGCTATACTAGACTATCCGCGACCAGAAACAGTAGAGCAGCTAAGACAATTTTTAGGCATGGTGAACTTTTACAGGGCAAGTATACCCAAAGCCGCTAGGCATCAAGCAAGCTTAAATAAATTCCTGATAGGCTCCAAACGTAAAGATAAGACCGTCATCAAATGGGATGATAAGACAACTAAAGACTTTGAAGAGTGTAAACTGGGACTAAAAAATGCTGCCATGTTGTCACACCCCAAGTCCAATGCACCCGTAGCTCTCATGACCGATGCATCAGACACTTGTGCAGGCGCGGTATTACAACAAAAGATAAATAACAACTGGCAACCATTAGGGTACTTTTCGAAGAGGTTTACTAAAGCCCAACAAAAGTACTCTACGTACGATAGGGAGTTGCTAGCGATCTACATGGCAGTTAAGCATTTTCGTTATTTATTTGAAGGGAATCATCCAACTATTTTCACGGATCACAAGCCGTTAATTTACGCGTTTGACAAACTACAAAGTGACTCCGAAACACCTAGACGCACAAGACAACTTTTATTCATTAGCGAATTTACCACGACAATCAGGTACACATAGAAGGCGATAAAAACGCAGGTGCGGATTTCTTATCACGTATTCAAACAATTGACTGCCCGACTGTACTTGATTTCTCGGAACTAGCGCTAACTCAGCAAAATGACACCGAGCTTGCACAGCTATTAAAAGAATCAAACAATAATATATGTTTAAAGAAATATATCATTCCAAACTGCGAAACAGCCGTATATTGTGAAAACTCTACTAACACGTGCAGACCGTATTTAACAGAAAGTTACAGAAGACTTGCGTTCGACTCAATACATAACGTTAGTCACCCCGGAATTAGGGCAACACGAAAATTAGTTGCACAAAGATTCTTCTGGCCAGGCCTGAATAAAGATGTTAGCCGATGGGCAAAGTGTTGCATACCTTGCCAAAAATGTAAAGTCAACAGACACACTGTTTCAGACTTACAGCAATATTCAGCGAGCAAACGTTTCTCTCCGGTCAGAACTTAACAGACCTTATTGCATCGTCCTCTTGGGACAAAATAACAAAGCTCGCAATGGTATTCCACAAAATCGTGGGCATGCGGCCTGATCTTCGTCAAGAGATCGTGGATAGGATGCTCTCGGTGCAGAAACTCGGAGCAGAAGGAGCAATACAGGCCCAAATCAAACTCGTGTGGTCTTACGCCTCCTTAAAGTCTGTACAGCTTATGGATTTATTCATTAAATCACACTGCAGGGCATTAGAAATACCGGCAGTGCTTGACCAAGCCCTCGATCTTCACGAAGCCTGGGAAGACACTAGAGAGGATCCCAGCCACATGTATGGTCGGGTGAGGGATCCAAATAGCTATCCCAGGCTGAATCAAGCTCACTATCCAGATCTCTATTATGCCGCTATTAGTTACGCCAAAAATAACAAGCTGATTGGAGAAAATTTCCAAATGTCCAGCGGACACACATCGGCCCACACCGCTATCATCGATAAATATATTAAGAAGATGGCAGCAGCCGAGCTCGGCGAACTATCATCAGAAGCTAAATCTAAACTGATGAAGCTAGGATATCCGGTGTCTACCGCAGCCAAACGCAGAAATTATCGGGAGGAATCCGATGAAGAGGACCTTGAAGAGCCCCAAAGACAGAGGAGCAGGAGACAAACGTGAATCCACAAACCCCACAGCAAGAACTCCATCCAAGCAACCCAAGTATGTATATCTATAAGAAAAACCATGACCGTCAAGAGTGGTTAGACCCTATGGTTTTCGAAAGATTTAGACAATTTGGTATCACAATAAACTTGGCAAAGTGCGAATTTGGTAAATCTAAAATTGACTTTTTAGGTTACGAAGTCTCCACTGAGGGCATTAAACCACTAGAGAACAAAGTAAAGGCTATACTAGACTATCCGCGACCAGAAACAGTAGAGCAGCTAAGACAATTTTTAGGCATGGTGAACTTTTACAGGGCAAGTATACCCAAAGCCGCTAGGCATCAAGCAAGCTTAAATAAATTCCTGATAGGCTCCAAACGTAAAGATAAGACCGTCATCAAATGGGATGATAAGACAACTAAAGACTTTGAAGAGTGTAAACTGGGACTAAAAAATGCTGCCATGTTGTCACACCCCAAGTCCAATGCACCCGTAGCTCTCATGACCGATGCATCAGACACTTGTGCAGGCGCGGTATTACAACAAAAGATAAATAACAACTGGCAACCATTAGGGTACTTTTCGAAGAGGTTTACTAAAGCCCAACAAAAGTACTCTACGTACGATAGGGAGTTGCTAGCGATCTACATGGCAGTTAAGCATTTTCGTTATTTATTTGAAGGGAATCATCCAACTATTTTCACGGATCACAAGCCGTTAATTTACGCGTTTGACAAACTACAAAGTGACTCCGAAACACCTAGACGCACAAGACAACTTTTATTCATTAGCGAATTTACCACGACAATCAGGTACATAGAAGGCGATAAAAACGCAGGTGCGGATTTCTTATCACGTATTCAAACAATTGACTGCCCGACTGTACTTGATTTCTCGGAACTAGCGCTAACTCAGCAAAATGACACCGAGCTTGCACAGCTATTAAAAGAATCAAACAATAATATATGTTTAAAGAAATATATCATTCCAAACTGCGAAACAGCCGTATATTGTGAAAACTCTACTAACACGTGCAGACCGTATTTAACAGAAAGTTACAGAATTTAGGGGTCTGGCCGCTGTGTGTTGTAAACCCCTAAGTGAGTACTGCTCCGTCTGGTAGTAGAAGGTTGCGGGGCCACTAAAGTAAAGTCCTTTTATAGATTAGGGATGTCCACGTTTATTCGATAAAAGAAACCCGTAAAGACAACCTTCCATTCGGACCAGTGCGCAGTAACTGGCCGGCCGTTCATTCGTCTCACTTTCGTATATTTTTGCTTGTCTAGCATTCTGCCTATCGTGCTTACATTGTGTCCCTACGGATATCGTTAGCAGTAGATAATTTATGAACAAAGTCTTTGTCTTTAAGGAGTTCTGTTTGCACCCAAGTCAGACAATAATTCCTCGTCACACCAAAGCCTTGGAACATGAAAAGAAACGCTAAGCCCCTAGTCTTTCGGAATCGCTGTACAAAAACAAACAGACACTGCAGTTTCTCATAGAGAGGGGGCGAAAACAAAAGTAGTCGCATTGTTTGTTAAGACAAAACGCAGAGGTCACGCCACTAGTAACAAAGACAGTGCCCTAAATAACAGACAGCTCATTTCACCCCGCAAAATACAATTCTGAATAGAAATAAATGTTTTTGAAATGTGAATGATTGAGATTTGAGCTTTGTTGTTCGAGTAATTGGTTTTGTTTATTTCGACAGTAAATTCGTACCATATATGAGCTTTTCGCCCGTTACAGCTAACTTACGTGTATATGCTGTATTGTGCATGAATTAGGAGGAACCTTTACCCTGAATGAAAGCGCCTATTAATAACCTGACCCACCTCGATCACATTCTGTCGCTACATCGTCGGTTGACAAGTAAAATTCATTAGGTGCGTATGAAATGAATGAATTGAAATAATATTGAAAATAATGAGGTTTGAATAATTATTTTGAACTAAAATTCTATGTTATTGCTATCGATGTTATTTCGGAGACATTATCACAAAAATCATTTAATTGATACACTAGTGCTGACTTTTTATTCTAAAATACAACAGTTTTCGAGAAAATAAAGAAGAACAACTACTTAGTGCGTTTCACCTGTCAACCGACGATATTAATCTAGGAAATGACAAGAAAGTCAAGTGTCCGATCACACAAAATAATGACCGGCAAAGGTATTTCTAACCCATTGCACATTCAAACTAGTAACACGGCTTTGTGGGGGCCGCGTACCTATAGTAAATAATTAAAAATTAACAAAAATCCACAAATACACAATCCATTTATCCATAAGATTGAGACATCAGACACTATATGGACGCCACAACTCCTGTCTCCCCATTCGACATGTAGTGACGTCATTTGGCACATATTGAAATAATTAATTGAACTCAATAGTGGTTTAATCACATAATATAAGCAGTAATGGCATCTTGTTTGTTGACATGTGTTTCAATTTGTGAATTGAGTTATACTATGGAGTCTGTAGTAATTAGGCGCTCAATTTTACTAAGTTTGCTGGAGAATCAATTCAATCAAGGCCGAAACGTCGAAACGTGCGCATCGTAAAGTGAAAAAGGCATAACAATTGTGCAAGTCTGCACTAAGCTTTTTAAGATATTTTACCTTTTTGATACATTTTCTCTATGTTTTTGCTATATTTTGCTTATAATTTCTGATTGACAGAAATATACTTTTGTTTTTACAGCTACCAAGAACCAGCGCCTATTATTTCGGTAGTTAATATTTGGTCCTATCTTCGGAAAAAAATGGTGGAAACTCGTTCTAAACGTGCAAAAGTGGACGCGCTGTGTGCAGGAGACGGCACCCAAGTTGCGATGAGGGAGACTGCCCCGCCCGCGCAGCAGATCGCGGGCCTGCCCCCTCACGCTGCGGATCCGGCGCCTTCCTGCCCGGCTAGCGCCGCCACATCGGGCTCTTCCGCCACCATGGTGGCGCGTCAGCTGGCGGCACAGGCGCAGCACGCGCGCCGCCTGGCTGATTTAGAGCACCAAGCACTAGAGCGAGAGCGACAAGCCGAGCACGCGCGCCACCTGGCCGACTTAGAGCACCAAGCTCTCGAGCGAGAGCGACGAGTCGCTAATCTCCAATTACAAGCTGAGCTCGCCGCCATAGAGGCGGACGCCAGCCAGCGCGGCAGCCACAGCATGCGTAGCCGTGCTAGTATTCAAGATTGGGTAAAAAATGTAGTACCTAATCCCGATGAGCGAGATTTCTTAAAAGCCAACCCACCTTTCAGGTACGACGATACAGCCCAGTGTGTGACACCGGGCATGAGAGCGTCGCACGGCCAAGACGCTGTGACGACTACGCACGCTCTCAACCAAGATCGTAATGAAGACGGAGGAGTGACGCGCTTAATCAACTCGCTCGGAATATTAATAAACAAAGCTAACAAGCAAACTGCTACGAAGGACCTGCCTACGTTCGACGGCAAGTTCTATTTAGATTGGCTAGCTTTAAAACGTGCGTATAAAAATACAGCCGAAAGTTCTTCGGCAACCGATAATTTAGCGAGGCTGTCGTGCGCCCTGCGCGGAGCGGCGCGCGACTCGGTCGCGGGCCTGCTTGCGGCGGCGCGCACCCCCGGTGCGGTGCTAGCTGCGCTTGACGCGCGCTACGGCCGCCCCGAGCTCGTCGTGATGCATGAAGTGTCTGTGATACGTGCGCTCCCTAAGGTAAGCTACGATAGTAAAGACCTCATCATTTTTGCCAGCCGTGTCCGAAATTGTGTGGAAGTAATCCGCCTGTTAAATCAGCCGGACCACTTACGCTCACCCGAGCTGTTTCAGGCTCTGTGGAGCAAGCTGCCACCGCTATTGCGACCCCGATGGTTGGATTATGCTTATTTGTGCGATGGCAGCTTGTCTAAAGTTGAGATGTTTGCTGACTTCCTCTCCCGTGAAGCTGACTTGCAATGTAGGTTCGGCGGTGCTACTGACTGCTCGTTGCCTACTGATAATAGAGGCTTCAGGGATAGGGTGAACGTCGTAGCTGAAAGTCATAAAGTTTCCACAACAAATAATATTTGTCCGTTGTGTGAAAAAAAACATGAGTTGAAGTTTTGTGAGAGGTTTGTCAAAATGACAATAAGTGATCGTTGGCAATTTATAAAGAAAAATAAAATATGTCACAGATGTCTAAAGAAAGGTTGGCACAAAAATAAAACTTCTTGTATTAAAAGAGTATGTACCGTAGAAGGTTGTGACATGCGCCACCATGCATTGTTACACGCGTCGAAATATGAGCGTACAGTCACCGCGCACGTCGACGTGGAACACGACGCTGAACCCGAGCCATCTACATCCTGCGCAGCCACGCCACTGATGTGTAGTGCGCCCGCGGCTTGCAAGGAGACTGGCGCGCCATCTTCTGACGACTCGGATCACGAAGTCTTGGCTCATGCATCCTCCTTGTCAGCAACGGAACCTTCTGTTCGGCCGTTGTTGAAAATAGTTCGCGTGATCGTGTCGGGACCATCTAGCAGTGTTGATACGTACGCTTTGCTGGACGACGGTTCCACAGACACCTTTATAGATTCTGAGCTGGCTGCTCAAATTGGTTGCAAGGGCCAAGAAAAACGTATTCATTTAGACTGCGTAGGTGGTCTAGGAATGGACGTAAATATTCAGTACGTCGATTTCAATATTAAAGGTGGTCATTCAAATGAAATTCACCGCGTTAAGCGAGCCAGGTCGATGAGCGGTTTGGGTGCTGCGCGACAATCTGCGCATCTTGAGAGCGTGCGTAAGTATCCATACCTGGCAGACATTGCTAAAGAATTTTGCTATGAAGACGTTAAGCCCATGCTGATTATAGGCATCGACAACTGGCACTTAACTCTCGCTAAAGCTACGCGTAAAGGATCCAAGACACAACCCGTAGCTATTTTAACTGCTTTAGGCTGGGTTTTGTACGGTTTCGGTTGCAGTAAAACTAAACGGGTCGACGTTGTAAACCACACCACGGTTAGCGAACCTGATATAGCGAATGATCGGTTGATTCTGGAAGGTCTTATTAGGGAGCAGTTTAAAATTGATTCAATCGGTATCTCTAAACAGGAAGCTCGTAGTGCCGACGACGAACGCGCCGTGCAAATTCTCGAGCGCACTGCGTGCCGTCTGCCCGGTGGCCGCTTTGAAGTAGGCTTGTTGTGGAAGGCTGATAAGCTGGATATTCCCGACAGTTACAAGTTAGCCATGTCTAGGTTCCTTAGTTTAGAAAAAAAAATTATAAAAGATCCTGACTATGCTGAACGCTACCGTCAGAATATCCATGATATGATATCAAAGGGATATGTTGAACCGTGTTCAGTTCCTCCTAACTCGGGGTCTCCGTTGTGGTACCTTCCTCACTTTGGCGTATTAAACGTAAATAAGCCTAACAAGTTGAGAACGGTCCACGACACAGCCGCTAAGTCCCACGGCGTGTCATTAAATTCAATGCTAGGTATTCTGATGCGGTTCCGTGAAGGTAAAGTCGCTCTGACAGCAGACATTCGTGAAATGTTCCCTCAAATTAAAATAATTGAGAAAGATAGGGATGCCCAAAGATTTCTGTGGCGCGACAACCCGAATGAGCCTATACGTACATACCGCATGTCATCCATGATTTTTGGCGCTGCGTCCAGTCCCTTTACTGCAATCCATATCAAAAACAAAAATGCATTAGAGTGGCAGGATACATACCCCAATGCAGCTCGAGTAATTATATGCGATCATTACATGGATGACTGCATCACTAGTTTAGACAACGTTCATGAAGCGGCCAAATTGGCTGTGGACATTTATAAGGTACATTCTCATGCTGGCTTTGAGATGCGTGGATGGACGTCAAACGACCTCATGGCGCTATCATTGCTACCCAAAGAATCCCTGCTAGAGGCGCCTGTTGTGAAAGACGTAGATTTAGGTCACCTGGCTACCCATGTGCGCACTCTTGGCCTTATCTGGCAACCCGCCCGTGACGTGATTGGTTTTAACACGGGAGCCCATAAGGGTGCGTTGCCACATAAGCTCACCAAGCGAGAGGTGTTAGCCCACGTCATGCGAGTCTATGATCCTCTTGGAATCATTGCGCCAATAGTTGTTCGGGGCCGCATCATGTTTCAAGATGCTTGGCGTAAGGGTTTGGAATGGGATGAGAGGCTCTCTGAAGGTGACAGCACTGCCTGGAAGTCGTGGTTTCAGGATTTATCCTCGGTGTCTCGTTTACGAATTTCTCGTTGCTATAACTTGAATAATCTCGAGCTAGCGGGCTGCGAACTGCATGTGTTTTCGGACGCAAGTGAATCTGCCTTTGCCGCTGTCGCTTATTGGCGGTTTCTGTACGCTAACGGTGACGTTAGACTCTCTCTAATCTGCAGTAAAGCTCGCGTGTCACCCCTTAAGCCTGTTTCGATTCCCCGTTTAGAGCTCCAAGGTGCTCTGATTGCTGCACGTCTTGCTACGACTATATGCGAAGCCCACCTCAAACCACACCAAAAAGAACCAGACTCAAACCAAAAAGACGCGTTTTCTGGTGTGACTCAATGACGACCTTAGGTTGGCTTCGCAGCGACGCTCGTACTCTTAAACCATTCGTGTCTCATAGAGTAGGTGAGATACTGGAGCTCACGGACGTCAATGAGTGGCGTTGGATTCCGAGTGATTTAAACGTGGCAGATGATGCAACTCGGGTCAAACGATTTGAGTTAACTCCTGAATTTCGATGGATTTCAGGTCCTCCCTTCTTGCTCTCCTCGGACTGGCCCACTGAACCCGTGGTTGATGTCAGTGGACTAGGCCGCGAAGAATTCAAACAACATGTTCACCTCATCACTGATACTGAACTGCCCGCACCAATCTCCGCGGATCCACTGCGTTTCAGCTCATGGTTGAGAATGGTGCGAGCAACAGCAAAAGCGCATCAATTCATCTCTTTACTGCGAATGCGTAGTCTGCAAAGACGAGGCGTTGACGCCAATTTAATACGTCTGGAAGGAAGTTTATGTACATTTATTCCCTCTTGCACATCCTCTCCTAATGTCTTCAATAACCACAATATATCAGCGAGAATAACAGCAAACGATTTACGCCTGGCCGAAACCCACATCTTACGACAGTCTCAACTCGATTCCTTTAAAGAAGATTTTTTACGGATAAAGAACCAACTGCCGTTGCCTCGTAATAGTCGCCTGTTCAAGCTGTCACCATTCATAGATGATGTTAATCAACTGCGAATGTCAAGCCGCATTGTTGCTGCCTCAGCCGTTACAGATGACGTTAAGCGTCCGCTCATTTTATACGGAAAACACCCAGCAGTTCGTCTTTTGATCCAGAGATATCATCAGAAGGCTGCGCATTCACACCGTGACATGGTAATGAACGAGCTTCACCAACGTTACTGGATTATTGGACTCAGAAACGCTGTTCGTTTCGTAGCCCGTACCTGTCAGCTTTGCAAATTGCGCCGTGCTAGACCGTTTCAACCTCCTATGGGAAATCTGCCAGAAGCTCGCCTAGCTCATCATCAAAGGGCCTTCTCATTTACCGGTCTCGATTATTTTGGGCCTGTTAATGTCACTGTTGGCCGAAGAAAGGAGAAGCGCTATGTTGCCCTATTTACATGCTTGGTCGTCCGCGCTGTACATCTAGACGTGGTGCACAGCTTATCGACTGACTCGGCGATCATGTGCCTACGCCGCTTCGTATCACTCCGAGGAACCCCATTGGAGATTTGGTCCGACAACGGCACTGCTTTTGTTGGAGCCAACCGAGAACTGCGGAAGTTGTACGGTGGTGCTGTTGAAGATTACGCTACCAGCGAGTTTATAAACTGGCGTTTCATTCCCCCCTCGGCACCATTTATGGGTGGAGCTTGGGAGCGTCTTATCCGAAGTGTCAAGGGAGCGCTGAAAGTGTCACTCCATGAGCAGACTCCCTCTGATGAGGTACTTAGAACCCTGCTGGCTGAAGCTGAAGCCTTGGTAAATTCGCGGCCACTAACGATTACTTCACTCGACGCTAATGCTGAAGAAGCACTAACGCCAGCTCATTTTCTGCTAAACGGATCACCAGGGCGTCCCATCCTTGCTACGCTTCAAGAGTCGGATCTCTCGAGCAGAAGTCACTGGCGGAGGGCACTCAGACTAGCTGATCATTTCTGGCAGCGATGGGTTCGAGAATACCTGCCTTCGTTGCAACCCAGAAGGGGTGGAGGCACCGTGCCATCAATTGCGGAAGGAGATGTGGTCGTAATATGCGATTCTAATTTACCACGTGGTTCATGGCCCAGAGGCCGGGTTACCAGGTTGTTTCCCGGCAGAGATGGAGTAGTGCGGGTGGCCGATGTTGCCACTATGGCCGGCACGTTCAGGAGGCCCCTCCAAAAGCTGATTAAGCAGCCCATTTGATAAAAAAGGGGAGAATGTGCAAGTCTGCACTAAGCTTTTTAGGATATTTTACCTTTTTGATACATTTTCTCTATGTTTTTGCTATATTTTGCTTATAATTTCTGATTGACAGAAATATACTTTTGTTTTTACAACTACCAAGAACCAGCGCCTATTATTTCGGTAGTTAATAACAATTATAGATTTAGGGACGTACGAAGTATCAGGTTCCAGTGGTGGACGAAAAAAGATGCAATTCGATGCATTTTTTTTTATGGACGTTAAAGAATCATGGTCATATTGGACTAAGAAAAACCAGAAATTCGTCCTAATATGAGACTGTCACCAAAATGTTAACGTAATTATTAGTTATCATCAGTTTATTTTTTAAACCCGTGGAAGTATACTTAGATATAATCATCTTTATAAATATTTTTTTATAAAACAGAACGCGGTATAAAATATTGATTTTGAACGCATCTGATTGACGTTACTAGAGAAGTTCATAATTTGACTCAGATCTAAATCGATTATATGTTTTAATCGAAATGAAATCCCAGGAAATGTAAACTGTTTAGAAGTTAGTCACTACTTTAAATATAATCATTTATTGGTCTTCACAACAAATGTGTCATGGCCATATTGGACTAAGAAAATTACCGAAATTCCTCCCAATATGAGCTGTCACCAAAATTGAACGTAACGTAACGAAACGTAATTATTAGTTATCATCAGTTTATTTTTTAAACCCGTGGAAGTATAGATATAATCATCTTTATAAATATAACTTTATATAACAGAATGCGGTATAAAATGTTGATTTTGAACGCATCTGATTGACGTTACTAGAGAAGGTCATATTTTTACTCAGATCTAAATCGATTGTTTTAATCGAAAATAAATCCCAGGGAATATAAACTGTTTAGAAGTTAGTCACTACTTTTAATATAATCATTTATTGGTCTTCACAACAAATGTATGGCTGGACAAAACACAGAACATTTAAATCTTAATTTTACAATAGAAAAAAGGCATCGCAACTGAGAGTGGTGAAGGCTCGCTGTATCACGTCCGTTATCGGTGACGATTGGGGTCTCTCTCCAATTTCTCCCGCCACTCCACCTGCGCTAGAGGCGGGGTGCGCGGGTGACGCAGGGGGGGGGGAGTGCGCGTGGTATGGCACTGCGTAGTTACAACATCGTACCTACCATGACCATAGAAAACCCATGCAACTCAATCAAAAATCGATACTACATAAATTGACCGATTACGTGGCCTCTCCCTAGTTTTGACAACGGAAACAAAAGATTGACAATCAGTCAATGACAGCTTTAAGTTTTCAGCGCAGACCGTGTTGTAGTGTTGGCGACGTGTTCGATGCGCTTTTGTGTTAGCATAATCAGCCTATAATGTTCCCACTTCTGGGACACAGGCCTCTTCTCGGTGAGAGGGAGTAGGCCGTAATCCACTACGCAGACCCAGTGCGGGTTGGTAGATAGAGCACGATAAACCGTTGATCCTGCGCTTGATCTCTCTCCCGTCACGATTGCCGTCCCATCGGATTATGAGAGTGAAGGAAGAGCGAGTGCACCTGTGTCTGCGCACACACTTGTGCACTAGTATAATATCTCCCGCGCAGAAGGCTAGTCTCCGTAGAGATTGGCCGCCATGGCCGAAATACAGTCTGGAGGACTAGACTTAAAAATGAAGATAGCTCAACCTTAACAGATATATAGAGTGCGCGCCAGATGAGTCTGCAGCTGCACACGAGTGAGGGTGCTGCTTCGTAATATGGACTAACTAATATGCACCGTAAGTAGTAGACCACAATTAGTGCCGATCTTGGACACGCACAGACTTATCTGGCTTGGAGTCAACATAATTTGTACCATATGTAAAAAAAACAGGCGACATACATCAAAATCAAAAAGCTACAGATTATTAATATACCACATAACCTCAAAAAACTTATTTCTTAATTTCTTGACTCTCCCATCTTTTAAAAATATATTGAAGGCCATATTTGGTTACATTTATATAGCCTAATGAAACAACGTATGTTTCATAAAGGGACGTTTTGTAAAATTTTACTAGTCCAAGCATGTTAGAAGAGTTGCCATTGTTTTTTTATTCATTTTAACAATTTTTAATTTAATTCTAATGAGAGGTCTACGAAACGTTTGACACAAAATCGTAACTAACATAATACAGGTAACCTCAAACCGTATAACTAAAAAATATTTAATATATATCTAATCGGTTACGTAAAACATATACCTACCTACCGTGCTTAACATTTTGTAGCTTCCGAAAGTTTTACGAGTCGCCTGCAAGAGTAAAGGCTTCTTCAAACAGACGTGACGCGAAAGCTTCCATGAAGTTTTCATAGAAATTTTTCAACGAGTGTCGCGACGCGGACGTGGCGGTCGTGTCGCGCTAGTCTGCACGAGCCTTAAAGAGCGAGCTTTCATAGTCGCGTTGTTATTGGCACCCCTTTTTGTTTTAAGAGTTTAGTCCATTAAATAATATATTTACGAGAAAACCGAGAAGAATCTGAACTTTTATTGAAACTGTGTTAAAACAATGTTTTTGTGTAAATGGAGCAAATTGTCAAAAGGGAAGCGGTAAATAAAGCCGACGAAATAAAATTATGTAAACTAATCGTCACATATTCATATTCGCGTCCGCCATTGTATCAAATGCATGGCAACAGCCGACTCTGTATTATTAATTGTCTAATTTATTACGCGTAACCGGTTGCGCGGGTAATGTATTGACATGTTTAGACTACGGATGTACGGATGTGGCGTCGGATCTGTGATTTGATTAATAATAATTGTTAGGAAATAGGTAATGGGTATTACAACAAAAATCTAGCGTCAGCCCATATTGTTCCCACTGCTGGGACACAGGCCTCCTCTCGTTGAGAGGGAGTGGGCCGTAATCCACCACGCGGGCCCTTTGCGTATTGGTAGATGACCAGAGATCGGATATTCGGATGCATATTTACCTAAAGATAATTTTTAGCTATGAAAGTATGGAAGCGGCTTTATAAATTATTTGTAATATTTATTAAAAACTCGGGATTCTTGGATTGCATAACTATTCAGTTGTGTATTAATTTAAAATTAATGTTTAACCCGATACAAATATGTGTATTGGTAGATGACCAGAGATCGGATATTCGAATGCATATTTACCTAAAGATAATTTTTAGCTATGAAAGTATGGAAGCGGCTTTATAAATTATTTGTATTATTTATTAAAAACTCCGGGATTCTTGGATTGCATAACTATTCAGTTGTGTATTAATTTAAAATGAATGTTTAACCCGATACAAATATGTGTATGTACTGGAGGAGGAGTGGTTTGTATTAGTTAAAACAAAAAATAAACAAATTACTCACCTAAATTAAGACTTTTTCGATACAAAAGCGCATTCCATGTTAGCCAACATCTCTACTTTAGGTGAATATGCATCCGAATATCCGATCACTGTAGATGACACACGTGTCTTCGAATGTTTGGTACAAGGACATGCCGGGTTCCGTCACGATGTTTTCCTTCACCGTTTTTAGAGCAGTGGTGATGAAATAATTTACGCAAAAATCTAGCCCATAGTGAATTTGAAAAATAAATCGGAGATAGTAGGTAATTACGATAACTTTGTGTTTACCCGACCTTTTACCGCATGAAGAAAGTTAGCAGCACGAATTGGCCAATGTTGGCGGGGATTGGCTAAACTTAGTTTTAGTACCTACTTATTAATTAAATGATGAATGAAGAAGTACTTCGTTACAACAAACTAAATAACATGACAACAATCTCCAACTTCTACATATACTATCAAAGTAACACATACAAAATTAATTAACACAAGTGCTACCCAAAATCGTTTAATTTCATCAGCCCTTTCATATTATTGCCGTGTCACCGGCTTGATGTATAGCACGAGGGCTACGCTTTCATGTATCGCTCTCACTTTTAATCCATGGATTGAGCATAATTTGGGACAATGTATGAGGATAACGCTCGAAATAAATTGCGCGAAGGAAATAGTGCATGAAGAAAAGTAGAAAGTTGCAAAAAATCAGAAACTGCAAAGTAGTTAGGATAAACGCTTATACAGGGTGAAATTGAAAACATGCGACAAACCGAAATGGGAGATTGTACTCATCATTATGAACAACTTTTACTGAGGGACCAATGATGCAATCGCAAAAAAAAAACAGCTGTTCCCTACATTTTGACGAGTTATGCGAACATAAATGTAGGGAACAGATATTTTTTTTTTTCGCGATTGCATCATTGGTCCCTTAGTAAAAGTTGTTCATAATGATGAGTACAATCTCCCATTTCGGTTTGTCGCATGTTTTCAATTTCAGCCTGTATTTTTACATACTTGATGTAGAAGTTATAATCGCCAAATAAAGTAGGCACCACAAAACTCAAGATTTTACAAAACTTCACGTACCTACCATCCAAAGAGGCCAATCGCCATAATATGGGCCATGGTACTATGATTATAATATGAGACATGTTTGGTGGAAATAAACATATCACACATCTTACCTATTTATAAACGTTTCTTAAGGTTAAGAGATGTTTAAACGTCAAAAATGTATGCTTCACAGTCGCTTTTTAAATAAGTTTATTAATAAATTTTTAAATAAGTTTTTTTAAATTTTTAAATAAGTTTTTAAATAAGTTTTTTAAATAAAGCTTTTTAAATAAGTTTATAAAGCACAACGTTTATAAATAAGGGGCATATGTCCCACCAAATCGGTTAGTAAAGACAGCAATTTACGCATATTTGTGTTTGTGTGTTTACATTGACACTACCAGTCATGGTTATTTTTGACAAAAAAACTAATTATTCTGATTGTGGGCTCCAATAGTAGGTTTTTTTTTTTTGGGTGGGAAATCGTCAAATAACTTCTCCCGCTCTGGGTGGAGTAGGAGGGCGTGTCAGACTTTTACTGACTAAAACCCACCCGTGCTCCCTCAGTTGCCTCGGTGCCAAGGGCCGCGGTATCTCTTTCGAACAACCCGCACGCACCCCTGGCAGGCATCGGCCCTTGCGGACCCCACCAGTTGGTGCTGACATCTCTTTGAGGCGCGCGTGGAACACAACGCGCCGTCGACCCGAGCTTGGTCCTTACCGGACAGCCAGCTACCCATTACTCGCCGTCCGCAAGCCCTCGCTCCAATAGTAGGGGAGGTATGTTTTACAGTAGGTGGAAGAAGCTAGAAATTCTTCCTGTTATGATCCTTGTGCAAAATAAATGTTCCTTGTGCTAAAAATTGGAATCAAATTCTTGGTAGAGGAGCGTGCGAATAATTTCCAATCAAATCCCTCAGTTAAATCCGGATAAACTACTACATCCGGCACTGATTAAGCCGCTGTTATTCATTTCCGATTTTTCTGTGTCGGGATATTTCCGAATGCAAAAATTCTGTGCCCAAAATTTCAAAATGGTTTTAAATATTTCATGAGAGGTGTACGATTTTTCTGTCAGACGTTAATTAAAATCTGGATTTCAATTGAATGTTGGATTTATTGTTTCAAATTTGATATTTTATGACCTTAGGTTCAAGACTATTAAGACTATTAAGTAAAGAAATATTGTGAAATGTAACAAACACACCACACACACACACACACACACACACACACACTCACACACATTTTGGCAAATAAATTACTTATTACAGTTATTTAATATGGCATTCATTCCCTTAGTTTCGTTATTTTCTCTTTATAGCGGAGTGTGGGCGTGATTGAGTTGAGTATATTTCTTCAATGTCACTTATTTCATTGTTTCAACATATCTACGCCATTCAACATCTGAGCGTGGGTCTGCCTCTCATCTACATACATGTCCTGTCCATCGACGACGTTCCATTTTAATGGTCTTAATAATATCGTTCACATAATGAAGTCGGCATGTATTGATCTATTACCTTAGTACTTTCTGGCTCCACTTTGGGCATCAGGGCTCCACTTTGAGCGTCAGTTTAATATACACACATGTGTAAATGCTTTATTTGCCGTAACTTGATAAGTACAAATAGCAATAGGGTTCGAGGTGAAGATGCAAGGTTCGTAAGATCAGGTTTCTGATGCGCAGACCACGGTCGACGACTCAATCATTCGAGAAACATAACGCGAACATTCTAGAAGCTTCGCTCTCATAGGACGACCAGATTGTGGCGGGATTAGTTCGAAATAGGTTCTTTACAACAATCACAAAATAAGACTTATCTCAACAATGAACTAATATTGAAATCTCAATTCTATTAGGTACTTATTCGAGATGATCATCACCAGCAGTCCACTGCTGGACATAAGCCTCTCCAAGGCGAAGATCGTTGCTCCACCTAGCCTGAGGGAGCCCTATCTTACGTTTGCCGATTCGCGGTCTCCACTCAAGAAAACGTCTACCCCAACGGTCATCGATTCCACGGCTAATGTGGCCGGCCCATTGTTTGTCACTTCAGCTTGCTAACTCTGTGAGCTATGTCGACAACTTTGGTTCTCTGCCGGATCAGCTCATTCCGGATTCTATCCCTCAGAGATACTCCGAGCATAGCTCGTTCCATAGCTCGCCGATTCTTGATGATACCAAACCTTTTTATATAGCACCAAGTTTCTAGAAGAAAACTTTAGTGGACGCTGTGAAAGGTAAAAAAAAATCATAATATTACTGAGATAAAAGTTTTTTGCATGGAATTATTTTACTTTGGACCCTTTGAAATAAAAGTTCTACTTTTCATATGGAAGCGGGTCAATAGGTTCTATACTTACTTTCGTTTTCGTTCCTAGGAACTTTTGCTGTCGTACAAAATATAATAACTTTTGCTGAAATGAAGTGACTAGATTAGGATACCTACACTACATTTTTATTCAAAATTCGTGCTTCCAGCTCCAACACGAATAATAAGGAATAAGGGCCAATAAAATCTGACAAAGAAGAAAAATAAGGCCTTAATCTAATTTCAGGCCTTTCATATTTAGTTAGATACGAACGAGTAAGCAGCCATCACTTCAAATTTCTTTTGAAAATAATTTCAAATATTAAGATTAGGTATTGTAGAGGTTCTCTGCCAAAGGAAACCTCCTTAAATCCCGCAGGTTGGTAGACAAGCGCGGTGATTGGTTTCGATCACTCAAGAAACAATCATTTAAAGATGGTAGAATGAGTCCATTGTTTGGTGTGAGGCAGATTTTGTTTTATTCGGGTTAAAGTTGAAAACGTAGATATCTCAATAGAACAAATTAGAAGTCCCTATGCAGCTATGTAGGATAGGTACTGTTGAAAAACTAATTATATTTCTAATTGTCAGTATCATATTTACATTAAGTTTTAAAAGAAACTCGAAACCTAAAAAACAAATACAATACAAAAAAGCAACAAAATGTAAAAGAATTAAATCAAAACTGCCGAATCTGATAAGACAAACAGAAATTAGGAAGTTGCCGAGATTAGCCCCCCCCCCCCTGCACGACGAGCTCACGCTCACCAATTCCAGACTCTTCGCTTAGCTTCGCGTCACCACCGCCCCAGCTTCACTGTGAACGCTGTGACGACGCTGACCGCGGTAGTTGCATCGATTCATCAATGAGAAGAACATGCGCTCATACTTATGGGGATGCAGAGGTACGTAGCTACCATGTTTGTATGCTTTTTTTTTGCTACCAACACTGTCAGGTCCAGTGCAAAAACCAGCATAATGTGAAGTGTAATGTTGGATGATCACACTGTACTTCATAGCCTGCGAATTTAAATGCAGATCAGCCATGTCATTGCAATATTAAATATCAATCAAGTACAGCTGACAAGGGGAATGATGACAGGGCTGAACCCAAAAGTCAGTGCATTTTTTTTCTGTATTGATAAAATAGCCAGTCGTGTCCACAAACTAACCATTCATTTTTTTATTTTTATAATTCAGTTTTTCATCTTATATTAAAATTGTGTATTTTTTTAATGATTTTTTATTTTATGCATTGTTGCCTAATCTAACTCTTTTTTTGTGTAAATAGGAGTCAAGCTGAAAACCAGCACTTAGCAACCCGCTAGGGGAACCTAAGGACAATGCTGACGCTCAAACCTTTTGCTTACGGTATTATAGTTGTGTGTTTATATGTACCTGCTACTACACTACAGTATCTACTACTAGCTGTAATACTGGAGATAATACACGTTATTCTATTCTAATCTATTCAATGATCTGTGTAATCCTACTAATATTGTAAATGTGAAAGAAAATTTGTATGTTTAGATGTTTCGATATTTCGATGTTTGGATGTTTGTTAGTAAATCACGCAAAAACGGCTGAACGGATTTGGATTAAATTTGGCACACAGATAGTTTGTAACCTGGAATAACTCATATGGCACTTTTTATCCCGGTAGTACGATCCCGTGGGATAATTTCCGGCCGCAAAGGTAGTCATTCATAATTATGAAAGATGATGTTGTTCTGTTCTGTTCTGGTTTAATGACAATTTATTACTTGCGTAAGCGACTTATTTTCATCCCTTTGACATAAGACATTCCTCCGTACAATGCGAGAAATTTGCACGCCCTTTTAAATTACGGAAACAGTTCCTAGGTCATGGCACGAAGCCAATACCCATACTTTACAATAGCCCCTTCAGTCTTGGCGCATTTTCATAGTTCACTCTAAGTAGTTCAGTACATTCATTCTGTTTAGTTCAACTCAGATTTTCCAACACATCCCTTACTGTTAGTTTGAATAATGATCAGTTGCCTATCTTACTTTAACTTGCATCCTGCATTCACGTGATTCCTATGTAGGAAAAGAATTCAATTTGACATTTGATCAACACTTTTCGTTTCGGAAACTATTTATTTGTCTTGGGTATATCTATCAGTGTACACCGTATAGTGTAGACAAACATCGGTCAGAATTCACAGCCTATTGAAGCAAGCGTGGTCAATGCTCATGCGTCTTCTCTTTAGGAGAAGAAACCCACAACTCTGCAGTGAAAAGCCTGGTCTTATTGTAAACACTTCAATTTCGGTCATACTCAGAGAACAAAATACAGTAATGCCCCCACATCATCATTAAATATCACGCGTTCAATCTGATCTCACGTTCCGCCATCGACCATCGCATTACGTCACTCATCATTCACTGGGAGCACGCTTAGCACTGGACTTTGATGAATATCGCTATTGGATAGACCAATTGTTGCCAATTTGTTAGTGGTCGGATCCATATTACATTGTTTACTGAATTAATGGCAGCAGCAAAGCCTCCGTTAAACCTGTGCCTGACGGTGAAAATGATTTACTGATGGCGGCAAGCGGTGTTCGTGAGACGACAAATCATTTTAATAGTTTTGCACGTTGATGAATTTTTGAACGCGGCATCGATTTTTGAACGCATGTGCATGTGAGTTGAAATTCGGTTAGGTATAAACAGATGACTTGATGTATGCCATATTATAACAGATGAATTTACTCATTGAGAGATTATACCTATCTCAACAAAGATTTGACAAGTAAGTGGTGCGATTAGCGAGGCCGAGTTCTTGAAATTAGCCTCGGAGAATATTAATCCCGTGTCGCAGAGTACATCGAGTTTAGTGTCGCTGAGCGATAGCCACAGAGAACTAGGTTATCATATGAGAGGATTTGAAAGCATAACTAGATTGGCGTGGGAATCACTATTACAGTAACCACAAAACTACCTTGTACTTAAAATTATATTAAATAAACGTCGCAAAACAAATTTGCCAACATCCGCAGTGACATGAATTCTCATAAAATAATTGCTGTCCACATAATGCAACAGCTCATTATGTACAATTATGTACATATCATTATTGCGACCGCTGACAGCCAGCATGGCACAATGCATGCCGAATATTAACCGTCGTAATTATATAAGATAGGGCTAATTTATAGTTAGGATGCTGCCCAAGTAATCAAAGATGCGCGTGGTAGACCAATGAAATTTTTGTTCATTCATGACAAACAATAAATCGCCTTATCATAGAATTTCACAATTTAAAACGTTATAGTAAGATATACTTGGTTATATTATAACTAGTGGACCCAGGCAGGCGTAGTCCTATCCAATTCATTCAAAAAAACCTGTAGACCAAATGACGTTGGGTTTTTCTTGAATAAATTTTTGTGGGAATCTTATCCAATTTTTCTGGGAATCTTATCCAACTTTTTTGGGAATCTTATCCAACTTTTCTGGGAATATTATCCATTTTTTTTGGAATCTTATCCATTTTTTCTGAGAATCTTTTAAAATTATCCTGGCAATATTTTATTTTTTTATTCCATAAAAACATAATTCAACTATACTATACAAACAAAAAAGGCTGTTCTCGAGTAATGCATTAGTTACCAACGAACAGCATTTTACTTTAATAGAAAATACTTATTTTAATATCGAACAGTTTTAAAGACTAAAAAAAAACTGCATACCTCTACATCTGAAACGCTTATTTTGCTCTAACGCACCTCGATGTAACCTGTTGACATTAGCAATAAAGTCTGCCAATTTTATCGCAAAACAATAAAACAGAACTCATTGAACGATAATAAAACAGAATTCATCGAAAGACAATAAAACCAGGACAATCAATCAAAAAATATTGACAGACGTCTTCAAATACCAAACCGCTTACGGCTTAGCGAGACAGGGAAAAAAAACAACGAAAAAGTGATATCATCCAGTATATAAAACCGTTCTATCCATTGATTCGTGAAATCGCACAACCGGAAAGATGTTATCTTTCGCCGGTGCGGTTAAACGCTGTGGAATTATTCCATCATTATTTCGAGTTATTTTATTTGGGAAGCCCGTCCAAAATGTTTGTCTATAGATACATGATCACATTTCATACCCTATGTGTCGTGTATTATGTGGTTGGGCAGCATGAAAAGGGTGAGTTAAATATATTTTTTTTACTTGACGAGTTCATCTCGTTTTACGGAAAATTAAAGACCTATAAAATATTGGTACATGCGTATACACCATCAGTATAAAATAAGACTTAATAAGAATTTATCTTTATGTAGGTATACAAAAAGGTTATATATTTCAGAAAACTCTAACCTTTATCAAAAAAACTTCAGAAAAGAGCTAAACAATTCTCCGATTCGACAAATCCAAAAGAAAATATTATAAATTTTCCCGATACAATAAGATCAATAAAATTGATCTAGCAGAACACAAAGTCTAAAATTAGGCCCATTTAAGCATTCACGCCAGTTTAAGCCAGCAACATTTTTGATAGTGCAAAAAATATGCTGGGCTAAATAAGTCCAGGTTTGATCCTAGGATGGCTAAACATTTTCAGTGTGCATACACACGAGCGGCAAGCGTCAACGGCAGAAGCAACTAAAGGAGATTCATACATTATAGTGGACTAAAGAAAAACACAATAGCATTAAAAGAATGAACAAGTTACTGAACTAAGGTACAACCTAAACGATGCAATTGCACAAAACCCTGTGCCACCCACCCATGAGGGAACGTATTTTTATTGCCACGTGAGCCAAAACGTCCCTCTAAACTCAAAAATAAACATTAACCCCATACTAAAGGTGTTCTAAAGGGACGTTTACACATAAAATTGTATGGTTAAGCAGACTTTAATCATTACATAACTTTAAGTAGTTTATTTATAAGGGAGTAACGATTTTGTCTTTCTATTTCCATTCGATACTTTCAAAATAATGTTCAAATTTTATTATAATATATTTTATAGAAAGTAAATTCGGCGAGATAGTGAAGAGGACAGTGATAGCAACAGCGCACACATGCATGGACCATGTTAACGCTACCGTCAAAGACTTGGAGAACCTTCGCGAAGAGCCACCTTACCCGGAGAAATCTGCTTGCATCGTCAAGTGCTTGTTGGAAAAGGTCAGTTTTTCCTGTGCTCTCTGCAATGTCAAATCATGCCGGGAAACAAAAAATAATCATTTTTTAAACACACTTATAAATCTTATTCTAAGAAGAACGTAAAAAGTACAGAATTTTAAGGCATCCAGTATAGTACAAGATTACAAATCCAAACTGCCGCAGATGATTTGAATTAATATTTTTTTATGAAAAGTATACAGTAATAGCTTAAGGGAAGATAATTTTTTGATGCTAGCAATAGCTTTTAAGCAATTATCGACGAATTTGCTATTTATACCAAGAACAGTTTGAACGGCAACTAAGAATTGTGTGTTAGGCAATACCTTATTCTTTAATTGTACAATATTTTTCAGTTGTATCGTATAAATGGGGCTCATTGATGACACCTTCAAAAAGCGTTTACGTTTGTCTAAAAGTAGTAATTTATTCAATTAAAATGTATTATATATTCTATAAAAATCGATACCGACATCTAAATGAAAACTTTCATTCCTTTAGATCGGCGTAGTGAAGAGCAACAAATATTCCAAGTTTGGTTTCATGACCGCGGTGACGCCCCTTGTGTTCACAAACAGAAAGAAATTGGAACACATGAAAACAGTGTCGGAGAATTGCGACAGGGAGGTAAATATTTATGACGCAAATACATAAGTCTTGGTACACACCTATATGAAAAAGGGGTTTGTATTTTGATAATAATTCGTGTATGTGAGATAAGTAGAAAAGGTAAGTAGGCAGGTATTTATACATATGTTAGGAAATATGACGACAGACACTTCAATCAACATATTTTGTTTATTACAATGGGTTTTTAAACCCATAACCGCCCCAGGTATGTGTCCAAATATGGCATCGTACAAAATATATTCCTAACAGCAGATTATTGATAGCAAAGCTTTACAACGAAACTACTTAAAAAAAAGCAATCACAAATAAATTACAGGCAACGCAATTTTTCAGAGCTCTAAAATAAATTAGAATGAACTGGAATTGTGTTTCAAATCTACTACTTTAAGCCCAACGATATTTTAATGTCGCACTAGGTTTTGTGTTGCAATTTTGAGAGGAAAAATAAAATTGATGTTTTGCTTAGGTATTCCTTAAAAACATCACTGACACTTACCGATAAATATAGATAGAAATAGAAAATAGAAAATATTTATTGTCCAGGTAATACAGTAAGCATAGATAGATTAACAACAAGTTGAGACGACATAGAGTAGCTTAAATTTTACCTACAGCTAGTTACAAATATTATTTGCCAGTGAACCCCAAACTAGACAGTTAGTCTGTATCTTGGGGTTCAGGATACGAATACAACAGTGGAGACTAGAGAGGTGCTTTCAAGTATGGTATTTTATGAGTCTATCAATGTGTAACGTTTGTGTAGTGTCTGGCGTGTGTGTGGGGTGTGTGTGTGTGGTGTGTGTATGTGGCGTAAAATGTGTGTGTGTAAGTGTGTATTTCGTTCCCCATACAATATACTTCGTTTGATTCAGTGTCAGGTCAGGGTCGTTATATTAATTGTTCCGAGTCATCATAACCAGTAATATGCAGCATTTTCTTTACAATTTTTTTGCATTCGAATGAGTTAGTGTTTTTAATTTCGCAGAGTTTGCAGACTTTATTGTACGTATTAATGAGAGAGTAGGCCGGGGAGCGTCTAGCTAGCAAAGAGGTGACGTCAGGTGTTGGGATTCTATAGTTTCTTTTGCTGATTATTGAAGTATAGTCGAATCTACTTTTAATATTTTTGTGCGTTTTAATACAGGCAGAAAGAATGAAAAGCTGGCGGACTCTGAGAACTCTCGTTTCGCGATAGAGTAGACCAGCAGTTTGTTTAAGATAGTAACTAATATTTTAAGATTCTTTGCTGCATAAACAGTTGCTGAAAGCTGATTGAAAAAGATTGATTCGTAAAAAGAAAAGAAAATAAAACCATAAAGAAGAATGAATGCGCAACATGTAACTAAGCCCGTCACACAATCTGAGCGTTGGATATGAATGAAAACGGCGAACAGAGATGGGGTTTAGTTTTGTCTTAAAAACGTAAACATAGGCGTCACGCCTGTAATCTTCCCCAACACTCCCCCCCCCCCCAACACGAAGCCAATATCTAGGTACTTTTTATGTATATGTTACGGCTAATACCCGAAGTGCGGCTACACCTAGTTTTAGCCGACTACAACTAGGTGCAGCTGGCCTAGCGCTCGCTGGCCGCTGGCGCTGCCGCGGCACCGCTCGGTACGCTCGCTCGGTACGCTCGCTCGGCTTACGCGCGGTTGGTCGCAATTCGAACCTAACGGTCGGTAAGCAGTATGGTGCAGTTTACAATTTATCGACTGTTTATAATCTGGCGAGATAGATTATTATCTAATGGTATTTACAATTTTACGGTGACATAAGATAACGAAGATATATCTAAGTTTAACCGGCTGCACCTAGTTGTACCCGGCTAAAACTAGGTGTAGCCGCACTTCGGCTATTAGCCATAACATAAATGCACAACTTTCTTTTATCTTGCTATAATTTCCTTTTCATTATTTACAAAAGATTCTATTCCGTCAATAATTTTTAACAAAAATTACTTACTTATTACTTCAATTTAAAACACACACACTTTTAAAAAAGTGTTTACGCTTCCAATGGTTCCGCTTATGACTGCATTTTCTGCGACAACAGCGTGGTCAAACATTAATAATTTTAGCAAAACTCCAAGACACAAATTCGCAGAAATATACTTACGAGGCTATTAGTTCAGTACACTCGAAAGATAAATAAATACTCCATCTCTATAGTAAGGGTTTAAACGGGTTGATTAAATAGAATCCCTTCTGTTATTGACCCAGTTTGACTAAATCATTAATTGACACAAATAAGTCTACCTGAAAGTACAAGGATCACTAGGGTGATAGTTGTTATGATAATTGGGAATTTGGGGTTCGAGAACTAACGCGCCATTATCTTGAGGTGAGTTGAGGTAGTTCCTTGCCCAGAGTGGAACAGAATAGGTTAAAGAAAAGTATGAATTAATCAAACAAAAGACCAACCTTTTGAAGAGCTATTATAAATTTCTTTATTTAAATTACTTTATAACTGATATCTCAATTATGATCGTCTCTTGTAAAAACTTGGTTGAGAGTCCCAAAAAAAAAACTAGAGAACTACTTTTATGCTCTTTTTTACCCAAATTAGCGTTCACTTGTAAAAAAAACGTTACATAATTTTCAGGTAAATCACAAACAAGAGACGCCATGCCAACTCGGGAATGAGGTCACCACATGCATCTTTAAATACGCTCCCGAGCTGCATTTTAAGTCTTAAGAATGTTGAGGATCACCGGCGTACGACATATTAAGATGGAATGTAGTTAGAGTGCAGAAAGTGGAATTAAACATGATAAATTACCTGGATTTTATTATTTCACTGTATTTTGACTACACACAAGAAAAAGCAACCATGAGGATTGGATAAGTCCTCATCGAACCTACCGGCAGTCATCAGCGACAGCCGATAGCAGAATCAGCATGTTCACATCAGCTTTGTCATCACTGTTACATCGCTGTAATTACGAACATTAGCGTTCACAAACTCACCGATTAGTTTAATGACAGTACAGCAACTAAAACTTGTCGTTAAAAACATGATGAGAGCCACGTCAGTTCAAACTGCTCCGAGTAAGGATGGTTCGTTTTTACCCACTTGCCATAAATTACAGAGTACTTATCAACACAGACAATAGAAATGAAGTAGATAAGACTGCTTGTCTCGAACGAATGTAACAAATTGTGAGATTCGTTCGGGACAAGCCGTCACAATCCAATCCCATTTTTGGGCTTTGCTGTGGATAACAAATAATATTTTGTTCCAAACGGTTAGGCCAACTGATCCCAGTACGCAACTCGTTAAGGCTCTGCTGTGATACAATGGGCGTTTTATATTTTTAACATGACGATTCATCGGGATGTCCTCGGGAAATATATGAAGACGCTTTTCTATACATTTTGCTTCCCTGACGTGTCGACCACGATAATATCGTTACGTTAGAAATGACCATAATATTAATTAATATAAGACGATGAATGCAAGAAATCAATAAAATTACTATTTTGAACGCCTTAAAATTGGGTGCTTTTTATATTGCCTAAAAAGTTGATATGAAAAGAGCTGAAACTTCAATAGGCAGCATATAGCTGAAACTTTAATAGATTGCATTATTATGTGAGTAAAGTAAGGTAAGTATACTTATTTAATTAAAACGATTAAAAGACCAAAATATGGACACAGCTTAGAATTGATAAGATAAAACTATTTTATAAGTTTATTTATTCCATCTATTTTCATTATGTAAATGGTTGTTTCTGTTTATTTTTTAATGTTTATACAAATATGGAAAAAAATGGTTTAAGTACCAATTATTCAAATAATATTCTGTAGGTACCTTTTTCTCTTATAAGACTTTCTTTAACCCAAACCCACGAGAAAAGAATCATACCTACAAAGCAATGGTATAAAATAACAAAAGCTCCAAAAATAACGTTAATAAATGTTTATTTCGCCAAGAAAGTAATGAAAATGCAAATTCGTCACGTGACGTGTAAGCTGTGCGTGACAAGAGTGAAGATTTTTAATGCCCTGAAAATATTTGTTAATGCCCTTGAAGAGTGAATACTGAACAATACGTTACGCGCGAATTTAATATCACCGTGAGTACCTACAGTCAATATTTATGAATTCTATAGAACCAATCCATCTAAATAAAATACTGAGCATGAGATAAATAAAGAGAAGTAAATGAAGAAGTTAAAGTTATGTATCACATAAAATATGTTATGATATAGCTACCTACGTACATTTGAATTAAAATGATACAGTACATAATAAGCTATAAATAGGCTTGTAAAGGCCGCAGGAATCCGTTATATGCGGAAAGCACACAAACACAGTCGGAAGGCGGTGCTTGCGGAGCCTTTGTCCAGCCGTGAACGTCTTTCGGTTGAAATGATGATTATGAAAGTAATAAATATTAAAACAAAAACATAAAAATACCTAATTTACAGACAGACCCATATACTTTTCCTTAAATCATCTTAAACCACAATATAATCTAAAAAAAATGTAGTAGGAAAACCATAGCAAGCCGAAACAAATTATTCGTAAAATGTACATGCAAGATAAATAAGACTTCTCCAAAATCTGAGGCGACATGACACGCGTGAAGCGTGACACAGCGTCTGGCGTGAAATATTTCACGTCTAACTAGCTATTCTGACGACGAACGGTAGCAAAAATGATTTTTTTGGCATCGACAGACTTGTTAAATAAGTTACACAAATCTAGATACACAATATTGTTGTAAACGTTATACTTTGCACTGCTGGCCAAGTTTTCCCTTATACTACGGTTACACACGTTTCTTTTAGTATTCCATTTTCCTGTCAGTCATGAAGTTAGCTCGTGCTATGGTTGCCTCCATTAGGTAAATAAAATAAAAAAAATACAATCATTTACATAGTCTAGACAGAAAACAGGGCTCGGCCTCAACACTTATGATTAGTAGGTACGTTGTTTTGTAACCAGCGTTTTTATTTAACCAGTTTCTTATTTATTTTTGTGTTAACTTGTATTGTTAAATTGTATTTGAGATTTTTATAAAAAAAACCTTACAAGTTCAAAGAAATAACGACAAAAGTAGACCAAACTTCACTATAACAAAACAACTGGGTGATATGGAAATCTGACTTAAGATTATAAACGTGAAAGTTTACTCAATCAAGCAAAAAATGCTGAACCGTATTTTGATTTGATGAAAATGGCACACAGATTATAACACATGGGAAACTTTTTATCCCGGTAGTACGTAAAAAATCATAACTTACAATTAAATATATAAATATTAAACTTACAGAGGGTCCTGAGGGTCTTCTGTAAGTTAATATTGGATTCCTCAGAAGTACAATGGGAGCATTGACTGGCAACAATGTTCTTCGAGTCCAATAGAACAATACGTTCAGGGTGCTGTTGGGGCTGCCATGCGTCTGCAGTGCGTCGGAAATGTTTGCTGATGCGCACACTGATGGCTTCGTAGCGATCAGACGTAAGCGTGCCGCGTCGCTGATGCAGAGGCTCCGGGGCAGCTCGAACAGTTTCCTGAATGTCATTGCGGGGAAATTGGATTGCCCGCTCGTCCATTATTTATCTCACCCGCATATTTACTAACGTAGTCACAAGGTTATTGTTTACTAACAAATTATTGATGTTTTTATTCAGAAATAAAATTATTACTATTTATGTACTTTTGAAGAATACAACATTTTGAGAGTTCAACATTTTTAAAGGTCTAAGTACCTCCTAAACCTACAACCCAAATCCCGAAAGAAAATTAACGCGACTTACTACTAACTTATCAAGTGAAATAAAACAATATAAAATGCAGAGAAAATCGAAAACATCACGACATCTCCTACAAACCACCAAGAGTCAATAACATTTTGATAGCTAGCTAGCTAAGTAATAAGTACAATTTCAAGTAACAGAAATAAATAAACATTTACTCAGCGACCGAAATAGCGCTTGAAGCTATCCTTTGCTATCTTCCAGTAGTTATATAATATTTATCAACCACGTATACAAAACGTTTAGCAAAATTTTAACCCAGGAGAACAAATCGTTACAATTTATACCACTACACCAAATCACCAAACGTTAAGTACTAATAGCCGCACGGTTGGATCGTTCAGGTTAAGCTACGCTTGCCGCGGTTGGTCCATAGATGGGTGACCATTTTTACATACCATGACCCCTGTTCCTCAGAAAGCACGCTAAGCCAGTTGGTCTCGGTTGTTAATGGTATCTTTGACAGTCGTTACGGGTCGTCAGAAGCCCCGAAACGTCTGACAACCAGTGTTAACAATGGGTGTCGTACTACCCAGTACCTGGGTCGTCGAGGTCAAATAGGCAAAATACTAGTGTTCAACTAAATCCGGTTAGACTGGGAGCCAAACCCAACATAATTGCGGTAACGTTAGGCAGATGATTGCTTTAAGCAGTTTTATCACAATAACAACTTAAGTCATAGCATACTAGATTTTGTAAAAGGAAGGATATCAAAGATTTCTTCCAAAACTAACTTTTACCAAATCACAACAGCCGGCGACTTAGTTAGACGACAATACGACACCTACAAACTATCAGCTACACAAGAATTTTGTGATGAACCAGTAACCAGAAACCGTATCAAACCAACGACCCTTTAAACTAACGACAGTCAACAGTCTTATTAGTTCGAATGTAAATTCATTGACAATCTTGTAAATTTTAGTTGAAATACCAAACTTACGTTGCAATTATTGTATTGGGTAATCTCGATATAAAACTAGCATTTTATTGGTTGATTGCTCCTGCCCCTTATATCGAACAGACATTTTATTGAAACGTTCGAAAGAGGGAAGACAGGAACTAAAAACCGACTTTCTAAGAAAAGCCATGAGATAGAAGAAAATCCAATTAAATAGGCGGCTTGTTATAGATTTCAATTCCTTTCTTGCCATTTTGCTACGAATCAAACACATTTTCCTATATTTTATCAACACCTCGCACAAAACTCGAAAAACAACAACAAAAACCTTGTCGAACACTTTTACGATAAATATTTTCCACTAATTGTAATATTTGCAATATAAAAATTCATTTTTCTTCAATAAAATCGCAAACACATCACAAACGACAGCAAATTGTCAATCAAGCGTTTCCATGGAATGACAGTTTGAAATTCGAACGTCATTTTGATGATTACGACTGTCGAAAAAAAAAAGCTCGGAAATTGTATTGTTGACGTAATACATTTTCCTTGCTTCGTACCTTGCTTGCTTTTTATATGCGGCCAGTGACATTATTTTTAGTTCAATAAAGAGAATGCCATAGTAGTTTTTTTTTTCATTGTGATTTTAGACTTTTTAATGGCTGTAGGTTACTTTATGCCAATGTAACGGCTAGGGCTTCGCAGGTAGACGGTGCAGGCCAAGTTTTTGACACCAGTACCTAACCGTCAGACTGAAACCGACCCAAATATACATAGTCAAGACAAGGCTAAGCAAATAAAGAATCATAAATGAGTGCATTTCGTTACGTGTATTAATTCTGTCTTCTTTCCTTGATGAATCTTTCTATATCGGAAGGAAGGCCAGGTGTCCATTTACGGTAGCTTCTTGTTTTTGATTAAGTTGGCAGCATTGTCTACCTCGCCCGGCGTCTTCCAACGAAAATTACAGACTTTTTGTTCGAAGAATTAAGCGCGTTACGAGTTTACAGATTTAACAAGAATGCGATAAAAAGCCGTTTGCTAAATTATGTGGTGTATATTAATGAAATTAAACGGTGTGAACTATAAAAAAAGAAAATATATATTTATGATAGGGATGCTCTCAGCTGAAAAGCTTTATTTAATATTTTTCTGTCTCAGACATACACAATCATATTTATCTTGGCATGAAATAACTTAACGCGACCCTTGAATAAACTGATATTTTATTGCTTCTTTTTTAGGATATAAGGAAATCTAAAGTTTTTTTGAAAACTGATTTGATAAGACCACAGCACAGCATTGTGTAACATAACATGCATCTGTATCATTTTGAAGATTATTGCTAATCCATTCTTTCATTTGTTCGAAAAAATTGTTTGGTTAGCAACGTAAACCACGCCGTGAATGTTATGGAACTGTCAAAATACAAGCTATTTCTATTGATTTTATCTTACGCAATTACCCTCTGTACATTTTGGGAGGAAGGATATTAAAGTGCTATACCTACTGTAAAAATCTCATTGTGAAAACCAAGGTGAAGTGAGCTGTCAATAGTGTCAATTTCTATACAATGACAGCTCACTATAAGCTCCCTTCACCTATGCTTTCACGGTGAGATTTTTACAGAATATCCAAGCTGCTAGCCGTCTTATCTTTGGTGTTTTTTTGTAAATTATTTTTTGAGCACTTAGTAGGTAAATTGGAATATCTACTAATACCATGAGGTTATTTTGACAGTGCAACTGTATAACCATTCTCCTGCCTCCATGAGTGATGTACAAGATCATACAATTTTGACTGACCATTACAAAACTGTCATTGGAAAGCCCATGTGCTTAGATAATAACCATAGTAATAATTAATTAGAACGCTCAAGTAACTCACCGTACCTACACGTAGGTAAGTATAGAAATGTTTCTCTTTCTCGGCTCCTTAATCCCCGCAGTGTAACCTCGACCTTCCAACTCGAGATATAACAAATTGAATTTCCTGGCCCATATATTTTAGTGCGTAGCATGTAGCATTTATTTTTCCCACGAAGTAAACAGATATATAAAAATAGTATAAACGAGACGGGCTTTTAGTGCTCAATATCGCAAAGTAAACTGATTAGGTTCTTCGTAATAATGGGTAGTTAGAGCACATGAAGTACCTATTTACTAGGGAAATAAATATGACTGCGTCTTTCATTTATAATTATACGAGCCTTTGTCAGCGGCTTTGCCCGCGTTAACTAATTTACAGAAACCTTAACAAATTATCCATCTATGTCTGTATCTATTAGTGAAATCGCATGAAAATCCGTTCAGCAGTTTTTAAGTTAATCGAGAACAGACAGACAGACAGACGCGGTGGGAGACTTTGTTTTATAATACATATGTTGTGAAGTACAGCTACCAAGTGAGATAAGATGAAGGGGATTTCAACGTTCTTTAGTCACAACAGTAACTGATGCACAATCAGAAAACTTATTATTAAACAGCACCCTAATTGCTTAACACACTATTAATCAGAATCTGGATAATTTTAAAGGTTATTGCTGATCCATTCTTTGTCATTTTGGAGCGATAACAAAATAAATTTGTCAGATTTTTATATTTGAGGCTCTATGGAGTATAGGTATCCTTTTTACCCGCTTATGTATCCAACCTTGTTTATATCCTGCCAGGGGTGCGGGTTGTTCGAAAGAGATACCGCGGCCCCTGGCACACAGGCAACTGAGGGAACACGGGTGGGTTTTAGTCAGTAAAAGTCTGACATGCCCTCCCGCTCCACCCAGAGCGGGAGAAGTTATTTGATGATTTCCCACCCAACAAAAAAAGGTGAGTTTGCACTTGTCTCATATATATTTAAATTAATTGGAGCCAAGATACATATCGCCAACATATTAGAGTTAGTGTGTTTGAGTGTGCCTGACAGATATATGTGGCGGCGATGTCGGCCTCAGCTGCTGGCGGTACCTCGTGGCCGCACTAATCTGCTGAATGAGGCGCCCCTGACGCGGGCGCTTTGCACTCTTAACCTTGTAGCAAAAGAGATAGACATTTTTGCTTGTACACTGACTGAATTCACAAAGATAACATTATACAGGGTTACTGGTAACTCGACGTATTCCTTGCAGGACGTCATAGTAGGGTTAAAATGCAACAAATTAAGCCACCAAATGTTCTACCGAAATTCAGTAGTTTTTGAATTAGTTAAGAGTTTTAGTTTTTTTTATGAAAAATCCCAGATTAAATCATTTGAAACCAATTTAAAAATGATTTACGGCGCGACTGTACAGAAATTTAAGTTATTATCATAGTTGACGCCATAGCAGACCTTTGTTAATAATTAAAAGTTCAATAATGCCTAAAACTTTGGCAAATATCAGTAACCAAACATTTAATTTTTTGTAATTGTTGCTATTACTTCATAAAAAATGTAGTCTAGTGCAAAAAAAAATACTACACCTGGTGTACAAATTACTAGGAAAATATCCTTGTCTTATCAGTTATTCAGAAAGGTATGATTGTCAATACTTTTGCATGTGTGCCAGGGAAGAGAAGAGTTTTATGGGGGGCAGGTAAAATTGCGAGACGGTCAACCTATTGTTTCGTATTCGTATTATTCGTAGTTTTTACCTGCGCTTGAACTCCAACCACTCGGGGAGCTTTGTGATTGGTCGCTATTGTTCTCTCGGCATGACAGGGGGTGCGATTTTGCAAAATTTGGTCGTCAGCGTTAGTTAGTTTCAACTCTACGTCGCGCAAGCTCGTGTTTTGTTACTGGCTATTTCCCTAACTGTTGCTGCGTATCTTGCTCTTGTGCTGTGCTGTGCCTTCATAAGCGCTGACTATGGCTGCATATTCTAATCCTGAATACGCTGACATAATGTACTGTTACGGACTTTGTGACGGTAACGCTGCTGAGGCGCGGCGAGAATATCAACTTCGCTTTCCCAACCGCCAACTCCCCCACGTTAGTGTCTTCGGATCGACTTATCGGCGAATATCTGAAACTGGCAGCGTCCAAAGAAGCAGGCAAGTTGACACTGGTCGTTCCCGGAGATACACGGCTGAGGACGAGGAGCTTATTCTTCAACGTTTTATTGACGATCCTAACACATCGACAAACATCGTAGCGCGTGAGCTTGGTATGTCACAGTGGAAAGTCTGGTCTGTAGTTCACTTGTCAGGCCGATATCCATACCATTACCAACCAGTCCAGTCATTAGAAGAAGGAGATCCGCCGAGACGGCTTGACTTTGTCGTTTTATGCTAAGTGCCGATGCCGACAGCGAAAACTTTTTAAAAAACATTCTGTGGACCGATGAGTCATGTTTTGATCGTGATGGTATCACAAAATACCACAACTTCGATTACTGGGCACCGAAAGCAGAAGCAAACCCTAAAAAACTGAAACCAACCGCATCCCGGCGGAGGTTCTCGCTTAATGTTTGGATGGGTATTATTGACGACAAATTAATTGGCCCACATTTTTTACCCCGAACACTAAATGGGGAACTTTATGAAAATTTCCTCAGAAATCATTTATCAGCACTGCTCACGGATGTACCGGAAGAAAGAAGAGCAAACATGATTTACCAACATGACGGATGTCCAGCCCACTTCCGAATCACAATTCGACAATTGCTGGATGAAAACTATCCAAACCGATGGATAGAGCGCGGTGGGCCGATTCCGTGGCCTGCACGAAGCCCTGATCTGACGGCACTAGACTTTTACGTCTGGGGTCATATGAAAGATCTAGTTTATGTGACCCCAGTAAATTCAATTGAAGAACTAAGGGAGAGAATTACAAATGCGGCGGACCAGATGAGGGCAACAATCACCTCAAGAATAACAAAAACCGAAGTAAGGAAGCGAATAAGAACATTTATTCGAAACCGAGGGCAGCACATCGAACAAGACGTGTGAAATGTGTGTAATTAAAGTTTTTAATATTGATTAAAAAGAATAATAATGTTCACGATTTTGTTTTTGATTTTTCGAATAATCACCTTTTTGTGAAACGCACGCCTGTACTAAATCAAAAACGATTTTCATAATGTAGTCCATGATTTTGTATTAACTTTCATACCTTTTTGGATAGCTGATAAGACAAGGATATTTTCTTAGTAATTTGTACACCAGGTGTAGTATTTTTTTTTGCACTAGACTACATTTTTTATGAAGTAATAGCAAAAATTACAAAAAATTAAATGTTTTGTTACTGATATTTGCCAAAGTTTTAGGCATTATTGAACTTTTAATTATTAACAAAGGTCTGCTACGGCGTCAACTATGATAATAACTTAAATTTCAGTACAGTCGCGCCGTAAATCATTTTTAAATTGGTTTCAAATGATTTAATCTGGGATTTTTCATAAAAAAACTAAAACTCTTAACTAATTCAAAAACAACTGAATTTCGGTAGAACATTTGGTGGCTTAATTTGTTGCATTTTAACCCTACTATGACGTCCTGCAAGGAATACGTCGAGTTACCAGTAACCCTGTATGTAATAAGTTTTAGACAATACGTTGTTATTTTCTAACTATTAGTTATGTTTGCTTCACTGTTGCATGGGGTTGTACCTGTAATGATAGTTGTAAGTGATGAATAAATAAATAAAAATAAAATAAAAATTATCTGCTAAACGTAAACAATATAATACAAAATTTATTTATTGACAAAGAAGTAGGTAAACTAAGTTGTAGATTTCTCTGAATCCTACGCTAGTTTTATAACTGCAACACGCAGGAGCCAGTGCCATTGGCCATGAATGTTATGGAACTGTCAAAATGAAAGCAATTCGTACTGATAGTGTATTACGCAATTATACCCACTGTACACAACCATCCATCCTACCGCCTATCAACTGCGGGTTATTGCGTAACACACATGAAATGAAAATTAATAATCACAATGGGTTTCATTTTGACAGTTCACCCACACTCACCGACGCAATGAACGTTCATTGCGTTATTCACGTTGTTGAGCAGACGAATTTATTAAATCTATGTAGCCATGGATTACACGCAATAAGTTGGCTACTAGGATACTTTAAGTTGATAGTCAATTTACTGATCATTAAGTTTTCTGACTGCATAGGTCTTATCTTCCAGCACAAATTAATATTTTGTGCTGGAATTATGCAGTTCTCGCTTCACCAACTCAACATAAACCACCTAGGCACTATATTTTAAAACTGTTTCCATAGCAATGCAATGATAAAACAATAGATTTATTGTTTTTTCCCGCCAGATACGGAACAAATGTGAGTAAATTCAATTTATACTGAGTAAAATGTACACCACGAACGTAAAGCAGCAGTTGAAAGTAATAAAAACATACATATAACAGAACAATAAATGATGTCTTTTTTATTGGCATTTTTTTTATATTATTACATACACACAGGAGTGCAGGGATCTGTAAGCTCCCAGTTGTCTCTGGAGCTCATCATCATCATTTCAGCTGACAGACGTCTACTGCTGGATATAGACCTAGGAGGGTTTCGTTATAATCGCCGCACTTGGCAGACGGGTTGGCGATCGCAGTATTGTGGTACAATGCAAAGAGAACGCTGCTACCAATGGGTAGCAGCGTTCTCTTTGCATTGTATCACAATACTTAATAGAGAATGCTCTAGTAAGTCTCTTAGTCGCCTTCTACGACACCCACGGGAAGTAATGGGAGTCTATGTAGTTGTTTTAACATAAATAAGCTTGGATGGCCACCGTGTTACTTCATATTAGCTTAGTAAGTACCTACCGAACTCAATTTCTTTGTATATTTTCTTTACTATTTTCACCTACATTTTTTTCAAAGATGAACTGCTTTCTGCCACATTTACCACTGCACTCATTTTCCACGTATCCCCCTAACGTTACCTGTAAAAAATATCTGCACAAGAAATGCGCATTGAAGCGTGGCCACCAAAAATGAATCATTTACCGTATTTCATAGCCGCGGGATAAACAAATGAAATACGCAAGTAGGAGTAAATATTTAATATTCAAAGCCTCCTTTGTGGATTAACCTTGAGTTTCGAGATTAAGTTCGAGAGGTGTTTAGTGAAATGTACTGAGGTGGTTTGTTAATAAACACGTTAGTTATCAACTCTTTAATGTATGTTTAATCAATTTGATCCTCATTGGGATTAACTAACATAAGGAAAGTTAAAGAAAACATTCGTATAGGTATTTATGAGTACCAGCTAAATAACGAGAGTATAAAATTATGGCAACACTCTTCTAGTTTTGCTTTGAGTTGAGCTAACCTACCACATTTCTTGTTGACACATTATTCTAACTATAATTATTCAACTCGATAAATTCATACAATAGTTCAGGCTACAATATTAGCTAACGGGCAAACATCCGGAGCGGATATTTGCCTATCGGTCACAATAACTTTTTTTCCTAAAGTCGGTAAAGAAATACAATAAGCTTCAAAACGACAAAAAACTTTATACCTCAAGATACCGTCTGTGGTGTGGTACCTACTAGGGCTTTCAGTATTCAATTTTTTATCAATCAATCAACGCAGCTAGTTTTAGATTCGTGCTTAGAAAAAAGGGTTTTTTTTTTGGGCTGGAAATAATTAACTTCTCCCGCTCTGGGTGGAGCAGGAGGGCGTGTCAGACTTTTACTGACTAAAACCCACCCGTGTTCCCTCAGTTGCCTGTGTGCCAGGGGCCGCGGTATCTCTTTCAAACAACCCGCACCTCTAGCAGGCATTAAATAATTTTTTTTATCATCAATACAGCCTTCTGCGCCTGCTTGGGTTCAAACCTGCGACCTTCAACTTTAAAGTCGCCACTGGGCCACAATCTGCTCTCAAAAACGGTGTAGGAAAACATCGTGAGGAAACCGGCAGGTCCTAGAACCAAAAATTTCGAAGACGCTTGATGGGTTACGGCGCACTCCCTCTCGAAGACAGGAGGCCTTTGTCTTCAGTGGGAAAATTATAGGTCGATTATACAAAATGAACTTAACTTGTCCACCATATTTGATATATAGATGCTTTTAGTTTTACTTTGCTGGATATAGGCCTCTACCAAGTCGTACGACATCACCTGGTTCTCTGTCTTCTGAATCCAGTCTGTCTTTTCAGGTGGTCGGTTCATCTAGTTTCATGCTAATAACTTTGATTCCTTTACAATACTCCACATGATCATCATCATCAGAATATGGCATCACCGGCTCAGCCTTTAAATAAAGCAACAAAATTTTGTCACAAAACCGATGTTGTAGTTTTTAGGGGTCCACGAGTAGGTATTAGAAAGAAAGCAAAAAGAAAGTTTACATGTAGGCCTACAAAAATGTTACAATATCATCATGCCTATAATTTTCCCAATTATGTTGGGGTCGGCTTCCAGTCTGACCGGATGTAGCTGAGTACCAGTATTTTACATGGAGTGACTGCCTACCTGACTTCCACACCCAAGTTACTGGGTAATGCGATACTCCTTGGAAAGACTGGTTGTCAGACTTCGTGTAGCTTCCAGTTTAAACGAATGCAGTTGAATATTCCAAAAATACTGTAAAAAAAACATTCAACAAAGTCCGAGCTATCCAAGTCAAGATGAATAAATAAACATGATACATATAACTGTGCTACAAACCCCATATACATTTCAACAGCTGAGTGCAATTTCCCAAAAGAGGATAGACGGTACATCATCCTACTACGTGGATCCTCGACATATCGCCCGTGTCACTTTTCCACTTTAAGGTGTTTTGGGATCACTCTGGGGAAAAAGAAAAGGTATAAGACAAACTTACTTTAGTACTGGCATTACTTTTGCTACGCGAAATTCAACTTTAAATGTACAAGGATAAAGGTGAAGTTAATGTTAAGTGGGTGAAAGTGAGGTAAACATGTGCATTTTACCTCTGGGTTTGTTGTTCTCATTTATAAATAACAATCATTGCATGAGAGCAACACGTGATTTATTTATAAATATTTGATGAAGGAAATTCTGTACTCAAATGAAAAGGTTCTATAAAAATAATGAATAGTTTAAAAAACTAAAAATATAATTTAAAAACCAAACTAAAAAAGTAAAAAATAATTTAATTCTAATAAAAAGCGTGGAGTGCTTTTTGAGGCTTTTTTATAATCAATTAATATCAAGCAACCCAAGCTTTTTAATAGTTTTTTTTTTCAATTTTGTTACTTTGGTTTATAAAGTGTTTGTTAAACTATTATTTATTTTCTATTTTTTAGTTCTGCTAACTACAAAAAGAATGATTTATCAGTTTTTTTTTAAGTGAAAAGTTCTTTAGGCGCGTTGAGCACTTTTTAGGTGAACAAAAATCATGGAACTCGCGTCATCGTCACCGCACGCTTCCCATGAGCTAGATATAGTATACTGTGTATATAATATGTACATAGATATAGGAGTGTCAAAGCGTCAAAAATAATAATCTAATAGCTCGACAATACAATTCACAAGTTACTTAGTAAATTTTTTTATTTGATCAGATTATGAGGCACTGCAGAGGTCTATTTAAAATGGTGGGCGGGTGAACGAGCACACTGATGAGTCGCGCGTTGATGTCTTTTGGAAAAGTCCCTTTCTTTCATTAGGAAATTCTAATTCTTTTATCCCTTTCTTTCCCTTTGTATTTTTATCGTAAAAATCTGTGCGGTTTCCTTTATGGCTGAAGTCAATCGCTCGTTTATAATTTTTTACCGAGAGCAATCAGGACCCAAGGACCCAATGTAAAATTCTGTATTGACGATTTAAAAAATACACACGTAATTGTTCAAGTTTTCACTTTTGTCGGCACTCCCGCAGTGCCACTGTTGTTTTCTCCTTTTTTTTGTTATTGAATTGTCAGCGGTCCTCGATAAGTCTACAAACTATGAAATCTGACCGTTTGAAGTGGGTCAAAATCAATTCCAAAAATGGAGTCAGTTACAAACAAACATACAGGTGAAGCTAATAAAAGCGTGTTAAAAAGGTAGATAAATGTTTTGGTTTTTAGAATGTATAAGAAAACGCCTTAGCCATATAGTGGGCCAAATAAGTCATCATCTGTGTAGCCTTATTCCACTCAGTTACTGGGTAATACGATACCACTTGGTAAAACTGATTGTCGGACCTTCGGGCTTAAGACGATCCGTATAACGACTGTCAAATAAACACGAATGACAGCCGGGACCAACGGCTTAAAGTGATTTCTGAGACTCCTGGTATGTGTAGATGATTACCCATCCACGGAACAACCGCGGCAAGCGAAGCTTAACCTGATCAATCTCCCGTGCGGCTGTTATTGCTCAGCCAAATAAGTATCTGTAATCTGTAGGAGATTGAATTATTTAAAGTTCTATACTAATTAAAAACAGTTGGGTGTCTGGCCCTAATTTAAAAATACATTGAATATTCAGACGGTTCGAAAGTCAATAACATAAAATTGTAAAAACTGTCGTGCGGACCGCTTCGTCGAACGGACGTAACATAAAATACTTCGTTTTTAATATTTATTGCATTGCCTGTACCTACAGTGAATATTTTAAAGTAAAAAGGTGGAATAAATAAATTAATCTCAGTGTGTTTGTGTCAAACGATCCCGTAGTTTACAAGTGTAATTTTACATACTTATTCCAGCTGTAACCATAACCTTACGAGGATGACCATTAGATGTACATATTATATTTGTATGTAAGGCTTGATGTTTGTATTGTATAACATCACGGCTTACATGCCTTGCCTTGTGTCCACTGCTATCCACTGCGGACCTTGGTCCGCCACCTCGACCACGACCGCAGGACTCCGCCGGATTCCTGTGGCCTTCACAAGATCATCTGTCCACCTTGTGGGATGCCTTCGAACTCTACGTCTTCCGGTACGCGCCACTCCAGAACTTTTCAGCTCCATCAGCCATCTGTTCAGCGAGCAATGTGCCCTGTCCACTGCCACTTAAGTTGGGCAATTCTTCGGGCTGTGTCGGTTACCTTAGTTCTCCTGCGGATCTCTTCATTCCTTTCTCTCTCCAAACACCAAGCAAAGTCCTCTCCATTGCCCTTTGGGTTACTCTTAGCTTTCTACATAATCAGGCCCATTGTGAGCGACCACGCACTGGTCAAACATTTTGTCGAGGCTAAATTAATTAAAGTGCACTAATCATTTGCTAAAATTAATCAAAACCAACCTCAAACTGCACGCCTCATGTTTATTTGTATGAAGCTAGCTTAGCTTAAGTTTACACTTAAGCTAAGCTAGCTGGAATCTCTTATATAAGTCAAACATTTACTTACAATGTTTGACTTATATAAGAGATTCCATTAAGTCAATTTAGCGGTTTTACTAACTTCAGAACAGCTAGTTTAGTTTGTTTTAAGGCTAATTCTGTTACCACTAAGTAAATTCTTGCATGATTATGTAAGTTTATTTACTTGGAACTTTAGACTGGTACATTAACATTACGAGGCCGTGATAAGAAATTGAGATCTTGCCTAAATATAACACGATGTAAATGAACGATGGAATCTTTGTGTTGATTCAAAAAAAAATCGGCGAAGTGGGAAACGGCCTCGCACACTGAAGCTGTTTCGTGGTAGGTACCTACCACGAAAAGTATTGTTGTTTACCTTCTTTAACTAAACATACATAAGTATATTTATAATATTATTACACTCTGTTATGTGAAATAAAGACGCAACTGCGTTTTTCTGTAAAGTCAAAATATTTATTTTTTCAAAAGCATCTTTCAAACAAGGATTTTCCACTTATCAAAAATAATTGACTCGCTCACCTGTAAAAAAAAACAGCCTTTATTTCAGGTCTAGATATTTCTTTTACTTTAAATTAACTCTGTATTTTCTTAGGATAATCAACCTCACAATCACATCTTTCCATAACAGTTCTCCGTGTCACTGTCAACGTGACATCTATGAAGTTCTGTGGATTACGCGGCAAATTTAAAACGCTTAAGAAAAACGACAACGCTAGTGTAGTGATTTTCTTTACATATTTATAAGCAAATAAATACATTAAAGTTCAATTTATAAGAAATCAACCACATTTTACCTCGCCCCAATTATATGGGACTTGAACTTATCTGGCATAATGTACTCCCAGTACTGTTGGTACACCTCTGCCCAAAACCGTCGGGGAAACAAGGCGTGTTGTTATGTATTATATTTACGACATACTAGTTACGTATTTACAAGACTACCAAGATAATGACGTCATGTACTAGTTGCCTCAAATATGTCTCCTCAAAGAGGTTTCCTTTATGATATAAACTCCTTAGTTCGGAATTTGCATAACATGAACTGCATACTGTACTGGGTGTCTATTACGACATAAAGGAATGAATCATCGGGAATTTGGTTTCTTCAATGATTACGTTAATATTTTTGTATTTAGTTTATTATAAATTTATTACAATAGGACAGAAAATTTCTCGACCGCTCGTGCGGTGGCAAGTTAACAAGTGTCACTTTATAAGATTTTCTCACACCGCCACAAAACATGCGCCTTATCCAACCTGTAGGCAATGTGTCTGTAGCACACGCTGCTACTATACTTTTCACAGGCGAGCCTAAACATCCTCCCACCCGTTGAAAGGCTTCTCTTTCAACAGTAAATCTTCAGCAGTGGGTAGTGGACACAATTTGATAATGGGCCGACGTAGAACACCTCTTGTGGTTTTCAAATCAGCCACTCTTGAAACTCTATCCGGACCAGGGAATAATTTAGTAACCCGGCCAAGGCGCCAACACAATGGAGGTACGTGGTCTTCATGGATTAGTACGAGGTCTCCAATATTTAGGGGTTTTCCATTCGTCTTCCACTTCAGCCGTTGTTGTAGCTCGTGTATATATTCACGCTGCCAGCGTGACCAGAAATGCTGCTGAATTTGTTGCAGACGCGCGTATCGTTGCAGGTGACTTTCTTTTAAGTTTTCTAGGTTAGGTTCCGGCAGTGCCTTCAGCGGTCTTCCAATAAGGAAGTGCCCTGGGGACAAAGGGAGGTAGTCATCAGGAGATGAGGACAAAGGACACAAGGGGCGACTGTTCAAAACGGCCTCCACTTGTGCGAAAAGTGTAGATATTTCTTCAAAGGTGAGATGGGTATTTCCCATAACTCTTTTTACATGGAATTTTGCAGATTTGACTCCGGCTTCCCAGATGCCGCCAAAGTGAGGAGCGTGAGCAGGTGAGAACAAAAATTGTATATTTTCATGAGTTGCAAATTCAGCTAAGTCCCTGTTATGCAATTTAAGAAAAGTCCCTATATCTTTAGCAGCAGCCACAAAGTTACCCCCGTTATCACAAAATATTTCATTGGGTTTGCCACTACGGGCAATAAATCTGCGTAATGTCATCACAAATGCGTCCTTAGTAAGATCACAGACCGCTTCCAAATGAACGCACTTGTAACGCAAGCACACAAATATGCAAAGGTAACATTTGTTCACTCTTGCACCTTTACCTTTACGATTAATTATGTAAAAAGGTCCAGCAAAATCTATGCCTACTGAATTGAATGGGAAATCAGTGCTCACACGTTGTGATGGTAAATCACCCATTTTAGGACAAAGAGTTTTGCCTCGGACACGACAACATCGCACACAATTGTGAACTGTGCGCCGAGCTAACCTTCTGCCATTTAGCGGCCATACCGATTCCCTTATCATTGATAACAACAGCTGAGGGCCAGCATGCATGTGCCGTAAATGCTCTCTTTCAAATAAAAGTTTTGTCAAATGATGGGATGAATCAAGGAGAATTGGATGTTTTTTATCAAAACTATAAGGTGAAGAACTTATTCGTCCTCCAACTCTAATTAAATTGTTGTCGTCTAAAAAAGGTGACAACGATAGTAATTTAGATTTAACGTTTAACGCTAACCCTTTAGATAACGCTTTGTATTCAATTGGAAAACATTTAAACTGAGCAACACGACATAGATAATGAAATGAGTCATCCAACTCATTAGCACTGAGAGGTAAAACCTGTTTGTTATGAACATTACGAATGTTGAAACAAAATCTTTTTATCCATGCGACTATTCTTATCAGTTTGTTTAGTTTGCTATATTTTTCAACATCTATGATGGGTTGTAGTGTGTCAGTGTTAAGGTAAGTATTTAATTCGTTAAGTTCATTTCGCTCAGATAAGATTTCATTAGGTGTTACTAATGAATTTTCTGTTTTATGAATTTTTGTTACAGATGCTGATTGTTTCGTCGGTGAGTATTTGGTTTTATTTGTAATTTTAGGTGTAGTCTTAGATTTAGATATATTTTTAATTTCAGGTAAATTATTGATTTCAACGGAGTTTAGAACTGGCCAATTGTTTTCATCCTTTATTAAATAATTCGGACCAGTCCACCACAGGCTATTATTTATTATTTGATTGGCATTTATACCCCTAGAAATGAGATCGGCTGGGTTCATGTCTGTGGGAACATATCGCCATGAGGATGCGTCAGTGAGCTCGGTTATTTCAACCACCCTATTTGCGACAAATGTTTTGAGTTTAGTCGGATCACCTGTGAGCCATGCTAGCACTACGCTGGAATCGCACCAATGAAAGATTCGAGACGGCTTGTAACGTATAGACTCAAGGACACCTTTACATAGTTTAGCTGCCAGTAACGCAGCGCAAAGTTCCAATCTCGGTATTGTCATAGGATTTATACGAGCTACCTTTGATTTAGCAGCTAATAGCCGTACCGTGAAGTCATGGTTATTTTCCGTGCTTCTCATGTATACACATGCCCCATATGCCTTCTGTGAAGCGTCACTGAAAGAATGAAGTTCTATTAATTTCGGTGAATCGCATAACACTCTTCTAGGTATTTGTAAATTCAATAAACAATTCAAATTACTCGCAAATTCTAGCCACCTTTCCTCTATTTCTTGGGGAATAGCTTGGTCCCAGTCTATTTTTTGTTGCCATAATTTTTGTAGTATCATTTTTGCTGTAATTATACATGGGCTTAACAACCCTAAAGGATCGAATATCTTAAATGCATTTGATAATATGCGTCTTTTTGTTATGGTATCATGACTGTCGTATGGTTGAACAGGAAAGTTTAAATTATCAGTTTTTGGCTCCCACCCTAAGCCCAGCGTGCTTGACGCTTCACTTATAGTTAATTTGTCTTGAGTATTTAGAGATGAATTTTTGAATAAATTTTTAGAATTAGTTTTATATTTGCGTAAATTAAAACAGGCTGACTTTAGAGCGGAGGATATGGAATTTTGAATATAAGTTAATTGTGTTTCATCATCACAACCAGTGATTAAGTCGTCGACATAAAAGTCGTGTTGTATTATGTTTTTTATAGTTTCGTCCCCACACTCCTCGCCCACCTGCCACAGACAGCGAGTGCTTAAATAGCTCGCACTTGTGGTGCCATAAGTAAGAGTATTCATTTGCATCGTTCTGATGGGCAAGGACTCATCTTCTCTCCATAGGATTAATTGTAAGTTTCTACAGGATTCATCTACTCTCAATTGTCTGTACATTTTTTCAATATCACCAGTAACTAAATATTTATATTGACGTGCTCTTATGAGTATGGAGAAGAGAGAATCCTGAATATTTGGGCCCACCATGAGGATGTCGTTGACAGATATACCCGAGGAGGTGGGGACGGATCCATCAAAAACGACACGGACCTTGGTTGATTCGCTGTTGTCCTTAAATACAGCATGGTGGCATAAGAAGTATGAGGGAAATGGTTTACCTTTAGGTGCTATAGACATGTGTCCTAGCTCTTCATATTCTTTCATAAAATCAACGTATTGTGTTTTTAGTGTAGGATTTTTTCTAAAACGTGATTCTAAGTTAAACAATCTTTTTTTTGCAGTATTATAGGATTCACCCAAATTGCTTGGAGAACTATTTAGAGGTAATTTAACATTAAATCGTCCGTCACTCAAACGGACCGTATTTTGCAAATAATGCTTTTCACAAGCCCTTTCCCTTTCGCTGAGAATGGGTTTGTTTGGGAGTTCTTCAATTTCCCAAAATTTGGTAAGTAATTTATCAATGCAAGACTCTTGAGCCTTGTTGTTTTTTGCAATTATGCTATTGTTGCAATGTATGCTATTCAAATTATTTTTATTTATAGGACCGGCTATTAACCAGCCAAATTTGGAATTTCGTAACTTTAGGTTATCTGGGCCTATAGAAATTTGCTCATTTCCTAGGATATCCCAGAAAAGATCACATCCAATCAAGATATCAACTTGAGAGGGTTCATTAAAATTAGGATCTGCTAATTTTATGTGTTTAGGTATTTTTAATTTAATATTAACGTGGCTTTTCGGCAAATAACCAGTTAACTCGTTCATGACAAGCATGTTATAGGTAACATCAAACTGTTTATAAATAGATTGCAATTTAACAATGCAGCTCTCCTCTACCCTATTAGATAAGTGATTTCCGATACCTATAATATTAATACTAGTTATTGGAATAGAATCAAGTGACAGTTTATCTTTTAGAGATTTTGTAATGAAACTGCCTTGGCTACCACAATCGAGCAATGCACGCACTGTTTCATATCGATTGTTATTAGGGTTATGAACTTCAATTAAAGCAGTAGACAAGAGAACATGATTAAATTGATATTCCGATGAGTTAACATTAATAGATTCCGAATGTGCATGATTATTATTTATTGCCTCGCTAGGGTTATGCAGGAGACGATTATGTCTTTGTTTACAATCAGGACATGGTCCAAATCCACAAGCCTTTGCTGGATGACCCTGTTTAAGGCAATTAGAACAAAGTTTATATTTATTTACATCTGCCCATTTTTCTTGTATAGTTTTGTTTTTGAAAATAGGGCACTCATGTATTTTATGATTTTGACTGCAAATTATGCATACAAATGAATTTGAAGTAACTTTATTAGTAGCTGTTACTGCCTTAATAAAACATTTTTGATATTTATCTTGTTTGCTGTTGTGATTATTTTGTGTATAGTTATTCGAACGAATTTGATTATTTTGAACCTGCGGACCCTTTTGGTGGCTGTAGTCTGTTTTATTCCTATCTAAGGCTTCAAGCACATCAGCGCGATCTATCAACACCCTTTTAAAGTTTTCTAAGGTTGGAATATCGTTACCAAGCTGGTTTCTAAATTCCTCCCATTTTAGAAGTGTATTATTGTCTAATTTTGATGTTAAATTAAATATGACACACATATCCCAATTATTCATGGGCATTCCCAGACTAGATAATGCTCTTAAGTTTTTTGTAACATGGTCAACTAAAAATCTTAAAGACCTTACAGTTTCCCTACTGAATGAACGTATGTTGAACAATGAATTCATGTGATGATCAATCAGAAGTCTTTTATTATCATAACGATCACACAACAACTTCCAAGCTTCATTGTAATTTTCAGATGATACTTCAAGATTGGAAATTATGAGTGCCGCGTCTCCTTCCAGGTAAGATAACAGATAGTGAAATTTATGTACCTGCGAGAGTTGCTTATTTCGATCAACTAAGCTCAAAAAGGAGTCTCTGAACTCGAGCCACCTAAAATATGCACCGTCAAACTTTGCTATTTGTATACGCGGCAACCTGATACCAGAGTCACGAGGCTCAGATCGGGATTCATGACAGTCATGACTACATGATTGCATACAGCTGTCTAACAGATCCTTTGCAACGGCAAGCGCACTCACCATATCAACTTCTATTTTGTCCCGCTCCTCAAGCTCTAATGACAGGCTCCCACTATTTATGACTTCAATCTGACTTTGCAACTCATCAAACTTAGCTGACAATTGTTCAAATCTACCAAGTTTAATCTTTAATTCAGCTATTTCCACATTTGTTAATGAGTCGGAAGACGACAATTTATCCACAAAGTTTTTAAACTTGGTAATCTGACCTTTTATTGAGCTACGCCTGACAGTCAACTCGCGTAATTTCTTTGAATCGGCTTCTTGCGCCATTATTTAACACTACAATTTAGTCAAAGCAAAATACGCTAAGTATAGTTAGTTGACTATCAAGCAGATTAACTCAACTACGTTCAGCACAAAAACTATGATTTTAAAGTTAAATAAAAGAATCTCACGCCCCTCAATTCGACGTCACCACCCGCCGACCAGGAAACCGGGTCCACGCTGCCAAGCACGGAATGCAACCTCTGCTCGTACCAATGGTGCTAGCGTGATGTTCCGAGATATCTGGAAAGTTTGGCAAACAAATTATAGACTGATTGGGAATGATACGTTATCTTTTCCTAGAATGGCATGAGAAATACACGATGTGGGTAGATGAAAAATCTAATGAAAATTATTTTAAAATAGTAATTTAGGATGATTATTTAGGTAGATTTCGTGCCAACTTATTGATATTGAATGCAATTGATGGCCTTTACTGAAATACGTCAATATTATAGTGACTTAAGTGGATTACAACTAAGTTTGATCAAGTAAAACTTTGACCTTGTATGAAACCCTTCGAAAATATCGAAATACCTAATTAATAGAAATGATTGCACAAGTGGAAGGCACGTTTTTCACACCTTTCAATTGGAATTAGGATAGCTGTGGATATGTTGAGAATAGGTAGGTAAGAATGAGGAAGGAAGGGCACTTAACTTAGGATGATCCGGTTCACATGAATCTTCTGCACTTGTTTATTCTTCCGTACACCTGTGTCGATACTTTAGCTGCATCGATGCCAAGGTTTCAGGATGTTCGTTGGTTTCAGCTTCACGACGGGAACTCGGCCTTTTGTGGTCTCGATGATCACGCCACGTGCCAACTCAACGACACAATTTTGATATTTAGTTTTTCTGTCCTGTCACGGTCGTCAATTTTTATGTCTATTACGACATAAAGGAATGAATCATCGGGAATTTGGTTTCTTCAATGATTACGTTAATATTTTTGTATTTAGTTTATTATAAATTTATTACAATAGGACAGAAAATTTCTCGACCGCTCGTGCGGTGGCAAGTTAACAAGTGTCACTTTATAAGATTTTCTCACACCGCCACAAAACATGCGCCTTATCCAACCTGTAGGCAATGTGTCTGTAGCACACGCTGCTACTATACTTTTCACAGGCGAGCCTAAACACTGGGAATATCTTAAGACTCTATCTAAGTATACGATACAAGATTTTAAAGACACTGTAGTTGATTTGTTATTTAGGTGTGCATGAAAGGAAATGTAATGGTGTTCAAGGAAGTCTTGAGGGGACAACCCTTAATATTATTTAATTCTATTTTATGACTTTGTCATGAAATGATCATTCAATGACTTTCGTGGGCTTTAACGCACCCATCTTAAACCATTAATCGTCTAAACTATTGTATTTCATAATCCCATGAACTACCTTACTACCTTTTGTCATTATACGAGCTTCTTCTGAGAAATTTCTATTGAAAAGGCCATTTAAAGTTTGCCCTACCTAAAAATCGAACCTAGAACGCTACGTAGGTAAACTATAACTACGATACAGTAAATCTTTTTCTTTTCATCGTAATTGGCATAAACATTAAACCTTATACCAAATTCCAATGACAATAAATCAAATTGTTGTACCTAATTATGCCGGGAAGAGATTGGTGCAACGTAACATGAAATGTAACACACGTTGAAACATAACATAAAGTAATATCACGCCTTGTTTCTCCAAATGGTTAAGCAGAGCTGTACTTATAGTGCAACCACATTTCGAATTATGTTTAAGTCCCATTTAATAGGGGCGAGCCTCTATTGCCTTCATCATTATAGCATATGTCTAGGTTTTCCCGACTATGTATATTGGGGTTGGTTTTTAGTCTTACCGAATGCAACTGAATACCAGTATTTTACATGGAGCGACTGCCTATCTGACTAACACAACCCAGTTACTGGGTAACACGATACTCCTTGGTAAGACTGGTTGTCAGACTTTCTGGCTCTGACGACCCGTAACGACTGTCAAAGATTCACGAATGACAGTCGGGACCAATGGAATAACGTGCTTTCCGAGGCACGAAGGGGTGTTTGTATGTAAAGATGGTCACCCATCCACGGGCCAACCGCGGCAAGCGTGGCGTAACGTGATCTATCGACCCGTGCAGCTGTTATTACTTAGCCACAAGCCCCTCTATCAAGCCTATTGCCATCAACCAGGTACTAATCCAGACTCCGGGCTGGGACTGAGAAATTTCAGATAAGAAAAACTAACTAATACTTTGCCCGACCTGGGAATCGAACCCAAGACCTTATGGGTTATGTGATTATGTGGTACCTGAAATAAATGTTTTTTTTTTTTTTTTTTTATTTTATTTTATGCAAAGCAGTAGCGCTTTCGACCTAGTGGTCAACGATGCATTCCAAGTTCAGTTGAAAAAGTCGCCTAGTACTTGTATTGTTTCCCGTATGACATTATTGTAGCTAAAGTTTTTCATAGTAAGTATCAGGTTACTTACACATTGTGAAACAGTACGTTTTCCTCCTATACAAACTATAAAAGTAATCCAAAGTTATGACAGCAACATGGGAGGATATCCGTGGAATGCATTGCAAATATAAATGCTAAGAAAACAGAGTTGTCAGTATGGGATACCACAGAGCGTTTACAAAATAGAAGCAACTGAGGTTTTTATTTTGTATCGGAAAACTAGCTTTAGTTTTCTGTCTAAATGAGTATTGATTCCTTGACTAATGAAGAGTACATAAACTATCTGTAAATAGTATGATTGAAAGAAAATTCCCGGCCCGGTTGCCCCCATTACAAGGGACTTAAGGCCCATAGTATCCTCATCTCCCGTCTGAATGCTAAAGCACGACTGCCGCCGCACCCGCGCAGGGCACCTCTGAGCCTTTATCTCAAAATGGGGATATTCCTTGGCAAATGTTGATTAATTTACAATTGTGCTCTAGCGATTCTGTGGTACCTCTAACTATCTATTTTTCAGTGTATTTTTTTTCGAAATAACGAAGCCGTTTAGTAGGAGTATGGAATAGAAGCCAAAATATTGTGTGTTGGAAAATATTTTATTACAGAAAAAGTATTAAACATACAAAAAAAGTACCCTCGGCAAAATGATTTATATGAATCTATAGCAAAATCATATATTTTTCAAATCTTCAAGACAAGCTGTTAATGAGCAGTAAGGTTCATAAAGTGACCGTGTTACGCTACCAAACGGGACTTAGGCCCTTAAACGTAACTGGCGATATGTGGGTGTACCTACTATAAGAAAACGTCTGCCTAAGCCTTTGAGGATTACAGGCGAGATGTTTTTTCATGTAGTAATTTTGTTAATAAAGACCCAAAATTAGAGTCATTTCTATCGTTCCAAACGTTTTGTGGTTTACGCAATGCGCCTGGCATATGGTAAGCGATTGTTTACTGTGCCATGTTAAACTTCTATGTGTCCTGAATCAATAGTATTTGGGAAATGAGGCTTCATCCAAAAATGCCTTGGTAAAATATTCGCAGCTTCAAATCATTCTTGAGACATTTTTTTTTTTTTGTACGGCATCTCGCAGTTGGCCTTGAGAGGCCGTGACTGCTCAACCGGTCATTCCTGGGGCTGCCATTAAGATTTTACACTTCATTAAGTGTATTAAGTCAAATTTAGTTTGTAAGCCCTGGCTGGAGGCATTCCTCCAGCCAGGGCTTACAAACTAAATTTATATGCTAAGCGACTGCACGCTGAGGGCACCCCCTGTGGGGTACGGACCTCGGCTCAGGGCGTCACTGATAGGGGGACAGCTATCGCTATTGGGGACAGGCTGGATCGAATTGGCATCATTATTATTATAGGGGGAATTTAAAGCTACTGGCTCAGCTGCGGCGCGGGCTGGCGCTTCAACGAGCAAGGGTCGGTCGGGGGATTCTTGAGACAATTTTTTTAAAGAACATTGTAGCAGCTGCTGATAAAAAGTGGTGGTAGTATTAACAAAAATAGAAAGAGTAATTTTAGTTCAATAAAAAATAACACATAAAATACAAACCAACATACTTCAAGCATTCTTCTCACTCTTAAACATACAAAATTAATTTACTCGAACTACCATAGAGGCTGAGTTTATTACATCTAGATAAAATTATAGGTCTAGACCAAATATAACCCTAGAGCGAAATATATTATAATACGACCCCAGGACACGGGTAGTGTGAGTAAGGGTAGAATACTAATTTTGTTTAGGACGGCAAAAAAGATAAGCGGTCAAGTGCGAAAATATTAAGCTGAACAGTTTTTTGTGGTTTTATTTGATTTTTTTTTTTAGGAAACTGAACTCATTTAAGTATGGAAAACATTCAAGTATTCTCACGTGACCAGAGGGCTGGGTCGTTCTTTGGCCAAATAATTAGCATTGCCATTCTACGTGGCAATGCTGCCAGTCTTCTGGGCACGTTTCCTGATGACAGTGATGCGGAGGAATACTTCGACGCCTAAGTGTCCTTTTGTTTTTTTTTTGTATATCGTAGTTTTAATTACTAAGTACATTTGATAAATAAAAAAAAATAGTATATTATAAAAAAAAAGCATTCTCATATTGTAATGATTTTCATATTGTCTCGGAAAGCATGTTAAGCCATTGGTCCGGCTGTTATTTGTGGGTCTTTGACAGTCGTTACGGGTCGTCAGAAGCCCGAAAGTCTGACAACCAGTTTTACCAAGGGGTATCGTGTTACCCAGTAACTGAGTTGTGGAGGTCAGATAGGCAGTCGCTCCATGTAAAATACTGGTATTCAGCTGCATCCGGTAAGACTATAAACCAACCATACATAGTTGGGAAAAGGATAGGCAGCGGATGATGACATTGTAATATTTTTTTAAGCCCTTTGCGGTAAGATACCTACGTACGTACAGTGGGCTGCATCAATTGGGTACCCCAGTTGTTTTAAAATTTTAATACAACTGGGGTACCCAATTGATGCCGCCCACCGTACACGTAAACTTTCTGAGCATTATCAAGTAATATATTTTGCCTAATACTCGTGGATCCCTAAAAACTACGACATCGGTTTTGTGGCAACATTTTGATGCTTTATTTAAAGGCTGAGCCGGTGATGTCATATTCCTATGTAATTTATTTTGTACCCCAGAATAGATTCGTTTTTTTTTTCAAATATTATATATGCTCGCGAAAAAATCTTCACACAATATATTAGGTATGTTGGAAGACCAATTTAGGATCCAACAAAATTATGTAAAAGAAAATGATGAAGTATTTTGTTACCCTGTCCGCAAAATATGTTTTGCACATAATTACTTTAAAAAAAAATCGACGATTCGAAAAATGTTACCACAAAATTTAAAAATTATTTATTTTACATTTTGTGCTAATATTTTTTCGCGAACTTGGTATTTTTCTGTATAAACAGTAAAAAAACGCGCAACGACATCTGAGAAGTATATTGCTTTCACCAAAACATATTATTTAAGGGTTGAAAGAAACGCTGAACTCGGAAATCAGGTATTGGATTGGACAGTGTCACCTCAGTAAGAGACGTTGTCAAGTGGTCAAAAATCTCCATGAATACCTACCACTAGAAGTAAGACTTGAACCCTACTTAATTTAATTTCTGTTCGCAAAGCCTACTATTACAGTAATTTCAAGTAACCTTATTAGCTGTCACTACAATTAGATTATTACTGTCGCCGTCTTAGTAAGAACAGCGGCAATATAATTTAATATTGTTGAAGGCTTAATAATTATCTTGTCAGATAAAATGTCAGCGGGACATTTTCCAGATGGAGAACGGTCTGTCTTAATTCCTTTGCTAAATATTGTCCATGAAGTTACGACGTAGTTTTGACCCTGGACTTAGTTTAATTATAGGTATCTGGCTTATTATTATAAGGAAGATGTTAAAGTTACTTTTAATTCGGTTACTGATCAGCGCGGTGTGTATATTACAAATTCAATCTCATCTACGACGTTTCCTGTTGTCACTATTTTGTTACTTATGTGGAACAAGGGAAAATAAACACGCTTTAAAAACCAAAATAAAAAAGGAGAAAATAATTTAATTCAATTAAAAAGCGTGGGGTGCTTTTTGAGGTATTTTTATAATCATTTAATGTCAAGCACCCCACGCTTTTTAATTGAATTAAATTATTTTCTCCTTTTTTAGTTTGGTTTTTAAAGCGTGTTTTTTAGTTTTTTTTTATTATTATTATTTTCCTTTTTTTTCATTTTTCTCAATTTTTTTTTTAATTTTTGTATAGTCATCGGTCCTCGATAAGTTTACAAAGTTTCAATGAAATCTGACCGTTTAAAAAGGGGCAAAATAGCGTCCAAAGGAGTCGGTTACAAACAAACATACAAGTGAAGCTAATATAAAGCGTGTAAAAACGCCGCCCGTGCTATTACTTCGTTTACACTTACCGTTCTTTCCGACTTTTTTTTTTATTTTTCTCGGCTCCTAAGGGTCATAGCGTGATGTTAAATAACCTATAGCGTTCCTCATAAATCTGCCTATCATATAAAAAACATTTTTTTTAATCCAGCTGGTAGTTCCAGAGATTAGCGTGTTCATACAAACAAACTCTTCAGCTTCATTATATTCATCTATATCTATATATATGAAAGCGAAAGGTCACTCATTCAATTATTTATTCACTCAAAGCAAAATATTTTATTTCACATAAACCTAGTTTAGGCGCTACGGTGGACATGTAGACAAACATACTTACATTCACACATTTACATATAAAATCATAACCCTTTTGGGGTTTGCCGTAGTCAGGTAAAAATAAATCATAAAATACGCCGCCTTTTCTAGAAAGTTCTCTTTCACTGTAGGCAAATGGAATTTGTTTTCCATCATTAACGCTAGGCATTCAGTGTGCCCTTAAAACTCAACATGAAAATCTTTCACTAAATTACTTCGTTTTTAGCGTTTCCCGGGTAACGTAATAACTTGATCAAGGGTAGCCTGATGTGTGTCAGCCATATTTACTGAGAACCTGAAAAAGATCACATCATCATAATCAGATTCTTCTGCAAAAAAAATGTAAACAAGAACTCAAACTCAAACTCAAAGCATTTATTTCAATTAAACCATTTACCTACAGGCACTTTTGAATTGTCAAAAAGTTGACCAGTTAGAAAGTTGAAGCTAGTTGCCCATTCCAAAACGTAGATCTCTATGGAGAAGAACGGGCAAGAAACTCCATGGACATTCTTTTTAATCATGTTAAGTATTACAAAAACTTGGGAAAATTATTCTTGTTGCTTCTATATGTGAGAACAATGTAAAAAAAAACAATTCTAAATATAAGATTTAAAATAAGCCATGGAAGTTAGGAGATGACTAGTCTCATGAAGTCCTTGGTTAGATTCCCGGGCCGGGCAAAGTGTTATGGATGATCTGGAGTTTCTCATTAGCAGCTTGAGTCTGGATATGTGCCCGGGCTATAAGTTATTTAATAGTATAAAGTTTATGGTTCGTATTTTAAAAATCTGTTGTTTCTATTCAAAATAATAATTTAATTTACTACAGAACCGAACTTTGTATACGTATTTTGACTCGTGTTTTTCCATTTGCTTAATGAATCGCAGGTAACTAAAACTTTCGAATGAAATTCTTGAAACCTTAACAACTTGAAGTATTTATCTTAGTTTGAAAAGTATTCCTACGTAAAAGAAATGTTTTATTCAAAACAACTTTTTGCAGAAGTTGTAAGGATGCCTTCTTTTTAAAAGTAAAATCGTCTTTTGTATTATGAAAAGAGCAGAGTTTAAATCACGTACCACATAATTCAAATTAAAAACAGTTTAAAGGCTGGTTAACCATTGTCATTATAATACCATAGGTCGTATAATACCACACCGTACCATACAGCGTGGCAAGGACATCGATGCTCATTATTAATTCAGAAAATTGTTCCAGACCCGGTTCCAAAAAAAAGTACAATACTTACGCGGTCAAAATGTATGCATTTTTTTTAAATAATTGACGTAAAATTTCAACGCGCGACGTTCAGAACCATGTACTGAATCAATCAATCAATCAATCAATCACTTTATTTTTCTCACCACAATATACATAAATGATTTTACATTGGTCAGATTCGACAAAGATACACAATTCAGGTAAGTATATATTGTGGGAGACTGGTGCCTAAGCTAGGCACGTGGCCTGTGTTTCAGGACACCAGGATCCCACCCCTTTACATTTTCATTTTATAAAATTATGTACTAAGCGCGCAGACAGAATGTAGTAAGGAGTCCATACGACCTTTTATAGTTTTACTGTATTATGATTATAATTTAAGTTAAGTATGCGAGACGAATGTTAGTAGATGTGTAGTATGGGTGATAATAAATGAATGGTAAAAATAAAATAAATGAATGGTAACAGGTTGTATCGATGTCTTTGCTACCCAGTATAATACCAGTATGATTCTATACTCATCGGTATCTGTCATTAGCTACACTAAGTATGTCATGTCCATCAGCAGTTTTTGTATTTCATTCAGAACTGGACAAAAGCTCATGGTCCATAGCACAGAACAGCTCTCGACTACCGCAACATTAACGCTGACTCCGCACTTTTATTGCCAACATAGATTTTTATTTTGCTTGCTTTTGTTACTATATTTTATCCTATTGATGCTGTATTCCGAGCTGTTATTTTTGTGCTAAAATGTTTTTAGCTATTATTATCGAGGGTTATATGCTGATGGAAAAGTTATATCTAGTAAAAGTACTATTATTCGATGCTATACACGTACACAGTTTGGAAGTAAAAATAATATTACTCAACACAAGTAGTACTGGTAAAGACTTTTTGTACTTCATCATCATCAACGACTCGACTTCACCCACTGATGATAGGCCTCTCTTTTCTTGTAACAATTCCCACGCTCCTGTGCCAGCCTCATCTAGTTTTTGTCCTGTGCTTCATCCTTGTTTTGGTTTGTATCTAATGTTGTATACTTACTGTTTTTTAACAGCTATCGTATCCGCTGAAATCGAAATTATCATTAAACCTACTAATTTTTTAAACATAATTTATAATCTTGACAACAAATACAGAAATGAAAATTGTTCTAATACACCTATGGCTTCGGTGTTGCTATGTCTTAACGATGATTTGCCTTCTAGACTTCGCGAGGCAAACCTTGTTTTTTTTAATGTCGGTTTGGAAATCCTCATTGATGTCCTCCGCCCTGGGGTAGGCAGAGGGGTCTACCTCTTATAATATTGACAACAAAATCAGAAACAAAAGTTTTTCTAAGATACCTATGGCTTCAGCTATGTGTGGAAGAATGGTCTGCCATCTAGGCTGTCCGTGGCAAACCTAGTACAACCTCGTTGACCGACCGTTCATCGTGTATATTATTTAGTCATGAACCCAATTTAATGCGTACTGTTACTTTAGTCGGTCTAACTCTTAGCCCCTGGGATCGCAGGTTATCGTTAATATAAACAGAGAGCCTAAGCCAGTTCAAAGTTCAAACCTAATAAACTCTAGCATACTTACTACAAAGCAGATTCAGACTCACATAACCATTTAGAACCAAGTTATAAACACAAACTTAGATCCTATCTTAAATGCAGATTTAGACCAAAAACAGTTTCAAAGTTAGATTTACCTTGCGATTTACATTCAACCGAACGACGTATTGGCACAAATAACGTTATTCGTTTATTCATGGGTGAGTTGGTTCTGCTTTGATATTACCTATATATCAAAGTAGAACCAAGTCAATAAGTATGTACATATATTCGTGTATGTTTGCGCGGAACGCCTGCTAAAGTGATCATAGCAATAGTGAAGCTACGTGTGTTTAAGCTAAGGAGATTTTTCTTTTATAGATTTTTCACCCTCTACCGATAGTTTTTACTTTTATTAATTTATTATTATTATTATTTATTTATTTGTCAGATAACATGATCCAATATGGTTAGTAACAATAGGAGCTTATAAACTATGTTAGTAGGCACCGAATTTAAATATTAATAATAATCAGAACATTTAACTATAATCAAAATATGAGTAATAATCAAAACTTGGTTTACAAAACAGTCGGATCTTGTACTGCCACTGTACAGAAACAGTATTTTTGTAATGGCTCCAAAGGTCTATAATAAATTACCGAAATGTTTATGGAGTGAAGATAGTGTCCATAAATTCAAAAATAATTTGTATTCATTTCTTGTAGATAAGACGTATAATAGGTACATTATTTTTTACTGAAGAATTAAGCAGTGTATATCCTCTAACTTTTAAGGTATTATTGATTTAAAAAAAGCTTACAAATCTACCTATTAACCAAGAGCAAATGCAAAATGAAACTTGATTCCTGGTTATAATCACAAAAACAGAAACTCGGGGAAGTGTAAAATACTCACTCCCTCACACACCCTAACAAAACCACACACAACACACATGCCACAAACACCTCTTGCATACCTCATTAACACTCACCCATTCACCTTACACTCACCACATTTCACGTCAAAATACATCCCAAATCATTATGTCCTGTATTATTTATTTTTTACCTTAATTATTTTGATTTTTATTATTATCTAAATCTAAATTAACTTAATTACCTACTAAGCACTTTTCTGTAGGTACGGAACATGATTCCATTCTTAACTGAAGAAAGGCGTTGTTAACTGCGCTGCAGTTTATACTTTTGCAGCTATCATCGTTTTACTTGTTGTACTTAGTCTTCTGTTATTGTTCCGAAATAAACTTTTTATTATTATTTTTCGTTTTTTTTTTTTCTTTGTATTATAGGTACCACCTCTACACAACCCTTTGGCGAAACAAAACGTGATGTTCTGTTGTTTATGCGTTATAAAGATTTATAAAAAAACCGTTCAAGATTTATAAGCGGGTGGTATTCACGATGCAGTTTAATGATTAGGTAATTTCAAAACCATTTTTCTTTATAACCTGATTTTAGAATACGGTGACCAACATTCAAATAAATGCCAATGTGACTTCTGTTTACATGTGAATCTCAATGCAGGAAATAATACAGTTTGTACGCATCCCGCAGCCATATCGTACGTTACATAAACGATCCGTTTTGTACGCGTGCAGGAAAAGAGACTGGGTTTCAACCATCATAAATCCGGCCATTTGGAGGAATCAACGGCCGCTTTTCGGTAATGATTTCAATTATATAGAACTTCAGCTTACGATCTCATTTTGAACGGGAATGAGATAATTTTTCTACAACCGGTAATGACGCTGAATGGCTCGGGTTTAAGACTTCGAATGTAACTTCGGAACGGTGGTGATTTCGGGAGCTTAAATAGCGATTGGAGGAATCAAACGCCCGTTTGGCCAAAAGGACGAAAACATAAACATGAACTGAGTACAATTTGAAATGGTGGCGTTTGACCTAAATATTAAATGATCATCAAGGAGTGTCATTACACTTAGATTCATGGAAGTACCCACTCGCTACAACTTAGATACTTGGTCATCATTGACTCATTCCTTGTTCGTAGCTGTGCTGGTCAACTTGCCAGCTACTGAATGTGATTGGGTTGTTGGGTACGTACCTAAGCAGCACGGGATAAAAGCTTTAATGCATGCGCTTTCATCTATATTTTTCTAAATCCTGCATTGATACCCTATGATTTCCAACACGCCGATGATGGCCTGTTGAAAATCATAAGTATTGCCCGTAAATATTTGATGATTATACACTGTAGAGCATCAGGGGCTTGTGGCTAAGTAATCAAAGCCTCACGGGTCGATGGATCAGGTTAAGCTACGCTTGCCGCGATTGATCCGTGGATGTTTGACCATCTTAACATTCCAAGACCCCTCAGTGCCTCGAAAAGCACGCTGGCATTTGTGGATCTTTAACAGTCGTTACGGGTCTGACAACCAGTCTTACCAAGGGTATACCCCTTTGTACGACTGGTCGGGTATCGTATTACCCAGTACTTAACCGGGTTGTGGAGGTCAGTTATGCAGTCGCTCCATGTAAATAAAACACTGGTACTCTGCTGCATCCCGTTTGACTAAAAGCCGACCCCATCATAGCCGGAAAAATCTAATATAAAAAAAAAAAAATATGATATAATATATAGTACCTATTTGTCGATGTAGATATATTTCTGCAGTCAAAACCTGGATTCAAGAGGAATGTATCTAGTCTTTTGTCAATGAATGATGTATGTTGTTAATGAATAATATAATTTTCCAATACTTTGTACGTTCATAAAGTTGTTATACTATTGCTATGAATATATTATTATTATTTCAATTTAAGATTTGTTGTACGTGATTGATTATATTTCTTTATTATTCTCTGAGCCACTTATGTGCATGAGTAGGAATGAATTTCTAATTATGTATTTAGTTTAGGTAATGTTTCAATAATTGTAATAGACCATTGAGGTTTACATGAATTATTTAATAATAAAATTTATAGCGCAACCTAGTGACACCTATCTTTTTGAATATTGCATGTTAATATGTGGATAATGCAGTGGGCTGCAATATTGTCAAACACTTATTATTATAACACTTTTAATATTAAGATGTATATTGTAGCTGTTGCCATCCCATTATAAATAAAATAAAATAGTGGGTTTTGAGGACAAGTGCACCAAAAAAGTATCCTCCGTACCTGTATTTTATTAAAAGATACGCATCAAAATATAATTTATTACCCAAATTGATTGCTCCGGATCTAAAATAGGTCAAACAGATAATACAGAAAACGAATTGTTTTGGCGTTTACACCAAGTAATGAATGTTTGTTTAGCAAACGAACGATTAAACAATTTACGAGTTGGCCAAAAGTGCTCCGTTGATATATTTGTATCGTTTTGTTTATGTTTTGGACTAATAAAATGCTTTTTTTGCTTGTAGTTAAAATCGTTTTCTGGATGCTAATTCAAACGACTGGCCCCCTTCCGACAGCGTAGGCTCTTACTGTAGAGTCACTCAATAAAGTAATAAGCGGCTTGCCGCTAGGGCTAATCCCCACTGCTTTATCGTTATCCTCACGTTAAATTATATAATCACTAGTAATAGAGGAAACGACCAGGATAGGTTTCAAAAGCTCCTACTCTACGGACAAAATGAAACACGCAATTGTAAAATGAGATTTTTTAAGTGATATGTAAATAAAACTAGAGAAATAAATAATTCTGATTCTGATTCTGATTCTGGATGCTAACGCTGAAATGTAATGAAACTAAATATGGCGTGTACACAGGAATTCGGAGTCACCGAGACCTTATAAAAGCAGTGCTGGCCCAGTGGTCACTGACGCGACTTACGAGATGTATGTCGTAGGTTCGAACCCAGACAGGTGGTTTACTTTGTGTACATTATTTCATCACCACTGCTCTCGAAACGGTGAAGGAAAACATCGTGAGGAAACCGACATGTCCTAGAACCAAAAAATCGAAGATATGTGACATCTACCAGGCCCGCGTGTTGGATTACGGCCCACTCCCTCTCACAGAGAGGAGGCCTGTCTCCCAACAGTGGAAACGATATAGGCTAATTATGAGACCTCATAAAAAATCAAGACAAAATGTTTAGACTTAAGTGCCTTGTCTCAGTTGGAGGGAAGACAGGTGGCAATAGGAGTTTCTACATCGACATGTACTGCGAATGTTCTGTTTTCCTACTTATAAGTCCTAAGAGCGTTCGTTGCAAGAGTAAGTTAAGTAGACTTTTACGAACTAATGACTGTGATAATGAATTATGGTAACAGAGTAAAATTGTTTTTTTTTATTTCATCACTATATGGTTGTGACTTGTGTAAACACGTGTTTTGTCCGATGGGCATGTTCAGTAGATTTAACAACTACTTTATTCAGAACCGGGCCTAAATAGGCGGAGACTTACTGACTTCAAAACTAAATCGTCAAGAAAATACCTACATTTTTAATGTAACACGTACTTTCTCGTACAACTAAGGTACTTATCGTGTACTTACCCTGTTCCACCCCAACCATGAAAACAAAAACAAAATGCCATTTGCCATATATTATTTTTATAACATTGTTTCTTACGGCCTTGAGTCACGTGTCGCTAACATTTGGTCCCTAAGGGAATGTCGGGAGCATTCCTCCCCTTAATATCTCGCTCCATGGATTTCTGTGGCCCTAGTACATGTGTTGGTATGTTGTTATATTCAAAGGTGACTCTTTCAAAGGATAACTGGGGTATGTAGGTCTTGGCTTGCATTATAGGGACTTTAAGATTCCGGTAGCACCAAAAATTAGGATTTAGGTCTATCAAAAATTAGTTAGTTAATTGGTTTTTCTATTTATTTGTATACCGTAGTATTAATTTTTGGAAAATAAACAAAGGAGTTAGGTCTATGGTAATGACATTTCGGGGAGAGAAATACCTACATAGGATAGAGGGGACAAAGCAAACCACATCAAATTTAATAACCTACAGATTGCACCTCGCGCCGTTTAGTTGTACGAGTATATCTCGAGTCATACGCCCCTCAGAGAGGTCGCAATGTGGGCTATAAAAATAAGCCGAAAAATATAATTGTCGTCACTAAGCACAGATTTCCAATAATATTTCTTCTGATAGCCTCTCTTAGTATCTTAAATTTCTTTGGTCTCTAGTTTCTCTACTGTATTTCATTGAAACAAATTAGTAATATATTGTAACTGGCCGCATAGCTGCATTGCTGAACTGATGTCATCTCATGTAAAGAGAGGAATAATCTATATACCTACTTCTATACTAATATTATAAAGAGATAAAGTTTGTGAGTTTGTGAGGTTGTAGGGGGTATTTTTTTTTTTTAAATCATCAAATAACTTCTCCCGCTCTGGGTGGAGCAGGAAAGCGTGTCAGACTTTTACTGCCTAAAACCCACCCGTGTTCCCTCAGTTGCCTGTGTGCCAGGAGCCGCGGTATCTCTTACGAACAACCCGCACCCCTGGCAGGCATCGGCCCTTGCAGACCTCATCAGTTGGTGCTGACATCTCCATGAGGCGCGCGTGGAACACAACGCGCCGTCGACCTGGGCTTAGTCCTTACCGGACAGCGAGCTACCCATTACTCGCCGTCCGCAAGCCCGCGCCTACGGTGGCTGGGAATCAGCCTGGGATTCCCGATGCCCAGGGCGTCTCCTGCGACGACTAAGGTCCTGAGGGCGCATGTATTATCTCTCCCTCACGTGCGTCGCCTCCCTCTTCGCAAGCATTACTGCCTTGCAGAAGGAAGTGACGGCTACTCATGCACCCTCGCTCCGTACCATGGCCTGAACCAGGACCGGACGCGAGAGAGCCCCGCTGCCGATCGCCTCCACGAGGACACGGCGTTGCTCCGCCCAAGCCAGGCTATCATATTATCAACAATTATGAATTCTTAAAAAAATAAGTAAATTAATCGTCTCAAGTATTTAAAACAAAAGACTTTTCCTTTTCCTGCATATAATTTGGACGAATGGTTGAAGAGATAATACGATATAGGTATGGAACCGCGACCGTGTCGTAATCTATTGAGTGATATAAAGATGTTTACCGCCCAACGAAGTGGGCACGGGTCAGCTAATAAGGTAATAAAATAACATGTCATGAATATTATGTTAACTAAGTATTATCTAGAATTCTAGATATGTACCTATCAACCATAAATCTCATCAATTTAGTTCGTGGAAATTACTGTGCCGATGATAGATCAGTGTGTAGCGGAATGATCATTTATTATAAAGTTGGGATATCAAAATAAATATAGTTCATCTAACTATGCTCCGATTAATGCTCTAGGTAGTCAGACATCTAATACAGCCTAGATAAAATACTTTTTTTATGTTGATTGAGGATCATTTGTATCAGATACCTATTACCTACCCAATTCTGTGATCTCGTAAAAATGTAGTCACAAAAACGTCTCGAGATCTTTTTTGTCGTCGGCACTTTACGATCAGTAAGTAAAGAAATACGCCAAGTACAAATTAATAGTGCTGAAACAATACTCAGGTCATAAAAAGCCTGATAAACGGAATTTAGAACTAGTGGTAATAGGATTTTTGCTTGACATATTTGTCAACAGTCACTGTTCTACGCGTTTAATTGATTTGTGTTGGCGGTTATTTTGGAAGCCTTAAGTGAGATACATATAGATGAGTACCGATACATGAGTACCACATTGCAGTAGCTATGATTCAAAGATACTCGTGTAATTTAAATGGGTATTATAATAATCAGGTAAGGAAGTAATAAGTTTGTTTGCACCCAAGCACTCTATTTTCTCCTTTTTGTAATGATACATTACAAGGCTCTGTTGCAGTAACAGTAACTAACATTTCTACTTACCCCATAACTGCTAAGTGCCACTAACACAGTATACGGGTACCAAGGGAGCATGAATCATGTAGCGGTGTAATGGTGTGCTCGTATTACACTAACGAGAATTAACCCACTCTTTATGTAGCCGAGTTTCATGGCTGAACTATGCATCCAACATTACAACTTGTTACGAAGTTTAATAAGAACTCATTTATAGTGTAGATACATACCAACACACCACACGGTGTGTTGGGATTAAAAGGAAATCTTTCAGCATTAAAATAGAGTGCATATTTCAGTGTTTATTTATCTAAGCATTGCACCGTGTGAGTTAAAATATAGGCCAACTGGTCCCCACCTAAGGGTGCCTTACTACATATAATACGGAGTTATGTTCAGATAAATATTATAAGTAGTACTTTTCTATTTCATCATACTGCGATCACTAATCCATCGATTTAATACCGGTCCTGGGAAGTGATTGCAGATCAGCTATTTATTATTAACAGTTCGAGCGATATGAATTTCTTATTTTTCACTTTCCTTATTTATGACTAGTACACATTATTATCATAGATAATAGGGTACTTGTTTTCCCGTTTACGAGTACATGATCGCTTACGGCAATATCCGCTGAAAAGCTCTCGAATCAACAGGAAAAACTGAACAAGCGTTTAGGACCGCTACATTTTGCGTTACGTTTAGGCACATTTTGTTACATGAGAGAGAAAAATGGAAAAATGATATTATTATAACGCCCTCTGTCTCTCACACTTACCTAATCTTACTAATTTTTTATTGTCAAGAATTTTCACTTTTAACACGTGTACGGTGAGTAAAGAAATAAAATGTCTAGGCCGTTAAAAAATGCTATATGCTTTATTTTTAAATCCCAACTCTAACAAAATAACCCCTAGTCTAGAAAACAATACAAAAAGATGCTAATACATTTTCCTCATTCACAGATTATAACAGAAATCTGGAAGATAAAATCGTGTTGTTACAATCCCAAGATGAGCCTTCAGAAAATAACTACCAAATAATATCAGCCAACAAAGACATACATGAACCAAAATAATGGATCATAAAAGAAACTGTTCCGATAAAGGCAACACTAATAAAACGACATCATTTCACTTGATCGGTTTATTTTCCTTTACATTAGATATTTTTGCTTTCAAAGAAAAAATATTTAGAAGCTATTCTGGCCGACTAGGTGGTACACAGCGTTAACGTTAAAGTTATAAAGAGGTGAAAAACAAGAGAAAAGGGTCAGTCTTATGTTTGGGAAGTTTGTATAATAATAAACAATAAACAATACTTTATTTACAAAAGTTTAGCTGGAATATACGGACAGTAACACAAGATCCAACTGAATGTCTTCTCTCATTTATTTTCATGAATTTCGTAGGTGAATTATTTAAATACTGCTGTAAACTGAATACAGCAATGCTGACATGGAATTTTTAATCCAATGAGACTGAAAATGTTGGAATATATTTACTGTTTTGAACTTTATTACGGTACTAACTGAAACACAAAATAATATTTTAAACAGCATACTGTTTCACGTCAAAATATACTTCTCTCTGGTGAGTTTCTTTGCTTGTGATATTTTTGTAAGCGTGGGATTACTTTCGTGATAAACTAATTATGATAAAACCAAAAGTCATTTTCAGTCAAATATGGCTGAAAAAATCTGTCCATATATTCCAACGCATAGGAAGACGCTTACTCGAAATACATAAAAAAGAATGTCTAGGGAACAAATCAGGTAGACTAATCGCTCTCATTTCATTACCCAACGTATCAACAAGTTCACTTTAAATGCAATATTACAATATTAATATTGATAACAATCTTACGTATTTACCTCACAGATGTCACACATCGTCCATGTCCTAGCGTAATAACTATTTACAATTAAATTAATAATCACTTCGAAATTATCATAAAGTACAATAAATTGGGGAATAGTCTAATTGACTGCGGGTTTTTGGGTACCAGGTCACCTCAGCGCTGAGGCGTCCAGTACCAGAGGCCTGGGCTAAAGGGAGACAAACTCCGGTGGTGGCGGCGGTAAGGTCAGTACTGGTGTCTCTGACACTTCAACATTATCTGTGCTAGCTCCTGGTAATGACCAAGTGGAACTGCCTGTGGCTGTTACTCTTGGCCCCATGTTATCGTACGCTGGAGCAGCAGCGCAACATGTCCTATTCCGTCGAGGCAGCGTTGCACCACCGCTCAATAGATCAGGATACTTCGCAGGCTCTCCACGGCCAGCTACTTGGACAGATATGAAAATGTTACCGTATGGAACTGGCACCGCAAATTCTGCAGGCGGTGGTGGAAACGCACCCGGTGTACCTTCTATAGTTATATGAACAGGATCGAAGCCGCAACCTCTTGGAGGCTCGTCTGACATTCGTTCTGTCATTTCGAAATCACACGGTGAGGCCATATCACCAATAGATCGGTCACAACTTACGACGACAGACGCATCTATCAGTCGTTTTTCTTGGTCAGTGAAACTTCTGCTCGGAGGAACCGTTCGTCTCCTTAGATGCCAGCAGGCTACTGCCCCTATAAAACCAAGAGTAGCTAGAATGCCTAGCGCTCCAAAAACAACTCCTAATAAATGTGGAATCCCAGGTGCGGTTCGAGCCGTCGCTGTCTGTGACCTTGGTAGAACAAGACTTATAATAGCCCTCGCCTCACCCGCCACACTTTTAGCTACGCACGTCCATTCCCCGGCCGCACTTGACGTCACATTTAAAAGGGTCACGTTGACCCATCTTACACTACCCGGCACTCTATCTTCCGAGTCGTCTTCAACACTCGTCTCTGTCTCTTCCATATCGCAATCCACTGAACTATTATGTACATCGACACCATCGAAAAGCCATGTCACTTTAGGTTTCGGTACTCCATGCACCCAGCATCCGAATGAGGTAGGTAAACCAATTTCAGCTCTGATGACTAAAGTGCTTGATTTTATTTCGGGCGGACACGACATGCTCTCACCCGAGACTTGTCGCCACTTGTTTCCGGCTTGCGTTGAAGGTTCCACACAAAGCAAATCCTCTGTACCCAATTTGCTCTCCAGAAACCAGTCCTTAAATTCTCTTAGCCTACAATCACATCTCCACGGATTACCGGACAAAGAGACCGTCTTCAATGCAGGCAAAGAAAACGTGATCAATCGAAGGAATGTAAGCTGATTCCTACGCAAATCGATAGTCTCTAAAGACTTTAAATTCCTCAAAGCATTTGTGTGTATCGTCCGTAATCTGCATCCGTCTAACAAAAGCATTCGCAAATGCGGAAGAGGTGGGAATTGATCCGCTATCAGCGTGGTCAAAGGATTGTTGCTAAGTACAACTAGTCGTAATCTTTCGTTGCCTCTGAATATGTCCCTAGGGAGATGGGACAGATCGTTATCTCCTAAATCGACTTCTATTAATATTCTTAATTCTAAGAACGCGTCAGGATGTATCGACCTGAGGCTGGTCGCTCGAAGGTTTAGTCGTTGTAAGTTAAGGAGGCCAATGCTGGCAAAGACTTCCTGTGGTAGGTTTCTGAGTGGGTTGTCGTGTAGGTCTAGAACCTGTATATCAGATGAGAGAGCTGGCGGGCGGCGTAGGTCTCCGGAGGCACACGTCGCGGTCTTCTTTCCGGAGGACCATTTGCACTTGCAGGTGGAGATGTGGGCGCAATCGAGCCAGTCACTGGCGGTCCTTGCGGCGCAAGTCGTGAATATAACGATCCAGTACCACCTGGCCCACGCCACACGCATACTCATCTCATTTCGACTTTGTGTTTACATCGGCGGACTGCCTGAAACAACAAACAGAAGCGTTAATCAAACTAGATTAGTTAAACAATGCGGGACCTAAAATACAATGGTTGGCTATCGTGCCGTTTCAAAATCATATTTGTGTTTCAAAAACAGGTGGCTTGCGTCAAACTGGACGTAAAGCTTTTTTGTATCGTATAATTTCGGTCAAGGGTACGGTATCGTAAATTCCGAGAATCTCTGTTCCCGTAAAACAAAGTCTTACGCAATCCCCGTGAGTTCGGAACATCATAAAGATGCTGTGGGCATTTTATTCATTTATGTAATATGTTATACGCGATAATAAAGATGATGTACTTTTATACAAGTTAAGTCGGTAAACGTAAACCTTTCTGAAATAACACGTGTGTTAGGTAAAATGTTTACGTTAGGTATTATGAGGTATGGACGTCAAACTGGTAAATTCTAAAATACAATTCAAGATTACAAAATGAACATCAGTCATGTAGTAGACATAATAATCATTACAATTACAATTACTCATCATCACAACAACAAGCACATCAACAATCTTCTTTACTAATTATTACAATTACTAGTAGCGTAATTGTAATGATAATTTCTGATAGGACAAAGATTTGGAGTTGCTAGAGAACTATCTCACGATTATGTTGTTCTGCAATCAACCAAAAATATGTTTTTGTAAAGGTAGTCATATACTTAATTTAACATTTTTAACAGATTGCCTTTTTTACCCGAAAGGTCGGGCAGAGATGTTACCTATGTATAGTACAGTCACATTTACAGCCACACTCAGAAAGCCACATTAAATTAGTCCTAATGAGTACTTAACTAATTAGCATTAAATCCGTTAATCAATGGTACATCCCAGAGACATAATTTAAGCGTCCATTAGCAAATGACAGATTTAAGTATCCGTAGGGCGAAGCATCTCCAAATCGTCATATCGATATCATGTCGATAAAGCCTTGGTGTAGCCATATTTAAAAACAGTTGATATTAAACGACAAAAAAGTTTATATAAACACGTTGAAAACTATTATTCGTAGTAATATAAGTGATAATCAGTTCTTTAACTGTAATTTTTGACTAAAATACAAAGCGAAACAATTATTTTTATTTAAATAAGTTAAAGCGTTTGCCACCTTTTTGGTATGGCATCATTACCATCTGCCAATGTCAAATCAGGGAATATTTTATTATTGTTTTGTTTTCGTTTGTGTTTCATTCACCAGGCGAGAACGTTTTGTGTTGTGAATTTTAAATTATATATACGTGATAATTAAGATCTTGGGAAAAAATTGGCACCTACCATTTATATAGTACCTGAGCATTTTAGAAAGTATCCAGATGTTCACAGCAACTCGGGATTTTTTGGTATTTGTTTATTGCTTGAGCCTAGTAATAGAATTAATTGTTTAATTATTTCCGTAATGTTTTGTTATTAACGTGCACGAAGAACTTTGTCGGCGCCTATTGATAAATATATTGGTGTTCCCTTTTAGTTCTTTATTAATACTTTTAATAGTTTGTAATAACAGTTTCTGCAGGTATTGTTATCGGCACAAGATGTGTTTCTATAGATTTCAAATAAACAACAACCGACCCAAAAGACCCAAAAAATCTGTTGAAAAACCGTCATCCTAACACTTTCGACACTTTTTGGTGAAACATAAAATAAAAGTATTATTATTTGATTAATATATGCATTTTTATTTATAAAGGAAACAATATTTAAGTAAAAAACCTTTCAACCAAGGCTTGTCGCACTGTAAAACCATTATTGTAAAACCATTCTTGAATAGAGTATTTAGTAAAGGGATCAGAATAATCTCGAAAATACCGCCTTGGTCCTACTTCTCTATATCTTCTGGCATAGTCCACAAACTCAATGAAGTCGCTAAATCAGCTCATTATTGCTTTTAAATAAATGCAAAAGCGACTTCACTGGTAAAAATAAAAATATAACCTCAATCGTAACTGTAAAAATCAATCATTAACAAGTTAAGTAAAGGTCTTGCTGTACTTAACTTTAATTTTCATTAAGGGCCACTAATGAACCGTTAACTGACTCTGGGAGTGAACTTTTTTTAATTTTTACTAAGTAGCACCCTAAGTAACCGTTTGGGGTCTCTGAGTGGGGCTGTTAGCCAGTTATGTTCAGTACAAAAAAAAAATTGGCAAATCTTCACTAGTTCCCTAATACAGGTGGATATTTCTATACAACCCGACAAATCCATAGAATAATAACGAAGGTTCCACAATATACAATCAAAACCCATTTGGGGTCTACGTAGTCAATTAATCCTACCTGTAATTAAATTAGTTCGGATACATTTGACGACAGAAATTATTGTATTATGGAATACGATCCTACATAAGCTTTATGGTCGGTTACCGTAAAGGAGAACTAGACAATTATTAATAACAGATTCTAGTAGATAACAATAATAACCCAAATTCATTGTTCGTGGTAACTAGAACTTCTGTTGGTTATCATTAATAGCCCAAAACTAAAATTGGTCGAAAAAAATATTCACGTAACTTTGCGCTTATAAATTTTATCTTGCTAATTGCTACGATCACAGTCCTTCTACAGTAGAAGGCAACTCTGGATTAGTATTTTATAGATTTTCTAGGTATTCGTACTATAATAAGTATAAACAACGTTACTAAACTATCTATTTTATTAAAAGAGAGGGGTGATTTTATAATTAAATGTTTGACTGGTTAAATACGATTGATTATATCTGAAATATTAACCGATTTCAGAAATAAAATCAGATCAATTTTTATTGAATAAATCGCGTTAAGGCAATTTATTTTTGTAAAACAGTCTCCATGAAGTTTTCATTCTAGGAGAGTCGCGACGCGCTGTTGCGACGTGCCTATTTGTGGGAGCCTTTATGAAATTTAAGTACCCAGCACATTACAAGTATTATTTTAGTCACATGAATGTTGGGTGTGGCAAAAGAAGTATGGAAGTAAAATAAATCCTATGGAAATGCATTCCTTACGAAGCTTGAGTGGTGTATTTGTGACTATGAATGATAGGATGAGGAACGAAGACAACGGTGCGGTTTAGAAAGAGAGGTAGTAATAAATGTATGTATAATGTATTAGTGATGTACCGACTAGTCGGCTTTCCCGACTAGTCGGCCATATTTGTAGTCGGCGACTAGTCGGCTAAAACTGCCGACAAGTCGGCCCATTTTTGACTCGTATTAAAATGCTTAAAAAATTAAAAGACGGTAATTGAAATGAAATCTATACTGTTATTATTTTTATTAAAGAATCAGTTTTACAGTTTACTTTCAGTTCGATCTAGAATAAGATAGGAAGAAACGCCAGCTCGCACTTAAACAATGATAGAACAAATGCAAAGCAAATAAAAACGTGTCCTGACAATTCCACCAGATCGCCGGGCGCCGCGAACCTACGAGCCGAAAGTGTAGTTACGAACGTTACCGATGTCACCCGAACTCAACCGAAAGCAATGATTGGCTTGGCTGACTAGTCGGCCGATTAGTCTGCTATTTTGCAGCCGACTAGTTGGCTAGTCGGCCAAAGTCATAGTCGGCCCATCTCTATAATGTATATAAATTTACAAACGTAAACGAGGCAAAAGGAGTGTCTAAGGTTCATAGCAGAAGGCTTTCTGTAGTTTCTGCCTATGCCCTTGGCAAGAAGGCGTGAGTTTATGTGTGTGTATGCATGAAAAACACACATAATAATCTTGCATCACAAAATAACGTCTACCAACCACAACCTATAGTTAACAAAACCCATTTTGGATTGCCGGTGCCCGATTAATCGTCCGTCTAATTGAATTGCCTAGCCACTCGCCCGGCTGATGACGGGAAGTGTAAACATCATCACTGAACCACTCCTGATAGGCTTACGATCTACCTGAGTGTGCTGGAGGGTCAACAAAGTCAGCGGGGTTTTAGTTTGAAATGTATACTGTAGGACATAGAACGGAAAATGATTGGTTTTTATGAGACTGAGTGGGATTGTACCTACTGCTAAAGTAAATTTAAAATTGAATAGGCTTGGGTCCTATTGAATTAATTTGAGTCTACTACCTAATCAAAGGCAAAGATGACTTTACCTTATAACCATAATTATTGTTTTGTTCGATGGTATCAAATAAATTGTAAAGGTCACACTTTAAGAAACAAAATATTATCATCGAATAATCGTTTCCGCACCATCTTTAAACATACAGTCATGACAAAAATGATCAATGCGCCAGCCTTTTATTGTCAGTAGTTATCTACTTCAACGTTCAAGGTAACGTAATTTATAAGCGATGAATATACTAAGATCGAAACTTAACTGACCTAAGTTTGTATGTGCCCAGAACCTCAGTAAAACAGATTCCATAATAAACTGGCAGTCATACTAAAAACCACATGTCTCATTGAAAGCGCAGCGATAGCTTTTGAGAGACGAACATAGCAGCAACGTGGAAGCGATGAACCGAGGCATTCGAACAAAGACAAATAAAACACCCTGAAATTCTCGTGTCATTAAAAAGAACTGCCTGGATCACTCTGTATGCCACACACTCGATATTTGGGAGGCTTATAGTTTCGGTACTGGTATGCCTAGTAAAGTTTTTTTCAGGGCTTTTTGGTTAGAAAAAAAAACATTCGTTTGATTAAATTAAAACCAACTTCTATTAAAATCTCACTAACGTAATGGAAAAATCATTTTAATGTTTGGTGGAGTGACCTTATTTTGTTGTCAATTTTTCTGTCTAGGATTTTTTTATTCAGTTATGTATATTATGAAGCTATGGATTTTGTTGTATTGAAAAGGATAGTCATACCTAGTTTTAACGCATTTGAGGTGCAAATTCTACTAGTGATTAGAGTAACGAACTACAAAACTTTAACCTACCCAAATCAAGGTCTTATAAATTTGATTCGCGTTAAGTTTAGGTGATTTGTGAAATGTGTTTTTATGCTTGTTTTTTGAGAATACATACAGAAACTCACACCTTTCCATGGGGCTAGGCAGACATTTTAGAACGCCACCTGCCTCCTTACATACTTCTTTAGCCTTGTTTACATTCATACATGATCTGGTTATTTTGTAATTCTGTCAATATGCATTATACTCGCTCTCGCTCTGCCTTCTATGTGTCGTGTGCCCTAATCCGGCGTCTAATGAAATTAGTAGCTACACTGGTCCGCTTGATGACAGGAAGTGTATACACTGCACTACACTTCCGAAGCTAGGCCTGTGACGCGAATTAATTAGTCGCATGTTAGTGGAAGGTTCAGGTAAGGACAACTTTAGGGTCACATTGAGGTGAACGTTGTGAGTGGGTTTGAGTTTTATGAACAAGTTTAGGGACATCGTTTATAATAATTTTATAGAATAGTGTTCGTATATTGATGGTCTTAGATGACGTTTTCAAGCTTTCAGTAACTACTTGTTTTTTTTTCTACATATTCCTACACTAGTTGACATTTGCACACCTGTCTTCATATTAAAAGTCGCCGAATACGTCGTAGAATAAATGTTCCTATCTTGAAGCCAAGTTTTATTTAAAACAAGATCACATTAAAACCTAAGTTTTCGCCAGCAAATAACAAGGCATTCCCGCAATAAAAGAATAGGAGTTTTATTTGTCCATGTGAAATTACCCCATGCCTTCTATTTGCGATAGTGGGGTCTCATTACCAATGTGCATGCATAAAGAGCACATCTACATAATAAGGCACACATAAATGTCTCTAATAACAAAATGAAGGTCTGTTTTCATGTTTTGTTGGTACTTTTTTTTCGTAATACGTTGTATTTTTTTGGTCTGGTATGTTAATGGGTATTTTGCTGTGTTCAATGCGTTATGTAGACACTATGGCTTCGGGCACTTGTGTTGTGTCTCCTTTGTGACAGCGTGGCAAAATCCGTTGTAATACAAAATAAATCCTACTAATATCATACTTCCTACAAATATTATAAATGTAAAAGTTTGTATGTTTGGATATTTAGATGGCTGTTTGGATGTTTGTTACTAAATCACGCAAGAACGGCCGACCGGATTTGGATGAAAGGTACACAGATAGTTGATAACCTGGAATAACACCAAGAGTACTTTTTATCCCGGCAGTAAGTTCCCGCGCGTGGTATAATACCCAACCTCCACGAGGGCCAAGTCGCTGGCAATAGCCAGTAATATCATAAAATAAGAAAGTTTTGATGTTTGTCTCATTGTAAGTTCAGATGTTTGTCACTGAATAGAAAAGAATTGATTAGAAAGTATTCTTACCTATACATTCTCAATTGAATAGACTGTCACTGAATAGTGACAAACATGATTAACAGTAGGCACTTCATTCGTATATAAAAATCAATCATTTAAGCTTTAATGGCTTAACGAATTGGTATTAAGTCTAGTGTACAGTTTTCAAGTAAACTATGATCTGAATTAATATACGACACTTTTAATCCGGGTACATGAAATAATTTCCCCAGAATGCAAGAAAAACTGCGGGAAAGAACGAGTGCCTAACAAAACCTTAAAGTATATAAATTACAAAGTCTATGTAATATTCCATTTAGGCAGTTTACTACGAAGCAAAACAGTTCCATTACAATGTATCGAATAATAGGACTCATTTGAGTATTCATGTACTCAAATGTTTATTTCCTGTAAAGAAGATTTATTACACCCAACGGTAGTAAATGGTATCACTTAATGTTTCTCTGACATTTATTCGAGGAATATGTATGTCTAAATCTGGCATTATTTGTTTGTGTTTCTAATAAACTGATGCATTAACAAATAGTTATAAATGGCACGGCATCGTTGGTCTAGTGGTCGTTAGCACTACTGCTGAGCATGAGGTCTTTGGTTTAATTCCCAGGTCGGACAAAGTGGGGTTTGTCCCCCGATTCATCCATAGGATGCAGACCCTCCAGAACCGATTCCTCCGGCAAGCCACAGGCGCTCCATGGTTCGTTCGGAACGAGATCCTGGCCATCTCGATCTGAAAATCCCCACAAAGGTCGACTGGTAGAAAATGCCTGTGGCATTAAGTCCGCCTCTGTACATTTCTGTGCGTGAAGTATTAAATAAATCAATAATAAAATCCCCACGGTCAGTCAGTTCATGAAACGTAACACGAAGCGTTTCTTCGATAAAGCCGAGAAACACCGCAATCCCTTGATTGTGAAGGCCGCCACTTATATTCCCAGTAGGATTAGCTCTATCCGACGGTCGAGACATGTCCTCTCCGACCCAGACGACTCCATTACTCTCCTCCAGGAAAGCAATAGGGCCACCAGTACAGTTTGCACACACCGCACACAACCGTCATTCCGACCCCGCCACAGAGGTCCTCGCGCCCCGCGAAGACCCCGAGTAACGACGCATAACGTCCAGACCCCCGACCGTCCCTTGCTCGTTGAAGCGCCAGCCCGCACCGCAGCTGAGCCAGTAGAGTTAAATTCCCCGTCTAATAATAATAATGCCAATATTTTGATCCAGACTGTCCCCACTTGCTGTCCCCCTACCAGCGACGCCCTGAGCCGAGGACCGTACCCCGCAGGGGTTGCCCTTAGCGTGCAGTCGCCTAGTAATTTAAGTGGTTTTTAAGCCCTGGCTGGAGGCGTTAAGTTAATTCTTAATGGCAGCCCCAGGAAAGCCCGGTTAAGCAGTCACGGCCTCTCAAGGCCAAACGCGAGATGCCCGACAAAAACAAAATGGGGTTTGTCCATCTGATTTTTTTCAGTAGCAGCCCGGATTCTGGATTTGTGCCTGGTGACGGCAATAAGCTCGCCAGCTGTTACGTGGGACATTATCACGGCGAAGTGTGGCTGCAATATAGGTACACCTCTGCCTAACCCTTCAGGCGTGATGTTATGTTACCTAAGTAATAATAGGTACAATCGTCACTAAACACGAGAATTTAATTCGGCCTCTTCCTAAATCTACCAAAACAGGACTAAGGCCTATTCATTAATACTAGTGGTCGAAATTCAACCATAATTCATTTAAATATTAATCAATAGTAATAAAAAATATGAGCATTCTACACATTAAAAATATGAGCATTCTACACATTTCTCCATATTAATTTTGGGTGATGCCCTGAGTATCCCGATCCCCGAGGCCCACGTCTAGTCGTTTCTAGCCACCCCCCACGTAATATCCAAAATTTGGCTTTCTTGGTTCATTTTCTTTTTCAAATGTATATAATGACTGGACTACATCAGAAGAATTACACCGAAATTATCTACAAACCTAAGAAAATTACGTGGTACAGGGAAGACTATACAGGGAGTCCAGTAAATAGTACAACATAGTGCAGGGTGCTTGGGTCAATACCTACCAAAAAAACATAAGATATGTTCCGCAAAATGTTACGGATTTATAGTTATAGTGTTAAGCGATAAGAAAATTGTTCAGTGAAAATTTAAACAAATAATAGTATTTCTTGAAAACATTACTGTTTTTGATAAAAAAAAGACATCAATGAGTAGAGTAACTATTCAAGAATAATTTGATGTTAAAAAAAATACTAGAAAAGGATTTTTGGAGAAAAATAAATTTTGTATGACTGTATGTGGAACATATATTAGATATGTTTTTTTGGTAGGCATTGACCCAAGCTATCGCCGCCTACACTATGTCGTACTATTTACTGGACAACCTGTATATAGAAAAGCGAAAGGTCACTCATTCATACATTCATTCTCTCACTGATTAATCACAAAAACTCAAAAACTACTGGACCTACGGATAAAAAATTTAGCACAGAGGTAGATTATAAGTAGGAGACGTCAGCTAAGATAGGATTTTAGGAAACTCCCCCCGCTAAAGTGTGAAATAGAGGGTGGAAGGTTTTCATCCCGGGAGATGGTTCCCTTTGGATAATATTCAACATTGACGCGGGCGGTGCCGCGGGCAGCAGTTAGTATATTTATATGCTTTAAGCAAACGCGGCTCGCAGTTAGAGGCCTTTACCATGCTATGGGTCGCTCCCAATTCATTACACTTCTTTTATGCATATTCAAAGAAGAACGGCAGTTCTGGTGTCGCTTAATTGTAGAAAAATTTGTTAATGGAAGCTCTTTAAATTACTAACATTGTATTATAAGAAAAATATTGTGCTATACTTTGTATGCATTTTCTTTACACAAAGAAAAAACATTTTTTTTTAATTTTATTTAGAAATCTGAATATCTAAACGCAATTATTTGCAATATTACTTCTTTTATCCCAACTTCATATATTTCATTACAATCGTATCACGAAAAAGCAATAACAACATCGTCATATCATTGAGCAAACATCTCGAATCAGTGTAGCTGCCCAAGATTTGATAAATACCTTCACACCGCCGTCTATATATGTAATTCTCCGGAGGTTTTCTGTCAAGATTAGAAGGATTAATGGTACGAGTAGGATATTTGTCTTGTCTCAAACGCACTAGTCAATGGACTGGGCAGGGGCAGAATGATTCATGACCCGTGCCAAAGAAAAAGAACTAAGATGGATTTTTGTTAGCATTACGTGAATGGAAATTATCGAGACCTAGGCCCATTTAGGCTTTGAGAGACGTTGAAAAGTAGCGATAAAGTTTACAAGAATTTAAAAAGGGTTCTCTTGGACCGATTTCTGTCGTTGATGTAAAACTAATGGGATTCTTTCTTCTTTGTAGGCCCAAGTATTTTTGGAGTAGGTATGATCATATTGACCCTAGAATACTTATCTTATTTTATCACCGTTTATTACTAATGATCGCCTAGGTGGCTTTTTTATAAATCAATCGAAATTTAGCTATAAACGTGTTTACTGAAAATCAAGAATATTTAAATGAAATAAAAGGCAAGCATGTTATAATGTTCTTAAATAAATAATGTACACAAAATAATCTAAAACATTTCACACGAGTAACGGTGGACTTTCTTACCTATTCTTCTTCATACACTACTTTTTGGAAGGGGCCACTAGAATTTATTTTTTACAAATTTTGAAAAGTGAAATTAATGATTTCAATTGACTTGGCTTGACTTAAAATTATGAATAATGCCCGATTTCACGAAAAGCGTGCTTTTATTTAGGTCTTTATTTTAGTGTCGTCCAACGTTAGTGAAAACGGGGTGTCCCCTTGTTTCATAGACAGAAATTTCATAGAATTTCGTTTCCCACAAAATGTTTCAAATAATATTTGGTCCTTGTATTTTTATTTCGAATATAATTGTTTCAAAGACTATTTACTTGAATGAAACATATTTCACAGAAACACAATTCAATGAATTGTTATCACATTTCTTTGTTTACCTAACTTATCAAACAGTAGAATAATTTTTTTACGAATATTGTTTGTTCGGTGTATTTTTCCATGTTACTTATTTTATTTCAACGAATTAAAATATTGGCTTAAAAAGTCAATATGTTGTGCTTCAAAAGTTAGTGAAAGAAACGAATCGTTGCAAAACCGACTCCACGTAGTCTTGTTTGCCCTACCCCTAGAGTGTAATTTAGGCGGCCCGCGAGCAGAGGAGCAGGTGGTTTTAACACACGGCGCCGCGACTGAGGCTGGCCGGCGTTGCCGGCCAGCAAGCCGAAGCTGCGGTGATGAGCTTGAATACCATTTGCGACGATAAACTCGCGTGGGACCGCCGGAGCCCCGCAGCGCCGGAGCCGTGACAGTAACCATGCCTGCTGCATGTTGCATGCTCGCTTGCATGCTGCATGTTTGCTTGTACGTTGCATACTGCATGCTCGCAAGCAGCATGCAAGCAGTAGTTGTGGTTAGAACTGAGATCCCCAACAGAAATTACCAACAACAATAATAAGAACGAAATAATAAACCTAAACAATATAAAATGTTATTCTTGGTAAAAAGTTTTATATTTAATAAACAATATAAGGACAAAGAATATTTGTTTTGTTATTCTTTGTTAAGATTATTCTAACATTAAACTTTATGTGAAACAAAAATCAATGATTAAAAAAAATCATAGTAAGTATTCTGCGTATTGATTATTCTATGAAACGAAAATATGAGAAAAAAAATAAGTGAAACGAAATTGTATAAAACTATTAGCTATAAAACAACGTAAAACCGTGAAAACGGGCATAAGAGTCTTATTTCAACAGCAGCTGTTCTACCTTTAATCAGTACTTGAAACAAATACAGAAATGCGCATTAAAATAAGAATTGAAAACATTATACTGGCAACAAATAAATACACCGTTTTAAAAGATTCAATTCAAACACACAATAGCATTCAAATCATAAAGCAAGACCAAAGTCTTTCATTGCGAAGTCTTCCTTTTTCAAAAGTAACTGGAAAGGTGGAACTCAAGAACTCTGGTAAAGTCTCGAAGTCGAGAACACTCGCATCATTTGTTCCGCAATCTTTAGAGGCAAATGCAGCAGTGAGTTATTTTTCCTGAGATCGTCGGGGAAACATAGTGCACCTATTCTCAAAAGATTTAATAGTGCTTGCACTTTTTATGTTTTCACTGGTATATTATTATCGGAGGTAGTTGAAAAAAAGTAAGCTTGTGAGTTGCTGAAGTTGAGAGTTATAAAGTTTTCTTAATATGAGAAAAGCTTGAAGTTTGCCTTTTAAATCTTATCCAAAAACTTTATCACCACTTATTAAAAATTTAACCACTATTTTGTTTCTGACATTTTCCGTAACGTTTGCATACCCTAAAATCAAAACCCAATAACGTTACGGTTACATTAAAAAAACATGTGTTCACAATTCATTCAGATTCTCTCAATTTCATGCATCCGCGCGTTGATGCTCATATCGTATTTAAACGGAGTCCGACCTCTCAGGAGGTTTGGATCCCCTGAATAAGTAAATTTGTTTTCGACTAAATCCCGCGACACGAAACTTTGATCAGGGTAAAAGGTTATGACGGATGTTGAAGTTATTATTTTAATACTTGACTTTCGAGGTTGTTGACCATTTGGTTTCGCATTTACACCTGATAAGTAATAAGTTGATATGTTTTACCTGGTAGATATATCGATGTCTGTATTACTGCAGACAGTGGTTTTATGTTATACCTACCAGAATTAAAGAGTCAATATACCTTTTACGTTAACTAGGACACGAAACTAGAAAGAAGTAGAATTATGTTAGATGGACCATAGTCTGGTTAAGTAACATAATTACCTATATGATTCGAATAAAACTTGTTAATAAGTCATGTACAAATGATGATTTGCCATCTTTGCACGGTTGATACAAAACAATTATAATAAAACTAACTTAAGCCACCGGCTTCGCCCGCGTAGAGGTCGGAAATTATCCCATGGGAACGTGCTACCAGGTTAAAAAAGTATCCTATGTGTTAATCCAGGTTATAAACTATCCGTGTGCCAAATTACATGCAAATCCGTTCGGCCGTTCTTGCTTGATTGAGTAACAAACATTTAAACATACAAACTTTCACATTTAAAATATTATTAGTAATATATAAATATAACTATTAGGAAGAATGATAAGATTAGTATTTGTGAGAAAGTCAAGGGATGGGAATGCAAATTTTTCTGCATGATCTGTTAACAATAAACAGTCTCCAGGAACAGCTGCATAATATGAATAAAGAAAATCCGCTCAGTTTTCATACTGAACTTTCATAATCCGGCTTGTACCAAATATTAAACAAACAGTGTTATTCCTAACATAATATTTGCATACAATCACGACATTCAAGCACTAATTGCAGCAAATTGGCATCGTCATGTTCCAACTAATAACGATTGTCACACAAATATTATAATACCTAGTTAAATATTTCAAACATCAAGCTTTTCTGTTCTGGCATGTTTATACTTAACTGTATTACGATTAAAATTTGTTGCTAGCAATTTGAAATCGTAATTAAAGTTAAATATTTTAATGTGAATAATTATCCACCAACATTCTGGTTGTTGTTAGTTAAGTCATTGTCATTTTAAATTGATAACATGTTATCGCCACTATGTTTTCACAATTCACGTATTGATGATTTAATTGTATCGAAAAATGTAGTAATTACTGTCATGTTACCATTAGGAATAACATGCATATTTTGGCCACTTTAACATTAGTATATGTGGCCAAAATATGTGTGATAAGGTATATGAGTCTCCAACTTCTATAATAACTGTCAAAAGCAATAAGAAAAACACGAATTCACATTAAAATAAGCTTTATTTCCCCCTTGAGGTCAATGTACCACATTTAGCGAAACAGAAGTTAACAAACGGACAAAACATTTAATAAACAACTATAAAAACTTTCCAAATGTACTGCGCAATACTCTAACGTTCATTTTGTGTTAAGTCGCTTATTTTCAGGAAAACGGGAGGGGATGTTTCGAAATTTAATATGGCAGAGCTGCCTCGCTGAAAAACAGATTTTAAAATGCAAGTTGTAAGTATTATTGTCTATATGTATAGAATCAAGTTTGTCTATCCGACTAAACAGACAAATGTGCTGCTGGGGAGTTTGTTCCGCTACTTCTTCTTCCCAACTAAACCACTAGGAAGTGGTGACGGGTGGGCGTTTTTGGGGGATTGTCTTATGTATTTTGACGTTCGAAAAGTGCTGATTCTCAGCCTAATATGAATAAATGACTTTTGATTTTGATTTTGATTAGTTTACTCATAGAATAAAAATATTTAATCCGCTACTCCGCAAGTATTAGAAATACCTATAATTATGGAGGTTTTTAGTTTATAAGATTGCATCCCCTCTGAGCTACGAAAAACCAAACGACCAAACATTTGCACCATTTGAGAAAAAGTTAAAGGAGCAATATTAACAAGAAATGAAACATGTTTGAGGGATGCTCATTCCTTGGTGGAACTAACTCAAATTCAATTAATCAATCAACTCTTGATAAAACTAGTTTTATCTAAGAGTAGATAATTTTGAAAATATACTACTATTAGGTATGCCAAGGAAGACGTTATTGCTTTCTAGATTACCATTTTCAAGAGCCATATACTTCCCACGCTACATTCTACATAAGTCGCGAAGGATCGCCGAGTGTAGAAATTGGTTGCACGCAAGCATTCGAGATTCCTTCTCGCATCGAACAGAATGCAATAATGTGAGTTCGATGGGCTGCGGTGATTTCCTTTAAAGTGAATTATCTGAAATTATTGAGTATACTATGCCACTGTTCAAGCACGTTAAGAATGTATATTTACATATTTATATGAAGGACATAGACATGCTTGATGGTTTAAGAGTTTCGAGGAGCCAACTAAAGCGAAAAGATTCGATTCAGCCTTTCGACCACGGGCGTGTGGAGGTCTTTTTAACACATTACGAAGACAAAAATGGCTTCGGCACTTTTAAAACCACGTCTGTTAGAAGCTTTAGTTTAAAGGTGGGTGAAGTTGTTTTGTGGTTTAACTTTCGAAGTTGATATGTAATTGTACTTATAACCTACTGTAAGGTGTTCCATGCAGATTTATTCGATGTATCTGTCTACCTACGAGTAAGTTGTTAGTTACGGTAAAATGACAGAAGCAACCTAAAACCTAATAAGTATAGAATAGTAAACCGTTAAAGGTTGTACCCAAATTCTGATCTAGCGTTCCGAACCACAAGGGTGTCGACAGACCCCTATGACGTATCCTCCGCAGTCAGTCCGTCTGTCCGTCAGCGGCCTGTTTATCATGAACCGCAATAGGTAGACAGTTGAAATTGTCACAGACTGTGTAGTTCTAACAAAATATAATAAAAATAAAGTAAAAATGTAAGGGTTTTTTTTGCGTGGGATATAATCAAATATCTTCTCCCGCTCTGGGTGGAGCGGGAGGGCATGTCAGACTTTTACTGACTAAAACCCACCCGTGTTCCTTCAGTTGCCTGTATGCCAGGGTATCTTTTTCAAAAAACCCGCACCCCTAGCAGTCCGCACCCTTGGCAGGCCCGCACATATGTAGTGTCAAATATTGCACTTTGGTACGGAACCGTCCATGTGCGAGTGCGACTAGAACTTGGCTGATTATTAGATTTCCTTCCATAGTAAAAATATAAATTTTCCAAAATGTCACAAAGCGATATTGTCAGTTGACAGACAGTTTATCTGCACAAATTAATAATGTAATAATATTTATTTATTTTTTATTTTTACATAGTATCAGAGTCAGACAACATTTTAATATTGTGGGAGGTTGGTGCCTTAATTAAGCTGTAATTAAGCCTGTAATTTCAGGACACCAGCACCCTAATTGCGTAACTCACGATTAATCATAATCTGTTTCGTTTTGAAACAGAGTGCTAAACCATTGCTTCATATGTTCGAAAAATGTGTTTGCTCAACAACGTTAATAACGCAATGAATACTGTCGAACTGTCATAATGAAACAGATTATGATTAATCGTATGTTACGCAATTAGGGTGCAGGTCTCCGCCCTTTAACTAAATGACACATTTTTTTATGTACTTGAACACTGACAACCTAAAACATAAAAAAGGCTTGTGTTTAAAGCCTACCAGAGAAGTACCTATTTTACTTCCTAAAATTTTTAAATACCTGCCAGAATGGATAAATGCTCACCAAATTGTGTTTTATAAAGTATTGTAGAAATGACCTATTTTCCTATTTATTCTATGCCATAAAGATTTATAAACGCCTTTAAAGTTAATTTCAGACCAAATATTTTATAATAATATTATCGCTAAATAGATGTTACCAATATTTTATTTCGCGACTTTCAATTTAGTTAGTTTTACTGAGGCAAAAAAACTAACGGTCGTACAATGTTTTTGAATATCAAATTAATATAATATTGCGTATTCCAAACACATGTTACTTGTTAAGTGTTGTATGCTTGCTTCAAGCATGCAGCATGCAAGCAGGCATGCAGCATGCAAGCAAGCATGCAGCGTGCTAAAAAGCATGCAACTTGCAAGCAGGCATGTAACATGTAAGCAGGCATGCAACATGCAACAAGCATTGTTTCTGTCACGGCTTCGGCGGTGCGGGGTTTGAGCTTATCGTCGCAGATGATTTTAACGCTTACCACCGCAGCTTCGGCCAGCCTTAGCCGCAGCGGTGGGCCTTCAAACCACCTACTTCTCAGCTCGCGGGTCGCCCCACCCCTCCTAAATTACACTCTAGGGGTAGGGCAGACAAGACTGCGTGCAGTCGGTTTTGCAGCGATTCGTTTCTCACTAAATTTTGTAGCACAACATATTGATTCAGGTTGGATAATTTGATTGATTACACTAAAGCTATTTAGAACTGTCATTTTGGGTATTCATGTTACTATTTCAGGGCAGGCAGGCAATTTGGTATAATGGCAAAAATACTGTTTAAAATCGTGTTTATTCCTTATCCACTTGATGCATTTGAAAATAAACTTGAACACTGTATAATCTGTACACTTATCCACACAACAGTATGTTTTTCTAGGCTAGTAATTGACTTTTAACACTAGTGAGGGGTTTAATTATGCGAGCACCAAGAATAACGTGTTGCCGCGCGTACGGTGCGACGGAGTTGGAATTATTTCCATACACTGTCCAATAACCGAGTAGCTGCCATATATAAGTTGGTCCATCTGTAACTTCAACTACATAATTCTGTGTGATAAGCGAACTCTGTCGGAGTTTCTAACTAACCACGTAGTTATACATACATAGGTACTTGTGTAAACGCCTGCGATACCCAGTTTGTAAGCCCGTCAACTAGCTATGTTACTTTTAAATACTTTAAGTTCTACTGAAGACAAGACTGTTCAGTTTTCCTTCAAACAAACTTTTTTACGAAAACCGCATAGTCAAGGAATGTTTTCAAAAAGGGAAAAGATTAAAATATTCCCCTTGTAACCAACATCAAAAAAGAATTAGGTTATGCATTCCCCCATCTTGCCGTAGCTAAGGTAAGGTATCTACTACAGCAAAGACCGGCCGACTTCCGGAACGAAACTGAAGTTGTTTTTTTTAGTAAAAAGCTACCTTTTAGTAGCTATGTGCCTTGCGTACGGTAAGATGGAGACCATATTGAGCATTTAATGAAAGCATTCGTTTTCTGAAGGTTTTAGATTGTATGAAAAATATGATACATTTCTGTAGCCCTGATTTATTTTTCTACATGAAATTGGGTCTATCAGCATTAAAAACCAATGCTCAACTTCTCATTTTTCTAGACCACTTGCAACTAACCAAAAAAGAAGAAAAAAGAACACGTCAAAAACAAGCTAATATAGTTTCTAACTTAGTATCTCCGTATCTCTTAATTGATTCGAAGGTTATCACCATACTAACTCAGTCAAAAAACACTGTCTGTGTATACAACCTCACAATAATCTCAGATATACTTATTAGACTTCACCTCCCGTTACATGTAACTTAAACATTTGTGCAATTGGCGAAATGTAGGTGTTATAAGTACACCTCAGCCTAACCTTTCAGGAAAAATAAGTGTGATGTTAAGTAACGTTACAATAGACTTAAAAATCGCAAGAGTTTCTTACGTTCAACACGCAGTTCGGCAGAGTGTCGTGGATGGCTTATCCGAGACACACTGAACGAGAAAGCAAATTGTGGGAAGAGAAGCTTCCACCACTTCATGAAACTCAAAAAACTTTTTGCTGGCAGGTGAGAATTGCATTGGCTGTTATGGAAAATACAAACCAAAGTAAAAGTTAAGATACGTTTAGCGACTGATTAACCACAAATTTTTGACGTTTAAACATCTTTTAACTTTAAGCAACGTTCATAAATAAGAGGGTAAATCGTTTGCGTTTCCAAGAAGTTTACTGCCAAGAGAGTCTGACGAAATGTAGTGATTCTCGATCCATCGAACATCTAGAACGAGTGTGGTGCTCCTGATCAAACCATGTCCCACTTGTTGAGAGTATCCTATATAAGGTGTAGGTATCTATTCATACACGAAATATCTGAAGGGGTCATTGTACTCATCCATTATGAACAACTTTTACTATAGGACCAGACCTGAAGTTACGAAAAAGAAATCAGCTGTTCCCAACATTTATGCATAACTCGTCAAAATGTAGGGAACAGCAGATTTTTTTATATATACTTTGATGATACACAATTTATTGTGCCATTTGCAACGCGCAAGGAATGATAAGTTGTATAACTAGTACTAGCTTTACCCAGCGGCTTCGCGCGCGTGGTGGTCGAAAATTATCCCACGGGAACGTATTATCGGGATAAAAAGTAACCTATGATAAACTATCTGTGTCAAAATTCATCCAAATCCGTTCAGCCGTTTTTTATGATTGAGTAACAAACATCCAAACATAAACAATTATCGTCATTTTTTTAATTAACAGGCCACAGGGTTATTTCTAAATACAAGTCAATTTCCTCAAGGCCAACCCTGCTCCGTTTCTTTTACTCTTAACATTTACTATTTCATTCAACACTCCCATTCGCGATGTTAAGGTAAACATACACCACAGTTGTTTATTCGACCGACTTCCGAAGCTGAAGGTCGGGTCGTGAACCTACTTCTTCCCCGATCAAGGCGAAGCTGAGTGCTATAATATATTTATATAATAGATGTTAGCGATATTGTCAGTAGTGTGAATGTTTCCGTATGTGTTTTATTATAAAGTGATCTCTAGGTCAATTATTGATAGTTGTGCACGTCCTTTATGCCTGGAGGCTTTAATTTAGGTGTTAAGTTCTGTTTATGTTTTAATTATTTATTTCTGCTTGAGTAAATTTTTAGTGTTTTTTTTTTGTATATTGGCGTGTGCTAGCTGACACATGGCAAATATTTTAATTGTATGTTTCGTAACGTTGATTACGTACCTACCATTGTATAAAATCAAGCTCTTCTGACATAACAGACAGTTGTGCTGCTGGGGAGTTTGTTGCGCCACTTCTTCTTCCCAGCTAAAGGAAGTGGTGAAAGGCGGGCGTTTTGGGTGACTGTCTTATCTAATTTGTACGTTCAAGAAGTGCTGACACCAGCCTAGTTTGAATTAATGACTTTTGATTTTGATTTAATTAATGAATTATGGCTTAATTTTTCTTATAGAGTAGAAGCCTGTGTCTCGGTAGTGGAAATGTTAGAAGTTGATAATTATACTATACAAAAGAAGATGCTTATAAGAAAGACAGAACCTCTAAAATTCGGTATCTTGTGAAGTTAGCTGCTAGGACACTGTCCCACGAAACGCAACGCTGCACTTGAATTGTTTACATACAAACTTACCGAAAACACGCTTTCGCACTGGGCGACCGATCTCCACGCTTTCACACGCAAGTGCGTTTTATTGAAACTTAATTTCAGAGCACTCACTTATCACTTTAGACTTAGGGCAAGAAAGCGGATTAAATAAGTAAGATTTTTTTTTAATAATAACCATCCATGACATCGTAATGTGTCCGTTTGGGAATCTTTGTGCCATATAAACCGATATAAACAAAAACAACACAGATTATAAAAGCACTATTCACAATGTTTGCGAACTTCACCCAATCTTCACTTCTTGGCTTGATATCAACTGTAGCATCATCAAAAGTCCATCGAGGAAACACTAAATATGTTGTATACTTATTTTCGTACACAAAATCATTGATTAGTTTTACATAATTATGTGGCGTTGCTTTCAACTTACATATTGCAGCCAAACCGAATGTCAAAAGAATAATGATAACAGACAACACGACTGAGCCACGATAGTACAACAATAAGGTCGGTGGGAAGTGACATTCCTTCGGTATATCATGAGACAACTCCGTCAAGAAATAATAATGACCCAGTAAACTTAAGCAGATAATTCCTAGCCTCACTTTACGCCGCACATCCAAACACAATGATAAAATACTGAGAACAGTTAAAATGAAGGCAGGACAAATGACAATCGCAGACAAGCCTACTGCTTCACGCATCAGAAAAAAGGTAAACTTCGTCTGCCTCTTGGTACTGTTGTCTTTCACATGTATATAATCGTGTATGTACCATTCAGCGCTATTAGTTTCCATGATTACAAAATCAAAGTCAATTGTATAATTTTGTGTTTGTCCAGGATATTTTTCTCCTTCGAACTCATAACTACATTCTTGAACGTCGTATGGCCAGTCTTTGAGTTTAATGCTACACCAAGCCTCTTGTATTAATAAATGTTCGCAATGGACATCTCCAGTACTCTTTACAGTATAGTGATTAGAGATTAGGTAACCGTTAAGGTCTTTAGGACTATCCTGAGTGTTGGCTAGTCCAAAGATTGGAGTCCATAAATCGAAGTACGATACATCAGTTTCTTTGATGCCGTGATGTTGTTCGGGATCCCATTTCAGTCTTTCGTCTTTCCACTTGGCTCTCATCTGCGTTTGTAATGTCATCACTTCCTCTTTGCTATCGAATTTGAAGGCTCTCATCAAGAATGTGACATTCACTGTTGTGCTTTCATTTGGTGCTTGGTATACGTTGTAGCCGCACTTCAAATCTTCTAAGAGTTTTTTATTCCAGGTCATATATTCTGGGGTATTATCAATGACACAGTTTTCGGCTAAAGTGTAGTTAAAGAAGTGAAGCAGCAAAATATAAGTGAACAGGGCCATGGTTCTCTCGATACTGCATAATGTATCAGACGTTACATGATTTTGAAACATTATACGGAAACGCCCACTGCGAATGTTTGGATAGGAGTGAATGATAACAACTGAGCCAAAATTATATTCATACTAGCTTTTGCCAGTGGTTACGCCCGCGTAGACTAATTCCACCGGGAACGTACTAACGGCATGAAAAGTATCATATGTGTTAATCCAGGTTATAAACTATCTGTGTCCCAAACATCCAAATCCGTTCAGCCGTTTTTACGTGATTTTTTTTTTTGTTTTTTTTTGAGGTTGGGAAAGCATCAAACAACTTCTTCCGCTCTGGGTGGAGCAGGAGGGCGTGTCAGACTTTTACTGACTAAAACCCACCCGTGTTCCCTCAGTTGCCTGTGTGCCAGGGGCCGCGGTATCTCTTTCGAACAACCCGCACCCCTGGCAGGCATCGGCCCTTGCGGACCCCACCAGTTCGGCGCACCAGGACACATCAAATATTTACTGGCAGTACTTCTGATTTTCAAATGGCCATCAGCGTGTTGGAAATCATGGGATATCAATGCAGATTCAGTAAAACCTAGATTAAAGCATTGCATGCATTAAAGCTTTTATTCCGTAGTGCTTAGGTACGTACCCGACATTTTATGTATGTCATAACTACACTCCCATAATTCAATGACATTCAGTGGCTGGCAAGTTGACCAGTACAGCTACGAACAAGGACAATGATGACAAAGTGTCTAAATTAACCAAACAGTTGTAGCAAGTACCCTTCCATGAATCTGAGTGTGATGACACTCCTAAATATCTTTTAATATTTAGGTCAAATGCCAGCATTTCAAATTGTACGTTCAGTTCATATTTATGTTTTGGTCCCTTCGTCCAAACGGGCGTTTGATTCCTCCAATGAATTTTTTTGTTGATTTTAGATAATTGAAAAAAAAATCACGGAGTAGTATAAGAAGTTAAAAAGAAAACTACGGCTTTACAAGTTAACGAGTAATACTCGTAGTCTACCAACTTACATTTGCAGTTGGAATGTATCGTAGAATATGTTTTTCAACCACAATGTTAAGTTTGTTCTTGGTATAAATTCATCCCAACAACGGACCCCTTCATTGTGCGTGGTCCGATACACACTTGGCCGGTTTTTTTTTTATTGCTAATGTTTAATATAAATTACATAATTTAAAACTAATAGTCTTAAAATAATAATAAGTAAAAGTAGATTAAGTATCTTGCCCTAGCACGCGAAGTTGTCGACGTGTGGGATGTGTATACAGCAGTCATTGTGCCAATAGTCGTGACGGCTAATGGCAATATAGCCAAGGGCCTCGACTAACACCTCAGGAGGCTCTCGTTAGGCAACTGGATCACGGGCTTGATCCAGAAAGCAGTACTACTGAACACGGCGCGTATGGTAAGGATGTTCCTCTCTCAGCAGCTATGATCACCGGTAGCTTGAACCCTGTTGACGATACTGGTGGGCTACAATTTTTTTTATATTTTTAAATGTTTTTTTTTTTAATATTCGAATATTAAAAAATAAAATTTATATGTATGTTTCAACGAAATAATGGAATACTAAGTACTTACAAATATTTAAAAAAGGGAATGGAAAGAATCAGGGCTCTAAAACAACCGTCTTCATCGCTGTCAATAGAAAAAGTATCCAAAAAGCTGAAAGCTTTGCTACACTGTGTAGCAATGCTGATTCTTTTGGCCAAAAAATAGGTCACATGAAGAGTCTACCAACCGCTTAGCAATATCTCGAAAAACTTAGTGGATACTCGTACCCCATGGATTTCAACCTCAAACGGCTCGAACATATTAGGCATAGGATCCGAATATTTGCGTCGTTTGTAGGTTTCCGCACCTGCAGCAGCCACCCTAGCACAACTCGCCGTGCTAGGAAGATAAAATGGCGCAAGGACGTCGACACATGTAGCATCTCACACCAAAGCCTGCGCTAACTTTCAACGCATTATGGTCATTCCGTCTAGTCTCTTTCCACCTTCGCGTGCCTTGGGTTCGAAAATAGCTGGTACACAATTTCTCCGAGTGTTAATGTTTCAATCGATACCTGTTAAATGAATCCTACTACTAATATTATAAATCTGAAAGTTTGTTACTCAATCATGCACCTCCCCAGTGGGTTCCCGCATGGTCGTTGCGGGGGGGCTCAGTAGCCGTGGTCCGCTCCCACGGTGACGCGAAGAGGAACCCCAAGGTGGGGCCGCTCGTCAGGGCTTTTGCTTCCAAGCCGACGACGTAGCGGCCAAAAAGTAGGTTGTGGTGAGGTGCGACGCAACTGAGGCGGGCCGTGATGTCGAATGGGAGGCATCGCGGCTGAAGGTTACAGGCTGCGGCGGAGGAGGAGTGCCGGTACTTCAGAGTAGCGCTCTTCCCTTCCGTAGTCTGGACGGGGCCGTCACCGTTTGAAGGCGGTCGCGGTGGAGCCGCAGGGAAAGACGAGTGTCGGTATAGCGTTGGCCGCTCTCCCTATCCCCTGGGGCCGAGAAGTGGTAGGCGGCGGGGCCACTGTGCTGACCCGTCGCAGGGGGACCAAGGGTGCCAAGGGTGCTAGAGTAGTCTGGGGCCCTTGTGCTACTTAGTTCCTGGGGTGGTCACGGCGTGCCATGTGTCCTGGTGCGCCGGACTGGTGGGGTCCGCAAGGACCGATGCCTGCCAGGGGTGCGGGTTTTTCGAAAGAGATACCGTCGCCCCTGGCACACAGGCAACTGAAGGAACACGGGTGGGTTTTAGTCAGTAAAAGTCTGACACGCCCTCCTGCTCCACCCAGAGCGGGAGAAGTTATTTGATGATTTCCCACCCTCAAAAAAAATAAAAATCACGCAAAAACGGCTGAACGGATTTGGATGTTTGGGACATAGATAGTTTATAACCTGGATTAACACATATGATACTTTTCATGCCATTAGTACGTTCCCGGTGGAATTAGTCCACGCGGGCGTAACCACTGGCAAAATCTAGTATGAATATAATTTTGGCTCAATTGATAACATTCACTCCTATCCAAACATTCGCAATGGGCGTTTCCGTATAATGTTTCAAAATCATGTAACGTCTGATACATTATGCAGTATCGAGAGAACCATGGCCCTGTTCACTTATATTTTGCTGCTTCACTTCTTTAACTACACTTTAGCCGAAAACTGTGTCATTGATAATACCCCAGAATATATGACCTGGGAAAAAGAACTCTTGGAAGATTTAGAGTGCGGCTACAACGTATACCAAGAACCAAATGAAAGCACAATAGTGAATGTCACATTCTTGATAAGAACCTTCAAGTTCGATAGCAAAGAGGAAGTGATGACATTACAAACGCAGATGGGAGCCAACTGGAAAGACGAAAGACTGAAATGGGATCCCGAACAATATCACGGCATCAAAGAAACTGATGTGTCGAACTTCGATTTATGGACGCCAATCTATGGACTAGCCAACACCGAGAATAGTCCTAAAGACCTGAACCGTTACATATCCTCTTATCACTATACCTTAAAGAGTACTGGAGATGTCCACTACGAACGTTTAATAATACAAGAGGCTTGGTGTAGCATTAAACTCACAGACTGGCCATACGACGTGCAAGAATGTAGTTATGAGTTCGAAGGAAAAGAATATCCTGGACAAACACAAAATTATACAATTGACTTTGATTTTGTAATCATGGAAACTAATAGCGCTGAATGGTACATATACGATTATATGCATGTGAAAGACAACAGTACCAAGAGGCAGACGAAGTTTACCTTTTTTCTGATGCGTGAAGCAGTAGGCTTGTCTGCGATTGTCATTTGTCCTGCCTTCATTTTAACTGTTCTCAGTATTTTATCATTGTGTTTGGATGTGCGGCGTAAAGTGAGGCTAGGAATTATCTGCTTAAGTTTACTGGGTCATTATTATTTCTTGACGGAGTTGTCTCATGATATACCGAAGGAATGTCACTTCCCACCGACCTTATTGTTGTACTATCGTGGCTCAGTCGTGTTGTCTGTTATCATTATTCTTTTGACATTCGGTTTGGCTGCAATATGTAAGTTGAAAGCAACGCCACATAATTATGTAAAACTAATCAATGATTTTGTGTACGAAAATAAGTATACAACATATTTAGTGTTTCCTCGATGGACTTTTGATGATGCTACAGTTGATATCAAGCCAAGAAGTGAAGATTGGGTGAAGTTCGCAAACATTGTGAATAGTGCTTTTATAATCTGTGTTGTTTTTGTTTATATCGGTTTATATGGCACAAAGATTCCCAAACGGACACATTACGATGTTAAGGATGGTTATTATTAAAAAAGAATCTTACTTATTTAATCCGCTTTCTTGCCCTAAGTCTAAAGTGATAACTGAGTTTTCTGTAATTAAGTTTCAATAAAACGCACTTGCGTGTGAAAGCGTGGAGATCGGTCGCCCAGTGCGAAAGCGTGTTTTCGAGTAAGTTTGTATGTAAACAATTCAAGTACATCGTTGTGACAGTGTCCTAGCAGCTAACTTCACAAGATACCGAATTTTAGAGGTTCTGTCTTTCTTATAAGCATCTTCTTTTGTATAGTATAATTATCAACTTCTAACATTTCCACTACCGAGACACAGGCTTCTACTCTATAAGAAAAATTAAGCCATAATTCATTAAATAAATCAAAATCAAAAGTCATTAATTCAAACTAGGCTGGTGTCAGCACTTCTTGAACGTACAAATTAGATAAGACAGTCACCCAAAACGCCCGCCCTTCACCACTTCCTTTAGCTGGGAAGAAGAAGTGGCGCAACAAACTCCCCAGCAGCACAACTGTCTGTTATGTCAGAAGAGCTTGATTCTATACAATGGTAGGTACGTAATCAACGTCACGAAACATAAAATTAAAATATTTGCCATGTGTCAGCTAGCACACGCCAATATACAATCCGCCTTGATCGGGGAAGAAGTAGGTTCACGACCCGACCTTCAGCTTCGGAACTCGGTCGAATAAACAACTGTGGTGTATGTTTACCTTAACATCGCGAATGGGAGTGTTGAATGAAATAGTAAATGTTAAAAGTAAAAGAAACGGAGCAGGGTTAGCCTTGAGGAAATTGACTTGTATTTAGAAATAACCCTGTGGCCTGTTTATGAATAATTATGTGTTAATTAAAAAATGAAATCGTACTTTTCGTGTAGATTTTTTACAAACCAAAGGGTCTACTCCCTAAGCACCGACGTTATGGGGCGTTTCCTACCCCATTGTCACTTACGGACATAGGATTAGTTAGGGCCCAAAGCAATAATGAACGAAAACACGATTTGACAGCTATACCCTACTCCCGATGTGTTTTACCGGTACGAAATATTGCATTTGACACTTGTTTTGACGGATCAGCAACTTCCGGATGGGCCCGAATCTTCGTTGATAGACTTATAGAGTAGACCCCCAGGCGTAGTTCCTAAAACCAGAAGCACATCGTTCATAAGAGAGTGATTTTACGTAGAGCGGCTTCTTTAGGGTAGTCTAACTTCTCAACGAAGGTATACCTAAAATCAGTCTAGCTACTCGTAGACATTCCAGAAGCCTATACTAGATTAGGTAACAAATGATAGGCTAGATACTAACCTAGTTGACAATTAACCCTCCAGTTTTACAAGTGATGTAGCTTTTGCGTGCGGCTTTGGCCGCGTGAATGTCAACTACTATCAATCAACCCTCCAGTTTTACAAGTGATGTAGCTTTTGCGTGCGGCTTTGGCCGCGTGAATGTCAACTACTATCAATCAACCCTCCAGTTTTACAAGTGATGTAGCTTTTGCGTGCGGCTTTGGCCGCGTGAATGTCAACTACTATCAATCAACCCTCCAGTTTTACAAGTGATGTAGCTTTTGCGTGCGGCTTTGGCCGCGTGAATGTCAACTACTATCAATCAACCCTCCAGTTTTACAAGTGATGTAGCTTTTGCGTGCGGCTTTGGCCGCGTGAATGTCAACTACTATCAATCAACCCTCCAGTTTTACAAGTGATGTAGCTTTTGCGTGCGGCTTTGGCCGCGTGAATGTCAACTACTATCAATCAACCCTCCAGTTTTACAAGTGATGTAGCTTTTGCGTGCGGCTTTGGCCGCGTGAATGTCAACTACTATCAATCAACCCTCCAGTTTTACAAGTGATGTAGCTTTTGCGTGCGGCTTTGGCCGCGTGAATGTCAACTACTATCCCACGGGAACGCACTACCAGTATAAAAACGATTGTATGTCCTCACCCAGGTCTTTTCGTGTTCCATATTTTGTGTACATAAATCCATTCAAAGTAAGACGTGTAAAGGTACCAGACAGACAAAGTTACTGTCGCATTCATGATTTTAGTATGGACGTCACAGCCATCTGGAACTCACTAACTCAAATAAATAAAGTTCATGAAAGCACAATTTTTTTATACAAATATAATTTAATAACAGAAATGCCATCAGCCTGTTCTCAACTGTAATGAAACACCTAGATTGATCGCCATTAAAATTTATGTATGCTGTCGCAATACGTAAAACTGTTTTTCAACTGAAAACCGATGTATTGGGCATTTCATAAAGGCTTGCTGCCAATCAACGTTATGTTAAGGGCTTATTACTTTTATTATTAACGATCGAATGATTCGGTTGTGGAAAGCAATGGAAATGGAAATTAAAATTATTTTCGTTGTTAAATCACGAACACTAACTTGCAAAAAATAATAAATAATGTAATAAGGTCACTCGAGACTTTTTATTGATCTGACCACTGATTACCTACATAAATTGATTGCATTCTGCGAGTTCTATAAGACAAAAAACATAAAAGCGGACACTTTTGCGTTTAGAAAAGGAACAAGCATAGATCATACTCATCGCGTGTTGGTTTGTATACAATATGTGTTTCATGATCAAATTCGCCCCAAAAACAAGTGAGTCCAAATTACTCATACAAAGTGACTTTTTTGGCAGGCCTCAGACTAAAAATATCCTACTTATGATAATATTTATTGTAAATGTAGGCATATTCACAACATGAACATTTTTTCCTCCGTCTTACCGGCTAAGCCGAGGCAATCAATCAAGTGCCAACATCGGAGGTCGCACTACATATTGCCAGATTGCGCGATAACTCAAGACCACGTGCTTGCCGGTGATACTTATCTATGTACTTGTTGGTTTTATAAAAATAGAATAGGTAGTCGTTTTGCAGGAAAGCTGCTTTAAAAATGTGGCTTGACTGGGGTGTGTGTATCTTCTTTTAACTCATACAAAAAAGTCGTAGTTTCGAACTGAAATTGGCATAATCAGTTTTAATGGTTGTGTTGAATCTTATCCGGATCACCATCATTCTCCCGCCCCTGCCCGTTTAATTTGTGTTTTTCTTCCATATTTCTCCATGAGTCGTCATTTTGGTAGTTACCTACTCTCTTTCTAGCTATATCATCTTCCACACAGTCCATCCATGCATAGTTTCTTTGGTCTTTGCCTAGTCTCCCACATTCATAATCAAAACTTTCCTTGCTCCTCCGCATTACCTGCGCATACTATGACAGCCGATTCCCCACACAAATTTTCAGTAACCTGTGCCACTTACACTTCCCCTTGTATACGTACTCATTTCTTATTTTATCTATTCGCGTAATACCACACATATCTATTAGCCTTCTCATCTCAACATGTAATTGCTTTCCGAATCTGATTGGGATATTAACAAAAGCAAACGCCAGTAGGTATTAAACCACTGCCTATTATAATGTATATACCAGTGTTATAAGCGTGCCCTAATAAATCAAAATCTTTTGACACTACTTTGATTAAGTTACGTAACTTTTGTAGGAGTTAAAGTGGTCTTGACTTTTCATAGTCGATATCGATTTACAATTTAAATTAAGTTTACGCAAGGCTGCCATTTTAAGCAATTGAAATAAAATAGTAATGTAGAATCTTTTTGATTTACGCATTAGACATTACTATAGTTCTATAATAAATATTATGTGAATTTCTGTTTACAGGTTCGCACAAACTGCTATGTATTTTGCTTGTATCTAACAACTAAGCAGCCAATAATCTTGAGCACAATTCTAAAGCCCGTTAACTATGGAATATGTTCCACAACAAGACTTCAATGTATTTAAGCATGGTTATAGGTAATACAGAAACGTAATAGTTCTATCAATATCGGTGATATTTCTCAGAGCCTGCAGGTTCTCCGTTAGGTTTAATGATACTGATATGTTCCAATTATCTTTTGAAAGGATTTGTTGGAAAATGAAGCTTGAATAAGTATAGGTAACATCTCCATCATCATCATCATTTCAGCCGAAAGACGTCTATTGGCGGACATAGGCCTCCCGCAGACTCCGCCACTTCGACTGGTTTTGTGTGCGAAAAGTTTAAATAATAAGGATGGTGGTATTTGATTGTATTGTGGTTTTTATTCATTGAAATGAAATACATACCTATACCTTTAGCTAACTATTATATACCAAGATGCTCAAGAAATGCTCACAATATGTCTAAGTTAATCTAACTCTGTTCTAGCGTCCTAATCAAAAGAATCGCGTGAGTACGCGATCGTCGTGTTCATTTGTCAGTCATTTGTTCGAAAAACCGGAAGACGCCCTCTGTCAGCGCGACCGCGAGTTTGGGTACGCCGAAAAAAATTAACGCGACTGCCACGTATTCGCGTGACTTACGCTTTGATTAGGACGCGACCTCTAGCTTTGTGTATTTGCGTAACTTCAACCGGTTGCCCAAAAAAAATATTATTATTATTATAATCACTACACTTAACGATTGATGACCGCTTTCAGTTGCTTTTATCAGGCAAGAGGCTGCTTATATTATTCCTGTATAATCAATTTTCTTGTAATTTTATTAAGCAAATATGAAAAAAATCCTAATAAGCCATTTTCATCTTGAACATTTCGTAATAAAATAATCGCAACATCAGAAGAATATCAAAAAAATGCAAGTAATTCGAAAGAAAAACTCTAACTCGATTTGTAAAAAAAGATGCCTTTGTTATCAGAATGACGACTGTGAAACTAGATTACGTTTTCTTAAAGAAATGAAATTGAATTGTTTTATTAAAAACTGTTCTAGTTACTGCCCCGCAAGGTCGCTTTTTCGACATAAGCTACTTTCATTTTACTACAATAACGCCAAAATAATTTATTATGTAAAAACTAGCTGTGATCGCGACTTCGCCCGTGTTGATGTCGGAAATTATACCACGGAGACGAGCTACTGGGACAAAGTAGCCTATTAAATACTCTTTACAATATGAGCTATCTGCCAGTGAAAGTGCCTTCAAAATCGGTCGAGGCATTTCGGATATAAGCCGGCCAAATAATTCAAAAGTGTGTTTTTTTTTGTAAGTACCGTATACACTTTCAATTGCATTCACTAAAAAGCTGTTATTGTGACATTACAAACAGACAATTCAATTTTATTTGTATTAATGTATGTAAATGTATGTATGTAGTATGTATGTATAGAAGACAATACAGCGATCACTTATCCACCACGCAATGGGTGGACATAGCAATAATATTATCATTCTACACGATCTATCTGACGACGGAAGACATCAAAATCAATAGCATTGTCAGTAAAGACCATTAAATTCTTTACAGAAAAAGTATAGCTGACATAAATATTCTTCAAGCCTTTTTCAATTCCAAACCCGCAATAATTCCCAGTCGCTATTCCAACGCAGGAATATAAGGCACACTTTAAACCAGATCAACATAGGAATGCGGTAACATTGTCATAAAATCACGAGGATTTTCTAAGAAATTTCCTCTTGCGTAGTCTCTAGCGAGTTTTCAAGCGTGGTTCAGTGTTGCCCTCTATCAAAATACTGCGAAGCGTTGCTTAGGGGCAACTGAATCATGTTTATTTAGGTGGTACACCGCAGAACCCAAAATAACCTCTCCTCTAGACTTTTATATGACCCGCTTGTAAACTTAGAAAAGGCTAGAATTGAGGTTTTTTTCTCGTAATATTTTTTCTTCAGTAAGACCCAGGTGTCCCGTTTTTTTGCGAGAAGAATTCTGTCCAATTTTCTTAGAGGATTAATGAAAATTGGATTAAGAAGAGGTATTGGAAACGTGATCTTTTGAGGTGTGCCTCTTCGAGGGTTGTATCTGCAGCGTTATCTTTTAACCTTATTTTTGGGTATTACGTTATCAGTGTTAGAGCGTTTTATGGCTATCATCATGCAGAAAATACTTTCTAGTTTCGTAAAAATAAAAGACAACGATGGAGTTTGTAAATTTTGTCACACTGTTGATAATTCACTAGTATTTACCATGTTTTATGGGGTACAAGCTTTAGCCCGTGGCCTCGCCTGCCTGATTGACAGAAATTATCTACCAAGTTATAAAAGTATCCTATGTTATGACATAGGATAGTTTTTATTTCATAAACCAGGTCATGGGGTATTCGTATACCTTCATACAATTCCGTTGAGCCGTTAAGGCATGAAAAGGTAACACTCTATTTATTTCCAATTCTTTAAATAGCTTGAAAAAAGGTACACAAGACTTTCAACATGACATGTTTATTTTAAAATCATCCCCTATTTTACCCCTGCGGGGGATAATTTAAAATAGACGCTGATCTTACCAATGATTTACCTAAATTTTTACTAAACGACTTCAAAAAAGGAGGAGGTTCTATGTTCGACTGTAAGTATTCTTTTTTCTTTTTAATGTATGTTCACCGATTTCTGCTCCATTTGTGGATCGATTGTCAAAATTCTTTTTTATTTAAAAGAGTATACTCCTGAGGTGGTCCCATTGGCACCAAGTCAGGATCTGATTATGGAATCCCAGGAAAATCGAGGGCAACCCTCAAATGTTATAGGTAATAACAATTTATTTCATATATTTTCTAAAGCTATTGAGATTTTTGCGTATGGTCATCATCATCTATCACGCTATTTTTGATTTACATAAACGATCTGTGTAATCTAAACCTAGATCACGGCCAAATTGTTTCATATGCTGACGACACTGCCCTTCTATTTTCCGCTGACTTAGAAAACAATGTCTTCAAGCTTGCGCAACACGGATTCAATGTTGTTAATAAATGGCTTCAAAATAATTCACTAACACTAAATTCAGACAAGACAAATTACATTAAGTTTTCGATGCGCAAACAAACATCAACTGGCCCTACCTCGACATTATATGCTCATTATTGCGCGATTCCTACAGATAACCAATGTGTTTGTCCTAAAATTAAAATGGTAAAAACAACAAAATACCTTGGTATTATAATGGATGAAACACTTTCATTCAAACAACATATAGAAGCTTGAAGTTGATATTTGTTTTTAAAAAGATACCGCTATATTGCTGATCAAAAAAATGTTAGACAAGTTTACTTTGCTCTATGTCAATCGATATTAACATATGGTATTACCACATGGGGTGGTGCAGGTAAAACACTGTTACTAACCACCGAAAGAGCTCAGAGGGCAATTCTCAAAGTGTCTACATCCCGCCCTTTCCTTTTCCCTACTATCCTACTATACAAATCTTGTGAAGTTTTAACAGTTCGACAACTTTTTGTAATGGGCATTGTATTAAAACAACACACATACTGAGTATACTATTAAAAGACGTAAAGATTTCGTCTGTCCACAAAATATAACTAAACATGCTTTTATATCCAAATTTTATCTGTACCTCGGTTCTCTCCTCTATAATAGACTTAACTCGAAAGCAAACATTTATTCCCTGAACTACACAAATTGTAAGAGAACTCTCAATGATGCTCTCCAAAGTATGTCTTACGAAGAAACAGAGAATTTACTGTGTTAAAGTAAATATGGGTGAATATTTATGAAAAGTATTTGTCAAATTTTGAAACTAAGTTAAGCTACTCAACATTTATAAAATTGTTTGTCTATTTTCAGCTTGTGATTATTCATTACATTTTTAAGACTATTTTAGCTCTTTTTGCCTGAAATACAGGATTACCTAGTTCAGGCACGTAATTCTTAGAAATAATATTTATTATATTTTAGCAAAACTGTACATATTTTTAAGCCTTGTAATTTTTGAATAAATATATTATTATGAAATATATCTCATGACGCTGAGCTGATGAAGGAAGGTACAATCTTTTTTTTTTATATATGCCCGGGCATAACTCCGTCATGTATAGACGGATTTACATAATTCTTTTTTTGTTCGCAAAGTGTTTATACCGAAATGGTCCCATTTAAATTTCATATAGATCTAATGATGCGTTTCGCAAACAGACAACGGAACTCTTAAAAAAAATTACAGAAAATCAACCGCGATTGCTGCTATCGCATAAATATGCATTGTTTTGACCTCAAGGATAATGACATTTCGAATTGGTGTGGAGTAGGTACTATAACTAAAAAGAGAATAATAAAAACTTTTTCAAAAAAATGTCGGTGACTTTGGATATGTATTTTAATATTTTGTCAACGCCTTCTGAAATTAAAGTAATTTTTCACTTTGTAGTGTTTTTCCGGAAGTCGGTTCTTTTTTGGTAAAAGTTTTTTTTTTCATTTCACTAACTTAAGAAATGCTGGGTATATTCCACACAAATTTTCATCTCCTACATCACCCAATTTAGGATTCTTTTTGAGACAAAAAAAGGCTATGCACTTCCCCAGGATGTTATTTGTCTCCTTGGCAAATTGTATAGAAATCTGTTTCGTGGTTTTGGGGCATGATGCTTATAGACAGACGGACAAAATTACTTTCAAATTTATAGTATACTAGCTTTTGCTAGCAGCTTTGGCCCCGTGGAAGTCGGAAATTATCCCCCGGGAACGTACTACCGGGATAAAGAGTATCCTATGTGTTAATCTAGGTTAAAATCTATCTGTAGGTATGCCAAATTTCATCCAAATTCGTTCAGCCGTTTTTGCGTGAAAGAGTAACAAACATCCATACATACAAACTTTCGCGTTTATAATATTAGTAAGGATTACAACCGATGGATTTGGTTACTACGATTCTGAAAAACAATCAATCCGAATCCTACCTGGTAAGTTCATAACATCATCATCTTAACCAGCCTATTCCCACTGCTGGGACACAGGCTTACTCTCCGTGAGAGGGAGTGGGCCGTAATCCACCACGCGGGCCCAGTGCCGGTTGGTTTACCTGTTAAGTTAAGCTTTACCGTTGATAGCCCAAGTCATAACTCTAAGTTAGTCACCATCTGCCTAGTTTTTTCCCAACTTTGTTGGGGTCAGCTTCCAGTATAACCGGTTGCAGCTGAATACAAGTATTTCACATGGAGCGACTGCCTATCTGACCTCCACAACCCAGTTACTGGGTAAGTTAGTAAGTCGCTAGTTTTATAACTCTGTTGCCTTCGTATTGCTAAACCATTCTTACTTATACATAATACCGAGCAATTAGATACTATCAAGTTGCTATATCACCCCATTGACTGTCAATAATTGTATTATCGATTGAACTAATAGCTATCAAGTCAATCATGAGTTACATTGTTGTTGTCGTCAGAAATTCAACCGGTATATCTAATTAAACAGCTGCCAGTTAACACTTCAATTGATAGGAGACATCTTAAGATGCTGATTTAAAAAAGAAACGTTCGATTTTATGTTTTGTTTAAATGTCGTTTACATTTTGGCATATTATTTAGCGTTCTATGCTTGGCATAACGCTAATAGACCAATCAAGTGGAGTTGAGCAGGACACCTGGCATGGCCTAGTGATGGCAAGTAGAGTAAGGCTGCAACCGAGTGGCGTCCACGGACTCCAAGATGAGGTATCGGTCGTTCGGCGGCGACATGGGTGGACGACATGGTTGCCAACGCGGGCAAAGCTTGTGTGTACCTGGCACAGGAGCTCGGGGACTGGTACAAGAAAAGAGAGTAACAGTGGGTGAAGCCGGGCTGTGGTTGTCGATGATGATACGTCATCTTGCCATTGGTCACTTTGCTTAGCGGCAATTTGTCCAGTTTTAAATATGATAGGTACTGTATGAATACGTATATTACACAAGCTAATAATAAGATCGATTAGACGTTGTAGTATAGAACAATGTGAAATTAGTTAATTTCGTCGAATTGCAATATTCGTCATGTTCTATTTTCGTTATTGATTTATTAAAATTTTGCTGATTCACTCTTCTAGAAACTTCCCACAACTATGAAGGTTGAAACTGTCAAAACAATTAGGAGTAAGTTCACCGTGATATAATTATGGGGCTAGAACAACTAGGATCTGAACTTCGCTCGGGAATTCCTTGCCTTGTGTTCTAAGTTTACATAGTTATCAGTATGTACGGAAACTTAGAGAATTATCAAGACGTTTTAACAGTTTCCATAGTAACCACTGTACAGGCTATTAATCTGACATCTTACCTTGACTTCTTATGTTGAAGTATAAGTCTATAGTTTCTAACTTCAACGTGATCTTCCATTCGACTCAGATTTCCTTGTCCCTTTGTTTGGTCCCGGAAATTGGAATCGACCTTATTTTAGCGCATCCTTGCGCGTTTGACAATGCATGCGTTAAGGAAGGGACCCACGTCAACCTTCTTTCATGTTTTCCATGAGCTTTCGCTCTTTCTTACATAATTATAAAATGCTCTCTGTGTCTGTACAACCATCTGCGTTTGTCTAGCGATTTTTATTAGCTTATATATAGTAAATTTAAGTTTATAGTAAGTAGGTATTATAGTTCCCAAACGAGCTGAACTGCTGCTGCTGAGATTTACTACTAATAAAAAATAAAACATTTATTTCAGGCAAGTTTTTACACATGCACTCATAGTATTAGAAAAGATATTAAAAAAAAAAAAAAAAAATTAAATAGATATTAAATAACTAGATATTAAATGAAATTATTATTATTATATTTTTTTTTTTTTTTTTTTTTTTTTTTTTTTTTTTTTTTTTTTTTTTTTTTTTTTTTTTAAGGACTAAATCATTTAATCTGGATAATTAAAACTACGATATACAAAATAAATACAAAAAACCAAAAGGACACTTAGGCGTCGAAGTATTCCTCCGCATCGCTGTCATCAGGAAACGTGCCCAGAAGACTGGCAGCATTGCCACGTTGAATGGCAATGCTAATTCTTTGGCCAAAGAACGACCCAGCCCTCTGGTCACGTGAAGTGTCGACCAGCCGGCGAGAAATTTCCTTAAAGAGGAGACGTGCACTCGGGCCCCATGACCCGAGCGTTTCGACCCCAAACGGCTCAAAACTGTAGTTACTCATAAGGTTACAGTATTTACGCCGCTTGAGGGTCTCAGCAACAGCAGCAGCGGCGCCAGCACAGCCCGCCGTGCTAGGAACATGTGATGGCGCAAGGGTGTCGACACATGTTGCGTCCCACACCAGAGGTCTTCCCAGCTTCCAAGGCAATAACGTCATGCCGTCTGGTCTCTTCCCATCGTCACGTACCAAGCCGTTTGGTTCTAATACAGCTGGTACGCCGGCGGTGACAAGGGCTCGACGAATAATATCGTTGATGCTGGCGTGGCGTGCTATGCGACCTGCGCTCCTGCAGCAGGACAGGCCATGGTGCCCGAGACCGTCGACAGCTTCACCGCAGTGACACCGATGCGGAGCAACACAAGGTGCGCCCAAGCGGAGACACGTAGCAAGCCGAAACGATGAGTCATCCATCATAGTGCCTACGGTGGATGACGGGAGCGCCTGAAGCCACAAGCCTGACTCCCATTCTCCCACAGCCAGCAGACGGGCACGCTCAACAGTATTAGGTGACGTATTTAACAGAGTATTCCGTATAATACTGCAGAGCGGCACGTCCCACCGTCTCTGGGAGGATGGGTTGTCAGGTAAAACCGTATTGGGACAAGCCATTTTCCAAGCGTTCAAAGCATCGGTCAAACACGGTACTTCAAAATCAACCAGTGAGGAAGATAAAATATTCCTGGTTAATTTATCTGTACTGTGGACCGAGGAGAGGAAGGCCGGTAAACTTATACTTGAAATTTTGCGGACGCCGAGACCACCCAGGCGAATGGGAAGTGTGGCTTGCTGCCACGCTCGGTCGTCCAGGGCCACATTTAGGATTGAAGTTAGTGTATTTCTAATAATTTGGTCTACTTTTTCTAAAAGTTGTGGATGCTTCCAAAGATGGGAGGAGCGAAGGCTATATGTAAATTTTGGTCCAAAGCAACAGTATCGAATGAGCGTGAAGGCCGAATGAATATTAATTTTGAAAAGTCGTTCCGAGACATCATTGAAATTTTTAATTTTCTCCTCAATAAAAGTTGGAAAGGATTCGTCGAAAATTGGGGACCCTAAGAGGTGAAGAGAGTTTCTTTCCGTAATTTTGATGTCTGGTGCTATTGTACAGAATTTTGCTATGGTGGTCTGTCTGTCAGTAGTATGGGGAAGATAAATTTCACATTTTGAATGGTTAAGGTCTAGGCCAATGGAATTGAATTTTTCTTTTAAAAAAGATAAATCTTTTAAGACTGTGGCTACATCACCTCCTAGGGTTCCGTCATCCAAATACCATACGTTGAATTTAGAATTTAGCTGTCGAATAATTGGATTTATTGCCAAACTAAAAATGACTGGCCCAAGAGGGTCACCCTGTTGACATCCAACGGCCGATTCCAAAAGGTTATCTTTATATAGCAATTTAGTAGGGTGCCTGTAACATTGGTAAAGAAAACTGTAAATTTTGGGTACTTCTTTTTGAACTTCCGTCAACAAGGTGTCCCTGTTTACGGAATTAAAAGCATTCTTAATGTCAACCTTAAGGATGACCTCACCTTTATTGCTATTGAGGTAAGTTGATAATGCGTGTACCGCAGCCTCACAGCCCCCTTTAGATCCGAAGCCGAGCTGTAGGGGCTGGAATTTGCTGGCCAGTGTTTCGCTGTAAAAAGCACAGCAAATTTTGGCTGCGATACGACGGTAAGTGGACCCTACGGCAATGGGACGAATGCCGCCATCCTTCTTGCGCAGGGCACATAAATTGGCTCCATACAATATATCGATGACGGCTTCGTTCACATTGCCGGAGAGCATAAGATTGATGAGGGCCGTCAGCTCCTTCAAAAGGGACTCACCAGCCTCCCCGGCGCCTGAACACATTAAGTCTTTCAGGTGTTGAGGTGTCAGGCCGTCGAGGCCGCCGGCGGAGCCACTTCGAAAGGAGCTCACGGCCGCACTAACTTGTTGAGCTGTAATTATAAGTGAATTGGTTTGAGGATCGGGTGGGTCAGGGAAGGAGAGGTCATCTGCCGGGGTGGGGTGTTTGCTCTCCAGAGCTGCAAGTGTCTCTGAAGAGTACGGCGCAACCACATCGCTGCTAAAGATGATCCTAGCCGCACCCTTGATATCACCCTCGCCTAGTTTAGACTCCACATGGTGCAATAAACCTCTATATGGGAGGTGCGCTGTTAATTTAGGGTCGAAACTTTGGGTCGAAATGTTACAATTATCTTTGATTTGAGCTGTTAAGGTTTTTTTATTTGCCAAATGTTTTTGCACATGTAGAATTCTAAATGGGAAGGTGAGTAATGCCTCCCAAGCACTTTTAGAGTTCTCTCGGGCGGCGAGGCGGATACAGCGCGCTAAACTTAAAGCTACGCATGGTCTCGCGCCGCGAGGAACTCTCTTTAGAATTGGTGTTGACGTTTTTAATTTCGCAAGTAAATTCCAAAAGGGTTGAGCAGGTGAATCAGGTGTTTGAAAGATGGGTATTGTCGGGCATGATGAAGGCACATTGTGGGGTTTGTGTTTCTTTCCCAAATGTACTTTTAAACCTCGTTCACCTTTAAAAAAACGTGCTTGGGGACAATGAGGGCATCTCACTAGGCCATCCAACGATGTGGCAGGTTGACTGGCGCTTCGTACGGCGTCACTACTGTCGTCATTATTCAACATTCATAGAAAAACACTACTCACACGGTTTTTCCTTATAAATAACAAAAAATATAACTTTAAGTCTAAAATAATATTAAAATAACAAAAATGACATCCAAGACATTGACAGAACTTGACTGAGGCACGATGACAGCGGCGCAGTTTGGTGTTTTCGCAACGGTTTTAACAATGGGCGCAGTCACGCTGGCGGCCTGGGGCGCCGCTGTATGACGTTTTGGCGCAGCCCTGGCAACCGTTGCCGTGAGACAGCGTCGCGTCCAAACGTCAATTGAGTCTGTTTTGATGTTTAGCTAGTTTGATGAAAAATATTGTCCTTGTACGTTTTTCGTCTTATGTAGTGTAAGCCGTTTTAGCTTAGAAAAACGCTATCAGTGGTATAATAACTCACTCCGAGTGTTTTCGTATATGTTTCGGCTGTATATATCGGTAAAATATATTATTTATTATTTAAAAAGCACAGAGCAAACTTTGACATATGATGACGTTTTGACGTTTTTTTCTAGTATCAATTATTATATAAATTATTATTATAAATTCATTAGATTATAGTTTTAATATTTATATTATTGAAGAAGGGCTTCCTAATATGTAAACTCAACACATTCAAATAGCATGTTAGGTTTCACCTCCCAAGCCACAATGTTAAATAAGCAGTTAGCATGTAGGTACTCACGGCCTAATTCATGTGTATACAGAAATATTCTAAGTAGTCTCGATTTCAAATGGAATCCTTTATCATAAGCGGCTTAACTTCTATGAATATACTTATGATGTAAATACTTAATTAAATATAACCACAAATAAACATACTTAAATACACATAAATATAATAAAACAAATAAGACAAACAATGGGAAAACATTACCGTTGTGAAGATACTGCCAGCTTCTTTTCAATGTGCTCGCGAACTTTCGCTTTAAAGGATTCGGTTGATTGCCATCCTGATTTCCAAGGGGAGCGCATTCCACAGAGAGATAGACTGAACGAAGAAGGAAGAGCGAATAAAGTCTGTGCGGTGAGTGGGACATTGAAGAAGGCGAATATTAGAAGAACGAAGATTTTTGCTGTGGTTGACACAAATATACTTAAAGTGAGCGGCTAGATAGCTAGGGGAAGTTGGAGAGTCAAGACAAGAAAACAAGGTGGTCAACGCCCTTTGCTCTCTGCACTGGTGAATGGGCAACCACTTTAGAAGCGACCGTTGCGCAGAGACATGGTCATATTTACGCAGATTGAACACGAATCGAATGCAGTAATTGAGAAGACGGTCAAGTTTGTCGAGGAGATCAGCAGGAGCAGGAGAAGGAGGAGGAGGAATTTCGCTTCCGTTTCGCCTTCGCTGCAGATTGTGCTCGAGTTTTAAAAGAAGCATGATGCAATACATTGTCAAGGAAAGTATTCAAATCCTATTCAAAACACTTGCAATATTTACCTTAGAACGTCTAAATCTTATCAATTCCGCATACCACAATTGCGTATTGCGTAACATGTGAATAGTATAACATCCATATTGGCACGACGCCATGCTGTCGACTATTCCGGGCGTCGACCTCTTTACGTGCGTTCAAAACAATGGGGTTTTATAACAATTGTGACATAATATCTCGTCATACCGGGTAAAAATAGGCCAGCCTGTTTTGAAGAAAAACTTAAGGTTTTATGGAACTGACGAAGCAGCATTCTTGCTAAAGATTTTTTAACTTACGGGACCACGAATCTCTATTGTTTTGGTTGCTGATTCTCTTGTCCACGCACTGAAACATGGCACCCGGCGTTTAATGGGACCGTTTTCTTTTTACCAACCTCCACGCTGGTGAAGCCGCGGCTTCGCTAGCGTGGAGTTGGAGAATTATCCTACGGGAACGTCCTACCGGGATAAAAAGTATCTTATGAATGTCCTAACCCAGGTCATGTCTAGACATGTGCTTTTTATTAAAGCTGTTCAGCCATTAAGGCGTGAAAAGTTAATAGACAGACAGACCAGACAGAGTTACTCCCGTATTTATAATATTAGAATGGAGTGAGGCTTGGGAAATAGACTGACACACAGGTAAGAAAAGATTCGGCGTTCTACAAAGCCGAACTTAAAAAAATCTCAATTTGCCATTTTAACGTAAATGTTTTGCTATCCTTCACAAATCAGTACAGCAAGAAAGAGACCAACGATGTTAAGAACTGACAAATTAATTTACATTTTAAACCTCAGCGTGTTTACTGGCGGCTTATTTTGAGCTGCCGTCTAAACTTGTTGTGAAGTTTTAATTCAACCGATTTGACAGCTCTAATTTGTAAAGGGTGGCAATATTTTTGGTTTGGTTGCTGTCTTCCAAATAGGAACAATTTTGCTCAAACCTGTTCATAACAGCGATTTTGAGTAGCCGTCTGTTTTTTGTCTAAAATATTTATTGTAGACCACAGGATTAAAAAAAAAACACAATCTATACATATAATAAAATTGTAACAGGCCGATGTCAGTACATTAAAGATATTGAAGAAAAAATAGTATGGGGGGTCTTTATTAGAGCAACAGAAGCCAAAACAACGGTTTTTAGAATTTTTGTCTGTCTGTATGTTTGTTACCGCATCACGCAAAAACCACTGCATGGAATTGAATGCAGTTTTCAATGATGTATTTCGAGAGGTCTAACTTAAAAAATAGGCTATAATTATATTATCAAAAAAAAAAAATGATTATCTACTTGATTCTAAAGTCCACGCGTATGAAGTCGCGGGCAAAAGCTAGTTATAAATAAAAAGTTATTACGAAAAGAAAAAACAATACGTATTAATATAATAGTTTGTGGGTTAGAGTGTTATGTGATAGAGCAACAGTCATTTATTACTGTTCGTAAGTCAATCCAAGCAATATGTAACTTCCTGTATTTAATTTTTTTATTGATCCAATAAATCAGACGAGCACTCGTAAAACATTACGCTTGAATGCGTGATTTGAATTATATTTATTTGTGAGTTGAGTTTCAAGCTGTATTTTTATTTATCTTTTTAGATCATGTATACATACAACGATAAAAAAAATACTGACTCGAAAAGAAATAAGCATTTTTATCCAACTATTTTCTTTCTTTGGTCTTTTTTTACCCGACGTACGGTAAAAATGCGGCTATTACTCTACCCTGAGAGATCTACATTGCTGTACTGTAACTCCTACTATTAGGTTTGCTAATCATTGGTACAATATAATATCTCACTGTATGTATGACACTTAAAAGAGCAATGTAGTATTAACAAATATATAGGTTGAAACATCTATTATATACTAAGTTACCATTTGCATTTCTGTGCTATAAAATAAAATAACTTCAAAAATCAAATAAATCAAAGCTTTTATCATCTTCTAATCAAAACGAATAAAATCCGACAAAAAACATAGGTGAAGTTCTATCTCAATCTTCCCATCCATTTTTATTTCGAAGTCCGTTCGTCCGTTTGATCTCCTACGTTGCTAATAACGTTTCTTTTGATGTTCTATTCGGGATCGTGGCCGCCATTTTGGCATTAATACAGCTGTTAATAACATGGTTAATCGTCTTGAAACGTTCCCGTTACATGAATTATGTATGTATGTTTGTCACGAATGGACTGTGAAAACGCTGGACTATTTAGAAATGGATATTTCTTTCGGGTGCCCTATAAAAGTTTTGGTTGAAAGCTTGTGGATTTATGGATAGAGTGTTGGTGTTAATGTTCTTGTTGAGCTCAAATTGTATCCGTATGGTTTGGTGAGAGATGTAGCTTTGTGTTAGCTGGTAGATAAAGTTGTAAGAGAGTTAAATTCTCTAACTGTTGATTTCAATGTATATTTCATCAACAGCTTTTTTAAATGGGATAAGTATCTTTTCAGAAATAGTTAACTTTTTGTCATTATTGTCAAAAAGAAGACAAGAAGCTTGTCTAAAATTAAACCTAGCACTTAAAAATAACATTTCATACCTATAGTAACATTTTCGTCGTTAACTAAAAATAAATAATTGTTGTTCTATAGGAACACGCTGACCGCGTAGGTTAGGTATTGCACTTTTCTATGAAACAGCAGTTATTTTATTTTTTTGGTAACTGACGCTCGAACCTTGTTCTAAATTTATGATTAAAGTTTGCGCGTCAATATCCCTGCTATACTGTATAATTATACTTTCTCACAATTAAATAATCCTACCTTCGATATCTTACACATTATAATGAACAAAAACTCGGTAAGAACCACAGTCAATTTCGCCAGTATTATTAATTTCTTTGTTAAATTATTCTGTTTTATTTATCTTCCTTTTATCGCATATTCGAGCATTTTCCTCTCCATTGAACTTAATTAACGTTTCAGATTATTTTGCATTTATCGTAAAAATATCATATTATCTTCGTTTTGGGACGTTTTCATTGTTTTGGAATTTTAGGAGTTATTATTATGTTATGGAAAAATTGAAGTTCTACATTGATGTAATTGTTTGCGCGCTTATCCGTTAGTAATTTTTAATTGATTGTATAAAATTCATTAATAAATAACAAAGTTACTAGTAGGCCAACAACATGCCTAAAACTAACAATGTATTATGCTCCTACAGTGCAATTTGTCAATGTTAATCCCTGATACACATCGATGCATAGATAACGCTTTAATGTAGTGTTTAAATTATGGAAATCATAATCATATTTAGGATTTAGCGAGTATTAAATTAATTGCAAATTTTTACTGCTGAAAAAGGTAAACAATTATGGCTTCAATCACCAAGCTTGAAGTGATTGTGATCACGCTGGGATAATCCGTTTTTCGATGTTTATGGAACGTCCGAATGTAAATGGCTTACTACTCTTCGTCTGACTTCACGAAATGAAGGTAATTACGAATGTATGAAGGTATATTATTCTCTTTCCCTACGAAAACATAAAGTTCCTAATTTTCTCATTCATCTCTCGTGGTCGAGTTTTGCAAATAAACTCTGTTGCGGAGCTAAAAATAGTATCTGTTACAATATTACGTCAAACTGTTAAATATAGCTGTAAGTTCGACACGTCTCGTCTGGGTTCCTTGATAAAACGCTGATTGAAGTTCAATGGAACTTCTTTCTAAATAACTATTTTCTAAGTCTCCAAAACTACCAACCTAAATATTGGGATGAATAAGTAAGAAGGTGGATAAAGCTGGTTAGGAGTAGTTCGTTTTTCTGATTGAGTTACTACTTCTCTACAGTATTTCGTAGGAATATCGAAGGTACAGCTTTTTGGATTGATAAATAACAAATATTCGATTTATCCAAATCGATAGCTCGATTGGCTTTTGTGCGAAGGGACGAGTTCGGTTCGCAAGCACAAAAAACAAGAAATCTGTTTGTATAATTATTTGAGATTTGTGTCAGTGAAGCGATGGACATCGATTTTTTTAACCTGTAGAGGTGAAGAGTTAAGGATTCCACTTGCTCTTCCAACTTTGTATTTAGCCATGCATCTGTTTGTTTTGTGAAACACATAATTACCTAAACACGTGAATATGTTAATAGTATCGTACCATGCCAAAATATGGACCGATGTCACATATTGGCAGTAAACTAAAATAAAGTATAACTTACTATCTTGGGTAAGCTGTAAAAGTTGTCCTGCAGGTAACGGTGAAAGCGGTTCTCCTGAAACAATTTCAGTCTACTTTTAGTATCATTCTGCATCAAGCTTAAATGGTTTTATGATAAGTGACTCTCATAATCAAAATTGTAGTAAGTGGGTTTACAGTTATTACATAAACAAATGAAATTTTACGTCTGGCACTAGATTAAAGACTAGTTTCTGCATATCTAAGAGTTTTGACGTGCGTTAAAGAACATTTAGATCGCGCTTTATACAAGGTCCTGAAAGTAGTTTGGTCATAATTGACTACTGAATCGATTTTAGTATTTTTTTTATATAATATGTATTACATTATAACCTACTTATTTGTACCGTTGGCTAAACCCGATCGACAAAGATAAAATATATCGACACATTATCATCGATACCGTCTCCCATATCACTTACTGCTTTATGACTGACAAAGGCGTTGCGACTCCATGACTTTTTTTTTTACGTTCGCCTGAAATGTAGGTAGATTCATATCAAATCACACTCAGTACACGAAGCGCGAAATAATGGACTTGAACTTATACGACAAACTGTGATTTAATTTACACCCTCACAGTGTACCACAGAGAGAGGGGTACGCAGAGGTGTACCTACCTCTGGCTACCGCACCGCGGCATTAATTACGTTAAATTGACATATAAACAACAGTCATCGTATAAGCAACAGTCTTCGTTCCACAGCCTTGGACCTACGAAATTCCAGGATTTAATGGCGGTGTTGCAGCTTTTGTAGCACTATCTAGGAATCTTTACAAGGTGGCAGGAACTTCAACGCACAATCCGTTACCATGGATTCAAGTACATGATTCTAAACAACCCAAAAAAAATTGTTGTTCCATACATTTTGACCACGTTTGTACTTTTCTGTGAAACAGCAGATTTTCTTTATGATAACCGACGAAAAATTTCTACGCTTGGCGTTCTGGAATCATATGCTGAAATGATGGTTACTGTTTGTGCATCGATTTTCCAGACACCCTATATGTACCCAAGATCTAGGTTATTCCAGAGGTAAATACCTATGTAATAACTAGATAGGGACGGTGGCCAATGTCTGCGGCGCTTAATTTCTGTCTAATACCGTCGGTGAAACCCGGATGCACGATTACTAGATCATAATATTATGTGACAGGCTTATTAATTTATGAGCCTAACCGCTAGGCCACGCATGTCGCCGCAACACGCTACTAGGGGATGCATAACGCCTCCAATGGATATGGTTAGGCAATAGAATGCTGTGTGTTCCGTCTTTTGCTGCAAATAATGGCGGCCATCTTGGATTAAATAGGGTTTTACATTAATGAAAAGCCGGCTAAGTTGGGATGACTTTATTCTAAAATCAAACTGACATTTTTTGTGGTAAAACTTGTTTTCCCATACTAGTTCTCCAACTGCAAATTTGTTTTTTTTTTGTAATAAAAATAAATGATTGATTTTTGGATCTTTTTTCTTAACTTGTGCTGTGAAACATTGCTTCTTACCAAATTTCATTATTCTAGTTCAACAGGATGTAGGTAGTTAAGTAGGAAATAGGTTTTGATTTATTTGCGAGTATCGTAATGTGTTGCATAAATGTACCTATTTTGGTAGCGTTGACTTAGAAGCTTGATTTTTTTAGAGCTTCAAGAGACCTTGGACCTTCATATATTTGCCTTAAATTTCAATTTGATACCAACACGCGTTCCTGAGAAAAAGGGGTTTGACAATTAAGTAATACTATAAGGATTCCGTTTATCTATTTGAAAGAAAGAAAAAGAAAGAAAGAAAATACATTTATTTAGCACAGACTAAAAAGGGCACACAATATACAGCAAAATAATTAAATTAAACAAACCAACAAAAAGTGTTAAGTGCGTCAAAGTGTGCCTCATGGCTGCGCTAAAAAGGCCCAGTTCAGCATAAATGCCAGGCAACTAGTGCCTGACGCTGGTTTTCAACTGGACCTGACGTGTGAGGTGACGGATGTAAATCAGCTTTAATTCCAATACTGCAACGTGACGTGTGTATGAATACTTAAATAAAATAAATTTGTGTCAGATAAAATAAATAAAAATAGTAACGAGTAGTACTTATATAGCCAGAATGTTGATATTTATATATCGTTTGTTAGCTACTAATTGAGTTTAGTAACTAGTATAAAATAATTATTTGTGTTAAATATTGAAAAATAAATATTAGAGTGTGATATTTAATAAAATATTTGAGATACAGAACCCTAAGCCAGACAATACTCTATCAAACATGATTACACAAATTACATTTATTTCTATTTAAACTCGTTTTAAAAGAGTAGGCCCTTCCAAAGATTACATTTTTTTTAAAAAAGGTAACGTCAAGGTATCTTTTAATAATGTTTTTACCTATTCTGTTAAACGCAGCTAAAGTTAACATAGTGTTGAGAGGCCATCTAGCAAAAGCTGTAGGCTTCAGCTCCCGGCTTCAGTATCTAGACTTCGTCAAACGACTTCAAACGCTGTTGATGTTACGGGCTTTGACATAGCTTGAAAAGCTTGATGAATAGACTGTTTGCTTTGAATGTTTTATGTGTGTAGTTGAAAATAGTGCGGATATTTTGGCAAAGCGTAGGTACCGACGCGTGGAAGTGTTTGCTTGGATGTACGGACCATAGAGTTATGTAAGCGGGTAACTGAGGAATAGTTTTGTAAGATATCGAAAAGTAAACAAATACCTAAAACACCAAAGTACTTGTACTTTGGTGTTTTAGGTATTTGTTTACTTTTTATTTCTATATTTTAAGGCTGCAAAATCTACATAGTATTACGTTAACCTTTCTTACACCATAACGTCTTACAAAATGTAATTATTTATAACTTTAGCAACACATACCATAATCTGCTTAAAATGTTCCCACTGCTGGGACAAAAGCCTCTTCTCTGTGACAGGGAGTGGGCCGTAATCCACTACGCGAGCCTAGTGTGGGTTAGTGGATGTCACAAGGCTTAGAACTTTTGGTTCTCGGACATGTTGGTTTCCTCACGATGTTTTCCTTCAGCATTTTGAGAAAATAAAAGTCAAAATATTATGACTGTTAATATTCAGTCCACCCCATAACTCAAAACCAGCTTGAACATAGCAACGTATGTACAGCCAGTTCTTTCTAAAATTCAGCGCAGAATACGTGAAGGCGTCTAAGTTATGGCTATCCAGGGACTTTCCTGTGGGATTACTAGTTTATACGATTAGGTACCTACAGCTGCGTACATCTAATATTTATAAAGTTCAAATAGAGCAAATTTGGAAGCCTAATTTCAGAGTAATTGGGGTCAATTTGTAGGGTTGAATTAATGTCCGAGTCCAATGTATATCTGAAATTTTAAGCTAGTACAGACCTACATCCTCCCAACTGTTGATGAAATGGCATTCTGCTGACAAATTATTCGATGTCTATGAATGTCTATTAGTTCTAAAAGAACACATTGGAAGATTATGAGACTTATTATTAAAATCTTCCGTCTGCAGTCTTTGCCAAATTATTATTATGGAAATTAAATTAATAATGTATGTAGCAGGAAAATCAAGAATGTCTAAATTGCCATGTTATCAAACAATTGCCGTACCCGAAATAAATACATAATAACGAACATTAAAAACATTTCGGACAATATTTTTATCAAAAATATTATTTCGTGCTTGGTTATGCCTTGATTTTTTGTTTCCTTCCTTTGCCGACCCCTGACCTAATAATTTAGTTATCACGAACGCGGAAGTGAGGCAAAGGTCACAGCATATTCAGCCTATTCGAAGAGCCCGCTCCTTACATAATGTATTGCTGACTCCCGACATAGACTAACTCTACAAAAAGTTAAATAAAAGCCAGGTTATATCTACACCTTAGCTCAAATCGTACAGGAATCAATTCTTCTCCACCTGATGCATTCTAGTTGCAGTTTAGTTCTTGCTGAGTACGAGATACAATTTTAGAGTATATACTGACAAAAGGAATACAATATTTATCATAAAATAATTAATGGGCGATTTATTAAGGTAATTTTACGGTATAATTTGATTACAATTAGCTTTAGCCAACTTCAAAGAGAGTCATAAAAGTCGTAACGGGTGGACGGGCCTTAACCTAGCGAGAAAAGCATTTAAATGTCATGGGTACTATGAGAGAAACGAATGGCGCTGCAGAGTGGGGAATAGAAAAATCTCGTATTTTAGAGATAAAACCTCGTGTGAAATGTTTGCAATGGTAGCCGTGTGTTATGATTTTATTATGGGTTTACTGCGGAAGGTGAAAAACAATATGGATGTTACATAAATGACAATATGAAAACATGTAAATAGGCATATTATATCATGTAAGCCTTAGTACAAGTAGGTAGTTACTGTAAACGAAATGTTTCGAAGTATAAAAGAGCAGCTAATAAACACCACTCCACTCCAGAATCTCATTTTCCTTTTGAGAAAATATAGAATGGTATGGAGGTACCGTTGAACAAAGTTTCCTTATACGCTCAAGGATGTACACTTCAATGATAACGAGCTCCCCAACAAGAGCGACGCAGTAAAACTAACAACCACTTGATCGCAATTTGACGATTAAGTCCTTCGGCTTTTCCAGTCAAAGTGAAAAGGAAAAACAGAACATTTTTCCATTATTTTTGTAAGAAGCAAAATTCCCTCAAAGCTCCCTCATAGTAAAAACAAACAGATTTTCATTTTCGCCCCTATCATTGTAATCCCTGGAACATTGGCCTTTAGCTTTCCTTTATAAGGAAAATTGTTTACAGAATATAATGCTGTAAGTAGAAACTGCGTAAATCTGTTTCCACAGTTTTTATTTTCAGTTATTATTTGAGACAAGATATCTGAGATGAATATTCAGAAGAAGAATATGTGTGTGTTATTCTTTTGGATCGAATACAAACGTTCATTGTTATTTATTGTATGGCTCGAACAGTTAACCGATTCCTTATATTTTATAAACAACTTCAAAAAAAAGGAGGTTATCAATTCGACATGTTAATATTTTTTTTTTTGTGTAATATAGACGGACATATATAGGAAATATATTTGAAAAATTTTTTTTTTGTTCGAAAGGAGTTTATTCCGAAATGGTCCCATATAAATTTCGTATAGATCTGATGATGAGTTTCGGAGACAGACAACGGAACTCTTCAAAAAATCACAGCAAATCAACCGCGATTGCTGCTATAGCATAAATATGCATTGTTTTGACCCCAAAGATGATGAAATTTCGAATTGGTGTGTACTGTAACAAAAAAAATAAACATTTTTCAAAAAAAGAAACAACCGACTTCCGGAAAAACACTACAAAGTGAAAAATAACTTTAATTTCGGAAGTCGGTGACAAAAAATATAAATTCCGAAATTAAAGTAATTTTTCACTTTGTAGTGTTTTTCCTGAAGTCGATTGTTTTTTTCGTTTTGAAAAAAGTATTTTTAAATAGATTTTTATAAAATTCATGATCCTGGTCAAGGTTCTAATAAGGCACTTAAGTTTAGCACTAGAATCACTGCAACACAATTTTTTGTTTCATATTTCGCTACAAACAAAAGGAACAGTGCATATTAAATACAGAGTCACTAGGTACCAAAAGTGGACAGATATCTCTTTGACGGACTTATCCCGGATATGTTTTTTTACATATCCGTCACTGAAACTCAGTCTCAGCGTGAAAATACCGCTCGTATGTGGAATCATTTTAAATATTCTTTTACAGCTACATCGTTATTTTAATGCACGACACGATAAAGATTTTTTAATGCATGGCCGGTGTGTGTATGTGCTTTGTTATATTTTACCACTGAAATGTAGAATGGAACTGAGAATGTGTTTTGTTTAAACGGCGTATTTTGATGGAAAATATTTCAGAGCTTACTTTACAAGGCTTTCAAAGATTGCTTTTAACATAATAATATATTAAATACACCTCCACCTGTTCATTCTTATTAGACTGTTTTTAAACGACTTCAAAAAGAAGGAGGTTATCAATTCGACATGTTTATATATATTTTTTATGCATGTTTGCGCATAACTCCGTCATATATAGACGGATTTGCAAAATTATTTTTTTGACCCCAAGGATGATGAAATTTCGAATTGTGTGGGGTAGGTACTATAACTAAAAAGTGAAAAATAAAAAAACTTTTTACAAAAAGAAAACAATCGAAAATTAAAATACATTTCCAAAGTTACCGACTTCCGAAATTAAAGTTATTTTTCACTTTGTAGTGTTTTTTGGAAGTCGGTTGTTTTTTTTTAAGTTTTTTTTTGTGAATTTGAATCCTGTTTTTTTTTATTATTATTACAGAAAGCTTACAGACTAATAACAAACTAAAAATCATTTGTAGGCAAGAAAATTTGCTAAATTACAAGCACAATTACATATACAATTTTCCTGCAACAGCCTCAGATCAGCGCATTTTTATGTAATTAATTTAAGAAATATTAATAGATTGGTAAGGATTAAGAGGGTGAATTTTCAGACATAATTTTGGAACGGACAGACCTATGATTTATACAAAATCGGTATAGTTTCAGATGACGAAGATAAGTTATATCAATCCAAAAAATACTGTCTCATAAGCTTTTTTCCCCAGAAACAGTGACATATTGGGCAGGCCCTCTTGGACATCAAAATTCCATCATGTGCTGCGATTTATTTGCTCTCCATGTACAGAATCGTATTCGCAGACCTTTTCGTCTGTCCAAGTCATTGCTATGCCGACAGAAAGGAAGATTATTTATCGTTATTGCGGGTATTTTCGTTCCTCCTTTTGCCTGTTTTTTATTCTTTGTATTCATCCATTGTTTGTCTGGGGATAATAAGTTTTCATCAGACCCACTAAGGCTAAGTGATAAGTTGCGTTTCCGATATTATTTGTACGAGAATATTTGCTTAGTTTGTTTAATAAATTATTTATGTAGATGATACATCGCTTTGTTTAGTGAAACTTAACTTTTGCTTGGACGAGTAGCTTTAGTTGCTACGATACCGTTATTTAAGGTTTTACCCAAGCTTAGAGATCGAACCGAGCTTGGTTTATTTACGAATTCTGGCTATTACTCCCAATTGCGAAGTCAGAAACAGTTTCCGAACAGAGCACGTTTATTCTAGAAGATATTGATATGGTTGGAGGTTTCTTTCGATCTTGAAATACAAAATTGTACTGTTGCAAAGGATTCTTACATTTGATTTTTGTGTGATAAATCATTTAAATTCTAAGACTAAGACTATCACATACGTGAGCTCTATAGCTTAATAAATACCCGTCTGCTACGTGATAAACGGGATTATCTTCACCGAATTTTAATCACACGGTTATCCAAACACGACCATAATGATTACACTATAAAACAACCCCTGTTCACCCCCTGGGCATACTCCAGTAGGTAGGTATCGAGTAAGCGATATCATTGCCCCAGGCCCAGGGGGGCTAGTATGGGATAGGTCGGGAGTTACAGCCTACGCCAAATTGTATAGCAATCGGTTAGAATTAATCTATGTTTTACCCTTGAGTATTTGGTAGCCTTGAATTATAGAGTTGTGTATCTCTACACAATAGGTGAGTTAATTATATGGGATGAACAGCTTTTTCTTGGACAATAATAAGCCAGACATTTTTGTAGTATGCGGTTAAGTCAAGTATGTACAACCAATTTTGCGAACAATTCAAGGAACCAAAAGGGTTAGTAAGCACTCAGTATGCTAATGAAAGGTTTACACAAGGTTTACTTTTCCATAAATAACATCACGCCTGTATTGTACAGAATTAAGTGTATCTAACTTAACAGACATCTGTGCTGCTAGGGAGTTTGTTGCGCCGCTTCTTCTTCCCAGATAAAGCACTAGAAAGTGGTGAAAGGTAGACGTTTTGGGGGACTGTACTTATGTTATTTTGAAGATCGAAAATTGCTGATTCTCAGCCCGCACACGCAATCTTCTAGCTTATAAGTTTTGCTCTATTTTGTAACTGATAAAATGTTTTCACAGAAGGCATACAGAAAATGCAAAAGTTTTCTCTAAAAAATCTAACACAAGATATTTCAATATTTAAACTAATTTCCTAGAAATCGGTCAGTGTGTGCAAATCACTTGGACTTTCACGAACTAATTCTTTGGCTTCAAGCTGGTTTGTTTACCGTATCTAAAAATAACCGTACTTACAGATATGTATATGTTACGGCTAATAGCCGAAGTGCGGCTACACCTAGTTTTAGCCGGCTATTAACTAGGTGCAGCTGGACTAGCGCTCGCCGGCCGCTGCCGCGGCATGGCTCGCTACGCTCGCTCGGCTCGCGCGCGTTTGGTCGCAATTCTATCCTAACCTAACCTAATCGGTCGGTAAGCAGTATGGTGCAGTTCACAATTTATCGAAGTAGGATACATCTAAGTTTAACCGGCTGCACCTAGTTATAGCCGGCTAAAACTAGGTGTAGCCGCACTTCGGCTATTAGCCGTAACATAAATATATGAACGTAGACACAACTTTGAGAAAGAAGCCGACAGGAGGATCCGGTTGGGATGGGCAGCGTTCGGAAAACTACGTCAAGTCTTTTCGTCGCCTATTCCGCAATGTTTGAAGACCAAGGTCTTCAACTAGTGCATCCTGCCCGTAATGACATACCTACGGTGCCGAAACGTGGACACTGACAGGTGGGGTAGTCCAGAAAAAGGTAGCTCAGAGCGGGCTATGCTCGGAGTTTCTTTGAAGGTTAAAATCAGGAATAAAATTATCCGGAAAAGAACCAGAGTCACCGACATGGCTTGCAGAGTAAGCAAGCTGAAGTTGTAGCAGGCTGGCCATGTTTGTCAAAGAAAGAAAAAGAAAGAAAAATTGTTTATTCAAAGGACCGATGGACGGTGGAGCAGATGAGTCCTGGAGTGGAGACAGCATATCGGCAAGCTAAGTGTGGGACGCCCCTCAGCTAGATGGGCCGACGACCTTAAAAAAGTGGCTGGGACAGACTGGATGCGGAAGGCGGAGCATAGAGTTTTGTGGCGCAGCCTGGGAGAAGCCTATGTCCAGCAGTGGGCTGCGATAGGCTGAGTTGATTAATTGATTGATATGAACGTAAACGAAACAAAGGGAGTATGTAAGGATCGTAGCTGGTGATGTTCTGTAATGTCTGCCTACTCATGGAAAGAAGACGTGAGTTCATGTATACATGAATGTACTAACTAAAATGAAATAATTACTGATTTTGATTCCGTAAAACACAATTCCGACTTTCATCCTGTTTTGGAATTCCGAAGGAAAATACGTCTCGACTCAATTCCTTGAGAATGCTCGCTTCGGGATACGACTTAAGTTATTAAAATTAAGGCACCTTTCCCATTATGTCGGAACAATTTATTTACCTTTGGTCAATTCATTTCTCGCTGCACGATATGTTTGATGACAATTAATAAATCAGTAGGACACTGTAAAATTATCGCGAACTATGTCTGACGTCGCTTATATGTTTGAACAACTCATCATTATCTGCTTAGCATTTCACAAGTATGATGGGGTCAGCCTCCTGTCTAACCGCATATGTAAACAGTTCTCGATTTAAATAAACAAGCAAAAAACTTTGAACCGGACGACTATCTATCGTCTAGACATTGGAAGAACCGTGCCTAAGATCTGTTTTATGACAAAGGTACATTTTGTTAAAGACAGAATCGAGTTGTACTTGATGTAAAGTACCTACTCTAATATACTCACGATTCACGAGCTTTACGAAGTTATGTATTACAAGCAAATTGGTGACAACGTTAGCGTACGTAAATAGATAAGGAATGTTTTCAGACGAGGCGGTTTTATTGTCTAACTAGGAAAGTTTATTTCTCAGTGCGATGAGTTTGCATTCACATTAAGAAGTAATATTGCAGCTCGTTGTGCCTTTGATAGTTTTTCTTTTCAAAGAAGTTTTGACACAGCGGGTTATATCAATCATATATAATTATATACAATATTATCAGGACATTTACAGACAGAAATAAAATATTGCGATATAATATTCGAAGACTGCAGCTGCAAGTAGTTTAGTTAGTGAGAGAACATAAGTCATATACTAAAATAATGTGACAAATACAACTAACACGTTGGGAACTCAGCAGCGGCGCTGCAATGATATAGCTAAATTATAACGGAGAGCAAGCAGCTAACCCTGTTGGAGTTATTACGTTATCTGTGCCCCAAGATTTCTAGCCAAGTAGGTACATAAGCTACTCACGGTCAGCGTCAAAGTCTGAACTATGAATATGTTATTGCCTTTGTCTTTAATCGTTTTGATTTTTTTATTACGGTAACAGGAGTGTAACTCTGATCTACACACTAAAAAAATAAATAATTGACATTAATTGATTATAAAAATACCTCAAAAAGCACCCCACGCTTTTTAATTGAATTAAATTATTTTCTCCTTTTTAGTTTGGTTTTTAAAGCGTGTTTTTTAGTTTTTTAAACTATTATTTATTTTCTATTTTTTAGTTCAGCTAACTACAAAAACGTGTTTTTTTTTTCCTTTTTATCATTTTTTTTTTAATTATTAAATTGTCATCGGTCCTCGATAAGTTTACAAAGTTTCAATGAAATCTGACCGTTTAAAGTGGGTCAAAATAGCGCTCTAAGGAGTCGGTTACATACAAACAAACATACAAGTGAATCTAATATAAAGCGGGTAAAAAATACGAGGGCTACTTGCGAAATTATATTAGATTCGAGCCTCTTGGCTAGTCATTTATTAATTAACAATAAATTGTATCTGAATTTACATAAATTAAATTACGAATTAATTTATACACAAAACAATACTAGACTAGGCTAGACAACTGGAAGACATACCTATTGAAAAGTATAAGGTTTTAACTTTAAAACCATCACCGCCGGAATAAACATATTTTTTTTACCGGAAGTCTGGAGTTTGAATGTTTAAAACGCGCGGCTGGAAATCTCCTTAGCTCTTAAATTCGGCACGTCACTTCACATTTACCTACATGTTACGTTCTCTCGAAACACAACGATCATCGCGCTCCCTCGTATTTTCTAAGAACAAGTTATTCCAGGAGCGAATGTGGAACAAATATTTGGTATATTATTACTCTAAGTATTGTCATCTTTTGTCGTACGTCCACTGATGTTGAGAGGAAAGTTAAGTTTGTTTCTACAATTGTTGGGAGTTTATATTTATTTATTTTATTTAATACTTCACGCACAGAAATGTACAGAGGCGGACTTAATGCCAAAGGCATTTTCTACCAGTCGACCTTTGGGTGATGCAGAGACAAACAGTGGTAGGTGCAATTACTCGTGTTTTGAATATTTATTCAAATATAAGTAAATAAAGGTACTAATATTATTATACTCATACATATGATATAAATACTTAATTAAATATAACCAAAAATAAACATATTTAAATACACATAAATATAATAAAACAAATAAGACAAACAATGGGAAAACATTATCGTTGTGAAGATACTGCCAGCTTCTTTTGAATGTGCTCGCGAACTTTCACTTTAAAGGACAACCGGTTGGTTGCCATCCTGATTTCCAAGGGGAGCGCATTCCACAGAGATATAGACTGAACGAAGAAGGAAGAGTGAATAAAGTCTGTACGGTGAGTGGGACATTGAAGAAGGCGATTGTTAGAAGAACGAAGATTTTTGTTGTGGTTGACACAAATGTACTGAAAGTGAGGGGCTAGATAGCTAGGGGAAGTTGGAGAGTCAAGAAAAGAAAACAAGGTGGTCAACGCCCTTTGCTCTCTGCGCTGGCGAATGGGCAACCACTTTAGAAGCGACCGTTGCGCAGAGACATGGTCATATTTACGCAGATTGAACACGAATCGAATGCAGTAATTGAGAAGACAGTCAAGTTTGTCGAGGAGATCAGCATTCAGATCGTAGTAGCAATAATGATAATAATAATTATATGATTGTTACGGAATTCCTTTTTTCTTTATCTATATTTTTATTTTATACATTTTCTGATCCCAATGAGTGCTAGGATGAAATGGTGTTTAAAAGCTCGGAGTATAAAACAGTACAGATACCGATGTTGTTACGACTTTCAACCTTGAAGTGGACACAATAAGGTAAAATAAGGCTTTCCGTTAATGAGGCGTAGTTAATTTTACTTGGTAGGCACTTTAACTTGAACTAATTAAACCCTTAATGCGGTCAAAGTTCGTTTGCGGCTAGCAACTATAGCTACTATAAATGATCGATGACGATAGAGTTACAGGTCAACATAAAGGGTCATGCCCTCTTAAAGACTAATCTCAACTGTTAATTGAATGTATTGTTCTCCATAATACAATTAAGCTGTCACATTAATCAAGGGGCTGACAGTAGGTACTTTTGTTTCTACCTATAATAACGACCCGTAAAGATTGTTAGGTACTCTTAATGTACCTACATCATCACCTAAGCCTTTTCCCATCCCCCCCAGTGGGTTCCCGCATTGTCGTTGCGGGGGGGCTCAGTAGCCGTGGTCCGCTCCCACGGTGAAGCGAAGAGGAACCCAAAGGTGGGGCCGCTCGTCAGGGCTTTGGTCTCCAAGCCGACGACGTAGCGGCCAAAAAGTAGGTTGCGGTGAGGTGCACCGCAACTGAGGCGGGCCGCGATGTCGAATGGGAGGCATCGCGGCTGAGGGTTACAGGCTGCGGCGGAGGAGGAGTGCCGGTACTTTTGAGTAGCGCTCTTCCCTTCCGTGGCCTGGACGGGGCCGCCACCGTTTGATGGCGGACGCGGCGGGGCCGCAGGGGAAGAGGAGTGTCGGTATAGCGTTGGCCGCTCTCCCTATCCCCTGCGGCCGAGAAGTGGTAGGCGGCGGGGCCACTGCGCTGACCCGTCGCAGGGGGCCAAGGGAGCCAAGGGTGCCAGGGTAGTCTGGGGCCCTTGTGCTACTTGGTTCCTGGGGTGGTCACGGCGTGCCATGTGTCCTGGTGCGCCGGACTGGTGGGGTCCGCAAGAGCCGATGCCTGCCAGGGGTGCGGGTTGTTCGAAAGAGATACCGTCGCCCCTGGCACACAGGCAACTGAGGGATCACGGGTGGGTTTTAGTCAGTAAAAGTCTGACACGCCCTTCTGCTCCACCCAGAGCGGGAGAAGTCATTGGATGATTTCCCACCCTGAAAAAAAAAAAAAAAAAGCCTTTTCCCATCTATGTTGGGGTCAACTATCAGTCTGACCGGATGCAGCTGAATACCAGTATTTTACATGAAGCGACTATCTATCTGACTGCCACAACCCAGTTACTGGGTTAGAAACCCCTTGATAAGACTGGTGGTCAGACTTTCGGGGTCCTGACAACCCGGCTGTCATTCGTGGATCTTCGTGGAGTTCAAAGATCCACGAATGACAGCCGGGACCAACGGCTTAACGTGCTTTTCGAGGCACGGGGGTCTTGGTATGTAAAGATGGTCCCCATCCACGGACCAACCGCGGCAAGCGTAGCTTGACCTGATCGATAGACCCAACCAGCTGTTGTTACTTACCCACAAGTTTCTCTTTACGAACTCAAAAACGCAAAGCACGATTAGTTGGTAGGGCTTGTCTGGGCTTCTCTTCTCTACTTACCCCATACCAAGGAAAAGCGTGAATCTTCATAAAATATCCAAAACTTCCTGCTTCATACTTTGCTAACCTCGAAACGGTAGAATACGCAACATTTTTTTTCACTCTAAATGAAATTGGACACTTACGGCGCTCGTAAAAAAACCAAATAAACAGAAGTAGGTACTGAGAATTTTTCTTGAACTTTTCTTTAGATACCCGTTTATATCGGTAGATATCTGTGAGAATACCAAGAAGTGTGCGATAGGTTTTTATTATTTTGCCGATGTCAATGTCGAATGAACATATTCAGGGTCAAAAAAATGGGCTAACTGACTAGATAGCTAACCTGAGGACCAAAAAACCTCCACGTTCTTAAAATACAAATGAAACGGATGTAATACATACTAATAACCAAATATCTCCTGCAGACATAGTATAAGAAAACAAAACAAAACACGGTGACAAAAGAAAGAAATATAGTGTATCAGATGTTTAACAGGCGCACAAATTGCGATCATTTCTCACTTCTTAAAGAAAAGACCGGTCACGTCGGAAGATAGGGAAACAAAATACACGCTACCTTAAGAAGTTTTTGTTCAGTTTCTCGAAACTTATTGTTTATAGACCTGGTCCTTCGCGGCGCGGTCCTATTTCCTTTACTGTTTTCCCTTTGAAGCCCTCTTTTGCGCAGTAAGTTGGGTAAATTTACTTTCTGTTGAATGTTTTCTCGGAACTGTGCAGTTTTTTACCGACTTAAAAAAAAGAGAAGGCTCTCAATTCGGTTGGGTTTGTTTTAATGTTTGTTACCCCAGAACTCTGTTGCCAAAATTCTTCTTAGGTTTGAAAGGGAATACTTACCAAAATATAAATTCGGGCAAGTACCTACTGATTAATAGTTTTTGAATTAATGTTGATGATATTATAGTAATTTCCTGACACTGTTATTTTCCTAGCAAATGAAGGTATACGAATATGTGTGAGGTAGGTTAGGTTATCACAATTAAAATGTGAAAAATAAAAATTTTGTTATAATATAATTTAATTTCGGAAGTCAGGGTTCCGAAATTAAAGTTATTTGTCACTTTGTAATGTTTTTTTTTGGAAGTCGGTCGGTTGTCTGTTGGTTGTCGAAACGACATTTTTAATGTATTTGAATTCCAAATTTTTGACAAGTGGCGTTTTTTTTTTTTGATGTTGGGTAATCATCAAATAACTTCTCCCGCTCAGAGTTGAGCGGGAGGGTGTGTCGGACTTTAACTGACTAAAACCCACCCGTGTTCCTTCACTTGCCTGTGTGCCGTGGCCCGCGGTATCTCTTTCGAACAACCCGCAACCCTGGCAGGCATCGGCCCTAGTGGACCCCACCAATTGGTGCTGACATCTCTTTGAGGCGCGCGTGAAACACAACGTGCCGTCGACCCGGCCCTGGTCCTTATCGGACAGCGAACTACCCATTGCTCGCCATCTGCAAGCCCGCACCTACGCACATACGTCAATATTCCACATTTACGCGGCCAAAATTGAATTTTAAAAACTTACGGTAAACACATAAAATAGCACATGCAGAGCGAGAAGACAGTTCCGAGAATCCTAACTGAGCCCCACCACCTACCTACGAAACACCCCGACAGCTTTAAGGTAGTCGGTACTTGACCGTCAACCCGTGCGCTCGTTTTTGCTGCTTAAAGTTACAAACACAACAAAAGTGACAACATTAATAAAAAAAAATCTGTGTCAGTTTTTGAAGTGAAAGTGATGGATTCCAATAACACAGCTATGGATCTTTATTTTTATTATTATTTACTTACCCAAAATGCTCAATTCGAATCATTTGGGGGTTTCAAACACATGGGTTGTTTTAGACAAATTTCGAAGTAATTTTGAACTTCAAAGGTCAATTTGTTGTATTTCTCGATGAGATACGATCATCATTCTTTTTTTATTTGAAACTACAATCCTTTGACTAAAATAAAATACAAAAACCAGCTGCGGAAGACTGCAGATGACAAAACGGGGGCCCTTTTTAATCATTAAGATTTTATATGAAAATATAACCATTTTTTTATTAGTTAAGTAATCTTAGCTTTTCGTTGTTTTAGATACTTCAAGCACATCAGGTGTGAAAATTGTTACTCGGAAATACCTTTATCAGATTATGAAAGATGAAAATTTACCGAATTTCGATGCAAAAGTGAATTATTTAGAAAGTCATTTATTATTAAACTAGGGCAATACAGATGAGGACATAAAAGACATAAAACAAAGATTTTCTTTATTTAAATCAGTGTTAAAAGACAAATGGGCCAAATGCCACAGAAAGGAAGAGGTTTTCTTGAAAAACAATGAGTCTTGGTTAAATGGAACATTTCAACTACCCATAAAATCATTGAATCGGCCGGGAATATTGACACATGGTGCCATTATAATAGAAAATGTTTTGCTGCCAATAGGTCAGCTTTCCGAAGAAGCCGCAGAGGTCCGGAATAAACACTTCCGTGTATGTCGCGGAAATTTCGCCAGGAAATTTTCCAGGGAAAATTGTAATATTGATGTGTACCATAGATTACTACTGAGTTCGGATCCACTTATTAGCAGCCTGAGGCCCAAGAAGAGATCAATCCCCAAAACATTTTACCCGGAAACAATAAACATGTTAATGCCAGAATATCCCGACGAACCAGACTCTGATAGCGAACAGCAAGATGAATCCATTACGTTATAATATTTTATTTTTGTGTAAAATTCTTCTGTTGTATTAATTTGTTTGTAATATTGTACAAATTTTGTTTTATTTTGTGTGTATTTCTTTGGATTGAATAAATAATTATGTGAAATAATGATTTTTTTACCTTAATTTATGATTTTTTACCTTAATTTACAAAAAAACTTAACTAAATAAAAAAAAATACTCTTAAGAGATATTTAATATCATGCAGACGTGATAAAAGTAAACAAATAATTTTGGCCGCGTAAATGTAGAATATTGACGTATGTGCTACGGTGGCCGGGAGTCCGCTATGGACTCCCGCTGCTTGCTTACAAATGTATGAACGTAAACGAAGCACAATAAGTTCGTAAGGATCGTAGCAGGTGGCCTTTTGTAGTTTCTGCCTACCCCCATGGAAAGAAGAGTTTATGTATTGTTAAGAACGTTCATCCCGCGCGGTTCGGCAACGTCGAATTCCTAGAGGTTTTTCTTAATTAATTTATTAAATATTAATCAAAGCACTATTTCTTTCAGCGAAGCACTAGGTCGTTGGTATTTATATTTATTTTTTAAATTTACTCTTAAATAAAAACATTTTATCGTAATAACTACTGCAAATAGAAAATAAGTGGCAATTTTGTCGATTTTTATGTGTAATAACCTCCTCCTTTTTGAAGTCGGTTAAAAACCTAAATAACTATAAAAAAATATCAACAACTCATAGACAACAACGATCTTGGATTGAATCTTGGCTAAAAATAAATATTCCTACTTTGATTTAAACTTAATCACGACAAAACGCCTGCCAACCTTGGCGATTGTGGCAAGCCCCCCCTCCCCCCAAATTGGGGGAGGCCTATGTCCAGCAGTGGACGTCTTCCGGCTGAAATTATGATGATGATGAGATAATCATGAAAAACCACTTGAAATGCGACGTTGGTAGCCCGCGCTTAATAAACGCTCGTAAGGTAATCATCATTGATTTATTAAAATTCTAATAATGCACATGGGCAAAAAAGTTTTCAAATAATAAAAATTGTTCATCCATCAATTTCATATTATTATGTTCTCTATCGGTAAATAAGTGTGCATTGGTCTGAAAAAACCTCGGAGACCAAACTAAACCCAAGACCTCGCCAACATTTTCTCACTTCTTCTATACAATTCTCGTTACACAAATTAAAAAAAAATGTTAAGCATATTGTGTAGTTAACTTTGTGTTATTCCTGTGCGAGTCTAATAAATACTTTTTGTTTCATTCTTCTTTATTGGCTCACTTCAAAACCTCTCAGGTCTAGATCCTTTCATGTGACAAAGAAATCAGAACAAAGACCAATTTAATGCTGAATTCGAGCGCGGAGGTTAAGACGGTCTGTCCTCACTGGGAACTCCTTATTGCAAGGAAAATCGTGCTCTGTATTCTTGACCTTGACACAAATAAGCTTAAGTACATACAGAACTTTGTTTTGTTATTGTTCTTAGAAAGCTTTCTGGCTTAACATTTCTAAAATTGTCGGAAATTTAAGGAAATTTTGTCTGTTGTATTTGCTTAAGCTGTTTGAATTGTTAAATTGAGTTAATGGCGTGCCATAAAAGATCTGAATGTCGCTGAACATGAACTTTGGCATGGAAGAAAGATCGTTTACGATCTTTTTCGGAAGGAAACTGTTGGTCTTAGTATGGAAAAGTATTTGGTACTGGACCTTCGTCATAATCAGTGTTCCCACTGCTGGGACACAGGCCTTGTCTCTGTGACAGGGAGTAGACCGTATTCCACCACGCGGGCCCAGTGCGGGTTGGTAGATGTCACATGTCTTCCAATTTTTGGTTCTAGGCGATGCCGGTTTCCTCACGATGTTTTCCTTCACCGTTTTGAGACTGGTAGTGATCAAATCAAATCAAATTATTTATTGGCATAATACAGGTAGGTATAAAGAGATGTTACAAATAAATATAAAGTACACTGTATCGTTACCTAATAAGATGTGCAAATATTTACATTATCGATAATCTAATTGTATAATTATTAAAATAACATTACAGAATTATTATAATCAAATAATTAAAAAAACATAAAATAAATTCAGAATAAGTACTACAAATGTCAAAGGATTAAAAATAAAAATTGTCAGATGAAATATAATTCACGTCATTAAAATATAATTACCCGAAATTTATGGTTTTATATGGCAATGTTACAGGTACCCTTCCAAATTATTATACAAGGACAATGTTTTAGAATCTGCAGTAGGATGCCAACAGGGTGACCCTCTCGGGCCTGTCATTTTCAGCTTAGCTATTCATCCCATTATCCAGAAACTAAATTCAAAATTTAACGTTTGGTATCTAGATGATGGAACGCTAGGAGGTGATGTAGACACCGTTTTGAAAGACCTACAACTCCTTAAACAACAATTTAAATCCATTGGCCTGGACCTTAACCCATCAAAATGTGAAATTTATCTCTCTGACGTTTTCTCATTGCCATACAACGTGGCAATGCTGCCAGCCTTTTGGGCACTCTTCCCGTTGACAACGATGCGGACTTATTTTTTGATGCATTATGATTATTTTCTTTTTTATATACCTGTACATAATAATAGCTTTGCTTTGTGTTTATCAAATTATGTTAATTCATATAATTAAAAGTTAATTACATGAACGTCAAATAAAATTATTACTGCATGTCACACTATTTTTAATGTTATATTATTCAATGTCAATTTTCTCTTACTATAGGTATCTGATGTAATGCTGAATGGTAAAAATGTAATGTAATGATTTACACAAAGTCTGTCTGGGTTTGAACCTACGAATTACAACTCGTAGGTTGCGGCCGTTACGACTGGGCCTCCACTACTCCCCCACTGGACCCTACCCTACCCTTTTTGCTACCATAAAGAAATGAACAAATTACGAATTCCTGTTTTAGCCCTCCTGTTTATAAGTTACGTTCTTTTCGGGAAATACTCTGCAAAAAAAGAAGACAAAGATCTTAACCAATCCAACTTAATCTCGTATCTTTCATTGCTTTAAACCGCTTCGTCACCACATTATCCTTCTCAAGTTCAAGTAGAACATCCTCATAGCCGCATTTTGCCAACATTCTTAAGTTCGTACGTGTTCCAATTTACAAATTAATTTGGCCCCCACAGTTTGAGTGGGTCACGAACATTTGTAAAAGAGGAACCATTTATTTGAAACGATGAGACGGTAACAGTGACGATCTTCTGTCATCATTATTAGAACGGTGTTCTTCAAGAACGAGTATTTTCTCAATAATTAAGTATTCTTTATATGCTCTCAACAAGAATATTAACTAGAATGAAATTCATATTTACTTTATTATGTATTCACAAAGCTTTTTTAAGCTTTTTAAGCTTTTTTTTAGCCTTGGGGCTAAGTAATACCAGGCGCATAGGTCGATCCATCAGGTTAATCTACGCTTGAAGCGGTTGGTTTGTGGATGGGTGATCATCTTTACATACCCCAGGACCCCTCCATGCCCTGGAAAGCACGTTAAGCCGTTAGTCCCGGCTGTCTTTCGTGAATCTTTGCTCTTTGATAGTCGTTAAGGGTCGTCAGAAGCCCGACAACCAGTCTTACCAAGGGGTATCGAATTACCTAGTTACTGGGTTGTGGAGGTCAGATAGGCAGTCGTTCCTATTCAGCTGTATCCGGTTAGACTGAAAGCCGACCCCAAAATAGTTGGGTTTAAGGCTTGGCAGATGATGTGGTATTCACAAAGTGAACATGTGATAGGTGTTCGTTGTTTCATATTATTTTAGTATTACAACAACAACAACAACTGAAAATTCGATTCACTCCAGGTTTTATACAGTAGCACCTTATATTTAAAGTTCCAAATTACCTCGGGAAATTTTTCCTCAAAAGAGACAATATTGATTCTTAAATTAGTCTCCAGTAAAAAAAAGGTTTTCAAATATTACCTCGCTAAACTAGTGTCTTTGTAAAAACTCTAGTAATTAGACCTAAAAATAAAAAAAGCCCTAAAGATTTTAATTACAAAGCCCTTTAGGTAAATTTTATGGATCTTAGGATTATACGAGCTGGGGATTTAAGATGAAAAGAGAAAAGTAGTATTGCTGTCTTTCAGAGTAAGCAAATAAATTTTAATTAAGTTTTTTGTCAATGAAATTTTTTAAAGCTGGATTAGTTAGGGCTAAGTTTTAACAAAGTTGTTTTAACAATATTTTAATTCATTTATAACTGTATTTTTAAGCCGTTCATTCATTTTCTGAAAATTCTGATTCATCAGTCAAGTACGAACTAAAAACACTGACAGCTTAAAAATCTCTTGCAAAAAATGATCTGCTAACTAAATTGTTCAATATACTGATTCTATACGGAAATGTTATAATATTTTATGAATACCCTATGAGTTTAATTCCAAAGAAGCGGAACAAAATATAATAATGTAGCGGCGGATAGTTCCGAGAGTCAACCGAGGAAAATGGGTCACTTTAACGTTAATATCGGGATGCGACCTTTAAATATATTAATACCGTGCGGCGCGACTTACCTCGGTAATTTTCAACAAGATTTTCTGAAAAACCAGGATGAAATTCTTAGACTTAACTCTTTATTGCTACAAACGAATAAATCCAAGAAATTCTCGGGATTCGTACAGAATAATGCTAGACCAATAATAATAGTTCTAATCGTATAAACGACATTGAACGAGACAAAATAGAAGTTTTATTGTAATTATGCTGATAAGCGTTTAGAGTTCCTTAAAGTGTTCATTGAACGAGTTAAAAGAAAAAAACCTAACAATAAAACTAATACAGCAGTTCCAGTTAAAAATGGTCATCCTCTTGAAAATTAAATCAAAACCAAATCATAAGCTGTAGATTGCACAATACTAAAGGTAAACCTACGCAGGAAAGCCTTCTAAAAACTAAATAGTCACTCCTTACTTATTTTGACTAATCACAGACATCCAAAATGGATCCTACTAATTCTTATTTTGACAATAGGATTAATATTAAGCCTAAAACAAAAGAGAGGCCCTTTGTGCTGCCTAAATAGATTCATTATCGTTTGCTTGATGAAGAATATTGTTTTGATAATGTAAACTCATGTTTTGCTGTAATAAATTCATTAGTTAAAGATTAATTAGTTCAAGTTATAATGGTCTTTCGTTAATCCATCTTCAGTAGTTATATTGAGGAGGTAGAGGACGCTGTAATTGAGAGGCTGCCAATATCTGGAGGTAAGAATGTTCGAAAACAAGATGGCGGATGTCATTGAAGCTATGTCAATAAGACTGGCGTTAGTGACGGGACTAACACAATTAAAGAGAAGGCTATGCAGCATTGGTTTAAGTCATGATGATTATTATGGTGACATTGACAAATATCGAAAGCTTTTCAAAAATACACTTTAAAGAATTCTTAGCGAACAAGACGGGGTCAAAAGTTTAACAACCATTACAGTCGAATAATGTAAATTCAAAAGGAATTGTATTAACATTATCTGCCATTTGGTTTTCGCAAGAACCGAATAGTAATTCTATGTGTGTGTAGTGCAAAAAAATGCTAATGGGCGTGTAGTACATTCAAAAGAGCAGTCTAATTTATTCGCTCAATCTACGCCACAGGCATCTGTATCAATTTTGTACAAGATATAAGCTTTAGCGATATTAAAAACCAAATAACGAACTAATTGTGAGCTTCCTGTTTTCTGTTAGGATTATTTTTAGAGTAGTGATCAGAGGACTGTCTTACGTGTCAAACTATTTGACACATAAGACAGTCCTCTAGTCCAATCTGAGGAATCAATTGTAATTGGACTCAAATGATATAATATATTTTATTTATCTATGTAGAAAGGTTTTGTAATACACGAGGGACTTATAAAGTATGCATAATTATTTACATGGTGTAGGTACAACGAATTGTAGGGTGAATCACTGCTTCTCTAGCTATCACTGAGTAATCTATATTTAGGAGATACAGTATTTTATTACAATACGATTAATAATATCGTGCGCTAAAACTTATAATAATATTAGAATTATGAACAAGTATATAAAGTAAAAAGGGAAAGCTCACTGGGCATCAAAGAATTCGTTCGCATCGCTGTCAGTGGGAAAAGTGCCCAAAAGGCTGGCAGCGTTGCCACGTTGGATGGCACAGTAAATGATTAAATATTATACAGTTTTTACAGTTGATTCCTCAGATTTGACTATTTCATCTCCGTTGTCATGTTTTCTTCTGATAAATCATATACCTATCAGGTTCAAAATCGAAATCAAAGTCATTTATTCAAATTAGGCTGAAAATCAGCACTTTTAGAACGTCAAAATACATAAGACAGACCCCCAAAACGCCCACCCTTCACCACTTCCTAGTGCTTTAGCTGGGAAGAAGAAGTGGCGCAACAAACTCCCCAGCAGCGCAGCTGTTTGATTAGTCGGATAGACTTGATTGTATACATACATAGGCAAAGTAATAAACATTACGAGAACAGAACATTAATTAAATCATTAGTCATATGTCAGCTAGCCATGCCAATATAGTGGATGACATTAAGCGTTTATAAAAAACCGTGTCTTTAGCAGGTGGTCCCAAATGTTGTTTATTCTATTAAGATATATTTATTATGTGAATAAATTCATGGCATTTATTTTATAACGGAGTGAGCTATTATTATTATACTTCCGTGCGTTTTAGAAGAAATAAATATATAATTCATATCATATTTGCTTTATCTATATAATACTTCTATACTAATATTATAAAGAGGTAAAGTTTGTGAGTTCGTGAGGTTGTAGGGGGTATTCTCTGGATCTACTGAACCGATTTTGAAAATTCTTGTGAGTGTCATAGGCTTTAAATTAACCCGAAAAATTAAAAGACTTTTTCGTATTAGTCGGATTTGCAAAGTGAGTCAGAGAAAAACGGTCGAACGAAAACGTTTCTTACGAAAGCTGCCTTAACGATGAAGAGATGTGTGATTGAGTTGTAGAGAAAACTTGTAGAGCTTGATATTACCTACAAAAAAGTCAACGATAGCATATATCTTACTTTTATATTTAAGTCACAAAAAGTAGTTTTTTATATTAAAAAAATAATTTAAATCGTTAGGTCATGTTTATTGGTCATATTATCAACAATTACGAATTTTTATCAAAATAAGAAAATTTGTCGTCTCAAGTGTTTAAAACAAGACTTTTCCCTTTTACTGCATATAATTTGGACGAATGGTTAAAGAGATAATACGACATAGTTATGGAACCGCGATTGTGTCGTAATCTATTGAGTGATATAAAAATGTTTACCGCCCAACGAAGTGGGCGCGGGTCAGCTAGTATATTATATTACATAAATCGTTGGTTTTGTGGATTGTTGTTGGGTTTTTCTATCTGGAATTTCTCAGTAGTAGCCCGGTTGGTGTCAGTAGGCTTGCCTTCGATTACATAGGACCTAAACATAACTGGCGTTCACAAGCTACCTATAATATCGTTAACCAACAAAATCATATTTCTAGTTATGGACGAAAAAATCGCAGAAAAATATATGAAATGCATGCTATTTAGTTATGCAACGGATGGTAAAAATTCTAGTAAAAATGTAAATTATAAGCCCTTAGTCACTTTTTAGTTTAGTAATGTTGCCTACCTGCATTTTAGCGTAGTAAACATATCAAACAAGGCAAGTTAACGGCGTTTTTATTTTTATCCGACTTCAAAAAGGAGGAGGTTATCAATTCGTCGGAACCTTTTTTTTTATGTATGTTCCCCGATTACTCGAAGATGGCTGGACCGATTTGGATTTTGTTTTTTTTGTTTGAAAGAGTATACTTCCCAGGTGGTCCCATTATCATCAAGTCAGGATCTGATGATGGGATCCTGGAGAAATAGAGAGAAGTCTTCAAATTGTATAGGCACACAAAGCGATTTAGCAATTTTTTGGAAGAGCACTTTCTCGTAGTGGTCTCATTTCAATTTGGTGAAGATCTGATGAACAACTTTGGAGATAGCCAACGGAACTCCTCAATAAATGATAGCAAATGGACTGGGATTGCTGAAATCTCATGTCTGTCTATTGCTTACACCAGTTCATAACATAACATCACGCCGGTATGCTGTGAAGGGGTAAGCATATGTGAACCACTAAAAAGTGAAACTTAAAAACTTTTTCCAAAAAAAAACAACCGACTTCCAAAAAAACACTTCAAAGTGAAAAATAACTTTAATTTCGGAAGTCGGTGTCTTTGGAGCTGTATTTGAATTATTTATAAAGTTATTTTTCACTTTGTAGTGTTTTTTTGGAAGTCGGTTGTTTTTTTTTTGGAAAAAGTTTTTTTTTTATCTCGGCATCCATAAATAGTAGAAAAATACTGCTTAGACAGAAAGATAGATATTTTTTTTCTAATTGTGGTGGCATCAAAAACGAAAATCGACCGTATGCGAGTTAATGGCGTTAAAGCTTGTGGACGGCAGTACTATATATGTAATTACACATCTGCCTCACAAGAAACAAGGCGTGATGTTACGTTAATAATAATTTAATAATACCGTTTTATGTCTACGATTTTCAATACATTATAATTGCTATGAAATCTTATACAATCATAATAATATAGATTGTCTATGTATCTAAATAATTAAAACACACTTCATTCCGCTTTTTAACATCGTATTGCTTAAATCCAAAGTCCAAGCGTGTTTGATGGTTGATGGTTGATGGTGCCCGGTTCACGGCAATGGGCCCACCCCTTATTACAAGGGTTTTAAACGTAACTTGCGAAATGTGGGCTTACAATAGGTATATATATCTGCCGAACCCTGAAGAATACAGGCGTGATGCTATTTTATGTATTATCTTACATCATAGGTATTTATTTCATCAATATTGTCTCATAACTCTTACGCTTATAACTTAACCCTCAGCTACTGATCTAGCTCCGGACGTGAGCTTTACTCCACATTTCTCCCAATTAGATGCTAGCGGCCCCGATATCTAGCCAACGGCTACGTTTCCTGTACTTTAAAGGTATTTTTCTAAAATTCTGCATCATTTGGGCATAATAGGTACTTGTAAAATATGTATGTTGTACTCGGATTAACAACGAGTATACGTATAGTTTCCACATTTTAGAACTGTTCTTACATATATTGTGCAGAATAAATTGTTAACACAGTCACAATCAGAGCTGCAGTTGTGTCACATAAAAATATAAAGGGTGGAAGGGACATTTATAAACAATGTGTTACCATCGATTCAATACATAAAACTAGATTTTTTATGAAATTTTTCGTCCGTAATTTAAAAAAATAAATAATTAGCTCTGCCATACATTTTGCCTCGTGTCCTCACGGCCGTAGCGGCCGCGGGAGACGCCCTGGGCGTCGGGAAGGCCAGACTGATTCCCGGCCACCGTTGGCGCGGGCTAGCGGACGGCGAGTAATGGGTAGCGCGCTGTCCGGTAAGGACCAAGCCCGGATCGACGGCGCGTTGTGTTCCACGCGCGCCTCAAAGAGATGTCAGCACCAACTGGTGGGGTCCGCAAGGGCCAATGCCTGCCAGGGATGCGGGTGGTTCCAAAGAGATACCGCGGCCCCTGGTACACAGGCAACTGAGGGAACACGGGTGGGTTTTAGTCAGTAAAAGTCTGACACGCCCTCCTGCTTCACCGAGAGCTGGAGCAGTTATTTGATGATTGCCCACCCAAAAAATAAAAACCTCGCACATATCAGGCATACCTTACCAGGCACCATAAGTGACAACGTCTAAAATGTGTCGTATTTAATAAAACACGTGTTATCCCTCTAGCAAGTCTACAGCAGTTTATTTACGTATAATTACCACCCATCAAAAACAACTTCAGTTATTTAAGAAACCACCCTGAGTGGGTAGCGGGGTTACTAACCCATTACTGCTGCGGTTTTTTTGCCATACACGTGCGCCGCTTTTTACCCAATTAGGGCCCGCCAGCGAACGGGTTAATCTTTTATTGACTGTATAAATCTACAGCACTAATTGACTTTGGCTCAACCGCTTTGAGCTTTAACACACCATTTTTGCAGGTCTTAAATTGAGCTTTCGAAGTGTTGAGCTTTTATTTCTTGTTGGGCTTTGACAGAAGTATATTTCAGGCTTATGGCTTTTATTTGACCACACAAATTTGAGTCTTTTAATGAAGGAGATTTGGTATTATTTACTATTTATTAGTTGATGTTAATAGTTCGTGTTTTGCTTGTCTGTTGCACAATCGTTCATATTGGGTCTAACACTGTAAAATCTGTCTCAGAAAAGTAATATCTGCTTGAAATTAAAAAAAATATTAATAAGGCAGGGATTTCCCGCGCGTAAATCGATACGAACATTATAAATGTGACAGTAAATCTGTCTGTCTGTAATTCTCAAGTATTAAAGGCTGAACAAATTTGAATGAGCATACGAATAGACTTTGACCCGGTACAGGGCAAAGGATATCTTTTTTCCCGGTAGTAATAGTTATACCGTGGGATAGTTTCCAACCACCGCACGCGTGAAGCCGCTAGAAAAAAGATAGTTTCCTATAAAACAGAACTACTACAATAAAACTTAACACTTTTCCCCCAATCCCTAATAATATAGTTTAAAAGTTTCAAGCAAATCCGTTAATCTGTTGGAAAGTTTTTCGAACAAACAGAAGCCACTTTATTTTTATGCATTAGTTATGTTCGGATTATAGTACTGTTATAAAAATGTTTCAGTTTGGTTTTATGTTATTTGTTTGATAGCAATATCTATGCTATGGAATATCTATCTAGTTAATTAACAAATGGTAAGTTGAGCTATTTGCTTTGGAGTATTTATTTTTTAAATAGTATTAGCTTGTGGCTAACCTATGTAGTACGCCTAGGTAAATAATAGCGAAAGCACTTAAGGGGGAGCATCAGGGTAGCCTGCAAAATTCAAATTTTCAAGAGTGAGTCATCCTCCTTATAGTCCAGACCTGGCACTTTGTGGCTTTTATTTATTTCCAAAAATAAAAGATAAAATTAGAGGAATTCATGTAATGAACCCTGAAGATTCCGTGGCTGAGTTTGAAAAAAGCGTGAAAGAGATCCTTAAAGAAGAATGGGCCTACTGCTTCAGTCAATAGTTCCATGGAATGCAACGGTGCTTAGAAATGAACGGAAACTACTTCGAAAAGCAATAAAAATATTAACATGCTTCTACATCAGTCCGTTTTTTATTTTCTAAAAACTTTCAGTAAGTGCGTGGGGCACTAGGAACTTTTAAAAGAAACTGTCAAACGAAGCTAAAAATTGTTATTTATAATCTAGGTGGTCTCAGCTTCTCTTCGTAACGTTATAAATAGCCAGCAACTACGAGGTACCGGATATTTGTTGGCTTGTTTGAAATATGAGTTTAATAAACTATTTTAATTATCATAGCAAGAGTTTAGGTAAGTACAGGTAACCAAGATGAAGTTGCTCGACCGTCAATTTATTCATAAACTAGCTTTTTCCGGCAGTTTTGCCCGCGTGTTCCCCCGAACGTGCTATAATTAACGTACACAGTACCTAGTGCGTACTACCGGGATAAAAAGTATTCCATGTGTTAATACAGATTTTATGTTATCTGTTTACCAAATTTCATACAAATCTGTTCTGCCGTTATTACGTAGTTGAGTAACAAACATCAACAAATATAAACATACAAACTATCACATTTATATATTATGTAATTACTACTTTTGTTTCTTTGTTTGCATTATTAAATAATATGTATACTATTAAATAGACCGCGCGACTTTTTCCTCCCAGCTAAAGCACTAGGATATGTTGAAAGTTTTGGGGGCTGTCTTATGTCACTTTGACATTCAAAGACCGCTGACTGTCAGCATAATTTGAATGTAAATGACTTTTGATTTTTATTTTAAAATACTAACTCTATTACTACGATTTTCAACCCGTAATGGGTTGATGACTACGATCATCATTAGAAAATATATAATAAACTATATAGAACCTACACCAAAAAAGTATTTTAATTAATTAAAAAGGGATTGTATTTAAATAAAGCTCTTTCAGCTAGAAACTTGAAGTACTTAAGAAGATGAAGTCATTAATTTAAAGGTGTGAGTACGTTGACATTTGAAATAAAATATGCAGATTGTTACTGTTCAGATATTAAATAATAAATTAAAGAAAACATACGGTACGAGTTCAAAATCTGTTTGAAATTTTGGGAAGAAAGGAATCTTCTACCCAAAAATTCAAATGTAAAATGAAAATGTAAGTTTTTATGATCATTAAACTTTTTTAGAATCAACTGAACACTCAATCAATATAGACACACTCGAAAACAACCAAATCACAGACAATAAATCATAGAGAAGAACCATGACCTATTTATTGCTCTTAATATACCATCGACTAATCCCTCTATTTTTAACACAGGACCGGATTGATTTATTAAAGATTTACTGCCAGTTTAACAGTACAATGGCTGATCCGCATACAACGTTGGCAATGTTCCAAGTTTAGTAGCCGTCAAAATAGTCGGTGTTGTCATTTTTGTGTTGTTAAGTTACGCTAGACGGAGCGAAACATTAGAACTGCTTTAAAAATCGGTCAACTGAAACAGGTTCAGCTGATTCTGTCTGTTTTTACTTTTCTTTTTTTATTTTAAGAAGAAGGATAAATAAAGAAAATATATTGTGCAGAATCAAAGAACACTAATTACTTTTTGACATGAGAACCTATTTGTTTTAGGGGGAATATTGCTTAAACTGGCTCTAGCTTGTGACCGATTTCCGGCTGCATTTTTGTATGTTGATCCGATAATTAGTCTTCACGTTAATATAATAATAATAATAAATAAATAATAATAAGTATGGTGGTGGTGGTATGGGTGGTATGGATATGGATGTACTTGATTGTTTTCTGATATAAAACAAAACTGGCCAAGTGCGTGTCGGACAACGCACAAGGAAAGGTTCCGTAGTTGGGCTGAATTTATCCCAAGAACAAATTTAACTTTGCAGTTGAAACAAGTTCTTCTATTACATCGACATACGTCACGGTCAATTCCCCAACTGTAAATGTATGTCATAGGAAAAAGAAATTGATAAAACTACAAATGAGCGATTTTTGGACTTTAATTATTTATTAATATTATTAATTAGTAAAAATTAATAATAAAAAAAAATATTAATAAAATTTATAAATTAAAAAATAAAAAATAAACTTAATGCACAAGTAAAAAATACTGTACAAAGGCGGACTTAATGCCTGAGGCATTTTCTACCAGTCAACTTTAGGGTGATGCAGAGATAAAACATGGCAGGTGCAACATAATGGATAGGTAGCTCGAAAAATAATATCTACATAATAAATAGATACATACATATATATAATAAAAAATGAGCTTTGTCTGGAGAAATAACGATAGGTAGAGGAGAAAACGAACCCAGCAAATCAGCGCTGGGATGGATTTTTGACCTTGCTTCTTGTTAAATTTCATGATTCTAGTCAACGGGAAGTACCCTGTAGGTTTTTATGTAGGAATTTCTGAGTATCAAAATGCAGCGCATAAATATCCCTATTTTTTATGGCTTTAACTTAGAAACTATTTTTTTTTGAAATCCAAGGAACCGTAGACCGTATTTGATATTCAATCCAACTTGATACCAAACGCGTGAAGACGCGATTCTGAGAAAAAGGGACAGACAAATAAACAGATAAGAAGTAATCTTATAAGGGTTTCATTATTTCTTTTTGAGGTACGCAGCCCTAATAAAATAAATTAAAATTCTTCAGAATATTTAAAACTATCATCAGAAATAATCTGTGACATTTTCTTCAAAGAATTTATCAAATATGTATAAAATAATTATTCGGTATGTAACTCATTTAAACTCATCATTCAAAATAATTGTGCAACGAAATTAAACGTTAAAAATGATGTCTAATTAAGAAAGGCCTGTTTTAAAAATAAAACAAGCAAGAAGCTCCTGTAACTCTATGTCGTAATTAAATACTTTCTCATCTCTAATTTTAAAATATTTTTTCAGTAGAAGCCTGTTTCCGAAATTCTACCTTTGTGTAAGAATTTAATTAACAAAGCTCTTGTTTTTACTGTCTAATTAAAAAGTACAATAATTAGTAGTTGTAAAGTGGACTAAATGCTGTACGCCTGTTGTTAGCTGGTTAGTCCGAGAACTTTAATTTAGTTTTTTTTTCCTTTTATGTCTTTTTAGGTTTTATTTTACGAGTAAATTCATCTACTATCATTTAAAGTACTTGTCTTTTAATGGGTCGTTTGCCGTAGTTTTCATGGTCTGTGATAACGAAATCTTTCGATCGTCTAACAATTGAGTCGCATCTGTTGTCTTCATTTTATATGCAGCTAAATACTTATAAACTATTTTTTTTTCTTTTTTCACATTATTATTATTTTAGAAGAAAATTATGTGTAAGAAACCGGCGCAATAGGGTGTTTTCCAATTTAATGAAATCTATTTTAATTTGAAGATTATGACGATATATGTGTAATAGAAAAAAATATATTAATATCCATTTTCTCAATTAAAAACGATTAAAATCAAATGTATTTTTCGTTGTTTTGAATTTACAGCCAAAACGCTCCTTACGATGACGTTTTTATCACGTGACATCGTGACGTCAGCTTGGAAAATGGATATAAATCTATTTATTTTAATTTTTCTGTTACATATTTCGTCTCAATCTTCAAATTAGAATAGTTTTTAATAAATTGGAAAATACCCTATTATAATATTGTCAAAATGGGATGATTAGGGATCTTTACGTAGCTTAAGGCAATAAAGAAGTTTCTGTGCAAATGGGATACCATTTGTACAGAAGCTTCTTTATTGCCTTAACACGATTGAGTCATTAAAGAGATATCTTTAATGACTCAATCGTGTTTTCTTGAGATAATAAACCTGTCAAAACTTGTAATCCACCCTAAATAAATTCAGAGAAATTAATTAATTGAATAAGAACCAAATCTTTAATCACTTTTACGCAAATTAATCGGTAACCGTTAAAATTGTAATAATTTACATCTTGACAGTTCAACGATGTTTATATAACATCAATATTTTCATTGAAATATTTTGGAAAAATAAGCTCACCAACGTTACATTAAAAAAAGACTATAAATGTAAAACTTCTGTGTTACATTTTGGTTAAAAAATATTACATGGTTGTTTTTTATTTGGCTGGGAAATCATCAAATAACTTCTCCCGCTCTGGTTAGAGCGGGAGGGCGTGTCAGACTTTTAGGTACTGACTAAAACCCACCCGTGTTCCCGCAGTTGCCTGTGTGCCAGGGGCCGCGGTATCACTTTCGAACAACCCACAACCCTGGCAGGCATCGGACCTTGCGGGCCCCATCAGTTGATGCTGACAAATCATTGAGGCGCGCGTGGAACACAACGCGCCGTCGACCCGGGCTTGGACCTTACCGGACAGCGAGCTAGCCTTTACTCGCCGACCGCAAGCCCGCGCCTACGGTGGCTGGGAATCAGCTTGGGATTTCCGATGCTCAGGGCGTCTTCCACGGCGACTACGGCCATGAGGGCGCATATATTGCCTCTCCATCACGTGCGCCGCCTCCATCTTCGCGAGCTTTACTGCTTTCCAGGTGACGGCTACCCATGCACTCTCGCTCCGTATCATGGCCTGGACCAGGGACGGACGCGAGAGATCGCCGCCACCGATCTTCTCCACAAGGACACGGCGGTGCTCCGCCCAAGCCGGGCAGACCTCCACCGTATGCTCCACCGTGTCCTCAGGGCGATCTTCACAGTGGAAACACCCGGGCGTTTCCTCCCGCCTTATCCGAAACAGGAACCTCCCGAAAAACTATGACATGGTTAAAGGGTAGGTAAAGGAATTTTCCTACAACATTATATTAAATTTTTTAGAATTACAAGCGTTAGAAAGGTAACTAAATAAATCTACTCTGCTAAAATATCTTCTCTCTCTCAGGGAAAACAGAGCAACTGTTTCAGTAGATTCCAATAAGGAAAATGAACAACAGCACGCCATAAAAGAAACATATGAATTTGAATTTAAATTAGTAGATCTCGTCTGTTTATTTATATCATTGGGTACAAGAGAAGAAAGATATTCAGTTACAATGCTCGTGGGAGGTATTAAGGATATAGTTACCTACAACAAAAAACTTTTGAGGCCAGTTTAGTCCTTAGTGTGGGCGATGAAAAATCTGTATTCATTTGTTACATAACTTTTATAATGGGCCATATTAGAAGGCTCATATTTACCCAAAGGGCAATGGAGAGGGCTTGGAGTTTCCCTACGATCGAATCAGGAATGAAGAGATCCAAGGCAGGAGAAGCAAGGTAACCGACATAACCCGAAGAATTGCTGGATGTCTTTCGGCTGAAATGATGATGATGATAACTTTAATTCTATAAAAAATATGTTATTACTCTTTATAAAATAATTAACAACGGATTGCAAAGGAGTAAAGATTATATCAATGCTGCCATAATCGAATAATTATTTTACCCTTAAGTACTTTACAAGACTAATTAAACAGACGTCAGATTCCGATTCTAATAAAGAAAGAACAAAATCTCAGGTTTGTAATCCAAAAATACTTATTAATTGGCAACGAATGCATTAATTACTGCTAATGCTTTACATTACTCATTTTGAAGATAAATTATAGGTTTTGACTCGATTCCTTTGATGTATGTAATAAGATATCTATCTGTAATTTTAACGTTAAATTCGAGCCCACACAAGTCAAATAACGCGTTGATTAAAAGACTGGGAAATATTTAAAGCCCGGGAATCACTTTTTGAACTTCAAACGATGAGGACCTGGGTTAATTATTGCGGTTCTTTTCTTATTACTTATTGGGCTTTTAAAAAACTATATTAAGCATTGAAGTTGGTAGCGGATAATTTCCTTAACTTCCTATTACATTACCTAAAAGAATTATCTATCCTTATGTAACTAGGAGAGTTGTAAACAGTGGGAGTAATAGCCGATTAAAGGATATATCAGTGCATTTCATCTTCGAACACTAGAATGGCCCCATTTTGTTCGACGAACTTTTGCGAGTAAGTTTCGGTTAAAAACTGATAGTTTATACCTTTTAAGTTTATTGAATCCAAGTTAGTAACGATAAAGCATCTAAACTTTAAGTTTGTACGTTAATATTCTCAGTTGAAATAGATCTTTGAGCAAGACTATTACAACTTTCATAGTACATTGCCAAAATCAATATAGATAGAAACGTTCAACCAGTGATAGCAATTGGACATTGTCTGTGTCTTTATGTCGTATCATTAAGGATTATTTTCGTCCGTGGTGGCCCAGTAAGAGAAGCCGTTGGCTGAAGTAACGGCCCCACTTACGTGTTGTACGTCATGGGTTCAAACCCAGTCAGGTTTTGTGTAATTTATTACAAAAATCTATTTATTACAAAAGTCATCTCGAAACGGCAAATAAAATATTGTGAGGAAACCGGCATGTCCTAGAACCAAAATTTTAAGACATGTGACATGTACCAACTCGTAACCAACTCGCACGGGGCCCGCGTGGTCGATTACGGCCCAATCCCTTTCAAAACAAGAGAAGACCCGCGTCCCAGCAGTGGGAACATTATTGGCTGATTAGTTAGATATATATTTAAATGATATCACTATTTGCAGTTGAAATTACATGAATGTTCAGTGGTAGTATAATACCAACTTATCAGCTTGAATAACAAGTAACTGCAATAAGTAGGTGCCGCGCCTGATCCTCAAAATAAACAAGCTGTGAAAGATTTGCACCGCTTACGAAAATAGCTTGTTTTAAACAAAGGAACAGCACGCTTCAAACAAAAAGCATTCATTTGTTTCTTGGCTTATTTAGACTTCTCACTGCAGTTGTTCTATTGTTTTGGAGAGAAGATCTTTAACGGTGCTCGTGGTAGTAGTGAAATTGTAGAAATCGTCACACAACGAAAAAAAACCTTACGTAACGAAAAAGCGGTATGCGATTTTTATCTTATCTATCTTATAGAATCCCTATTTCCCTTGGTCACGGCATCACACGTGAATGGCTGGACCAATTTTGCTAATTCTTTTTTTGTTGTGTTTGTTATTGTCAGGAGAAGGTTCTTATGAAAGAAAAAATAAAGAAAGTTGCGAATTCAATATTCATAGTTAAGACAGGACATCGTCTGTCGCTTCAGCTAGTCTATCTATTATATAAAAATGAATCCCTATTTCCCTTGGTCACGGCATCACACGTGAACGGCTGGACCAATTTTGCTAATTCTTTTTCTGTTGTGTTTGTTAATGTCAGGAGAAGGTTTTTATGAAAGAAAAAAAGAGTTGCGCTTAACATATATTATATAAAATGCGAATTCAATATTCATAGTTAAGACAGGACAACGTCTGTTGTTGTTGTCTTAAAATGAACATGGACAACACAAAGGTCATGTCGAATGCCCATGTAACACCCACTCTCATGACGATCGGAGGCGATACACTCGAAGTTGTGGACGAGTACGTTTACCTAGTGAGGTCTGAAGGTCTGAGGTCTGAAGCCGATAGTGAAGTCAAAATGAAAATCCAAGATGGCGGCTGCAAAAATGTCCATATTGATCATTAGGGTGTCGATTTCATGGTTTTCCGGGGTGCTGAACGACGTTACATTTGAAGTTGAAGAAAAAGCGTAAGGAATGTTCACACGTTTCTTTTTTGACTAATGGTATGCCATTTACCAGGAAAGAAATACTTATTTTTTATCCATAATCGAAAAAAAACTATGTTTAAAAAGTAAGGTCTCGCACTCTTTAAAGCGAGCGATTTTGTTCTTGAAGCAATCTATCAGACAAACCGCTCATTTATAACCTAACAACACACTGTTCCTCATATTTCATCCAACATCAAATGTTTGACAAGGGGCTCCCAACAGTGTTTTACGAGCTTCTAAAATATTTACATAAAAAGGTGATCAAAACTTCTTAACAAGGGTGGTTTCAAAACCAGTTTACAATCTCAAGGAAGTTTCGAAAACCTCGAAAAATAATTAGGCGGCAATATCACAAGGTTGGCAGTGTCAACGCTCATAAAGTTCGGTAATTAATCATTGCGGAACCCCCGGTATGTGGGGTTTTATTTCACATCATTTTACTGGAGCGGAAAACTCCTTTTCCATCGTTGACAGTATTATATTTAACTAAAAGATTTTGGCCTTAATTTTATTGCAAAGCGATTACATAAACCGTCTTGTAATGAGGTTAATTCAAGCGTTAGTTTATGGGTTTTTATTTAAAACGGATGCGATGTTTTTCTTCGCTGATAGAAGATTGTGTAGGCACATGTTTGACAAATATATTGCGGCGTTTTCGACACGCCCGCAGATAAAAGTCGACATCACACATAAAAATAAATAATAAACGCTTCTTACAAAAATAGGGTTGTATAACTTTTCCATGACAAAAAAAACGGTTGTCCACACCAACAGTGTGTTTCAACCCTACATAAAGTTTTTTTAATTATTGTTTTTTATTGGCTCTGGTTGACAATTATACTGGCCACGGAACTCTATAGCGTGGGGGACGTACTTGACCTATTTCTTTTATCGTCGTATCTCGGTTTTTATTATTCACCTCAATTAAAATACCCATTCGGGCTTCTTGCATCTTAAAACGATACGAAATTAATTCTATGTTTTCAATTTCTCGGTGCTTTAAATTAAATCATAGATATCTGGGAACTGAAATGGAAATTACTTAGGTTTCCTGCTGTTTATGATTCTGTAATAATTTGAACATTATTAGTATTATTATTAATATTCATGTTCCTAGCACGGCGGGCTGTGTTGGCGCCGCTGCTGCTGTTGCTGAGACCCTCAAGCGGCGTAAATACTGTAACCTTATGGGTAACTACAGTTTTGAGCCGTTTGGGGTCGAAACGCTCGGGTCATGGGGCCCGAGTGCACGTCTCCTCTTTAAGGAAATTTCTCGCCGGCTGGTCGACACTTCACGTGACCAGAGGGCTGGGTCGTTCTTTGGCTAAAGAATTAGCATTGCCATTCAACTTGGCAATGCTGCCAGTCTTCTGGGCACGTTTCCTGATGACAGCGATGCGGAAGAATACTTCGACGCCTAAGTGTCCTTTTGTTTTTATTTTGTATATCGTAGTTGTAATTATTAAGTACATTTAATTAAATTAGTATGCAAATTCTGTGATATTCAATTCTAGGAAACTAGCGTTCTCGGAAACTTAGTTCTAGTAGGTTTAGCTTGCCGTATGATCAAAACGTGTTCCTAAGGGTGTTCACACATAGACCATAGACCAACGACATCAGCCTTTTACCAACTTCATATTATTATATTGGGGTTGGTTTCCAGTCAAACCGGATGCAGCTGAATACCAGTGTTTTAGATGGAGTGACTGGCTATCCGACCAGAATAACCCAGTCACTGGATAACATGATACGCCTTAGTAAACAGACTTTTGGACTTCTGACCCGTAATGAATGTCAAATACTTACGAATGGTAACCCAACCGACGTATTAGCGTACTTTCCGAGACACGGAGGGCTCTCGGATATGTAATGGATGGTCATCCCTCCACGAACCGACCACGGCAAGCATAGCTTAACCTTCGATCAACCCGTGCGGCTGTGACTATTTAGCCACGAGCGAGTGGCTCGTCGTCTATTCCATCACATTCTATGACTAACGAAATGCGATTTTGAAATACCTATGAAGAGTATTTATAAAGAAAGACAAGCTTCCGCCCGCGGCTTCGCCCACGTGTTATCTTCATCCCCAAGTCTCCCCATTTTAAATTTCATTAAAATGAGTCCAGCCGTTTTGGAAATTTGCCGGGGCAAAAAGACAGACGAACAAAAAAATTGCAGGTACCATAATATGTACTTTCATATGCTTTTAGTAAAAAACTATAATTTTGATATCACAAACAAATTACGTACCTAGTATTGGAATGATCTACTTGCTACCTGCAAGTTAGGTAATGACCTGAACTTTTGAAGGACCTACATTTAACCTTATTTACTTTGATAAGAGATCATATTTTAAATAAAATAATTGCATTACATCTATCTGCAAACATTTTCTTATATTATTAAGCCCGCTTCAGCCCTTCAGGCAGCTTTGTTCCAAAGACTCAAGTTGTATTATGTAGCGCCTTTAGCTGCTGTTGCTTAGTTTATTTATAGCCCAGCTGAGTGCCATCTGCGCTCGCAGTTAACCGGGAACTACAGGCTATCTGCGGCTAACTAGATAATCTGTCAGTAAAAGAATCGGTCAACGGAGAGATAGAATCGGTTGGATAGGATTTTGTGCTTTATTGTGAGTGATTTAGAGACAGTCTCGCATCCCAAAGTTAAAACTATGGTAACTATAATGCTAACTGCATAATTTTATTGAAATGTCTCTTTAGACATAATTTACATGGCAAAATTCTACAATGCCTATGTCAAAATATTTGCTAATTAATGTTCTTAAGTCACATCTAATAATTTTGCGGATAAACTTTACACAAATACGAAAAAAAATCTATAAATATCTTATTTGGATACCTATCAACATACACACTTAAACAAACTAACAAGAAGAAAAAAATAGGTACAGAGGTGATGCAAATTTCTAAAGAAATCTCTTCCAGCAGGAAGAGATTTCTTTAGAAATTTGCATCACCTCTGTACCTATTTTCTTAATGGTTAAATAAAATAAATTAATAAGAAACTAACATCCGAATCTCTAATCACAACAACCACCCTGAAATTAACAACAAAAGAACAAAAAGTATCTGTTATTGAAAGGCCGCTGGCTCTTTTTGCGTTTTGAACAGAGTTCGTTTTGGCTTCACCCTGTTTAACTTAAAACGGAACGCCCGCCGCCGGCGATGCTTGCCAGTATCGTTACTGCAGTAGCTGGGGTATGTAACTAGTATATATATACAAACAAAAGTGTAGGTACAGTCGACCTGTAAAAATCTTGACCACACTGTCATAGTATACGATGAAAATGACAATATGAAAAATAACACATCGAAGTTATAAAGACTGCTACATCAATCGAGTTTAGAGTAACAAAATTCAAAAATGTGCAACATTATAGTGAAGTAATTATACAACTGTGTTAGACGCATTATACGAGTAAAATCAGCCTTGACATTTAGACCAAAGAAGAAAAATAGAAGATAAAGTCTGACTACATTCCTATAGCTTGAATAGCAAAATATGATAATATAATCAAAAGAAAAAGACGTTACAACATAGCAATGATAATGAGCGTAGAACTGAAGAGACGTAAAATAAATTATCCATTATGAACACAGATTTTTTTACAAGCGCTTAATTTAATAGGAAATCAAATTATAAAACAACAGACAATCTGTGTTCTGGGATTGTCCGTTGTCTTTTTGTTCACAAATCTGAGGGGCAATTCTCGTAATTTTAAGAACGTTCACAGTCTGATCTCAGTCTCAATCTGTCAAAAATACCTCGATTTTTCATACATTTTTGACATTTGCTTGTCGCTGAGATGAGACTGCGACTAGATTTTGAACGTTTTTAATTACGAGAATTGGCCTTCAGAAGTGCTCAGCAAAGACCACGTGAATGGAACTTAAAAATATAATACGTCTAGAATTCTACAGACTGTATCCTCAAGCATAAACCCACGTAAAATACTCGTATATAAAAAAACTCTAAACGAACAAAATGCTAACCTTATTAAATCCTAAACGATGAAAACCCACGTTTATGAAAGGAAATTTTCCAAAGTATTTGTAGAAAGATGTACTTTGCTTAATACATCCCGCAATTACGATGTTCTACCTCATAATCAAGTTATTGTTTGGTACGTAACCATAAAAATGAAAAATCGACAAAAATGAACGTAGAAGAATGATCGACATAATTTGGATGTTAACAACGTTTTTTTTGTGATGATAGAATTTTTTTAGATGGAGAGTTTATCGAGGCCTAAGACGAGTGAAATTAAGAGCACTTAAATAATAAAGTGCGAATTGATGTATTGTAGCAAATGCTTTTGTTTACATATTCTGACATTTCTTGAGTGATTGTTTCATTTGAAATATTGCTTTACTCAATCATAAGGATAAGCTTATTTATTTGAGGGCTTCAAATGAATAAGTTACAGTAAAATATTTTTTGATGATCTCAGTACTAATAATTGTAATAAATTTGAAGGTTTTTTTTTTAAATATAATGATCACCTAGTATGATAAATTTTCATAGTTTAATTTTAAGGTATTTTTCGCATTCTGAAGTATATGTAAGCAAAATTGTTATTTGTGATATTTAAGACTTCTTTTTTAGTGGACATCTCGATAGTCACCTTTACAGACTATTTATGAAAGAAAGAAGAGCGACCAAAAAAACAATGCAGTTTCTTAGTCCGTTTTTCTTTCTATGTAAAATAAAGATATTCAGTTTTAGTCATCAAAAGCTGTAGACAAGAAATACCTTCACATGTGAAGGAGTCAGGGAAAGAACAACTTTTGTCACATTGTTTTGTTTTTTAAACTGGCAATTCAGTCTAAATGAATCCGTCGCTATGTTATGTGAAAAACAACAGGTCAATAACATTCATAGTCTCTGAGCTTTCATGCTTTTAAAATATTGATACAAGGAAAAAACATACAATGTCCGAACCGTTCAGGAAAAAAACAACCGTTGTCCGTGGACGACGGTGACATAAGACTTTTAGGTTATATTTTTTCCTATAATTTCCTACGTTTCCAAGCGCTCTAAATTACTGTAATTTTGAGTTTTTACTTATAAGGACAGTTTACCAATCAGTAAAACAAAATTCCTGGATCAAAATATTGTGAACGGACAGCATATTTTTTTTAATGAAACTTTTAATACAATAATTAGATTCCCATACTATTTTTATTTTTTTCAGTCTCTATACCTATCCCTACTCTCGAACCAGCCCTCCCTCCCATATCATTATACCTATTACAGTTAAAATGCCTTGGTGACTACAATTGTTTTTCCCCTGATGTTGGCGGACATACGATGATTTTTACCTGATTATTCTGACTTTGTCACAATTTTTTATTATAATACTATTAGTTGAAGTGAATATAAAAATATATTACATTAACAATAAATATCCTTTCAATAAACAAAAACTTGTCTTCTTTATTTGGGTATAAATGACACTATTTTATTGAGATCTTATCTTTTAATTAGTAATATCTCAGTTTGTTCATTAGGTGACAAAAGCTGTTTTTCTCCTGACCCCTTCATATATGGTAGGTGAGCCATTGAACTACGAACATGGCGTCAGTGAAGCCGCGACGCATGCTAGTTAACAAGTTTGCTGTCAGAAGTTTGTTGACAGTACAAGTTACCGACACTACACTAGCTACATAGAGAGTACCTGCGTAGAGTGTAAAGGATTAACGTTTCGCGTAACAAAACTGAACATCACATCGACTGCCTTGTTGGTGTAGTAATCGCAAAAGTTACTGCTGAACATAAGTTCCTGGGTTCGATTCCCAGGTCGGGGAAAGTGTTATCGTGTAAAGTGTTTCCATCAAAGATTTTTAGATTCATCGAATATTTCTATCAGTGACCTAGTAGCAGCCTGGACGCTGGAATTATACCCAGTTGATGACAATAGGCTCGCCCTATAACATGGGACTTAAACATAAGTGGCGAAATGTGGGTGTACATAGGGTACACTTATGTCTTACAACCTTTCGGGGAATACAGGCGCCAGTTAAAACCAGCGCACGCTCGCACTAATTCACGCAATAGCTCCAACAGCCTGGTGGCTATCTTTGCCAGCAAAGTAGACAGTCCAATGATGTGGCACTGGATGACCTCTCATCGTTCGTCATTTGCCTATATAAAATAAGTGTTATTGTGTATGTGTGTATCTTTTTGTGCGTCGCCTTTTGTTTTGTGTATGTAGAATTTAAGTGATTTTTATTTTGTTTTTGAATATGGATTTTGTATGGTCTGAAATAAATATTATATTATATTATTATTAATACTGGTTGAAGGAGCACGGCTGTTCAATAGTTTACCGGAAGATATAAAAAAGTGTGACAGTGTAAACACATTCAAACGTAGATTAAGACATCACAACATTTGAAATAACATAATGCTAATACAATGTTTCCAACACCCTAGAGGTGACTAATATTAATAGTACTAGTTAATTTAAGTATCTCATTAAAAGCGAACTGTTATTTTTAAGTTCTTTTGAGAAATAAAGTTCTTTAAACCCATGTTACGGTAGGCATTTTAAGGTTCCGTAACATATTATTATAGTATTAATGATAAATGATTTTATTTCTGTAAATAGGTTTGTACAAACACTAAATTACACGCCAATCTTATTTTTTAAACTAGTTGACAGTTACCTGTCTGACTACACTGAGAAGAAATGCCGAAACAAACTTAGAGGTCACAGTCTCTTTCAAAGTCCGGGCATAATCTTGCTCAAATCAAGTGAAAACCATTTGGATTGGTGGTGGGCAGATTGAGTAGACCTGTCCAAACAGTGCACTAATTTATTAGATCATGCAGCTTAACTCAGAACTTGAGGAGCAACGATTCTACGAAAAATACCAAAGAAAGGACATTTTGGCCACATAAAGTACTCAAAATGCCAGATTATCATTAAAACGAACTGAGAAGGAGATAAAAAAGCATGATCCACACAATCCTCAAATCCACAATATTTAAAATAATAATATTCTAGTTTTCAAAGTAAATATTCATGTCGTAGTGTTGTTAATATCAAAACGTAGCAAAAATACGCGTCGAATACAAATCCTCCTCATTTTTTAAGTCAGTTAAAAATAAGATGAGCTTAATGGAAAAGTCAGATTATATCAGGGAGGTGAGATTAATCCGTTATTCTTTTTGCCATTCCATATTCGAAAAGTAATGAGTTGCAAAAAATAATGATATTCTGTTTTCAATTCGGAATGAAAGAGTTCTGTCTATCTGGCTCGATATGTCTATTAATTATTAACGAAATTTGCATATTTGACATGTTGCTTAATTTTTTTTTATAAAAACTTTTTTTAAAGAATCTTTTAATGAACTTAAAAGTACTAAATAAAAAAAGGTTTTTATTTAAATTTTATTTTGTACTTTTTAGCATTACAACATCTGTTCTACCACCCTCAATTGAAAGCGATGAACTCAAAACGCCTTTACACAAGTCATGAGCGAACCGAGTTACACTATCTAAGTCATGCCATACTTTAGAACGGGCTATCATAATTGAAATCGTTTACAAAATTTCATGCCTGTACTGTTGACTATTGAAGAATTCCTTCTTCTGAAGCTAATCCAGGGTGTAGAATCAAGTTATGCATCATAAAAATGCATTGTCTCCGGAACAGAATCAATATGTTACGTTTCAGCTCCGAAGGATAAGAGAAAGTGGTTTTAAATCAGCTTTCAGAATTTCACCCAGCCAAACATACATACAAACATTGCAAGTTAAATAAACTCTTGTTTTAACGGAGTATTGTGATGTAGTGATATCAAAATAGTTAACAAAGAAAAACATTACAGACTATAAAATACCGAACCTATTAAAAAACGTTTACCCAAAAAAAGGAATAAAAATACGAGTGTATTAATTACCTGTCATTCTACCGCAACATTTAAACTGAAAAATATTTGCGAGCCAATTTACATACACGGACTGAAAGCGTGGCAATAGTAAAAATGGTGAAATCGCTTAATTTCGTTTAAAGAGAACACGTGCACGACGTATAAAATCGAAATTGGCAAGATGTGCCCAAACTAGAGTAAGGGTAAAGTAGCTTATTGGATGCATTGGGGTATGTAGATTATATAATAAAGAATTTTATTATCTTAAGACAGGATACAGGTGATTTATACGATCTCAGAAAGATATTTTTTTACATGCAGCGTTATAGATTAGTTGCGAGAAAGAAAATTGGTTCTCAAGAATACCAAGTTTTGTTGGCATAGAATGTTGCATGAGGTCATAATTTGAATTTTATTGGCAATAAATGTCCGCGGTTTAATAATATTCTAGTTTACAAAAGTTTCCCATACTAATATTTTAGACCGCATTGCTGTACTTTTTCCAAATAAAAAAATTATTATCTTGCCACATTTATTATTCTCATCAGAAAGCAAAGGATTATTCACGAGGCGCTAGACCGAACCATCGACCTTAACGAAGTAATCGAGGTTCAATCGAAACGCTGGTTAATCTGATATCCCGAAACTGAATTAATAAATGGTAAATTTTATTATGTATTAACGCGTTGTCGGTTCGTTAGTGTTGCTGAAAAACATCGCACGTCCAGTAATAATTAAATAAAATTGGGATTTAACATAAACATTTTTGGTTACCTATGTAATACTGATTGCTGTGGATATCTCTGTTTTCAAACGTAGTTACCGTAACTACAAGTAATTGTTCCGGATCTGGCTGTTTGTGTATGTGAGTTTAAATATTTGTAAACGCACCCACGATACAGGAGAAATTATTAGTGTGGGGCAACGCTAAATAAAAAAAAATAAAAAAAAAGTTTTGGCCAATTATCAGACAAATTTTGTCTAAACAGAACTGGCGAAATGTGGGTTTACTACACCTCTGTTCAACTCTTCGGGCAAACAAGGCATGATGTTATGTCATGTTTTATTGCAAACTTTATTAATGTTATAGCTTGAGTATAATAAAACTTACGCTTGAGTATACGGCACTACCTATAGCTGTTCAACAAAATTGAGAACGATACAAATTAAACAATGAATGTCCCTCTATAACTTCGAAAAATGTACGCCCAACAAAGGCTTGTCTTCCCACGGCAATAATTTAGACCCTCTACCGCTTTATACCGAAAAAACAGCGCCGATTTGTTCAAAATATAATCCTGAAACCTGTCGTCAAATGTTTGAGCAAACACACCTACCCATTATGTGGCCAGATCCTGACAACGATCGCGAAAAACTCACCACTAAATATTTGTGAGAGCTTGGCTAATAGGACCATCAGTGGAGCCGTGAGCAGGTAGCCCATAACGAACGGGTGCTACGGCGTCCAAAGCTCGAACTTCAACTGAAGCACGATTGACCTGAAAGCTCTCCAAACTAAATTAAAGCGCGCCACGATTTTTATATCTAAACCGATTATCTGAATCGGTAAATCATTTCTCTTCGAATCGTTTTAAATTGATCCGATGTTTTTGGTCCTTTGGCTTTTCGGATATTATTTTTGATAAGTAGGTTTAAATTGCTTTGTAAGAAGGCCATAAATAAGTCAATGAATATTATTATTCCTGAGAAGTTTAATATTACCGTGACGTCGATTTTTTCAGGCATTCTAAGTCAGGTAATAAGGGGAATTAAAAATATTATTTTAAGTTTGCCTAACTGTTGTGTTGTCTCTTTTTTACAATTAGAACGAGTTCGAAAGACACTCGTTTTTATTTTTAATTTAATTTCATTCCATTGTGCCTGGTCTGGTATTATTTTTTGTTAAATAAAATCCAATAAAAAACCAACATTCAGCCCAATCGTAGTTAAAAATACTGTCATAACCAATTTGGCCCTAACTAGATTTCCTCAAAAATAAGCAGGAAAGATATTAAATTAAATGCGTAAAATAAATATTATACAAAATGTCTGCCGAAGAATTTCACTAAGACCACTGTGCCTGCTCACCCTCTAAGGAAAAAGATAAGAAAACATGTAAATGAACCGCGGGATCAAGAAGAGAAATGAGGAGACTCCTTGGTGTTAATATTTCGAAGAGACGATACAAACGCACGTAGACTAAAAATGGCGTATTTTTGTTTATTACATGACCGCGTTCTGTAATTAAAATGGCTAGTTATATAGAAATATCCCTTCTCTTCACAAACTAACCAACCCTTGGTTTTATATTCAAATATAAAACAAAGTTTTCGAAATTTCAGTCGGTATGTATCAGGGCTTATTTGAAAACTAATGGATTGATTGTAATACCTACGAATAGACCTCTGAAAGCCGTATTATAAAGTTTTGGTATTGGTATTTACAATTTCAATGTAATTTAATACCTACTGAGTTTCTAATTGAATATCTTTATGAGCCCTTCAAACGAAACCACACGACTAACAGACTGACCAATCCTTTATAACTGCATGAATGGTTTTAGTAATAATATACTATTAAGTATGTATTATGTGGTGGACCAGTGGTGGATCAGTGGTAATGGCCACGATTTACTAGTTGTTGTAAGATGTAGGTTCGAACCCAGACCCGTCACTTTAGTTTGTGTAAACTATTTCATCACCACTGTTCTCAAAACGCTGCAGGAATGTCTTAGAACTAAAAATTACAGAGACATGGGATGTCCTCTAACCCGCACTGGGCCCGCGTGGTGGATTACGGCCCACTCCCTCTCACAGAGAGGAGGCCTGTGTCCCAGCAGTGGGAACGTTATAGGCTGATAACATTGAAGATACTAAGATTTGTTTTCATTCTTAACTAAATAATAAGGTATTTGTATTGAGACGATAGAAATGAATAGAAAATAATAGCTTAAAAAACTAAAAAACTCGCTTTAAAAACCAAACTAAAAAAGGAGAAAATAATTTAATTCAATTAAAAAACGTGGGGTGCTTTTTGAGGTATTTTATAATCAATTTATGTCAAGCACCCCACGCTTTTTAATTGAATTATTTTCTCCTTTTTTAGTTTGGTTTTTAAAGCGTGTTTTTTTGTTTTTTAAACTATTATTTATTTTATATTTTTTAGTTCTGCTAACTACAAAAACGTGTTTTTTTTTCTCAATTTTTTGTAAATTATTGAGTTGTCATCGGTCCTCGACAAGTTTACAAAGTCTTAATGAAATCTGACCGTTTAAAGTGGGTCAAAATCGCGCTCAAAGGAGTCGGTCGCATACAAACATACAAAACAAACATACAAGTGAAGCTAATATAAAGCGTGTAATAGAACAAAATCCTTGATAAAAATCCCAAAAGAATCGTATTATTTTTCCCTACAAAAACATTAATGACGACTCCTTATTACTTAAATAATTATTTATTATTTAGACTATAGCGACCCCGCCCCGGAATCACCCGGTTTTAATAATCTAACAAAACATCGAGATTTATTTATTTTCATGAACTTTAAAATGAACTTGTTACTTATAATTATGTATAAACATTCCGGAATAAATTCAAAAGATCGTGGAAAACCGCATAAAATAAGTAGTAAAGTTTAGAAGAATAACACGGTCTCGCAGACAGACACGAAAAGCGAGTTTAATTTATAACATGTATAGATGTTCAGTAGGTATTATTATAACCGTGAGTTCAACTATTAATAGGTGATATGTACACATGTCGCGTCGTAAAACACGTGAGTTACTGACGTGTGTCGACTTTATAATGAATGGCGCCCAAATTAATTGGATTCGTTCACATCATTAAGAAGAACAGGCCATGTGAACCTGCTACGCGTGGATATTTTTGATAAAATTTCTGTCTGTTAGTTTCATTTTAAACAGTTAACTTTATTAATTTATTTGTATTTTTCTAGTTTTAAGTAGTATAACTAATTACTTTTGTAATTTACGCCATAAGTGTAAATTATTATAAATCCCTAGTTGTAAAACTAATCAAATATTAACAAATTTTGCTTTCTATACAAATCATCGCAAACATAAAAACGCATTTAAATTACTTTACAATGATGAATAAAAACCAACAGTAAATATTTTTGTATCTGCTTGATTGGTTTTCAGCTTCTGTCTCGTTCTCCAGGTATCAAACTATCCCTCTGCCATCTCAATCGGATCAATAGTTAAGCTGTGACGACGTGCCAAATAGACAAGCAGAAAGACCAATCCTTATAATCTGAAAATAATTCTACTAAATACCTAATACATTATCATAAAGGTAATTATTTATTCTGCATCTTTATTAACAATATTATTTTGCAACCAGTAATCGTGAAACCGCTGATTACGACATTTTTCTCCCAAGATCAATTGCCGTATCTGTGGTCGTAGCAATTCGTAGAGGTCACCTAAGCATTGTGGCTACGAATCTCGTAGGCTCGTAGCCACTACGGCGCAGCAAGTATGTACCTTCGTCTGATAGATTTGATGGTGACAAATGCAGTGATACGTAGCTATAGCCACCAAGATCCACAATGTTTTAGCAAAAATACTTGCTCGCCTTTTCGGCAGTATAATAATTTAATTCAAAAATAATTTATCACCCGCAAAGTCGACGATTTCAGCAGCGAGAGAAAACGTAATTTGAATAAATATTCCTTCTAGATTTTCGAGCGAGACGAATATTTTCACAATGAAATGGAATAACGTACTCTTGTATAAATATTTTTTCCGTAAACCTTATTTAGGATTATATCTACCTAAGTAGGTTTAAACCTACCTACTATAGAAATTCGTAAGATATGGTACGCTCTATAAATTATTTAGTCGGAAAAATTCACGGACGAATATTTCTTTGAAGAACAATTTTATACAGTTCAAAGATTTCATTGACATTTTTATGTTATCACCCATAAATATATTTATGAGCTCAATAAAATTATCTTTGAGACATCAAATACCTACGAAATTATTATTATAAAAGCTTGTAAAGATTTATCTACTTATATAAATACCAATATTCTGAAATGTGACAAAAATTTCGTTATTCGTAATTGTTTCACACTTGACTACAGATGTAAGGAAAATACATTTTTCCGTTGGAAATAAATTGTGATATTTACGTACGTTGTTAAAACAAATATTTAAATTATATCACAAACTAGTAAGGTTTCATTTAAATTTATATATGAAATGAAAACGTGAAAAAATATAACCGAATATAAAATACAACTTACCATGGAAGGAACCGGCGATTCCTTTAAAATAACACAACACTCAACGCCATTTTCAAAATCCACATACAAGTCACCAACACGCACACAACACCAACAGAAAATTTTAAAACGATTTTTTTCGAATTTCGAATGCGGAGTTCTCAGCGATACGACGCGCGGTCGCCCGTCGCGGCATCCGAAGAGGTTATGGCAGCGAGTTTGCGTGGACCGACCCTCCCCCCACCTACATACCATAATTTTTAGCCGGTCCAACACCATAAAAATATTTCGCGACCGTATTGCGCAATGCATTAATCTCAACAACCGAAAAAAAATAAACACATTTTTTTGTTACGAATATGCTAAGGCAGCTTTCCCGGTCTGAAGTTACACAGTTGTAAATTATGGGGGAAATAGGCGTAATTAAGCCCGTTTTACGTTTGAAATCCGTTCGGAGTCAGGAATAGGCGACAAGGAATGTTTTAATGTTTAATTAAAAGGATTGTCGCGCGAGGGGATTTAGCGAAACGTGATAAAAATACTAATCAATTTGAATGTGTCGAGGTGGATTCTCGTGAAACATTTTCGGATTCTTTCGAGTTGTAAAGGGGCATTAGTTTTCTTTGAAGTTTAATTTCGATAGTTTGCTACAACCTAATTCTTTGTGAGACGTTAAGATGTCTTTTAGATTTCCAATTCGTATTGCTATCTTTTAAGGAACAGTGGAATGGCAGCTATTTGTATCTTAAAGCACTCCAAATACGTACAATATGCTCGCTTTTTTTCAATCAGAAAATTTTGTTTAGGTTGCCATTTTGATATGAAAAAATGTTAATTTGTAAAATATCCATTTTCTTTTTGACTCGCGAAACAACAGCGGATTGATGGTTTACGAATTTTATATACATTTGAATTTTTTATGTACCGCACTTAGCATTATCACCGTATTTATTTATTTATTTAACACTAAATTGAGTTTTAAAGCGAGGATTAAAATTTCCGGAAAAATAAATTTAACAGCGGGTTTGTAGTTTTGGCCTACCTGTATACATAGATTGTGACCTCTGAGTTTGTTTCAGAGTTTCTGCTCAGAGTATTCAGATAGAAAACGCTGACCTCATCTAGTTTTATAAATATGGTTGACGTGTAAAAGTATTTGTACAAACCTACTTACAGAAATAAAATAATCATTTATTATTTACGGGAAGAAGGCGTGACTTTAAGTATGTGTGTATGTGTTTAATATATTTTCGGAAAAATGATGGTAAAATCTATGGCACTATGATTATAAGTTTTAATACGATGCCACTCCGTTACATTGCAATTATGATGAAATGATATCCTGATGAAAAAAGGTTTCTGAAATGATTTCATAATTAAGCTACAGTATCGAATAATTAAGCTTTGGTTATGAAACTATCTGTTTTTGGTGCAAATAAATTAAATGAACCATTAATATTAACTACCAGCAAAATAAATTACAATTCTATAATCGTGTGTACGTTATTACCTGCCAATTGCACGGTTTTAGTTGATAACAAACTATCGTAAGTATGATACAATTGAGTAACTTTAGATGTTGAATGACCATTTATTTGAATGCATATATTTACATTAGCTGTAAATAAATAAATTGTTATCAGTTGCTTTCACAATTTTTGAGCCAATTCAATCAACCAACTCAGCCGAACGCAAAGTACTGACATGACAGCTTATTTTTTTTTGTTATCACTGTATTTTTAAACAATCGAACTTTTTGGTTGTTTATTAAACCAGCGGTTGCTGAGTCGACATTTATACGAACATAATAAAATCGCGGCGGGACTTTCGATCATTGGATTTTGAACTCTCGATGTTGAACCGAGCATTGAGAATTCAACAATGCAGCGCAATTAAGTCTCAACGCGTTGGAAGAATACAGTGTTTGATTTTCAACCTCACATCAGCGTCAATCTCTAAAGTCTATTTCTTTTCTTTACATTGAACAACTAAGATCACAGAATATAATTTACTTTAGTCCTTCTATAAAACACAGCACGCTTTTCTTTTCAGCAAAAATAAATCCGTTGCCAACATTGGCGGAACAGTGCATGCCAAACGTTGGCAACCAACTGCAACTGCCTGAAACGCCAACGCTATTATCGAAACGTTCTTGCACTCATATTTTAAAATGTTCAATTTTCGAACGCATTCGGATTTCGGGCGTGTGCATTCATCCGCACGAAGACATAAAGGATTTATTCACCATTTTGTTTCACTCATTCTTTTAAAGTTAAATATATGGCAGATAAAGTTGCTGTGAAAGCGTAATACTGGTTGTATTGGTAAACCGACTTTGAATTCTGCATAAATGGAAAACATGTAAACGATTTATAACTAAGCTATTGAAATTGCTTTCAAATAGAATTCGTCCCACTCGTGGGTTCAACGCTCAAAATAGTTACCATTCAAACTTTCTAATAACACCGGGTTTTCAAATAATCCACTAAATAAAACCATAGAACCGAAACGCCCAAATTTGAAGCACCAAAATTCAATGCGAAATTTTGAAAAGCTAGGAAACGAATCACATCGTTATCTTTGTAAGTCGTTTTCATTTTCAAAATCGAGGTGTGATTTATAAATCAGTGGAACAACGGAGCGATTTACGCTTCGTTACCGATCTCTGAATTTATGGCAGTTTTTTATGTTGTTTTTAGATTTAGGAGACTGGTGTACATCATACTAGCATGATTGGCTTAGAGCATGCATTTTAATTGCCTGGTTTACTGCAAATCATGTTATAGGTATCTTCACAAACTATAAAAAACAAAACAATTGATTTGAAAACAAGAGTTTTCATATATGCATGGGTTGTAATTGTCATTTAAAAATCTTATAATGTATGTCAGATGTCAGTTCACTACCATAAATAACTCAATCATGCGTGCTTTTATTACATGAATATAATTTTGTCTAGATATTATTAATAGACAAAACATTCACCTTTATCAAAACCAGTATAATAAAACAGAAACAAAACTGTTTACATTGAAAGAAAATACTTTTTTCCTATATCCATGACAGTAAAGATACGCCCGATCTCACGGGTTCACTGCCAACTCCTAAGAAAGGTCGTCGACCTATCTATTAGACTTTTATAGATCTGCTTACGTCTATATCAGCTGAAAGAAGATACTGAATATGTTGTAAAATGAAGAAAATTATGCAGTTTTTATGGGCACATATAAATATGCTGATGTTTGGAAAAATATGTATATGGTTTTGTTGAAATATTATTTTGTTTATTGGACATAATACGAGAAGATTCACACCCTTGAAGTACATATATTAAAAAAATTGTGAGAATAAATCCTTGTGTATTTTGTGCCACTTTTTTTTTAGTTAACTATAGTAGAACATCGACGATAAATTAAGACCCCTGAAAAAAATATGGTATGCATTTTACATTTTCATGCATCTTAAAGATTTTATCTCTCTTATTGTTTATTGTAAAATATATTAAAAGGGACTATTTGAAGTTTTTTTTGAAATTTTATTCTCTACGACCAATCCTTAGAACAATTTCGTCAGAAGAGAAACTATTTACAACAATTCTACTCAAACACAATTATAATAAATTTATTTCATCATATAATTCATTTAATTTTCAAAGCTAAGTAATTCGACCATGCTAACAATAATAAACTTTAAGTATTATTTCAAACAATTTCAGGGAGGTAGGCACTTCGGGATTTCCAGCATCTGAATAAGATGACAAGCGTCCGACAGCATTTCACCGAGCTACTAGTTTCCAAACTTAAAATATGAATTGTTCCGTTTTATCCATTAGTGGGTACTACCTATTGGTAGTTAATCATAATCAACACTAATAAACAATAACAAATGAATTTGGTTACCATATCGAATAAAATGATCACTCCCTTATGTAATTAACTTTTTAACTGACTTCAAAAAGGAGGAGGTTCTCAATTCGTCTGTATGTTTTTTGTTTTTATTTATTTAAAACTTATTTGTTAGAATATTGTTGTTACATAGGTGTTACACATAATATGACGTCCATAATATTCTGCTGTTTCCAGCGTACAAACATTTCAGGGAATTAAAATTAAAATTTCAATATAATATACCAAAATTTGTTGTTGAAACCATACAATGCCTTTGTATCTTTGTTCCGCGATATCTCCGTCAATTGTAGATAGATTTAAAAAAAGTTTTTTTATTTGATAGGGCTGGCATGGTTCAGGGGTGGTCCCATATAAATTTTATTAACTTTGCTTCGATAGTTTTTTCGTTAACTTCGATAATACGTTTTTAATCCACTTTATGTATCTTTATGACATTCTGCTGCTTCCTGTCACGGTTGTTTGTAAACGAATTGGTATACGAGTTGGTGTAGGGCAGGTACCACAACTAAAAAGTGAAAAATAAACGTTTTCCAAAAAAGAAACACATAAAACCAAAATACATAATTATCGAAAGACACCGACATCCGAAATTAACGTTCTTTTTCACTTTGTAGTGTTTTTTCGGAAGTCGGTTGTTTCTTTTTTGGAACTTTTATGTTTTAATTGTGCCTTTAAAGATCTAAAGGTGGTTTACAAAAGAGAAAAGTTATCTTTCGTCAAAATGGGTACAGTGGCCGGTAATTATAAAAATAAAATAAGATAAAATAATTCTAAGGCATCAAGTCCGCCTTTGTACCTTTTTGTGTACGAGAAGTTTAAATAAATTAATTAATAATTCGTAAATTGAAAACTACCGCCTAGACCGCTCGCCGACTAAGGGATCTCAGGGGCAATTCTCGTAATTTTAAGGACGTTCACAGTCTGATCTCAGTCTCAATCTGTCAAAAATACCTCTAGTTTCCATACATTTTTGGCAAGATTTTGACATTTGATTGTCGCTGAGATGAGACTGCGATTAGATTGTGAACATTTTTAATTACGAGAATTGGCCTTCTGTCTTTCTTTCAATTCGCCTAGTCTTTGCACGTTATTTGTTTTAATTTCATTGATGCAATCCGTGACCGTGGCAAATAACCTCTGCGCTAAATACAGGTTGCTCCAAGATGCTATTTTAGAAAATTGTAAAGAAATCTATAAATTAAAATCTGTTCAGTTAACGAAAACGCGAAACTGTATACGTGTGTCAATCGATTGAATTTAATTAAACTTATTCTGGGAGGCCTGTGTCCAGCAGTGTACGTCTTTCGGCTGAAATGATAATGATGATGAAATCAATTCTGTAATTTATTTAATTGAAATAAATGCTTTGACTTTTGAGCACTTTTTAATTGACAAGAAGTCGTTAGTCAGAAAAATGAAGCTGAACCCCAATCCAAGGCGTAGCAGGTTCCTATGGAGAAGAACGGACAAGAAACTTGAATGGATATACATTCAAGTTGCTTTCATAACTGCTAATCCTTTTGGAGAATGAGACATAAAGCTATAGCTTTTAGTTATCGCTATTTTGATATGAACGATATCAAAATAGCGATAGCTAAAAGCGAATAATAATGGTTTCAGGATAATATAGTTTTCCGACCGGTTTGGGTATTGCCAAAAGCGCCCGGTTTAATAAATCGCTTTTTCCATACATTTGCATGCTACTAATGGCTTTGGAAGTAAAATATCGAATACCAGATACCAGCCTAGATAGGCCATGAAGTTTTATTCTTGGTTGCAAAAATAATAAGATGATGATGATCGATCTATCAGAGTGGTCATAGATGGTTGCTCATCGGATCATAAGGCTGTTGATGCCGGTGTTCCTCAGGGGTCTGTTTTTTCTGCGAGTCTATTTCTTACAGCTTGGTGCTATTGGGTACGCAGATGACAGCACAGTTTCAGATAGATATCTGTCCAGTGCAAGAGCCAACAGAGATGAAACAACTGCTCTTAGAGAGGCCGTAGTGGTGGCCAGTGAGGTGACGATAATCTGGTACAATTCAATGCTCAGAAAACACAGGCGTGTCTTTTTACTGCCAAAAGGAGCCAGTTGCGGTTATCCCCAACTTTCCGAGGTGCATCTGTACCCGTTACTTACCGCCTAGCGCTTTTGGGCATGGAGTTGACGTCCGATCTCAACTTCAGCTCAACCATCGAGCCAAAAGCTCAGACTGGAGCCAAGAAACTGAGCATCCTAAATAAGGTGAGGCTAGACTTCTGGACAGCTTTTGAGCCTGTATAAAGCTCAAGTGCGTTCTTGTATGGAGTATGCAGCCACTTATGGGATGGCTCAGCAAAATACCAGCTTGCTGCCCTTGACTCGGTGGAACGCAGAGCTTAAAGGCTCATAGGTGACGAAACGTTGGTAGCTAAGCTTCACAGCTTGGTTTATCGGCATAATGTTGCTTGCCTGTCGGTCTTCTATAGACTGTAGGGGAGATAAGCCTAAATCGGGTACCCCGCCTAAATCGGGTATGCTTGTTTGCGCGCGTGTTACGTCTATTAGTGAGAATGTACGAGTGCAGCGAGGTGGCGTGACAGTCGGCCAATCACAGGCAGTCGGCTCTCCGCTGTGACGCAAGCGCTTGCAAGGTAAGATTGAAAACAATATTTTTGATGGTTTTACTAAAAAAAAAATGACTTTTGGTAACAGTGAATACTCAAATATTGTATGGATTATGTTTACTTAAGTTTTGTGTTGTGATTTTGTAAGGAATTATGCATCTAAATTAAAAAAAACTTGTGGCATTCCTGCATTTGGTTTTGAGGTTATGGCGGTTAAAAAAACGGCCAAAATCCCAGGCCCAGGGTAACCTATGCACCTCCTCCTATGCACCAAACACCCAAATATAGTACCAACCCTACCTATCCAGACCATCCCGTCTACTCCTAAACCCTTGGGCCAAATCCCAGACCCAAGGTGACCCCAAACGAACCCATCCTTTCCAACTAAAATACCTCCCTCCTATCCTAACATCCTGTCGGTCCTAGAGGAGGGGTAACCTCGCTTCCAAAAAAGCCCACCCCCCCAAAAAAAAAGAAAATGCAGAAGGAAAGAGACACTACCCAGGTGGGTCCCGGCCAAGCCGGGGAATCCCACACCGCTACGGCGGTCAGCCCCCATCGTATTCTGGGGGGGGCAACCGACTGCACTCCTTTGCCGCGCTTTTCAGCGCAGCCGGCTGCTGATACAGCGCCCAACACACAGGCAGCGAATAACGCGCCGCAAAACCCAACCCTGGCTGCGACCAACGCGCCCTTAAACCCGACTACGGCTGCAACAGAAGCGCCACAACCCACGACCCGGTGTATGCCACCCACGAGCCTCTGGCAACAGAGCATCGTGAGGAATAGCATCACCAACCCAGACAACGACCAAGACCGACACAGACGAAGAGGGACGGGGAAGGAGGACGAGCCTGGCAGCTCAATTACTTTCCCGGTTGATGAAGTACGCCTGCTGAATAAGCGCGGAAAAATCCCTGCCCGGGAGAGAAGAGTGGGCGACCGAAAGCGCCATACCCGCGGCGGCAGTAGCCAGCGCGAGGTGCAATCGGCCGCCGAAAAGGCAGAGGCTGAGGCAGTACGCGACCAGCCGTTAGTCCGCGAGGGGGAAACCCAGCGCGAAAAGCGGCCGGACGCGGAACCACGCAACCGCCCGTTAGTCCGCGAGGGGGAAACCCAGCGCGAAAAGCGGCCGGATGCGGAGCCACGCGACCAGCCGTTAGTCCGCGGAGGGGCAACCCAGCGCGAAACGCGGCCGGACGCGGTGCCGCGCGACCGACCGTTAGTCCGCGAGGGGGAAACCCAGCGCGAAACGCGGCCGGACGCGTCACAGTCTGCCGGGACCGTCAATCGACCCCTGAACTCCGACAACACCCTCGACAGACCTCGACCCAACAAGAACAGAGGTAGGCGGTATAAACCAGCACACGCACAGGCGCAGCCGGCAACGAACACCATGCCGGGCACCTCCAAGTCGCAGCCTGGACCAAGCGGTACAGGACCGACGAAGAGGGAGCGCCCTGACGACACGGCTTCGCCTAGTACGCTACAAGGGCACGCCAAGCGTGTGAGGGTTCACTCCGCTCAGGGGGAGCAGAGAACCTACGCGCGAGCCACGAAGGACATTCCTGCGAGGCTGGCCGTAGCAATCTGCTTCCCTCCCCCCTCTCGTGACCTGACTAAGGAAGAGGCAGAGCACGTTAAGACTGACCTAGAAGCCCGACTGATGGACACAAACCCGACGGCACCACTCCCGGCCTTCCGTGGATACCCACGGGTAGCGGAAGGCACCGTGCAGATGTGGTGCGAGGACGATTATGCCCTGACCTGGCTGACCCAAAACGTACCCCTAATTAAACTTGCAGACACCGACCTCGCACTGACAGTACTCAAACAGTCCGACGTGCCCACCCGTGTTCGAGCCTCGCTTTTCGTCCCCCGCTACAAGGGTGACGTAGCCCGGCTCCAAAGTATTCTGATCCGTCAGAATACTTGGTATGACATTGCAAGGTGGTCACTGTACAGGGCGACTACCGTCGGTGGCGACAACTATGGGACATACCTGACCCTGGGTGTTCCACCGGAGGAAGCCGAAAGGGTCCTAGCCCGGGAGCGACGTATATCGTACCTCTTGGGGTCGATATACGTGCGCTTCTGGCCCACGACCCTACCCTGTGACACCAAGACTGACAGCACAGACGATAAGACCGCACCGACAACGACAAAGACAAATGACACCGACATAGCCCAGCTCGAGGAGGTCATGGCCCGAGCAGCAATGGATGACGATGACGACACCATACCCCCCACATCGCCTGGCTGGAACGAGCAACTGCTTGCCTCGTCGCCGGGCGACGGACACGAAGACCAGCTCAGAGTGGAAGAGGCGGAGAGACTATCCGATGGATCCATCTCCGACTAACTCCACTTCACCGCCGTCACCGCCCTTAAATATCATCCAAACCAACCTCCAACACAGCCAGACTGCCACGGCTAGCTTACGCAGGGCCTTGGAGGTTAAGCCCCGAACAATCGCACTGATCCAAGAGCCGTGGATCAGGAACAACAGAATCTGCGGCCTCGGCAACATCGGAGGTAAGCTAATCCTTAACACACATGGTGCGGAAAAACCACGTACCTGTGTATACATTCCCAAAGAAATCCCGACCACACCACTCACTCAATTCTGTTCCAGAGACCTGACAGCTGTCAGGCTCCAGACCGCATGTGACGTTCCAGATGTTGTACTGGCCTCGGTGTATATGCCAGGCGAGGACGCAAATTGCCCGCCAAAAGAGATGGCCGACCTGGTGCAACACTGCGAGCGTGCCAGGCTGGAACTGATCATCTGCACCGACTCCAACGCCCACCACCCGCTCTGGGGCAGTGATTCAGCGAACTCCAGAGGAGAGGTACTATCCACCTATTTATTCTCTACTAACCTTAACATTGTTAACCGAGGCTCTGAACCCACTTGGGTCACAGTCCGTGGACAAACAATCATCGACCTAACTCTCGCCACAGAAACCGCGACAAACCTCATCGCTAACTGGCACGTATCGGACGAGCCTTCCAGCTCAGACCATAGAAGAATCCGATTCACACTAGCTACCCACATAAAGGAGCCAGAACCGAAACGTAACCCGCGTCGCACCAAGGTGCCCGAGTACAAACGGCTTCTGGCGGCTCTATTAGAAAGGCACCTATCACATGTAACTGTAAAAGACACTGCACAACTGGAATATACCGTGACAAAACTATCAGAATACCTAATTGAAGCATACCACGCATGCTGCAAACTAAGGGCGCCACCAAACAACAGCGTGAGGAACCCCTGGTGGAACGCCGAACTGGGTAAACTCAGAGATACACTAAGACAACAATTCAATAGAGCCAAAAACACTAGGCTTCCAGACGATTGGGAGCAATACAAAGAAACCCAATACTTATACAAAAAGCAGATTAGAACTGCCAGAAGGGCGGCATGGCGGAAATTCTGCGAATCCATCGAAACCAACAACGAAGCCGCAAGGGTTCGAAAAATCCTATCGACCGATCAGGATCGAAGCCTTGGCGCGCTGAAAAAACCCGACAGCTCTTACACACTAACCGACTATGAAACCAGCAAAGTCCTTCTCGAGACTCACTTCCCAGGCTGCAATCTCTTAGAGAACAGGACGTGGGAGGCTGAGCCAGAATGGGCACCTACAGACCAAGACTGGTCCAGAGCCCACAGCATAGTAACAGAAGACAGGGTCAAGTGGGCTATAAACACCTTTCAGCCCTACAAGTCCCCAGGGCTAGACGGAATCTTCCCAGCCCTACTGCAGTGGGGGGTTGACCACTTGATACCATGCTTGGTGAAGATCTACCGTACCTGTATAGCACTCAGATACATACCCCTAGCGTGGCGCGAAGTGAAAGTCATTTTCATACCCAAACCAGGCAAACCAGACTATACACAACCCAAGGCCTATAGGCCCATAAGTCTCACATCCTTCTTACTGAAAACCCTCGAGAGACTCTGTGATAGGCATATCCGAGACGGACCTCTCCGGGTAAAACCACTTCATAAACAACAGCACGCATATTCCACTGGCAGATCAACAGAATCCGCACTCCATAGCGTGGTATCTAAAATTGAATGCGCAGTGGACCACAAATGCTCAGCACTGGCTGCTTTTATTGATATCGAGGGCGCCTTTGACAAGACCATGTTTAGCAGCATAAACATGGCCCTCGAGAGACACAACATCGATACGACCCTGAGTGGGTGGATTACCAATATGCTCAAATTGAGAGCGGTACAAGTTACCGTAAACGACACTACAAGGGCAGTAGTGGCGAAGGGCTGTCCACAAGGGGGAGTCCTCTCGCCACTTCTATGGAACCTGGTAGTAGACAGCCTCATTAAAACACTGAATGACAAAGGTTACTTCACCGTAGGCTACGCCGATGATCTAACCATAATAATAAATGGCACCCATGAAAATACCCTATGCAACCTAATGCGCCAAGCCCTGAAAATAGTCGAAGACTGGTGCAACAAACACCAACTATCAGTAAATCCAACAAAAACCGAACTGATCCTCTTCACGAAAAAGAGGAAACTCGCGGAACTGAAACTTCCGCGTCTGTTTGGCTCCACCCTAAGCCTAGCAACTGAAACCAAATACCTGGGCATATATTTGGACAAACAGCTGAATTGGGCAAAACATACCAACTACATCACTACAAAAGCCAGCATATCCCTGTGGCAGTGCAAGCGAATGCTTGGCAGGAACTGGGGCATTAGCCCCAGAGTCACCCACTGGCTGTACACCACAGTTATTCGACCAATTATTACATACGGCTCAATAGTCTGGTGGCCCAGAACAGACTTAGGCACAGCACAAAAAGACCTCGAAAAGCTGCAGCGGTGCGCCTGTGTGGCAATCACCGGCTGCATGAGAACTACACCCACTGCTGCCCTACAGGCAATGTTGGGGCTGCCCCCTCTACATCTCATAGTGCGGGAGGAGGCAGCACTGGCTGCCTTGAGGCTAGACATAGCAGGAACCCTAAGCAAAGACTCTAGGGTCAAGCACACACGCATTAAGGATGATGCGATCAAGCGACAGCCAATGATGGCATCACCCTGTGATAAAACCCCGAAATTGCATTACTTCCAGAGACACTACAACGTAGTACTCATAGAAGAACAATACGATCACTCAGGCCCGGATGAGCTAAGAGTTTACACTGATGGATCAAAGACCGACTCCGGAACCGGAGTCGGAGTTTTCTCACAAGACCTTAACATAAACATATCCAGCCCGCTGGGAATGCTAAACACCGTATACCAAGCGGAATGTGTGGGCATTATACAAGCGGCGTACGCCATAGAAGCTAGGAGGGTCACAGACACACACATACGTATACTCTCCGACAGTGCTTCAGTTCTCCAATCCCTACGAAAAAAATACATTACATCGAGTTTAGCACTAGAATGCCATAATGCACTAGAAAGAGTAACGGTTGCCAACCGCAACTCTGTGACACTGCAATGGATAAAAGGACATAGTGGATCGCTAGGCAACGATGCTGCTGACGAACTGGCCAGAAGGGCATCCAGCGCGTCAGTATGTGGTCCCGAGCCCATCGTGCCCATCCCCTTCAACCAACTACGCAGGTGGCTTCAAGAATACACCCACACACAAGCCGAGAGCTGGTGGAACCTAACACCAGGCTGCAGGCAGTCTAGGGAAGCAATGCCATCCTTGGATGGCAGGCTGACCAGACGACTGTTACGCCTGGACAGGAAAGATCTGCGTCTGGTGACTGGAACCATCACAGGACACTGCCCACTAAACAAACACTTCTACACAATAGGCATAACAGACAGCCCCTTGTGCAGGGCTTGCATGGAGGCCGAGGAGACCGTCACGCATGTGCTTTTCGAATGCACAGGCGTAGCCCAGATTAGAACAGAAACCCTCGGGGAACCCAAATGTTACACAGATATTCTCAACAGACCAGGAGTTATAGCCAACTTCTGGAGGGAGGTGGGCTGGCTGGAATGACAACCGAAGGCCGCCATGGCTCACGCACAATGGTCCACTTGAAGGACTAAGTGCGGAAACCAAAACCCTTAACATAGAACATAGAACATAGATGGCGGTTAAAAATAAAAACAAGCGTTTGGGCATAACGGGTAAGGGGTCATGTAAGTAGTTTGGGTGGTTGAAATGAGGATTTAATTAAGATTTTTGTTTTGTTTTATTCTAGATGGTTAACAAATATAAAAGAAAAACCTCTAATGCATCATGGGACGAGGCAGTTATGAAACTTGCTATGGAAGAAGCTAGCAAAACCTCAGTGAAAGGTGCGGCTAAGAAGTACGGTATAAACTTATCCACGTTGCAGCGGCACATCAAAAAAGGATGCCCGAAGAAGAAACTTGGCAGGTACACAACTGTATTCACGGATCCTCAGGAACTCGAGCTTCTTGAATATGTGTTTCATATGGAAGGTTTGTTTTTTGGACTGACCAAGAAAGAATTCTTAGAACTCGTGTACCAATATGCCGAAAACAACAATATTCCACACCCATTCAAAAATGGAATGGCAGGTGAAGATTGGTACATTGGGTTTAAAGGACGACATCCTGATTTAAGTCTACGCCGTCCAGAACCGACGTCATTAGCACGCGCTAGGGGTTTCAACAAACCACAAGTACAGAGGTTTTTCGATTTGCTAGAGGGAGAGATCGATAAACATAAAATTGACGCGACGCGCATTTACAATGTTGACGAAACTGGAATTCAGACTAATAGCAACAAGCCGCCTAGAGTTCTTAGTAGATCAGGAAAAAAACAGGTTGGTGTGATATCTAGTGTCGAGCGTGGTAAACTCACAACAGTGGTTTGCTGTTGCAATGCAGCAGGTGCGTTTATACCCCCATTTTTAATCTTTGGGAGAAAGCGAATGGTGCCAAGACTCCTAGATGGCGCTCCACCTGGATCAGTCGCAAGCTGCACAGACAACGGCTGGATAAATGGCCCAACATTCTTAGACTGGCTTCGACATTTTGTGGCTATGACTAGGCCAACTAGTGAGCAAAAAATAATTTTAGTAATGGACAATCACGTGTCACATAAATATTTAGAAGTCCTGGATTATGCTTCAAAGAACAATATAATTTTTGTGTCTTTTCCACCACACACAACGCACCGATTACAGCCTTTGGATACGTGTGTTTACGGACCACTTAAAAATTATTTCGAACAAGCTGTTTCGGTATTTCAGCGTACCCACGTCGGGCGCATTATTTCACAGTATGACGTGGCCAGATTGTTTGGTGAAGCCTACATGAAAGCGGCCAGTGCCCATAACGCAATAAAAGGGTTTTCATCAACTGGCATTTGGCCAACCAATCGGAACGTATTTGACGAAAGTGATTATATGCCATCTACTTTGACAGACAGGCCGGAGCCAGTAACTGGAAATGAGGAGTCGGCAAATATTCAACCCGCTGTGTTGAATATCGAGATACCTACTAACGATAACACCGATATTACAGAAACACCGACTATTTTAAGCGAAACAGCAGAAGTGACAGCAGGACAAACTGAAGAAACAGCACCTGAGATGCAGTCCAACAATTCTCCGCCACTAGTAGCTGACACAGACTTGGAGTTACAGGTTACTGAAGTCAACAGGCCCACAACTCCGGAAATGCAGCCGTCACCACCAATAAAACAGCATAAAACTCCAATAGACATCAGACCACTCCCTCAAATCACACCGAATATAACTACACGAAAACGTAAGGCACAAAAGGCTGAAATACTAACAAGCACACCAGTAAAAGAGGAACTAAGGGAAAAAGAAAACAAAAAGAAGAAACCTACTAACACTAAACTTAAGGCAGTGAAGAAAAATTTAAAGGAACCCAGCACTAATGAGAAGGAAGTAATAGCTTGTTGTAGTAATACCAACAAGAGACAGGTAAGATCCAAACGTGGTCCAAAAAACAGTCAGAATGACAAAACTGAATACGCTTGCTTAGTCTGTGCTGAACTATATACTGAACCACCTCTAGAAGATTGGATCAGGTGTGACGATTGTGACATGTGGGCTCACGAAGCCTGCACTTCATATTCTGGCAGAGGCAATTATTACTGTGATGCCTGCCAAGAGTAATTTAGTTTTTATTTAATTCTTATTTACTAGTTTTTATTTAGTTGTTTTGTTCCACCGATGATTTATAATTTAAACAAGATTAAAGATTGAATACGGGTCTAATTAAACATTTAGGAAGTTTTAATGAGCAAATATAAGTGATCTCATGTTAAAGTATTTTGTAAAACTATAAAAATAACAATAGGTACTCTAGTTTATTTTTAAATTCTTCTTAGTAGCTGTTTGTTGCCAAAGATGATTTATAGTTTAAACAAGATAAGATTGAATATGAGTCTGATTAATAATTTAAGACGCTTAAGTGATTTTATGTTAATAAATATTGTAAAACTATAAAAATAAGTTGATTGTTCTCATTATATAGCCTTTACCCGTTTTGCCCTGATGAGGTACCTGATTTAGGCCCCCTATAAGGGCAAAACGGGTATTTGGAAGGGTCTCCTAATTTCTGTTTTTCTAAGATTGTTGAAGAGAATGGTTATGTTTGTTATTTTTTTATATACTATATTAAATAAACATTTCCTTTAGTAAAACTATTTGGTACATTTTACGTTTCTAAGTATTTTTTATTTCACATGTCCCTTAGCGTACCCGTTTTAGGCTTACCTCCCCTACTTCGGATAATGTGCGCAGGAGGTCCACGACCTGATCCCACCATCGCCCTTTTACTACCGGACTACCAGACGCACTGCAGGGTACCATCGGCACTTGGTTGATATCCCGACCAATCGTACTCAGCGCTTCTCCTCCACTTCCTCCATACAGCATTGCCATTCAAGGTGGCAATGCTGCCAGTCTTCTGGGCACGTTTCCTGATGACAGCGATGCGGACGAATACTTCGACGCCTAAGTGTCCTTTTGTTGTGTATTTATTTGTTTAGTTAGTAAGTTTGCATTTTTTATTCTTATTCACATAACACACAACATTCAACGTAATAAATATATTTTATTTAATTTGATACCTTTCAATATTGCTCCCACATAACCTCAAAAAAAATAACCAGATTTTTTTTTCATTAATCTACCTTGGAAATATCACAACAGTATTTGAGTCGTACCATTTATGCTATTTAGCCACAAGATAGCTTAACTGTGTAAAAATATTAGTTTCCTAACCTTTTGCATGTGGAGCTAACATTAACTTCTCTGTTTCTGTTGACTTTAGCTATTTGCACGAGATAAGCTCGGAACACTTGCGTTTTTACTTTTATTTTCATACGAAATACAAACTGGTGCACAGTTCTCTTTTACAGATTCGATTAAAAATTAAATATCTAACTTGTCAGGTGATATTCTGGTCTTACTTTTTGCTGTTATTTTCATCTGTTTGTAATAGTAGGTGGTGTTTGGATAATGAATTGATGGCATTTTTAAAGAGTGATGATACCTATGTCATGGAGTTGTTAGAAATGGAGTGAACATAGAACAGTGAAGTACAGGTGATAATGTTTTAAAGTAACTATATAAAACACGAATTAGGAACTCTACACTTTGTTCCTTTATACAAAACAGCAGATGCTGGCTGCGCCGCTGGACGACAGCGGAACTGAGCTTGGGCCACATCTGTCGCATGTCGGAATAACAATAGCCAAAAACCAACCGATTAACGACTAAGCGGCAGGCACAGAAAGAGATGGCGGGATCAGCTGGATTCCATTTTAAAGGATCCCACAATCGAAGTAGAAAAATGTAATAAGGGAAGTGAGGCGTTTGTCCTGCAGTGAGACAACACAGGCTTATAGTAGCAGTTATTACAAATTACTAACGTTTGCTAGCAGTTTCGCCCGCGTAGAACTCGAAAATTTCCCACGGGAACATATTATTGGAATAAAAATTATCCCATGTAATCCAGGTTATATACTATCTGTGTGCCAAATGTAATCCAAATCTGTTCAGCCGTTTTTGCGTGAATGATTAACAAACATCTAAACATCTACATCTGAACCTATTAACTTTGACATGTATACTCGTATTATTAGTAGGATAGAATTATTCCCGGGAGCTCCAAATCTATTGTTCTCTAAATAATTTCTTTCCATACATTGATGCCCAAGAGCTCCATAATTGTATTAGTTAAAATAATAGAATACTAAAATTTGTTCAGCAGCTCTAAACCAAATTGCGTAAGCTCAACAAAACACAAAATGCAAATCGGGTTAGTTACACCACTTAGAACTCAAGAACGGTTGAACCAATTTTAAAGATCTTTGAATTTTTTGGATTCGTCTGCGCCCTGAATAGCAGAATAACTATTAAAACATGGGAAAATACACGACTAAAAAAGAGGACAGTTCATTTTCTCATACATTTTTCGTGTCAGCTAGAAGCTTAAGGCACTTTGAGCTTTCGAAGTACTGGGTTGTCATAAGTCGGCAGGAGTACACCTAACATAGGTTTGTCAGTTAGGAAATGCTTTATGCCTTCGAAGTACCAGGTTGTCATAACCCGGTAAGCGTCCACCTAACATAGGTATGTCAGCTAGAAAACGCTTTATGCTTTCGAAGTACCAGGTTGTCATAACTCGGTAAGAGTATACCTAAAAGCATTGCCATACATACAAAGTAGCAATGCTGCCAGCCTTTTGAGTACTTTTCCCGTAGACAACGATGCGGACGAACTTTTTGTTGCTCTATGATTATTTTCTTTTTATATACTTGTACGTATTATTATTTTAAGACCGGTAGTTTTTAAAATATGTAAACATCCATATAAATAGTGGGTTTATTCTCTCATAAAAACTTAATTTAATAGGAACTTAACAGCACCAGCAACGAATGTAAATACTAAATTCTGTCGCTATTGTAAATGAACAGCGCAATAGGGCGCGGAGTTGGGGACGGGAGGTTTCACATTATCGCATTACTCCGGTAATTTCTTTGTTGAATCATAAATTCATTTTGTTGTAAGTAAATAAATTAATTGGTATTTTAAATTTTTTGGACCTCATGGGAAAGATTTTATTTAATATAATATTTATATTTTTTTATTATTTTTTTAGGGCCGCAGGAGTCCGCTGGATGCGGGAAGCACAGAACCGGGCGAAGTGGCGGAGCTTGGGGGAGGCCTATGTCCAGCAGTGGACGTCTTTCGGCTGAAATGATGATGATTATTTTTTATTTAGAGCCGCCGGGAAATAAATTATGCAGTGCCTGGGAATAACCCGTAGGATAATGTTATACACCTTATCAGCATAGCATTAGAGCACTCAACGTCTATGTTAGTCAGCCATTGATTGATGCTGCATCTATGTCCCTTTCCAATTTGTGTCATGAACTCATAAAGAATCTACTTGACATATTATATGACTTACCGTGACAGCAATTCAAATACAAAGCTAAACAAATATTACTACTCCATATTCACTGCTCTATCAAATAAATAAATGGAGTTTTACAACAATCACACAGAATTGGCAATTATCCAACAGCTCTAAACCCTAGCTGGACCAAAGTGAAATATTTCCTTTAATAGTATACACTATAATTGTGCATTCCTTCCGTCTGCCATAGATTAAGTTTTAGTAGAGGACACATTCATAACTTTGAAAGGAATTAAAATAAGAGATGTTCGTAATATTAGATAATTGTACGAGGGCCAGGGATGTAGTTCTCGTGTTTTGCATAATGTTTAGCGTCCTGTGTATGTTATAAATTTGATTTGTGGTTACAGAAGTTTCTGTCTGTGAGTTATAAAGACGATTGTCTATAACAAAATCTTGCTTTACCGTGTAATATTTTGGGTAAAAATAATCAAATTTTCGCATGTTTATTCTGAAAATATGGCACTTTCAAAACGTTTCTGAGCTTTAACTTTCTTGTACCTACAATATAGGTAGGTACAAGATAATTATTTTTAGTTAAAACTTAAGTCGGTTAAATTAACAACACAAAGTCAAAGTCAAATAATTTATTTAGGCACATAAAACGTACTTTAGAACGTGAAAATTTCAAATAAAATGAATTAAAAATAAAGCAATGACAGGTAAATTAATTATGTGATAGATACATGGTGCTCACATATTTACAAATATTGAATTTAAGCAGATTATTTTCCTATTATTTAAACTAGTAATCCGTTACTGTTTGAGTTAAAAAAAAAACACAGAATGTAAAATCAATGTCAAACTTAAATTAATTAAAACAATTAAATCAACAACCCGTTTGATTTTGTCTAGGTTCTAGATTGTCCTATGGAGCACGACCAGCATGCGTCCAAGCATTCTTATCTTGGACATGATCTTGTAATAATAATTATAAGTCATGTCGCCTCTGTTCCCATTTCCCGTTCATCTACACTTTGACACAATTTAAAACTGTCTGTTGCTGTGTTCTGCTACTGTCCCGAGGACTTTTATTACGGGCAATGTTTATACGTCTGCTTCTTATTATTTTCAATGTAGGTATTATGTCGTTTTCGCTCTAAATTGTACACATTGTTTCGCTTTTATACTTGTTTTCGCTACTACCGCGACTTTGTTGATGTTGGAGGAAGACGAGATAGTTTTCTTGCGGTTTCTGAGAATATCGGAAAATGTTTGTGTTGTCTTGAGAAAATCTTTCTAAGAAAATTGTGTTTTAAATGAAGTTAAATAACAGGAGTAATCGTCAGCTTGTTAAGATGCTCTCCTTAAGATATCATCATCATTTCACCCGAAAGACGTCCACTGCTGGACATAGGCTTTCCCCAAAAGGGGGGTTTTGCCATAATCGGCACGCGGGTTGGCGATCGCAGTATGGTGGTAAAATGCATAGAGAATGCTGCTGCCAATTCTCTAGTAAGTCCCTTAGTCGCCTTCTACGACACCCACGGGAAGAAATGGGATGGTGCTATTCCTTTACGTCCGGCACCACACGGTACTTACGTCCAGCACCACACGGTACTTACGTCCGGCACCACGCGGTACTTACGTCCGGCACCACGCGGTACCTTAAGATATACTCCGTTCTTTTTAGGATGAATTTGCGTCGGAAAACAGAAGGGTGATTGCAATTTGTATTTGTATTTTACTCAGTAATTCTGTCTCAATGTATCATGTTGTTTATGTATGTGAAACGTGACTCAGAGGTATGGTCAATGTAATGATTCCTGAAAAAAAACTGTTTCAACAGATAGCTTTTCGATCACTGACAAAAAATATATTATGGTCATTGATCCTTGTCGTTCATGATTAACTTAATCAGATGATTAAGCTACACAAGAATAAGTAGATACTTATTCTTGTACTGATACTAATATACGTGGTATTTCATCAAAGCATTTTACAAGGCATTACACACATCATACTTAGTTTTATAAACATCACTGAGTTCTTCGCAATCCTATGATTCTCTTTGAAAATAAATGTAATGAAAGGTGTACGTATCCATTTATTTTATAAAGAATTTTACAAAGATTAAAATTCTTGGTACTGTTAAGCGACTTGGCTCGCTAAAGGCAAAATGATAGCGCATTAAAAATACTGTATAATGTATACTTTAGTGGTAAAATTAACATCACAATCCTTTTAACTTTACTTATATGGAGTTATTGTGTAGATGTTATTTTGACGATATTATATAGCGTTTCGGTAATAAACGGTAAATTTATATTTGCAAAGGTAGAGGTAGACCTTTGTTTTTCCTATAACACTATTTTTCTTAGGGCAAATTGGCTGTCAAAAACAAAACAGTTGTTATCGATTTTCAACATTGAGTCAACCAATTTACTAAGTTATTTTTCTTTCTTCACATAGCAATAATAAAGTAAGCAGTCGTATAATAATGACAGAGCTTTTTATCACAAACACTAATTTTGTGACATAATAACCTAGGTAAATTGTTTATGTAGAGATATTTTAGCATTCAACTGAGCACGCCACTATTGCGGCGGTAAGTCCCCTCTTTGAGGAGTGGATTGAGAGGCGCCACGGCGTCCGCACCTTCCACCTGACGCAGGTCCTCACCGGACACGGGTGTTTCGGGTGGTTCCTGTTTTGCATAAGGCGGGAGGAAACGCCCGGGTGTTTCCACTGCATAGATTGCCCTAAAGATACGGTGGAGCATACGGTGGAGGTCTGCCCGGCTTAGGCGGAGAACCACCGTGTCCTTGTGGAGGAGATCGGCGGCGGCGATCTCTCGCGTCCGGCCCTGGTCCAGGCTATGGTACGGAGCGAGAGTGCATGGGTAGCCGTCAGCTTCTTCTACGAAGCAGTAATGCTTGCGAAGAGGGAGGCGGTGCACGTGAGGTAAAGGCAGCATATGCGCCCTCACAGCCCTAGTCGCCGCAGGAGATGCCCTGGGCGTCAGGAATCCCAGGCTGACTCCCGGCCACCGTAGGCGCGGGCTTGTGGACGGCGAGTAATGGGTAGCTCGCTGTCCAGTAAGGACCAAGCCCGGGTCAACGGCGCGTTGTGTTCTCCGCGCGCCTCAAAGAGTGTCAGTACCAACTGGTGGGGTCCGCAAGGGCCGATGCCTGTCGGGGGTGCAGGTTGTTCGAATGAGATACCGTCGCCCCTGGCACACAAGCAACTGAGGGAACACGGGTGGGTTTTAGTCAGTAAAAGTTTGACACGCCCTCCTGCTCCACCCAGAGCGGGAGAAGTTATTTGATGATTTCCCAACCACAAAAAAAAAACCTTTATTCAGACTAATTCTTGCAGATTCTTGGTTTTTTTTTATTTAAATTTAAACGAATGCCCTGCGGGTGAAGATCCATTTATCACTTTTGAATGCAAAAACATTGTTGAAAAACTTAACAGAAAAAGGCGTAGCTTTCTACTCCTGGGACTTTTAATTTTAACCAAATAAATAAACGGTTTTACCAGCCATTCTAATAAGATTAATTGAAGCAATATCAATAGCTATAAAACAATACAAACATGGGTAAAGACAAATAATAATTGTATTTCATTAAGAAAGTAATTAATCAAGCAATCATGAAATTTAAAAAGAAGTAACTATGCCAATGAGCTTTTTTTTTAAACTAACTGCAGCGGGTTTAAAGGGAACTACAGCAGTGAAAATGTACGAATGTGCAGCGACTTTTAAATTTAGCACTGTAAGCTTGACCGTCCGCGCAAATGCTAACCAAAGTTAAATTCAGCTTAAATATTAAACAGTTTCACTACAAACTCAGCGAGGTGTGGAATATTTTTTGGAGGATTGAAGTTCTCAAATATTAAATAGTTGCTTTAAAACTTTTTGTTTGGTCCAGAAACATAAATTACTTTTTGTAAGTAAATACTTTATGTACGAACATATTTAATTAGTGCGCTCTAACAAAATATTAACTAATGCAATAGGTTTTCAGAAAGACGTTATATTAACTTTTAGGTGGATATACTATTGCCGTTTGATACTGACAAAATATTAAGTATTGCACATCAAAGATGTCAACCTAGATTTTTGGTTTACTGCATGACTGCCATCTCATCATCAGCCTACAGCAGTCCACTGCTTGACATAGGCCTCTCCACTGACGGCCATCTAACAAGTATTTATTTTATTGTGTGCCTTTTTAGTCTGTGCTAAATAAATCTATTTTCTTTATTTCTTTTAAATAGTTTTTGGTCCTTCGAGCCGGATCAACGAATACATTAAAGAAATCAGACAGGCATTAACTGTTTGCAAAGACATAAGTGCTCTAAAGCGCTGTCTTTAATATTTAATTGAAAGACACTGCTAAGCAGCATCGTACATTGTGGGGAAACAGGCATCCCTTAGGTGTAATCCTTTAGTCTGTTACGACCCCCACGGGAGCTGATAACGCGGTTCTGTTCATAGCCCTGAACCACTTAGAGATTGTAAGTCAGCATAGAAAGCTACGCCAGTGTTTTGTTGTGTATTCTTTTTGTTTAAGGTACTTAGTGGGAGTAGTACACAAGAGAGTTTTATGTTGAAAATTCGGTTTAATGCTGACTTAAACCAGCATATTGCGGCAAACTGTGACTACCAATTCTTTCACCAAGCGTGGTTTTACAACTATTCTCTTTATTTCATTATTTGAATCATTGAAAGGCTCGTGATCATCAGTAGAAACAAAAAGTATTTCAAATAGTTACAATCACGTGTTTTTTGAGTTAATGGGTAAATTGGAAAATTAACATTTAATGGGCAGACAAATTAATTATCGCAGTGTGTAGTACTGCCCGCTCATTAAACATAGAATTTTAAATCTGCTTAAACCCCGCTCACTCTGTAATTTTGAATCAAAGGTTTTTAATTAAATCAATTTTATTAGATTACTTTCGGTTCTGCACAACAGAATACCTTCAGGATTGACACGGTCCACATGTGTCCCGCATCCAATATGCCCTGCTTACTCAGTGGTTTTAATGCTACGTCTGTATCGAACCTTCGTAGCTGGCAGTCATATATTATTGGTTCCCACTGATCTGATATATTTTTTGATCTGTGTATTAATTTTGACGACCTTTTTAAAAAAAAATAACCTGTGTTGTATTAATGCTGCAATTTCACCACCTTACGTTTCTTTAATCATGAGTGTACTCATTTAGAGACATTATCATCCATCCTAGCTCTGGAGCCAGGGTCTCACATTTTTCTGTAACCTGTTTTTATGGTAACAAAGAATGTATTTATTACCTATTATTAATAATTAAAATACATAATTATTACTACGAATTGGCGGGATCAATTAAATCAATTCAGGCTTTTAAACATATTGAAATCTATTACGGCTTTTTTTTTTTTTTTTTTGGGTGGGAAATCATCAAATAACTTCTCCCGCTCTGGGTGGAGCGGGAGGGCGTGTCAGACTTTTACTGACTAAAACCCACCCGTGTTCCCTCAGTTGCCTGTGTGCCAGGGGCCGCGGTATCTCTTTCGAACAACCCGCACCCCTGGCAGGCATCGGTCCTTGCGAACCCCACCTATTGGTGCTGACAACTCTTTGAGGCGCGCGTGGAACACAACGCGCCGTCGACCCGGGCTTGGTCCTTACCGGACAGCGAGCTACCCATTACTCGCCGTCCGCAAGCCCGCGCCTACGGTGGCCGGGAATCAGCCTGGGATTCCCGACGCCCAGGGCTTCTCCCGCGGCGACTACGGCCGTGAGGGCGCATATACTGCCTCTCCCTCACGTGCGCCGCCTCCCTCTTTGTGAGCATTACTGCTTCGCAGAAGGAGATGACGGCTAACCATTCACTCTCGCTCCGTACCATGGCCTGCACCAGGGCCGGACGCGAGAGATCGCCGCCGCCGATCGCCTCCACGAGGACACGGCGGTGCTCCGCCCAAGCCGGGCAGACCGCCACCGTATGCTCCACCGTGTCCTCAGGGCGATCTTCGCAATGGAAGCACCCGGGCGTTTCCTCCCGCCTTATACGAAACAGGAACCTCCCGAAACAACCGTGTCCGGTGAGGACCTGCGTCAGGCGGAAGGTGAGGACGCCATGCCGCCTCTCAAGCCACTCCTCAAAGAGGGGACTTACCGCCGCTATCGTGGCGTGCCCAAATCTATTACGGCTACGGGCCGACTATAAGTCGTTCAAAACAAATACTATCAAATTCCCAGTCACAAATGTCAACATTTAAAACTGCTTTTTATTGAACCTACAGAGCTGTCAAGCTAGATACAGCCAAAACACAACATGGTGTTCATGGTGTGGTGGTATGGACTTCCTAAAAAACACTACAGTGTGAAGAATTTCCCTTTTTTCATTTCCCCGAATTTTCCATGTCCCTCACTCACAATGTGCTCAATGCCTGGTGATGTCATTGAAAACTTGGGGTTAACTCCGGATAATGTTTTAAACTAGTTTGTAAGACAACAGAAGGTACCAGTAAGAATATTCTTATACCTAACAACAACAAGGTATCTTCTTGCTCTAAAATAATTAATTATCAAAAAGGAGATCAGCAGAAAGCCTTGAAATTATTTCATCAAAATATTCAAGGTATTTCTTCCAAATTATTAGAAATAGAATTGTTTTTAGAAAAAACAAAGTTTGACATCGTTTGTTTTACTGAACATTGGTTAAAGGACTACCAAATGCTAATTAATTATGAAAACTATAGTGTGGGCAGTTGTTTTAACCGTAAATCTATGCAACGTGGAGGTTCTATTATATTGATAAAAAATTGTTTAAAATTTAAGCAACGTAATGACATAGTTGGTTTATCAGTGGAACATTGTATCGAACTATCCTGTGTTGAGCTAGATAAGCACGTTGTAGTGTGCGTGTACAGACCCCCTAATTATCAGAACTTTTCTTTATTTGAGTCAATAATGGAAGATGCCCTAGCGAAACTTGCTTCCAGTAATAAAGCCGCAATTATCTGTGGTGATTTTAATATCAATATTTTGGAACATAATTCAAATAGCAGTAGATTACTAAGCCTTTTTAAATCATTCAATTTATCGAATGTTTTTACAGAACCGACTAGAGTAACTCCAACTTCTGCTACTTGTATCGATAATATTTTCTGCGATTGTGAATATGTAGAGAAAGCTATCGTAAATTATCTGCCGTCTGATCATAGTGGACAAACGGTAAAATTTAGGTTTAGAACACCTTTGCAAAAAGTGCAAATACAATTTAGACCAATAACGACGGGCAAATTAAATAAATTCAAAAGTACCCTATACAATAAGTTAAATGTTCTGAGCGTTAATAATATGGGCGATGCAAATAAATTGTATGAGGATTTCTTCTCAGTAGTGCACACCGAATTTAGTAAAACTTTAGAAAAGAAAACAAAAAGTATTTGCACACATTTTGTATTTAGTGACTGGGCTACTAGAGGTATTAGGATAAGTAGGGATAGACTGTTCGAGCTGTATGGCCTTAAGCCTTACATTAACACCGAAACTTTCAACAAGTATGTTGCTACATATTCCAAAATTTTTAGAAATACCTGCAAGTTAGCTAAAGCCTTGTACATTAGCAACAAGATCAAATCAGCAGAGAATAAAATAAAAACAGTTTGGAAAGTTATAAATAAAGAAACTAGTTCGAAAAAAATACGTAATACGCATTATACATTGGAGACTTCGCGTGGTGCCATAAACTCCAACATAGAATAACTTTAATTTCGGAAGTCGGTGTCTTTGCATACATATGAATTTTAGGTTTTTGTCACCGACTTCCGAAATTTAAGTTTTTTTTTTTTTTGAATAAGATTTTATTTTGCGTTTTTTAGTTATGATACTACCCCACACCAATTCGTATACCACTACTTGATATGTAAGCAACATTGACAGGAAGCAGCAGAATGTCATCAAGATACATGTAGTGGATTAAAAACGTATTATCAAGACTCACGAAAACTATCGAGGCAAAGTTAATAAAATTTATATGGAACTACCCCTAAGACTTAACCTATCCGTTAAAAAAAGAATTGTCAAAATCCATCCAGAATTTACGGAGACATCACGGAACAAACATACAAAAAATAATAACTTACAGGCGAATTGAGAACCTTCTTCTTTTTGAAGTCGGTTAAAAATAAAATACACTGTAAAATAATAATACGGTTATAAATAAATAAATACTGTCATATTTTATGTGGACATTTTATTGGTCAACATTTTTGTTGATATCCATAAGATACACAGATGCTGTAATTATTTAAAATTCCATAAAAGTTAGCGATCAAAGCGATTTCGCTTGGATTTTCAGGGTCAGGGTCACAGTTACTCAAATACAGGCAACAATTTAAAAACTCAAAGCATTTATTTCTATCAAAGCAATAACAGGCACTTTTGAATTGTCAAGGAGTCGGTTAATTATATTTTAATGAATTACTTCACAAAATCCAGCCTTCACTACGAAACTGCAGCACAATCAGTAACAATTTGAATCTATTTGAAGGATATTGCTAATCCATTGCTTCATTTGTAAGAAAAAATTGTCTGCTCTACAACGTTAATAACGCAATGAATGTTGTTGAACTGTCAAAATGAAAGCTATACCTACTGGTAGTGTGTTACGCAACTATCCCTCTGGTTCTCTTAATCAACACAATCTTGTGTCATTCAAGTAATTGATATCTAATCTTAATTGATACAGATTAGTTTTCTAGCATATGATTAAAAACCATATAACTCCTAAAATGCAATATTGGTGTAAGTCAATTTTGTTTACGACACGATAAATACGACCGTTGGTCTTGGTGTGAATTCTTGGCAGTGCATCGCGGATGCATCGCTGCTAGTTCCGACCTAATATCGTGACAAATGGAGTACTTACTGCTGATTTACACGCGGCTCTAAAGTATTCCAAACGTTTAGGATTACGCAGAATATATAGACCACACTTCGGGTTTTTAGAATTGGCCGCTACAAATACGAAAGTGGCCTTAAGAGTTCCAGATGGCCGCGAACGTGTGTGGAGAAGGCATGGGGAGAGGTGTCTGCCAATAACTACCAGGCAAACCGTCAGTTCCATAGTGGATTAGTTATGGTTTGGAGAGGGATCTGTTCAGGCGCACGCACAGAGTTGGCAGTAGTTGCAGGTCGTCTAACGGCAGTGCGATACATTGAAGAGATCCTTCAAGAACACGTTTTACCATTCATGGGATTCATCGGTAGCGAAGATTTCATCTTAATGCAAGATAATGCCCGACCTCACACAGCATGTTGCGTGGATGATTAGCTGTCGGAGGTGAGAATGACTAAATTGGAGTGAACGGCACGAAGTTCAGACATGAATCCCATAGAAAATGTCTGGAAAGAAGCATCCAGTCCAGTCCCAACCCTCAAGAGACTATCAGTCAGTTGAAAACCGCTCTGGTGGCTGCCTGGGAATAAATACCAATATGGACATTAAAAACATAATCCACAGCATACCTGATTACATGCTGGCGATCATCAGGGCCAGAGGTGGAAATACCCGCTATTAATTTTAAATACCTTAACTGTTTTTGTAAATTTCATTGTTAAACTAAGAGCTTAATGTTTTTTTTTGTAATTTTGTAATTTTTTTATAAAGTTAACTCACTTTTCTGTTAATTAATAATTCGCATTTACGATTCGAATAAACATTGAAGTTTTACAACAAAAAAAAATCCTGTTTTCCGTTTCATTTTGATATATATAATAAACCACATAGCTCACTTGGGCCACATTCCGTGCCGCTGAGTGTATTCATATGGCGTATCCATTTACATAATCAAACAATAATGTTCCCACTGCTGGGACACATGTCTTCTCTCTGTGAGAGGGAGTGGGCCAAGACTTCATATAGCACAGATTTTCGGTGTTTACTACATTTATTGGCAATCACCTTTGTAGCATAATCTGCCTTTAATGTTCTTACCGCTGGGACCTGGGACACAGGCCTCCTCTCTGCAAAAATGTAATCCACCACATCGGCCCAGTGCGGGTTGGTAGATGTCACATGTCTTCGAATTTTTGGTTCTACGACATGCCGGTTTCCTCACGATGTTTTCCTATACTATGGATATTTAAGAGCAATGGGTATGAAAATTATTTACAAAATGTAAAGTGTTGCCTGGGATCGCACCCACGACCTACAACTTGGAAGTCAGGGCTAATATCGCTGGTCACTGCTCCTGCTCTCAGGCGTATCCATTTACACGACAGGATATACCTACTGCATACATTAAATGTCTCGTTCATCCGTCTTTACTAAGGAAACTTTTGACCACTTCAGCACTAATTTACTTTTAGTTAGATAGCTAATTCAACACCAGCGCTGAAAATCTAATGTCATGTGATGTAATTGCCTGTTCAGACAAGCATACACATAAGATTTTGTAGCGTGTTAGCTATTTTTTTTAAAGTTTTAAAAACTTTTTTTTTCCACTTTTTAGTGGTTCACATGTGCTTACCCCTTCACAGCGTACCGGCGTGATGTTATGTTATTAACTAGTGTAAGCAATAGACATGAGATTTCAGCAATCCCAGTCCATTTGCTATCATTTATTGAGGAGTTCCGTTGCCTATCTCCAAAGTTCTTCATCAGATCTTCACCAAATTGAAATGGGACCACTCCGAGAAAGTACTCTTCCAAAAAATACCTAAATTGTTTCGTGTGCCTATAAAATTTGAAGAGAAAATTCTCTCTATTTCTCCAGGATCCCATCATCAGATCTTGACTTGATGATCATGGGACCACCTGGGAAGTATACCCTTTCAAAAAAAAAAATCCAAATCGGTCCAGCCATCTTCGAGTAATCGGGGAACATACATAAAAAAAAGGTTCCGACGAATTGAGAACCTCCTCCTTTTTGAAGTCGGTTAAAAATACACAATCATTTATAATTCATTTGTTTGAGTATTGTTTACTATTCAAATACGCATTGTGAAATGCAATATTTGCGTTCCACATTGCAGGATGTTAATTTTAAAATAATGACATCATTCTGGACCCTGTCGGGCAAAGCATACGGCACGTTATTTTCTAAATTAGACTACGTTGGTCCTTTTAGGAGAGAATTTTATTTCATATACCAAGTGTAGCTGAATTCCGGCTGCAGTATCATAAGTACTTTACTCGACCCCTGCAACTAGGCCGCCGACTACTAATGGGTATTAGTAACATGGGCGTTTATCACCTAATATCAGACGACAGTTAATTAGCAGTAGTTTCGTCCTGCAACTTGCTAACTGCAGTAAGTAAGATTAATCTGCCCAAGTGCTGTTAGAAGGGTGATGGCAAAACGGTTAAAATACAGGTTTTTTTTTTGAGGTTGTGAAATCATCAAATAAGTTCTCGTGGGGTGCCAGAATTTTACTTACTAAAACCCACCCGTGTTCCTTCAGTCACCTATGTGCCAGGGGCCACGGTATCTCTCTTGAATAACCCGCGCCCCTGGCAGGCATGGCCCTAGCGGACGATTCGCTCTTAGCGCTTTTAGAAGTGTCACTTCAAAAAATGAGTAATCTAAAAATTTATTGAAATCTTTTAATACGCCAACAATCTTCAATGTTGATAAATCTTTACGTTGACAGTCCTAAGCCTGTATAAAGTATGAAGGGAAGATTACAATAAAATTCATTACTGCGTACATACGTTACATAGACGTATCGGTGGTACGCAATGACTAAACATACTCTAAAGTATGCGTACTTTGTGGACTAGGTGGAACAGGTATTTGGATCGAGTGTTTGTACGGAATTGGACTAGGTGCACCTAGTACAAAATTTACCTAGTACGACTCATCTCTAAGAAGTGAGTTAGAACTATCCCATAATCACTTACGCTTAATGGCGTAAGTGATTGTGACATACTAATATTGAACCAATTGTCAGTACAGAGTAAAGGAGGAGCTCGTGGCTTAATAATAACAAACACACGGGTAATCGAAAGTAATCTACGCTTGCCGCGGTCTGTTTGTGGATGGGTAACCATCCGTAACATATTGGAGGAGTCCATTCCTCAGAAAGCACACTAAGCTGTTTCCGGTAAGTAATACAGTCGTTACGTGTGGTCAGAAGTCCGAAAGTCTGACAACCAGTCTTACCAAGTGTATCGTATAGGAATGAAAAGAAAAAGAAAGAAAAACGTTTATTTGCGGTAAAAAGGACAGGAACACAAAAAAAAAATAAGAAAAGGTTGAGGGAAACATGCGTTACATCCACGCAAAACGGCTATCGCTCAGCATTATGCTGCGACCCTATGCAAGACCGAGCCTCAGCGCTGGTTTTCAGCGACAGCCGGCTGTGACGTAATGACGTCACCCGGTTCATCAAACAATTATTATGACACTGTACTGGTACAGCGAACATATAGAAAACAATATAATTTAATGTAGGTAAATGTGACAGAATATACTAAACAGGAATAAAAAAAAGAAAAAGGAAATAGACATACATGCTACGAGAATATCATCCTCAATAAACATTTTACTCTTTATGTAGTGGCCACATTTTAACATTTTCGTATTACCCAGTTACTGGGTTGTGGAGGTCAGATACGCAGTCGCTCTAAGTAAAATATTGGCATTCAGCTGCATAAGGACTGGAAGAGGACTCCAACAAAGTTGGTAAAAAGCTAGGTAAATTGATTGTCGTGGTCAATAAATAAGTGAAATTACAGTAATTGTGTTATTGTATTTTTTTTTTATTTGTTTATTTAAAAGGTACACCAACGACTTATTCACTAGACACATTAACATAAGGAAAATCACAAACTCAAACTCAAACTCAAAGCATTTATTTCAAATAAACCAATTACAGGCACTTTTGAATTGTCAAAAGGTCGGTGAGATAGAAAGATGAAGCTAGTTGCCCATTCCAAGGCGTAGGTACCTATGGAGAAGAACGGGCAAGAAACTACATGGACACTCTTTTAAAATCATGATTTTGTTACAAACACATTTGGATAGAGTTATGATTAATTTGCCACTTACAGGCAGCAGCACACAGCACTTACTTAAAAAATAGCTTCTTAAATATACGTTTTAACAAGATTTTTTACTCGTAATGAGAATAGAGAAATTAATTAGAAACAAAGGGACAAAACATTTAGTAAAAACCAAAATCGTAATCGAAATAAGAATTTTAAAAAAAAGTTATTACTGGAATCAAAATTAAACATCCAAAAACAAAATCATAATCGCAATGAGAATAAAAAAAATATAAATAAAAAACCAAAATCATAAACGGAATAAAAAAATAAAATCAAAATTAAAATTACATATTACTAGAATCAAATTAAACGTAAAAAAAAAATTGAAATTCGAAATTCAAAACGGTAGAACACGATAACGAGTGCAAAGAGAACATTCCAAATTTTTTAAGTGGCAATATGTGGCAAAAAACCAAAAAAAATAATAGTAAAAAAATTAAGTTGTTCACCTATAATAACTTCAACTCTCTCATAGATAGAGTCAACTAATTACTCGTCCAGTTAACTGTACACTGTGAGTAAAAGCCAGCAAACGAGCGTCTCTACTTATGTGAATGCTTTAAAAGCAAAATGTTGTTCATTGTCATTTTCTCTCTTCTTTAAAATAAAATTGATGTTTTTCGTTTCTGTGTTCTGTTTTGGTTAATTCCAACTGTGTGTTTTATTAAAATTGTGGATTAATGTTTTTATAGCTTGTGTTGCTGAGGGCTTCAGTTTACGAGATCCTGAGTTCGATTACTGTGTACAGTCAAAGTGAGTCTATTATTTTAACAGCCCATGAACAAGGAGGTATATATTTTACAGCACAGTATATTACTCCATGGACATTCTAACAATAATTCTGCCGTTGGTCGCGACTGACATTCGTAGATCTATGACAGTCACTACGGGTAGTCAAAAGCCTGAACGTCTGACAACTAGCGGGACCGTGTTACCCAGTAACTGCGGATTTGTGGAAGTTAGATAGGCAGTCGATACTAATCTTCAGCGGCCTCCGATTAGACTGGAAGCCGTATACAAAATCTTTGCTAATATTTAAATAATTTCAGTCTTTACGTATTCGCTATTTTCAGACCCGTACCTATTACTTATTATAATTTGAAACGTGATGTGATAGTTTAAAACAAACAGGTGTAGCGTTCATGTTTCCGTAGGTACTTCATTGTTACTTTAGTTTTGACTTTATGTATCTTTTGAAACATTGTGTGTCCCATGTTTGTTTGAACGTTCAATTGAGAAAACAAACTTTGGCTACATGATTTTAAAATGATCGTGGTTTGTACACATTCAGGAAATATCGGCGAGAATCAATATCATGATTAACCTCTTGCTGGAGAAAAATCATCATCATCACCAACATTTCAGCCGAAAAACGTCCACTGCTGGTCACAGGCGGGGAGGCAGTGGACGTTTTTCAAACTCTGCCACATCGACTGGTTGTGTGCTTTTCGCATCCAGCGGATTTCTGCGACCTTCCCACAACTTTCAACGACCAGGTCATCCGTCCACCTTGGAGCCCTTCCCAAACTATGTCTTCCGGTACGCGGTCACCACTCCAGAACCTTTCGGCCTCATCGGCCATCTGTTGTTCGAGCAATGTGTCTTGGCCACGGCCACTTAAGTTTGGAGATAAATAACCTTTTTATACATGCACATTTTTTTTTTTTGGATGGGAAATCATCAAATAACTTCTCCGGCGTGTCAGACTTTTACTGGCTAAAACCCACCCGTATTCCCTCAGTTGCCTTGGTGCCAGGGGCCGCTGTATCTCTTTCGAACAACCTGCACCCCTGGCAGGCATCGGCCCTTGCGGACTCCACCAGTTGGTGCTGACATCTCTTTGAGGCGCGCGTAGAACACAACGCACCGTCGACCCGGGCTTGATCCTTACCGGACAGCGAGCTACCCATTACTCGCCGTCCGCAAGCCCGCGCCTACGGTGGCCGGGAATCAGCCTGGGATTCCCGACGCCCAGGGCGTCTCCCGCGGCGACTACGGCCGTGAGGGCGCATATACTGCCTCTCCCTCACGTGCGCCGCTTCCCTCTTCGCGAGCATTACTACTTCGCAGAAGGAGGTGACGGCTAATCATTCACTCTCGCTCCGTACCATGGCCTGCACCAGGGCCGGACGCGAGAGATCGCCGCCGCCGATCGCACAGCGCACATCGACACGGCGGTGCTCCGCCTAAGCCGGGCAGACCTCCACCGTGTCCTGAGGGCGATCTTCGCAATGGAAACACCCGGCCGTTTCCTCCCGCCTTATGCGAAACAGGAACCTCCCGAAACAACCGTGTCCGGTGAGGACCTGCGTCAGGCGGAAGGTGAAGACGCCATGCCGCCTCTCAAGCCACTCCTCAAAGAGGGGACTTACCGCCGCTATCGTGGCGTGCCCAATACATACACATTGCCCAAGCTCAATGAAAGTGTTAAAAAGTATAGGCATAAACCAGCCTACATTTAATAAACATGAACCTTTAACCAAGTGGTTGTAATAATATGGTATGCATGTTCACATTCAGATTTAAAACTGCAAGTAAACTGGAAAACGTAGTATCAAATAAAACCGTTCAACCAAACAATCGGAATTTCATCCATAAATCAACTAGAAAACTGCATCTGAAATACTACATCCACATCCACTCTATATACACACACTCAAGGATCACAAACGTTATCACACGTACAAGTACCTACTAACTGCATGTGTACGTACACATACAAAAACGAAGGAACGTACTAAAAGAAGATTTTAACGTAGATTTTTCGCAACTAGCAAGCTCGCTGAAGCGGGGATAAGTATGTGCTGTGCATACAAACTGACTGAACTATCCGAGTCAGCGCTTTTTACTTGCAGTCTTACTTACATGCTACAAGACAAGAATGTGACCGGGTCCAGAATTAAGTTATGTCTCCAACGTTTAATGTTTGTATTGCTTGTTTTGTTCTTCGATACCTACCGGTTAGGACAGAAAAAAAAACTTACTAATATTATAAACGCGAAAGTTTGTAAGTATGGATGGATGGATGTTTCTTACTCTTTCACGCAAAAACGGCTGAACGGATTTTGATGAAATTTGGCACACAGATAGATTATAACCTAGATTAACACACAGGATAATTTTTATCCCGGTAGTACGTTCCCGCGGGATAATTTCCGACCTCCACGCGGGCGAAGCCGAGGGCGGAATCTAGTACAAATAAACGGTGGATGGTTTATGTGAAAGATGACTTTCATAAATGGTGGTGTACTAAGATGAGCAGTGGTGGCCCAGTGGTAACGGCAGTGACTTACGAGTATAGGTCAAAGGTTCAAACCCAGGCAGGCGCTTTATTTTTTGAAAATTATTTCATCACCACTCCTCTCAAAACGGTGAAGGAAAACATCATGAGGATACCGGCATGTCCTAGGACCAAAAATTCAAAGACGTGTGACATCTACCCGCATTGGGCCTGGATTACGGCCCCCTATTTCTCATCGAGAGGAGGCTTTTGTCCCAGCAGTGGGAACATAATAAGCTAAATATTATGACTGAGATGACTACTAACAGAGATGCAAGTAAGAAGACGTGTAGCGCTGACCGCGATTAAATTGAGATAAAGACAGTATCAAATAAGAATAGAAAACGAAAATGATATTAATAGGTACTTAAATCAAATCAAATATATTTATTTGCTAGAATATGGTACATAAGGTGTTACAATAAATTTGTTTCAGCATATCTTGCTTTAACATGGCGTGCCAATGTATTCACAATCAGCAATTCTATAAATTAAGCTAATTTACAAATTATAGTTTCTATTGATTAGTCTTATAGGATGGTATAATTTCTTTGGATTCAAATAGCAATAGTTTGAAAAGTAATTTTTTAATCATTATCAGGGTAGGTAAGCATGTAACATACCCAATACAAGTACGTGAGTGAAATCAATATTCAAAAGCATGGTCGCCGTAAAAAGAAGATTTGCAAATCTTCTTTTTATTATTGGTTTATTCATGACATGATACCTTTGACCAGTCACAATTTCCGGATAGATGTGTACGACTCTTATAAGATTATTAGAAATATATAAAACTTGCTTCCAATATTTTTATCCTCACATTTTGTGTGGGAGCAAGATACGCAGGTAGAATCATAACTTTCAGATATCATGGAACTTTTCCCGAATCGAATTTATCATAATCAATCAAGTAAGAGATATAGTTTCATCTCTAGATACTGTAACACAATTTATTATTATTTATTACCACTCTTAGAGAAAGTACTAATTATGTCTATGAAATAAGATAGCCGTTATTTTCGCGCAAAAGTTGGGAGGTACTAAAACCGCTAAATTGTGGAGGAAACTCTGAACAAGTATTAACGAAAACTAGGGCCATAACAATCGTACCTAATTTCTGAGTATAATGTGGTTTTATTACTGAACCGATTTTCAAAGTTTTCAATTTGTTGCTTATTAGGTACTTTACAACTTATTACAGAGAAAGTGGTGATACTTGTCTGTTAGTCCTTTGCCTTACTTTGCCTGTTCTTATAGTACTAAAAGTTCTAAAGACAGGCTTTATTTGCCTTTATTTTTGTATCTATTAGATATCGATTAACTAAATATTGCTGAAGAGAGAACAACAGATGATTGCTGATCACTTTAAAAGATAAGTGATGGGTTATGCAAAGCATAATAAGTTCGGGAGCAGTGGTAGTTCAGTGGACACAGCTTTGATTTGCTTGCTGATCAAGGGTTCGAACCCAGACAGGTTCTGTACTTTTTGATTAATTTCATCATCACTATTCTCTAAACAGTGAAAGAAATCATCGTGAGGAAACCGGCATAGCCTATATCCAAAAATTCAAAGACATGTGCCATCTACCAAACCGCACTGAGCCCACATGGAAGATTACAGCACACTATCCTTCAAAGAGCTCCTCTCTTGCTGTGTCCCAGCAGTGGGAACATCATAGCCTTACTATGTTTAAGCTGTAATAAGTACCTACTTTAAAAAAAACAGAGCTTTTTACACGCTTTATATTAGCTTCACTTGTATGTTTGTTTGTTTGTATGTAACCGACTCCTTAGAGCGCGATTTTCACCCACTTTAAACGGTCAGATTTCATTGAAACTTTGTAAACTTATCGAGGACCGATGACAATTCAATTATTTAAAAAAAAATTGAGAAAAATGAAAATAAGGAAATAATAATAATAATAAAAAAACACGTTTTTGTAGTTAGCAGAACTAAAAAAATTAAAATAAATAATAGTTTAAAAAACTAAAAAACACGCTTTAAAAACAAAACTAAAAAAGGAGAAAATAATTTAATTCAATTAAAAAGCGTGGGGTGCTTGACATTAATTGATTATAAAAATAGCTCAAAAAGCACCCCACGCTTTTTAATTGAATTATTATTTTCTCCTTTTTTAGTTTGGTTTTTAAAGCGTGTTTTTTTAGTTTTTAAACTATTATTTATAATCTCACCGTTCATAAAACACTTCACTCTCCTGCCTACAAAACATGAACCACGTTACAGCCAAGGAAAACAAAACAGGTCTGTTGAAAAATGCAGGCTTGTAAGCAAACATACGTTGACGTAGACGAGCCATTGACACACATCCACTGAGGCCGCCGAGACAAGAGCTGTCTTAACGTGCTCTCCAACGTTCAAAACGACGACGGTATATTTCTTATTACCGTCACTACTTAAATGGCTACTATAACGACTTAAGAAATTTACACGTTTTTGTAATGTTTAGAGGCGATTTGATTCTTCTGTGCTAACGTAAAAAATGAATACATGAATTGTGTGAATCTTTCACACAATCTAGCTATCGTTTCTTTAGATATATGGTTGCGGCTAAAAAGAGCTGTTTTCAAGATAAAGACACGCGAAAGGGCGAAGAGATATATCTGGTTTCTGTTTTCTGAAGGAAAATTAGTATAATTCGTACGCTCAGATAGTTCTATCTCACATTTGTATAAACAGAAATCTCGATTTGCATGGTAATCTACAATTAAGTGGGAAAGACAACTCCATAAATACACCGGGAACTTGGGTCCAATCAATTACTGAATCAATCGCTCTGATTGAGCGTGAAATTGGGACGTCTATAGTCACCTTAACCTCAAAGTGCTGTAGCGATGCTACGGGTCGTGAAGTTTCCGAAAATAAGCTTGGATAATACGATGACTCATGGTATTTCAATGAAGATTATAAAAGATAATACTTATTTTGAATAAGAAACCTGTCTGCCTAGTCTTTGTTAGAAAACATACGAACACAGCAAATAAAGTGGCAGTTTCTATGTACGTACAAACGAAGAAAACAACGCATTTGTATAATAAAGATAGGTACTGATTTACTGATTGAAATCAGTTCCGATATCCGACATGCTTAATTTTGTTAGCGTACACAATTTTGCGAAGTTCCTCGGAGAAATCTACAGAAACTTCCAACAAAAGCTGTTCCGGAACATCAAAGATCCGAACTATCTTCAACTATTCAGGACCAAATACACTTTGATTGTTTCAAGCTGACCTAGGACAATCCTCCCAAAAAAACGGCTTCTAAAACTAGAGCAGGAAGGCCATGCACAATAATAATTTCCAAGAAACAATGGAAGTTAACTATCGAAGTTTAAATATTCATCAAATACCTTATATCTGTCGTGGGGACGTTGGAACGGGCAAAGTTTCCGTGGAATCCCGGCAAACGACATTAGGCGAGTGCCGGAGGATCCCTGATTTGTAACTTTGCCAAAGTAGGCCGGGATTGGGAATTAATTGTCTTTTAGGCCTGTTCAGAAGACTTTCTGCCGGTTTCTTGCCGATTGTGAGTGTCTGCAAAATTAATTCTTCTGTTTTCAAGTGCGATTTGACTTAGCATTTTAGTTTGTTATCATTAAAAGGAGTATGGTAAGTATTTTTAGGTCATAATTTTTCAGTAATTTGCTTTGGGGACAATGCATGTAATGAAAGGAACGATGAATGAGGCTTTACCGCTGGCACAAATTCGTAAAAATAAACGTAACAATTTTCATGCCTACTAACACATAAACATAGTACAACATCACACCTATAATCGACGAAGGGATAGGCAGAGCCTTATCAATAGTACACCCACTTTTCGCCACATAATACACAAAAGGTTCACTATTATCTCTTTAACATAATTAATCGTTTATTAGTTGCCATTACAACAAAAATAATTTAAGTTCCAGTGGGAACACAAAATACAATGTAGATAGTAAGTAGGTAGCAACTTTTAAACATCGAAAGATTTCACAAACAATAAACTCTAATGAGTCTAATTGTTACCCATTCAGCGTCAAAATGTGTCCAGAAAATAAAAACTTGACTTGGCAAAAGACTTCAGTTTCACTAAAGAAAACTAAAGAAACATCAACATAGTTGCTGCGATAAAACAAAAGAAAGATATTCGAGACGTCTTTGAAAGAGTAACTTGTATTGTACTCTGCCATGAAACAGACTATAAAAGAAGGACAATTGCTTTTAGTGTTTCATTATGGGACTTAAATCGAGGCGTTATGAAATAAAAAAATATGATTTTTGTGTAAGTACTTGCCTGAGTAAAACGAAACTGCGGTTTTGTTTTGATGTCATAATGTAAACATGATTCCATTTTAATTAAGTCATATATTTGTGTTCAGTCCAATATTATAACAGTCACGCTGAAAAGTTTGCCATAAATTCATACAGCTACAAGATATTTATGATATTCATAAAGTATTAAAATTAAACATTCTACCGGCCTTTTACTTCTCACAATATTGCAGTTTCTAAATTGGTCAGATTTTATAAAGTGACAATTTCGCGCCTCTTTTTGTGCAAATAACACTTATTTAAAAAATTGACATTTCATTATTATCCAAGCTTTTTTTTTTGGGTCGGGAATGATCAAATAACTTCTCCCGCTCTGGGTGGAGCGGGAGGGCGTGTCTGACTTTTACTGACTAAAACCCACCCGTGTTCCCTCAGTTGCCTGGGTGCCGGTGGCCGCGGTATCTCTTTCGAACAACCCGCAACCCTGGCAGGCATCGGCCCTTGCGGACCCCATCAGTTGGTGCTGACATCTCATTGAGGCGCGCGTGGAACACAACGCGCTGTCGAACTGGGCTTGGTTCTTACCGGACAGCGAGCTACCCATTACTCGCCGTCCGCAACCGCGCCTACGGTGGCCGGAAATATGCCCAGGGCGTCTCCCGCGGCGACTAAGGCCGTGAGAGCGCATATACTGCCTTAAAGCTTTATTTAAAGTGACAACTGAAAATGGGTGTTAATTTTTTTAAGAGCAAAAATATATTAGTAAAATGTGGCACCTCAACACAAAATTTATATTTTTAAATGACAGCATCTTGCAAACATTCAAGGCTCTATTAAGTATGACGATGCATGTCAATATTTGTCTACAGATGTCAAATTTGTTACATTTCCACGACAGATGCTGATTAAAAGCAGGAAATCAATGCAATCCTGAAAATTTTTGTATTCTCGGATTGTCAACTTGATCTACTCGTAACTGTACATGGTTAGTGCATTGTTTCTCCAGGGTTGCATTAATGTGTTGCCCAAATGCTATCAACCTCATCATTAAAAAATAATGAGGCTCTGTTATAGAGGTGCGTTACCTCTCTAATACAGCCTCATTACACGACTTGAACTAAAAAGTCAAAATTCAATTCATATGAAGCAACACAATTTATATCGTGTCAACCTTATCGTGACTCTTTCAATGTCAGCAAAGTGATTCGAAATGAATTAATGTTTATTTCTGTAAGCAGATCACGTCAGTAAGATACTTACACGTAATTTTTTTGGTGAATATTTAAAACTAGATACCGCCGCGCGCCATCATTTCTATATGACTAATCCCTAAGAAGAAATGCCAAAACAAACTCGAATATCATGGCCTCTTTTAACATCCAAACATATTCTTAACAATTTGTTTCAATCGTCTAGTCTAATATTGCCGTCCACAAACTCAATTGCTAATATTATGCATCACAAAAACATGACCGTTTGCTTAACTCTCAAACTATAACACTAACACCGCTTCAATTGATCAAATTGCAATTTACCGTTTAATTAACACCATTGCATATCGGAAACGAATTAGCATCAAATTGAGCCGATATCTATTAAATGGTTATCAGCTGTGCCCTGCACTGTTTATCACATTGTGGGTTTATTGCTATGCCACATGCTGGCAGTAACGCTCATCGCATTTAATAATAAGCGAACTCATTTAGTAGATTTTAGTGTGTCGATGATGACGAAGTCACATTTATTGAAAGATGAAAATATCTTAGATATCTTTTACTATTTATAAAATAACTTCTTTAGCCCATAAATTTAGCATGTTCATAACTAAAAATATGTTAAAAAATATTAAGTGTTTCCAAAAGGATTTATTGTGATAAGTTTATGAACGAAGCATTGAATAAATTACAGAATGAAATGTGAGCGGATTAGAAAAAAAGATAGACTAAGATGGACATTGTGAATTGATTTTACGGAGCTACAAAAGTGAAAGCTTTAATAAAAAGAAGAAGTAAGAACTGAAGAAACGTTTTTTTCATTTAGACCTCTTTCCTACATACCTAAATGCCATCATTTTGTCCTACGAAAAATTACTGTACATAACAAGTATCATATAAAAAAGTAAGATGTTGAGTCAGCTGTGTCATTAGCTAGGTATTCCAAAATCCAAGCCAATTGCTTTCCAAATCCATTCTTGCAATACATAGTACAGCAGGATGTTATGTTATACTCCTAATAATAATAATGCCAGCCTAACATTGTGCCACAGCAGGGCAAAGGTTCAGAAAAGGCATGAGCATTGATCAGCACGCTTGCTCAAGCCGTATTGGCGATTTCAGACTTATTTACATATACTTACAGTCCAGGTTTCTTCTAGAAAGAGGTCAATCGTCGAATTCGACTCGGCGAGGCAGCGTTTAGCTTCGCAATATCTTCTCGTCCCAAATACCGCAGTGTCTCAAGACGAAAGTCTTAGACCAGTGTGTGTTGCCAGTGATGACCTATGGTACAGAAATGTGGTCGCTCACAATGGGCCTTATCAGAAGGCTTACAGTCACCCAAAGGGCAATGGCGAGGGCTATGCTCGGAGTTTCCGTACGCGATCGAATCAGAAATGAAAAGATCCGCAGGAGAACCAAGGCAACCGACATAGCCCGAAGAATTGCCAAACTTAAGTGGCAGTGGGCAGGGCACATTGCTCGCAGAACAGATGGTCGATGGGGCCGAAAGGTTCTGGAGTGGCGACCGCGTACTGGAAGACGTAGAGCGGGAAAGCCTCCCACAAGGTGGACCGATGACCTTGTGAAGGCCACGGGAATCCGCTGGATGTGGGAAGCACAAGACCGGTCCAGCAGTGGACGTCTTTCGGCTGAAATGATGATGATGATTATGACAGTCCAGGTTTCTTAAAGATGTTTTTCTTCACCAATGTCAGTGATGTCTATACACATACTCGTTCCATGACAAAATCGTCGATTCTCTCACACAAAATGTTGCTTACAAGCACAAAGGTTCATATCAAAAAACCTCATGCGAAAAGTAAGTTATGCACAGAGTTAATAAATTGTGTTAACGTTGAAAAAATATTTTTCCACCTGTTGCTTGCTAGCCCCATTGTTCTAGTACAGTAATGGACGAAACGATCTGTGAATTGTTTGACTATAGAAATAAGGTAGTTGTGTGTTAATTCGGAACTGTTCGTGTAGGTACTTTTATGATGGTTCCTGCGCCCACGATAACTTGGAGTGGAAGAAAATAATTGCAATTGTGCATACCCAGTATGTTCATGGCGATCGATATCGATCGATGACATTGATCGTTTAGATCGATCCAATGTAGTGCATATCAGCTGAATTACGTTTATCAATCGACAAAAGATTATGTTTTCAGGCTATTAATATAGAACGGTTGACGTCAATGGTTACCTTTATAGAGGAATATTGCCGTGGCGATATAGTGCGTTTGCTTAAAGTGATTGTGACCAGGGAAAGGCGTTCTGAGAGTGTCGAGAATAGTCAAGATGGATGACGCTGCCTTGTTCCCGAATTCAGGCATGCAAAGTACCGAATATTTATTATTATTTGGTTACCTGTTCATATTATTCTGGGCAGCTGTACAAACTATCAACCTCGTTTGTTTGTTTATATGTACATATTGGCATAATAAGTTGAAATCAAATTATTAACGGGATTACAATTATTTAGACTTCCATTGTTCCCTTTTTCCGGAGTTTGCTGTCTTATACCTTACCACCGCCTCTGCTCACCCCATAAACACAAAAACCCAGTTATCATCACTTGTTATGTTCCTTCCCGTGTTTCGCGGAACTTCCCATTACGTCTCTCTTAACTTCACACGGCGACAATTCGGTAATACCAAGCGCCTACCCAAAGATTATTATCACAGACGCGTTGTTGCCTGTCAATGTTTTAAATAGACAAGTTTCTTCTGTGTTAAATATTATTTATTTTCACATAAAATACATTCGTCGGGGGATTAGTGTTACAGCTTAATGTCAAATGAGAGCTTCGAAAAATATTAAATTAAAAGCTCCAAATAACATTGAAAATCGAAAGGTCAAAAATAAGACTCGTTCAACGAAAGTGAGTTCTCTTTTTATTATTCGACATAAAAATAATTGAAAGGTTTTAAGCCGACTTATAAGAGCAAAATCACGGCTTTTAATACATACGTTTTTTTTTAATAAGCAGAAATTACTACATTTCGATATGAATACAACTTTAGTAGTTAAAGAATAGACCAAAAAAAAAAAAAGCTGATCTACTACACCTTAGTCTATGACGTGCCGTATCGAACGAAAACCATTTCCCGTGACGGGAATGAAGTGAAGAAAATGTAGTCTCTCCTCTGTATCGCCGATATCGGAAACAAATGAGTTTAGTTAGTACGCCGAGCCTGGCTCCCGGTTAGGGCTGTGCTGAAATTGAAAGACGTAAAGGGATTTTAGGGCTGTGCTATCTGATTTTGGGCGTATTTGAATACGTTGATGTGTGATGGGAAGAGTTGGTCTGACGTTGATTTTTTGGGAAAAAATGTATCAGGCTATAAATAAATAAAGATTTGGTTGAAGCAGCATAATGTCACCAAAAACTGTCGCTGAGTACCTATATGTCCCTATGACATTCGAGGTCTTATGATAATAGTTTGTTATTTTTTAGCTTTTAGTATGACCCTATTCATTATTTTGTTGGAATCGCTCGTTTAGCGTCGCTTTTTAAGACATCTGGTTTGAAAGAAATAGTTTACTTTGCCTGTAACGGCTGTAACGATAAAGAACTATGAATATGTTCCCGATAACGAATAACCCTATTCGGTGATTTAACGTGCAGCCATCCACCACTCAAGGCTGAAACTCTACCTCCATTAATGTTTTATGCCACCGGGACACATATAAAAATGTTAATAAATGTTAATTTTCATTGCACTCGGAAGGAATTTGAAACGAGCTAATCAATTTTTACGACACCTTGAAAGGGTTGCAAACGACCGCAGCTGCTCAAATTGTTTATTATCCCACAAAATGGCGACTGTCAGCTGTTATTGTTTTTGTATTTTCATGGCTAATTTCGGTTTTGGGGGTATTCCGTACACAGTGCATTAAATTCACTTAGTATCATCTATCAGAATATATGTAAATGTCTTAGTCAGCATGGCGTTCTCATATTTACACATCTCTTCTTAGTCGCGTACTTCATTACTGAAGGTCGTGTCCCTGAACAAACTTACACATAGGCAGGCATGTAAATACTAATTAAATTACAAACAACACATACACGCACACTTATTTCTATAATTTTAATGGTAGACATAGTAAAAAGTGTACAATTTTTCTATTCACCATGTTTTCTTATACTATTCAATCGCACGACTTGAAAAGACTTCTTTGGCTATTTCAATATAACTTGTGCATGAACAAATCGATCAATACATCCAATAGATCTGTTCAATTAATCTTTACTGCCATTATCAGGATCTGTTCAAAGGTAAATACCATTACCCTGAATTTGTAATGTTGAATTAAAATCAGTTCGTACCCTTGTTTCATTTCCAACTGCTAGTATAACATCCAATCTGCAAGTTCAACAATTAGGTAATGGATGAGAATGTGGAGATTGTCTTCACAACTTTTGTTATTGACATTTTGATACTTTATCAGAAGAATCTACGGAGCATACTGTATATATGAGTTCTACATACTTCTGTACTATTGTGATGTTATGTTTATTAGATATAAACTAACCCGACACACGTTGTCCTTTACAAATTTCAATGTTTTTTTCTGAATTTGACATTTTTCCGGGTTATTTTTACTTGTCATGCGATGCGATTACCGACAAACAGATTTTCATTTTAATTCATTTCATTCTTTCGTGCAATCGTTGAAACGACAAAATAGCCGACATAATAATTATGCTTTAGTATCTAGGTAGGTATGTTGAATGTAGGACTAAGATTCGTAGCTGCGTATCTTCCACATATTATCTTATTTGTAATTTAAAAAAAAAACCTGAAATGAAACCCCTCCAGTGGGTCCTCGCATTGTCATTGCGGGGCTCAGTAGCCGTGGTCCGCTCCCGCGGTGAAGCGAAGAGGAACCCCAAGGTGGGGCCGCTCGTCAGGGCTTTTGTCTCCAAGCCGACGACGTAGCGGCCAAAAAGTAGGTTGCGGTGAGGTGCACCGCAACTGAGGCGGGCCGCGATGGGGTCGTCTGGGGCCCTTATGCTACTTTGTGCCTGGGGTGGTCACGGCGTGCCATGTGTCCTGGTGCGCCGAACTGGTGGGGTCCGCAAGGACCGATGCCTGCCAGGCGTGCGGGTTGTTCGAAAGAGATACCGTCGCCCCTAGCACACAGGCAACTGAGGGAACACGGGTGGGTTTTAGTCAGTAAAAGTCTGACACGCCCTCCTGCTCCACCCAGACCGGGAGAAGTTATTTGATGATTTCCCATCCTCAAAAAAAAAAATCCTTGAATGAAATCGTGTGAAAATAAAATAAGTTACTTATCAAAGTAAAGATATATCTGTTTGGCAGCAAGTGCATTACAGCCAGGAACATAAACATAAAACTGTCCAAGAATAAAAGCAGTGATTTTATTATACGGACGATTTTATTTGGTTGTGATTTTGCTTAACATTAATTCCCCTGACTTTGCATAATATAATTCTACAAACCGATGACTACATCAAACATCACGTTAACAATCTATCTTAACTAACAATACATAGTAAATTTGTTAACCACAAACCGCTGATACGGTGACTTACATATACACTCGCGGCCAGACTTACATACTATGTGTAGATTTAACGTTATATCAGAACATGAAACTTGGGGCGATTTATCATAAAACGCCGTACGCACGTGGGGCGCGCTACGCTATGTATGAACTATGGGAACAGGTCACGCAGACAGCGGGAAACGACTGGTAATTTTACAAAAAAATACAGGAATTGTTTTCATGAACCAATCAATCTACCTAGCCTTTTCCCATCCATGTTGGGGTCGGCTACCAGTCTAAAAGCCGCTTAATAACAGTATTTCTTTTCAGTATTTTTTTCTTAATAATTGTTTAATGCACCGGGTGACGTCATTACGTCAAAGCCAGCTGTCCCTGAAAACCAGCGCTGGGGCTCTGTCTTGCATTGCTCTGTCTGGTCGCAGCATAATGCTGAGTGATAGCCGTTTTGCGTGGATGTGACGCATGCTTCCCTCAACCTTTTCTTATTTATTTTTTTGTGTTCCTTTTCTTTTTGCGTCATGTTTACCGCAAAGAAACGTTTTTTCTTTCTTTCTTTCTATTTTACATGGAGGGACTGCCTTTCTTACATCGACGACCCAGTTACTGGGCAACACGATACCCATTGGCACTGCTTTTTTGAAATGATCATCATTTAGCCGAAAGATAGCTGCTGCTAGACCTATAGGCTTTTGGCAAGAAACGCCATAACGACGTGTTCTGCGATTCCCGCTATCAGCGCCAAAGTTTGCAAACAAATTTTATTTTGGTCTGATTCGTTTTATTTCCTATCTCCTGACAGAAATGTATAACTTTCTGTTATTGTTATTCATATCTGGAAACAAAAGTAAATCCTTATATTTGTAACATAATGATTCCAATTACGGCGATTATTACAAAGTAACTAAAAATCGCTTCAGCAGACAAGGCTGAACAGTTCATATAATAGTCTACAAAGTTTAAAAATAAAATAATACCAATACCAATAAGCTTGGTCATCATAAAGGGATTCATTTATCCAGCAGGTACATCCATAATCGGTAAACGCTTCCACATCGACCACCGCCTAACTAGGTCATCGATTTAGCGGTTAACGCCTTATAATAATTCACGTATTCAAGCCCACTGATTGGTCGGCTGCTACATGCATGGGATGAGATGGCTGAATCTGGCATTCTTTGTAATGGCGTATAAGCTTTGGGGTGTTATGAAAATGTGGGGTAATTAGTTCATTCATTACCGTTTTAGGGTTTAATGAGGATGTTGGTTGTTTGTGTGTTTAGACTAATGAGTAGAGGGGAGATTATAATTGTTTAGCTTTTTCTGTTTGTTCTGTCTTTGTTTAGTGTAATCATGCCATCTGGTTGGGTCCGGTGTAGGTCGATAAGGTTAGAGATAATAGGTGTAGTAGGTATGACCAATATTACCAACGATTTGAGCTTGTTTTAGAGGCAATGAGTGATTTATATTTGATGGGCATTCTAGTTTGACTTCTTGGAACAATGACATAATTGACTTACGTTATCATTGTTTTAAGGATATCTGTAGACGATGTTATTGAATTTTCATAGTAATGATGCTGAAATTCATTTTTAACCGACTTCAAAAAGGAGGAGGTTATCAATTCGTCAGAACCTTTTTTTTTTTTTTTTTTATGTATGTTCCCCGATTACTCGAAGATGGCTGGACCGATTTGAATTTTGTTTTTTTTGTTTGAAAGGGTATACTTCCCAGGTGGTCCCATGATCATCAAATCAGGATCTGATGATGGGATCCTGGAGAAATGGAGAGAACTCTTCAAATTTTATAGGCACACAAAGCGATTTAGGTATTTTTTGGAAGAGTACTTTCTCAGAGTGGTTCCATTTCAATTTGGTGAAGATCTGATGAAGAACTTTGGAGATATGCAACGGAACTCCTCAATAACTACCCATATTTCAAGCAAATAAATGATTTGATTTGATTTGATTTGATTTGATTTGAATAAATGATAGCAAATGGACTGGGATTGCTGAAATCTCATCTCTGTCTATTGCTTACACCAGTTCATAACATAACATCACGCCAGTATGCTGTGAAGGTGTAAGCACATGTGAACCACTAAAAAGTGAAAAATAAAAACTTTTTCCAAAAAAAAAACAACCGACTTCCAAAAAAACACTACAAAGTGAAAAATAACTTTAATTTCGGAAGGCGGTGACAAAAAATTCAAATACAGCTCCAAAGACACCGACTTCCGAAATTAAAGTTATTTTTCACTTTATAGTGTTTTTTTGGAAGTCGGTTGTTTTTTTTTTGGAAAAAGTTTTTTTATTTATGTTAAGATGTTGTTATTCGTTCTCTAACATCTCTCACACTCGATAAACGACTGAAAAACATAATCTATCACCATGCAATGTTGGCACCCCAACCCCACCCAAACTGGGGTAATATTAAATGGTCCGAAAGTTGAATGGACTATTTTGACGTTTTGCGTTCTCGTTGGGCCATTTCTTTGGCTTTGTACCGCTTTAAATGGGCAAGTTTAGGCTTGTTTTTTGTCCGTCGTTATGATCGTTGGGCTAATTCTTTCGGCCTATCTCGGGCCGACCGCTCGTTGGATATATTAGGGTTGGCTCAAACTCGCTCGTTCATAAATAAGGGGTGTCGGTTAGCGTTTTCGTTTGTTTTTGTGATGAGGTTACTGATTGCGTTAGTGGGTAAGTGCGAATTTCAGCAACATAACAGCATCTAGGAACCGTGTTTAAGAGCTGTCAGTGTCCATATTCCACAGAAAATGATGACATAGACAGCCCTTAAACGTCATTTATGTGCTGATTGCGGTCAGTTTCATTCGAAAGTTTCGCCATAAGTCTGCTTTTGTGTGCTTGGTTTGAAGTTTAGACTAAGTAAGAGTGAGTTCATCAAATAAATGCGTAGAAAAAAATAGTGCAATAATTTTGGTGAAAGTTCATTGGAAGAAAAATGGCCGCTACGTCTAAACAAACATACACTGAACTGTCAAAAAAAGTTCCAGATACCACACAATTCAGTACTTTGTTGTCATCAAGTAGGCCCTTATCAATACGACACATTTTACTCTACCAAGCCTAAATGAGCTTAAATCGTGAGAGTTACGTAAGCACAGCACTCAGTACATTTCGTCGGCAAGTCCACAGTACCTAAGTAGCCTATGAATACATCCCACGCTTCATTTAACGCCGAGTCGACTTCAGCAGAAAATATCTTGTTTTGTCACGGAATATTCACGGCTTTCATATTTGTATTAACTTTAAGATAAGCTGAATACAGTATTTACTTGCCAAAAGGTTAGGGAAAATGAAATATTCCAGAAATTGTAGTTTATACTGATGTTAAAAAATATTTATAAACAATATGAAGTAAAGATGTTTGCAAATATTTGTTCCTCAAGCTTCATAATAGATTTTTATTATAGTGTTTTAGGAATTCTCTCTATACAAATATACCTATATATCCATACAAACAAATATAATTGGAGTGTCTGTTTGTAATGTAGAAAAAACTGCTGTTTACTAAATGCATATGAAAGTATATACGGTACTTGTAACAAAAAAACTAATGTTTACATACTTGCCTGTCTGTCCATTAGTTTGTTTCAACGGGACGGATTTTATTAAAAAACTAAGTAAATAAAATTGCATGCCATAGATTGCATGCAGATTCGGAAATCAATCCGCGTGGGACTGATATCGGAATCTGCAAAAGGTGTTTTCATGTATTATTTTCCATTACTCTCGTATCGGATACAGCAGGTACCTATAACTGAAAGTAAGTCATGCCAGCCATAAATTTGGAAAAGATTTGCCAGTACCTGAGCAAAGGCGTAAGTACTGTCAATCATGGGTCACTCTCTTATATCAAGAGTTCTGCTACTATTCTGTGCTGTATTTCACAGAACAGGCTGTCTGTACCAAATAATATTTGTCTTCTTAACAGTAATGTTACAAACTCTAGGAAAATAAACAGAATAGCTTATTTTCAGTCAGGAAACATGAAGACTTTAAGACATCTTTATGCAAAAAGTTATAAAAACATCGCTTGTGTAATTTTGCAGTGTGTGTAAATTCATATCTTTTACGACAGCAGACTAAGGTGATTTGTGTTGTCGCTTGAAATTGTGCTTATACGCTTACGTATACTAAAGCGAGACGATAAAACGGATGCACAGGAAAAAAGAAATAAGTTATAAGTCATCTCAAGTAAAAGCAAAAATTTAAACCACACTCACATATGAACGATGACACCACAATAGAAGTTTTATAGTTATCTACCTTGATTTACGCCTATGGACATTTTGTCCATCAAGTATTTATTTTGTAGATTTACTTAGACTGTTTAATAGGTAGAGAATAAAAAGGACAAAAAAACTACATGAATACCAATCAATCAATCAATCAATCAATCACTTTATTTTTCTCACCACAATATACATAAATGATTGGGCACGCCACGATAGCGGCGGTAAGTCCCCTCTTTGAGGAGTGGCTTGAGAGGCGGCATGGCGTCCTCACCTTCCGCCTGACGCAGGTCCTCACCGGACACGGTTGTTTCGGGAGGTTCCTGTTTCGTATAAGGCGGGAGGAAACGCCCGGGTGCTTCCATTGCGAAGATCGCCCTGAGGACACGGTGGAGCATACGGTGGCGGTCTGCCCGGCTTGGGCGGAGCACCGCCGTGTCCTCGTGGAGGCGATCGGCGGCGGCGATCTCTCGCGTCCGGCCCTGGTGCAGGCCATGGTACGGAGCGAGAGTGAATGGTTAGCCGTCACCTCCTTCTGCGAAGCAGTAATGCTCGCAAAGAGGGAGGCGGCGCACGTGAGGGAGAGGCAGTATATGCGCCCTCACGGCCGTAGTCGCCACGGGAGAAGCCCTGGGCGTCGGGAATCCCAGGCTGATTCCCGGCCACCGTAGGCGCGGGCTTGCGGACGGCGAGTAATGGGTAGCTCGCTGTCCGGTAAGGACCAAGCCCGGGTCGACGGCGCGTTGTGTTCCACGCGCGCCTCAAAGAGTTGTCAGCACCAATAGGTGGGGTTCGCAAGGACCGATGCCTGCCAGGGGTGCGGGTTGTTCGAAAGAGATACCGCGGCCCCTGGCACACAGGCAACTGAGGGAACACGGGTGGGTTTTAGTCAGTAAAAGTCTGACACGCCCTCCCGCTCCACCCAGAGCGGGAGAAGTTATTTGATGATTTCCCACCCAAAAAAAAAAAAAAAAAAAAAAAAAAAAAAAAAAAAAAAAAAAAAAAAAAAAAAAAAAAAAAAAAAATATACATAAATGATTTTACATTGGTCAGATTCGACAAAGATACACAATTCAGGTAAGTATATATTGTGGGAGACTGGTGCCTAAGGTAGGCACGTGGCCTGTGTTTCAGGACACCAGGATCCCACCCCTTTACATTTTCATTTTATAAATTATGTACTAAGCGCGCTGACAGAATGTAGTAAGGAGTCCATACGACCTTTTATAGTTTTACTGTATTATGATTATAATTTAAGTTAAGTATGCGAGACGAATGTTAGTAGATGTGTAGTATGGGTGATAGGGTGGGTGTGTAATTGTGTGGGTGTGTGAGTGTGTGGGTGTGAGAGAGTGTGATTGTGTGTTTAGGTCATTTTGAGTATGTTTTCAGTATCATTATAGTTTAATTTTAGTAGCCAGTCAGTTAGCCTCTTTTTGCATTTATTCTTTGTGAGACTAAATATATGTAACGCCTTATGCGTTTTATTGTATAAGTAGCCACCTAGATAACAAAAGAAACGCCTTGCAAAAATAGTTTTGTGACATAGATGTTGGCGCTCCACTGGGTCATATCGTCTTTTCCCCCTGGACAGCGTTGAATTATAGACCAAGAGAGTGTGCTGTTTCAGCAAAGTGTGCAATATAAACAGTTGACGCACTGTCAGGACGTTACTTTCTTTGTATAACTGTTCAGTGGGGTAGCGAAACGGTCGAAAAGACGACACTTTCAGAATAGCTCTTTGGGCTCTTTCAACTTCTAATAAGGTAGTTTTTGGAGCACCACCCCAGGAGGTGATGCAGTAGCATATTAAAGATTGAGCAAGGGTATAGTACACTGATTTCATAATATTTTTATCGACTACATGTCTCAGCGTTTTGAACACGTATATTAACTTCCGTAGTCTGTTACTAAGAGTGGTTATGTGGTCTTGAAATCTTAGGTTTTTGTCGATTGTTATTCCTAGGTACTTTACATTCTCAGCCTTGGTGAGTAACTCGCAGTTACAACTACGGGTATGTGGATTTGTGCAAGAGTGAGCTACAATAGTATTAGGTAATGTTTGGGAGGATCCATGGTTTTTCATTGAAAATGCTATATAATTAGTTTTGGTTGTATTTAGGGTCAACAGATTATCGCGTAACCAGTTGGATACCGTATTAAAGCCTAGTTGTGCACACTCATAGACATCCTCCCAAGAGCTCGCGCTGAACAAGAGGGCAGTGTCATCAGCAAAGCTAATGATTTTGCCATTGGGGATAGAGAGCATACCCAGATCGTTGATATAAATGAGGAATAGTGAAGGTCCGAGGACACTACCTTGAGGTGTGCCGTAGTTAATTGTTTGTTCCTCACTGATGAATTCATCTATCTTTACTCTCTGGGCACGCTCACTCAGGTAGTCCTTAAAGAGGTCCAGTGGAAGTCCTCTGATTCCCAAGTTTTCCATCTTACGTAGAAGAATTGGGACAGAAACCGTGTCGAAAGCCTTAGCAAGATCCAGGAATATGGCCATAACTTTATCCCCACTATCCATGTTTGTGACCACATAGTTTGTTAACTCATGGACCGCGTCAGAGGTGGATTTGCCTGAACGAAACCCAAATTGAGCTGGTGCGATAAGATTATTATTTTCCAAGTAACTCACAAGTCTGCTGTTCATTACCCGTTCCAGTATTTTAGAAAAAGCAGTTAGCACAGATATAGGTCTGTAGTTATCGACACGGCTCCTGTCCCCACTCTTGTAGATCGGATGAATTATAGCTTTCTTGAACACGTTAGGAAATTTACCTGTGGACAGAGCAAGGTTACATATGTACGTTAACGGAGGCACAATCACGGCCGCATGTTTTTTCAAGAGGTCACCGGATATCCCATCCCATCCCGCGGCACAGTTATTGCGGAGCGACATTAATATTCCGGCTACCTCTCCCTCATCTGTTGGGAGCATTACCATGGATTGCATTCCGTTATTTAGGTTTCCCTTAGTAACTCTTGTTTGTGTACTCTTTATGTTTTTAGCTAGGTTTTCACCTATTTTGGCAAAAAAGTTATTGACATGGTTTACAGAGTTTTGTGGTGTACTTGATGAGGCTAATAATTGTGATGATGTGTTGGCTTTCCTTGTCGATCTGTTTGAGATATTATTTATTGCCGACCATAACTGTTTAGTGTTTTTTCCAGCTTTTTTGATCTCATTTTTTTCAAATTCTATTTTTAATTTCCTTAATAGTTTATTGCAATAGTTTCTGTACCTAGTAAAAGTGATTTTTAAAATATCATTATTAGGCGCCTGTTTAAATTTTCTATGCAATGTGTCTCGATGCCGCATACAGCGAAGTAAACCAGGAGTAATCCATGGCTTTAATATTTGTTTACGGTTCGGGGTCTTACCAGATTTGGAGTTTGAGTCTATCACGTGTTTTATTAATCTAGTTATTGTTTCCCCTGCCACATGAGGATCTTGGGTCTTGTATACTTCACTAAAGTCTAGCTGTTTTAGGTCTGTGTCTATCATATCATAATTATAACGAATACAATTTTTTGTAATTATTTTAGGCATTCGTTTTGACAAGAATAACATTACTGTCTCATGATCTGTTAGAGCAGAGTGTGCGACTGAAGTAGAAGCTGGTAGTCGAGTTTTCAGTATCACGTGGTCAAGACAAGCTTGTTGTCGCGTAGGTAATGTATGAGCAGGTAACAGGCCATGGGTAGCCAGTAAGTTTAGGTAGGAATGTTTAGCGGAATCCTTGCAATGTTCATGTATATTTATATTTATGTCTCCCGCAATAATTATGGTTTTGTATTTAGATAGTCTAATTAGGGTAGCATTTAGTGAGTTTAGAAAATTATCTAAGTCTTTGTAACCTGGCGGGCGGTATATCGCTAAGAGAACAGTATTTCTATCGATTTTTACTTGAAGACAGTTAGCATCTAAGAATGACGGCTCCTCTGTAACTAGTTGCAGTTTTTTATGCACATACAGGACTACACCTTCATTTTGTGTATGATTATTGTTGGTAAGGTAATAGTTATAGTTCGTCAACTCTGGAATATTATGGGTGTTCGGGAGCCAACACTCGGTTAATGCGATTATGTCCCAGTCAATTTTGGTCCGAGCAAGTGTAGTCATAAAGCCCGCTATGTTTTTATTTATACTTCGTATGTTCTGTGTAATGATTTTTAGTGTTTGATTAGGTATGAAATTTGGTGGAGTACAGTTTTCCAGTTCACAAGTCGAAGCATCCGACACCGAGACAGCATCTAGGTTGTGTAGGTTGTTTTGTGCGTTATCGAATGTTAATGTTAATAATTTCCATTTTCACATTTATGTCTTGAGCGCTGTTTATTAACACAGCCCTAAAGTTCAATATACTGGTACAGATCAGGTGCGATAGCACGCCAAGTTGGCTTTTATTTATAAGGTACCTATGTCGGCCAATGAAGTTTGTGTGCGTTATGGGTGTGGAGTGCAAGTAACGTGATTGTATATATGATGTGTATATTGTATTGTGTATGTATAGTTAATGTTAGTAACAAGCTCATTTGTATTGAACAGTGGTTGTATAATTGATTAGATTTTGCATTATTATTAATTATTAATAGAACAGTATTAGTTTGGACTAGGGTTAACAAAACTGCGATGGAAAAGGTAGAATGTAGTGGTAGGTACAGGGCTAGTCATTTTTCCTTACGTAGTTTCGCGATGTCTTCGTCAGTCTTGATGAGGCGGCTTGACATTCCGTCTTTTTCACGAATGTACACCTTGCCATTTGCAACCCAGCATTGATGGTAACCGAATTCCTTCGTAAGTTCCCGGGCGAGATAATGCAGGCGTACCATAAAATATAAGGTAATATATCAAAACGTCAGATTTGTTTCAGCTTTTAGGGATACTACTTATACGAGTAATTTTACTAAGTAAAATGGCTGAATATTCGAACGTCCATTTGCCCTCATTTCCCTAAACGGCTAGACTTTTAGCTCAAAGTCAACTCAAAATAAATTCCCAAAGACATCCTAATAACAACAAATTGTATTAAAGAATCTACAAACTACTATATATTATTATGTACTCGGTTTTACGTTGGTACTCCAGGGAAATTAGAAATGTCTGCGGGATCTATTGCCACTGAAAACATAATTGAAAAGCCGGTTTTATTATTTTGAGTGAACATAAACATAATTTTTAGATAAATCAAACTTATTTTCTTTATTTTTAACATAATACCTAATATACTTTTTCATAACATATTATTCAAAGTAAGGACAAAATTGATAGTTAAATTGTTAATTTTTTTTAAGATTCCTAAATTGTTATAAAGCACATACACATTAATATGCCTATTAGGTAAGTCAGGAGGTAGTAGAATAGACAGGAAAATAATAAATGAGGTAACACTAAAGAATCTTGTAATAAGTGGTAGTTAAAGCATTGTCACCCTATAAGGGTGTTGTAACCACCGTCCCATTTCACTTGCGACAATAATTGCAAAAGTGTTGGACGGTGTGCTAGATACTTTATTGAATGATTATATATGTTACCGGCCAAACCCGATTTCAGGCCAAACTAGTTTGTCCTAGGCCAAACTGGTTTATTAAGCCGGGGCACGCCGATTAAATGGGTTAAATTAGGTTAGGTTAGAACTGTGACCAAAAGCGCGCGAGCCGAGCGAGTGAAGCGAGCGGCGCCGCGGCAGCGGCCGGCGAGCGTTACTTCCAAAGGCTGTTAAGGGCCTAAGTCCCGTTTGGTAGCGTAACACGGTCACTTTATGAACCGTACTGCTCATTAACGGCTTGTCTTGAAGATTTGAAAAATATATTATTTTGCTATAGATACATAATTATAGATCATTTTGCCGGAAGTACTTTTTTTGTATGGTTAATACTTTTGCTGTAAAAAAATATTTTCCGACACGCAATATTTTGGCTTCTATTCCATACTCCTACTAAACGGCTTCGTTATTTGGAAAAAAAATACACTGAAAAATAGATAGTTAGAGGTACCACAGAATCGCCGAAGCACAATTGTAAATTAATCAAAGGAATATCCCCATTTTGAGATAAAGGCTCAGAGGTGCCCTGCGCGGGCGCGGGCGGCAGTCGTGCTTTAGCATACAAACGGGAGATGAGGATACTATGGGCCTTAACGAAATGGCTAATTAAGCTAGTTGGCTGCGACATATCACGCGTAGGATAAGTCTGTTTGGCCTAGGACAAACTAGTTTGGCCTGAAATTGGGTTTGGCCGGTAACATATACATCTTCATGGTGCGCCGTTCGGGTTTCGCCCCGGAGTTTCAACTGAAAGCGCTATTTTGAAATAAAAATAAATATTATTATATTATTATTATTATAATGTTCCCACTGCTGGAATAGGCCTCCGGTCTGTGAGAGGAAGTGGGCCTTAATTCAACATGGGGGCCTGGTTTGGGTTGGTGGATGTCACATGTCTTCGAATTTTTATTCTAGGACTTGATTTCCTCTCGATGTTTTCGTTCACCATTTTGAAAGCAGTAGTAATGAAATAATTTAAACATAGAAAAGTACCTGTCCGGTTTCGAACCTACTACTCATCATCAAGAAAAACCCGAAGGAGTGCAAACTATCGGTTATAGTCACACAATATGTACCGACACGTTATACAGGGTGTTTGGCAGAACGTTGAACATACGAAAATGGTGGATAGGTGGGGTCATTTGCTACTTACTCAGCCCTAATTTATTTGGCCCTGGCCCCCTGGATTTTTTTTTTGCTTTCTTCTAGTTTCACCACTTTCTTAACTTTAAAGTGTATTTTTTATTAAAAATTGGTAAAACAGGCAATATTTTTGTTTTTAAAATGATTGCTTTATTCAGATGTTAGCTAGAAAAAGAGTTATGAGTCCCGAAACTTACAGAAAGATGTAAGAATACTGAAATCTTAATTTCAACTTGCATTAAAAAAAATGACCCATTTTTAAATAAAAATTACACTTTAAAGTTAAGAAAGTGGTGAAACTAGAAGAAAGCAAAAATAAGTAAAAAAAATATCCAGAGGTCCAGGGCCAAATAAATTAGGGCTGAGTAAGTAGCAGATGACCCCACCTATCCACCATATTCGTACGTTCATCGTTCTGCCAAACACCCTGTAGATTCGAACTGATCAATATCTCTACCTTCCAAACTGTCCCATATCTTACCAAAGAATCTAGAAAGAGATGAGAACCCAAAATATTCCATGTTTTCGTCCGTTACACTAGTATGGAAATTCCTAGCCCTCTTGTTTACTCAAAGCCTATTTTTTTACCTTCAAGGTCACAGTATTTTTCCTTGTACGTATTACTTTATGCGTATAGGGAAGTTAATACAGAAGAGGTTACTGTAGTATATGGTAAATTGATCTGATAAGTAACGAATGGCTTTTTATTTGTGTCAAAACTAATTAAAAAGTCTTTCCTTTGCGGCAACTTAGCATGCATAGCCAAGCTATACAAGCTGTAACAGAATAGACGCAAGACCCGAAAGTAGTTTGTTTCTAATTGACTACTGAATCGATTTCAGTAACTTTTAATATAAGTAATTTTTTTTAATTATGTGTTTTGCCCTACCTACCACCGATTGAGCCAAAGAAAATTCAATCTTATTCCAAAAGAAATAAGACTCAATTTTAAATGCATAAAGTAATGCTTGGGTCGACACGTTTTTCTTAATAATATCAATTAGATTTTTTTTTAAATAGTTTTGGTCATCGTATTAAGCTTTTAACTCAGTACTCTAATTGGGGTGTATGAGGTCTTGCGTTAATTATGTCTAATTGTGTAATTAAAACTGAGATCTGAACTGAATGTATGGCTTAACATTACGTGGGACACTCAAAAATAAATGTCCTTTAGATAAACTGTGTCAACAACATGAGTTATGCGGACGATCTGGTCGTGCTGAGCCCAACGGCGCGGCGGGAGGCCTCAGAGAGTTATTAAAAGTGTGTGAGGCCTATGCTGAAGTCCACGGCCTTGTATATGTTACCGGCCAAACCCGATTTCAGGCCAAACTAGTTTGTTCTAGGCCAAACTGGTTTACTAAGCCGGGGCACGCCGATTAAATGGGTTAGGTTAGGTTAGAACTGTGACCAAAAGCGCTCGAGCCGAGCGAGCGAAGCGAGCGGCGCCGCGGCAGCGGCTGGCGAGCGTTACTTCCAAAGGCTGTTAACGAAATGGCTAATTAAGCTAGTTGGCTGCGACATATCACGCGTAGGATAAGTCTGTTTGGCCTAGGACAAACTAGTTTGGCCTGAAATTGGGTTTGGCCGGTAACATTTACAATGTCAAGAAAAGTGAATACCTACATGGTATTTAGGGCCGCCGGTGGATGTCCTGTTCACACTCACAATATTACCCTAAATGGCTTGAGCGTACATCGTGTAACGAAGTTTAAATATATGGGACATTTCCTTACCGACGGCCTTCAGGACGATGTTGACATTGAGAGAGAGCGAAGGGCTCTAGCGGTCAGAGGTAATATGGTGGCCCGCAGATTCTCTCATTGGTCGGAACAAGTGAAGATAACGCTTTTCAAGGCATACTATCAGAGCTTTTACACGGAAAGTTTGTGGGTTTGTCACACCAAAAGATCGTTGGACGCCCTGCGCATCCAGTATAATAATATCTTCAGTATCTAATTTAATTTAATTTAAATTTGTTATTAATAACTTTAATTTTATTTTATTTAAAAATTTTAATTTTAATTTCTGATTATCAAATTCATTTTCTTTTTTAATGTCTGTAATTTAGTCTAATTCTAGTATACTATGTCTATTTATTTCTAATAGTTATTAATTTATGTGTACATGGATCCTGGTATCTGGAATAAAACGTTTTTATTTGATTTATTTGTTTATTTTAAACATTTTTTTATTAAATCTTTTCAAAGTACTCTCCACTAGCCTCTATACAAAGTTTCAAACGTCTGAACCAGTTTTCGAAACACTTTTTCCAGTCCGCCGCAGACACCTCGTTTACAGCCTGCTCGAACGCTGACAGCGCATCTTCTGGCGACGAAAACTGTATCCCTTTGAGATGATTTTTTACTTTTGGGAATAAAAAGCCGTGTGGTGGTAGGTCAGGGCTATAAGGAGGGTGACCCAGGAGTTTGACCGGCGTGCTGTCCAGAAAGTCCCTCGTTTTGAGCGCGGTGTGCGAAGCGTTGTCGTGGTGGAGCAGTAGCCCGCGGAGCCCTGTGTTTGGTCGCTTGTTGCTCACATTCGTATTGATAAATCCAAGAATGTAATGATGTCACCTGTAATGATGTCGTAAGCACGCCGAGACGAGCCTGCTTCAAATTTGTTTAGCATATCACGGTACCATTCCACCCGGGCCTACTTCTGAGCATCGGTGAGGTTGTGCGGCACCCAGCGTGAAACTATCCTCCTCACGCGAAGATGCACGTGTAGCATTTCGTGAAGGCTTCCCATCCAACCTGCAGTATGTGCTAAATCTCTTGATACATAACTGCCTATTGTCATGGATTAAATTTTTCACTGCTAGCACGTTTTCTTCCGTAACAGCCGTCAAAGGGCGACCACTTCTTTCTTCATCCCCCAAAGTTAGTCGACCGCGCTTGAATTCATTATACCAACGACACACGGTTGCCTTAGAAGGGTTTTCATCCATGAATGCCATTTGAAGTCTATCGTACGATTCGTCCGGTTTTAGGCGACACTTGAAATCGTAAAAAGTCAATAGCAGAGCCATTTTATGAGACACGATAATTTAAATTAGCTCGCAAACAATGTGGAGGGACATTTTGAAATTGGAACGCACCTATTTTTACTTACAAATAATCATAATATTTTCAAAATAGATTATAACTGGCCAGTCTCTCAAACATAAAAACTTTTTTTCGCAATACTTTCTGAGAGGCCTGGTATTTAAGCTAAGTTTATAAAAAAAACCCCATATTCTTTAGAATGAGCATTTATACTTACGTATACGTTCCCGTGACATATCCTCCGCGGGATATTTGACGCGGGCAAAGTTGTGGGCATAAGCTAGATATTAATATTAATCCTGTTAATTCACTTAATAACTACAATATATAATGAAAAGCAGAGCTTTCTGAGTTGCGTCGCAAAAAATATTTAAATTGTAAAGTATTTCTACACCAATTTGGAATGATCGTACCACGCAGTCAAACGTTACGTTCGTTACAGCTATGTATAATAAGAGATACACCAGTCAAAATCTTTATTCGCAATGAAAATTTTCAGGAGCGTACACATTGTTTTGAAGTTGCCCACCGATTTCGCTCGCATACCACAATACAGGTGAAAATGAAATTCCTGTTTTCAATACAGATCCTACGCCAATATTTGTATTCGTATGAAAACCTTACATATGTCCCATATTTATACGTTTACCTGACGAGGGTCCAGTGTATACTGTTTGAATAATAATAGAATTCAAATGTTATATAATAATATGATAAGTTTAGACATGTGATGTGTTATTTTGATTGGATTAAACGATTGTTTGTATAAAAACATTGAGATTTTATTATTTTTTACTAAATAACTGTTTGCACAACAGTTTAAATAATAAATAAATAATACGGTCCCGACAGACGTTGTCCTGCTCGAACGCAGCGCCACCTACCGGGTCCAACTGTAAATCTAAACCATCCAAGAACCCTCTTAAACACACGCAAAAAAAAACATTCAAATCGGTCCAGCCGTTTAGGAGGAGTTCAGTGACATACACAAGTACGGTAGAATTATATAATAAAGATAACAAGACTAAACTACTTTTACATCTACTCGGCAAAACGAACTGTGATAACACAATTTAATCTTTTTTAGTCTTATTTGTTTTTTTTTTTTATTGTTTGTTTTATTTTGTTTTTTTTTTAAGTATCTATTTTAATTCTTACATTATAATTAAAATTTGTATGCCTTCGCGGCAAAACATAGTGCTCAAATATGTTAACCTAACACCATTACGTAAATACCTATGTTTAACAAATAAAGATTCTGATTCTGAAAAAAAAAATATTAATAACGTTCGTTGTGTATTTTGGAGCAAATAAGAATTAACTCCAAAGCACTTTGCAACACCTTACTATGTGTACATACTGAATTCTTTTCTAGATCAACGAAACATATTGGTTTTATGAAACAACTCGTTGTATAGAAAATTGGATTTCAAAGAATATTGGAGTCTGCGTCCAAACTCTATGTAAATGTACCTATAGAAAAAAATGGAAACTACAGTTTGATTGAAAGACTATGTACAAAGGGATAATAGCTTTTGTGTTTGTTTTGTCATTTCTGTTGATATTGGATGTGGTTTTGTACAAAAATGGACAGCTGAAAGAGTGATAGAAAAATAGATATCCAGTGGCAAATTCAACAAACTCCAATAAAACACACATAATATAATACCACGCCTGTATTACCCAAAGCAGAGGCCGAGGCCCACATTTCGCTAATTATATCTTTATGTCCCATGTAATAGGGGCGAATCTATTGCCTTGAATACTTTTTAAGTATTACCCTATGTGCTCACGTTGTCGACGGCAGCTGCCGACGCGTCGACGGCTGCAGTTGGACGCGTCTGCGGCTAACGTCGACGCGTTTACGGCTACCACCAACTACTGTCAACGGCTGCAGTTACCTCTGTAGTTGGCTATATGCCGATCGTGTATATGAGCAATAATAAGCCACTTTCACACTGTTTATGTGATTATAGGATGGTACATATTTGAAATCATTAATTGTAGAACCCTACAGCATTATGTTGACCAACCAAAGCGTATTAAGTAGAGTATTTCATATTTAACGTTTTAAAATATTAACTTACTTGGTCTCTGCCAGAGGGGATGTATTCAACTAGCGTAGCTAAATACCTAGTTATTATTTTTATTTATCTTCACTGTCATTCTGTGAAAAGGCCCTGTATTACTAGGCCTACCCGTACTTAAACTAGAATCAAAATAATACCCCAAAAAAAACAGATTTATTGGAACAAAATTATTTACTTAAATAATATTATGATATGAATTCGCAAAAGATCTGTTTTAAAACTGCCATAATTAATTGGGCTTTAAACTTTACCGCTTTTTATTAACTTTACCTAATATATTATAAGATACCTAATTAAATTGATTCACACAGGCGTATTTAATAAAAACAAAAATTATAACTAAGTTACGAAGTCATTGCCCAACTAAATATTTTGGTTCTCTATATAATACACTACTATATTCGTTTTAACAAGCCAAATCAAATGGAAAAATTCAACTTTCGCGTAATTCAGGTAATTTATTCTTAGCCTTTGGAAGAAATAAATACACACGATTGACTGACAATTAATCATATTATAAAAGATAAATACGAACAAATAACCTATAAAAGGGGAAAGCAAAGAGTTAGAGGGCATCAAAAAACATTGTCCGCATCGTTGTCGACCGGAAAAGTGCCCAAAAGGCTGGCAGCATTGCCACGTTCTATGGCAATGCTAATTATTTGACCAAAAAATAGGCCAGTCGGTCACATGAAGAGTCGACCAACCGCTTGGCAATGTTGCGAAAAACGAAGTGGGCACTCGGACACAATTTTCGAGACATTGGATTGAATTAATTGGTTGAAGGACACTGAACGAGACACAATAGTAGTGTAATTTTTATTACGCTTATGGCAGTTTAGTTTTGGGGGACACCTCAAAGTGATAATAAGTTCATTATAACGACAATGCAATCTTAACCAAACTCACCCGGACAAAACATTTTTATTGAATTTGAAAAGTGACAGTTCTTTTTTCAACAGCACAATTCGAAGCATTATGAATTTACTCAGTATTTTTTCGGAGGCTGCCAGTATTTTAGGCGAGTTTATTTAAACACGGCTCACAAAGCCTCACCCCGCGGGCGGCCGTAATAAAGGTCGTATTCAACTATGAGACGTGATCTTTTACTTTTGAAGGTATTTGCACACTGCTCCGTTGTTTGGAAATCTGGGAGACGGTCAAAATGTTGAGATATCATCGTATCTATGTATTTACTTTGTATTACAGAGCTATAGTAATTGTGCAATTTTTTTGCAAAACCATTTCAAAGGGAAGGTAATGTTTTTATAACCTAAATTCATTTAATAATAATTTTAGTTGATTCTGAATTTCTAGAAAGAATAAAGAATTTTCGACAAAAACCAGTTTATTAAAAGGTTATACCAAATTTCGTCAATTCACATGCCATAAATCATTACAGCGAATAATGAAGTCAAAGACAAGCTACCAACAAATTCTATTATCCCTTCATCCCATAATCAACATGGCAACAAATCAAAATCATCTCACCCTAGTTCCGAACTTCGTAAGCTATTCGCATAATCTGTTACGCTACAATGGGCAGGCACCTTACTGAACCGATGACGGTATTACTTCGTGTCATAACGGATTTGCGTTGTCTCGTGGCTCTGCCTGCATATATTCGTTATCAGGATCCAAAGTTCCATTGTATTCGAATAAAGACTTGCCTTCTTTATTCCTGTGACGAAATGAGTTCTGCTTATTGCGAGAGAACCACGCTGTAAAATATTGTAAGGAGGTTTAAGTTTTTGTCACGCTGGATTTCAGCGTGTTAGCAGTAAAGTTAGGGTTAATGTTATGGAAGGTCTAACGCGTGTTTTGGCTTTGTTTTTGTGAGTGGTGATGGTGAAAAAATTGCGTGACAGCTGTTGGGGGTTTTGTGGATGTTGACAGTGATGATGGCGGTGAGTACGGTAATGGTGCGGAAGTTTTTGAAGAAAAGGGTGGTTATGTAATATAGTGAGCTTTTTATAAAAAAAAAATGTTTTTTTGTTCGTAACTATGCTAAAAAATGAAGGCTTTAAAAAAACGACCGAGTTCAACTGCAACAAAAATATAATACAAAAACAAGGACACCAACTTCCGAAATGAAAGTTATTTTTCACTTTGGAATGTTTTTTTGGTAATCAGTTGTTTCTTTTCGGAAAACGAGGTTTCTATTTTTCAGTTTTTAGTTGTGGTACGGTCATATATTATTATTTGCCTAATAAATAATAGTGAAAAGAAGTTATTATAAAATCAAGTAGAAAAAAAACGTATTAGGTACCTAGTTAACTCAAAAACGACTTAAGTTAAGTTAATAAAACATATTTTGTACCACCGCGCAAGTTTTTATCAAATAAAAAAGATTTTCAAAATCGGTTCACAATAATTGACGAAAATATCGATGAAAATATAAACAAACGAATTTAGAACCACCTATTTTTTATGAAATCGTTTAAAAACAAACCGTGCTCCTGACAATACACAATCAAAAAGGGTGGCAAAAAAAGTTTGACTTATTCAATTATTGGAATCCTCTCCAAAAGGTTAACCAAAAAAAAAAACATAATAGTATAACCTCAAAACAAATACCCATGGGATACTTTTAGATAAAACAAAAGCCCGTTTTATATACATACCCACATTCCAATATTACTTGAATTTCAATTTTCTATCGCCCTCAGCCCCTGTTACAAAGGGGATTGTATTTTTTCACGCAGCGGTATGGGGGTTATCTTTATTGGTTTTCCTTCTAATTTAACACGCCGAGTTCCACTTGGAACGATGTCGTGAAATACCCGTTAGATTTGTTTCGAGGGCTACATCACGGTATAAGGGATCAGATTTAGAATACTTCGCGGTCTACATAAATATAGGTCTCACGTAAGGAACTTAAATACTTCTTTTTTATGAACCTTGAACGATATAATTGTCTACAGAAAGCATGGTTGAACGTTAAATGGTAATACCATAAAACTTTTAGTCGTTACCATTATCGCGTGTAGGTCGAAAATCAACCCACGGGAACGTTGATTTTCGACCTTCACGCGGACGAAGCCGATTGAAAAAGCTAGTAATATTCTTACTACTATTATAAACTCGAAAAATGGTATGGATGTTTGTTACTGTTTCACGCAAAAACTGAATGGATTTGGATGAATTTGGCACACAGATAGATTATAACCTAGATTAACACATAGGATACTTCTTATCCCGGTAGTACCTACGTTCCCGCGGGATAATTGCCGACTTCCACGCGGGCGAAGCCGCGGGCGGAAGCTAGTTTTCAAATAAAATAAACAGTTTACATAGCATTAATAATTTTTAAGGTCCCGTACCATTAATGCCAATATTTTGTGCTTATTTTGCTTAGTTATTAATTCAATTCGATATCACGCACCTAATTCGTTATTTGCTCATTTTTCTCTAAAATGAAGACAATTACTTATTTGAACTACATATTTCTAATTGTTCCACTACTGAACTTCAACTATTGAAACTAATACTATTAAACAGTATGTTAGATTAAACGAGGGACATACTTCAAGGGAGTGTAGTACTCATGAAAATTAAAAACTTTTACAAAGGGACCACCACTGAAATCGCGAAAATAAAACCAGCTCGTATATATTTATGTTCACATAACAGGACAAAATGTAGGGTACAGGTGATTTTTTGTTGAAAATATTGGTGCCCACTCTATATTAAAACTTCTAAATTTTCATTCATACCACACCTCCATAAAGTATGTCCCTCGTTTAACCTAACATTATACTCTCAAACTACTATTTGCTTATTTTGCTCTGTCATACTCATAACATTGTACAAGTGCCCTAATTATCAGTTTATGCTCATATAGGTACCTTCATGTCTTGATTGCAATGGATCAACTACGAATCAACCCATCGGTTCCGAGATATGCCTTAATACGTATTAACACTAGGATTATTCCATTATCTGCGAACTAAGCGTAGTCGAAGCACTTACCCTGGAATTAATAATTGTCTATTAATCGAGGTTATTGGGAGTTACTGAGTGTACATTACATATACAATGCATTGTGCAGTAGGTGACATTTCTCGTTAAATATTTATTGATTTTGTCGTCGCATTGGAAAATATTCTTCTGCCTGCCCTTGTTTCACGTTACTTGGTGTTGCTTCTTTCGTTCTTTTTGTAGCTCTTACATTATAGTTTACACCTTTCTCATTCATACCCTATTATAATTATCATGTTTGATACAATCAATGCGAATATATCTCTGACTACTTCACGGTTGAACTGACTGAATAGGTCTCTGAGGGTACTAACTTTTCCATGTTTGTACATATTGGAGGTGGCTATTTTTGTAAAAGCCAACTTAGACTTATTTCCGTCACTGGCCAATATAAGAACACGTAATGGCCCCTTGAGATCCCAATACAAGAACTTGCTACATTCGGGTAAATACAAAACAGCACTGTTAAGAAAAAGTGTTATGACAATGGGACTTGTCATTTATAATAAAATACCTCATAATTTTAAGGATTATTCAGTAAACATTTTTAAATCTAAGGTTGGCAAATATTATTACTCAGTGAAAGACTTTCTGAATGATAAAAATTTATCCTGATTATGATTGTTATAATTAATTAAAAATTTGATCAGTTATGACTTACGTACCTGACTATAATAATATTAATTGACTTCACTTTCATTTCTGTTTTGTTTTGCTGACATTATTTAATTTGTATTAATAGTTTAATTTATGTACCTAATTATTTGCACGCCGTAAGGTAGACTGTAGCCAATCTCATTTATTTATGTACAACATCTTATACCTGTACCTAAATTCATAGCAAATAAAGTTCTGATTCTGATTCTGATATAATAATAAAATAACAACGTATTATTGTCCCACTATCTCCACACGGAGAAGGAACGAGTATGAGAATCATCCAAAAAAATTATCTAATTGCAATTTATTTTCGGTCATGTCAACAGCTGAAGGAACATTAATATAAGCTGACCCAGCCTTAACTTTCGAATATCTCTTTCACACAAAATTAAATCTTCAATCGAGACCAAATCCCTTTCCAATTACTTCGGTCTCGAAACTTTTAATCCATTACCAAATAACTTGTCCTCAGTTCAAGACCCCTAATCCGCTGGATTGCGGAAATGAAACATAACTATATTTTAATTGAAAGTATCATAGAATTCAATCTACGCTACCTTCAAAGGGAAAGTATTAGGTGTCATGGTGCCCTCCAAATGACTTTTTCTGTCTTAATAATTATTATTCTAATCCAGTTGTGTTCAAAGGTTGTAGTGTAGACCATCATCTCATATTCAGTTGCTTCTAATTCGACACTAATAAAACACTAATTATAGATGCAACTCTATTTGAAGCATCTACTACAGCAGTCTGCTATAGAAATATACTAAGTCATAGCCGATATGCACGGATGTCGGTAGTTAGGTATGTTACTTTTTGCTATGAGACCCACTTCTAGCAATAAATATTTTCATATTTTTTCTATACTACATTACGACATTGAAATCAAACTTGAACGTCACACTTAGCGGGCTCAACCGATCGCTGGTCCAATGACAAAGTTTAAGCCAATTCTCGATTACAAATCTCAATTGAATGCTAAAATAAACACTGAATCACTTCGATCTGAAATTCTAATGCAAAAACTTGGCATAAGAATTGGATATCTCTGGAATCTCAGAGCTAAGAAAGAAAAAGTAATTTGTTCTTAATTCTTTTGGAAAATTAGTCACAATATTTTATTATAGGATTCTAGATTCAGGTTTAAATAAACTTGTACCTATCTAGTAATATCCCTAATAACTTATTTTCTATCCATTTAATCATTTAAACTTTAGCTGTCCTTGGTCTGCTTATGCATAGCAAAATTTTGTACACTGCATTTTTATGTCTTTGTTATCATTTTTTTTACTTAGTTTTTCATCATCATCGAATCGAAAAAGGAAGAAAAATGTTTTTGTCATAGAAACACGTGCATTAAGAAAGACAAGTTAGTTTGAATATCTACTAACCAACCAATTACCTATAAACTTGTTGTACATATAAGAAGTCAGTGCAATACATAGTTTTTTTCCATCGTCTTTATAAATCGACATCTTACTTTTAACTTTCTTTTTATTTATATCTGTCGGTCAATCTACATCCCTTTTGTGTACTTCTTCTTTTTATAACAGCTCAGAGGAAGCCTTCATAACATTATTAATATTCACATAATAAACAGGAGTAAAGCAATTCATTTACAACCTACTTCTAACATTGTAATAAATACGTTTGACCTTTTCAATAAAATCTACTTGGCCTTCAAATACAAATTATGCAAAAAAAAATCAGCTACTTTCTATAAACATAATCCAATAACGCTATTTCAAAATGCCTACTCTATTAGAATAAAATATATTCACGGCTTCCCCTTGCCACCTGTCTAAGAAATTCAAATTAAATCAATGGCAAGACTGAATTTGAAGCAACGTCTGAATTAAGCTTTCAACTGTAAGGGCTGTAACGAGCCAAGTTAAGGACAAGAATTTTAGATGATTTTAGGGTCCCTCGGACATTGGAGACAGGGAAACTTTGGCAGTTCTCTTTTCGTTTTGACGAAATCAAAATTTTGAATTGAGAAAAGTATAAATGTGGATAATTTCGTCGCATTGCAGGGTAAAAACCAGGGTAGATTTATCTATACATAAGAAGCAAAAAATGTTCTCTATGCTTTGTCGATTTTCGATCTAAAACTTCAGGTTACTTCGCAATTTCGTCATCGCTGTGAAGTCACCACAAGGTTCGTCATTTGTAGAAATTTGAATATAAATAAAAATCTTGCAGGTTGGTCAAAATCCAAACCGGGTTATGAATTTGCAATCAGTAAGCAATCTTTTATGACAAAATTCAGCAACCAACTTACACAAAATGTACAACAAGTTCATGCAATCAAAAAAAAACGAAGCAGAAAAGTAACTAGGATACATTCGTACGTCTAACTAGACCTCATAACGTGGGTCCAACTCCCACTTGTCCAGTCCATTTTTCATAGAGAGAGACCCACTCTGACGTCGGCACATAAAGTCTGATTACGTAACTTGCTACCGCGGTTCATTGCACAATTTAAATTTTTACGGGATCTGACGTCATTATTTCATTTGTTATTTTTAAGTTCTGCAGTCCTAAAAGCTGAAATTCAATTAAAAAGCGTGGGGTGCTTGACATTAAGTGATTATAAAAATACCTCAAAAAGCACCCCACGCTTTTTAATTGAATTAAATTATTTTCTCCTTTTTTAGTTTGGTTTTTAAAGCGTGTTTTTTAGTTTTTTAAACTATAATTTATTGTGATTGTAGCGCAGTTTCGTGAAACTAAATGTTAGCTAGATTGAACTTCTAACTACAATTCTATCTTTAATTTTTTTTAAAGAACAATAACTTTTTTTAAACTATTATTTATTTTCTATTTTTTAGTTCTGCTAACAACAAAAAAACGTGTTTTTTAAATTTTTTTCCTTTTTTTTCATTCTTCTCAATTTTTTTTTTAAATTATTGAATTGTCATCGGTTCTCGATAAGTTTACAAAGTTTCAATGAAATCTGATCGTTTAAAGTGGGTCAAAATCACACTCTAAGGAGTCGGTTACATACAAAAATACAAGTGAAGCTAACATAAAGCGTGTAAAAACGTGATGACTTCTACTTTCTGTCGAAAAATTCTAACTTCATCATCTGCCCAGCCTTTTTCCCTACTTTGTTCGCGTCGGCTTCCAGTCTAACCTGGCGCAGCTGAATACCAGTATTTTATATGGAGTAACTGCCATCCGACCGCCACAACCCAGTAACTGGGTAACACGATACCCCTTGGTAAGACTGGTTGTCAGCCTTTTGGGCCTTTGACTACCCGTAATGACTGTCAACGATCTACAAATGACAGCCGCAATCAACGGCTTACCGTGCTTTCCGTGGCACGGAGGGGTCTTAGTATGTAAAGGTTGTCACCCATCTACGACCAACTGCGGCAAGCGTAGCTTAACCTGAACGTTCGACCCGTACGGCTGTTATTATTTAGTCACAAGCAACATTCAAATTTCTTTACAACTTATCAGCGGCGAAGTATAATTTTTTTAAGAGAGAAGCTGAAGCAAATTCGGCTTTAACTTACTGACTTATCAATAAATAATACTTATCATTCTAAAATTAATAAAAGGATGTAAATAATTAAACACAATGAATTTAACAGCTGAAAACGATCAAAATATGCAATATTCCTCCAACCCGTTCTCGCTGACACGTTTTTCTATATATGTCTCTGTCATAACCCGTTGTAAGCGGCTTGCTCTTGTACATTACCAAGCGGTACCACGTGACCTAAAGTAACATCATTACGGGATCGCTGTTAGAATGATTTTTTAGTTCCCGATTATGACGTTTTGGCGCCGGGTTAATTTAGATTTTTGTAGTTGTTATATAAAGGTAAAAATAACCGTTTTTGTTGTTTGAATTAATGTTATGGTGAATTAAATACCCGTAGTGTAACTATATTTTTTGACAATAGTAGCTACTATTGACGTAACATTTTTTAATAGCCATAGAGTTAACTATGCGTATCCCCTAAGGGAAGCCGGTAGGAAACGTGTTATATGGTGCTTTCGCCACTGCAACTTATGCACCTAACACACACATACATAACGCACATAAACTTACGACTTTTCCCCATGGGGGCAGAAACTGCATAACACCACTTCCATCCTTACAAACTTCCTTAGCTTCGTTACCCCAGTCGTGTTATACTTCGTACGACACTCCTGTCATTCGCCAAACTTAAGACCATACACATAACTCCAGCCAAAATATCCCCATAATTATAAATGTCCTAAAGATAAGAGACGAAGAAACGTCAAAAAATGTAGGGCCAAGCAGACGCTAATAATTTAATAGATAAGGGGGCCCATGTTCCACATAGCACGGCAAAAATCTTAAAAACAATATGACTCCTTCAGCTCAACAATTACGAGCGCTTAATATTTCGCATTTTGTCAAAGCGCTCATCGTGTAATAAAGACAATTAACTTAATTGCCTCCAGTCCTTAGCTTGAGCGACTTTTGGGTGCCATTTAGCAACAGGATGTATTACATTACATAAGTTACTGTTAGGGTGTAGGTACATAGAGGGGTTTGGCGCGCACTTTGGTGGCGTGTACTTAAGTGATCTTGATTGCACATTGTGTGTCGAGTTAAATTAGTTTTCAAAAGACGCTTATTGTTGGGTACTTATGAAAAGAGAAATTAATTTATGCTTCCATTTCATTGTTTCTTTATTTTCCAAGTCACATCTATAATTACACAGTCACCTAATGCGTTAGTGTAAGTTATTATTAATATTGAATTTTGTAACTTATTACAAACAATGCATTATTTGTGAACTTACTCAAAGAACAATAGAATAGGTCCAAGTCACTAGCTATGGGGTTGAGAGTTCGGAGTGTACATTATGTGTTTTGATATATTGCACTACCAAGTACGGTCATAGCACTAGGTCATTTGGCTGATGAGTCAATTGAAGACGCCGCGTATCTGTCGATCACGGTACTAGTTGCTCAAGACTGTATAAATCAGTTCAGGACGCTTTGACTTTGCCAAACGCCACTTTTTGCACGAACTATTTCATTACTATATTCATAAGTAGATATATGCGTGTAATACAACGACAAAGGTGTGCTCTTTCATTAGTACCTTCGTTAGTTTCAATTAGTGCACCATCCTCACTAAAAGACGGTATCATAAGGCACTACCAAAATAAATTGCACTCTCCTCTGAGTCCTCTCTTACACTTAAGGGTAGTAAAATGGCCATTACAGCAGTATTTCCATTAAGACTTTGCGTGGGCGACGTCTTTCTAACATTATACATTCATATCTTGAAGACATTTTCGGCCTGACGGTATCACTTCGTATTTAAACATCATTTCTGACTGTGATCACGTTAAAACGTCATGTTTGACGATGATTTAAGAAATTATTTCAGGAGGGATTGTAAATAAGCTCATTCAGAAAATGAATTTCGGAAATGTAAAATGAAACCGGAAATATACGGAGATATTTTGAAGGCTTTTATGTAATATGAATCTGGTAATTTAATTAGTAGGAGGTGTATTTTCAAAACAGGATGTCTGAATGATGTAACTGTTATATTTGCTTATAAGACTTTTACGGCTCACCTTTCATGCCGTTTTAAAAAGATTATAATGAATGAATAAATTCTATTGCGGCACTCTTACTCCATGGATCTCTACATATAAAATAGTTCAATGAAAAATTAATTGTAACAAAAAAATAATTTAAATTTCTGTAATAAATTATATATTCACAAAACCACTACTTTGCAGCGTTAACCGCAATATAATTAGAACGCGGATAATGCACTAGTAAACATACATATTACATAAAATCCCAAGCACTTTTGAAAGTACTCGTGAGCCCCTTCCGAGGTTCTTCCGAATCCCGGATCCAGTATATACCACTGCGGTAATTGACTAGCGGGATTAGATATTGTGATACGAATCCCGGATATCGGGATACTAATATTGCTTTGTTTAAACAGATTCCGGGACTAAACTATTGGTTTTCGTATTGTTTTTGGGGATATATTTGAACTGAAAATCCAATTGGCTTTATTGTGTTTGAGTTTAGATTTTGTATTGACAAAACTTATTTAAAACTGTTCATTGCTTTGCTGTAATTTATATCCGCAACTAATAGGTTTATTTACGAAAGTTGCTTAAAGTTAAGCAATGATTAGCGGCTGTTTAACCATACATTTTTGACGTTTAATCGTCTCTTAACTTTAATCATCGTTTATGTCTTTAAAATGACAACCCGGATGGTCTTAGCGTCGTTCTCTTTGTAAAAATCTTTATTGATTCGGATCTTTAGCAAAATCTACTGTAGATTATCTAAAATATTATCACGTTGCATTTTGTTATTGAAAAATGAAAAGGTGCGTTTTCTGAATTTGACATTCAATTATTTTGAACTAACAACCGGCCATTGCTTCGCATGGTTTTTATGACTTGACCAATCCTAGAAATAAATTTAATACATTTTTATTAAAATCAAATTCACTAATGAAAAAAAAAATATTTTGTCATTTATTGATCTACTGCAGGGTGCATAATGGGGGATATAATATAAGCGTATTATCATAAAAAAGAGAAAAGCAGCGATACAAAATCTGAAGTTAAATCGATTTTAATTCTGTTTTTTAGTTCTGAGTACCCTCTTAAGACCTCTAGGACATTCTACAGACATTATCAAAGGAATAATCTTAAGATATAAATAATTAAAAAACACCGAAGACTGATGTTGGCAGACTGTCTTTTTATTTACTTAATCAAGTCTAAAAATTTACGTGAAAAGTGTTTATTTTTCACGGTATAATTAAATTTTCTCATTATCTCTACGAAGGTGATGAATGAATATTTATTATGCATAAACCCATCTATTTTAATGAAGAGGTTGTTCCTGGTGATAAGGGTGTGACGGGGGGTGATGTTTCATCCTGTTTTACAACTCTAGTTGTCTATTTAGACGACTTAAAACATCTCTATTTGTACGTTATTTTTCAATACGATTCGGACTATGCGCTGAAACCATCCAATATCTCTGAAATCCTAAGGAACGTTTTCAATGCTTTTTACAGTAGGTACTTTACTTGAGGCTGCCAAAGAACGTTCAGCCCGTCCTTCTATGGTAGGTCTTTATCTTTACTGAAATAAGTAGGTAGGTTATCCTATTATCATACTAATATTATAAATGTGAAAGTTTGTATGTTTGAATGTTTGTTACTCAATCATGCGAAAACGGCTTAACGGATTTGAATTAAAAGAGATATTCCAAAATGTATGGAGCCTGGGCCAGGTCCTTGTACACTATACTTAAAAATAGGGAAATTCATTTAAATTAGTTCTAAACTGTCCAATTACTTTAAAATGGCTTGGTTTGCTGGTAAACCTGGAAATTACACTTGAAATTGCAACACACAACAACAACCCGACATGGCGGTAAGCTGTCATTTTGATTGATTAATGACGTTTGACATGTTTATTTCTGTGGAGGTTGAAGCATAAGGTAAACAGATGGGAAAGAAATGGTATTAAATCCAAAAAAATTAAGCGAGGTTGTTAAAAAGAACTCCAGAAACTCAAAACAAAACGAACACAATTACGACCGACGACGAGACGAAAGTGACTGACAATGAAGTGACACTGTTGTGACAGCTTACAGTTCTCTTTCTATGATCTATGGTTTACTGTCATTGTTTTTAAGCACAGGGTAACTAAATCGGTGAGACGCCATGTTGAAAGTCGATAAAAATAATTGATAAATATCAATTCACTACCACAACAGTAAACATTTAATTGAATTATCTGTATTTTTCCCGAATTCTACGGATTTTTCTCTTTTTGAGTTACTGTACATAGACCTGGCCCATTTTGAAACATCTCCTTTGGCACACTTATAGTTTATAACTGGATTAATATAGTGTCCATATGATACTTTTTATCCCGGTAATCCGATCCCGTGGGATAACTTCCGACGTCCACGCAGGCGCAGCCGCTGGAAAAAGCTAGTTATAGAATAAAAAGAAGGTGACTGTAATCATCCTCTTCTTATCTGCTTAACCTTTTGGGAAGTAAGGCGTGATGTTATGTTTATGTGAATTATAACAATAGGGTATTACACTAATTTAAAAAAAGTGTCTTAGATTCTAGAATCCTAATAAATCACTAAAAAAATATAACATTTTTATTTAATCGATTAGTGCCATAAAAATGCATTTAAATTTTGCATTTTCAAATTTCGCGCGTAATTTGACGAAAACGCTAGACGCAGTAGACGCCATATTGCTCTGTGGGTATGACGTCAGTTTGCTAAAAACAAATGCGCTGATATTTTGTAAGACAATTGTTTATAATTAAAAAAAAATAGTTATTTTTCTACTTATCGTTGGTTTGCTGTTCCTTAATGCAAAATATTAAGTAAATGAAAATTACTTTGGTTATGAAAATAATAAAAGTACAAAGTTGCTCAGTTGACATCCCGTATGACGAAATAACATGGCGGCTACTATTTCATGGTGTTCAAAAACAGATAAAAAAAACTGAAATCTTTAAATTGTATTTAAAAATTTATTTTGTTGTGTCATGAACTAAAACTAACATTTTCCGACTGCATTTTGCATAAGCTATCTCCATAATATATGTATGTTTAGATTTTTTCTCGTATATAGTAAAATACCCTATTTATAGTGGTATACAGAATCCTTACTTTGCGAGCCCGACTTGCTCTTGCTACAATATAATATTGTATTAACGACGATAATTTATGATTATATATTTGTACGTCCTTTACAGATGCCAAGTCAATCGGATGACACATCGGCCGGGCACATGGTTGTACATTCAGTGACATGCATCCGGCTTCGGTGACATACGACCGTTTATGGTCGAATACGCGATTAATTATGCATTCTCTATTAATTATTATTTACGTCGCACAAAATGTTGCTTCATGTTAGATTTTGGCGAAGTAACGATATTAAAAACCGGTAAATCCCATGATATAACGGTAATTTTAACGTTAAATATTTAACGGAATGGAACGAAATGTTTTTGTAGTTAGGTATTTTATTGGTAATGGCAACCGTCCCTGGAAACGACACCCATGAAGAAAAATATTAAAATTTTAGCAGCCGCCATTTATAATTTTCATTTTGACTTCACTGACAGCTTCCGCACCCGCATCGCATGGAGGGGAACGCTTTTTCGTTTCTTTGACAATTTCTACAAGTTTACTCCTACCGCAAGCTGTATTTAAGAACTCCGTTCCAATAATGAAAAAAAAGAAAAGGAATTGTATGCCTGAGTGGATATACGTCACATGTGAAATGTGTGAGACTCGAACCCCCTAATCTTCTTGATGGCCAGCTCATCAGTAAACCTTTTATTTGCTATTTACACAAGAGACTGTTTAGAATACTAACGTATTTACTTAAACGCCTATTCAAGTTTCTTGAGCAATAATGTACCAATGCGTCTCACTGCTTGAACGTTTAGCTATTAAGATTTATTTTATAAGTACCTACCATTTGTACAACTTTTGTTACTTTTTGCTTCTTCATCTTGTCTTTGCACGGAATACAGCTCTTAAATCATCGAAAGCTTTTTATTTAAATAATTCTGGATATAAACCCCCCAACAGAGACGATTCATGTAAAAAGCGCTTCATTTAAAAACCTTTCATTCGATATATGGGGCGCTAATTAGCCATAATCCTTACTTGAACATAAAAGGCTGATATTCCCGATTTTATATTTATCCTTCGTCATTTTGTAAAGCGGCGGTATTCAGTCAGCTCACATATTCAATATAAGTAGGTACTTATGCTCCTAGATGCAGCAGAGCTTAACCCTGATAATGGCAATTTCAATACCCTATAAATTTTATGGGAATTTCATATTACCCATATTTCATTCAGCAATAATTTAATGCGTTTTTTTTCTTCATAAAATCACCGCCACTCAGTTTAAAAAAATGAGTCTACGCTGAATGAAATTTTTCTTTGCATACTTGAATTTCAAAGCATTTTAGGGTTCCGTAGGTAACAAATACCTGTATCGTTTCATCACGTTGACACGTACCGTCGTCTATCTATTTGATAGTCACAGAATTGTTTCGCCTTCCCGTGTAACTTAATTTATACCCTGACCCTGGTTAGCTGAAATTGAAATAGTATAATCTCTTTTTATAAAAAGAAGATATTTTTATTTGTGCACATAGGTACGTTTTAGAAATAAAAATACGTTGGTTACATATAGTTACTCAATGATTTTTAAAAAGACTATCCTATTAACAGTATTTTAATTATTACAATCAATAACTGTGGGCCACAAGGTGACAGTTTTATTTCGCCACAACCACAAGGAAACCTAATTTGACCATAAAATTAGTCTGATGATATTCTTAGTGTTTCAATCAATTGTTAGTCAAATTGACACCCTATGTCAATTATGTATACGCGTTACTCAATTCATATAATTGTCAACGAATGACAACTGTGATATGAATATACGGACAGTTTAAATTGGTAGTCGAGTTACTTAACAAAAAAATCCCTGATTTTACGATACCATACATAATCAGCCTTATCACATATACACGAGCGTTGCGGATAGATGTCACATGTCTTCGAATTTCTGGTTCTAGGACACTCCGAAAAACAAACCTTATATTTGGCTGCAGAACCCTACTTAATGCGTCAAACACGCTACTGGCAGGTTTATTTACAAAAGCTATGGATAGTTAATAAGGCTCACCCAATGAAATATGAATTCTGTTAATCAGTTTACCTCAAATTAATTTTCAACATTTTCTCAATCAGAATTGGATTTTTATTGGATTAACATTTAATACGGTTTCAGCACTAATGTAAATTACAGAACACAATTATTTTAAATGAATTGCAGATGCTTTCTACATAACTTTAATCTCATTACTTATGCAAAATGAAAACCACGGGAGTTTCGTATGCTTACAATGAAAACCGTTTGTGGATGGAACTTCTAAGTAAAGATAAAACGTTTTTAAAATATACAGAAAAAAAAACTCAAACACCAAATCTGTCTAATATATTTTATAGTATGAGAGAATTATTTTTGAGGCAAATCAGTACTTTTAATGAACTCTGTCCCAAAACATGCTAACTGTAAAGTAACCTCTGTGCTGCCGCCTACTACGCCGTGAAAGTAAATAAGGGAATATTATGCCAACAAGATCTAACATACAGTCGTGCCAGCGACACAAAGAAGAAGAAGAAGAATACTTTCAATTTAGAGAAAATCAATAGTTACAACAACCAAAAGAATACAGCCAAACATCGTGCGATAACCTGGCCTTGTAAGTTAATATAAGTCTGAAATCGCCAACCCATCTCGAGCAAGCGTGGTGATAAATGCTCATGCTTTCTCTGTATGAGAAAAAGCCTTTTTAATGCGACGGTATAAAAACAAGCTGGAATTATTATTATTTCTGTATGGAACCGTATATTATTTTACCGACTTACGCTCCGTGCATTCTGCACACACAGCATTTGTACCCATTATTGCAAATAATATGTAAAAATTTCAATAAATCAGTGTTTAACGAACCGTTACTGTAAGGGACCTCTACATTTATACTGTTTCGCGTGGTTCACGTTTAAACGGCTACATATAACTAATGATTAAAAGATGGTCACTGCATTTCTTTTACTTACCTGAGTCCGACCGAAAATGTATTATTTTATTCAGCCGAAAACCGAAAAAGAAAAATAATATTTTTGGTTTTGATAGGTTTTTCTTGGGTAAAAGTAAAAGAAATGCAGGGTCCATCTTTTAATCAGTGGAATATATTCCCTAATAGAAGAGTTTTCAGCAATAATTTATCTACAATTAACGCTGATCTTCAAAAACAAACACATACATTCACATACTCGCTCAAGTGATGAATATAAGCTTGGTTTCCCTTACGTTGAAGGGTGTGATATATATCAAGTTACCACACAACGCGATCCCCAATTTTCCTTGTTCAATTAGTGTCTCTATTCATTTACAAACTACGTATCGGCCTACTTACGGATCCGGCCAAGTTATACTAAGTCGTATAGATCTTTACGATGTACCTCCATCTACTTAACTATCTGTACAATGTATTTACATATCAGTTACTTTTGTTATACAAAATCGTAATATATCGGTCGAAATGTGTATGTCCTGTAGGTGCATCTCTGCACGTTGATGGCGTGATGTTATGTATTAAAATAGGTTGTACGTTGTTTTATAGCTAATAGTTTTATAGAATTTCGTTTCATAGAAAAATCAATACTCAGAATACTTACTTTGAACACATAAAGTTTAATGTTAGAATAATCATATCATAGAATAAAAAATCAAATATTCTGTATCCTTATATTGTTTATTTAATATAAAACTTATTACCAAGAATAACATTTTATTATTGTTTATGTTTATTATTTTATTCTTTCGTTTATTTAATTAATTACATATTATAATATATTTTTAAATATTTTTATAAAATAACCTAACAAAAAACATTTAAAAATATAAAAAATAGTCGTCCACCGGTATCGGGAGCAGGGTCCAAGCTACCGGTGGTTAGGGCTCCAGAGACAGTTTTATTATTTTATTCTTATTATTATTGTTGGTAATTTCTGTTGGTGGTCTCAGTTCTAACCAAACCTACTGCTTACATGCTGCAAGTGAGCATGCAGCATACAAACACGCATTCAACATGCAGCGTGCAAGCAAGTATGCAGCATACAAGCAAGCATTCAACATACAGCGTGCAAGCAAGCGTGCAGCATACAAGCGAGCATGCAACATGCAGCAGGCATGGCTTCTGTCACGGCTCCGGCGCTACGGGGCTCCGGCGGTCCCACGCGAGCTTATCGTCGCAGATGGTATTCACGCCCACCACCTGCTCCTCAGCTCGCGGGCCGCCTTGCCCCTCCGCGCCTACGTGGATTTAAATTACTCTCTAGGGGTAGGGCAAACAAGACTACGTGGAGTCGGTTTTGCAGCGATTCGTTTCTGTCACTAACTTTTGAAGCACAACATATTGACTTTTTAAGACCATATTTTAATTCGTTGAAATAAAATAAGTACCATGGAAAAATACACCGACCAAACAATATTCGTTAAAAAATAATTCTACTGTTTGAAAAGTTTGTTAAACAAAAAAATGTGATTAAAAATTCATTGACTTGTGTTTCTGTGAATTATGTTTCATTCAAGTAAATAGTCTTTGAAACCATAATATTCGAAATAAAAATATAAGGACCAAATATTTTATGAAACATTTTTTGGGAAACGAAATTCTATAAAATTTCTGTCTCCGAAACAAGGGGACACCATTGAAATCGTAAAGAAATCACGGAGTGCAAAATAAATGAATGACGCCACAATAACATCCAATAAATTAATTTTGGGAATAACAGTGAGTACTGTGGGACTTGAAGGATCCCTGTTATAGGATTTGTTAAATGAAACGCTTGTATGCGTGTAAATATAAATTATATTGTTTATTCCACGTTTAGGTCTTTACAGCTCAGCGCCTGTCAATCTTCTATTTTCTTCCGAAACAAAAACCTAAGATAAAATATTTGAAGGATTGTTCTAGATCTCCTTGACAGTTTGAATGTGATAAAGCAGGCAAGGAAATGTAGGTACCTGCTGGTACGAAGATAAGGTTGCATTTGGTATACAACCAACCTTCACAGTACCTACCTAAATCAAAAATAATGACAATAAGGATTTTTCGGTGACCATTACCAATAGGTTTCCCATTAGATTTTACAACCCTTACCGCTTAAGCTTACAGCTTTTATACCCTTATGTTTACTTATTTACTGCAAATAACCTTACAAATGTGGTACACTTATACCTATGGTTATTGTATTATTAGTTAAGAATACTATTGTCTTAGTTTGTTTCCCGCCAGAATTCCAATACTTGTTCCTTCTTTATAATTCTATATGTACTGTATTTACACTGAAGAAAAATCTGAAAATTTATTATATTCCACTTATATTATAAATTCCGTGTTCCGTGTGGTGCCGGACGTAAAAGAATAGCACCATCCCATCTCTTTCCGTGGGTGTCGTAGAATGCGACTAAGGGACTTGCACACAGGCACACAGGGAACTGAGGGAACACGGGTGGGATTTAGTCAGTAAAAGTCTGACACGCCCTTCTGCTCCACCCAGAGCGGGAGAAGTTATTTGATGATTTCCCACCCAAAAAAAAGGGACTTACTAGAGAATTGGCAGCAGCGTTCTCTATGCATTTTACCACCATACTGCGATCGCTAACCCGACTGCCAAGCGTGGCAATTATGGCAAAACCCTCCTTTTGGGGGAGGCCTATGTCCAGCAGTGGACGTCATTTGGCTGAAATGATGATTATGATGAATATTATAAATGTAAAAGTTGGTTTGTTACTCCGGCTGAACGGATTTGGATGGATAACACATAGGATACTTTTAATCTCGTTAGTTAGTGTTTGGATGTTTGTTACTCAATCACGCAAACAAGGCTGAACGGATTTGGATGAAATTGGGCACACATAAAGATTATAACCTGGATTAACACATGGGATACTTTTCATCTGGGTAGTACGTGCCCGTGGGATAATTTTCGAAATTTACGCGGGCAAACCAAATTTAGGCAAAAGCTAGTGCAATTATAATTGTTTAAGTATCATCTGGCACAAACACTGAATGCACTACTTTCTTTCATATACCTGTTGAGGTGTTCCTCAGAAATGTAATCGCTTCAGAAGTTCAACCAAAAAGGCACTTAACAACACTTACCTATTCCAAAACAAACCATTACTTCCAGTATTCAAATCAAGTAACACAAGTTAACCAAGCTTCTTCAGCAACCGTAACAAAATCACTTACACAAAATAAATTAAGTTGATGATTTGCTCAGAGAAACGTAATTCACTAAAATCGTTCAAACAAAGAGATTCGTGTTGAATATTTAATACTACGCGATGCGGGCTCCCGCTCCCAATTGAAAGCTTTATAGGCACTATTTTCACTGATAAAGTACTTAATATAGTTAATTAAACTGGTAACAGTACAATTTGTGGGAGAATAAATATCTGGTAATTGATTGAGGGAATTTAAATTCGAAAAATATTGAGATTACCACATCGTTGACCACATCTGCATTCCGTTAATGAGGGGCTTGTGACTAAATGATAACAGCCGCACAGGTCGATTTTATTTCTCGGAAAATATTGTACGTTAATGTTGGTCAGTCTGTCATTTGTAGATTTTTGACAGAGTAGTTCAGATAGGCAGTACTTTCATGTAAAATACTGGTATTCAGGTGAATCCGGTTAGACTGAAATAAACTATAGCGGCGGTAAGTCCCCTCTTTGAAGAGTGGCTTGAGAGGCGGCACGGCGTCCTCACCTTCTACCTGACGCAGGTCCTCACCGGACACGGTTGTTTCGGGAGGTTCCTTTTTCGAATAAGGCGGGAGGAAACGCCCGGGTGTTTCCACTGCGAAGATCGCCCTGAGGACACGGTGGAGCATACGGTGGAGTTCTGCCCGGTTTGGGCGGAGCACCACCGTGTCCGCATGGAGGCGATCGGGGGCGACGATCTCTCGCGTCCGGCCCTGGTCCAGGCCATGGTACGGAGCGAGAATGCATGGGTAGCCAACAACTTCTGCGAAGCAGTAATTCTCGCGAAGAGGAAGGCAGCGTACGTGAGGAAGAGGCAGTATGTGTGCCCTCACGGCCTTAGTCGCTGCAGGAAACGCTAACACGTCGGGAATTCCAGGCTGAATCCCGGCCACCGCGCGGGTTTGCGGACGGCGAGTAATGGGTAGCTTGCTGTCCGGTAAGGACCAAGCCCGGGTCGACGGAGCGTTGTGTTCCACGCGCCTCAAAGAAAGTTCTGCACCGACCGGTGGGGTCTACAAGGGCCAATGCCTGCCAGGGGTGCTGGTTGTTCGAAAGAGATACCGCGGCCCCTGGCACACAGGCAACTGAGGGAACACCGGTCGGTTTTAGTCAGTAAAAGTCTGACACGCCCTCCAGCTCCACCCAGAGCGGGAGAAGTTATTTGACGATTTCCAACACAAAAAATAACCCCAAAATAGTTAGGGTTCATGATGATTGTTCGTATGAAAATCTTAATTTTTCTAGAGAAGTGTTTAACTATGACTACTAACAGTTGATCTAGTCCACAAACTTTCTGACATTCTGTTCAAAATAATGTACATACACTAACGTTAACATCAGACAAAGCTCAAAAATTAATTGGAAGAGAGAAAATAAAGAAAGAAAATAAATTTATTTAACGCAAAAACAAATAAATTGCATTGCGAGCACGTGTACATGACAAAGAGCTTCAAAGAATCTTTTCATGACATTATTGCCCTTTCTGCGACAGCAACAAATAAAAGAAAATAATGCTTTAAAATTCACAACACAGCATTATTCTAAATTCAAAATACAGAACAATACCAATTCACTTTTGCTAAATTCGCTTACTTGACAAACGTGTGCAGCCTCCGTCGTGGCCTAAGGCTTCGAATTTTATTACGTAGTTAGGCGGGCTGCACACGGCGTTGCATGCGGTTTGCTAGCTCAGCTGACGCCGTTTTATGCCGAATAAATTTATAGCCGAAGCGGTTTCGTGTGCATTCGGTTTAATATGTGTTTCAATTTGCTTAGATTTAAGATTTAGGTGTGTTTTGAGAATGGACTTATTTATAAAGTTGCTTTTAAGTAAGTGACAAATGTAACGATGTTTTCAGATATTTTTGACTGTGAAATTGAACATCTTATGGTGTTTGCTTTGGAATAAAAAACTAAAAAACACGCTTTAAAAACCAAACTAAAAAAGGAGAAAATAATTTAATTCAATTAAAAAGCGTGGGGTGCTTGACATTAATTGATTATAAAAATACCTCAAAAAGCACCCCACGCTTTTTAATTGAATTAAATTATTTTCTCCTTTTTTAGTTTGGTTTTTAAAGCGTGTTTTTTAGTTTTTTAAACTATTATTTATTTTAATTTTTTTAGTTCTGCTAACTACAAAAACGTGTTTTTTTTTAAATTATTGAATTGTCATCGGTCCTCGACAAGTTTACAAAGTTTCAATGAAATCTGACTGTTTAAAGTGGGTCAAAATCGCGCTCAAAGGAGTCGGTTACATACAAACATACAAACAAACAAACAAACCAACAAACAAACATACAAGTGAAGCTAATATAAAGCGTGTAAAAACTGCTACTCGACAAAAAATGTATGTTAAGACAGACATACTTTCGTTAGCCAGTTTTACGACGTCCGTGTGTGCCCAAAAAGAGAGGTCGCCTATTCTTTCCGCACGAGTAATTATCACACAGGCGAGAGCTAGTTTCAAATTAAGAGAGCGACCCTCCAAACTTTTACCAACTTCCCCAATTCTAATCAAAGAAAAACCAGTAGACTAATACAACATTAATTCACAATTCCTTAATGAAAACGCCAAAAGTTGAAAGTAATTTGCATCAAAAAGTACCTTTTGTTGAATTCTCGTGAAGTTTGTAAATTAAAATTAAGATTTAACGTGTTTCGTCGGTCAGAGACTAAGTTTCGAGTTTTTTTTTTATTATTTACGAAACGCCCACTCGAGCGTGACTGTGGCAGTTATTTTCAGAAATAAATATTTATTAAAACTCCTGTAAATGTTTGCTTGCGGCAAAGCCGTAGTTGGTTTCCAACTGTACCTTACAACTGTTACCAGTTTGCTGGGGGATAGTTTAATGTTTTTAATTTTGTATTCGATGCATCATAAACCGTCTATTCCAAAAAGTCTGTTGATTTATTGTGTACCTACTATTTTCATATTTAAGTAGGGCAGTTTACTAAGAGGAATCACCCGCATTGTACGAGTACAGTTGCATTGTGCCACTATTCCGGTGCATTTCCATTCTAACCGAATGTATTGGAGTGATCGCATCCGTTAACGGTGAGCTTGAGGCATTGAGTGGTGCAATGGATTGTAATAGTAAAGTGCATGGAACTGAAACTATGAGATGTGTTCGAATGTGGTTAAAAGCGTCACGAGCTTGATTTTGGAGAAAACTAATTATACAACGTGTAACGGAAAGGGTATATATGTTACCGGCCAAACCCGATTTCAGGCCAAACTAGTTTGTCCTAGGCCAAACTGGTTTATTAAGCCGGAGCACGCCGATTAAATGGGTTAGGTTAGGTTAGGTTAGAACTGTGACCAAAAGCGCGCGAGCCGAGCGAGCGAAGCGAGCGGCGCCGCGGCAGCGGCCGGCGAGTATTACTTCCAAAGGCTGTTAACGAAATGGCTAATTAAGCTAGTTGGCTGCGACATATCACGCGTAGGATAAGTCTGTTTGGCCAAGGACAAACTAGTTTGGCCTGAAATTGGGTTTGGCCGGTAACATATACATACCAAGGTCACGGCTTCTTTGGATGATATCAAACGATATTAGAAGGGCTTTTTAATCCTATCTCTACGTGTTCGGAAGTTATGAGAATTTTTAATACATTGATACCAGAAACCGAACTTTTCAAATTGAAATAAACACATCACTCGGACGAGAGTTATCGTGATATTGACAAGTAACGTGGAAAGTTATTGACCTACGTAGTGCGGTGACACGTTTTTTATGATTTGAATTTAAGAAATATGAAACCGAGTATTTTATTTTGAGCTGAAACTATGTATAGTGATTCTATATCAGCTGTTATCTTTAGTGTTTAAGGATAGCAAAAATGTTTCTATTACACCCTGAATATGTAGTTAGAATTAGTTAGCTACTGTCACTCTCACTTCTCAATCTCTGTCAAGAACCCTTCTATTGCAGCAAGAGTTATAACCTCATCCTCATTCTCCTGTCTTTATCTCAATTTATTTGGAGTCTGTCTCAATTTATTTATTTACAGAAATATTATAGTTAAATGCCTTGTTCTAGTCTCATCCCTTTAGAGTCATGCTTTTTTTTTTTTTTTAGGAGGGCTTTTCAGAGTTTTACTGACTAAAACCCACCCATATTCCCTCAGTTGCCTGTGTGCCAGGGGCCGCGGTATCTCTTTCGAACAACCCGCACCCCTGGCATGCATGTATCCTTGGGTGGTCAAACTCAAATTCAAAGCATTTATTTCAGTTAAACCAATAACAAGCACTGTTGAATTATCAGAGTTCAGGGTTACGTGGTTCAGAATCATCTACCTACTGAATTCAAAATAATCGGGCTCAATTTATTTAGTTACAGGAATATTATAGTTAAATGCCTTGTTCTAGTCTCATCCCTTCAGAGTCATGCTTTCTTGAGGGGGGGCTATTCTCGTAATTTTAAGAACGTTCACAGTCTGATCTCAGTCTCAATCTGCTAATAATACCTCACCTCGAGTTTCCCTACATTTTTGTCAAATTTTTGACGTTTGATTGTCGCTGAGCTGAGACTGCGACTAGATTTTGAATGTTTTTAATTACGAGAATTGTCCTTCTTATATGTGCGAGTTTCATTACAACCGAAGTATGTGTTAAAGAAAAAACATAATTGTCTCGTTTTTACTACAGCTGCAGTTTAATAAAGCAAAATACTATGATAAAAATTACAATATTGTCAGATTGTGGTGTGATTGATTGGATTGTCGCCTGTCACCTGTCGCTTGTCGGTTTGTAGGCCCGCGGCCTGTTGGTTGGTCATTTGTAGGCTCGTCATTATCTGATCTCTCTTTCGCTGTAGATGCCACGTCAAAGCTCTAGCCAAAATGAAGCGAGTGAGCAAGCGTGATGCGGGACAAATTCGCTCGCCCGAATATGTCAAATAACTTGTATGGAGTGCTCAAACTGGCACGAATAGCGCGTGACTTTCTAGTAAATAAAATAACGCGCACAGTCGCATTACGCTCGCTCGCTCGACTCAGTTTAGACAGAGCTTTATTTTTCAACCGTACACTGCACTCCTATTTCATCGTATAAAATTTCTATTAATAAACGCCTCTGTCCGAGTGGAGTCGCTTTCTTCTAATAAAATGGTAATTTATTCGGCCTATAAGTCTCCCGGCGAAAACGTGGTCCTTAACGAGTCGCTTGGAGCCCTTCATTTTTCTACCAATTTACCGTTTTAAATAAATGGACTCTTCACTTATTTGTATGCTCTTTGTTAAGACTCTTGATTTGATTTTAGCAAATTAGTTTGTTAATTTAAAAGTCGAGTAAATTTTTCCACAAAGTTAATTAAGTTTCTTTAAAATTTAAGTCAGTTATGAATAAAATAAATACCTTATGATCCTGCACTGATGACGTTCTTAGTTGTGAGCTTAATAAATTCATTATAATGATAGAAAGTTTTAGTTTTAAATAAATAAACTCACTCTGAATACCTTTTAGGAATAAGCTGATGGTTGCTGTTGTTTCAAATAGGTATGTTGTTATTTAATAGAGATTTTAAAATATTAGGTTTAGTCACTAGTCAAAAGCTAGAATATAAAATAATTCAACTGATGGTTATAGGTACTTACGCAGTTATCCATAACACTCCAGCAGTTCCATGAAAACTCGACAGATTTTCATTTCCCGTAAGAAAACGAAATTAATTTAATCTACTGATGGAAAAAAAATCCATACAAAAAGAAAGCGACGCAATAAAACAATTGAGTACGAGCCCCCATTGTAAAGAGGGACGAAAGAAAGTGATGAGCTAAGGTAAGTCGTGTCGAAATCGTGCCGGTGTCGTGTCGTCGTCGTAACGCTTCGCGGTACGGAAGCATGCCGTCTTGAATCTTTCGTGATTTATTCTTATGTGAATTGGAGTTGAAAATCACTTGAAAAGGTTGGTTTACATGACTGTGATGAAGATATTTTGTGAGACTATAAAACTAGGAAAATTATCTACGCTCCTATCTAATTTAAAGAAAAAGAGAGGAATATATGGAATGGCCGCGACTTTCAACTGCCTGGTTTAAAACCTACGTCTTACAGTAGGTTTAAATCCAGACAGTCGTTTTATTTTGTGTATTTATTTTATAACCTGCTCTCAAAACGGTGAAGGAAAACATTGTTAGGAAACTGGCATCTCCTAGAACCAAAAATAAGAAGACATGCGACTTCTACCAACTCGCACTGGACCCATGTGGTAGATTATAGCCTCCTCTCAGTAAGAGGAGATCTGTGTTCCAACAGTGACATTGTAAATTATAAAATGATTTTATTTCTGTAAGTAGGTTTGTACAAACACTTTTACACGTCAATCATATTTTTTTTAAACTAGATGAGGTCGGCGTTTCCTATCTGACTACTCTGAGAAGAAAGGCCGAAACAAACTCAGAGGTCACAGTCTCTTTTAAAGTCCAGACATAATCTTCTCAGATCATGTGAAGACCATCTAGATTGGTGTCTGAAATGGTCTTTTGAGGAAAGAACCACACAGATTGAGTGGACCTGTCCAATCAGTGCACGAATTTATCAGTAATCATGTAGCTCAACTCAGAACTTGAGGAGCTCAAAGATTTGACGAACAATACCAAAGAAAGGACATTTGGGTAGGCCGCATAAATTACTCAAACTGCCAGATTAACAATAAAACTAACTGAGAAAGAGATGAAACGCAAAACAAAAAAAAATGACAGGCATTGTTGCCGGATTATGCTCATCAGATTTTTTTATTGTCAAAGCCCCTTATGTCTGATTAATATTAAAAAACCGAAAATATCGTGTAAGAATTTCGGACAGGACACTTTCGTTACTGCTTATGTCCAACACCAACAAGTCACCATTATCTGCCTAATGAATTCAAATATTTCTCATATCCAAATTGCCAACTCCAAACAAATTAATTCAACATACGTACAGGAACGATATTTTTATACTTCCTCATACTCAGCCGACCTTTACAGCAGTATGCAAATTTAATTTTCCTATACGTTTCAGGCGCCCGCTTGCGTTATAAAAAATCTACGATCAGGTAAATCATAAAAGCACACAGATATACAGGGGGATGTGAAATATAATTTTCTGAGAAAATCATATTTTGTTTCAGTTAACAAAACTCTCTTTTGACAACCAATAAATTATTCAAATCGTTTCTGAGAGGTTTTGATACAATGGTTTATAGGAATGATGCGGATTTCTTGTATGGATTTCGATTTACTTACAGGATTTTCTATGGCAACGTTCCGATAATCGGCCTTATAGGATAAAAAGATAAAGTTGATAGAAAAAGACGAAAGGAATTGCTTTTTTAAGGGAAGTGATAATCGTGGTTTTAAGGACGATAAGCGTTTTACTTGCCGTGTCTTTAGTACAAGTTGAACACTTGAAGCTGCGCGGTCCAAAGTGCTGATAAAGTTCCATAATTTATGGCATGAGGATTTTTTAGTTACCCGCATAACGACTGCCTCTTGACCTACAATAAAACTACTTAGATTCAAGAATTTACTTAGTCTAAAATATAGTGGACAAATATAGAACGAAAATATTAACCACAGTAATAAAAATAAAAGCTACAAAATTTGCCGCAAAATGTCTCATAAAAGGCGTTAGGACAACCCGTGGGGTATTTTGATAAAAATTTCGTAAAATTAAGCCTAGAGAAGCTAGGCCTTGACGTTCAGGTGTCTATACAGACTTAATTTAACAGAAAACAGCCTACAACAGCCTTTATGAAAATTGGCCAAAGCTTAGCCGACTGAAACGAGAGCTGAATGCTTTAGGCCAGCGAAATTGACTAATTTTTAGGTAAAGTGCCGATATTATTAGCTTGGAGTAGGTTTGTACTAGATTTTTTAACTTTTTGTTTTCAATGATGTACTAACATAAATGTAGGATGGAAGAATTAAAATTGATTTGCAGAAATAAACACCTCTAAATATATTTTCAGATAATTTTATTTAGCCTTTTCTTTTTAGTCCAGTCATTATATACATTTGAAAAAGAAAATGAACCGAGAAAGCCAAATTTTGGATATTACGTGGGGGGTGGCTAGAAAAGCTTAAGTTAAAATTGTCGACCAAAATAACCTTGAGCAATTTCCGCCATCTTGAAAAAACCCTTAAATTCAGTTTTTTCATCATAACTCGGTTCCCCGTGGAGATACGAAATTTTTTATGGAATACTTTTTTGTTGCTCTTTTCACGATCTACAATTAAAGTGCCATACATTTTTCACGTATCGATCGTCGTTTTCGAGATATCGATCAAAAATATAAAAAATTTGGGGAGAAATTTTTTTTTTCGCTATTTACTTTTTTCTGGTGAAAGATATCGAAAAATGTTTAAAATAAAACTTACTAAAAAAAAAAAAATTTTTTTTTTCTAAACATTATTTTTGCTGCATAAAAATTATTTCATCAATAAATTTCATGTATTTGATTTCTAATTTGGCTGGTTTATGATTTTCGAAGTAATTTTCTTTTTGAAGCCGATTTTTCCGACGTAATGACTGGACTATTTTGCACTCCTGTCACCTTTACACCTTTTATTTCGTCTCTGCTTTTGTTTTTCCCCGCTTCCCCTCGTCTATTCTCGGACTGGTCGAAAACTTAAAGTAAGTAAATTAGAAAAAAATGAAATATCATGGAACCGACTAAAAATCATGGAACCGACTAAAAATCATGGAACCGACTAAAAATACTAAATAGCCCACATAAATGTGGGTTAAAAAACTTAATACAGGAATGGAGATCTTCACTTTGAGGTTTACAATAATTAAGATGAATTACGGTAAAAGGAAACCTATGTCCTAGAGCCAACAATTCGAAAACAAATGACATCTACCAACCCGCACTGGACCCGCTTGCTAGATTATGCCAGTCCCTCTTGAAAACTTATGCAGATTATAATAAAATAAAATAAATTGCGGAATTTTTGACAGACAAAATGTAACGACTGTTTTTTTGTTAGTTTGAACTCACATTTCACATAGCATGTGACATTTTTGTATTATTTTATTATTCGTTTATTTTCTTTCATACATATTATTTTAATTATTATATTACTTGTTTCTGTCTTTTTGTTTAAACATTATGAATATTAACATAGTAAACTTATGTTACTCATATTTTTTTTAATGTCATTTTATTTTCTTATTTTTTGTTTGTGACAATCAATTAATACTAAATGCGTTTGATTGATGTAATTATGTTATAAACTTTAGTATCAATGACATCCATGAATATTATTAATAATTGCTTGTAATTTCTTATAACAACTATTTGTTGTACCCATGATAAATGATTAAATGAATTATGAATTAATATGAATTAAAAACATTTTACTGCAGTACAAGTTACCTCTTTGATTTTTTGTACATAGTTCAAGCCGTTGTCGTTGTACTTTTCAGTATTGCGTGTCTGTAATAAAATAATGTAAGAAATATGTTTTTAACCCTTTCAATTCAATTCACATTTCACGCTCAGTAATTCCATTTGTTTCAAGTTTCCATTATCATGTAAGCTGGAATTTCGAAACAAGTTTTCCAATCTAGCGAAAAATAATTTCGTGAAAATGGCTTGAGATTCCAAAATACTTGTCGCTGCAAAAATAAGTAACTTAGAGATATCAAGAAAGAATTTGTTGAACACAAAGGAAAATATTCACTTACAAAATGAAGCTACTGAAAAGCGTCTGACTCGATATTTCAGATGTAATTTAGAAAATATTGATCACAGATAACCAAGTCAGTTATTTTTTATGATGATTAAGAAAATCGTAATAATAGTGCGTAAGTATTTTTTGATAACTCAAATTGACACAGATTACTATTTATCACATTTTATAGTCTCTAATAACTTAGGAGCATTACGTTTTTAAATAATTTTCTTGCATTTCAGTATTTATTGCTTACAATTTCAAGAAGAATTGGATTGACTACATCAATTTAATCCAAATAAGCCGTTTAGAAGATTGCTTTTAAACCGCCCGTTTTAGTCCATTAAATGGATGACGCTTCACATTATAAATTGACCTGTGTGTGGATTTAGATAGCTCTATCAAATTGTTTTTACCACAGCAATGTTTGTTAGCTTTATTCCATGACTTTTATAAAACCAGAAGTAAAAAATTACCCAGAGGCAACGGCAGCAACTCACGAGTTGTAGGTCGGTTTGAACCCAGACAGGCAATTTAATTTGTGTAAATTATTTCATCACCGCTCTCAACACGGTAAAGGAAAAAACCGAGAGGAAACCGGCATGTTCTAAAACCAACGATCAGAAGACATGTGAAATATACCAACCCGCATTTATTTATTTATTCACAAGGCAGACAACAGGTTTTTTTTTTTTTGAGGATGGGAAATTATCAAATAACTTCTCCCGCTCTGGGTGGAGCAGGAGGGCGTGTCAGACTTTTACTGACTAAAACCCACCCGTGTTACCTCAGTTGCCTGTGTACTAGGGGCGACGGTATCTCTTTCGAACAACCCGCACCCCTGGCAGGCATCGGCCCTTGCGGACCCCACCCTTTGGTGCTGACATCTCTTTGAGGCGCGCGTGGAACACAACGCGCCGTCGACCCGGGCTTGGTCCTTACCGGACAGCGAGCTACCCATTACTCACCGTCCGCAAGCCCGCGCCTACGGTGGCCGGGAATCAGCCTGGGATTCCCGACGCCCAGGGCTTCTCCCGCGGCGACTACGGCCGTGAGGGCGCATATACTGCCTCTCCCTCACGTGCGCCGCCTCCCTCTTCGCGAGCATTACTGCTTCGCAGAAGGAGGTGACGGCTAACCATTCACTCTCGCTCCGTACCATGGCCTGCACCAGGGCCGGACGCGAGAGATCGCCGCCGCCAATCGCCTCCACGAGGACACGGCGGTGCTCCGCCCAAGCCGAGCAGACCGCCACCGTATGCTCCACCGTGTCCTCAGGGCGATCTTCGCAATGGAAGCACCCGGGCGTTTCCTCCCGCCTTATACGAAACAGGAACCTCCCGAAACAACCGTGTCCGGTGAGGACCTGCGTCAGGCGGAAGGTGAGGACGCCATGCCGCCTCTCAAGCCACTCCTCAAAGAGGGGACTTACCGCCGCTATCGTGGCGTGCCCAGCACTGGGTTGCGACAATCGCACTCTCCATGTCGCCATGAGATCCCGCCGGAGCTCTGTCCGCTGCACCTCGATTTCTCGCGGCAGCGGAGTAACAAGGCAGACAACAGGTAACAATCACATTATTTCACTAAGTTAACATTGTAAATTTCGACCTGATCACCCAAAGCGTAAGCGCACAACCTGACCAGCAAAAACAATCATAATGATGATGGAAACTATAGTAAAAGGTTCACAAAATTACAGTTACAAAGTCTATGCGTCTGTCCTCCGCCACACTTCTACTTCTGCTTAGGCAGGGAATGTGTAGGAGAACAACACGCCAGAAAAATTACATAATTGATAAAAAAGTTACATTATTTTAAAAATACAGTACTTAAGCATTAGGATTTTAAAAGGAAATAGTATATACATGTCTTTTGAAAGCAACAGCACGAGAATCGAAGATATCAATACTGTTATTGTCTTTTGAAATTTCAGTATAAAGTTTACACATTGTAGCGATAGGGTTGTAATATGAGATGTTATTTGCAATAAATAATAGTTTAAAAAACTAAAAAACACGCTTTATAAACCAAACTAAGAAAGTAGAAAATTATCTAATTCAATTAAAAAGGGTGGGATGTTTTTTGAGGTATTTTTTATAGTCAATTAATGTCAAGCACCCCACGCTTTTTAATTGAATTAAATTATTTTCTACTTTTTATTTTGCATTTTAAAGCGTGTTTTTTAAACTATTATTTATTTTTAAATTTTTAGTTCTGCTAACTACAAAAGCGTGATTTTTTCAGTTCTTTTTTCTTTATTTTTTTCTATTTTACTCAATTTTTTAAAAAAATATTGAATTGTCATCGGTCCTAGATAAGTTTACAAAGTTTAAACGAAATCTGCCCGTTTAAAGTGGGTGAAAATCGCGCCCTAAGGAGTCGGTTACAAACAAACATACAAGTGAAGCTAATATAAAGCATGTAAAAACCAGAAGTGTAAAAGTTTTCGGTATTCGGGTGTTATACCTAGTGTTGAGCATTGCGCTCGCGTGGGGGATTACGGCCTATACTCCCTTTCACCGAGAGGAGACCTGTGTTCCAGCAGTGGGAATATTACTGGCTGATTATGTAATCAATTACACTGACTGACCCGTTGTGGTTGCAAGCTCAATACTCAGTAGTATGAGGTCAAAGTGTTACTAGGTTCCCTCCAGTGGGTTCCCACATTGTCGTTGCGGGGGGGCTCAGTAGCCGTGGTCCGCTCCCACGGTGAAGCGAAGAGGAACCCCAAGGTGGGGCCGCTCGTCAGGGCTTTTGTCTCCAAGCCGACGACGTAGCGGCCAAAAAGTAGGTTGCGGTGAGGTGCACCGCAACTGAGGCGGGCCGCGATGTCTTATCGGAGGCATCGCGGCTGAGGGTTACAGGCTGCGGCGGAGGAGGAGTGCCGGTACTTCTGAGTAGCGCTCTTCCCTTCCGTGGCCTGGACGGGGCCGCCACCGTTTGATGGCGGACGCGGTGGGGCCGCAGGGGAAGAGGAGTGTCGGTATAGCATTGGCCGCTCTCCCTATCCCCTGCGGCCGGGAAGTGGTAGGCGATGGGGCTGCTGCGCTGGACCGTCGCGGGGGGACCAAGAGTGTCAAGGGTGCCAGGGTAGTCTGGGGCCCTTGTGCTGCTTGGTTCCTGGGGTGGTCACGGCGTGCCATGTGTCCTGGTGCGCCGGACTGGTGGGGTCCGCAAGGGCCGATGCCTGCCAGGGGCGCGGGTTGTTCGAAAGAGATACCGTCGCCCCTGGCACACAGGCTACTGAGGGAACACGGGTGGGTTTTAGTCAGTAAAAGTCTGACACGCCCTCCTGCTCCACCCAGAGCGGGAAAAGTTATTTGATGATTTCCCACCCTCAAAAAAAAAAAAAGTGTTACTAGGTTTTTCTGGTAGGAATTTCTCAGTAGCAGCCCGTAGTCTGAATCTGTGCCCGGTAGATGGCAATAGGCTCGCCCCCTATATAACATGGGATTTAAATATAACTGGAGAAATTTAGGTGTACTATAGGTATCATCATTTCAGCCGAAAGACGTCCACTGCTGGACATAGGCCTCCCCCAAAAGGGAGCTTTTTGCCATAATCGCCACGCTTGGCAGACGGGTTGGTGATCACAGTATGCTGGTAAAATGCATAGAGAACGCTGCTGCCCATTCTCTGGTAAGTCCCTTAGTCGCCTTCTACGACACCCATGGGAAGAAATGGGATGGTGCTATTCTTTCACGTCCGGCACCACACGGAACTATAAGTATACCTCTGCTTAACCCTTCGGGATTACATACGTGATGTTATGTCATTAATTACAGTCTGGGATTAAATGTCTAGGTCTACTGGTAGTATTATTATTAGAAATTATAATTGTAAATAATCCACAATAAAGTTCTATGCGTTGAGTTTCCTCTTTTTTCATATTTTTACTAAACATATTCACGTATATCTCATCCCTAATTTATTTAAATAAATAAAATACAGATTTTCCATCAAAACAATAAATTTTATGAAACTCATTTACATTTGGACTTCAAAATAAATAACAGCAGCGAGAATTAACAAAAGGTAAATTATAATTTAAATAATGTATTATTGTAACTAGGAATTAGTCCACAATAAGATGTAAAGCAAAAGAACCACTCACGTAAACATATTATCTACCTATGAATAAAGCGACCATGTGCGTGTCAGACTTGCATACAAAGAGTTTCGTACCACCGTACATTATTTATCACAATTTTTTTTATACTTTAGTAATGAAACTCATTTCTTGTACTGAGATCCCCCTTTAATTGTTTACGTTATTACATTATTTTTATTTGTTGTTATAGTGGCTATAGTACTACACAATCTGAAAATTTCAAGTATCTACTAATACGGTTCAAAAGATACAGCCACTCCAAAAGCGAGCAAAAGGCTTCGCTGTCTGTCCGTCTGTCATAGGACAGACTGACGGACAACGGAGCTTTAGTAATATGGTTCCGTTGGCACCCTTTTTGTACGGAACTCTAAAAAATACGCAAATGTAAATAGCGCTAACTAAATTGGTTACTCCGTTGAGAATTGGAGAAGCAGATCAAAAACAAGAAAGAAAGAAAGACAAAGTATTTATTAGACTCGCACAGGAATATCACAACTACACAATATGCTTAAAAAATTAAAATTTAAAATATTATAAAAAGTAAAAAAAAAAAAAAAACTACACTGTCGTCCCAGACCTCTTAACACTGTTTATATTTTTTCATTATCAAACAAAAACTAACATAATAATGTTTGTTCTTGTTTTATGAAAACATTGTAAGTAAAAGCTAATGTAGGTATAGGAAATGACTAATTGGAATCGTGCACCTACCTTATCACGTTTCTCAAACGATAATTGAATTATAAGGCCTTGTCTTGCGATGGGACAACATAGGCTTACATTAAATAGCAAAAATAATAAATTAATTTATTATTCTTGGATAAATGTGCAATGTACCTATCCTTGGGTGGTCAAACTCAAATTCAAAGCAATTATTTCAATTAAACCATTATCAAGCACTTTTGAATTATCAGAGTTCAGGGTTTCGTGGTTCAGAATCATCTACTGAATTCAAGGTAACCGGTTGCGCATCGATGTCCCTACCATTCCGTATAAAAGAAGAAAGAAAGAAAGGATATTTATTCATGATCATATACTAAAATAAACACACAATGGTACAAAAATTATAAAAAACTAATTTCGCGGAAGAAAAAAATATTTAAAAAATAAATAAAACAGAAAGTCCTGCACGAGGCCAAAAGGCTCCTACCTCAGCATGATGCTGCGACATTTAAAAAGTGTCGCAGCGCTGGTATTCTGGTAGGGTATGCTCATTTCTTATTCTATGCATTCACTTAAATAGTTATCTATCTACCTTATAGATCACTAGATAACTCTGAGTTATCACTAGATAAGTCTGTGCCTAACTTGGGCGGACCTTCTGTCCGTTCCTATATCGTAGTTACCGTTGCTAGGATTACGTCAGGGACTACCTAAGTCATAAATTACGTTGAAGGACATGTGAAAATTTGTGTAGCCCACGTGTAGGCCTTAGTTTTAGAAAGTTCCCGTTATTTTGTTTGTTTTACAATTAGCGAGCCGAGCTCTACTTCGTGCGGGAGTAATGGCGACCAGTCAAAATAACGAGACTGTTGTGCTTACTGGTTAAAAAAACTTTCCAGAATAAACGCTCTAAATTACGGCGAAAACCGTACCAAAATTACAGACAGGTGACTTTATTTTTATACTACTTACAGCTTATAGCTATAGACATAGAATAGATACAGTCGTTTTGGTACTTTTATTTTAATTTTGGTAACAAGTCTTGCGGTCTTTGCGTTATTTAAACCAGCTATGTGCGTTTCGGATCACGCACAATGAAGGGGTAGTTGGGATGTGGTTGATAACATTTTCTACCATACATTCCAACTGCTAATATAAGTTGGTCGACTATTACTTGTTAACTACTACTTGTAAAGATTTCTTATCTGTGATAGTGTTTCTTTTAACTTCGTTATGTATACTAGAATCATGAATTTTTTAGATGTCCAAAAACAATCGTTTTGCTGGCGGGGGGAGGGGGCGGGATATTAAGCACAAACGTTTACACAATTCCACACTATTTAAAAGACCTATCTGACGACATCCCATCCCCACACCATATCGTCTACCTACTCCAGACGAGAAGAAAAAAACATCTCCACTTTGCGTGTAGAGAATGTACCTAGCAAAAAAAATACTAGGTCGTAGTACTAAGAGTCTCTGGGCTAAGCTGCGACAGATTTACGGATGAACGAACTGACATGGCGAAACTATATGGGTGCCTTGTTAACTACGGAACCCTGAAAATGAATTGAATTTTGAAGAGCGTGAAGAAGTGTACTGATCTAATGAGCCATTATGGAGCATCGTTATTTTCCATTATGCGCTGTACCTACCATTATGTTTTTTTCCTTAATATTTCTGTTTTTTATTGCCTTTGTAAACAGAATACATTTTTGTGTTGGTACGGCCCACGTTTTCGATCTCTCTACCTTTGAAAACACTTCCTCAAATTACAAATTTTAATGTTCACTCATCCGCGAACTGAGGTAACACATACTAAATAATTCATTTCAAACAAGAAACCTGTGTTCAAATTAATAGTAACAACTAAATCACTATTCAAAATCATAATACGATTCCGTTTCGACAAACTTATGCAGATCTGTAGGACGGTTTTACACTAGTTCGTCGAAGCACCTGCTACTTCGGATGTATTTGCATAAACATAGCGGAGTTTACCGCCAGCCTATTGCGAATTCCATTCCGGATTTGTATTTACTTATTATTGTTGTTCTTGTTTGAATTTATGTTGATCTGTGACGGGATAAAAATGTTGTTTCAGTTTCGTCTCGGCTTTTTATGAAAGTAAAATAAATAATGTAGTGGTTGATACAAGAGTTAGTTTATCATGCAATAGTAGGTAATGTTTGTTTTAAGCCTGTTCTAACGTGTATATGGGGTACCGCCGGATTTGATCAGGGATGCGTCCCGAGTACAAAATAAAAATTGCTTGCCAAGGTACCACCTTTATTTACCTTGGTAAGAAATTAAGTGAACCTAGTGGCAAGTTGGTGGTGGTGGTTCAGCTCCTCACATTCATCGTGATAATGGAATACTTAAGTCACACGTATCGTTATGTATCTACTAATTTCACATAAATCTACACGGTCTATGGAAAAGAGCTGGCAAGCACCTCCACGGTTACTCTTTCTGAATCTGGTGTTTCATAGAAAAGTGCAATACACAGTCAAAATGTATGGAACTGCCAATTTTTTTTGTATATCCAACGAAAAATTTCTACGCTAGGGAATCTAGAATTTTATGGTGAATTCCTGGTTTTTGCGCACTGGTTAAAATTGTATCCTGTAGATGCATGCCAACCTGTAAAAATAAAATTGACAAGTCTCATAATTTATGACAGTAATTTTGAAACACCTTAGTGCTGGTTAGTAGTGTAGATGGATATTTCGGACGAAATGTTTCACAAGGCCCTTCATACCTACTATTAAACTTACTCAATAAGCCTGAAAAATTCAATGTTCTCTCCTTACAACATAAACTTATCTAACGATGGAGTCGAGTGTTCCAGACATGTGTTATCATTTGATAGGCGACTTCCAGACGACCCGACGGCTTTTGGTCCAAAATTTACATGTTTACTGGTCGGCGCAAGAAGTTCGATTGGCTCCGATTGTTATGATGTGAGAAATAATTTATTTTAGGGACGATAGAGATTTGGAAATAAGGTTCTAAACCACCCGAAAATTGTATTTTTTACTGTCAGTTTCATTCGATTCTGGCTAACATAATCATCACGTTACAAAGCGTTATAAAACGGGTTCAGGATGTTGATGGGGCTGCCCCGTTTCTGCAGTGCATCTGGTATGTTTGCACAAGTACACGTCGATGGCTTAATCTGCCTCTTTGCTCTGCAGAGTGCGGGATAGCTCCAATTCCATCCTGAAGACCATAGAGAGGAGGAACGAGTCTCCTTTATTAGCTGATGTTGTTCGAAGATGTATTTCGAACAGCAATCTTGTTTCCAAATAAGTTTACTAGCATAAGTATAAGTTACCTTTTTGTTTACTAACCCATATCTTTGTTGCTTATCCGAATTAAAGATTATTTTATTTATTTATTTAAAGCCTTAGATTACTTAAAGTTTAAGATAGTTTGCTTGGTATTTAGTTTTTTTAAAGTACTTTTTGAACTGCCTCGTTGGTGTAGTAGTCGCAAGCCCTACTGCTAAGCCCTGGGGTCGATTCCCAGGTCGGGCAAAGTGATGTTGGGTTTTTCTATCTGGAATTTCTAAGTAGCAGCCCGGTGTCTGCATTTGTGCCCGGTTGGTGTCAATAGGCTCGCCCTATATTTCATAGGACTTAAACATAACTGGCGAAATGTGGGGTGTACTATATATATTTAGGCACAGCTCTGTCAAACCCTGATGTTATGTTTTTTTGAAGAAGTTATTATTTATTTCATTGTCTCTTTCTCTATGTCATTAGCCGGTGCAGTGCTCCACTTATAAGTTTTTTTGAATGTACGATTTACTTTCTGTATTATACATTCTTTCACTAATGATAGGACCCGTAACAACCCCACCATTCTTGTAATAAATAAAAGTTAGTTTCCGTTAGTACACCATTTTAAAATGAGTACCCACTTGATCATAGTTAATACTTTTAATCAAATATATAAATTGGCTTTTCCCGTCATCCAATTTCAAATGAACTGAGACTAAACCTTTTATTTCAATTTGAAAGGGGAAACGGAAATGAACAATTTAAAATAACGTTTAATCGTATCATTGAATGATATGCACACGAAGTGGACTGTTTGATTTGTATCTACTAATTGAATTTAATTAAATCGAAACTCGCCCATAAATCGGGTGGGCCGGGCGGACAATGAATAAATAAATCATGTTTTAGCAGATAGGTCACTGTATTGACCTTTCGAGTAATTGGAATTTATCTATTAGGAGGTATGACTGATCTAGGTATAATTGATCAAATATAATAAATTACCCGCTACCCAAAACTTCGCCCGCATGGATGTCGAAAATAATTATCCCACCGTAACGTGCAACCAAGACAAAAAGTAGCCTTAGTTACTACTTGTAACATCAACAAGACAGACAGACAAAATAAAATAAAATCGTTTTCTGGTTATCAGTACCGTATATAGGTACTTTCATAGGCATTTAGTAAAAAGCTGTTTTTTGACATATCATATTAGATCATGTGGTCTACAATAAAAATCCTTATTGCACAACACGATCATGATCCATACAAATACAACATATTAAGTTAGATAGTCTGTAGGTGGATAGGTAGTTCTTTCTATAATTGTATAAATATAGAAAAAAAAATGTTACGAATACAAAACGTTCACGTATACTATTTTTTGACGTGGAGAGCAGGTTTCGACCATGGTATATAACAAAATATTCTGAAAATAAAAACTCTCCATGTAATTTTTTTACACGTTAAAAATGAAGGTATAAAAATCAAGTGAACCAAAACTAGAAAATCCTTCTAAGGGAAAACTCGAAACATATATTTCGGTAGATACTTAAGATTATATGCTGAAGATGGATCTCCTAGAGCTGTTTCTAGACACTGAATTCCAATAATTATCGATATTGGGCAACATAGGGAGCTTGCAGTATATCTGTTTAAAATGCAGCTGCTACAAACACTTTAGATTAAACCTTCTCGGTCAGAATAAAACCCAGAAATGAAGAATACAGAAATCCCGCGAGAGTCAACTATAACCACTTTCAAAACGTCTGCAAAGTACGGGGACTTTTACAATTTTATAATATCTACTATACTAGTTGACTAGTACCATTCCGGCCACGTGCGAAGTATAAAAATTGACAAAGTTGGTCAAGCAGCTTGGGTCGTTCCGCGGCACGAATACTAAGTACCTATGAAACTACCAGTAGTGGTAAGTTTTAAAATTCAACGACCAGTCCCACCACTTTGAAGTTTTACCTTGAAAAATATTTTTCATTCCTTCATGTTATGAATTACGTTTTCATTAAGGATTTTCGAGATGAAATGGGATCTTCTACTTTAATTTAAAATGGAAGTTAAAGAAATAATATAAATGCGTCAGCAACTTCCTTCGTCCTTTTAATCAAATTAAATATGGGGTTCCTTTTTCGCGTTGTTAGATCTTTGGAAGGTAAGAAATTTTGAGAGGATAAAGAGGCCCGTATTTCAGATTTAGCTACTCTCTTGAGATTTTTATTGTGTTCAGCTAACAACAATTTATATAATTAATAATGATTTAATATCACCGATGGAAAAAATACCTGCTCAGGTTCTACTAAAAAAATGGAGCGGGTTCTCAATTAGAATGTTTTTTTTTGATGTTTATAACCTCAGAACTCCGTCATTTAAAAACCAACTATAAACATTCTTCTTTTGTCTGAAAAGGTACATTTGTCGAGTATTCCCATAACAATAATGGTCAAAAAGATTAGTGGTTTTTCAGTTAGGTTCAATAATACGTGTTTTTTCCACTTAGTGTATTTTCCTGTCGCTATTATTTACTTAGCTAATGAAGATATACGAATAAGGGTGGAGTGGGTATATAAAGTAAAAAATTAAAAACATTTTTTTAACTCGCTCGAATTCCAAAATTAACAACACTGCAAAGTGAACAATAACTGTAATTTCGGAAGTCGGTGGCAAAATACGAAAATACAAAACCAAATATATCTACTTCTCGTGGAGGCGATCGGCGACGGCGATCTCTTGCGTCCGGCCATGGTCCAGGCTATGATACGGAGCGAGAGTGCATGGGTAGCCGTCACCTCCTTCTGCGAAGCAGTCATGCTAGCGAAGAGGGAGGGGGCGCACGTGAGGGAGAGGCAGTATATGCGCCCTCACGGTCGTAGTCGCCGCGGGAGACGCCCTGGGCGTCAGGAATCCTAGGCTGATGCCCGGCCTCCTTAGGCGCGGACTTTAGGACGGCGAGTAATGGGTAGCTCGCTGTCCGGTAAGAACCAAGCCCGGGTCGCCGGCGCGTTGTGTTCCACGCGCACCTCAAAGAAATGTCAGCATCAACTGATGGGGCCCGCAAGGGCCGATGCCTGCCAGAGGTGCGGTTTGTTCGAAAGAGATACCGCGGCCCCTGGCACACAGGCAACTGAGGGAACACGGGTGGGTTTTAGTCAGTAAAAGTCTGAAAAGTCTCCTGCTTCACCCAGCGCGGAAGAAGTTATTTGATGATTTCCCACCCAAAAAAAAAAAATTATACCTACTTCCGAAATTAGTTATTTTATAAATACCTTGTAGTGTGTTTTGGTCATTCGACAGGCGCACTTGGAAAAACCTTCAACAACCTACTTCAGGTTGCCAATTACTCAAACATATCAACAATCGCTCAAAACAAGAAGCACTCGACTAAAACAAAATCCCGGGTTATTTTAGATTCAACGAAGCAATCTATTTGATTTATACAAGAAAAAAACCCAGCTATTTGGCCTCAGTCTGTCTTCACGTACATAATACAGCTAATCTTGTAAATTGCTGGGGGGATTCGCCAGTTATCTCCAAGACTATTTCTCTTGGGATACTAAATAAATGTACTAAATTCGCGGATTAAAAAACAAAGCGGCAAGAAAGTCTTGATTTTTGATGAGATTCTTTATGTGTGATTTTCTTTGTATTGAGTAGTTTGGGGATGTCGACAATTTGGTAATAGAGCTGTGTGAGAAAAAATATCTATACCTACATATTAATCTATAAACGGGAAGCAATAACTTTGTACCCCTTTTTACAGAAATGACGCGCACGGAGGAGTTAGAAATTTGGCACAGGTATAGTATAAATGGAGAAGGTGTACAGAAAGCTAATCTTATATATAAAATTCTCGTGTCACAATGTTAGTTACCTTAATCCTCCGAAACGGCTGAACCGATTTTGATAAAATTTCGTGTGCTTATCGGGTAGGTCTGAGAATCGCCCAAAATCTATTTTTCATACCCCTAAATGTTAAGGGTGGTCCACCCCAATTTTTTTCTTTATAATGCTAACTCAATATTCATAGTTAAGACAAGACGTTCTGTTGGGTCAGCTAGTATTTTTATATAATACTAGCTGACCCGACAGACGTTGTCCTGTCTTTCGTTCTCATCTCTACTCTGTACTGTAAACGGGTGAGAAGTGACCGGTAGACGCCTGGCGGGAATAACTGATCGAGTGGTAACTGAAAAATTTTATCGACCGCCGAGAGTAGTAGAAAATTATTAAAGTACTAATATCGCTATTAAAAATTATGGGTTGGTGGTAGAAGAGTGAACATTTAGGATTGTGTGTAATTTTTTATAACAAATCATTTAAAAAATATCCAAAAAAAATAGTAAAAGAATTTAGGGTGGACCACTCTTAACACAGGGGTATAAAAATAGCTTACGTTCTATTCTCAGACCTACTGAATATACACTCAAAATTTCATAAGAATCTGTCAAGCCGTTTCGGAGGAGTTTTGTTACTAACACTGTGACATGAGAATTTTATATATTAGATTACATTAGAAATACATTAAGTTTTAAATAAATTATGGTCGAATTTCGACCACTGGGCTGCCACTAGTTACTAAAAAAAAAAAAAATTAGTGACTCTGTTTGACCGCTTTGTGCTTCTAAATGTCACAATGGCTTTTGATGCGTTATACTCTATAATCTAGAGAATACGTTCCGGAAGATTTAATGTGCATAATGCATCATTATTTAACTTGGATACAGCATAGGTATCCTAATGTTTTGGCAACTTAACAGTAGATTGCACCCGTTTAAAGCAAGAGCGAGTCACTAGTTTCCTATTAAAAAATGGGTGGTATGCAAGACAATAAAAGTAATCACTACAATAGCTTTTGATCAATACCTACTTTTCTCAGTTACCTATCATTTCCTGGCAATTTAAATCATACAGAAAAGACTTAAGCCTTGTCCACGACACTACTCAAAAGTAACGCGTCATAATTTAAAATAACCAATGAGTAGCTAGAATGTCACAGCAATAGTGTTTCAGTGTGACCGCCGCTGAAATAAGCACACGATGCAATTTGACGTTGACTTTGTAACCGGTTACTTTTTGTCTTCATGAGCATAAACAGCACTATGTTTCAAAAAAGTAGACTGACTGTTACCACAAAGCAAAGTGTGATGAAAATTGTAGGAAATTGTAGCGGAATTGAATCCTAACTAATACAAGGAGACATGGACGTCGACGAAAAAGCTGGAACCATTAATTCAGAACATGCTTCTAGACGCCCCAAGATTAAAAGTTTTTTCGGATATAAAAAAAAATTCTGCTATTTCATAGAGAAGTGAAATGAAAATTTCATAGTAAAACCCACACGCAGTCAAAATGTATGACAGAGCAATTTTATTTTTTAAATATCACTCGAGAAACCTGAACGCAGGGGAGAATCATGTACTGAATCCATGATAAAATTATAATGAAATGTTGGTGAGGGTTCGTGCAATATCGCCTCTTTTTAAAATTAGTCTTTGGTGCTAGTACAAAGTGATTTTATTTTCGGTGTACAATCAATCGTGGTGCGGTAGGTGTTTAATTTGTAGAATTATATGCATTTATTTGGACTTTGTCTTTTTAATTTAAGTGACTGCTTGTTTACATTTATTAGTTTGAAGTATTTACGGTCATATAAGTTTGTTTAATTGTTTTTTGTGTTGTTTTATACTTGATGATGAAAAAGTAATTTAGTAAAATTATCGGGAAATTAACATTGTTTATTCTGTTGAAAAATCGATGCTGAATCAATTAAATTGTATTTATCATTTGATTTTTTCCGTAATTATACCTCGTTAAGCTTTATACCTAACTAGTTGTGGCCCAAGGTTTCACCTGAATAAGTCTCGATGTCTTGAGAATATCGGGATAAAAAGTACTGTATGTCCTCATTCAGGTCACGTTCTATCTATTTGCCAAATTTCATCCAATTCCATTTAGCCGTTTTAGCGTAAAAGCGTTACAAACAAATATAATAATAATAATATAGCCTTTTATTCAGATCCATATTACAACTATATGACAAAATTTATAGAAAACTTAAATTTAATGTAAACCTTAATCTAGTCTCTTATTTGAGTTTTAGTTATTTTCTGTAGATCTGTTTGCCAATCGACAAAGGCCTCCTCCAACCTTTTCCACTCATGTCTTTCTTGAGCCACCCTGTTCCATGTGACGCCTGCCACTTGTCTTAAGTCGTCATCCCATCTTTTTTGCGGTCTACCTCTTTTCCCACAAACAAATACACAAAAATATAAAATCTTTTCTTCTGTATAATAGTATAATATTAGTTAGGATTACAAGTAAGATATACACTGGCTTACTAACAAAATAAATGTATTTATTCAAACTATAATTACCAGTATAAAGCGCCCAACATTTGGGCAAACATTTGCTTTGGCTAATTACATTTGTCACACTCGAACGAGTCGATGAGTTTGGTCGCGCATATCCCACGTAGGTAAATAGATAAGTACCTGTCCCCATGTACCGTTTGTATACCCGTGTATCTTTGTAATACAGTCATAATAGTTCTGTTTGGAGTTTCAAGCTTATTTTAAAGTAAATAAGGCCTGGTTAAAACGGGCGCGTGACTTAAATAATATAGGTACATATAACCATGGAATATTGCCTAGTTATGGAGGCTTAGGAGGGTCAAATGTCAGTCATTCGAATTAATATATTGTGAAAGTCGCATCTGGTGGATCAGAAATCTTCACCCACAAGGATCTTAAATCCACTTGGTAGTGTTGGGATAAGGCTAAGTAAGAAGTATTCATGTGCAAACTGGCACTACTTTCTATCCATAATGTGCAAGGGCTGAGTAGACTGACAACATACAAGTTTGTATTAAGGCGGTGATTTCTTGAAAACGCTCAAAAAGGTGTTGTATAAACCAGTGTATCTCTTTAACCGTAAATAATTTTGAAAGCGAAAAAGTATATGATATTTTCAAGTCTTTTTTGCATAGAGTGATGGAACTCAAAACATAATTAAACATACTTTAATGCATCATAAAAATCATCAAAGTCACCTCTTAATTATCTTTAAAATCAGTTTATTCTTTCAATAACAATTATAATTATAATTAAAAATATACCATAAAATTTCAAATGCCAAACTGCATCCAGTGATGGATTATTATTTATGATTAAATAGTTAATATCTAATTTGATACAATTTTATTTGCATTTTTACGACAGTGCTTAATCATTTATTATTCGGATTTATTACAACAGATTTTACCCCGTATCGGATTGCAATAAGAACTATTATCGCTCATAACGACAATATTTAAAGTTACCAGGGCCTGTTTAAAAATTACTACGCACACAATAACAATGAATATTGACAGCGTACTGGCAAGATGTTTATTTTGTTCCCATCCATGTATTAATATTTTTGTTGACTACATCATTATGTGTGGGTTTGCTCGCTTAGTATTCGGAAAATGCCTCGACTGGAGCAGTGGTGGCCCAGTACTATTTAGTGACAGTGACTTACTAATTGTAGGTGGTAGGTTTAAACCCAGACAGGCGCTTCACTTTGTGGAAATGATTTCATCACCACTGCTCTCAAAAGGATTCTCAGGATTTAAGGTCTTAAATCTTTACAAAAATTCGAAGACATGTGACATCTACAAACCCGCACTAGGCTCGCGTAGGGGATTAGGTCCCACTCTCTCACCGAGAGGAGGCCTTTGTCCCAGTCCCAGCAGTGGGAACGTAATCAGCTGTTTATGCCAGACTCACTGCTTTTTATTTTGCCTCTTGACACTTTGAACAGGATAAGTATCGGTCGTGACTAGTGTCACGGCACTATGAACATCAAACTCAAACTCAAAGCATTTATTTCAAATAAACCAATTACAGGCACTTTTGAATTGTCAAGGTCGGTGAGGTAGAAAGATAAAGCTAGTTGCCCATTCCAAAGCGTAGGTACCTATGGAGAAGAACGGGCAAGAAACTCCACGGACACTCTTTTAAAATCATGATATTGTTACAAACAGTTGGTTACATCATTATGTTGAAATTATCAATGTGAGAACGATGTAAAAAGACGTGCACATTATAAGCGTCCGTAATTAAAACAAAAATACAATAACAATTTAGAAATTAAAAGAAGCCGTGGGAGCTAAGAGATGACCAGTCCCTACTGGCGGCGCCCGTTCACGAACATGACGTATGGATCAGCACCATTCAGCTCAACCATTTTGAAGGGAACTTAATGATCCAACACACACGCCACCACCAGCGAGACATTTGAGTGAGCATGACATACTCTCAGCTGCTAGGGCAAATTCAAGTCAATGAAAGACGTACCCTGTAAATGTTAGCTATATAGTAAGGACATAGTGCTCACACATGCTATGCAATTATACAATACTAAAAGTTTGAATTTATACAATGCAAATCTCGTGTCAACGCATCTCGTGTTATATCCGCAGCCTAAGTACAATCAACAAATGTGGCAAGCAACTAACTTGTAACTACTTCCAATCCATGTATAAGTCTTTGAAAGCAAGCCTTACGAGTTTGTATTAAGTTTAAAACTTAAGACACATAAAATATTGACGCGTAGTGGCAAGATGTTTATGTTCCACTTGTATTCCAAATATTTTTGTTGACTGTACAAAATGACGTGTGATGACGTAACGATGCGGAGACGACGTCGAATCACCTCAAGTTGACACATATGATTGAGTGGGAATGTGTGCGCCTGCTGCGATATCTTGCGATTGACGGTCTGTCGTAGACATTCATTGTAGGAAACATCAATTCAATAACCGATTGGTGATGATTAGGGAGAATTCTATTGCAAAACCTATATTGGACTTTAAAAAAATATTTAAAGTAAAAAAGCTTTTTTTTTAAAACCAGCTTTTATTTAAATGCACTAAAAAGAACTTAACTTTTCCTTTAAACTTTTTTATTTCATAAGTTTTTTACTTTATTATATTTCATTTTTTAGTTATTTTTTGAGTTTGTCTCAGCAAGCCCTTTCAATTGATACCCATATTGGAGGTGTGCATTAAAAAATAATAGTTCGCTATCGTAGGTGTTCCGCCATGTTGGATTTAGAATAACGTCATACAGCTAGCTATGCACTCAAACTCAAACTCAAACTCAAAGCATTTATTTCAATTAGACCATTTTAAGGTACTTTTGAATTGTCAAAAAGTCGACCAGTTGGAAAGTTGAAGCTAGTTGCCCATTCCAAAACGTAGATCTCTATGGAGAAGAACGGGCAAGAAACTCCATGGACACTCTTTTTAATCATGTTAAGTATTACAAAATCTTGGGAACAATATTCTTGTTGCTTCTATATGTGAGAACCATGTAAAAAAAAAAAAAAACAATTCTAAATATAAGATTTAAAATAAGCCATGGAAGTTAGGAGATGACCAGTCTCAACCGACGGCGCCCGTTCACGAACTTGACGCGTGGATCAGCACCATCCAGCTCAACCATTTTGTAGGGAACCGAATGATCCAACACACGCGCCACCATCAGCGAGACATTTAAGTGAGCATGACATACTCTCGACTGCCACGCTTTTTCAAGTCAACGTACATCAAAACAACATAATTATTATACGGATGCATGGTACTACACTGTCATCCAAACTAAAAGTGTATACAAAATTTCAGCTCAATCGGTTAAAGATATCTGCTTCAAAATTGAGTTGCAAGATTCCACTCGAACAAACATAGTTACATACATACATTGCAAGTTAAATAAAAGCTTGGAATATAAAATACGCAACGCGTCGCATCCCATCACCCGCCCGTGCTATTTATTACTTACTATTTATTTTCGTTTAACGTTCATTCTAGCTTTAACTTTTTGCTCCTCTCTTAAGGGTTGCAATGTAGTGTTAAATCCTATCCTATACAGGATAAGTTTTTAACCAGTACGCAAACTGTAACCATGAATTCAGCATAACATTCTAGACCCCCAGCGCAGAAATATTCGTCGGTTATACAAAAAAAAACTCTGCTGTTTCATAGAAAAGTGCAATACCTACGCGGTCGAAATGTATGGAACAGCTGATTTTTTTTGAATAACCGATGAAAAATTACTGCTTTGGGGGTGTCTATAATGATATTTTGAATTCATGGTTACAGTTTTCGCACTGGTTAAAAACTTATTTGGATGTCTGTTACTCAATCACGCAACAACGGCTAAACGGATTTGGATAAAACTTACCACATAGATGGTTTGTAACCTGGAGTAACACACAGGATACTTTTTATCCCGATAGTACGTTCTTCCCTTGGGATAATTTTCGACCTCCACGCGTAGCTAGTAGCCTATAATTTTCCTGGAGAATTGAGCATTTAAAAGTCAAAAGAGTTTATTAAATCCGACTGGTAGTTCTCATCAGCTTTATTATTGGTATTGTGGAGGTTGAGTGAGCTTTACACCCTGTTCCTCATACCTCTATAGTATAGATGAATGTTAAAAAATAAACTATTATCAAACTAACGTCTCTAACTAAAATTATATAGATCGTGAAATCGAAGAAACTCACAGGAACGTCATAATAGACGCACAACTTTTTTTAAGACCTGCTAATTTTCCTTCACTTCAATGTTCTAAAGTCACTTATAATACTGTCAGGTAAATAACAATGTTCATGTTTCGCATACCAAAACGTGTATTTTTTTTAAACCAGGCCGTCCCCTCAATTTTGTCACAAACGCCCAATCTATTCATTTCCCTCAAAAAATACACTTCCTATCTATCTAAATTAAAGCCCCATTCACTACGCCTTAGGCCTGAAAAAAGTTAGTGCGAACTCAAATTATTCTTCAAAAGGGCTAAGTGATAAGAGTCCCTTTTTAAATTAACTGAACAACTCAAAAGATATTAAATATTTTTCTTTCTTTTTGGAAATCAAATTTGATTAATTTCTCAAATACATTGCAAACTTTTTTTTTTGTATAATTTAGAAGCATTTTGTTTAAACTTTGTAAATGTGAGTACCATGCATCCGTATAATAATTATATTGTTTTGATGTACGTTGACTTGAAAAAGCGTGGCAGTTGAGAGTATGTCATGCTCACTTAAATGTCTCGCTGATGGTGGCGCGTGTGTTGGATCATTCGGTTCCCTACAAAATGGTTGAGCTGGATGGTGCTGATCCACGCGTCAAGTTCGTGAACGGGCGCCGTCGGTTGAGACTGGTCATCTCCTAACTTCCATGGCTAATTTTAAATTTTATATTTAGAATTGTTTTTTTTTTACATTGTCTCACATATAGAAGCAACAAGAATAATGTTCCCAAGTTTTTGTAATACATAACATGATTAAAAAGAGTGTCCATGGAGTTTCTTGCCCGTTCTTCTCCATAGAGATCTACGTTTTGGAATGGGCAACTAGCTTCAACTTTCCAACTGGTCGACTTTTTGACAATTCAAAAGTGCCTGTAAATGGTTTAATTGAAATAAATGCTTTGAGTTTTTTTTGAGTTTTGAGCGAAATAATTTGGTCGTCTCGTTTTTTTTCGAGTTTTTTTTGTTCGCCATAATTCAAGCCGTAAATCAGAAGCGAGGTACCTAACTAAGAGAAATTCTTAATTACGAAGCTTAAAAAGGCACTTAGGACGACATCGCGGAATTTAATTTTTGCTGGTGCGATGTTGTGTGTTTTTAAGCTGGATAGATGTGTTGGGTGAAGAGGTGAATGGTGTCACAGCAGTATGTTTATTGGGGATCAGAAGCTCGTATTTCTCAATTCACAGTACACTTTTATATTAAAATTAAAGTGCTAACTGTGTTTGCTTTCAACTTCGCTTGTTCGTTCGCACCTACCATCAAGTTACTGACGTCTAGTAATTTCAATGTATCTTTTATGTTGATTTCATAAAGACTATAATAAAAATCCCGGCGGCATGGACCCTATTGTACATGAATTACTTTTACGGTATGCGATCTTTGAGCTAGATGTCGTAATATGGCACTAAATCATCAACTAAAAACTAAACCATAACTCAGATAAATCCAACAACATCTTTTTTCTTTTAATTCCACGTGAAATCAACCATAAAATCCAATAGATGTAACCTTTCTTTGCGGTGCAAAGGCAAGTGAAAAACGTTGAATCCAAGCGTTCTTATTGTGTCTGCGCCTCAATCGAATCAGACTTCAATCTCCTACCTCCATCGAGTTAGTGTCTAAGATGGTCCAACAAGTGGGCGGATATTTTTATATATCAGCTGTCTGTACAGGGTGTTTCTTTGAACTCTTGGACAGTTATGAGAAGATTGAGTGATCATGCTGAAGTTAAATCACTATCAACAAAATTATCAATCGTGACTATATTTTCTGAAGGGGGACGGGGCTCAAGCAATGTTTGACGTTATACAGCAACGTTTTAGCAGCTGTTATTAATCATTTTCTTGTTCAAGAGGTGAGTCTATTGCATTATTTCTTAATGGAAAAAAATCACTTCCGTGATCAAAACATAACCTAGGTATCGAAGCCACACGTCGCCACAGTTACGCTTGGGCCCTATAGGCAGGCAGTTGATATAAATATCACAATTATTATTTAAAAAACTGGTGATATTTTTCACAGATTACAAAAAGATAAGAGTTGCAGGCTTAGCATGACGCTTTCTATTCCTACGAAGAATAGACAGTGCTTTTTCAATACAAAGTGACATTTCGTTTCTCCATTTTTGACATCACACCGTAGATATTCTTGGGCACGCCACGATAGCGGCGGTAAGTCCCCTCTTTGAGGAGTGGCTTGAGAGGCGGCATGGCGTCCTCACCTTCCGCCTGACGCAGGTCCTCACCGGACACGGTTGTTTCGGGAGGTTCCTGTTTCGCATAAGGCGGGAGGAAACGCCCGGGTGTTGCCATTGCGAAGATCGCCCTGAGGACACGGTGGAGCATACGGTGGTGGTCTGCCCGGCTTGGGCGGAGCACCGCCGTGTCCTCGAGGAGGCGATCGGCGGCGGCGATCTCTCGCGTCCGGCCCTGGTTCAGGCCATGGTACGGAGCGAGAGTGAATGGTTAGCCGTCACCTCCTTCTGCGAAGCAGTAATGCTCGCGAAGAGGGAGGCGGCGCACGTGAGGGAGAGGCAGTATATGCGCCCTCACGGCCGTAGTCGCCGCGGGAGACGCCCTGGGCGTCGGGAATCCCAGGCTGATTCCCGGCCACCGTAGGCGCGGGCTTGCGGACGGCGAGTAATGGGTAGCTCGCTGTCCGGTAAGGACCAAGCCCGGGTCGACGGCGCGTTGTGTTCCACGCGCGCCTCAAAGAGATGTCAGCACCAAATGGGGGGGTCCGCAAGGGCCGATGCCGCGGTTGTTCGAAAGAGATACCGCGGCCCCTAGCACACAGGCAACTGAGGGAACACGGGTGGGTTTTAGTCAGTAAAAGTCTGACACGCCCTCCCGCTCCACCCAGTGCGGGAGAAGTTATTTGATGATTTCCCACCCAAAAAAAAAAAAAAAAAACGTAGATATTCTTCTACAATCTGTCATTTTGTCTTTCGTTTCTAACGATCTTTGTCTAGGTCCAACAAACTTTCTACACGACGGACACAAATTATATAGGATTATCTACAAAATCATGATTCGTTTAGAACGCATAACTGTGATAATTAATAGAAAACATAGCTGTCGGGGTACGTAGCAAGGTGTCGGTGTTTTGAGGAGAAACAAATGTTTATGTGGAACACTATTTATTTACTCACTCACAAGTTGTTCATAATGTTAAAATGCTAATATGTTAATGAATGTTGAAATGTTGATGAATACACCCGGCTAACGCGGTAGACAAAAGTGCACTGAATCTTATGTAAAATCATAAGTAAAAGTAATGTAAAATTAGGTCAACGCGTCACGCCGATGTTGCTAACTAAGGTGTTCGGTGAAAACACCGAACATATTCCGGGCCACGAAAGATAGGGATGCTGAGATGAAACAATGTTAGGTTAGTAACTAAATGTAATGATCATGATGTTATGTTTACAAGGTGAAAACAAGCCAACTTAAGATTAAACTGTTAGTGGAACAAAAGGAAAATAATTTGAATTAAAATTAAGAGCTTATTGTTCCTAAAGGATTTCTAGGCACGCGAGGACACGCCCTATTCACCATTGTATTGTTTAATTCACCATAAATATGTGTCGCACTAGATTGACGTTCACTCTTGTTTTGCCGCGCACTAACACTGACCCTATTGACGTTCACATCACTAACACTTCTGGTGGGTTGAAGTTCCATGTCCGCCGTGATGTGGGCGCGGCGCGCTCGGCGCCGCAGCCCTCTGTACAGCAGCGCTCCCGCCGCCAGCACCAGCGCGCCGACCAGGATGTAGCTTACTGTATACTGATGGATGTCATGAGTGGATAATGTTTCTCCCACTTCCACTTGACTATTTTTCATGTCATCGATGCGTTTGTGTAGCTTTTTTAAGGCGTACGTCATCTCGCCTGAGTCTGTTACGTCTTGTACGTTTTTGAAAGGCATGGTGCTGTTAATTATGAAGTTTAACTGATCCATCTCAGGTATAAAAATGTCCGGGCTCATGTCAATTCTGTTTTTCTTTTCACTCTGAATGTTCAGGGTAAAATCCTGACCCTTCAAGAGGCAACCTGGTTCTAAGTAAATGACACCAGCTTTGCTTAGTTGAATCTTGTTTATCTGTTCGCCGCAGATAACTTTGACGGCATAAATGTTGCAGCAATGGTACAAGAATAGTGACGGGTTTGTTAGTGATGTCCATTTGTTTTCACATCTAGATCTTCGTACCTTGCACTTGTTCGTGTCTCGATCAAGATCACAAAAGTTGTTCTCGTTGTTAAGATGATAAATCGGTTTTTTCCAATCGCAAATAAAATTAACATCTTCTTGTTTACATAGTGAAAGTTCTCCCGACGTAATTGTTAAGTACGAGTCTCTTTTTAGATCCGTAGCGACGTATTCTGAAGACGGGATGAACTCCACCATAGTGTTGTTCATCTGGTGTGGTACAGAATGTATTTTGTACAACTTATATCGGTCTCTACTGATAAGTGGGAATGTTATTTGGAAGAGGAAGTATTCTTCAGTTATTCGTGCTTTAATACTTATCAGAGAATATAGCTTTCGAATATCGTGCGGTTCAATAGGTAATGTTAAATCATTGGATAAGTGCCCAGAGATAATGTTAAGTTCCTTTTGGAGCTGTTCAGGGGTAAGCAGATGAATGTTAAACTGTCCATGGTGGACATTGGTTAGGATGTCAAGTAAAATGTCTTGAGTTCTTTTTAAGTTATGTAGTAAATTACTGGCTGTTAGGGCTGTCATGGTAAATTCTTGAAGTAAGGATATGTTATTTATCTCTCGTTGTAATTTGTTTGAGATGTTATCCAACGTTATTAGATGTTTATTAATTATTTTATGCTGTTTTTCCATAATTTCTTCTGTTCTTTTCAACAAATTGTACTCTGATTCGACAATCGACGTCTGATTCTTCCATAAACCGGCCAAATGTTTTTCATTTTGATGTATCATATTAATGTCTCGGCTGTATTTTTCCGCGAATTGTTCGTCTAATACGCCGAATAGGGAATTTGCAATGTTTCCAACTGCATTGATAAGTCCCCGCCGCCGTCTGGGGTGTCCCCTTACGTGTTGCGTCATCAGAAGTTCATTGTAGTATTTCAGTTCATTACACTCGTGGATCAGCTGAGGGACTATCATGTTACACTGTTCGCTGCCTGTTGTTTTGCATGTTTTGTCGAGATATGCTGTTACTTTTTCGAATGCCTGCATACCTTCCCAATACGGAGACATGTTATAGAATACAACTAGGACCCAACTGTCTTTTACTAAACTAATTTTGGAGATTGGGTCAAAGTAGAAAGATTGGTTATTGTTTAGTGACGTTATGTTGTAGCTGCAATTTGCAACGCTGCAAATTGACATAAAAAAGATTAATGCCATGGCGACATACGATAACGTGCCTGGTGTCGTTTTTCTTGTTCGTTTTCTGTTATTCTGGGTCCCCGAACCCTGTTCAGCTGAGCTATCTGTTTCAGTAGAACTGTTTTGTTTGTTGATTGTTTTGTTTTCTACTGGTAATAACGAAAGTTTTACTACTGGTCGCTTTATGATGCCATTTTTCGTTTTCAATGACACCACTCTGACGTAGCCATCATTACCGGGATGCAGATCTATCACTCGGCCCATAATCCATCGTCCAGCTGGAATGTTATCTTCATGTACTACCACCATGTTGCCTATTTTTAAATTTTCCTGAGGCTTAGACCACTTTTCTCTCGCTGTTAATTGGCTCAAATATTCATTCTTCCATTTTTTCCAAATCTGTTTAAAAATGTTGGCTGTTAAATGCCATCTTGTTCTCGCATCCTCCTTTGTCTCAATCACTGTTAAGTCGGATCTTCCTGTTAAAAAATGTGCCGGTGATAAATAATCCAGATCCTCAATGTTTTCTGTCAGTGAACATAACGGTCTCGAATTCAGACACGCTTCCAATTGTGTCCGTACAGTGGTGAACTCTTCGAACGTTAATCTTTGTTCACCAATTACTCTTTTCAGGTGGAATTTCAGACTGCGGACGGCTCTTTCCCACAGTCCGCCAGCGCTCGGCCAAGACGGAGCGTTGAAATGCCATTGTATGTTCATTTCCGCGATTTCTGCCTGGCAACTATCCCCGAAAACTTGTTGTAATTGGTTGTACTCCTCCTGCAGCAACCTATTTGCTCCGATAAAATTGGTTCCTTGGTCACTATACATATTATGTGGTGTTCCTCTCCGGGCTGCCATTCTCTTAAGTGCAGCTAAGAATGCTGAACTGGTAAGGTCAGACACCAATTCCAAATGAACTGCTTTCGTGACCATGCATATGAATACAGCCACGTAGCCTTTCAGTGTTCTCACCCCTCTTCCCTTGTTTGCCTTGATGTTCACAAAACCTGTGTAGTCCACCCCAGTGTGGTAGAATGGGGGAGCGGGGTTGGTTCTTGCTGCGGGTAGGTCACCCATCAATTGATATTGCTTCCTTGCTTCATACTTCCGGCAAGTTACACAATTTCTTAACTGTTTCTTGGTTGTACTGTATCCGCTTGTTATCCAGTATTGTTGTCTGAGAGCAGCTAAGGTCAGTCGAGGACCTCCATGGAATGTTAACTGATGAGCTTCTTCTATGAGTAACTCCGCCAATCGACTTTTGTTAGGGATTATCTTTGGATGTTTCATCTCGTCGCTCATATTTGCGTTTCTTAAACGTCCTCCCACTCGGAGAAATCCGTTTTTATCGACGAAAGGTTTTAAATTCAATAATTTGCTGTTTATTGCTACATTACCATTTTTCTTCAATATTTCAATATCTGACGTAAATGCTGTATTTTGCACTCGTTTTATAATAGCTGATTTGACTTTTCGCAGTTCTAGTAATGTTAGGTACTTCGGTAAATGTTTACGCTGCGACTTTGGCGTCAATGCCCTCATTACCCATGCCAAGACACGAGTTATTTTTATGAATGAATTATGTTGTAATAATAAGTTATCTATTACACTATTACTGTTAATGTCTTGAACAATGTTAACTAATTTTATCTCTTTCATCTCTTCCTCTGTTTGGTAGATAGCCTGTTTTTGTTCCTTTTCTACGTCATAGGACGCTAGCCATGCTGGTCCCTTCCACCATAAAGGGTGACGTAATAGTTGGGGCGCTGTTAAACCTCGGCTGGCGCAGTCGGCCGGGTTGTCTCCTGATTTCACATATCGCCAGCAGTTTGCCGGCATTATCTGTTTTATAGCGTTAACTCTATTAGCCACGAACGGTTTCCAACGCGCCGAATCGCCTTGTAGCCACCCTATGACCACCATAGAATCACACCATCCATAGATTTCTAATTGACAACTTATACTCTGTTTGATTTTGTTAATGAGCTTAGATAGTAGATAAGCACCACAAAGCTCCATTCGTGGTAATGTTACGCTCTTTTTACTTGGTATAAGTTTCGATTTTGCTGCGACGATTACTGTTTCTTTTTGATGCTTTGTTCGTGCGTATACCACGCACGCATATGCTTCGATGGACGCGTCGCAATAGCCATGCAGTTCGATGACGTCATTCCCGTTGCATAATATCCATCGAGGAATTTTACAGTGTTTGATGTTGTCAATTTCCGTAATCAACTTGACCCATTCATTATGTATGTCATCTGACACCTTATCATCCCATTGCATATCATGGTTCCATAACTTTTGAAACAATAATTTTAGTTTCGTGGATAGAGGTGTCAGCCAACCAAGAGGGTCATATAATTTGGATATTTCTGATAATAAGCTCCTTTTAGTCGGTGTTGAGGTTGTTTGGGAAAAGTCGCAACGGAATGTAAATTGATCTCCTTTTGGGTTCCAGCACAAACCTAATGTTTTCAACATGTCATCATTTTTGAAGCTGTAAACGAATTCCTCTTGCATTGTTGATAGTATGTTCTCCAATAATTCCTGGCTGTTCGATGACCACTTTCGAAGATTAAAGCCTCCTGATTTCAAGAGCTGAATTAAATCTTTTATCGATTGTTTACCCTGTTCTATGTTATAGCAACCGTGTAACAGGTCATCCATATAAAAACTGTTTTCCAGGACAGCAGCCGCTTCTGGAAACTTGTATCGCTCATCCGCTGCCAACTGTTTTAATGTCATAATTGCTAAAAACGGTGCGGCCTTTGTCCCATATGTTACCGTATTCAATTGATACACTTGTATAGGTTGTGTTGATGACTCACGCCAAACGATTTTTTGTAAATGTTGATCCATGGGGTTTACTAAGATTTGGCGGTACATCTTCTCGATGTCAGCAGTGAAGGCAAAGGGATATTGCCTCCATTGAAGTAGTAACGCCTGTAGATCTTTTTGTAGATTGGGCCCTTTCAGCATGACGTCATTCAAGCTGTATTTTGTGGTTGTTTTGGCAGATGCGTTGAATACCACGCGAAGCTTTGTTGTTGACGATTCTTCTCGTTGCACGCCGTGGTGAGGCAAGAAGCATTCGAGTGTTATGTTATTGTTTTTCTGTTCCGGTTTCATGTGGTTCAACTCAGCATATTCATGCATAAAATCCTTGTATTTTTCAGCTAAAGTTGGTTGTTTTTCTAAGCGGCGTTCCAAATTCTTTAGCTGAGCAATAGCCATAGGTTTGGAAGTCCCCAATTGCTGTTTTAATTCCTCTTTCAGTGGTACTCTCACCTCATAGCGACCCTGACTGTTTCTTCTTGTTGTTTCTGTATAGAAGTCCATACATTCCTGATCTTCTACCGATAGGTTTGAAGGTTCTAAAATTTCCTCAACTTCCCAAAATTTCTGAATCTCCTCGATGTTATTCATAACCACATTACATTGGTATGTCCGTACGTTACCGCATAGTAACCATCCCAGCTGTGTTTGTTGTGCCATCGGCTGTTGAGCCTGTTCTCCTTTTATAATTCCGCCTAGCATAATGTTTGCATAAACGTCCGCCCCGAAAAGCAAGTCAACTGGTCGACTTTTGTAGAATTCCGGGTCAGCTAAATTAATGTTTTTTATATATGTCCAATTTGGTTTAGCGAATGTTTGATTTGGTAGACTTTTGATAAGTTCGTTCATGATGAGCACATCAGACTCGAATTCAAAATTGTTATATGTCGAAGCACATTCTATGCTTATCCTCCCCTTACAACTGTTTTCCTTTTGCCCCACTCCGAAGATGACTCCTTTGCATCGTCGTCTCTTGATACCTAACATCTGAGCCGCTTCCTCAGTTATTAAGGATATCTGGGACCCTTGATCGATCAAGGCGCGCATGGTTTGGTAAGTTCCATCCACACTTTTGACCTTCACCAGAGCAGTCGCTAGCAATATCTCCGCCTTTTCATCTTGAGAAGCATTAACGGTGCCCGTTATGGGTTCATTGCGCTTTGCGTTCTGTTTCTCAACGTTGTTACCGCTTGACGACCGAATTGATGCATTCGCTAATTTCGCAAATGCGTCATGTAAAATGGTGTTATGTTGATCTTGGCATTTTCGACATGTTAAATTCGAAGTGCATTGATTGCCGAAATGGCTAAATAAACAATTTGTGCAAAGTTGCAATTTGGTTGCGGTTTTTAGCCTTTGGTCGTCACTCATTTTTAAATATGTTTTGCAATTATAAATGCCGTGTTGGTTATTGCAGAGAGGGCATTTTCTGTTTGATACGTGCATCGATTTCGCAACTGATCTATTTTCGTTGCTTTTGTTGTTAGAACTGTTATAATTATTTTTAGATGTTTGATTGGGATAATTGTTTTGATGAGAAGTCTTCGACGGCACACTATCCTTACGGCGAACTGTTTCCAGGGATGTAAATTTTGTTTCCAAAAATTCTAAGAACTCCGCCAAAGCCGGTAGTTCTTTAGAATTCTTCAGCGACTCTATATAGTCCGTGTATGTTTCTGTATCGAGCTTTTGACCTAGAACGTGTACGATCATTGGGTCCCACGATGTGGTATCAACTCCTAAGTTTTTGATGGCATTAAGACATTCCAGCGTAGTGTCATGCATTCGTTTAATCTGCTGTAACGATTGCTGTTGTATGTTTGGCAGGCCTAGCAAAATGTTCATATGGGACGAGAATATTAGTTTTTTGTTGTCATACCGATGGGTGAGAATCGTCCAGCACACCGAATAGTTATCGGTGCTTATCGATAAATGTTGTATAAGCTTCTCAGCTTCTCCCCGCACCTTACCCTTTAAATACTGCATCTTTTGGCCGCTTGATAACGAGGGATTGTTGTGTACTACTTCCATGAATAAGTCTCTAAACGATACCCATTGGTTGTAGTTCCCGTTGAAGTTCGGTATCTCCAGTTGAGGTGTTGATTTTTCCCTGTGTGCGACTGACCACATTTTCGTGTTAATAGCCCTTTTCAGGTTGTTGTATATTTTCTCATACTTGTCGTACATGTTGTTGTATTGTTCGTTCTCTCCCTCCAGTTCAATCTCAATGTCCCAATGTAGTCTGTCGATAGCTGACCATCTAGCCTGTAGTGACCTCAATACGTCCTCAAATTCCCACTTATCTGAGATAGAGTCCACATCTATGTTTGCGGTGGTACGCACGAAGGCTTTAAAATTAGCATACTGTTTTTTCAATAAATCGTCTAGCTTGCTGTTTGGCTCCATGTTCAACTTCTGAGCTGGTTGGTCGCTCAGCTGCCTTGAGCAACTTGGACCCACCTCCTCACCTGTTTTCTCTTCTGCACGCATACTCGATGCCGATGGTGATCTGTCTCGAGCTGTTGTCTGTTCACCTGTTGATAGGCTTCCTGTTTTCATGAAGCGCAGCTGATACTGTTGATTGATCAACGTCTTGGTTGACTCATACAGCGATCTTGTTTTCTCGTACTCTCGGTCGGTAAAATAATGATCAGTTTTACTTACCTCCCCCTCAATGCGCTCATGATTAACTTGGAAATCGTTCCAATAACTCTCCAAAGTATTAAGCTTGCGCTTAAAATAATCTACTGTTTTCCTATCAGCACTATCTTTCTTCAAGTTAATGCTTAGTTTTATGATGCTATCATAGATCATTGACTGCGTTTCAATGAGTTCCGACATTGTTATAGGATGTTAAACTGCATTCCTTACTGACTAAAAATAAGGAAATTTATTACTTGTATTTTCCGCTGTTCGTACTCAGCCCTTGCTGCTACTTCACTGTTCTTCTCCAATGTTCACTCCGACCGCCCCACGACGTACACACACTGTTGTTTGTTACGATAGTTCAGACCTCGCACACCAAAATTCCGAATTTCCGAAATTACGCGACGCGTGATCCCATCCGGCTCGAAGGACCAAAAATATGTCGGGGTACGTAGCAAGGTGTCGGTGTTTTGAGGAGAAACAAATGTTTATGTGGAACACTATTTATTTACTCACTCACAAGTTGTTCATAATGTTAAAATGCTAATATGTTAATGAATGTTGAAATGTTGATGAATACACCCGGCTAACGCGGTAGACAAAAGTGCACTGAATCTTATGTAAAATCATAAGTAAAAGTAATGTAAAATTAGGTCAACGCGTCACGCCGATGTTGCTAACTAAGGTGTTCGGTGAAAACACCGAACAATAGCTATCTCCTATTGTACATCATTTAGTTAATAGTCATGTCTATTCTTCCGTCGACAAATCGGTGCTCGTGCTAAGCCTGCTGTAGGTATCTCGTAAGCGTAGCTACGCCCCAAGCTACGTCGTAGCATTGTGCTACGACCGCTTAGTATCAATGCCTACGGAACATTTTAAGAAGCTTTGTTTCGCATGACAACTACAAGCTTCTTTTCAGTGAAATAATCTTTTAATGCATTTACAAACCTCAGTTTATCATTGTCCAAAATCTATCCAAATGTCCCAGAAACATCCTGTATTTAAAGAGTAATATTTGGAATCAAGCTAGCATGAATAATCGGATTTCTGATTCGGTTCCCAAGAGATATTTTGATACTTGAGGCCGACCTAGATTTTCTTATTTAGAATAGATATTAGGCTTGTTTTGGTAAACAAATTATTTTGTGAGAAAAACAGCCTGCGGTTTCCATTTACTTTTGCTTGAAAAACTCTACTCGACAAAACAGAAATGAACATTCCTTGGCTATCATTAACGCTGATAGTTATTTATACATAAATGTTCTTTAATCATCAAATAAATGTCACCAAGAAAATGTTATCTTAGTGTCGTTATTTGAACTAGACTTTTCAAGTCATTCCTCAAGCTTTACTTCATTTATAATATACATGAAGCCTTAGCTACACGCGTAATATATATTCAAATACATGTAAATTTATCAAACAGGGATTTTAAGATGAAAATCTAACATTATATTATATTATTTTGTTAGGCACGCTTGGTAGGCTGATAAGATTAAACTGACAAGTTGAAATTGAGGTCGTTGGGGCTAAATAGTAAATTTCATGTTTGGGCTAACAAAAGGGTTTGGCATAATGATAGGTTAAATCGTATTCTTCGTCGTCTCGATGATTCGGAATTATCATTTTTTTTAGTAACTTCGACGAACTCAGTCACATAGACATAGTAAGCAGTGGCTCTGCTAAGTAAGTAAGTAATTTATTTGCTAAAATGTAGGTGTACAAAGTAGTATGATGTTATTATAAATGTTGCCCATTTACATTCTACCATTACATGTGGTGTGCAAATATTGAATTTCAAAATACATTAAATTATTAAACATGTCATAATATTCCTTCAGTTATCACTACAAACGTTACAAAATGTCTGATTAACTAAATTAATTGCAAATATTTAATTTCACAATACATAACATACTTAAATAAAAAATGTCATAACATTACAACATTTACCAATACGATTGTAATAAAATGTCAGATTGATGATGATTGTTGATTGTTGTTGTTGTTATTTTATAGTGCAGCCTATTACATGGGACTTAAACATAACTCGCGAAATATGGGTGTACAATAGGTACAGCTCTGCCTCACCCTTTGGGGAAACGAGATGTGATGTTACGTGTGTTATGATAAAATAATTTATCAGTGTACAATTTAATGTTGGATTTGTCTTAATAATATGTGTATAAATATAACGTGTAACGGAAAGGGTATATACGAGTACATACCAAAGGCAAGGCTTCTTTGGATGATAACAAACGGTATTGGAAGGTTTTTTTTTAAATCCTATCTCTACATGTTCGGAAGTTATGAGAATTTTTAATACAATGATACCAGAAACTGAACTTTTCAAATTGAAATAAACACATCACTCGGAAGAGATCTATCGTTATATTGACAAGTAACGTGGAAGTTATTGACCTACGTAGTGCGGTGACACGTTTGTTATGATTGGAATTGAAGAAACATATGAAACCGAAAATTTGGTATGAATTCTAGTATTTTATTTTGAGCTGAAACCATGTATAATGATTCTATACCAGCTGTTATATTTAGTGCTTAGGGATAGCAATAAGATTTCTGTTACACCCTGTATACTTACCTGAAATAAATGAATCATTCGGAAATTGTCGGAAACGTATTACGAGGATGAAAAGTATCCTGTGTGTTAAACCTGTACGCCAAATTTCATCAGAATTCGTTTGGTCGTTTGTGCGTAATTTTGGAACAAATATCTAAACATCCAAACTTTCACATTTACAATATTATATAGTAGGGTAGAAGAGGTACACTGGCAGGTCTGACTGCCCAGGGTACGCTAAAAGTACCTACATTTAAAAATCGCCACGGGTGGCTATTTTAATTTTCCGAGCGTTAAAGGTGTTATATTGTTGAAATAAATTAAAAAAGCAAAGGTAAACGAAATAATGACCACCATAAATCAAGCAAGCAATACCCAGAAAATATAAATACACAAACTTTTAATACTTCCTTCATATATAAGCTTATAGCGTTACATTTTTCGCGGCTCCTGCAAATATATCAGCTAGTCATGAATTATGCTGAAAAAATTTCACTGGAGCGGATCATGTTTATGAAAACCAAGTTTTTTATGGCACCACCAGGCTTAAGTAAATGATGTAAGATTGGTACGGCTTTTGTGAGAATTTGTAAGGCGTATTGACTAGTAATACAGCAGGCTTCGTCTGCTTACTTTACCAAATCCGAGGAGGGAATGTCCAAGATAACCCTGAGTACTTGCATCAGTAATAATCGCTGTCATTTTGACAGTTCCACAACATTCATGGCGTTGTTTACGTTGCAAAGCAGCCATTTTTTTCGAACATATGAAACAACTAGCTTTTCCCGGGCTCCGTCCGCATGAATGTCGAGTAAAAAGTAGCCTATGTCCTTCTCTATATCCCAGGCTATATCTCAGCCAAATTTCATGACGATCTGTTCAGCGGTTTAGGCGTGAAAGCGAAACAGACAGACAGAGTTACTGTCGCATTTATAATATTAGAAGCCAGGGATTAGTGAGGATGGATAAGATAATAAATAATATAATTATAATTACGGGGTTGTGGAGGTCAGATAAGCAGTCGCTCCATGTGGTATTCAGCTGCATACGGTTAGACTGGAAGCCGACCCCAAGATAGTTGAGAAAAGGCTAGGCAGATGATATATAGTGAGGATTGATAAGCAGACCTTCAAAATTATTCGGAGTCTGATTAGTATATAGTGTGTTACGTATTCGTGTGTGGCAATTCACGCATTAAAGTTTTTGAAGTGAAAACTTCTTTAGGCGCGTTGAGCAGTTTTTGGGTAAACAAAAATCATGGAACTCGCGTCATCGTCACCGAACGCTTTCCATGAGCTATATGTATACTGTGTATATATGTACTTATATATAGGAGTGTCAAAGCGTCAAAAATAATAATCTAATAGTGCGACGATACAATTCACAAGTTACTTAGTTTTTTTTTTATTTAATCAGATTATGAGCCACCGCAGGGGTCTATTTAAAATGGTGGTTGGGTAAACGAGCGCACGGATGAGTCGCGCGTTGATGTCTTTTGGAAAAGTCCCATTTTTTAGGATATTCTAATTATTTTGTCCCTTTCTTTCGCTTTGTATTTTTATCGTAAAAATCTGTGCTGTTACCTTTAATGGCTGAAGTCGATAGCTCGTTTATCATTTTTTACCGAGAGCAATCAGGACTCAAGGATCCACTGTGAAATCCTATATTGACGATGAAAAAAAACACACGTAATTGTTCAAGTTTTGACTTCTGTCGGCACTCCCGGAGTGCCACTATATTTTTTTATAAACAATAGACAGGCTGGATCAGAAAACTTTAGTTGTATGGGAAGAATAGATAGCAAAGAGTTCCGTCGTCGTCAAGCAGGAATTATTATATACATATACATACATACTCAGCCCATAACGTTCCCACTGCTGGGACACAGGGCTCCTCTCCGCGAGAGGGAGTGGTGGGCTGTAATCCACCACGCGGGCCTAATGCGGGTTGGTAGACGTCACATGTCTCCGAATTTTTGTTTCTAGGACATGCCGGTTTCCTCACGATGTTTTCCTTCAACGTTTGAGAGCAGTGGTGATGAATTTATTTACACAAAGTAATACGCCCGGCTGGGTTCGAACGCACAACCTACAACTTATAAGTCTCGGCCGTTACCACTGGGCCAGCACTGCTCATTAACGCTGACAGTTATGTATGTATTAACGTAGAAGTTTTTACCACAATAATAGAAGTGGATTAAAAAGTACTCTTTTTTTGCTTTGGCAAGTGAACTAAAAGAATAAGGGCCTTGTCCAGCGGGTCCTTTATAAATTAGAATTTGAGAATGAAATGACGTTGCTGACGTATCCATACATACAATGGCCGGGTGTCCGACATCTAAGAGAAATGTGAGTATCGCAACTTCGGGAACGATGTTTCGTTCTCAGATTCGGGTCAGAGACGGAAACGGTGTAAAAACACCATTACAGTTAGTCCAGAACGCTTCAGACATGCTGATGTCTAGTCAACCTCGTAATTGATTTATAACCATAAGGTTGACTGTCATAAAACGACAAGGTGGGCTATGGTGGTCTGCGATGTCCCAAAAACCTTATATGGATGGGACATCGACGTGCAACCTGTTACCAAGGATTCCGTATTAAGATCCTAAACCCAAAGTGCGTTTGGGCACGCCACAATTGCGGCTGTAAGTACTCCTCTTTGAGGAGTGGATTGAGAGGCGCCACGGCGTCCTCACCTTCCGTCTGACGCAGGTCCTCACTGAACATGGTTGTTTCGCGAGGTTCCTGTTTCGTATAAGGCGGGACGAAACGCCCGGGCGTTTCCATTGCGTAGATCGCCCTGAAGACACGGTGGAGCATGTGGTGGAGGTCTGGTCGGCTTGAACAGAACACCGCTGTGTCCTTGTGGAGGCGATCGGCGGCGGCGATCTCTCGCGTCCGGCCCTGGTCCAGGCCATGGTACGGAGCTAGAGTGCATGGATAGCCGCACCTCCTGCTGCGAAGCAGTAATGCTCGCGAAGAGGGAAGCGGCGCACGTCAGGAGAGGCAGTATATGTGCCCTCACGGCCGTAGTGGCCGCAGGAGACACCCTAGGCGACTAGGATCCCAGGCTAATTCGCGGCCACCGTTGTGCGCGGGTTAGCGGACGGCGAGTAATGGGTAGCTCGCTGTCCGGTAAGGACCATGCCCGAGTCAACGGCGCGTTGTGTTTCACACGCGTCTCAAAGAGATGTCAGCATCAACTGGTGGGGCCGCAAGGGCCGATGCCCGCCAGGAGTGCGGGTTGTTCGAAAGAGACCGTGGCCCCTGACACACAAGCAACTGAAGGAACACGGGTGGGTTTTAGTCAGTAAAAGTCTGACACGCCCTCCTGCTCCACCCAGAGCGGGAGAAGTTATTTGATGAGTACCCACGCTAAAAAAAAACCGAGTGCGTTGAAAATCTTCGGTGAAAAAAAAATGCCCTTTTTTATAAAACAGCAGATTTATTTGATAACCAACGAAACAGTTCTACTCTAGGAGTCTAGAATCATGTGCTGAATTTACGGTTACAGTTTGTGCGGCCCCTGCCACCCTATTAACCAAGTTACAATTTACTGGGAAAAACTAAAAACAATCCTATACAAATAAAACAGCAGCGTATATGAAAACACGACAGTTAGCAAGTAATCAGGCCGACGAGGGTATAAGTAAGATTTACATCGAATCGCCGCCCTTAAATATTAACTGGACGGTGACATGGGTACCAGCGACTTATGGGACACTGTTGCGATAGTGCGAACGTTTACATTTTTAGGGAGTGATTAAAATAGCAGTTTTTTTCACTTTGTTGGTCGTAAAAAATAATTGGTCTCGCTGATCGATGGGCTATGTACCATTCAATAAATATTGATGCAGGCGTAAATTTTTTTTTGCAAAATTGTCCTTGACATCTTGACTATGTTCTATGTGGTGCCGGACGTAACAGAATAGCAGTATCCCATTTCTTCCCATGGGTGTCGTAGAAGGCGACTAAGGGACTTACTAGAGAATGGGCAGCAGCGTTCTCTATGCATTTGACCACCATACTGCGATCGCCAACCCGCCTGCCAAGCATGGCGATTATGTCAAATCCCCCCTATTTGCTTATGTCCAGCAGTGGACGTCTTTCGGCTGATATGATGATGATGATTATCTTGACTATGATTTATTTATGCCATACTTTCATGACTTAAACATAAATCAAATCAAAGTCATTTATTCAAATTAGGCTGAGTCAGCACTTTTTGAACATCAAAATTACATCATTAAGACAATCCTCCAAAACACCCACTCTTCACCACTTCCTAATGCTCTAGCTGGGATGAAGAATTAGCGCAATAAACTCCTCAGCAACACAGCTGTGTATTCAGTTAGAAGAACTTGATTCTATACAAAAGTAAGTAATACAGGGTGATTGGAAGATGGGTGCAAAGCTTTAAGGCGAAGATAGTACAGACAATTTAGAACCATTTAAGCCATGGTTGTCTTAGACGAAGTCTTAACAATTTTGTTTTTTTTTAATAAGGTTTAAAAGACGTATTGTACAAATTTTTTATTTTTTCTGAGCTTTAAATGTCTGTAAAAAAAATGTCTAATGACACAGAAGCCTAAAACATGTTTTGCTTGATTGCTTACACATTACTTTAATTAAATAAATAAAAAATGAATTCATTTATCATTCAATTTGGCCATAATTATGCAGTTTACATTAAATTTTGAGAATTTCCGAAAAAAAACTTAAAAATGTGGTTAAAAATATTTGGTAAGACTTCGTCTAAGACAACCATGGCTTAAATGGTTTTAAATTGTCTGTACTATCTTCGCCTTAAAGCTTTGCACCCATCTTCCAATCACCCTGTATAACATTAGGAACACAAAACATTAAATTAAATTATTTGGCCTAAGTCAGCTAGCACATAAGTGGTAAGACCTGGGTGTTCTTTAGGTACACCTCCAACTAACTATTTGCAAACTACAGGTGAGATGTAACATGTCCTTGATTTTTGATACAAATAAATAATAGTTTAAAAAACTAAAAAACACGCTTTAAAAACCAAACTAAAAAGGTTGCTTTTTGAGGTATTTTTATAATCAGTTAATGTCAAGCACCCCACGCTTTTTATTTGAATTAAATTATTTTGTCCTTTTTTAGTTTGGTTTTTAAAGCGTGTTTTTTAGTTTTTTAAACTGTTATTTATTTTCTATTTTTTAGTTCTGCTAACTACAAAAACGTGTTTTTTTCCTTTTTTTCACTTTTCTCAATTTTTTTTAAAATTATTGAATAGTTATCGGTCTTCTATAAGTTTACAAGGTTTCAATGAAATCTGACCGTTTAAAGTGGGTCAAAATAGCGTCCAAAGGAGTCGGTTACAAACAAACAAACATACAAGTTAAGCTTATATAAAGCGTGTAAAAAGAATATAATTGTAATCATGCTGCAAACACATCATACTTATTATTAATTCAACTGCGAATCTTGGACAGTATAACAGAAAGTCAGTAAACTAATTAACTAGGTACTTATTGTTTGGAATTCGCGCGTAGCATATCCGAATTGCAATTGCTCAGCAACTTAGAAATCAAAACAGTCAGAATTACAACATAAAGCCTCAAAATAAGCCTTATTAACTCTACTCCACCTCTGTCTAAAATCGTAGGCTGTTTCAAAATAAACATTAGGTACCCGTTTTCGACCAATCAAAGACGCATGACTCTCTTCTGTGCTCTAAAATATTACATTAAGCCTATTATACACATGTTTGTAATTGATAGTTTGCAGGTCAGTGTTCGATAACGATTTCTGATTGATAAATGGCACAATTGTATGCAACCTTTTGTGCAAGTTAAATGCATGTGTATTCAAACTCAAACTCAAAGCACTTACTTTCAATTAAACCATTTACAGGCGCTATTGAATTGACAAGGACTGGGTCAGTCAGCTTCTTCTTTTGGACTGACCGACTCTTTGCCATTTCAAAATACTTATGGAGAAGAATGGGTAAGAAACTCAAAAAGACTTCTGTTTGGTTTTCAGTCTTCAAACTCTAACTAAAAGCATTTATACCTACTTCCCTACTTATCCTTACTTTAATATTATAAATGCGTGAGTAAAACTATATGTCTGTCTGTTACGCTTTCACGCCTAAATCGCTGAACCGACCGTTATGAAATTTGGCTGAGATATAGCCTGAGATATGAAGAAGGACATAGACTACTTTTTTACACGATAACCGACCACCACACGAGCGGAGCCGCGTGCAATAGCTAGTTTCAAATAAAGCAATTACAGGCATTTTTCAATTGTCAAGGGATCGTTCAGTCAGAAGGATTAAACTAGTTGCCCATTCCAAAGTGTAGTAGGTACCCACCCTGTTTGTTTCTATTACAAAATCCAGTTTAATCTTAAATGCCTACTAACTACAATTTTACATATAAATTCAACCACAAAGGCCAGAGACGTACGTACAAAGTTCTTCTTTGTGTCGTTAATTACAACAAGCCTGTAAGAAACCTAGAATTAGTTTGTACCCAAGCTTTGTGGTCGCAGATTTGCGGTGCTGTTCACTTGGAAAATGTACTTCGTTTTATTTTTTAAAGATAAATGTGTACTGAGAAAAGATTCGATCTTCTAGAAAAAGTTCTAGTTTCTAATACGTTTCGGTTTGAAAGCTGTTGATTTCAGTGTAATTACGAGCAAGAAAAGTCCTTTTAAAATTACTTAACATCGGACATAAACCTTATTCTATCGAGATTAAAGGTCAATGGCATGAAGGTATCTACCAACCCCCACTGGGCCCGCGTTGTGGATTACGGCGCACTCCCTCTTATCGAGAAGAGACCTGGTTTCCATCAGTGGACTCATTATAGGCTGATTATGAAGGTAATGACGGTGAGGTAAAATAACTGTAAAAGGTCAGTAAATTAGATTTGTCAATTGTATCTGACTGCCCAATGACAGGTATGTTTTTTTTGCAGACTGATGTCATTTCGTCATTATTATTGCAATTGGGGAACAATGTGCACATCATTTGAGGCATCTATAGTCACTTTAATTGGTTAAAATAAGCTGCATGTGATTACACTGGAAGCTGACCTCAATATAGTGTTGGGAAAGACCATTTTGGTCACCAGTAAAACAAACTTAAGAAATGATTTGAACGAGTGCATAGCTTCCAGAGTAAGCAAGCTAAAATGGCAGTGGGCTAGCCATGTTTGTCGAACGATCGATGGCCGGTGGAGCAGACGAGTGACCTGGAGTGGAAACCTAGTATCGGCAAGCGTAGTGTGGGGCACCACTTAGCTAGACGGATCGACTACCTTAAAAAGATGGCTGACAGACTGAATGCGGAAGACGGAGGGCAGGGCTTCGCGGTGCAGCCTGAGAAAGAACTATGTCCTGCAGTGGACTGCGATAGGCTGAGTTAATTGAAAATAAACTTGACCAGTAAATCGGAAACCGTTACAAGTGCTCCTATAGGTAACGATTTTGAACGTTAAATTCATGTCATAATTTAAATTCCCGATGTTTTAATACCCTGTCGATAATATCAGTGGCCACAGTACATCAATCAAGAACCGGAAATTGATTGCCCATTACGTGACTCCATATGACCGCGGTTTACATCATGCTTTATGAACCATATAAATATAAAATGGCTGCATTATTTTTAAAGTTCGTTCAAAGGGTGTAGGTCCGTTTGATGGCACTTGCTACATCTAGAAATTTATCGATGCATTGCTAATCACAGATAAAAGTGAATTACTATGTTCTTATACTTTGCCTATCCCACGAGAGACCTCCAAATACTTTCCAGGAACTCTTTTCCCGCGCCAACTAGATCCAGTCCTCACGGAACGCGTCCAGCACATCTCTCCACCTCTTGTTGGCCGGCTGACCATCTTAAAGCACCCATTGTGTGGAGAATTTTGACCAGCGGTCATCGTGCATGTGGCTGATGTGACCCACCCGATTCAATATGAGCCTGACAGTCTTCTTGACTACGACCATTATACCCATTTTAGAAATATTTTGTTAATGTCAAATACAGAAATGATAGAAAGAAAAAGGTAGGTAGTTAACAAAAACTTATTTTAACACCCGAAAGCCCATTCACAATAGTATGTCTCGATAAAAGAATTCAGTATATCATTTAATAAAAATACAAACTTTCGCTTTTACTTGTTAGAAACATAGGTAGTTTCACTTTCTTAGAAAAGTCTCAAGAAAGATACAATCCCCGCTGTCTCTAAAGGAATATTAAGATTTCGCTTTTTGAACAGAAAATTCCGTTGAGATGAGAATTTAGATAAAAAACAACATTACACCTCAATTATTTTACTCTATCTTAAGTAAAATCTGAGTAAATTCTGGGGATTTTGGACTACATTTCCATTTTTTCTAGACTTCCGTTATGACCCTTTTTATTAGGCTAAGCGATTAAGGTAGATTTATTTTCTCCTACTTTTTTACCCTTTTAACGAGAAAAACAGCATTTCGAAGTTGTAATACAAATTAACTGAGAAGAAATATTTTCTCTTTTGCTGTTGCCAAGGCCAGTATTGCATTTTTTTTCCGTACACGGAAGGGACAGTAGAAAAAATCAAGTTATATTTACCTAATTTTCTTCCATATGCAAAAACTCAAATACCTTCTTTAGCATTGGAACATCAATCATACAATCTATTTCAATTATCCAAATCCGCAAAAAAAAAGATAGGAATCTTCTAAAATAAAGAATATTTTTACATTCCAGTCGACTCAGCCCTGAAGGGAATTCAGAAGTCAACGAAGGTCAAGGATACTGTTATTTCATTTTAAATTGCCTCAACTGGCCCAAGGCCCATAAGTATGACAAATGTATCCCTTGAAACTCCCATCCCATAGGATTTCATACTGATATCCTTGTCGCACGTCACTCTTGTCCAGGCCCTGCAAAACATGATTCTGTGCGATTAGCGACAGACATGTACAAATGTAGCTTAGTGCGTCATGCATACGAAAGTGTGACTCGTTCAAGATTCATAGTCCGGGTATGGTCACAATATCCCATGAGTGCGACGTTGGCGCCCCTGGCGGAGGGTTTGGGCATCAATCAAAGTCAGTTGCAGGTTAGGGGTGTGACCTACGGGTGTCGAAGTTGTCCAACGGGGTGTCGATGTAGGTCGGATTTAGGTTTCGGGTGTTAGACAGACATTGCGATTTAGAGCGATTTATTTTGCGATAGTGATTTTGACAGTTCTATTTATTTTGCCCAACTAATTTTGATAACCAGTTATGGGTATATGGCATATTTATAAATGTTGCTTAACCTTAAAATACGGTTGAATGTCAAAAAAAATATGCATAAGCAGACATTAATTAAGGTTTAAAAATAAACCCCGTAGAATATAAACGAAAACATATTAAAAAAAAAACGTTTTCGGTACCCAATCATTTTGAAACACAAAAAGAAACAATTAAAACAATAAAGAACAAAAGGTTGCAATTTATCATTCCATGTGGGTTACAGTTGGAAGAGGTCTTAAGAATACAGTAAGCAATGAATGCCAGCCAGTAAGGCCGTGTGTGCCTAAGTGTCCACTGCCCACGGCACTGCAACTTCCCACGTGATGGATCTAGGCATTGTCCAGCGCGAATTTATGGCACTGTTGCTAGTTAACTTTGTACATTTTCTCTATTTATCTGACAGTTTTGAAAAATCTTGGTATTACATAATTTTATGACCGTCTGGTCTCAAGACTCAGTAGCCCAAAACGATTAGATTTCTTTTATTTGACAAAATATTGCTATTTTCTAACACAAATGTTTTGTATGTATAACGACAAAAAAAACTCTTGAGCACAAAGCGAGTAGACACAATACAAGGGAATCACGACTTAATTAACGTTAATAACTAAGCAGATAATGATTAAACATCACCGCTCAGCTCACGTCCTAATTCCATCCAATCCGAGAAAAAACAAGCAATAAATACTCTCATTGTCACATTACCGCGCGATCAAAATGTAACTACCCAATTCAAACAAACGCTGACTTTTCCCGCTCTCCCTTCGTTTTCGTTCCTTTTCTTTTGTTCACCAAAAAGAAATTCAAAGAAAGAAATCAATTATTATTTCAAAGTCTTTGGTATTTTCTGGTTTTCTTTGGATAATCTATCACTTTAACCCGAATGTACTGTATGTAGATTAGGTATAGAAGCGCTAGGCGTGAAAACGAGCTGGATCGTACATTTTGTTGATGGATGACGTGGCAAGCGAATGGGCACGCTGTGACGCGAATTTGTTGGGTTTCGTGGAACGGTGTTGTGATCAACACGGGATAGTTTCTGTCGAGTTGCAATGTCATTGGAACGATTCAGTCTTGGAGGTTACGTATGTATTGCTTTCCTTGCCATCATCAATATCTACCTAGTCTTCTCCGCTCAATGTTGGGATTAGCTCCCAGTCTAACCGGGTGCAACTGAATACCAGTATTTTACATGAAGCGACTGCCTATCTGTCCCCAATAGCCCCGTTTCTGGATAATACGAATCTCCCTGGTAAGAATGAATATATATCAGACTTTCGGGTTTCTGATGACCCGTAACGACATATGGGTTTTCTTTGTTTAAAACAAAAATAACCTTGACAAAAATGCATGGCTTTTGGTTGAAAAAAAATAAAGTTATAACCGGATAGAACTTAAAGTATCTTCGAGAAAATATTTCGCGAATCAAACCAGCATCACACAACACACTAATCAAACCATCTTGTGTCTTTATTATACAATAATATACCTACCTTTATTGATAAAATAGGGGCAATAGTTTCGCCCCCAGTTACATGTGACTTAAACATAACTAGCGAAATAATCTGTACGCAGATTCGCATTATACCTCTGCTTAACCCTTCAGGGAATAAAAGCGTGATGTTATGTTTCGTTATTAAATAAGTAATATTTAACACTAGCTTTTACCAGCGGGTTCGCCCGCGCGGAGGCTAAAATTATCCCCCGGGAACGAACTATCGGGATAAAGTGTACCCCTATGTTTAATTCTAGGTAACAAACTATCTGTGTGCTAAAATTTAATTTCATCCAAATCCGATCAGCTGTTTTTGCGTCATTATGTCTATAAAGGTACCACGTAATTTCGAAACGTACCTATAAACTTACAAGTCTCAACATAATGTCGGCACATAATATTAAGAGAAGGATTAATTAACTACTACATTACTGAAAATATCTAAAATTAAACCTCTACCACCAAAAATAATTACCATCACGTTCTCATATAAATTCTATTATACAAAGTAAACCCAGTTTTAACACGTCAGAGATCAAAAACACCGTCTTGTGATTATACATAACTTACATATTAAAATTAGTACTAACACAAACATTATGATGCTTTATAATATATTCAAGTACGATTACTGAAACCAACAGAAGGTTGGAGTTAATTAGAAAGTCTGTCATTTGTACTCTCATTTATATGACGTGTCATAGGTGAATGACCCGTGAATGTCGTTTAGTGATAGCACCGTCCTGCATGCTCGGTAAAAAGAATATTGACCTTTACACCTTTTGTCTTGTAAGGTTTAAAATGGCATACACCGTACTTAACTATCCAGTTAAATTTTCCCAACAAACCTTTATTATCCAATGGTTTATAAAGAATCGCAGTTACAGCCGGATATTTTCTTTCATTGTGTGTCTATGTTTAAGTGTTTTAGTTAAACTGGCATTTGTAGTAAGTTCTTGAATTTCTTGTTTTGTTAGGGTCTTAGTCTATTATTATTAAAAGCCTGTGATATCTGACTACAGGGCAAAGGCTTCACTACCCTCCTTTAACTTCTCTCTGTGGAAAACTGCTAAGGACCAGTTCTTGTCGAAGGAGTCCAGCTCATAATTGCCTATTGCCCATTATATTATTTAAATAGAGATCACGACCTGTTTGAGTCGATAAAAATTCGGTTGACGATGCTCTTTTGTTTTCAATTCACCGTTTCTAAGCAAATGGCCTCTTGGTAACAGAATAAATAAGTTCATAAACAATGATAGACAACACAGGAAGATAATGGGAAACGGGAAAGTGATATTTTCTTACGGGCACGCAAAGTATCAGGTATCTAGTTGAAATATCTACAAAACTTAATACTATCACGTTTTCGGTATTTCACGTGACCAATGACGAAACTCATGTTTTGAATTTATTATGAACCTCTAAGTATAACTTTGGCGTCCATTACAAGGAATGAAAATATTTAATCTACATATTTGCCTTAATAGGCTAGTAAATGTCACCTTTTTAATTTTCTACCAGCTGCTGTTCTTGCTTTATCTAATATCAAACAAACTTAATATAATCATTTAAATGTCATGTTACTATTATTTTTATTTTCTGACATTACGAATAAGTTTTTATTTTTACTGAATCAAGTATTATTTATTAAAATTTCAAAAGATATTAAATATTTTTCTTTCTTTAGGAAATCAAATTTTATTAATTTTTCAAATACATTGCAAACTATAATTTTGTATAATTTAGAAGCATTTTGTTTAAAATTTGTAAATGTGAGTATAATGCATCCGTATAATAATTATGTTGTTATGATGTACGTTGACTTGAAAAAGCGTGGCAGTTGAGAGTATGTCATGCTCACTTAAATGTCTTGCTGATGGTGGCGTGTGTGTTGGATCATTCGGTTCCCTACAAAATGGTTGAGCTGGATGGTGCTGATCCACGCGTCAAGTTCGTGAACGGGCGCCGTCGGTTGAGACTGGTCATCTCCTAACTTCCATGGCTAATTTTAAATCTTATATTTAGAATTGTTTTTTTTTTTTACATTGTTCTCACATATAGAAGCAACAAGAATAATGTTCCCAAGTTTTTGTAAAACTTAACATGATTAAAAAGAGTGTCCATGGAGTTTCTTGCCCGTTCTTCTCCATAGAGATCTACGTTTTGGAATGGGCAACTAGCTTCAACTTTCTGACAATTCAAAAGTGCCTGAAAATGGTTTAATTGAAATAAATGCTTTGAGTTTGAGTTTGAAATCATCGATACGAGTCTCTAAGTTTAATTAGACCTAAAATCTCATGATCTCATGAAATAGTTATTCAACAGAGTAATTTGGACCTAGAGAGTCGTATTGATGATTTTGATGATCATAATTCTGTAAATACATATTTTTCTAACTCTGATCAGTAAATTGAAAAAACGTTGCACCATTTTAATTTCGAGGGTTACCTTGGAACTTTTTCCTTAAAATGAAAGTGTGGAATTTATAAATACTAAACAAAGTTGGGACTAAACTACAATAGAGTACCTAAGTAGAATAGAATAGAAAGCATTTATTCGACACAGACACAACACAACAGCAACAAACATATATAAAAAAAGAAAGAGAACAATAAACATAACAATAAAATTGCAGTAAAATTGTGCTGAGTGTGCCCATACCGAAAGGGTTACCATCTCAGCATTTGCTGGGCGTTAGACACCAAGCGCTGATTTTCAGTTGGCATCCCGCAGTGACACACGGACGCAGGTAAATAAAATAGATACATACTTGAATATTAGTAGTAAAAATGTTTAGGAATACGTAAAACAATAATGTAAAAGATTTTGGTGTGCTACTCAGTTCAGAGACTTTTTTTAAATACCTACGAAACTACAATATAAAATAGCACCTATCACCTGACGCGAGGTCGCATCATCGCACAGCCCCTAAAAGCCAGCGAAGGAAATGTGCTGAACATAAAATATTTCAAAGTGCCAGTAAACTAATATTTCTAAGGCGCAGGACCGACCTACCACCAGTCAAAGTTTATATTGTAACGGAAAAGAGAAGATAAGATCAAAACCTTGCGGTTTTAACCAGCTGCCGTCCTAGTCTTTGACCAGATCCGTATTCTTGCCCCAAAGGTGATACATGATAGTAATAAGACTGATCTATAGTTAGGTAAATCCTATCGTTCCACAAATAACTGTCGTTATTAAAATGTGATTGTACACAACAGTTAAAGAATTACATAACTTTCCAGCACCCGCCTTTATTCCGCTGAAATAAATTTAAAATAATACAAGTAATGCAAATACTAAGTTAACTCGGAGTAGAGGCTCCAACTGCAACCAACTTTTGATTTAAGAACCTTAATTCACTAAAGAAACACAGTTTCCTACTTTAAAAGCAAGGATTTTCGTTTAAAAATTGTTGTTTTTTTTTTGTTTCTGCTAAGGTACCTCGTTGGCAGAGTAATTTTAGTCTAAGGAGTTTTGATTAGAAATTGGGTAAACCTTATTTATTAATCTTTATTAGCCGCATTTGGTAAGAGTGAAAGAGGATTCAACAAAGTTGGCAGAGGTAAGCTGATGATTTTATCCTCTATTGTTTAATAGGATAATAATATCATAAAATAGCAAAACTCATATTAAACCAAAAACATTGCATACGAATTGAAATATAAAACAGAACTGAACAGAAGTTTTTCAATACTGCAACTAGTACGCCATTTTCAAAGTTTTTTGAATCTTCGAAAACCATACTATTAAAATACACACAAAAATCTTCACAAAAAAGTACAACACCGTCATGTACAACCAATTTTAATTCTAGGCAACGTGTCATACAAATATATCCTTTCCACATTGGAAACCTGCACAAAATCCGTCCGTTATGACATATACGCCGATTCAAGCGGGATGGCTATCAAATATTTATAGCACAATCCTTTCCGACTGATTGCAATGTACTCGCGTCGCGACATTGAGGTACTATGCGACAGATATTAAAATATGAAATGGTGAAAAATAGTGGGGTTTTATTTGTGGATTTGGTCCCAAAAGGTCGCATTGATTTTGCTTGGATTTTCTGGTATTTTTGGGGCTTTGCGTTCGTTATACGGAAAGCTAGGTCACGCAGCTGTCAAAATGTGAAAAAGATAACGAAGGTCACCAGAGAGGTGGTGGATTACTTCTTTTTTTTATTTATTCTTTTTATGAGTTCAGTCGGATTTGCCTGGTAATTATTCTTTTGATCAACTTAATGACAGTGTCATCATCGGAGAAAGTGACTATTTGAAATTTGAAAGTGTTTTTTTTCTCTCCTACCTAACCAAAGAACCCATAATATAAATTATAATCATTAGCCCATATCGGCCCACTATTCGGTTGTGATATGCTTTATGCAGATGGACAGACAGAGTTGCCTTCGCATTCATAGTAATAGTATGGATAAATTTATCACCATTTTGACTGCTTCCAAATAATCTCACTTCTCAAAAATCGTTTGACACGTCCCAAAGAGTCGCCAACACAAGTGCAATCCAAGCCACACTCATCTCTCAAGTACGTATTGTCATCGCGACATCTTTGCTACTCTCTGAGATTGACATCGCTCTCAGTATTTGTTGTACACTCTCATGACACTGGTGACACATTTTTTTTGGAGTGTCTGAGAAGAAATTGTTTTCGTATATTTGTAAGAAAAGTGTTTTTTTTATAATATCTTTGACCGATGCAACTTTATTAGATAAGCTATAATAGCTTTTACCCTCGACTTCAAAGATCATCTGTCGCACTCGGCAGTTGTAGTGTAACTTTCTATCGGTAAATAATTGTTTGTAATCAAGACTTCCAGAGATTACCGTTTACAAATAAAAAAACAAACAGTTTTACTCTTTTATTACATATGTTAAAATATACAGGATGTTTGGCAGAACTTTGAACATACGAAAATGGTGGATAGGTGGGGTCATCTGCTACTTACTCAGTCCTAATTTATTTGGCCCTGGCCCCCTGCATATTTTAAAAAAAATATTTGCTGTCTTCTAGTTTCACCACTTTCTTAATTTTAAAGTGTAATTTTTATTAAAAATGGGTAAAACAGGCTTCATTTTCTTTTTAAAATTATTGCTTTATTCAGATGTTAGCTAGAAAAAAAGTTATGAGTCCTCAAACTTACAGAAAGATGTAAAAAATACTTAAATCTTAATTTCAACTTGCATTAAAAAAATACCCATTTTTAATAAAAATTACACTTTAAAGTTAAGAAAGTGGTGAAACTAGAAGAAAAAGGGGTACAAGTTTTTTGCTTCATGTATAAATATGAAGACACTAAGTGATTATAAAAAGGTAATATTCTTAGGGACCAGGAGTGGTATTTTAATAAAAAAAACAACCGTCAGATCAGCCTAACTTATATTTAAATAACGAACTAAATAATTAACATAAACAACCACGCAATATTTAATAGGAAACAATCAATCAATCAATCAATCAATCAATCAATCATTTATTTTGTTAAACATAGGTATGGTTACAGTTAGTATTTTAAAAAATGTGCACTGTGTCAACTTCAACAAAACACAATAAACAAAGGCAATATTCGCACATAGAAAGGAAATGACCACCGGACAAAGACTTGGCTGTGATTCGAGACGAAATCTAACGACCTTACCGCGCCAGCGCTGACAGGCAAAAAAGGGGCGCGGGTCGGTTGACAACCGCTTTTATAGGCATTGGAGTGACGTTTCAGATGATAGCTGTACAGAAAACTAATTTTTAACCTAATAATATGTATATTTGCTATAACAACCACTCCTTGTAGAAATCGTCATCAGGGGCTTACCTTTTATTGTTCCCAGTGCCAACAACAGTATGCTTTATGATATTGTATATGAAACCTCGCGCAGGTGAAACGGGGTAGGTTTGTTATCTTACTTAATGATAAATTTCTTTGAAAGGATATCGCAGATACACCTACCTTTACCTTAGGTATTTACGTACCTTAGTGGGGCGTTTATATAATATATACCTCTTAAAGGACCGCTTCTGCCCACCTTCTGCCCACCTTCTCTATAAACCGCCACTCCCATAGATTGATCGTATTACTATTCGGGATGACGTCATTTGCGACATATTACTGATACACTCAAATTTGTGGTCGACTACCAAGATACCATCAAATAAATAATTTAATACCAGACTGACGTATCTTATTTTCACGATCTTTTGATTGTACCCAAAGATGGCTGGACTGTACTTCTCTTATCGTTTTCCTACGGTTTTCCAATAATAACGTTCAAGCTGCACCCAGCTTACAATATCAGCAGCTCTGTAATAATTTAGCTGCAAATCAACGCTGTGGTATAAATTTTCTAGATAATTAACAATATCAAGAACTTGCCTTTAACTCAACAGTACGATCGGTATTCCTCTTACGATATACTTAAACGTTTTCATTTGTTCTTTATGATATTGTACAACATTTAAAAGGGACAGGATAATCCCGGATTGGCCCATAAACCGACAGAGGGCTGTTTTCCCCAATAATTGTCGTTCATATCGATGGGAACTCTTCCATGGCATTCAATGGTGTCCTGAAGCGTTATGTGGGATAATAAAAATTGGTCTGAATGGTGTTTTGACGACAGAACTCAGTTGGATCGAATGGGTACTTTTAGATGATGTGAGTTTGGGCAGGAAGTCGGTATTCAATGGGTGTTCACATACCTACTTTTTCTTAGAGGTACTTAATTTTGTTTTGGTGGTTCCATTTATAATTTTTAAGGACCGACATTGTATATTCTCGGTAAAGTTTGAGAAGTCGTAGGTATATTTGGTTAATGACTGTAACATCATTGTAAGTAAATTCTTTGCGTAAAAAGTTTAATGATACGCGATTTGAAAAGGGAGTGTATAAATCTTTTATTATGCTTTAGATTAAAATATCGATTTCAAAGGCATTAACATCATTAATACTTACTAGTACCTAGGTATACAGCAGTCGGCTAGACAGCTGACCCCATCATAGTTAAAAAAAAGCGAGGCTGACGATGATGTTAATAAGACACCAATACTAGAATGACAAAAATCATTCTAATACAGCATTCCAAGCGTTAAAATGATTCCCCGAATATAGGGTGAAACTTTAGAAATACTAAAAACCTAAGCCTTCTGAATAATAAAATGACACGGAAAACTAATTCCGTTCCATTCAGCAGCACTCTATATTAATGTGAATATTTTTCTAGCAAAACTTTGAACGCTTACAGCGATATCTGTAGTGTTATTCGTCAGTACAACACTAACTATTTAGTGACAACGACTCTGTGTGTCTTCTTAAAACTTTCGAATAAACTTTCAAAGCCTTTCGACTGTGAACTGCGAAAATAAGACTGCAGGTGGGTCCATTGTTGAATGCTACACGATTTATTTTCGGAAACTATCATATTGCAGCAGTTTAGATGTTTTTAAACAAGCAGGTGAAAAAAAGCAAATGACTACCGTGCACGTCAACGCTGAAGACATATCGTAAAGTATTTTAATTGTATCCGTTTTAAATTCCAACGGATAAAAATTATTTAATCTAAGGTATTATAAAGAGGAAAGAATTTTTTGTTTGTTTGTTTGTTCGAATAGGCTCCAAAACTACTGGACCGATTTTAACCATTTTGTCGCGGGACCCAGCTAGTTTACTATAACTTATCTCGTAAAAATTACAACACGCGAGCATACATTACGTGTCAAACATTTGTAATGCGCCATAAAAATAAAATTTTGCAGTAATGAAACAAATAAGGAAAAAACCTCCCACGGAGCGAGACCGTTCCTAAACTATCCTACCTCTAAAAGATAAACGCACAGTTTCAAGTCAGAAGAAAAACCGAGAATCATAAAAAATCACATCAATCCTTTAGGCCGCGTTGCTTCATAAATCATTCCGCAAACTAGGGGGCGTGTCTGTCTCATAACATCCATTCCTCATAACATATAGCTTATAGTTCTGTTGCAACCCTATACCACAGAATAGACAGAGGGTCGAACAACAGAAAGTACCGGCTACCATACGACAAGCGAAAACAGGCGCTCTCTTACATGCATAGATGCGTTTGTACGGCGACCTCGGTCGAATATCAGACGTCAGAGCGCTTGCACTTGGTGTATGTGAATTGTGTCTATGTGTGCGTACTTCTTCGGTCATTGTATGGAGATACTCTTCTGTACTTATCTATTCTATGTCTGCACTAAACGGGTGATGGGAATGATGACGTGACAACATGACATCTGAATCACCTCCCCTCCGGTTTGCGAAAGGATTCCTTTATTGAAAAACATTATATTCGTTGTGATTGCGACCACATGTCAGCCAAGCGGAATGAGAGGTTCCGGAGTTTCGACAATGGTAGCAAGGAATTTGAATTTATAAAGTGATTTTTGGATTCCTAGATTGGTTTTGTAGACCATCGTGGTATTTCTGAGATATAGGGGCACATTTTATAAGCCTAGACTGCATTTTAAGCAAGTAAACCATTATCAGATGATAAGATCAGGGGCCAATATAACAAGACACCATGCTGCTTGATGAACTCTGACTATAAGTTTTGTTAGAGTTTGAATCTAATCAGGCCTATTCGAATTAAAACGTGAGGAATTACCACACAAATAAATAATTTATTAATGTATTGTATATACAGGGATTGGGCCGAACACGTAACGTCAACCGTATGCATAGTGACCACTGCACAACAGTCTTCACACGGGTGCCTGAAGATGGAAGAGGAGGCGAGACGACTAGATGCGTAACCCAAGGGTTACATCGAGGTTGCCCTAGAAAAGTGTGCCCGTTAGAATTAGTGGGAGGCCTTTGCTCTGACAGTGAAGGCTTACTCAAAGAAAAAAGACATTGTATCTCACATAAAACCTTAAAAACAAAACCTTCGTAAAGAATATGTAAAAAATCCAAGTCTCGTATACTACGTATAACAATGGCCACAAGCACAGTTAGGTAACAAACAAACAGCGACACAGCGAGTGGTGCCACAACTTGAATTTGACAAATCTCCGCCAGTCTGAGGTTAATCTCACATCAAGCTGATGTAGGATGTACACTGTACAGTGAACCTTATTACTTAATTTGTTTCGAAAATTAAAAGGTCAAAGTAGAATATCGAAGTCAAATATTCAAATTGAGACACTTGATATCATGCTAGAAAAATCGTCAAACCTTTGCCTAATAGAAGTACTTAGTGGAAGCAAACTATGTATATGAAAGTATTGCAAATAAAATTGCTTATCAGGTTAGAAAACAACCTCTTCCAAGAGAGAAAGGAGGTTATACACCAGTACAAAGAGATTGTGTAAAATCACAGTCACTAGCAGTTGATCTTACCCATGTTAGTCAAATCCATGGTAAAACAAACATCCTGTCGGTCCGTACCTAAGAACACCTTCACAGGATTACGTTAAACTCGGCACAATCTAACTACCGTGACGTATGTCTATGATAAATCCCTTTCTTACAGAACCCTTTGGAAAATCCGAGAGACTCAACCTCCTTTGTATAGCGGAACCCTTTGAAGTTCGCAGAATAAACACGAAGATAATTAGGAAGGTCAAAACCTTGAAGAAATTTTAATTTCAAGCGATGACTTGACTTATTTTTAAAGAAAACTGAAGAAATGTTGCTAAATTAGAAAGTTTTTTGTTTTCTTCGTTAATAAGTTGTTCACGTAAAGCCTTCGCTTTCGGTATTCTCGTCTTTAGGTATTTTTAAATATGAATTAACAGCAGTTGAAACAAAATCAGCTACTGAGATTTCATAATTATAATAACTTCATTCCATGTCAGTTCAGTCAGTTCACTTCAGTCGATCTTTGAGAAATCCAAGAAATAATTTAAATCGATGATGACTGATCTGACTTTTTGGTGTATTTATAAGGTGAAAGGCTTGAACTAATAGTGAATTAAAAGAGTATAACTAAAAACCCGAAGAAACTGTTATATCTGTAAAAATAGAAAATTTGGTATTTTAGTTCACAAAGCACCAAGCAATATGCACTTAAAATTTAATAATCGTCGAATTGAGAGGAGAAATTTTATCGTACTCGTATACGGGTCAAGTCTTGTACTTTTTTCACCAGACTAACTCCAGAGTTTCAAAAGCGTTAATCCGATTTATGTCTCCTATTGTCGGCTTTATAGGGTGTCCACACTTTCAATTTGTGACGTAATTGAATAAATGGTTATTTATCTTTTGCTGGTGTTGTGGAAAATTGAGTTGGTTTTCTGTTTTCCGTAATAATGGAGACGGGTATAATATTATGGCTCGCATGTGGTTGGCTTTTACGATTCGTGTGAGGTGATAAAAAGTGGGTTCCAATTTCACGGGTAGGTGCTGCAGTCTTGAATATGGTCAACATCGGGAAGCAGAGTGCTGTTCCTGAAATATCATAACTTATTTGATTTTGTTTCATCTGCATTTAAATTGCTAGACTTAAAATTGCTGCTATTATATTTTAGTGTACTATGTTAAAAGCAATAATAAATTATATTCGTTCATCGAGTTAAACGCGACATATGAGTTGTATTGGGTTCGAACCCAGGCGCTTTACTTTGTGTAAACTATTTCATCTCTACTGCTCTCAAAACGATGAAGGAAAATATAGTGAGGACATTGGCATGTCCTAGAACCTAAAATTCAAAGAAATGTGACGTCCACCAACCTGCACTGGTTCCGCGTGGTGGATTATGGCCCACTCTCTGTTACAGAGAGAGGAGGCTTCTATCCCAGCAGTGCTTTCGAGGCTAGTTATGCCGTTAATCTATATAAATAAAAAGAAAAGTCCTGACTGAATGACTCATCAACGCCCAGCCCAAACCCTTGGACCTAGAAATCTGAAATTTTGCACAGAGGTTCCCTTTATAATTTAGACAAGGAATAAGGAAGGATTTTTTGAAATTCAACCCCTAAGGGAGTTAAATGAGGGATGAAAGTTCCACGCGGGTGAAACCGCTGCCAAAAGTTAGTCGAAACTAAAAATAAACTACTACAAAAGAAACGATCGCTATCGCATTAAGAGCCCATAACGACTCTTGGAATGAGTAAAAATAGATAGAAAAACACCAAAAGTGCGTAAATTACAAGATACGTGGCTACCCTACCCAAAAATCAAGCGGAAGAGATTTAACGCTTTATTTTTATCGCAGAGAACTCCATCCATTCCGGATGCTTTGCTCCATTGATCTACTGGCGTTTTCTAAACATATTTATTTACTCTGCAAAACCTAAACGGAGGTTAGAACCTTCGGAGAAACAGATTTGGGGCTATTTTTGGTTTAATAACCTTTAAAGGTTTTTTCTTTTATATGCTTCGAGGATATTCTGAGTTTATGAGTGTATTGAAGTGAAAAAAGGTACTAAAGATTGATGTATGGGCTTTGAACGTGTGGCTAATTAGGTTACATGAACGTTATGTAAATTAAAATATCCGTTCCTCGGAAAGCACGTTAAGCCGTTGGTCCTGACTGTCATTCGGAGATCTTTGGCAGTGGTTACGGGAAGTCAAAAGCCTCAATCTGAAACACAGGGTTACCAAGCGGTATCGTGTTACCCAGAAACTATAATGTGGAGGTCAGATAAGAAAACGGCTTGGCAAATTAATTGATCAATTGATCTGAATGATTCCAGCGTTAGATTTTTTTTTTTTGGGTGGGAAATCATCAAATAACTTCTCCCGCTCTGGGTGGAGCGGGAGGGCGTGTCAGACTTTTACTGACTAAAACCCACCCGTGTTCCTTCAGTTGCCTGTGTGCCAGGAGCGATGGTATCTCTTTCGAACAACCCGCACCCCTGGCAGGCATCGGCCCTTGCGGACCCCACCAATTGGTGCTGACATCTCTTTGAGGCGCGCGTGGAACACAACGCGCCGTCGACCCGAGATTGGCGAGCTACAGAGTTTTTATATGTTTGCATCCCTCACGTTGCATTATTCTAGTAATGTACCAACACCTACCCATAGCCTATCAATATTATAGTACCGAAAGAAAATATAATATTCAAAACAGTTCGATGCGTTTCGAAAATAACTGGATGATAAATCCTTTTATCTACAGTCGTCTAATATTCTGCGGACCCGAAATAATATTAATCCAATACTTCATAAAACTCCTACCTTCAGATAAATCATTCTGCGACATCAACCTGTCTAAAATAATAATTATTTCACAAAACAACAACAAAAAGGAGTTTTCTTTTGCAAACAAACAGAAAACATCTTTCCGGTTATTCGTTATGCGGTTGAATCCGGATAAAACTGGATTAGACAACTCCAATATTTTTGTTTACTCAAAAAAGTAATTCGTTTCATCTTAAGATAAATAATAAAGAAAATTGACAGAATTTCTTGAATGTCGAGATCTTTTAAAAGTTATGTACAGATGGTTTCTTAGGTCATTTATGGGTGTTTTTTTTTTAATTTTTATAATCTTCCTTGTTCCACGACGGCAATTTCAGAAGTTGTGTATAATTTCATGAAAATGAAAGAACGTTCCTGGTTCTTCCGTGACCTGTTTTCCATGTCCAAATATACAGACTATTGATTACAGTAGTAAATATTGTGGTTCTCAAAATAGGCGTATATCTTTAACCGTAAGTTACAAAAATTTTAACGAAACATATTATTATTAAACAACACCTATGATTTTTTTTGCGGTATGTCCAATTGTCCACCTACATCAGACACCATTAAAACTGCTTTTCAACCAAATTGCTAAATATTCTAACCAAAACATAAACCTCGATGCTAACACAAACACTCTAAAAGAAGGGAAAAATATTTTATAGTCACAAAAACACGTGCATATTAAAAAGACAAATTATTATTTTACACCACACATTATTCCTACCAAAGTGTAAACGGCAGAAAATTGCGCCTAACTTCTTGCATCCATCGCTTACAATTAAAACTTCCCGTCGCTTTTCCAATTAAAAATCCCCATGCATCCGTATGAAAACAGCTCCTCACACGTAGGTACCGATGGCCCAATTAAATACGCCATTCACCAGAGGGTTAATTAAGAAGAAAATTATCTTCTCAAACAGTAGGCGGGCGTGACATGCGAATAGGTGTTAAGTGTTGAGATGGTAGCGACAGCGATAAGCGTTTTTTACTATTCTATGGGGTAGGTTAGGTAAGGTTAGGTTTCACGGGGATCGTGGAAGGCGCACAAGTTCATATGATCCCCAGTCCAAGAGTGGGAAGGGAACACTGGGGTGGGTTTTAGTCAGTAAGACTGTAAGAGTCCTCACAGGGTTAGAAACGAAAATCTGAAATTCTTTAAATATTTGAATTTTGCAGAAATTCCAAGATTTTTTTGATTCCAACAATTCAAGATTCTACTGTTACGGCTGGCGCTTTGCAAGTAGACTGCCTAAGCCGTCAATTGTTAGATAGTGTAGAGAGATTATTGACATCAGCAGAATAGGTCGAGACATGGCTAGGTCGCAAGTAAATGTTACATTACAGGGAAATGCTTTCGTGAGGGAAGGCCCTTAATATTAATTATCTCCTTTTAATAATATACAGAGAATACGTTTGTTAATTTCCGACGGCATTTACTGACCAGCCTACTCGAACTAGGTCAAACACATTCGCCTTTTTTTTAACCCGCTTTCAGCTCATAGTTTGCATCACATTATAAACTGAACGACCGCTTGAAGCTGAATTATGGCAGAAATTCCAACAGGAATGCCTACTCGTACTGAATTATAGCTAATGAGACGAATATTAAAGGAATTGATGGTGCGTCGAGCATTTTGTTTTTTCTCCGTGTTATTTTGATAAGAAACGAGATTGGAAATGAGATCGATTTGTTCAGGAGCAGACTACTTTGTAGTGGTAATGTATTGTGATATTGTGAGTCGAATTGAGTACAATAGAAATGGAATTGTGAGGTAGGGTGAAATAGAGCTCCATTTATGTTGTAGCAATTGAATGTTGGAAAGTCAGAGGGCAGATTTTTACTTCGATTCATCACGTTTATTTTCACTACAACATTGAAAAGCTAAATTTTTTATCGTATACGTAAAGGATCTAGTAATACCTATAGCATACCTTCAAGATAGCAAAGAACGCTAATGCCTAAGTAACATGAATTAAATAGCTTAGACCACGTACGAACGTAAAGACATCGCGGCCGGATTTTTCGGATCACTGTATTTTCAACTCTCGGTGTCGAACCGAGCATTGGAGAATCCAACAGAGTCAATCGCAGCGCGTCGATAACACACATTGTTCGATTTTCAACTCTCGGCACTAGGTACAGAGCGTTGAATATCCAATGCGCATTAAAATAAAAAATAAAAACGTTTTATTTCAGATATCAGGATCCATAGGTACACATACATTAACTATTAAAAATAAATAGACATATTATACTATAATTTGACTAAATTACAGACATTAAAAAAGAAAATGAATTTGATAATCAGAAATAAAAATTAACAAATTTAAATAAAATAAAATATAATTTAAAATTAACAAATTTAAATAAAATAAAATTAAAGTTGTATATTAACAAATTTAAATAATATTAAATTAAAACTATCAAGTCGAATTAAAATAAAATTAAAAACTAAAATTAATTAATGAAATAAAATTAAGGTTAAATAAAATGAGCAAATTCGAATAAAAAAAAATGACATCTAAAAATTTAAATTAAATTAAAATGATAAATACATATTATGATTGATTTAACAAGGGACCTCCATTAAAGTTGCGTCGCGATATTTTTACGTCCGTGCCAACGTGGACATTCAAATGGGTGGCCATTATTAAATATCTCGGTAGAAAACCTGCAAAAACCGACTCACAAATTCACTCTTACCTACATTTTATGCTTAGGTTTTTTTGTCCCATAGCGTAAAAAGCCACAGGCATTTACAGGATACAAGGCAGATGCCAAAAAACAATTCAATTATACAAAGTGACTAAAAACAACATCGTACAAAATGTTGCCATGCAAATCTGGCAATAGGGAAGAGAAGTAAATCAAGTGCCACACTCCGGCATTTATTAAAGCCATAAGGAAAATGAATTATTTAGCCAAAGTAGGCAACAGATTAGCTGTTTTGATTGTTTTTCTTGTTTCGATTTGCAAGTTGATTAAATACTTTATGGAGACAAATTGAAAGAAATTGATATAGATTAAGGTAACGTGGAGTGGAGACCACGAACAGGATGGAGAAATGTGGGAAGACAACCGACTAGGTGGACAGACGATATCATTAAAGTGGCCGGAAGAAACTGGATAGCCACGACACAAAACCGCCAAAAGTGGAGAGATTTGGTAGAGACCTACACTCAGCATTGGGTGGCCAAGGGTTGAAGAAGAGAGAGAGAGAAGAGAAGGTAACGACTTTTCGGAAGCAGGAAAAGTGGAAAATGTGGATTTTTTTACTGAAGTTTTTATATGACAATAAGGCATGCCATGCATTGACAGTGGAAAATCCCACAAATCGATAAATAGGGCTCTTGACGATTTTTATTTATAGCTTTTAGCAAGCGGCTACGCTCGCGTGAAGGTCATTTACACGTTACCGCGATAAAAAGTATGCTATATGTTAATCCAAGTTATAAACTATTCCTGTGGAAAACATCCAAATCCGTTCCACAGTTTTTGCGTGATAGACTAATAAACATCCAAACATTCACATTTATAATACTAGCTTTTGCGAGCAGCTTCGTCCGCGTGGATGTCGGGAATTATCCCGCGGGAACATACTACCGGGATAAAAGTATGTGTTACTTCAGTTCAGTAGTTTTTGCGTGAAAGAGTAACAAACATCCATCCATTCATCCATCCATCCTCCCAAAGTTCTGCCTATACCACTCACCGAACAACTCGTCTCGTCTATTCCCTTAAATGAATGAAGCTAATGACGCATTGGAGATGATCTTAGTGCAACAATAATGGATCATCAGAATGTGATGACTTTGGGTTAGAGCCCGTAAAACAGCGTAAATACGTATTTAAATATCATGATTTAGGTCAACGTGTCTTAAACATACGTCATAAAAAAAAACCAGACGATGAAGAAAGGGAAATTTCAGTTACTACAAGGCACTAGTTTATTCATATTTGGCTACAGAATCGATTGTAGTGAATTTTACTAAAGTTTTGTTTTTTTTTATTACCTATTTTGAAATACTGACCTCCGATTGAGCTAAAGTAAATTAAATCGTATTTTAGGGCAATAAGACTCAATTGCAAATGTATAAAGTAATGCTGGGGTCAACGCTATTTTCTAAATAATAATAGTTTGCTTTAAAAAAATAAGTTTTAGTCATTGTATTATGCTTATAACGCTATACTCTAATTGGGATGTATGAGATCTTGCGTTTATTATGTTACACATTGTATGTCTAAAAGTTGCACCGATAGTTGAAAAGTTATGTGGATATCGGTTATCATGGTATGGGCATGTGATACGGACCAATGAGGAAATTTTGATAAGGGCAGAAGAATGATTATTGTACTCGTATATACTATACGTCAATATCTTTTTGCAGAAAAAGTAGAACAAAAACAAACAAAATCAACTTAGATATCTCAGTAATTTGCCCCACTCAAACTCACTTAAAACAAAACAATACGCTCCCCATCCAGTCTATCGCCACAAACCAACACAGCGACATAAATTACCCTCGAAATCGCCAATAAAACTTAATTCTGCCAAAAGCCGTTATTACAGTATTAAACGTAAATTAATAGCTGACTTTATGGCCACAACACACGCCTACTCTTCTGGGAGATTCTCTGGTCAGCAATTCTTGGAGATGTCCTCATTAATGAGCTCTTCAATATACCTTAAGAGAGCTATCATGGGCGTTAATATCCAATAGTGTGAATACAGCTGAATTGAACGGCTAACTTGTTGGGTACCTTGCTTGACAACAATAATTTATGCTATTTTATGGACGGTAAGTTGTCTCCATCGCCTATCATAATCAGCCTTTAATATTCCCACTGTTGGGACGCAGGCCTCCTCTCTGTGAGAGGGAATGGGCCGTAATCCACCACGCAGGCCCAGTGCGTGTTAACGGATGTAACATGTCCTCAAATTTTTGGTTCTAGGACATGCCTATTTCAACACGATATTTGTAACACCGATAACTTTTGAAGCTCGTTGAGTGAAATTGAGTGAGTCAGACTTCAAAACAAGTACTGTAGTTCTTCTTTCCTTATTTATTCTTTTATTTTCATTTAAGAATTTTCTTAGCGAAATGTAGGTGTACTACTTATAGGTACTCTCCTGCCCAATCTTTCGGGGCAAACAAGGCGTAATTTTAGTAATTAAATGAACAACGTTCTAGATTTACAAAGATCTGGTTTAAGAGGTTAAAGGAAAATACTTGTACTTAAGTTTATTTTAAACTTCAGGAAACTGTATAAAACCGCAAGTATTTCAACTCAGCCAACGTTATTTACAATAACCGACAATTTGTACTTGTAAAAATTACTCAACCCTCAAGTCCATATAGCCCATATTTGAAACGGTCACGAATAATTATTTAATGAACATACAACTTGACACAGACCTGCAATTCAATTCAATTATTTTTATTGCAATACATAATGTAAACATACAGGTACTAAGTAATAGATTGAAACAATTATGGACCCTGTCCGGTACAAATTTTTTTTAATAGTATCTTTAGTAATTTTCTTACATTATAAAACAGAAGGAAAGAATTTCGTGGATTTCCTTAGCGTATTTTCCTTAATGTAACAGCTCTAATATCAGCATAAACTATAATGATATCATGCCATATCGCATATATATGCATATTTATAAAGAATAAAAACTGAAGTTTTTTTTAGTTTTAAAACTAAGGTACAATCTAGGAACGTTTAACTAGCAATGATTATAAATGGTGGGCAGTGTTCTATAAAAATGGTATGACGCACCAATCGTGGTGCCAGTATATCACAGAGCTTTTCATCCACAACAGTCGTATGTCACGTGCAAACAACCTAAGCGATGCAGGCGAAAATTTTCCGATAAAATTATCATAATGATACTAGCAAGTGCCCTGGGAATGACAGCATAATCTCCCGCACCTGATACGTGCCTCATAATAGACTGGCTCTTTAGTCTTTGTTAGTTTCCTAAGTCTATTTTTTGTCTCTGTTATAGACTTGCTTTGTTTCTCGTCGGTATTGAAAATTAAGGTGTGTTTTAAAAGTTGTTTGCGAGCCTTAAGTCTTGAGCAATATCTGTTTTATAAATTAAGTGACTCTAACGGTATCACTAATAACTCTTTTTGTTGTTTCAAGTGATTTGGTTTTTCATCTTCGACTTCATAACCACGATTTGATTCACTGTCAAATCGTATTGACAATTTGACTGTGATTAAAAATGTGGTTAAATCACATATAGGATCACATTAACACTGTAATTTGAATTGAATTCGATTTGATTCAAATTCGAAAATGAAGTAAGCTAGGTCCTTTTAAAGTACAAATAAAATAGCACCTAAACAACTCACATTACATCACATAATGAGCTCAAAATTGCTTCCAAAGAGCTAATAGCTGTATATTTGGCCATTACACTGAATTATTTATTAGGTAGACATTACCCCAGCTTAAAACCTACCTTTATACTGAGATTTATGCGACATTTTTGAACACAGTCAACCTCAAACTCTGGACTAACTAACGAGGCATTCTTGAGCTGTCATGGCGTAATGGCAGATGCGTCAGCATCATTAGTTCATTACGCTGCGGTTACGCCCAATGATAGTGCTAAAGGAGAGCGGATGGTGACGAGCGGACCGGCCTTCGACTATGACTGTTACTAAGAGTTCCATTCGATTTAAGAGCTAGTCTGGTAAACCCGTGAAACTTAATATTCTAAATACAAAAGTTATAGTATATAAATAAACACACAAACAATTCAAACTCAAACCACATATTTCAAGTAAACCGATTACAAGCACTTTTGAATTGTCAAGGGATCGATAAGTCAGAAAGATGGAGCTAGTTGCCCACTCCCAAGCATAGTAGGTACCTATGGAGTAGAACAGGCAAGAAACTCCACGGACACTATTTTAAAACAAAATATTGTTCCAAAAAAGTAATGCTCAATGACTTTGTCAACAACCTGATATTGTGAAATAATCAAACGGTCAGCCAAATTTTCCAATATTAAGAAATCCACCCCAACTAAACCTTGAAACTGACCCTTGTCGAATGGGAGACATCGCGGCTGAGGGTTACAGGCTGCCGCAGAGGAGGAGTGCCAGTACTTCTGAGTAGCACTCTTCCCTTCCGTGGCCTGGACGGGGCCGCCCCCGGTTGATGGCGGACGCGGTGGGGCCGCAGGGGAAGAGGAGTGTCGGTATAGCGTTGGCCGCTCTCCCTATCCCCTGCGGCCGAAAAGTGGTAGTCGGCGGGGTCACTGCAATGACCCGTCGCAGGGGCCAAGGGTGCCAGACACGGGGTCGTCTGGGGCACTTATCTTACTTGGTTCCTGGGGTGGTCACGGCGTACCATGTGTCCTGGTGCGCCGAACTAGTGGGGTCCGCAAGGGCCGATGCCTGCCAGGGGTGCGAGTTGTTCGAAAGAGATACCGTTGCCTCTGGCACACAGGGAACTGAGGGAACACGGGTGGATTTTAGTCAGTAAAAGTCTGACACGCCTGCTCCACCCAGAACGGGAGAAGTTATTTGATGATTTCCCACCCTCGAAAAAAAACCCTTGAATAAGAAATAGCTTCTAAAATGGTTGGTTAAAAACTCTTTTACCACAGATTTTAACAGACTTCGAGGGTCAGAAGACTGAATCGCCAATATAAAAATGTAAGTAATAAGGACAATTGAACATTCTATCTCTCCAATGTTTTATGTAACGCTTCCCAATACGCCTTAAATTCCAAAAAATACACACCCGAACACTAATACCGCTGTTATACTCCCTCCGTAACCTCTCAATCAGCCTCCTGTCACAGTGTCTCCGCCCTAACAAGTTAATGGCGTCTGTTCCACTGAGATACGGACGAAACACTCTGCGCCTACGACACTATTCCTACGTAAGGCTCTGTAACCTGTGCCTGGTTTTTATGAAACTGGCTTTATTTTAAGGTTTATAAATGTAGGGTTGGATTTTAAGGTCCTCGGTTTTCGATGGATGATTTAATCCCGAAGTGATTAGGTACTGACAAGAATGTTGGGTGTTCTTTCTGATTGAGTCATTCTCTAGATTGTCCAGTCCTAGGCATTCTCAGATGTTTGGTCTTTCTATAAAATATTTTGGGAAAAAAAATAAAAAACTGAAATAGTATCTCGAAGAAGAGGGAACTGTTTTCATTTCAAATGTCCACAGATGTCCTTATCTCGAAAATATTTTCTCCAAAAGTATTGATAGATATTTTATGGTGTTTCGAGCATAGTATTACCAAAACCAAAGAAAACATGTGAAGGAAGTTGTATTTTTTTTTTACCTTTGCTTAACTGCTACTTTTATATGCTCGTGACTGTACACGTTTACGAATTACCTAAAAACCTTGTTAAATAATTTCAATTATCTATAATAATCCCTATTTCTTGTCATCATAATTTATCAAAATTTCAGCGTGCCATGAATTATCAAACACGTTATAATTAGCTATGAAACGCTAAACCAGTGTATGACACTGTTGCTACGCGATCGGCGTAATGCGCGGTACGCCACAATTATTGGCGATTAATACGCCATAAACATGTTGCTCGCTCTCTATTTAGGATAATGAACCCGATTCTTGTTATATTATCAGCTAATTAGTGGGTATGGTAAATTCAGTGACCTGACTATGCATCATTATTTTAGTGAAATTATGGATTATTATTTTGTTCTAAACAATAGATTATTTCAGTAGGGTTACCTACTGAAATAATTTATCGTATTAGATAAACACAGGAGTGGGCCCTAAGCCCACGACTCAGACCTAGTGCTGGTTGGGGGATATCACAAGTCATCGAGCTTTTGGTTCTAGGTCATACCGGTTTCCTCACGATGTTTTCCTTCACCGTTTTGAGAGCAGTGGTGATGAAATTACTTGCACAAAGCAAAGCCCCTGGGTACGAACCCACGGCCTACAACTCGTAAGTCGGGGTCGGTACTACTGGGCTACCATTGCTCCCCAAGAATGTATAATATTATTTTTATATTAACAACTAATTACACTTCTTTGGGCGGCTTTAGTCTTTGGGCTGGACACATCTGCCGTATGTCAGACGATCAATGGGCCAAACTTACGACCCAGTGGATCCCGCTTAGTGGCAAACGACATCGCGGCAGGCCCAGACGGAGATGGCAGGATGAGCTGGACTCCTATAGTAAAGATTGGTCCTTGTCAGCTTTGGACAGAGAGAGGTGGAAAGAGAGTAGGGAGGCTTTTGCCCCGCAATGAGACGTTAGAAGCTAAAAAAAAAAAAATTACACCTAGTCATACATACACACACAAACACTCTCACCCTCACGGCCTCTCTACATTATACAAAATAACACATACAAAGTTTTAGTGTTATTTGTTTTTCCTTTTGTAAATCTTAATTTATTTTGTGACTCTTCAGCGGTTAAGAGGGAACAAATGTCTTCAATGTATTTTTTGTGTGGCGTTAATACCCGCGCCACAGTATTTTACTTTTGCAGCTATCTTCGTGTCTTTTGTAATGCTATACCTAAATTGTTCCTAATCAACTTTTATTTATTTAATTAAACAAACTTGGTACTTACATATTATTTAGGTACAAAAACAAAACAATGAATACTGAGTAAAGAAGTCATAACCTATTTCACTGCACCTACTCCTCCACATTGCTGTCATCCTTGAAGTTAGTTTTTCCTATTCTAAAATTATTCTTAACCATGTATCTTTTACGTGTGTATCGTTTTCTTTACGTAAGGGAGAGGCAGTATATGCGCCTTCACGGCCGTAGCCGTCGCGGGAGACGCCCTGGGTGTCGGGAATCCCAAGCTGATTCTCGGCCACCGTAGGCGCGGCCTTGCGGACGGCGAGTAATGGGTAGCTCGCTGTTCGGTAAGGACCTAGCACGGTTGTGTTCCACGCGCGCCTCAAAGAGATGTCAGCACCAACTGGTGGGGTCCGCAAGGGCCGATGCCTGCCAGGGGTACGGGTTGTTCGAAAGAGATACCGTCGCCCCTGGCACACAGGCAACTGAGGGAACACGGGTGGGTTTTAGTCAGTAAAAGTCTGACACGCTCTCCTGCTCCACCCAGGGCGGGAGAAGGTATTTGATGATTTCCCACCCAACAAAAAAAAACCATGTATCTTTTACCCGTAAAGGACGTAACATCTCACCGTACTCCCACACATTTTAAACTACGCTGACATGAACTACGACCACTTAAAATTGTGCTCAGCCTGTAAGTGAGAACAGAAAGGTACGTAAATTGTGGGAGTCAGGCGCTTCCATCCCACGCATTGAGTGTAAAGGTCTGTGTAGGCGTTTGTTTCTGCAGTAAAATATCAGCGGGACTAGCAAGCTTCTTGATAGATATTTCTTTGTATGTTGAATATTAAGTGTGAAGTTAAATTGCAAATTAAGAAATGCGCATGTTATTATTTTAAAAAAACCGGCCAAGTGCGAGTCGGACTCGCGCACGAAGGATTCCGTACCATTATCTGTAATAAAAAAAAAATGGGCTTTAGATTTTCGAAAACTTGTAAGTTGCTAAATTTATCTTAATTTTCAACTATTTTTATTTTTTGGAATTTTTCCTTTATATGTGCTGCAAGTTGCTTTTTACCAAGTTTCGTGATTCTAGGTCAACGGGTACTAGAATTGTCAATTTTGGTTAAAAGCAACGTCTAATAGCACAAGTAAAGGGAACATTCGTAAAAATAAAAAAGCTGAAAATTAAGCTAAAATTTGTTACTTACAAGTTTTCGCGAAAATCTAAATTTGCCCATATCTTTTTATCGTGTTGACTCAGGACCTTGATTTGTATACATCTAATAGGAACTATAGACGTCAGTATCTGGTATAAATTTCAACTTTGCTAGGTCCACCCGTTCCTGAGAAAATCGGTGGCGACACAAGGACAGATAGATGGACAGACGGACAAGAAAGTGATCTTATAAGGGTTCTTTTTTTACCTTTTGAGGTACGGAACCCTAAAAACTAGCATAAAAGAGTAAAAAACATACCATCGGTTCATTATTATGCTTCTTATTCGTCCTTCCCTCAATTTTGAGGATTGTGACCACATACGACGCGTCTCCAAGTAATGCGATATTTTTGAAAGAAACGCTAATTAATAGTGCCATGCTTTCCTGTAATTTAGAATCCCGTTCTTGCGAGATCTATTATTATGACAAAGATTGTGAGCAGAAGATTGTGACAAATTTGTGTATTTATTTAGTTGGTAAGCCTTTATATAAATTAAATAAGCTTTCCTTATTAAATTATTGCAAAATTTAATTATCTAGCTTAATAATATATGAAGATAAAACCTTTGTTTTGTACCAAAACCTAATTGATAACGCTGTGTTTTCACATGATATTCGAAACTACATTTTGGTAATTTCCAGAACTTTAATTAAAATTATCTAATTACACACGTTCCGACCGCAAACCAATACCTATTTTGATGGAATATAAATTAGTATTATTATTTTCCATTGAAATCACATTCGTTAGTTTTAAACCATCTCTAATGTAAATCATTTGAACGCCGGCAAAACGTGTTTGTGTAAGTTTGAACAAACTAATTATTCCTTTTTCTTCAAATATGGGTCAGTTCATCTACAAGCTATGCACTTCTTTTAACTATAACAGTTTCCTTAGCTTTATGAGACATTTTAGCAAAACTTTCTCAACTTAGCAGAAGTCTTAGAATGTTTATATCCCCTTAAGTGCTTATGACCTGATTTCAAAGTTCTCTACCTACTTCGGAGTTTGTGTGGTTTAAGAAAGATAAAACATAAGATCTTTGTCAGCACAATTGTCTTTTTTCTTTTGGTTTTCCACTTAGTAATTTTAGCCCGCTTACAGAAATCTTTCATATTTTTTCTGGTCTTAAAAAATTACCTAACTGAAGCTTATTCTATTTTTAACCGACGACAAAAAGAAGGAGGTTTTCAAGTCGACGTGTGTAATATATTTTTTATTTATGACTTTTTTACTAAGTAGTCAGATTTGATTTTTTATGTGTACAAAAAATATGCCAAAAAAATATAGTTTTTTTTTGTATTCCTCACTCAATGGCAAAGGTGATGAAGTCAATTAATTTCAATCATTTAACCACATATTATTGCAGTACCTACATAAAAAACACAAAATTGACGAGAACTGTATTTTTGTGAACATTGCCACTTTCTTCATTCTTGCCTCAAAATATTGCCGGCTCCCAAAAATATGGCCTAGTCTTAAAATATGACCCAGTCTCAAGCTGTTTGCTCCTCTTAAAGCAAACAAATATGCGGCCGAAGATACGTTCGCACGTAGAAGGTCCTGCCGTTAGGGCTGTCTCATATTTTTGCCGGGAGCTCAATAAGCGGAGGCGCACCCAAGTTTGCCAACCTCTTCTAATTAATTTCTACTCCGTGCCGGTAAAGTGGGAACTTTGTGAGTGGCGCGAGTTATAAGAGGCTGTAGGGGGTGATCTTAGTTTTAGTATTTATTTGATCGTGGGACTACGCTGGATGTATGAAGCACAGGGCCAGTACATGTGACGATGTTTGGAGTAGGTAAATATCCACCAGTGACGGTGCTGTCCGTCTAAATGATAATAATTTAATATATTGTTATAATTTTTAAACGAATTTTACTTTATGCGTTTATGTATTAATTATGTTATTTTTTTTATATTTGAATTGTCTTTGTAATATTTCTATCAGAACAACCACACAGTGTGGGAAATTGGGAGATGAAACAATTTGGATTTAACAGAAGCTTAACCAATGTTCCTTACCAAAAATGGTTCGGTCAAGGTTCAAACTAGTAGTTTTAAGATTCATCAATCAGCATTAGAATCGTAACATACTTTTAGATTTTCCGAGCAACAATCGCTGTAATGTTGTGCCTTCCACCACAAGTTTATGGGACTTTACACGGGCGATAGTATAACTTTACTGAGCTCCGAATTGGTGAGATTAATTCTATAACAAAAGCGTTTGATCTGGCCGAGTGGCACTCCTAACTGTTGTATGTAAACCGATGAGGATTGTGTTTCTTAGTTCCGTTTACTTTGTCAAGCGCTGAAGATGTTCTCGACTCTACGTATGTGGTTTAAAGTATGGATGAAATGGCAGTTGCGACATATTTTTACCATTTAGGTATGGGCCTACGTTGTCTTTGGTAATAAAGTTTTACTTTAAGTAATGGCGTTTTCTTCGTGAATGAGTCGTCGTTTTCTGAACATTATACAGCGTGTATTATAAATGTGTCCATGATCTTTAAGAGTGCGGTACAGGCCATCTAAATGATCAGTTTTCTCCATGGGAGTTGGTCCCATCGTAATTGCGAAGAAATAATAAGGTGTCCCAAACATTTGGGTTGAGTAGGTGTTGTAGTTTTGAATGGGACATCTGATTATTTTCTGTATATTGCTTCCCCATTACCAGTGAACTCTATCAGGATGCTTACCTGACATTTTGATTGATCCTGGGGTATGTAGCAGTAGCTTGTACACGACTGCGCGACGGTTGGTGTTTATCGGTATGTATATTTGTTCCTTTGTGGCGTCCTAGGGACCCAAAGCGTGGGCCGATTATGATGATTCTTATGCCATTCGATTTGCCTTAATCTTGTAAGTGTCACTATTTAGTGATACTCACAAGGCTAATACTTCATAATAGCAATATAAGCAGCTTTAATGAAAGCAATGCTTATTGTTAAATTGCAGAATATGCCTTCGACTGCATGGGATTGATTGTAACAGTCAACCTCTTAAATTAAATTAAATTGTCTTGTTTCCATCCAGTTAACTTTTTACGCAGTCGGGTTTTTTACTCAATAATGTAGTTTTTTCGCTGTCACTAAGAACGATGCTTCTGACTATCTTCAAAACGTTTTACTTTACCCATTTTAAGAGAAAATAGTACGCTTTTCTTATCTGTAATTTCTAATGACTAAACTCTTTTCTTATTGCCTTTGCAGATCATATTGCGAAATGACCTGCCAATAACAAAAATACACAACATAAATATAAAAAGTAAAAAAAGTGATTTATCAATCGCTGAGATAACACATCCGTTCAGTCGTTTGTGCGTGATTGAGTAACAAAAATCAAAACTTCAAAACATACAAACTATAACATTTAGAATATTTGTAGGAATTGTAGGATTTAAATAGTATATTTGATATCGAGAGACTAAACGAAGCCATAAATATACCAGAGGTGGTTTGACTCCCGAGCGTGCGAGGGAGTCAATGAAACCAAGGGTATATTAAGTTGGCGTTTAGTCTCGAGGTGCAAACTGTACTTTTCACTTCGAGTGCGAGAAAAATAGTCTATTTAGTACAAAAAACATTTATTAAATATTACTTAGTAAAAGAAAAATCTCATTTTTTTTTACTTGAAGCTAAATGTACAATTCGAATTATTCGAAAAACCATGGAACTAAAACTCTCAACATTTTCGCAATGAAGATGGTGCACACTCCACAGATAATAGTATGTTAACTGGCTGTTTGAGTTTGTCTATGTCACATGAAGGAAATTAAGAAACTAATTACTTTTCACTCCCTAGAGGCTAAAGTGGTCACTTTAGTCCCGCTTCGTAGGGCTATATTGGCGTACTTTTAGAGCATGAGAAGTGAAAAAAAGCATAAAGTACAATCCCTACACGATTTCATAATAACCAACAAAACAAATATTTACCTCTAGCCTACATTTTACTATCAACATAAAAATTTGAGACACGCCTGCTAGATTTATTTTAACCCCAGTTATGAAAGGTTTCTACGTGGTCGGAGAAGTTAGACAGAAACCAAGACAGACTGAAAATTAAGTCAATATTAGACTGTTGAATTTAAATATTGATCGAAGTGAAATATTCTCGGGATATAAATATAATATTGGGTTTAAAAATAAAATATTCGCAGAGTCCTAGACATTTTTTTTTAAATGTTGGTGTCAGTTTTAATTTGAACTTTTATTTTTAGAGATGTCTTTTGTTTTTGTGAATTAATTACTTTATTATTCCTGTTTTGTTTTTTTGATGCATTACGGTTGGTGCTACCTCTGCGGAACCCTCTGGATAATACAGGCGTGACGTTATTTATTTTATATTAGCAATAATAATCAAGTTACTCTTTGTTTTGATTTTTATTTTACAAGGCTAACATTGACAATGGTAACGCCAGGACTTTTTCATAACGAACGAATCGCCAGTCTATCCTGACATGACTTAATCAACAATAAAGGGTTTTCCCTAAATATTGACAGCTGGTTAGTAACTTTTGATTAAAATACAAACTAAGTAAGAAATACTTCCATGATGTTTTACGAAAGTCAACTTAAACATTTCAATAAGTTACGTTTAAACCTTTAAGAATGTTACCATGGTGCAAAAACGACCCTACGTCTTAATACTTGCAGGAGTCACTCATATACGTCACGTATAGTCTACAAATAGTTTATCAATGTTTATACACGCCTCCGCAAAGAACTATGTTCGGAAATATCCCTTAGAACTACCCACGCAACCTTGAACGTCGTGTGTGACGACAATGTTATCACTGAAAATTGTCTGGGTCAGCCCACGCGGTGATAACTGCTGATAGTCAATAATGTTGGGTAGGAAATTAGGTTGTAGACGTCAGATGGGCTATGACTTCATTTAAAATACTAAACCTCAACTGTATACAGTTAGAATGGAAAGGAGCCCAATACAGTAGGGAAAAAGATAGGCAGACGAAAGCAAGACATATGGTTTAAATGTTTGTGTGTTTTAAAGTTCTAAAATGACCTTTGAAATTTTCTTTAAATAACATAATTACATCATCATTTTAGTCGAAAGACGTCCACTGTTGGACATAGACCTCCCCCAATTGGGGGGATTTGCCATAATCGCCACGCTTGGCAGGCGGGTTGGCGATCGTAGTATGGTGGTAAAATGCATAGAGAACGCTGCTGCCCATTCCCTAGTAAGTCCCTTAGTCGCCTCCTACGACACCCACGGGAAGAAATGACGATATAAAAATGTGAAAAATAAGACTGAAAGATTGTCCAACTGAAGTAGTATCAATAACACTTACAATATTCGTTTATGTCAAAGACTTAGCCAATGTTTGTGCCAAAAAATTACCCAACAATATGTGGAATGTCACTTCGAGCACCGATTGAACTGTTGTCGTGAAAATAATTGATTACATCTATAGGAAGACATTCTATAATTTTACTTACACTTACAGAAATAATCAATACACGTGATAGAAGTGAGACTTCTTAAAAAATTAAGAATAAGAGAGATTCAGTTTGAGAAACAGAGAGAGTTATATCTTTATTCTCTCTCATGTAACGCAATGTGCCTTAACGTGACGTGTCCTTCAAAGACTCCAAAAATCGAATCGCTGAGTATTAAGTTTCACTTCAATAATATTCTTTCTGGAGCTCTTGCATACCACGTAATTATTCCCTAATCCAGTGGCTCTCAAACTTTTATCACACACAGCAGAATACACATAACTTTCCCCAAATTACCTTTCACACTTCATAAAAGTCGAAATGAACCACAGTAAGAAATAATAATTTACTGCGGGCAGCCACTTTTGAAGTATTTTGGAATACCCTTCAAAACTTGAAGCCTTTCAAGTGACAAGTCCAAGATTGAGAGCCGTAGACTGTTGAATTATACGAGCTTTTCTAGTATTAGTTGACTTTGAAAGTATTGCTGCACTTTGGTAATGGAGACAGAATTTCTTTTTAGACGCTTTATATTAGCTTCACTATGATTGTTTGTATGTTTGTACGTAACCGACTCCTTAGAGCGCAATTTTGACCCACTTTAAACGGTCAGATTTCATTGAAACTTTGTAAACTTATCGAGGACCGATGACAATTCAATCATTTAAAAAAAAATTGAGAAAAAATAATAGTTTAAAAAACTAAAAAACACGCTTTAAAAACCAAACTAAAAAAGGAGAAAATAATTTAATTCAATTAAAAAGCGTGGGGTGCTTGACATTAAGTGATTATAAAAATACCTCAAAAAGCACCCCACGCTTTTTAATTGAATTAAATTATTGTCTCCTTTTTTAGTTTGGTTTTTAAAGCGTGTTTTTTAGTTTTTTAAACTATTATTTTTGGTGTTTTTTTTGGTAAATTTGCAATTTGCTGTAAATAAAGAGGTCATCAAATTTTTTTATAATAATTACTGACTCAGTGGCTAATAGAATGAAATGAAATAATAGAATGAAAATGAGACTTAACAAAATATGAACCGTGCAAAGATAAATACTCCGAAGTTATCAGTAACCAAAACATTAGTTTAGCAACCCATAAACCTGATTACCTGCGATTAACCCGTATCAATTAACAAACGCACGTAAACACGTTTGTGGTTTGCGTTAAAGTTAACTATTTAATGTCACATGAAAATGAAGCTAACGTAAACTTGTGCGCAATTACCGCAGTGACTAAAGTTAATTCGCACATATATTAGGAGAACGATAATGTTAATAATTGGACCCTTTTCACGGGCTGTCCGCTAGACAGTTTAAATTGTAGTTGACAATTGTTTAATTTAAATTTAATGGTACAATGTGGTTTAATTTTACTATTCGGTGTGCTTTCTATCTTGTCCACCTGATATCGTAAATTACTCGTTAAATATAATATTATAGTATGCAAGACTAGCCGTTGCCCGCAGTTTCACTCGCAGTTTACTTATATCATCCAGATCATCGTCTTACTGTTAGTAGATATGCCAATCATCATCAATATTCGTTTAGTTGTTATGTCGTGAAATGAGAGACAATTGATAAATCTATCTAATTAAATATAAGCCGGATTCTGTATCTTTCAGAAAGCAAAAAAAAGTAAATATTGGTACCTACTTCAGGGCCAGTCTAGGAGCATGTTTGAACAAAATAAATTAATCTTTCTAAGTTTTAAGTTTTACCATCAATCAGGTTTTCTGGCGAACTTTGCCGAAGAAACACAAGTTTCTAAATTATTCACAAACATTTTGATGAATAAACGTTGTTACTAGTTTTGTTATTTTTTTTTTTCATAAAATGTCCACTTTGTCTCCAGATCTTTTGTTTATTATATTTAATTTTGTTTCTTCAAAAATCCGGGCGGAGTTATTGCTTTTTTAAATTTTAGAAAAAACAGACTTTATTTTTGGGGCAGAAAGTAAACATGAGAATATGATAATAACATACCAAAAGCTGTTTCAAAATTACTTACGATAAAATTTATATTAGTTATTACATTAATACAAGGGGTTGGTTCTAATTATAAAGAAGCTACATGTACATTAACAAAAAAACAACACAGAGTTGTTTTTTTGTTCTCGTTCTTCTGAAGGCTAGCCAAACCTCCAGGAGTTTAGAAATGTTGAAATTGTTATAGAATTCGGTTTATTTTTAATCGACTTCAAAAAGGAGGAGGTTATCAATTCGTCGGAACCTTTTTTTTTTTTTTTATGTATGTTCCCCGATTACTCGAAGATGGCTGGAGCGATTTGGATTTTGTTTTTTTGGTTTGAAAGGGTCTATTTCCCAGGTGGTCCCATGATCATCAAGTCAGGATCTGATGATGGGATCCTGGAGAAATAGAGAGAACTCTTCAAGTTTTATAGACACACAAAGCGATTTAGGTATTTTTTGGAAGAGTACTTTCTCGTCGTGGTCTCATTTCAATTTGGTAAAGATTTGATGAAGAACTTTGGAGATAGGCAACGGAACTCCTCAATAAATGATAGCAAATGCACTGGGATTGCTGAAATCTCATCTCTGTCTATTGCTTACACCAGTTCATAACATAACATCACGCCGGTATGCTCTGAAGGGGTAAGCACATGTGAACCACTAAAAAGTGAAAAATAAAAACTTTTTCCAAAAAAAAAACAACCGACTTCCAAAAAAACACTACAAAGTGAAAAATTACTTTAATTTCGGAAGGCGGTGACAAAAAATTCAAATACAGCTCCAAAAACACCGACTTCCGAAATTAAAGTTATTTTTCACTTTGTAGTGTTTTTTTGGAAGTCGGTTGTTTTTTTTTTGGAAAAAGTTTTTTTGTTTTCCTGTTCGTAAACAAATTTATTTCAATTAAACTATATAACTACAGTGAATAAACTAAAACAAAGCGTCAAAAACTCATCCGCATCGCTGTCGACTGGTAATATACCCAAGAGACTGGCGGCATTACCACGTTGTATAGCAATGCTCAGCCTCTGGCCAAAGAAAAAACCAGCCCTTGGGTGATGGGTCACGGGAAGTGTCAACCAGCCGTTTGGAGATTTCCTTGTAGAGAGCATGAGCACTCGGACTTCTTTTTGTTGCAGGTAATTATGAAAATCAATGTCTTTGAAACACCGTGGCAGGGAAAGTCAATAAAATTAACATTGGAGTACTCTGGTATTAAAATACATATCAATCTTATAAATACCTATACTAACACAAAAATACTTTTACTCGGTCGCAGAATACCTAGAATAAAATATTAGTAAGTATGATAGCTAGATAAATTAATAATTACAGAATATACCACAGTCATGTAATATTACACAAAAAAGCACATTTGTTTATTGTTAATATCTCGTATTACCGAGCTTGGCTCGGTTTTTCTTTTTTGGTTTGACGTTTTCTACGGACGAACCGTAATAGGTGAACAGTTGAAATTTTCACTGAGTGTGTCTATTGCCATTATAACAAAAGGTATCAAAAATAAAATAAAGTTAAAAATAAGAGGGGGTCCCCATACCAGAAACGTGTTTTTAATTTTTCAAATATGTCGTGATAAATATAGTACGGTGGTACGGAACCCTTCATGTACAAGTCCGACTCGCACTTGGTCGGTTTTATTTTAATACTCATTGCTGATACCATTCTGTTCCATGAAAACAAAACACAACTTACACGATCACGAAAACATGCAAAAATCCAGTTACAGCCCCTCCAACATATTTCAACTAAGTAAATAAGTAAATTTCGCCAAGTCGTTGGCAACTTGCGTTGTTCGCTGTACATTATCGTTATATTCCGCTGAAGATCTTTGGAACAACCAGCAGTTTATGAGTTTATCCTATGGAAGCGATGGAGTTAAGGAAACTTTGCCTGTTTTGATTATAATGATTTGTCTTTTTGTAGCAGTCAGTTGGAATTTATTCAATGAATTTTATTGATGTAAATCTTCACGCTTGTTAGGTAAAGTACAAACAATTGGTTTAGCAGCTTTCACAATTTTAGAACATTCAAACCAATTTAATGTTGCTCATTACAGGATTATCATCAGTGATCGGATAATCGAGCGCTTATATTACGAAAGAATAATATGGACCTTCCTTCTTGAATAAATAAGTAATCTCTGGTTCCCTGGATGGAACAATTTTGTAAAAACAACTATAACAAACTTATTGAAATTATAGGAGTGGTTATTTTGATTTAGTATTTTTATTTTATTCAAAACAAATGAAATATCAATAAAACATTATAATATATACAATGTGGTCAAGTAGTGGAAACTGATTTATCTATCTCACAGATTAGTGATCGAATCAACTAATTTATTATACTTTATACGAACAGAAGACTAAATAAAAACTGAAGAAAAAAATACCTTTTATTTTACACTTTTTAGCTATAGTACCTACCCCCTTCCAATTGGAAATTTCATCATCTTTGGTCAAAACAATATTGCGATAGCAGCAATCGCGGTTGATTTGCTGTAATTTTTTGAAGAGTTCCGTTGTCTGTCTTCGATACGCATCATTAGATCTATATGAAATTTAAATGGGACCATTTCGGAATAAACCCCTTTCGAACAAAAAAGTTATTTTGCAAATCCGTCTATAAATGACGGAGTTATGCCCGAACATTTATATAAAAAAAACATGTCGAATTGATAACCTCCTTTTTGAAGTCTGTTAAAAATATTAATATTTTTAAAATTTCCCGGATTCTGAAAGGCATGTCCGTATTATTCTTTCGTGGGAATAAAAGTGAAGTTTGGGTATATTAGCGCTCGATTATCCGATCATTGATTATCATAGTGAAACATTGCAAATTGAGTCAAAAAAAAATGGCAGGAAAATGACCGCTCTATTATTGAACTATCACTACATCACATCACTTAGTAGAAAACAAAGTCCACTGCCGCGTCTGTCTGCCTGTCTGTTCGCGATAAACTCAAAAACGACTGAACGGATATTCATGCGGTTTTCACCAATAGACAAGTGATTCATGAGGAAGGTTTAGGTGCATAATTTGTTAAGGTTTTGTGTAAATTGGTTAGCGCAGACGAAGTCGCTGGCGAAAGCTAGTCTAATGAAATATTTTAAAGCTTTTATTTAACTTCACTTTTACATCCTGGAATTTGGCAATCAATATTTCACCCACTTCCAATGAAGTTACCGAGCTGAAATTGGGCACACACGTTTGGTTCTCGTGATAATGCACAATAAAATATTTATTTTATTCATATTTAAACTTATTTTAAAAGTAACTTCTGCTACCTAAACGGTATACCTACTTCAAAATTATCGTCGAATTTCCTGCGAAAAATTAAGGAAGTCATCTCAAACCAAGCCAATTTTCAACCACAATACACTTCTAAAACTTAGTACAACATAAAGTAAATACGCTACATAGCTAAGTGTATCTGTATTCAGCTTAATACAGCGGATATTAGAAGGTTCGACACGGTTGGAGGGTTCCAAAGATCGTGTGGGATAGCGGATGCCATGAAATGACGTCATGGAGGCTCTATACAATCTACCCAGGCCGAGGTGTGAGCCTTCGATCCATAAAAACCTATTTTGTTAAAGGAACTCTTTGGTGTAAGAACGGTTTTCGTTTCGGTATTTTCACGATTACCTACTGGCTTTATGAAATTGGCTTGTAGTTGGCGAGTGTAATATCAAATTGGTATTTTGGTCAGTGACGATCTTGGTTAGACCTTTGTTTTCGGAATAAAGTGCTTTAACGCAGCTTGCGGTAGGAGTAAAATTGTAGAGATCGCCACATCGTTACGCAACGAAAAAACGTTAGTTTTCATGGTTTTAGAGGGTACTGAAGCCGACAATGAGTTCAAAATAAAAATCCAAAATAGCGACTGCGAAAATGTTTAAATTTTTAATTAAGGGCATGATTTCATGGTTTTCGAGGGTGCTATAACCGAAAGTGAGGTAAAATAAAGTTTGAGTTATTTAAAGACCGAGAGAGATGGAATTACAGGAAAAGCGTAAGGAACTTTATTCCTGAAGGGGATTCCCCCGGCCTCACAAGTGTTTATTGGTTAAGTTTGTGTTTCATCGTCAGAAAGGACCATAGAATGATATTTTATTCATATATTTTTATTTGAAGTCTTACAATCTGAAATAGCATCGCAGTTTTATTTTTATAAAAATCGCTAAGAAATAAACTGTTTCTTATTTAATCACATCTGACTACCCAAATGACGACTAATTTGTGTACAATAAGTGTACTTAATGCAGAATCTTAAAGTTCTGGAATATCCCCAAAATTACGAAAATACATAGAATTCAAAATGGATACAAATCATATTACATGGCCTTACAAAAACAATAAAATAACATTGCCAAATTCCATAAAAACAATATCTCTACAAGAAAAACAGCTACTGGATTTTTCTATGACTTACAAAGTATTTTACTATTGAGCTTCACTGACACTGAGAAGTTATCAAAGGAGTGCTAATACACGTTAGAACAATTCAATTGATCATTTTGTATGTTCTATTTCTACTGAGTTTACACCATTCAAAAAGTGTATGTTGCTAACGTAGTTATTAGTGACGTAATTTTGCATATAATTACACACTTAAATCTTTACCTGGGGGCCGATTCTACTAACAAATTTGTTAAAAAAACGCAATAGAACCGCAACCGAATCACCACTTTAAGCGTTTTCGCATTCTACTAAAATGAACAACGGTCCAGCTGCGACACAGCTGCGGTTACGTTTTAGTTACGCCAACGATCGATTGAAACAATGTCAAAACCTATTCTACTAACAAAATCGAACATGAGCGTGACGTTTACTATAGGACAAAGTTAATGATAAAATTATGATCATTATGTCTTTTAATTATAGAAAATACTTTTAGTGCCACATATTCGTGTTTAGTAACATTTTTAGATTCAACTTTTTTCTTTTTGGTATTAATAAAACATATTATTTTGGCATGTTGGTAACGCGGGTTACCCGCTGTGTTCCCGCTACAGTTCAGTTGCAATTCGTTTTAAGTTTAGTTTCCATTTTGCTTATAAAATAGTAGAATGACTTTTTATGTAACTATCGAACGGCGATCGAAATCGAACTGTTGTGGAAACACAGTTTAACGTGTAACGTTGCAAATTAGTAGAATCGGCCCCCTGATCATAATATCTTAGTGTAAGATTAAATTGAAATCATTTTAACAATACAAAAAATCCTCTACATGTTTTCATTAAAAAACTTGTTTAGTTCTACTACTACTGTACTAGTATCAAATTATGGTATTGCTATGTTTGGTGGATTTCGTAAAGCACGAAAAAACCTGGGCAGCCGCTGCTAGAGGTGGCACTGTCACACTTTCCATACAAACCAACCGTGTCACCGTTTACTCGGCACACTACAGCATGCATAGAACCTGACGGTTTTGTATGACGGTCCTGACAAAATTTGTGCTGCACTCAAACCAATTTCCGCGACGCAAATTTTATTGGTACTACCCTGTCTAGATATAAAACTCTTTATTGTGTAATTACAAATTACAGATAATAATGTAGAAATGATTTGACTGATTTTGTCTAGACACTGACTGCGTGATGACAATTCCGTGCTCTCTGGTGAATTTCAAAGCGATATACTATTGACAAACATCATGCTTACATTGTCACTCCATCTACTACCTCCTCTTTGTTTACGACTGAGCCCACAAACAATTCCAATTTGTCCTAATGTCTCTATAAACGAACTGTAGCTGAGAAAAACTTCGCTCATTTATACAGGTTGAAATTGAAAACATGCGACAAACCGAAATGGGAGATTGTACTCATCATTATGAACAACTTTTACTGAGGGACCAAAGATGCAATCGCAAAAAAAAAACAGCTGTTCCCTACATTTTGACGAGTTATGCGAACATAAATGTAGGGAACAGATGTTTTTTTTTTCGGGATTGCATCATTGGTCCCTTAGTAAAAGTTGTTCATAATGATGAGTACAATCTCCCATTTCGGTTTGTCGCATGTTTTCAATTTCAACCTGTATAGAGCCGATGATACAGGGCTCAATCCTACTGTCATGTTGCCTGAACACTGTCCATCTGTCAGAAGTTTGTGAATTATTCTGTGTGCAATTTATTTGCGGGATTCGGTTAACCTCGTTTTTATTTTAAACTCTTTCGATACGTTGAAATGAAATGTGTAAAAGCGAAAACTAGAAATTACTAATCTGTTTTATTGATAGGTTCTTATTGTTGGGAAACTAACGTTTAGTTTCTGAAAAGTTTTAATCAAGAAAGTATCTAATACCTTTAAACGAGCAATTGTTGTATTTAAATATGTATATTATCTGAATCTCGGAAACGGCTCCAACGATTTTCATGAAATTTAGTATGCAGGGGTTTTCGGGGGCGTTAAATTGATCTAGCTAGGTTTCATTTTTAGAAAATGAAAAAAAAATACCAAGCAAAGTTCGGTCATCCAGATATTTAATTTTAAACTCAGATGTGTGTTTAATTATTTGAAGGTATTTCAGCCAGCCAATCAAAGGTTTCTTTTTAGCCTCTAGGATTATCCATTCTGGAAGTGGGCGTCAGCTAGAGAATGCTATTTACTTAAATAATAGAATACAATAAACCTCTTATCATAAGATTCTGGTAAAAGTGAGGCAATCGTGCGCGACATGAGGGACAAAATTTGCTTGTGTCGATTGTGTCAACTAACTTATATGGAGGTGTTCAAACTGGCGCGAATAGTGGCGTGATCTTCTAATAATTGAAACAACCGTGTCCGCGTCTCGCGTGCCGCGCGGTGTTCGCCTCAGTCCTTAAATTGTATTCTCTCTCTATCTGTCTCGATAAAATATCTTAATATTAACATAATCCGACTCTTAAATAAAATACATTACTATTATCCTCACGAAATCCAGTAAGAGAAATAGCAACACACAACATATAAATCATAAATACTGCAGTCGGTTTGCCATCCGCGGTGGCCAAACGAGTATCCGATTGGGGTGGGCAGGGAGGTAGCTATGAAACGGTAGTTAGGCGGTGTGGTCCCGATCTGAAACGAAAAGTGAGAGATTTGAGTTTAAAAATGGACTGCGGTAAATATGTATTTGTTTCTTGTATTGGTTTATTTTGAGGTGTGCTGTTTTGTTTTAGTAAGTGGCGGAAATAAAAGGGCCTTCCCTTGATATGATACGGTAGACTTTGCCCAGTTTCTATTAACCTTTTTGAACTGCATTGCGCTCCTAATCTGGAGACAAAGTATAAAAGGCACAGACAGATAGACAGGTACTTTTGGGTTAAACAACTGACACTTGACAGTAATTTAAGCTAAAGGCAGCTGCCCCACCGCCGGCGATTAACGAGAAGCGAGTAGAGCATGCAACTAAATACAAGTTGGCAAGCAACAGCAGCGAGTGAGCGACGGCGACGAGCGTATACTCCTTGCTAGACGTATGTACCAAGCGAGAGTCTGCCCGCTAGACGACCGTTGCAACGCAAGTACTTTTTTAAAAGTTCTTGTCGCACAAATGAGTACTCACCGGCCGCGGTGGTGTGAACAGTCAGGGATCAACTATTTAATTATGATTCTCTTTAACATACACGGGACCTTATAATCTTTTGTACGTTTTTGGAGCGAGAAAATAGTTGATAGCTAGTCATTTCTACATCAGGGCAGTGGGACAGGTGCCTAATCCTCCTAAATAGAATGCAACACTAAGCGTTTGAAGTCAGAACTAGGTATCGAGACAAACTGCCTGTGATAACCTTCATTGTTTATTTCATTCTTTCATTAGTTCTACAAGCTCTTTAAGGTAAATCCTGAAGAAAACTGTCCTGTAACTGAGTAGTCCAATGCATGTTGCAATGTCAGAGAAAACCTAGTGAGAAACAATTATTTTTATCCTTTTATAAAACTAAAAATGATATATTTTAACAAAACTTGCAGCTCAACGCACAAACCCGATCGTATCGATCCTGTGTCACATCTCAGGGGACCTGCACATGTCCTGCTGCAGCGGAACCCAATATTTCCATATTACGACACACGGTATACATCGAGAACACTATATGTAATGATGTGGGTTGACGTCAGAATGTATTGTTTGTAACATAGGAATGTAATACCTTTGTTTCAATTTAAATGACCTCCTTTTCATAAGTAGGTACAACATAACACTACACCTTTATTCTTGCTTGTTATTACTACGCACTTTTGCTTACCGCGGAAAGTTTCTTAAGTTAGTAATTATTATTTCTATACTTTGTCCAATTCCCATAGGGTGGCTACCCCATTGACACAAACTGAGATACAGACTACAGATTCACCATTATCATTATTGAGCCGAAAAACGTCTACTGTTGGACATTGGGTCTCCCCCAAACACCGCCACTTCTACCAGTTCTGTGATTCTCGCATCCAGCGGATTCCAGGTCATCGGTCCACCTTGTGGGCTTCCAACGCTATGTCTTGCTGTACGCAGTCGCCACTCCAGAATCTTTCGGCCCCATCGGCCATCTGTTCTGCGAGCAATGTGCCCTGCCCACTGCCTCTTAAGTTTCAGACTTCTAACAGACTGCTAATAAGCATTTTCTACCGAGTTCTTAGCCCGAAAATCGAATCGAGGACCCTCTGGTTAACTATTGGCGTACTAGACCAGCGAGGCTGGTTTCTTTATATTTTCGAAATAAATAACTGTTTAGCTTTATGTGAATGTTCGGCTTGTTCTAAAACTAAAAATTCGAAGACGTAACTAGAGGTCACATGTCTTCGAATTTTCTTTCAAGCCTACCCGCACTGGGCCTGCGTGGTACTTTACGGCCCTCTCCTCTTACTGAGAGGAAGCCTGTGCTGATAATGGATTATGGATGTATTAGGAATCTTAAAGGACATTGTATATCTAGTTTCCAAAGTATAGTCTAATTTTTTACCATAACAATCAACTAGTCTTATCCATTACGGTTTATGAAGATTCCATAAAATAGTCTCTATTTAATCTCTTAGAATTGATACCAATAATTCAACACATAAATTTTGTCAGAATATTGGCTTTCTGCTTGCTATTACCGACTGTCATAAGACATTATTGGCAAGAATACCGGTTTCGCTCTTTGAAACATCGAGCGGTCTTGATTTGTAAACATAAATCTACTATGCAAGGCTTGATCCTTTCAACGTCCCTATTTGTAGCAACTAATAGTAGTAATTCGTTTCCAATATCTGGGATGAAAAACCTTATGTTATATGTTCAGTACCAATTAATAAGCTGTCTCTTTGCCATTCTGGAAATTCGTTCATTTTTTATGAAGAAATACTTCGCTCCTGACTAGGGATATCTCTTTTTTCGTAGATACGTCTACAAACGCATAAATCTTAAATACCTGTTACTTCTAGTAGGTATTTAAGATTTACTTGGGCGACTGGAACCTCACGTCAAACAGAGACCACGGTTCCACTCACTCGATACCGTTTTTGAATCAGTAGACTGCGGGTTACACTGAAACCCCAAATAACTACATATGTAGCCCTTACAAATATTTGTTTCGTGCGGGAATCGAACCAACAAACCGTAGCGTAAAAACCGATCGCTCAGCAACTCCGACAACCGTGTCATCCCGACCTAAATTGAACCAAACAAACAGTCTAACAAATTCACTACATATTAGTAAAGATCTGTCATATTTGCCATCATACAGAACTCGACCTAATCGCGGCGTTGTATTCTTAGCTAACAAAGTTCATCTTTGAGACTTCCTCAATTTTCCATACACAAGTCAACCCTTTGGGCTAAGTAACAATACGTAGCGGGTTAATGACCTATAAAGCCCCGCTGATTCGTTCCCTAATGTGTTTTTAATGGCGTACATTTTGCTATTGAACTGTCATTTAATATGGCTAACAGAATTTACGAGAACATACGAAGCTTTGTTAATATTTGCGGCGAGAATTTATGACGAGTTTGGGGTAATTATTGCCCCGAATATTTTTTCAGAAGGTTTTTTGTTTTGCGCTGTGTTTTTTGTGGACATAAAAGTGTGGATATGTGAGGGGATGTATTGGTACTAGAATGCAGAAAAATTGGCCAGACAACTTCAAAGCTCACCTTTTGGTGATAACTGGTTGTAGTTTCTATTTCAGCAAGGGTTACTCCGGATGAGGGTCATCAATATTTGAGGCCAAGAAATCAGGAAACCCAAGTTAATAGACCCCTTTTTTTTGGGTGGGAAATAGTCAAATAACTTCTCCCGCTCTTCGTGTCAGACGTTTACTGACTAATACCCACCCGTGTTCCCTCAGTTGCCTGTGTGCCAGGGGCCGCGGTATCTCTTTCGAACAACCCGTGCGGGTAACCCTCGCAGGCATCGGCCCTTGCGGACCCCACCAGTTGGTGCTGACATCTCTTTGAGGCGCGCGTGGAACACAACGCGCTGTCGACCCGGGCTTGGTCCTTACCGGACAGCGAGCTATCCATTACTCGCCTTTCGGAACCCGGCGCCTATGGTGGCCGGGAATCATCCTGGGATTTCCGAAAAACTAAACCGGTGGTATGTTGACACTATCGTACATAATCCAAGAGTTGCACTGCTAACAAAATTTTCAACTAACGCTTTTTCCCTTTTTCAGTAGAACGAAAATTAATGCAAGTAGAAAAAATGCTGACATTTTTAACACAAATCTAAGTTAATGCATGGTGGATATTATAGCCTACTTTTTGTTTCCATGCAACCTCCGCGAGTGTTATAAGATAGTGGCATTAAGTGACACAGGGTTTTTTGTATACCAATGCCAGATACTATATTTTTCGCATTTACTCGTAGAAGTTTAGAAAACAATATGGGGTCAGCTTGAAGAACTGTTACTATACCCTATGAAGAATTGACCGTAGATTTCAAGCTAGAAAATGTAAAATAATTTATTTTGATTTAAATGATTATGCTTTAAAAGTAAATGAATATTTTTATTGATCCAACCCGGTAATATTATGTAAGGAGGTACTGTCCGTCCTTATATTATATTGCCTACGAGCCTCCACGTAAATAGCTTTTCCGACTGAAAAAGTCACGCTCCAAATCTATTTTTATATACCAACAACCTGAGCCAACAACCTTATTTTATTTTCGATATTTGATATGTAATAGGTACCTCTGCATGTGACTTTGGAAAATAGAAATTCTTCTTTCATAAATGGAATGGCAGACAATGTTACCTACAAATGTCAACGATACCCTATGTTTGGTCATTGATATAGATATTCCATGAAATTCGTAGACAGTACATATTCTGATTTTGACATTTGATTTTTGTACTACGAATGAAGTGTGTAGTTTTGTTGTGCGTATTTTCGTACTGTCCTTGGTATGACAATCAGGCCATAAATAGTATTATTTGTTATGGAGGATGTGCTAGAGGATGTCAATATCCTCACCATTGACATTCACATTATTGACAATCACTTGTTCTGGATATAGATCTAGATATGTATGTAGATCCTTACCCCAAAACAAGGTTTCTACAAAAAATTAAGCGATATCTATGAGGAGCTTTCTTTTAACTTAAACAAGCTTGTAACTGAACTAAGGACTATATCTAGGTTAAGAAAAGGCTTGCGCCTCAATTGCGTATTACACTTTCTTACACAACCCGAAGAAAATGGAGGAAATTCCTAACCCATTATTTGAAGAACAACAGTTCGTCATTTGCGATGTCGTGCAGAAAACTGCTCGACATCGCAAATGACGCAATGAATATTGTTAAACTGTCAAACTGAATGGCATTGGGATTGTGACTGAGTTATGCAAATACCCCGCTGTTCGCTTCATCTTGGATTTTCATTTTCACCTCACTATCGGCATCAGCACTCTCAAAACCAATGAAAACAACACCTATAACGAAAAAAAAATGCAGCTGTCATCCTAGGTTTTGTTATTTTTATCTCACTTTTGCCTAAAGCACTCTTGAAAACCCTGAAAACTATCTCACTCTCTCTCGGTATCTGTCTATTTTGTATACATAATAATACCTAAGTAGCTTATTCAACGAGTGACGATTTTTACAATTTTTCTCCTGCCACAAGCAGAGTTAAAAAACTTCGTCCCAAAAATAATTCTTGAATGCATAATCCACAAATTAAAATAGCATAATCCTATTCTTCATACAACTTCTTAAGGAAAATTCTCCTCACACACGGAGGGTCATCAGACGAAATGTAAATCTACCCTCAACATAAATTACTTTAAGGAAGTTGGTCTAACAAGCCGTCGAGTACATCTCTAGTGAATAAAGAGGGTAGTTATAAATCTTTGCGTTTGTTCTGCGGGTGAAAAGATGAAAAAAATAGATTTGAGGGTAGGTAGTCGGGTTTTTATTGTTATTACATGGTCTGTTAAGTTCTGGATTTGTTTTGGGTTAGTTAGGAAACATAGGATAGATACAGAGAAAAAAGCGTAAGTAAAAAAAATAGTTAAATGTGGGGTTAATAGTCTGCTTTTAGATTTTTCACTGTGTTTTTTAACAACATCAAAATCTCTTCCTTTTGCAGAAATCATCATTTAGATTATTTTTTCTTTCAAAGAATTTGTCGTAGATTTCAGTAAGTTCAGGTAAGTACCTGACTGTGCTTTTTAGTTTTAGCTAAACTTCTGCTCAATAGCTACTGTATCAAAATCAAAATCAAAAGTCATTTATTCAAACTAGGCTGAGAGTCAGCTCATTTTGAACGTCAAAATAAAATTACATAAGACAGTCCCCGCAAAACGCCCGCCCTTCACCACTTCCTAGTGCTTTAGCTGGGAAGAAGAAGTAGCGGAACAAACTCTCCAGCAGCACAGCTGTCTGTTATACCGTATGTATCTACTTTAAAAGCTATCGAAGAAACATAGAGAAATCTAGAGAGCTTAATTATAGTGACTCCCACTCGGAAACCTTTTCAAAGGAATTAATTTCAACTAAGTGCTAAACATCTAACGTGATTTAGTCCAAAAACATCAAATTATTGCCAAAGAGATTATAAAAATATTGAGAGAAAACTTTGATGAGTTTGCAAACTGTGAAAAACTAATTTCATGTCTAGACATCGTCAATACCGGTCAAAGACATTTTAATATTAATTTCCAAAAAATTATTAGAAGTAGGTAATGGCTATTCGGACATCATTTAAATACTGACGATATTTTATTGAAATTTGCTGAGAAGACAAGAATGGTTGAAGATAATATTTTTACAAAGACGACGCCAATATCGGACGCTACTTGACATTTGCGACGACTTAGAAGTCGCAGCCAAGTTCTTTCAGCCCAGATGAACTGTCTTCTTGAATTTAGCCATGTCATAAACCTGGCACGGTAAATTCTAAATCGATTCGACTCAACATTCAACGAAGTACATAAAAATTTGGCAAGCCTTTTCGCAACAATGTCGAGTTGGCTTCCAAACTAACCGGATACAGCTGAATAACAGTATTTTACATGGATCGACTACCTATCTGACCTCCACAAACCAATTATTGGGTCACACGATGCCCCTTGGTAAGACTGGTTGCCAGACTTTCAGGCTTATAATGAGGGTTTTTTTTTTGGGTGGGAAATCATCAAATAACTTCTCCCGCTCTGGGTGGAGCAGGAGGGCGTCTCAGACTTTTACTGACTAAAACCCACCTGTGTTCCCTCAGTTGCCTGTGTGCCAGGGGCCGCGGTATCTCTTTCGAACAACCCGCACCCCTGGCAGGCATCGGCCCTTGCGGACCCCACCAGTTTTCTAATGAGGGTTACGACTGTAAAAGATCCACGAATCACAGCCGAATAACGTGCTTTTCGAAACATGGAGGGATATTGGTATGTGAAGATCCGGTCCGATCGTGGCAAGCGTAGCTAAATCGGATCGATCGAGCCCAGCAGCATAAGTTAGCCTGTCTTACCTTACTTAAGAGTTATCTTATGACCCAGTAGCTGGGTTATGGAGGTCAGATAGGCAGGCTCCATGTAAAATACTGGCATACTTACAGTTGAACTGAAAGCTACCCCAACAAGCAGATTGATTGATGTATTTTTTGAGTTAAGACAATAATGACATCGGTGAAAAAAAAACATCGAGAGAAAACCTGCACTTATAACAAACAACTTATAAAACAAAGTCCCGCCGCATCTGTCTGTCTGTTCGCGATGAACTCAAAAACTGCTGAACGGATTTCCATGCGGTTTTTACCAATAGATAGAATGATTCATGAGGAAAGTTTAAGTATTAAGGTTCTGTGTAAATTGGTTAACGCGGGCAAAGGCGTTGCCAAAAAGCTAGTGGTTAATATAAGCCTAAAATCGCAAGCCCGTCTTAAGCAAGCGTGGTGATCAATGCTCATGCCTTCTTGCAGGCTTAGCATGAGCACTGATTTGTCGACGGAAGAATAGACATGACTATTAACTAAATGATGTACAATAGGAGAAGATAGCTATGTTCTTCTATTAATTACCTATCAGTTATGCGTTCTAAACGAATCATGGTTTTGTAGATAATCGTATATACTTTGTGGCCGTCGAGTAGAAAGTTGAAGTAGAAAGTTGTCAGCATGATTTTGATAGTTTGGGAAGAAATATTCTTCTGAAATAGTCTACATATAAAAGGACCTAGATAAAGATCGTTAGAAACGAAAGACAAAATGACAGATCGTAGTAGGATATCTACGGTGCGATGTCAAAAATAGAGAAACGAAATGTGGCTTTGTATAGAAAAAGCACTGTCTATTCTTCGTAGAAATAGAAAGGGTCATGCTAAGCCTGCTAGCCAGTATTTATTTATTTTTCCCAGTCTTGCGCCCTATTTGCAAGCTATACAGCGAGGTTCCACGCAAAACGTAATCATCTTAAGTTCTCATCGTCCCTCCAATAAAATGCCTAGTTAAGTTTAAAATAGTCCGCCATTATTATTCCAAGTCTTGCCGCAGTCTATAATAAAGCGAATAGGTCAGAATGTGGGTGGGAACTGTTCAAGAAGTCTGCGTGGGCGATTTAGTTCTTTTCACTGCTTTAAATTTTAAAGGTGATTGTCGTTTCTAAATTTTAGGACGCAATCATCACTTTCTGTAACTTTTTCTTGTTTTTAACTGGTTTCAAAGTATTCAGTTACAGTATATTTGATGGGAAGCAAAAATAATGCGTTATCTATTCTCTTTTTGTATTGGCAATAATAAGAACATTACCGACACCTTGCCACAATAAACAATGCAATATAAAATTTTCACAAGAATTTAAATTCACCCGCATCTATTTTCGTACTATTTATATACTTACTTACTACCATAAAAACGAATGAAACTATTTTAATGCTACTACCTATTTTAATTTAATATTTATTTTTTTCTTAACAAAAAGCGTCTTCATCCTCTCTCCTATAAAAAAAATAACTTTGCTGTGCCCGACAGGGTCCATAATTGATTCGATGTTTTAACATACCAACTGTTATATGTACACATTATGGAATGCAATAAAGTATTGAGTATGAGTATGAGCACGTTGATTTCGGCCACAGTGACCGTTTTTGTTTCTGGCTATGGGTTGCTAACGTGTGCAACCCAACAGCAGCAGCAGCAGCAGGGTGCAGGGTGGGTGTGTGCCCTGTGCTATGTGGCTAATGTTTATCTTGGCTGGGAAGTTACATGCACACTGCGGGCACGTTAGAATTTATACTTTTTATTTATTTTATCAATAATATCTACAAACGTGAAAATAACTTTAATTTTATCAATAATATCTACAAACGTGAAAATAACTTTAATTTTATCAATAATATCTACAAACGTGAAAATAACTTTAATTTTATCAATAATATCTACAAACGTGAAAATAACTTTAATTTTATCAATAATATCTACAAACGTGAAAATAACTTTAATTTTATCAATAATATCTACAAACGTGAAAATAACTTTAATTTTATCAATAATATCTACAAACGTGAAAATAACTTTAATTTTATCAATAATATCTACAAACGTGAAAATAACTTTAATTTTATCAATAATATCTACAAACGTGAAAATAACTTTAATTTCCGAAGTCGGTGCCTTTGGTTTTGTATTTTCGTTTTTTGCGACCGACTTTCAAAATTAAAGTATTTCTTCGCTTTGTAGTGTCTATTTTGGAAGTTTTATTTTTATTTTTAAATTAACTTTTATTTTTCACGTTTTAGTTGTAATACCGATCCCACACAAGAAAAATAAGTATTTTTAAAGCTAACTCAAAAACCACAAAAAAAAACTCAAACACCACTTAACCTTGACCAAATTTATATGGGACCAGTTGATGACTATATCCTTTCAAACAATAGAAACATTTCTCAAATCGTTTTATAAATGACGGAATACTGAGGTACCAAACATTAAAACTCCTTTTTGTGAAGTCGGTTCAAAAAGTAAGCATAAACAGTACCTAGAATAGATTATTGAATAAAAAAATAGTTGGCTTCGGCTAGCTCCATGAAATTCAGTCGCATTTATTCATGCGAAATAATTTAAATTACTTCCCAAACGAAGTTGTTTTTATTAAAACAACACAATTCAAAAATCAAATTAACAAAATTGCCTTAATTAAATGGCTTAAAATGTCAAAGACTTTTCCTCTCTCTTTGTTCTTCATTGTGAAAAGAAAGAAATAAAAGACCATTGTGATGTTTTTATTTATTTGGTTATTTGATGCCTTTTGTGATAGGTTACTTAACTACCTTTCAAGATGTTACGTACAAGGTCCTCACTGTAAATCTGAAGTAGCAAAAGCTAGAAGAAATATCTAAGTAATATATTTTTGTTGTACATACTGTATTGGTGGCCACGAATAAGTTTGACTCTAGACAGCAACTTTACTTTGTGTCAATTATATAATCACCGTTGCTCTCAAAACGGTGAAGGAAAACATCGTGAGGAAACCAGCATGTCCTAGAACCAGAAACTCGTAGTAGATTACGGCCCACTTTCTTTCATCGAGAAGAGACTTGTTTTCCAGCAGTGGGAACGTTATAGGTACGAACGTGATTATGCTACATATTGTGCATTATAATGTTCAACTAGGTACCACATGTTTGCAAGAAAAGAGCAATGTATTGAAACGCAAATCTGGCATGGTATAGCAACTATTCTTCTTTTGAAATGCTACTGGCATGTAAAAAATACTTTTCAGGAATCTAAACGAATTTTTATCTTTCATTGATCGACTTAGTGCATAAATATTCCGCTAAAGATATGCTTCCTGCGTGGTGCTCGGGCTTATGTCCAGAGGGCCTACTCTCTTAGTCGTTCAACGAAGTTACGGGCCCGGAATGAACTCTACTCCCAATTAATAAACCGTTTTAGACGGACAAAAACACATCGGGAGTAAGAAAAACTGTGAAATCGTGTTGTCATTCATTCTTTATTCGGGCCCCGACCTAATCTTAGGTTCGAAGATGATACAAAGTTGGAAACGCCCGTAGATTCGGACGAAACCACGGATTTCGCGCTTAGAGATTTAGTCCCCAGTTGTGGACATATTTTGGCTGAAATGATGATGATAATCCATCATATACAGCACTACCTAAAACAAAAACCAAAAGAGATAATATTAGCAAACCATAATTTGTTAAAAAATAAGCAAAAAAAAAGAACTCCATATTGTTATGATTCAGGCCAATAAGCAGGCCAGTAATATGAGCACACGTTCATTACGCTGCCATGCCGTAACGTCAATAAAAACGTAGCGCCACGTAAATCCATAATGTACGGAGATCAGCCCGTCACAAACAATAATCCTATGAGCATGATATGAGAGGGAATATGGGTACAAAGAACTGGAAACTTGTGCTTCCTTCGACGTTATTCGTTCCTATTCATTTTACGCGTACCAACTAAATCGTTCAAACGTATTTTGCTTTAATTTGCTCTTGAATTTTGGGAACGCCTCCGGTTGAGTCAAATACAGGGTAGTTTTTGATGGTGCTTGGTCGGTTTGTTTATTGTTACAGCGCTTTCATTAATTTGAGCCTGAAATTGATAAAACTTTTTCCAAAAGTAAAAAAACCGACTACCGGAAAAACATTACAAAGTGAAAAATAACTTTAATTTCGGAAGTCGCTGACTTTGGATATGTATTTTAATTTATTGTCACCGCCATCCGAAATTAAAGTTATTTTTCACTTTGTAGTGTTTTTCCGGAAGTCGGTTTTTTTTTGGAAAACGTTCCTATTTTTCATTTTTTAGTTATACATACCAATTCAAAATTTTATCATCCTTGGGGTCAAAACAATTATGCGATAGCAACAATCGCAGTTGATTTACTGTAATTTTTTGAAGAGTTGCATTGTCTGTCTCCGAAACGCATAATCAGATCTATATGAAATTTAAATTCGACCATTTCGAAATAAACCTCATTCGAAGAAAAATTTTTTTTTTAAATGCGTCTATATATGACGGAGTTATGCCCAAACATACATTTAAAAAAAAACATGTCGAATTGATAACCTCTTTCTTTTTGGAGTCGGTTAAACAGCTTCTTCACTAAACAATGTTATGATCTGTGGCTAGGCTGATTATGTATGTTGGTTTACTATACACAGAGTAAACCAACATACATAACACATAATCAGCCCATTATGTTCCCACTGCTGGGACACAGGCCTCCTCTCGGTGAGAGGGAGTGGGCCGTAAATCACCATGCGGGCCCAGTGCGGGTTGGCAGATGTCACATGTCTTCGTATTTTTGGTTTCATGCATGGCCGGTTTCCTCTCGATGTTTTCCTTCACCGTTTTGAAACCAGTGGAGATGAAATAATTCACAAAAAGTAAAGCGTCTGTCTGGGTTGGAACCCATGGGCGTAGCTAGGGATTTTGTCTAGGGGGGCAGCCGTCCAACTGGATTAATTACAGTCATTTAATGAGAGGTCCTAAATGACGCCTAGTAATAAATAAGCCCACAAAAATATTTCATGTAAATTAGGCTGCCAATATTTAACTAGGTAACGCTTGCACTGTTAAAAAGTTATCAGATCGAATGTAGATCAAAGCCCCCAATTCTACAAACCTTACATCTTGATCAAAATGTACGGATTGGCTGTTCCGTGGCCGTTTCACGAAAGACGTTTACTGCTGGTCATAGGCCTCCCCTAAGCTCCACCACTTCCACCGGTTCTGTGGTTCCAATGGTATCTAGCGAATTCCTGCGGTCTTCACAAAGTCATCGATTCACCTTTTGGGAGACATTCCAACTCTACGCCTTCCGGTACGCAGTCGCCACTCCACAACCCTTCAGCCCCATCAGCCATCTGTTCCACGAGCTATGTGCCCTGCCCCCTGCCGCTTAAGTTTGGCAATTTTTCGGGCTACGTCGGTTACATTGGTTCTCCTGCGGATCTCTTCATTTCTGATTCTATCACGTGGGGAAACTCCAAGTATAACCCTCTCCATAGCCCATTGGGTGACATTGGGCCTTCTTAAAAAGCCCATTATGAGCGACCACGTTTTAGTGCCTTAGGTCATCACTGGCAAAATGAACTGGACTAATCTTTAGGCTCTGCGGTATTTGCGTAGGTTCCATTAAATGGAACCTACGACCTACAGATTGTAAGTCGTAGCCATTACCACTGGGCCATGGCCATGGGAATGCTCAAAAGAGTGGCAGTTTACGTTCGGGCCCAAATCTAGTCACTCGTTGAAATTATTTGCACTAATACAGCAAAAACTTTCGTTGTATATCTTATGTGACTGTATGCCACAACCCACCCTGCCCAAGTACGCAGGCATTATTACGTTCACTCTTATTTACAACCGCCGAAACAAATCATTGAACGATATGAGGCGGCACATTCTATATTAATTTATCTATAGTTTTTATGTTTTGAAAGGATATCTGGAAGTAAACTATCACAAAACTTCATCACGTTATGATTGGTCATAATAATATTATTTGCAGTAGTTGTAGAACTCCTTAAAATGCTGATCTAAGGTACTAAGCTCGAATTTCAAACATATAAGTCGTTTTTAAACGAACTTCTTTATCGCACCTTCCGGTAGGAGTAAACTTATAGAAGTCGTCACGTAAAAATCGAATTAGACTTATGCATGCGACTTTATATTTTAGTATAATAGAACGAGACAGATAGTTTTCATGGTTTTCGAGGGAACTGGTACTGAATCCAATATTGACACCAAAATGAAAATGCAAGAAAGGCGGCTGCAAAAAAAATCATATTTTTCGTCATGGCTATCGTTTTTGTAGTTTTCGAGGGTGCTGAAGCCGATAGTGAGGTTAAAAGAAAGTTTGAGTATTTTTGAAGAAAAAGCGTAAGGAGGTCCTGACGGGGTTTCCCTGACCCCAGACGTTTTTATTCAATAACATTTTAAGAAATACATGCAATGATTCAGTAGGTGATTTTGAAGAAACATTTTAAAGGGTTGTGTTTATTCTGTAACGTGTTTTAAAGATATCAACAGAAAACCATCTTATGACAGAGATTAATAGGGTTGTTTGTCAACATACCACAGACAAAGATGGTAATTCTAACTGAAATGGTCATCAAAAACTTTTAATTTACCCAACAATAAAAAAGCCGTTTATGAAAACTCCCAAAAAACATTTCTTTACTGCCTTTAATGGGCTTTACCTATACACGAAATTCCCCTTTAAACAAACTTAATGGAACGAAAACCTATTAACTGAAATTTATTTAAAACGAAGCCTTAATGACGTCAGAGACATGCGTGATAATGATAATTTATTTATCAATGTGCCCCATTATAAAGCACTGTGAGAAACGTTAACTTTTACAGCGCCTATTAAGAGAGATAACTGTCAAAATGTCAACGTAATGAAGCTGGTATGGTGTTGTTACAAAAAGCGTGCAGTACCTAAGCGGATTGTAAGGGAAATGGAGATAAAAGTTCTGGAAAATTTTATTTTATTGCCAAAGTAAGAAGATTGTGCGGATTAGGAGATTTGGCGATGGCAATGTGTGTATGTACGTGCAGCGAGGGTTTGACCACATAATTTCTTGATTTGGCGTGACCAGAAGACACACACTATACATAGATACAAACATAGTATAAATACATAAACTCACGCCTTCTTTTAATGGGTAGGCAGAAACTACAAAATACCACCGTGTTGCTACGATTCTTACTTTCTTCTTTTGCCTCATTTACGTTCATACACGCACGCCTTTTGTGAGCACTACGCACCTGACCTTTCTGAATGGTGATGTTCACCAATAAGGACACCATAATTATGTCCTCCTACGGCGTCTCTTCCCGGCGTTTCATCTCACATCTGCCTTGTAAATACCCTTTGTTAGCCGCCCTTCAGTGATTTTCTCAACATGTTGTGACTGTACCTGAAATTGACCCCAGGCCGATACAATTTTCGTTTTTCCTAATTATGTTAATATCAGTCCTTAGATCGGTTCCCCCTAAGGGGGAAGGGCCGTACTCCTCCCCGTACGGCCCTGTAGAGCTCGTCACCGGACTGGTCACTCTCCCACCATTTAATTTTAATGAATTCCAAATAGCCTTAAATTATACTTAAGAATTCATATGCATGGAAACACATTGGATGTGGTTTCAGAAAGCTAATAAATATCAGAGATACTCAAAGTACTTGTATTATTATATAAATGTACGAGTAACCCATACGCTAGCGTATTAGGTATCTGGTCAATCGTTACTCGCACGATACCTCACGTCAACACTCAGAGTACTCAGGGCAACACTTCCATAAAGTGACGCAAGCTGCTTTGCAGCTACTTCACGTCGTCATGCTCTTTCGAGACAAGTTCCCTAGCAGTTCTCTCGAACTGAAAACGGGACGAGGCGGCTTTCCCTGCGGCAACCGTGCGACCGTCCTTGTCTAGCAACGGAGCGGCTAGTTCTTGCGGCAAATCGTCGTCATCATGCTCTTTTGGAGACATGGTCCCTATCAGTCCTTGGACTGAATAATTATGAGATAGATGTGGTCACCCAAACCCCTGGAAGTTCACCCGTTGCACAACAAGCATATCTGTAAGACACGTGTTCATGTCAATCTGACCGAATTATCAATCTGAGATCAAGAATATAATAGTCACGGATGACTAGTAATAGAGTTGAAAATCTAGATTCTAGATTTAGTACCAAGTAGGTAAAGTTACAGAATCAAACCCTAAAAATCATTATTTAAATAGAATTGTGGATCAACTCTCATGACAGCCTATAGACAGCCCCCAAAGAGCCCACCCGTCACCACTTCCTAGTGTTTGAGCTGGGGAGAAGAAGTGGCGTAACAAACTCCCCAGCAACACAACTGTCTAATTAGTTATAAGAACTTTAGTAGCACTCCAACCTAAGATAACTACATATTATTATAATAGGCTCACCCAGTCATACCAACAACTACACATACACACACATAATAATTCTCCTCCCTTCACAGGTGAAGGCTATCTGCAATAAAGTCTTAATTATGTGGATGGGTGAAGGGATCGTTGCGCTTGCGCATATATTCATTATTCATAGCTACGTTACTTTATCTGTTTACTGTTCACCCACTTTAGTGAGACGGGGAACCGTTTTACAACGTTTGTCTCTTTGTACGTGCACCGTTAGACCTAACGCATAGAACCTCTGCGGACACTATACGATTCTAACAGAGCACGCTCCCTAAGCAGCAATAAAATGTCTTACTCAATCCTAAGACAGCGTACTGAGAAGTCCACCGTTATTGAGGAAGACAAGTTTTGAGTAGTTTTAATCACGTACTCATATGAATGTCACCCTTGTGACTGCCTATCCCCTTTCTAAGATATCACAAGACTCGCACAAGCGCTCCGTAGACTCAGTCTCTAGCAGAACTCATTGCGATCGTTCTTGGTGCCTGCCGAAGTGGAATATCGTCACTTCAGATCTCCTTAATCTTCCCCATTTAGAGGATGCAGTGCATCCAGATTTCGTGTTTCGTTAAATAGTGACGATTCAGAAATAGGCCTACAAAACGGCCGGGTGGTGGTTTTAACGAGACACGGTCCCTAGCGTTCTTAGAACGGCTACCAATTCATTTTAGTGAACGTGTGTGATGCCTACCCCCGCTCCCAGAGACCTGCACGCCACAAGCTTCACGCACGCGTTCTGTGGCGAGACCTTTTTGGAAACAGAAATCATCACTAACCTTTGGTTGGTTTATAATGCAATAATAGAAAGGCTTTATAGCCTAGTTTATTTGAAATGAGTTATTTACGGTTCTGCCTTCCCAATGTCGTATGTTAATATGTCAACAGTCGTCAAAAGTCAGAGCTTTTCGCTCAGTGTCAAGTTTAGCGGGGGGCCTTCCCCGTCTCCCTATAACCAACTGCAAGTGACAAATATCTGCCGAGGTACTGGATTAGGAAGTTGACACTCAATACATGAGAAAATGACATTAATTATAAAGTCAGTTAGCACATAAAAGTAGTTACGCCATACTGTAATAAATGATCATATTAATAGCTCCATTGCGATCTGTTATGTATAATTCACCATATACAATCAACCTGCGAGAATATTAAAATGAGAGATCTCCGTTATTACACACTATTATTAAAGATTGAAGTTAGAACTTACCAGGAAATTCCTTGGAGTGAATTAGAGTAGGTACAACTCACTTACGAAATACTGCGTCTATTACCAGTTTCTCCCTGCACCATCCCTCACAGCTCACAACACTATTTTATCTCCCTTAGAATAACTCGGCTAACTTAACCCTGGACTATCAACTCCGTCCGTCGACTTCCGCGCTCCAAAACTAACTCGTTCACAAACTCGCTCTCTGAGATTCACGCGCCTTACATGCCAATTACATCCATTCTCGACTAATATAGTTTAGTCTAAAGCTACAACACTTATCAACTTTTCAATGTATTAAATAACACTCTCACAGTGATATTAACCTCATTGCTCACGACTCAGTTCTCACTTCGCAAACCTAGGCTAAACCGTGCTCCCAAACTGACTCTCCGAGATTTAACCTAAGTCTTCACTTCTCCAAGCCTAGCTAAAGCGACTGCTCCCTACCGTCTCCCAAAACTAACTGCTAGTGACTTTCAAGCAGGGTTGCCAACCGTAACAAAAATTTCCTCGTACATATGCAGCTAAAAATCTCGTATTTTGACATTCAAACCTCGTACATTTATTATGCATCGAAAACGTGGTAAAACCAAAATTAAGGCATATTGAACTACTGGATTTAGGACTTTTTACTCAATGAAATAAACGATTGCAAGTTTCCTACTAAATAAAACATCACTTTGTGTTGTATTTCAAAAAATCTTTATTATTACTCAAGTAAAATCACAAAAAAACTACACAACTACAAACTAAAACAATGTTTATTATTACGAAAATTTTCAAGGTAACTTAGTTTACATCTCTCCGAATATTATGTCAGGAACATCCTCACTGTCATCGTTTTTGCCGTATATTTTATCTGTTGTCAAGCGGCTATACATTTCTTTTGTGGGTTCAAAATTGACGCAGTTTCCAGTACGAGTTGAACGTTTTGCGATCTCTGCAGCAAGAAGTGTGCCGTTTAATGTTTCCACAGTTAGCCGGTTTCTTATCTCTGTCTTTATTAAATTGACTTTACTAAAAACCCGCTCGCAGTCAGCATTCGCATGGGGTAGGGACAGTGTAGATAGAGCAAAATGAGCCAGCTTGGAAAAGTCTTCAGTCTTCAGTAATTGATCCCAAAACTTATCTGGCTCACTAATTTCAATCAACCCTTTAGGATGACGAGCTTGTGCATTTGGCAACTCCTCCATTGATTGTCGATTATTTGTTTCTTTGCGTGATCAGCTGGTGCGATTATACGGGGAACCACTTCCATAAGAGGAGAGAAAGTAGAAATTTGCACCATGTGTGACAGAGACGACTAATGCGAAGAACGAAATGTTTTATTAGTCGGGGATTTCCCGGTTGACGGGATAGCTACCATAGACAAACATCGCGTAAATGCGGCAATGAAATTTTTGGTGTAAGAAGTTCCTACAAGTTCTGATAGATGGGCACTAGTTTTTACTATTATAATACAATGGTAATGCAAAATTTTCGTATGGCCATATTATCAAAATCTCGTACATAATTGTACGAGGTAGTTATTGTCCTCGTACCTCGTACGGAAGACGACAAATCTCGTATTTGTACGAGGAACCTCGTACGGTTGGCAACCCTGCTTTCAAGACTTTCCACATCCTAAAAATCACCACGCGTCGTTCCCACGCCAATTCCCAGAATCGTTTAATCTCTGGGTTTTTTGTTTTATTTCTTAATGGACTCTAAGGGTACGCTTGAGCTCAAGTTATAGTATCCAGATGCGGTCAATCCGTCCGCTGCTTAGAATTTGCAAGAATTATTGCATCCTTGAGTGACGTAATTTATTGCTTTTGATTGTTAATAACTAGCAAAGTGCCCCAATATGTTTCTAAGGAGTTGGACATTGTTTTTAGAATTTTAAAGGAATGGGATTATTTATTAGGGTCGAGCTGTCAGATCATAAATTTGAGATTTAATGTGTTCCTAAGAGGCCCGAAACCGTGTGACGATTTCAAACCAATTACAACAACACTTTTCCATTAGACAGAATGACCGACAGTCACATTCCCCCCTCTGAAAATCAGACGCGTGACGCAGTACAGCGGATGAGCTTTCACAATAGGTGAAGCAATGTCTTTCCTTGAAAGTGTTTTTAAAATATGTACCCTATACATTATATGGTGCTGCTATGCTCATCTTATCAAAGAATAGCACCCATTCTGGTTGGAATATGAATCCAATTAGATTCTAGTAAAATTCATTGTCTGCTCTAATTTAACACCGTTTCGCAGAAGCATCTTACATGAATACATTATAATTGCTCGATGATATTTGAACTTATTCATCTTAAAACTTCACATTATTCAAGTTACACTACTACGCATCAGGTGCGTTCCGAGAATCTGTGCATGCTTATAATGTAGTTTTACATACCAGGGTCTCCCTAAAGAGTATTTTTGCGCTTTTGAGCCACTCTACCTACGGTCCTCAGCCTACTGTAGTGGTTGCTGGACACAGGCCTTCCTTTATGCAGCTAAACGCAGAGTCAGCTTAGACAGCTGCCCGCAGTCATATCCAGGATCCACTGAAATAGTCCGCACATGAACATATTAGATTGAATTCCAACTGGACATCCTCTCCGATTCCTATGGGTTAAAGCAGTTTTGAGGTCCAATAAGAGTTGGACGGTTATTCTGATTAGATAATGTAGGTATCCTAGGTTGTGGAAACAATTATTAGTTTAGTTTGGCAAAAGATTGCCAATTTCTCCCTGCAATTACAAAGCATACAAGAAACTCCTCTTGCATATCCGAAGTGATAATTAAGTATAGTGAAAGAACTCAAACCTATTAATAATATTATTAAGTGAGATATCCAAAATCATACCGCGTAACGGCTAATCCTAATGTAGGTACGAATAGAATTGAAACGTAGCTTTGCTACAGAAGCCAAGCTACACAATATGCTGCTGTGTTGTATTATTCCGTAGCAGCATTCTCAAACACTTTTGTTTGCTCTTTCATATTTGATCTTTCAAATACTCTTTTCATATTAAATTAAATAACATTGCCACATTCGCTGCTATTTAGTGCAGGAACCCTGTGCATGCTTATAATTTAGTTTTACATACCAGAGCCTCTTTGAGAGTATTTGTGCTAGCGAGTCACGCTACCTACGGTGGTTCCTCGTTCTAAACTCAGCCTACTCCAGTTGCTGGTGGACAGAGGCCTCTCCTCATGTACCTCAATGCTGAGTCAGCTTAGTCAGCTGCGCACACTCGTATTCAGAAGTAGCTGAAATAGTCCGCACAAAACATGTTAGACTTTATTCCAATAAAATTAGTTGCCCCCCTCTGATTCTAAGAAGATGGAGCAGTTCTGTAATCCAACTTGAGTTGGAAAGTTATGATAGAAAATCCTAGATTATCTAAACAATCATTGGCTTACTTGCACACCATGCTTTTATCTATCCCCTCAGAACATTTTCTGTAATGTTTGAAGTTATTACTATTGTGCCATAGCCCTAAAAAATAAACCTATATTATTTCGCGAGATTACAGAAATCATAATGCGTAGCTATGGGTAACTGGACGGGGTCTAATAAAAGTGAAACTTAGCTTCGCAACAGGAGCCACGTTACAGCCACTGCTTTTGAAGTCAGCCGATGTCAGCTGATTTCGAAGAAAACTTTAAGCCAAGCGTAACCCTCAGAGAAACCGTTTAGGCTCATCGTAGTCGCAGCCAGATGAGGTTTTAAATATCCTGGAATTTGAAATAAGGCCAAACGAGTATCTATTCAATTATATGACGTGTCGCCAACTATTGATAATATTAGGTTTAACCATATCAAGGGTACTTCTTCTACCTAAGCTCACTTCACACACACACACACAGATGAATAAATTTCAAAGGCACACACAGTTTTCATATTTACACACTGTCAGATACAAAACTCACGTTTGCAGGCAGTAGAACCTTTTATTGCAGTTGCATATGAACACAAGTTACAATCAATACTAGTCAAGCGGGGTTTGAACCCACAAGACGTGACACAGGAATCTAATATCAACAGATAAAACATGCGGAAATTGAATCCACTACCAGTAGTTGAAGAATTCAACCAACATCATCAAGCTATTACATAATTAAACATATGTTAGGTATTGTAGGCGTTATAACCCTTGCCGTCTCTAACAATTTATAAAACCATAAAATTACGTTGTGTTATCGTTTACGTTGTGTTATTTTAGTAGTAACCCTTAATAAGTAGTTCTTTCTCGTTGCACTGACCTAAGTCAGTACATTTAATGACGAGAATCCTGGTCACGGCACCACATGTGACTGTACCTGAAATTGACCCCAGGCCGATACAATTTTCGTTTTTCCTAATTATGTTAATATCAGTCCTTAGATCGGTTCCCCCTAAGGGGGAAGGGCCGTACTCCTCCCCGTACGGCCCTGTAGAGCTCGTCACCGGACTGGTCACTCTCCCACCATTTAATTTTAATGAATTCCAAATAGCCTTAAATTATACTTAAGAATTCATATGCATGGAAACACATTGGATGTGGTTTCAGAAAGCTAATAAATATCAGAGATACTCAAAGTACTTGTATTATTATATAAATGTACGAGTAACCCATACGCTAGCGTATTAGGTATCTGGTCAATCGTTACTCGCACGATACCTCACGTCAACACTCAGAGTACTCAGGGCAACACTTCCATAAAGTGACGCAAGCTGCTTTGCAGCTACTTCACGTCGTCATGCTCTTTCGAGACAAGTTCCCTAGCAGTTCTCTCGAACTGAAAACGGGACGAGGCGGCTTTCCCTGCGGCAACCGTGCGACCGTCCTTGTCTAGCAACGGAGCGGCTAGTTCTTGCGGCAAATCGTCGTCATCATGCTCTTTTGGAGACATGGTCCCTATCAGTCCTTGGACTGAATAATTATGAGATAGATGTGGTCACCCAAACCCCTGGAAGTTCACCCGTTGCACAACAAGCATATCTGTAAGACACGTGTTCATGTCAATCTGACCGAATTATCAATCTGAGATCAAGAATATAATAGTCACGGATGACTAGTAATAGAGTTGAAAATCTAGATTCTAGATTTAGTACCAAGTAGGTAAAGTTACAGAATCAAACCCTAAAAATCATTATTTAAATAGAATTGTGGATCAACTCTCATGACAGCCTATAGACAGCCCCCAAAGAGCCCACCCGTCACCACTTCCTAGTGTTTGAGCTGGGGAGAAGAAGTGGCGTAACAAACTCCCCAGCAACACAACTGTCTAATTAGTTATAAGAACTTTAGTAGCACTCCAACCTAAGATAACTACATATTATTATAATAGGCTCACCCAGTCATACCAACAACTACACATACACACACATAATAATTCTCCTCCCTTCACAGGTGAAGGCTATCTGCAATAAAGTCTTAATTATGTGGATGGGTGAAGGGATCGTTGCGCTTGCGCATATATTCATTATTCATAGCTACGTTACTTTATCTGTTTACTGTTCACCCACTTTAGTGAGACGGGGAACCGTTTTACAACGTTTGTCTCTTTGTACGTGCACCGTTAGACCTAACGCATAGAACCTCTGCGGACACTATACGATTCTAACAGAGCACGCTCCCTAAGCAGCAATAAAATGTCTTACTCAATCCTAAGACAGCGTACTGAGAAGTCCACCGTTATTGAGGAAGACAAGTTTTGAGTAGTTTTAATCACGTACTCATATGAATGTCACCCTTGTGACTGCCTATCCCCTTTCTAAGATATCACAAGACTCGCACAAGCGCTCCGTAGACTCAGTCTCTAGCAGAACTCATTGCGATCGTTCTTGGTGCCTGCCGAAGTGGAATATCGTCACTTCAGATCTCCTTAATCTTCCCCATTTAGAGGATGCAGTGCATCCAGATTTCGTGTTTCGTTAAATAGTGACGATTCAGAAATAGGCCTACAAAACGGCCGGGTGGTGGTTTTAACGAGACACGGTCCCTAGCGTTCTTAGAACGGCTACCAATTCATTTTAGTGAACGTGTGTGATGCCTACCCCCGCTCCCAGAGACCTGCACGCCACAAGCTTCACGCAACGCGTTCTGTGGCGAGACCTTTTTGGAAACAGAAATCATCACTAACCTTTGGTTGGTTTATAATGCAATAATAGAAAGGCTTTATAGCCTAGTTTATTTGAAATGAGTTATTTACGGTTCTGCCTTCCCAATGTCGTATGTTAATATGTCAACAGTCGTCAAAAGTCAGAGCTTTTCGCTCAGTGTCAAGTTTAGCGGGGGGCCTTCCCCGTCTCCCTATAACCAACTGCAAGTGACAAATATCTGCCGAGGTACTGGATTAGGAAGTTGACACTCAATACATGAGAAAATGACATTAATTATAAAGTCAGTTAGCACATAAAAGTAGTTACGCCATACTGTAATAAATGATCATATTAATAGCTCCATTGCGATCTGTTATGTATAATTCACCATATACAATCAACCTGCGAGAATATTAAAATGAGAGATCTCCGTTATTACACACTATTATTAAAGATTGAAGTTAGAACTTACCAGGAAATTCCTTGGAGTGAATTAGAGTAGGTACAACTCACTTACGAAATACTGCGTCTATTACCAGTTTCTCCCTGCACCATCCCTCACAGCTCACAACACTATTTTATCTCCCTTAGAATAACTCGGCTAACTTAACCCTGGACTATCAACTCCGTCCGTCGACTTCCGCGCTCCAAAACTAACTCGTTCACAAACTCGCTCTCTGAGATTCACGCGCCTTACATGCCAATTACATCCATTCTCGACTAATATAGTTTAGTCTAAAGCTACAACACTTATCAACTTTTCAATGTATTAAATAACACTCTCACAGTGATATTAACCTCATTGCTCACGACTCAGTTCTCACTTCGCAAACCTAGGCTAAACCGTGCTCCCAAACTGACTCTCCGAGATTTAACCTAAGTCTTCACTTCTCCAAGCCTAGCTAAAGCGACTGCTCCCTACCGTCTCCCAAAACTAACTGCTAGTGACTTTCAAGACTTTCCACATCCTAAAAATCACCACGCGTCGTTCCCACGCCAATTCCCAGAATCGTTTAATCTCTGGGTTTTTTGTTTTATTTCTTAATGGACTCTAAGGGTACGCTTGAGCTCAAGTTATAGTATCCAGATGCGGTCAATCCGTCCGCTGCTTAGAATTTGCAAGAATTATTGCATCCTTGAGTGACGTAATTTATTGCTTTTGATTGTTAATAACTAGCAATATGTTTCTAAGGAGTTGGACATTGTTTTTAGAATTTTAAAGGAATGGGATTATTTATTAGGGTCGAGCTGTCAGATCATAAATTTGAGATTTAATGTGTTCCTAAGAGGCCCGAAACCGTGTGACGATTTCAAACCAATTACAACAACACTTTTCCATTAGACAGAATGACCGACAGTCACAATGTCCAAATCAGCAAACCATACGCTTTTAAGTTTTGGTCACTACATCTTCTTACACACGGTATTTTATTCTCTAAGCGAGTGAACTGCCAATCAGACGCCATCCATTACGGTGATCTGTGAAATCTAAATTTGGATTACTTGACACTCAGAAACAAAAATATATTTATTGACCTGATCAAGTTGATCAGTACATATGTAGTGAAACACCATTTTAGTTTTAGTTTACGGTTTTGTCTAAAGGCCTTCAAGACTTGTCTTTTTTGCTGTAGGCGATACATTCCAACTGATCAAGTTAACTAGACAGCTGTTATTTATGACGTCTTCTGCAATCAACCAAATTTTTGCACGTACTTGAATGGTATAGACTGCCTCTTTAGTTTATTGGTCACAAGCATAATGGTGCTGTCAAGCATGACGTCCTGGGTTGGATTCCCAGGTCGGGTTATTAGCTTTTACATCAGGAATTGCTCAGTAGCAGCCCGGAGCTTGGATTTTAGCCCGGTTGATAGCAATAGGCTCGCTCCCTGTTTCATGCGTCTTAAACATAACTGGTGAAATATGGGTGTACTATACGTACAACTCTGTCTAACCCTTCGGGTATTAGGCGTGATGTTATGACTGGTACTAAGACAGACACAGGACCTAAGGTTAATACCGCATTCAACCCAGATGCTTCATTATTATTGTTGTTAGGCGGCTAGTATCTCAATATGGTAAATTCGAAGGGTTTGCCCCCAAAACATCATAAATGCCACCAATGACCCCATACATCACCAGCTGATCTGACTTACCGGTCTGCGTACATAACGGCTCTAATAAAAAGTGGGGTGGGTAGAGTTATGACAGTAATTTGTCTTGATGGGGGCCTTGGGTACGTCAAGTATGGGAGTCTTATGGTTCGGCATTATGTTGTTTCATGGGAGGGTACAGTAAGGGTTAACAGGTTATATGGTAATTATTTTTGAGCAAAGCGCCGACTAACGAAATGCAAAGCATGTATTAATTGATACTTATGTGTTTCTAACTTTCCTTTAAACTATACATTTGAAGGGCTCACGGAAAGAAGCAGCTAATAAAATTCTCATTGTTTTGAGGAATCAAAGAATTAAACCTCATCTCTCAATTTAAATAATTACACATTACCTGAATAGAATATTGCTTTACAACATTGATTTAGCAAATAAATAATAGTTAGTAGTAAATAGTATTAGTATAGTTAGTGGTAGTTGTAGATCTTTATAGCTTCGATTATTCTAATGTTGTAATGTTGTTTTACATAAATTTTACGCAAAATCAGCCCGATTTTTCATTAAAAAAATAACGTAGCTCGGTTGGCCATAGAAAAACGACGTAATTCATCCAAAAAACCCTTTTCCTATGCCCTTCATATGTTTTACAAATCTATACATATAATAAAATTCCTGGGAAAAGAGTTCCTGGAAGGACTTGGAGGAGGACTTTGCCCAGCAGTGGGATATTATAGATTAAACAAAAAAATTGTAACATAACATATTTTAACAAAGTAATTGCTACGAGGTCTGACAATGATTCTCATGCGGAAAATACAGTTTTTAGAAATATTGTCTTTATTTCTCTGAATCTTTGTTCCAACATCACACTTATTCTACCGAATAGATTCTGTTCGTATAGATATTCCCCATAAGTCTAGTCAGTTTGTAGCCAATGAATAGTCGCGCTATTTGCTATGTGAGATGAGCAAACTACAAACCTAGTATCTATACAGCAAAGTTAGATAAAAATGTGGCTTTGTAGGCAGTCAATTGTAGTGTGACGAAGACTTCCACGCGCACAAAGTTCCGGCAGAAGATAGTTGATAGTAAAATTAGAAAGCAAGCTAATAAAAAAATTAAGGTTTAAACAAAAATAAAACAGCCAAGTGCGTATCGGATCGTTCTGGTGATATTTTAAAAAAAAAACTTGAGAGGTGTCAAGGGACACCCGGATGGAACGAAGTTCCAGTACTTGCCGCCAGTACTTGCCGCCAGTACTTGCCGCCAGTACTTGCCGCCAGTACTTGCCGCCAGTACTTGCCGCCAGTACTTGCCGCCAGTACTTGCCGCCAGTACTTGCCGCCAGTACTTGCCGCCAGTACTTGCCGCCAGTACTTGCCGCCAGTAAGAGAGAGAGAGAGAGAAACATGCGCACGCCGCACAGCTTACAATAGCTTACTATAGCAAAAAGTGTCGTGACAACTTTTCGTAAGAATTTTTTCCGTCTAGCCCCCTTTCACAACGCGCGATAAGGAACTTCGTTCCAATATAATAATAGACTGCACACTTGATGAGTGTTTTACAACAATAAGCTTTGCTTGGAGTAGGTATAGAAGGCAGATTTTTCTATGAGTTTTTACTCTATATTTCCTCTAAGTGTCGGTCAGCATGTTAAGATTTTTATGTAAATGAGTAAAGAGAATTAAAATGTAAAGGCAAGGTACTGTTAAAATACTTAGCTTGACAAAATGTTCCTAACACGATTCAGTTTGGTCAAAACGAAGCATAGTTCTCAATGCTCTCTTTTGCTTATCGAAGGCAGCATTCACGTTATATCGGTAACTTTTCCCCAAAACATAAACTACCTACATCGTTAAAATTTCCCATAATGTTTCCAATTAAAAAGAAATCATAGGTAGGTATAGGTTTTGAGAGACTTTGACATTCTTCGCCATTTCTTCTCAGGTGGCATAGATTGGAAATCTCCAATCTGCCTAGCCTTTTCCCAACTATGTTGGGGTCAGCTCCCAGTCTAACCGGATGCATCTGAATGAATACCAGTATTTTACATGGAGCTACTGCCTATCTGACCTTCACCACCCAGTCACTGGGTAACACGGTCACCCAACCACGTGATACCCCTAGGTAAGACTGGTTGTCACACAGACCTCTCTGTAAGAGGGAGAGGGCCTTAATCCACCACGGATACATATCAAACAATACAAAGAAACTAAATACAAATATACAAACAAATAAATCAAATGGAAGTGTCTGTTTGTTATGCCAAAATAACAGCTTTTTACTAAATGTTTATGATAGTACGCACGGTACACATAACTTTTTTTGTTTAATCTGTCTATTTGTTCCCGCTAATTTCTTTCCTTTCTACTCTTCGACTTTCACTAGCAGTTAGCTGATGTTATAAGGAATAGGTAACATACGCTTCATTGGGTCCCGGCGGCACGTTTCTGTGAGTTAATTCCTGCTATCCATGGGGTACCACGTCTAGCAGTTAGTATAAAAAATATTAACCACAATACCAAAACAAACCAGTTTTCAAACATATCCTGTTTAATTAATGCGATGTGCTCAAATAACAGTGATCTAATTGCTACCTGTAATCAACTGATACATGATAGTCTGAAATCCAGCCCATTCGAGCACAGAATCCCGTATCTGTTAATTACGATAATTACATCCTTTGAACAGATTCCACGAATTTTCATGGATTCAGGTTTCGTTGCTCATGCAATTGAAAAACTGGTTCGTTAACCCTTATGAATTTGCTCCGTAATGTTTTTATAATTATGGCTTTGATTTTTACTCGACTGCGCGATTCAAAGGAGGGTAATTTGTCTATTAGCTTATTTAAGTATGTATGGGTATTTTTTGTGGCACTCTAGTAACCAAACGCGTGGGCGCAAACGCTTTTTGATAATTCTTACGTGAATCAATTTGTCTTAATCCTGCGAGTGTCTTTATAGACATAACAGTAATAAAAATTCAATATGGGACAACCAGACGCCATATTGTGAAAGATAAAAAAAATAAAATCGACGAACTATGTCGATTCTACATTTACCATAAAGGTCTTTGAAAATCATTAGGCTTCTCTTATCATTTTGTGTTTGAATGTTGCTAACCAACTTTAACATCCTAATCTTAAAGTTGGTTAGCAACCATTCTCAGTTAAATCGGTTTTATTAACATAAAAGTAATTATATTAATAAAAAATTGTAAAAAATCGCATGCTATTTTAGGCATCTTCTTAAATTTAACAATAAAAACCTCTTGCCTCCAACTGCATGAGATAGCTTATTTATTTATAATAAGCACTATCACATACACTTCAAATAAACTAACATCTAAAATCGGAATTTCAGTAACCGTGCAAATAACAGGTATATACGCATGACACTGACATAATGAAAAATTAGAGACAAAAAGAAAAAATAAAAAGTGTGCCCAGTAGACTTAAATCCAGAACACTACAAAAACAAAACAATTTGAGCTATATAGGCGTACATTGTTCGCACTTTTTATATAGGGAACGTCTGTATTAAACGAAATCCATAGAGAAAACTTCGATAGGGTAAACCGTCAAGTTGGACCTTCCATTATACAGGATGGAATTTTTGAAGCGTACCTGGAGGGAAAGTACTCGAAATACTAAATACAGCAAATTATACTCAAGAAAACATTCCTTTATTTTTAAAAAGAAACCAAACTGCATTTAAAGATTTTTTTAAATACGCTTGCCACACCCGAGAATCGAACCGACTAAAATCCGAAAAAATAGCATCCTGTACTTTTATGGCACCAATGGATAGGGTCAATCATAAGGATCAAATCTCTCTAGCAAACATGGTAAGTTAAATTAAACAAAAACCAAGAAATATAAACTTATTTATAACGTATAAATATATACGTATCCAACTTGCATTGTACCTACCATATCCGATGAATAAATATTTTTGTCTGTCTTTGCTGTTGAAGTTATCGGTTTCTTCGACCCATCTTTTTTGTAGCCTCATCTTTTTCAAAATTGTAGGTAGTTTAGCGTAAATCCGCTACAGTTAAAAACTTTCTTGATTTCCATTCTAACCTGTTTAAGTAAACTGTCCTCATATTTTCGATCACATTTTAAACTTCGATTTAAAAAAAAACATTGCGTGTTGTTTTTTTTCTGACATCCCGCACTACAGATCTAGAAGCCATCGATGGTGGCACGATTTTCTTGTTTGAACCAATACACCTAAATTTTAGTTAGCATTATGGTTATTTGAAGATAAAAATACAGCGACAGTAAAAAGCTGTTTCCGTTTTGCGAATAAGTGTTTTTTTCAACAAATATTGGACGTCAAGTTACAAGCCGAATTTCGGTTTTCCCCACGGGCTTAATATCAACGTGGTTCGCTCTGACCTACCTCGACGCGGTCTTGCCTGAAGTATTGACGCACCTGAAGACCTGACGTAGGCTCTGCAGTTACGCAACTCCAGTCACTCTTTCACTCACCCGTCTAGCGCGCTGCACCGACTCTTTTTTGGACTTCCTAATCGTATCTTCAAATTAATTATATTGTAGTACATTACTATTAGTTTGTAATTTTTTTAAGTTTAACATAATATCCATATTTTAGTTAATATTACGCACGGTTGGACTTAGTGTTCTATTGTAAAGCAAACGTACTTTTGCGTGCATAGGCCTAGATTTAATCAATTGCAATTGCTTGATAGGTCGTGTACCAAATAGTTTCACTCGTCATCTAATTCTTATATACAGTTTTTTTTAGCCCATTTTTCACTTTTGTATAATTCATATCTTTGGTGTTATTTTTATCCATGATAGCAAAATTGAACGTATTATGTAGCAAAGATGTGGTTAGTTAGTGCGTCATCCAATGGGTAGTCAGCGTCGTAGCCATTTTGTTTTTTTTTTTTTACTAACTAAGATTTTGACTATGATATGAACTATTCCTAAAAGTACAATCAGTCTAAGGTGCGTAGTAATCACAACCAGCGTGAGTGTATAACTAGATGTATGAACGTAAGCGAAGCAAAAGGAGTAGGGGAAGAGTGTCCTCGTTGTCTCAAGTACTAGTTGTCACAAGTCCAATATTTAATAAAGTAAAAGTATCTAAGGAACGCGAATATTGACAAACTGGAACGCACCCCAGTGCTACCAACATTAGAAAGTGTCATGGCCACTAGTCTCCTGAATCGCCGTGTGTTGTGAAATTTATAAAAATACGTTTGGTGAGTAAATTTTACTCTATACTTTGAACTTAGTTATTGACTATGTTTAGTTATGTATTAATGTTTTTCTCATATATTTTTACTAAGAAAATAGTCAATTTTAATGTAACTTCGAAAAGTGTTTTCATTTGTAAAAATTTAGAGGTTATTATTTGTGTGTTTATATTTTTTATCTCTGGTACATGTTGTCTCAATGTTTTTGGGGCTAGTTGTCACTGTGACAACAAACCCCGGTAAACATTTAATTATTCTAACAAATATTATATTTTTTGTTTCTTATAGAAAGTATGCCTAGAAATCGCAGAAGACTCACTGATCGTGGCCGGACGAGCGCAGAAGTCATGATGGAGGCGGTGAGTGCTGTGGGTCCCAGCAATTCTATAAGAAGTGTTGCCAAAGATTTTAATATTAACTATAGGACACTCGCAAGATATTATAAAAAATATAAAGATAATGAGAACTCTCATCCGTTATCTGTAGGGTATGTAAAAGTAAGACAAGTTTTCAAAGATTATGAAGAAGAAAACTTGTCAAAATATTTACAAAGAGCTGCAGATATATATTTTGGACTGACTCCTCTTGAAGTTCGTAAATTAGCCTATCAATATGCTGTCGCTTTAGACCGTAAATTTCCTGAAACTTGGGAAAATAATGCCATGGCTGGCGAAGAATGGTTGAAAGGCTTCATGCGGCGACATCAAGAGCTAAGCGTTAGAAAACCTGAGGTGACTAGCCTTGCCCGAGCAACTAGCTTCAATTCTCATAATGTTAATTTATTCTTCGATAACCTAGGAAAAGTTTTAGAAAAGTACAAGTTTGAAGGGCAAGATATATGGAATGTGGATGAGACAGGAATCACTACTGTCCAAAAGCCCCAAAAAATTGTTGCTCGAAGAGGCATTAAACAGATAGGCGCCCTGACTTCAGCCGAGCGAGGTACTTTGGTAACATTAGCTGTTGCAGTGTCAGCTGCAGGGAATAGCATACCGCCTTTTTTCGTGTTTCCCCGAAAAAATTTCAAAGACCATTTTGTTAACAGTGGACCAACAGGATCAACTGGTAGCGCCAATCCATCCGGCTGGATGAACGAAGACTGTTTTTATGTATTTATTCAACAATTTGTGCGATACACTCGCTGCACTTCTGACCGCCCACTGCTCTTATTGTTGGATAACCACGATTCTCACCTATCTATTAAAACATTGGATTATTGCAAGGAACACGGAGTTGTGGTGTTGTCATTCCCGCCTCATTGTTCTCATAAACTGCAACCGTTAGACCGTAGTGTTTATGGACCCTTGAAGAGGTATGTCAATGTTGCTTGTGATGACTGGATCAAGAATCATCCTGGGAAAACAATGACGATTTATGATATTCCTGCTATCGTCAAAATTAGTTTACCACCAGCCATAACTCCCCAGAACATAATGTCTGGCTTTTCTGTGAGTGGCATATGGCCCTATAATCGTAATATCTTCACTGACATAGACTTTGCACCATCTTATGTAACCGATAGGCCTGAAGTTGACCAGGAAATCGATCAGGCTATACAGAGCGAAGACGGTGTTAGTCCAAACGCGGAACATACCCCAGCTTCTTGTAGGACACCCTCCTCAACTCCTGGAACCAGTGCAACTACTCCTCAAACTTTAAATTTACCAACGCCTGAAATTTTACGACCATTTCCGAAAGCTCCAGCTAAGAAAACGACTTCCAATCGAAGAAAAAGGACTACCGCAATTTTGACAGAAACCCCGGTTAAGAATGCGTTAGCAGAGCAACAAAAAATGAGAAAAACCAAACCAAAGGTACCTACGAAGAAGAAAAATAAGAAACAAAAGCAAGTGAGTAGCGAAGAAGATGACGATTTGGATGATACGTCATGTTTGATATGTTATGAAACCTGGTCAAGCAGCAAGCCCAATGAAGGATGGGTTCAGTGCACAAAATGCAAAATGTGGGTGCATGAAAAATGTGGTGGGAACAAACATTTATTTTATTGCTGCCCAAATTGTGCCTCAGACGATGACAGTGATGTTAACAGTGATCTGTGACAACGAGGACGTTCATCTGAGACAACCTACCCCATGTCGGGGGTAATTTGTCCCACTCGACTTTATTATTTCATTCTCAAACTTTTCGTACAAATTTTGTTATTTTTTAAGATGTAAGAGCAATTAATGAAGTTTGAAATACCAAATATATGATTAATGAAGAAAAATCGGTAGTTTTGTTTTATTTCTCTCAATTAAAAATGTTTATTTAAATTTTGAGACAACTAGGAACCTGCTCCCCTATATAAGGAACATAGCAGGTGGCGTTCTGTAGTGTCTGCTTTCCCCCTATGGAAAGAAGGCGTGAGTTTATGAATGTGGGTCTCCAGTAAGTCTCGATCTCTCATCGATAAAAAATATTTGGAAGTCTTCAATGTGTGTTCTAAAATCCTATACCTAATCAGTGTGAAGTTAATTTATTTATTAAGACTTTATTAAGCCAGTGACATTTTCTACAAGTCAACGTTAAGGCCAATTAAGTTTTATTTTAAAAGTAAGTTTTAAGTTAATACATAAATGTTTTGCGGTTATGCATTCATGCAATTTTATGGAACATATATTGTGGATAATCAAATGAATCCTTGTCGATGTATAGATCTTTTGAGACTGACTCTACCTTCAAGAATAGCTCAAAATCGTAGAGAGTCGTAAAAATGGTAGCGGAAATCACTGCCCACTGGACGGTGCACCTACCTACATTTCAGTACCACCACGAACAGCGAAGTCTTATGAAAACACAAATTTTCTCAGCAGCACCGCCCACGTGGAGGTTGAAAATTAACCCTCGGGTACGTACTACCGGGATAAAAAGTCCTGAAAATCTATGTGTTAATCCAGGTTATAAGCTATCTGAGTGTCAAATTTCATCCCAATCGGTTCAGCCGTTTTTTCGTAGTGTAGTAACAAACATCCACAAACAAACCTTCACATTTATAATGTAAATAGAATAAACACATAAACATAAATATCACTCCCACTAAAACTTGAAAACCTGTCACATTTATTGTTAAACTAATAAATGGAGATTTTTCGTAACATTTCTAATGTGTCACGTAGAGACATCGTTTATCACGTTTTTGTCACAATAATTCTACAAAACACGCTGTAAATCATTTCTACACAACAATAATTGTCACCAACAGATTTCATGAAACAACAAAAAGATGGAGGTTCACTGAACAGACAGACGTGTTTAAGGATTCATTTAAACTAATATAATAAAGTAACACAACAGAACATCACACCTGTAATTCCTAAAGGGTTAATCAGAGGTGTACCTGACACATTTTGCCATGTTTAAGTCCCATGTAATAAGGGGGGCAAGCCCATTACCATCATTATCATCATCATCTGCCAAAGCTTTTCCCAACTATGTTAGGGTCAGCTGCCAGTCTAACCGGATGCAGCTGAATACCAGTATCTTACATGGAGCGACTGCTTATCTGACCTCCACAACCCAGTTACTGGGTAATACGATACCCCTTGGTAAGACTGGTTGTCAGACTTTCAGGCTTCTCACGACGCGTAACGACTGTCAAAGATTTACAAATGACAGCCGGGACCAACGGCTTAACGTGCTTTCCAAGGCACGGAGGGGTCTTGGTATGTAAAGATGGTCACCCATCCAAGCCTATTACCATCAACTAGGCACAAACTCAGACCCCGAGCTGCTAGTGAGAAATTCCTGATGGAAACCTAATAATACTTTGCTTGACCTGGAAATCGAACGCAGGACCTTATGTTTAGCAGTAGCGCTTGCGACCACTAAACCAATGAGGCATTCAGTAAAGTGAAGAGGTAACATTGTTTGTTTGTCTGTAAGACATTATATCTGGTAGTAATAATCCTATTACAAAACAATCTTTAACTACACTATGGCCGAGTGGCATAGGATATACAGGGTGTAAGGGGAATGCTTCCGAAGTCGGAACGTAGGTTAACCTAAATGCAAACGGATAACAATAACCTTTCGCCTTAAATTGGTTATTTTGCACGTTTGACGCTTCTATAATGTTACTACTTATTTTATTTTGGCGGCGCTTTACAAAGGATGCCTGAACCTTAAGTCGCCGCCTGGACTTGGGGTCGTTTTTAAATGTGTTTAATCTCAAATAATGGTTCATTTAACTGTTCTCACAGCATAGTGTACAAAAAATGCAAAAAATACAAATTAAAACTTGATTTTTTTATAGTACTGTATCGAAAATCACTAACCCTATCACCTGCCTTCGTTTTCGAAAGCGTTTCCCTTACACCCTGTATTTCATGGTATTAGTTCACTTTCTAATGTCTTAAATGTTTGAAGGCTAAGGTCTCCAACCAGTGCGTCCTGTCCGTACGTGCTGCGCATACGTTGCTGAAATACGGACACTGATAGCCAGCTGGTCCACAAATTCAAGGATTCTTTGAAGGATGAAATGAGAAATGCATTTATCTTAAAAAGAACCGGGGTTACCGAATGATCATCATACCCAAAACAAACCATAAGCTTCAGCGATTTAGCATTCACCGTTTCAATGCCATTTCATCTTAAAAATAACAGCACTTTCGATTCAGAGATCTATGACACGTCTTTACTTATTAAGCGGATCATATGGACTGGCCTATAAAAGAAAATACAAGTAATTAGCAGTTTTAACTGACTTTCTAATGGTCAATGAATCATGTTTACTATCTTTCGTATTTTTTAAGGAAGGTAAAGTTTTTCTTGTATCAAGTAGATGGTTACAACAACACAACAGCCGTCCATCGTAAAGTCTAAACCACTTCCTTAAATAACTTTGAGATTTTCGAAAGTTGATGATTTAATAGGGGATAAAAGTTTGTAAAGGATTTTGACATTTTTTCGCTGGGAAAACCCAATGTGTGGCTTGTATTTATGAACACTCAACAAATTAACATGAACGAGACCATCTGTTTATTCAAGATGGCCATAAAAAAAGAAATTGCGCAGAAAAAGTGCATGTTCACCAGTTTAACCGTTAACAGGCTGTTTCTGTAACTAACGTGCGCACTTACTTTTTAATTTGCCTCGAACCCGCCGCCGCCGCCGCTCGCGTCCGGCTCGGTAATACCAGTCAAATAAATTTGTGTGTAAGCCTCCATAACCATAGGCGGGCTGTTCTAATTAATATCTGGGCTAATATTTAAGAAATATGGTATCGTCTTGCTGTCTTTAAGTTTAGGATTTTGTTGAGGAGAAGATTTTGTTAGCCTACGTCAGTAAATGGAGGTAAATTTATTTACCCCCTTATTTATCGTTGCTTATAGTTAGGAATAAGAAAGAAAAATGTATGGTAAATTAAACGCTAATCATTGAACAACAACTCCACTTTCCTATTTAACACCAAAAGGGCGGACTGGAAAGCCTTTAAAGATGCTGTGCTCCACAGAATGACTACCTTGGACATGCTCGATAGGGATGTGCCCAAACCGGTGTCGATCAGCGGGAGTACCTCGTCAAAGAAATCACCGGATTGATACGCGACAGCTGCAATAAAACCCTGCCTACCAAAGGTCAGAACCGTAGGTACAAACCCTCATGGTGGACCGAGAACATCGAAACACAAAAGAGAGACACCATCGATGTCCACAGACGCATTCACACCGCGAAACGGCAAGGCTTACTGCTCGAAGCCCTTCTGGAGTAGAGTCAGCAAAAGAAAGCAGTCTACTCGGAAGAACTCAAAAAGGAGTCCACAAAAAACTTTCGAAAGTTTTGCGAACTTCAGCAGAAAGAGAACATCTGGTCGTTGACGAACCGACTTCTGAAAGAGACTGCGCCAAGACCACCCATCACCCTCAAAGTAGATGACAAATTCACCACCGATGGAGAGGAGACAGCCACTGCCCCCCCCCTAAATCAGTTCTACCCTGACGATACCCGCGATCTCATGCCTATACAAAAACAACTCCGTCTTCAGTACCATAGTCCTACGACCAACACAAAAGACGACCATCCGTTCACAGAAGAAAAGGTTTTCGAGCAACTAAAACAGATAAGCCCCAGTAAAGCCCCTGGCCTCGACAATCTCACCTCCGATATCTGCCTCCAATTCACCGTTCATTACCCGCACTTGGTAACCGAAATCATGAACAGATGCCTTACCTTACAGTACTTCCCCCTAAAATGTAAAGAAGCCTATGCATCGATCATTAATAAAGTTTAGTAGTGATCGATGAGCCTATGTCAAGATCCTTCCAAACCGGGAAAGGATGATCCAAAGGATCTCAAATCCTTCCGCCCCATAGGTCTCATTCCAGTATTCGGGAAACTCTTAGAAAAGCTTTTCATTAAAAGGGTGGCCCACCACGCTGATGTGGGAAACCAACTTAACCCTCAACAATTCAGTTTCCGTCACCAACAAAGCATTACCCAAGCCATCCATCCATTCAGCTCTGAATCACGCACACCATGCCAAACAAAACAACAAATTTGCAATAGCTATTTCACTTGGCATTAGGGCGGCGTTTGATAACGCTTGGTGGCTTGCCCTATTCCATCGCCTTAAACATATCGGAACGCCGCAAAATATCTATGGGCTGATCAAGAACTACGTAGAGGATTGAACAGCCACGTTGGACCACGCGGGAGTTCGAGTGCGAAAAACCCCAACAAAGGGTTGCATTTAAGGTTCCGCTTGCGATCCGGTCTTATGGAACCTGACCCTGGACGAACTCCTGGACATGCAACTCCCATCGGGCTGCCACATGCAAGCCTTCGCTGATGACGTCCTGCTCGTAGTTACGGCAAATACTCCTGAAACATTGGAACAACTGGCCAACAGCACCCTCGCTAACATCAGCGAATGGGGCAAACGCGTGAAACTGACTTTTGGTCCGCCAAAATCACAAGTCATTGCCTTCTCGCCTAAAGCGAAAACCGCGCAACTGTGAATGGATGGCACTGACCTTGTGTTTGTGTTTAACAAGTTAAGAATGTACACTAGGTGCATATGGGGTGCACACCCAGAAAACTCCCGCACAATCTATCTACATGACATAGAACCAACAATCACGTACGCTGCTGGTATATGGGGTGCCGCCATAGTGAACAGAACGTGCATCAAAAAGCAAATCGCCAGCCTTCAGCGGAGTTTCGCACTGAAGGCTATCCGTGCCTTCCGGACCGTCTCCACAACTGCCGCTCTCGCACTCGCAGAACTCCTGCCACTCGATCTAAGGATCCATGAAATCCACCATGTCGAGACGATTCGCCTCACAGGCACTAGTCATCTTTTGCCAATGGATATCATCCCCGAGCGCCCCACACCCCTACGTGAGCTATTACACCCACCAACAAGACTTCCAAAATCCATCACCAGCACCCGGAAACATGATGAAGAACAAGCCATCCAATTAATACCAACATCGCAGCAATATTTTTACCGACGGCAACAAGCAGGACGAAAGCACCGTGCGGCCTTCATCTGTTACGATCCGGGAGGAACGACTACCACCAAAAAATTTTAACTCCACAACCTCTGCACAGTCTTCCAGGCTGAACTGTTGGCCATTTTGGAAGCTTGAAAACGGGCCAACATAAAGAGACAAACCAACACCACCATCTTCTCAGACTCCCAGTCGGCCATACAGCCAATCGCAAACCGGAGCAACACACAACCAATGGTCGCATAAAAAAAACACAAAATAATCCATAATCACATACACACAACCACGGATACACCACCAAGCATCAAAGTCAAGTGGGTGAAAGGGCACAGTGACATTGCAGGCAACGAAGCTGTGGATGCTGCCGCGGAAATGGCCAGTCGACTTCATAAAGTGACTATAGTGCATACCCGATGTCATAATTATGTAAAAAACGAACTCAGAAAAACCAACCTGGCTTAGTGGCAAGCCAGGTACACATCAAGTAAGCAGGGTCAACACACCAAAAGCATATTCCCAACATTATTAGAAATCCACAAATTCCGGAACAAACTAGAACAAAACTTTTTCATAACCCAAATTCTTACAGGTCACGGCTTCCACAAATAATACCTCCACCGCTTTAAAATAACTGACAATGACATTTGTTCCTGCCACAACAACACGATACAAACCCTTGACCACCTCCTCAGGGATTGCCCCAGATTCGCCATGGATCGCGTGCAGTATGAGGCAATCTCTGAGAGATTTGGTATTACGTCTTAGGTATATAGGTATGTTTACTCGACTTTATTGTGTAAGCTGTAGCCTATTAGTTTTGAATTTGGTGCAAGTTGACAGACAATGTATGGTGACTATCAGTTTCGGGACACTGCATACTTTGTGCCATCACCTCTCGCTATTAATCCGGACACCTACTTCCAATTTCCAATGGCAAAATAAGCATCACGCAAAGCATCGACTATAAGCCTTTACAAAGAGCCGTCAGGACCAATGCCCGATTATAATCACTTTCGACAAATCAGAGCTGACATGACAAAGAGGAATAAGGTCACATTTCCTTTTAGTATCTACTAACGTTACAGTATGGCGGACACTTTGCTAATAATGTGTCGAACATAGCTCGTAATTAGAAACCACAGTAATCGAGATATTAGGCTGAAATTCGGTAATAAGCTGAAGCGATATTGCGAGTCCTTTCAGTTAATCGAAGTTCCAGTCGACCAACGAGTGTTACGTAGTAACAAGATTCTGGAGGTCAGGTAGGCACTCGCTGCATGTAAAATACTGATATCCAGCTGCATTCGGCCAGACTGTAAGCCGACTTCAACATAGTTGGTGAAGGCTTTGCAGATTGATAGCATTTTATTGAAGTGAAAACTTATTTTTCTGAACTCTGACCAGAACCCGAACTGTCACGATCGGGTCGGTGACGCTGAATCGGAAATACTTGGCCCCAGTCGGTCGGTGACGTTGAATAGCATATACTGGGCTCCAGTCATCATTTTTTAATACCGTCGTGTGGTAATAAGCACATACCCAATGTTTGTTGTATTACCACTATTCTTAAAAATGGCACAGGTAAATAACAAAAGATATGTAATGGAGGACGAGGAATGAGCCGAGCAGTAGTGACACAGTGGTAACAGTCGCAACTTAAGAGTTATAGGTAGTAGTTTCAAACCGGTACTGGAGCTTTACTTTGAGTTAATATTATTTCATCGCCTGTGCTGTCAAAACGGTGAAGTAAAACATCGTGAGGGAACCGACTAGTCGTAGAGCCAAAAATTCGGAGACATTTATGACATCTACTAACTTGCAATGGGCCCGCGCGTGGTGGAGAACCGATTACAGCCCACTCTCTCTCACAGAGAGAATACCTGTTTCCCAGCAGTGGGAACATTATAGGCTGACTGGCTAGCCAACAACGAGAATTTTATCTATAATATCTGATTATGCAATTTAAAAGTGCTCAAACTCATACTCAAAGCATTTATTCCAAAAAAACCAATTATAGGCACTCTTGAATTGTCAAGGTCGGTGAGTTAGAAAGATGGAGCTAGTCGCCAATTCCAAAGCGTAGGTACCTATGGAGAAGAACGGGCAAGAAACTCCGTGGACACTCTTTTAAAATCATGATATAGTTACAAGTGGTTGGGGTTAGTTAACTGAACAAGAATTTATTACATTAACTTTCGCCAGCGGCTTCACCCGCGTGGAGGTCGGAGACTATCCGAGGAGAACATACTACCGGGATAAAAAGTATCTTACGTGTTAATCCAGGTTAGAAACTATGTGAATGCAAAATTTCATCAAAATCCGTTCAGCCGTTTTTGCGTTATTGAGTAACAAACATCCAAACATATAAAAATCTCAACATCAAAACATTTAAACTTTCACATTTGTAATATTAGTAGGACTAATAGCAACAGAAACAGATCTACCAACTTAGCGTATTGCTAGGGACTCGAAACTGGAAGCTGTATAACTGAAGTACGTCCTTACATTTCCAATACAGTGACGGTAGCAGGAAACTAATTACCTAGTTGAAGTAAGTGGAAATCAATATTAAATAGATTAAACAATAAATAGTTTAGTGGCAATCGGTATAAAGTACAAGGAACTATGTAAACCAAATGGTTATTGAAATGAAATATTGGACTTCACTATTCAATTAATTAAAACAACTGAGTAGGTGTACAACGTGGTACAGCGGTAGAAGGATCGCGTTTCCAAAATTGAAACGAGCGCCACCATCTTTTTTTTTTCAATACTCAATATAATGTCTGTGAAAATTGTGGGAAATAACACAGATAAGTATAGGGTTCTTTTTTTTATTCATCCTCGTGTCACTGGCGCGACGGTTATAAAATTATGTTCGCTTATAATTTCGCTACTTTTACGGCAATATCGGTGGCAACGCTGAGGTCACCTGACTGGCTACATGTTTTGGGCCACAGAGGGCAAGATAGGACATGAAGCATAGTTTGTGAAACAGCTCCACATCCACACCTTCCATTATAATGTTAATTTATTACAAGCTCATACCTACACGTTATCAAAATACATTAAGAATCGTATTTCAAATCTTAATCAACAAATTCAATAATTTTCCTTTAATTTACTTAATTGGCTCCCACAATCAAACTAATTTACGAATTACAAAGTGGTTAGGACGTAAGCACACGTTGATACTTGCTACCCTGTTTCACAGACTGTAGGTGAAGACTTGTACGCAGTTTTTGACTCTTTGAGAACTGCGCGCAGACTGAGGCCGATCATCTCGTTAAACGCGCTCGTTTGCTGAGCGGCGCCTTCAGGTGGCGGACATGACGTCATGAAGGTATATCCAATTAAATAAAACGCGTCGATCACAAAATGTCTATCAACCACGCCCTGCTGTTTATGGTATACAGGCGCCAAAAAATTCCACCCTAGGCACTATAGACATAATATTCTACTTGTATTATGATGAGGGACTAAGCTTGTAAGTATTCTACCTTTTATTCCAATACTAGCCATACACACTAACACCCGCTGCCCTTAACACTGTCGCCGCGACCGCGGGTCGATTCGACCACAACCAAATGCCTGTCGGTCAGACCGTAATCCGGTATGTACCGCAACTCATGGGTCAATCGACTGAGAAACGATGTGGAAGATGTTATGTCCAGGTTCGCATTTAGAGGGTTAGATTTGATTGGAGACTATTGCTGGCATTTCAAGGTTGGATGGCATTTGATTGGCGGACAATGTGACTAACGTTTAGAGATGGTTCCAAGATGGACGTCAATTGATTTTGGATGTTTAGAGATAACATTGGTAAGCTGGTGTTCAACATCCTACTAGGTTGGTCATTTGTATAAACTAACGACTTTATTTTTCAATCATCATGGTCATCATCATTTCAGCCGAAAGACGTCCACTGCTGGACATAGGTCTCCCCCAAGCTACGCCTCTTCAACCAGTTCTGTGCTTTCCGCATCCAGCAGATTCCTGCGGCCTTCACAAGGTCATCGGTCTACCTTGTGTGAGGCCTTCCAACTCTACGTCTTCTGGTAAACTCAGCGTCAGTATGTGTTAACCCCTCAAGTATTAAAATGTTACACTGCTACAAAATTGAATTCGTTTCGAATAATCTACAAAATACTTCAAAATGAGATTATTGTTTCGACTTGGATTCGAACCATCGCATCACCGAACGTACTCATACTGGCAGTTTGACGAACTAGCCAGCGAGCCCATATGAATTGCGATGAAATTGTTATCCACTATCGTCCGAGTCACTTCATCTTTAGGTCTCTGTCTAATCGATAGACTATATTATTTGAGGGTATCCATTAATTTAACTTTCTTGCGTTTTCTTTATAAAATGAATCCCTACCCTCAAGTTATAAGCGCAACGTTTGGTGTAAACGATCACTTAAAATATTTGTATGCAGAGACGACATGACAGATCACGTGACATTTCTTTAAATTATGTCAATTTTAAAATATTTCTAGCGCTTCCTATTTTATCGTTTGCGTTAAAAGGATGTCACTTGTCTAGATCAGTTGTTTGTGTCAGTTGGCAAAATATATATAAGACGGCGGGAAACCCAATGCACGCCGTCTCTGATGTCTCTGGTGTAATTCTTCGTTGGTATATAGGTAGTTGGTTTTCAATCACACACAACACTTAACTCAAACCATTTATTTTCACTTAAATCTTTTACAGACACTTAGGATTTTCATTTATCAGTGAATCAGATAGTTTGAGTTGCGAAGGGAATCTAGGCGCCCATTCCAAAACTAAAGTAGGTCTCATATGGAGAAGAACGGGCAAGAAACTCCACGGACACTCTTTTAAATCAAAACATTATGTTACAGAGGTTTCATATTGCACAATTATAATCTTAGTCATTTTTACACACTTTCATCGCGTTACCGTCCGGCCGCCATTATTTTCCATCTCTCCAAGTGGGCGGAAGTACTGCGTATCGCACAGACAGGAGTACCGAATCTTATTACTTCGTAAGTGTTATAAAATTTACTAACAATAGTCAAATGCTATGAGTTAATTCTTTAATAATTAAACAATGCTAGTTATCACAAATGCAATGGCGTTTTAAGATGAAAGTTTAATTAGTAATGTCATTACTTTTATTACGTAAATATCACTACTTTACAACATATCCGGTTTTTCAAGGAATTTAATCAAACAACAGGAATTCACAAATAAATGTGTGTGTAAAATAATCTTGTTACTTTATCAATTGTAAATTTTGATTGAAACTGATTTAGTTCTCATATTAAATTATAACAATCAGTTATTGATCATTAAACTCGCAATCCGCGCCATTTTCGGCACAGTAGGTAGCAATGTATCATAAACAAATGTACTGTGTCAAATGACTGAAAGCCCAAAGACAATAAAACAATTATTCCTTTTTAATTGTGACTATAGTTTTAACTAAGGCATCATAATTAGTTTTATAGTTATTCATCTAATAATCAAACCAGCAGTACTCTGCGAGTTTTATATTACAGCGTGGCCAATAGATGGCGTTGATCTTAAGAAAACCAATGGACAGACTGATGCATGCAAATGGTTATAATAATATTCCAAAGGGCAGGAGCACCGGGCTTAATGGTGTTATTACAATTATAATAAATAGTTACGCATAAGATTATATTATAATCTTTACAAGAGGGCGCGCTCGCGGCGACATATATAATAACTTAATAAGTTATCTGTATATTATTAAATAAAATTGTAAAATCTTTGTAGTAAAATAATATCAAACTTTTGTTAAATAATAGCAATAATAAATATTATGAAATGATTACTAAAGTTTTTAATTTTAAAATACTTTATAAATATTACTAAAACAAAATAGAATGATACTTTATGTTAAAAAAAAATTGCTTGACAAAAAGCACATTTTGTGCCCAGGATTCGATCCTCCAATCTTATGCACGGCAAGCGGGCCTGTAACCTCCGGTCTAATTAGACGTTGAAAACAATACAGTAATTATAATAAAATGTTTTTGCAAAATACAAAAAGTAACTTTAGTCTGGCACGGATTTGAACGTACATGGTCCTTTGGAGGGGTAACCACTTAATGGAACTGTGTGTCATCACTGCGGTCACCACTCTAGAACCTTCTTGCCTCATCGGCAATGTGCGGGTTGTTCGAAAGAGATACCGCGGCCCCTGGCACACAGGCAACTGAGAGAACACGGGTGGGTTTTAGTCAGTAAAAGTCTGACACGCCCTCCCGCTCCACCCAGAGCGGGAGAAGTTATTTGATGATTTCCCACCCAAAAAAAAAAAATATTCATTGTGCCCTGCCCACTGCCAGACAAGATTTTCAATTCTTGGGGCTATGTTGGTGACCTTGGTTTTCAATACTATTCTGTAAATATCTCATCTGTCAGTTCATCTGATGCCAGGAATCGACACTATTGACGATTCACGTCACATCAACATTCAATGTGAGATTTTATTGAGATTAGAATAGATGAGATAAAGTGGCTTTTGATTTCAGCAATTAAGACCGATTGATAGAGTATTACCAGACAGAAAAAAGAAAAGTGGCCTTTTGCCCACCTGCTTACAAAAATAGTTTAAAAAACTCGCTTTAAAAACCAAACTAAAAAAGGAGAAAATAATTTAATTCAATTAAAAAGCGAGGGGTGCTTTTTGAGGTATTTTTATAATTAATTAATGTCAAACACCGCACGCTTTTTAATTGAATTAAATTATTTTCTCCTTTTTTAGTTTGGTTTTTAAAGCGTGTTTTTTAGTTTTTTAAACTATTATTTATTATCTATTTTTTAGTTCTGCTAACTACAAAAGCAAGATTTTTTCAGTTTTTTTTTCCTTTATTTTTTTCTATTTTTTCTTAAATTATTGAATTGTCATTCAGTCCTCGATAACTTTACAAAGTTGAAATAAAATTTGACCGTTTAAAGTGGGTCAAAATCACGCCCTAAGGAGTCGGTTACAAACATACAAATAAACAAACATACAAGTGAAGCTAATATAAAGCGTGTAAAAATACGGAATCGCATCACTAATGTTGTAATATTCAAGTCGCAAAAATATTATGAAATGAAATTTTACTCTTGTAGTGCCAAGAAGCGGACCAACAGTTACCTCCCTACAACATTAGTGTCCGGAATAAAATACTTTTATGAATTATGTCGTAGTTCGTTTTACATTTTATATTTTCTCTTCATTTTCAACATTACCGAGGAAAGTGTGAACAACATTTCTTCAAATTAAACGAAAACCTTAATTTTCTCTTGCTTATATTTGTCTATGTACATCATAAAGAACAAAATAATATTATACACTAATAAAAATGAAAATTATAAGCCATAACTTTTGCTAGCGATACTCCGCGAATTTTTTAAAGCCAAGTACTTTCAAAAGTCTTTAAACTCTGCAAGGTGGAAAACTATTAAAGCAAGTCTCAAATAAAAAACAGCTGTGTTTTAAAGCCTTTTGAAGACATAAATTAATGTACATTACAGAACAAATAGATTTACAACAAAGCCAAAAAGCACTCACTAAAATAAATGAGCGAACCTTTAATATTTTCATTCTTTTAATATTCTTGTTAAAGTAACCGAACGGTAGACAGTTTATGCCAAAAAAGAAATCTTTCTTTTCAGATTAAACAAAAACTTCAAGAATACAAAAACATTTTACATAAAGCAGTAAACATAAAAAGAAATTGTTCATTTAAATTAACGATCACCATAATCGGAAAACGTATCATTAAACCTTAATATAAGCATGTAAAAATATTCCTGAACAATGCTGAGGGTCTAACGGACCCATCAAGATTCCGTAATCAGAACGGGAATGTACCACGAATGTGACCGAGCATCGGAGGGTTAGAGTAATTGAAAACAGGTGGGCAGTGCGAATGTTAGTTTTGTTTTAGTGCGTGGGTACTTCAGACCCGAATTACGCACAGTGACAACGTGGACGCTATGCGCTTTAGAGGGGTTATGTAATTTTATTTTATTAGTTTTTCTGACTTCCGTGTGTGGTTCCCGGAATTTAGTAACTAAGAGAAATATTTTCCACAGGCACAAATTTCATGAGTGGGAATGACGTAACAAGAATAAAAACCTCAGATAAGAATTACAACATTTTGTTTTCGTGTTTTCTTTCTTTTGAGAGACAGCATGTCTTGACAGTAGCTATTGCTATGGCAAAAAGTGCCAAACCGTTTTGTTAGAAGCCGGGTTGACTACCTAGAATTCACGGACCTACTTAAAAGATTACAAATGCAGCCCATTTTCGTACGAAAAATTCTGTACAAAAATAAACTCCTCTCTTATATGCATTTAGTGTTTAGGCGCCTTTTTAGCAAAGAGGTAGCTCAAATGCTGCTTTGCATACATTTGCATGCTGCACGATGTAACTGAGTTTCAGATGAATATCCCGACACAATCGCTTGTGAAATTCCCTGGGACAGTTAAAGGAATATGTGTGACAGGGTCTAACTAGGTGCCCACAATTTTCAGTCTAATTCCTGTCATGATCCTACATGACACGACGTAAATACTGTGCTGTGTGGTGTTTCTGCAAGCAGCTAGTAGAAGTACATAGGTATCTTGGAATTTACTTCAAAGTGGGTTTACGAGTATTTTATTGGGATACTTTGAAACTCAATCGGAACCCTTAGCGAAATTGAACTGCACAGAGTATTATAATAGGAAATAATCACCAAATCTCATAACCAGCCTATAATGTTCCCATTGCTGGGAAACAGGCCACCTCTCTGTGAGAGAGAGTGGGCCGTAATCAACCATGCGGGCCCAGTGCGGATTGGAAGATGTTAATGTCTTCGAATTTTTGGTTCTAGGACATACCGGTTTCCTCACGATGTTTTCCACCACCGTTTTGAGAGCAGTGGTGATTAAATAATTTACACTAAGTAATGCGCCTGTCTGGATTGGAAACTGTGATCTACAGTTCATAAGTCGCTGCCATTACCACTGGGCCACCATATGTAGAATACACCCAAATGTTAATTTAGATGTAGAACCCTACATCTACTTCATACGCTTCAGTTCAAATCTTCATTTACCATTTGCGTTCTACTCCTACAACAGTTTTTGAAAAGGCACTGAAGCCTTCAATTCTATAACGTCTAGAAAATTATAGGAAAGCCATTAAAAGCAGGTACGATGGAATTATGAAGATTCTTTGTTTTAGTACATAATCCTGAATACGGACTTTAACGCTTAGAGAAGACCTCTTCACTTTAATGTTTATAGCCTAATGAATCTTGCAAATGTCGGAGATCTTAAAAGCGTAAAAAGATTAAATTTTTAAAGATGCTTTGTTTTTGATGTGCAGGAATGCATTAATGAGTGACGTTATATAGGGTAGCGGGCGCAAACTGTACACATGAATTCAGCTCAGGATTCTAGACACCCTAGCGTAGAAATTGTATAGAACAGAAATTGTTTATGATGGTTTTATGTTCCTGCCATCCTGTATACCTATAACCTAAAATAAACTAGCTAACTTTCTAGTACCTACCTAGGTATAAGCGTTCTTCTCACGCACCCTGGGCGTCCCCTACTAGTAGCTACACTACTTAGAAATTGGCTAATTTTTTCATTACGGCTTGTGCATTCTCTATAGCTCATGCTGACAGAATTTAACACGTATCAGGCCAAAAACATAACGCTTACGCAACAGTAGATAAAAATTGTTTAAAGTATGACTTATATTTCTTCCAAACGCTACTAATTGCTGAGTTTGGAGTATTATTGTATTTGATCACAGATTCAGAAAAAGCCTGGTAACCTATCCAGATTTTTTCTGATTCAGTTAATAATATGATTTTTTCAGTTGAAGCGCGGTGTTTGTTAAGCGATTATGGCAAAAGATTCACCTGTATTACATGTGATTTAAACATAACTGGCGAAATGTGGGTATTATTTGCTTAGTATACGCCGAGGGGTAGGCAAAGGTGTTTTTCTGCATAACCCTTTTTGACACACAGGCGTGACGTTATGTTCGTAGTCGTACACACGTGCAATGACTATGAAGCCCCCAACATAATTAGAGGACGGATAGCAACGTAGACTTAATAACTACAAAATTACAAAGACCGTAATTATTCAGGGAAGTACTCCCCGCCTCATATAATTTTTTCCTGATTAAAATGAAGATTTTCTGCAGGTTTCCCGTTTTAATGTTTTGCACAGGAATTACTGCAAAATAAAGGGAAATGTTTGTGGAGTACGGAAGTGAGTAAGTTGTGTTTTAGTTTTTGTGACGATTTTATATTTTGTATGTTTGACTAAATTCAGTTTTCCCCCTTAAAAACAGAGAATTTAGGTAAACACATACAGACACAAAAAAAAACAGGAAAACGAACTCATCTAGTTGGAAAATTTTGTTACGGGTATGCTATCACCGGCCATATAATGTAAATTTTTAGAAGCTCTCGTAAAGTTTTCGCCATCTTTCATTTTCATTTTCACCTCCCTACCGGCTTTAGCTCCCTCAAAGACCATGAAAAGGACACACATGACGAAAAATTTGAACCAACACCCCTGAAAACCACGAAAACGATCTCTCTCTGTCTCTTTCTATTGTTACAAGATTTTATTTTATTTATTTTCACCTGTCCCGGTAATTAATGGTGTCCGGTGCCTGTAATGAAACCTAACTTGCATTAAATTTGACCCATTTCCCGATTTCCGATTGAGCTGAAATTTTGCATGCATATGTATATCACGTGACAATGCAATATTATGATGACATGGAGCTGATCTGATGCTGGAGCTGGAACGTGGCCATAGAAGCTCCGCAATAAAACGACACAACCCCATCGAGTTTGGGCTCGTTTGATTCGTGTCAATACGAATCAAACGAGCCCAAACTCGATGGGGTTGAGTAATTTGATCCTATATGATTACCAGGGTCTGATGCTGGAGTTAGAAGGTGGCCATAGGAACACCGCAATAAAACGACACAACCCCATTCGAGTTTGAGCTCGTTTGATTCGTCTTGATGAGTACTTTGGTCCTAGATAATATCCGTATGCAACCCCATCAAATTTGGGAAAATATGTACGTAAACGAAATGGATCGAATGAAAAACGTTACAAATAACTAACCAGTAATTACATAACTAATTTAAACATTATTTTACCAAAACCTAAAAATCCTACTAATATAATAGATATAAGTTATTTCAAGCGTTTATTTAAATATAAAATACATAACACTTTAAGTGCTTAAAACAACACATATGTGTGGGTTCTACGAATTATTACGAGCTACATAACGGAAAAACACTGCTACGACCTACGCCGTAGTAAATCCCGCATCATTAATACTAAAAAGTTAAAAATTAAATTTAAAGAAAAGAAAAACTTTATAAAAACAAGCTTTTATTGTTACTTGTTAATAAAACGAACTAAAAAGTTAAAAACATTTTTTCACGCTTTTATTTAAATAATTGAGATTGTGTGAGTTTTTTTTTCATATTTTAGTTCGTTTTATTAACAAGTAACAATGAAAGCTTGTTTTAAAAAAGTTTTTATTTAATAGTCAGGGGATTGATTGCCTTTACAAATCTAATATTTTTTTAACAGTGAACGCGTTATTTTAGTCTTGGCAACCTACTTTACATGAAATGTTTTTGTTAGGTTATTATTTGTTAAAATACCAAAGGCGTCGAAATCATTAAGTAACTGTTGGTACAAAATAGGACCTAGAAAATTGTCTGGAAGTAGCTCAAAGTTTTGTAAGTCACTACCATTATAGAATAACCACAATAAGGTGGAGTATTCCATTCTTTACCCATTCAGAACTATTATGAAGTCAGAATGGGCTTTCGGAAATAATATTTTCTGTATTATGATCTAGTTTCCTTCACTTTATAGTCATCTGTTGCTTCGGAGACGTGATCGAATTACTAATACGCAATCGACTGCTCTCTCTTTGAAATATGATTAACCAACTTCCAACTGAGTTCTTTTGTTTTTTTTTTCTTTCTTTTTGTTATGGCCTGAGGATTTATGTACAGACCCAATAAGATGGTCTACAGTATGCTTGCTGGTTTAAAAAACTGGCATGTTCTTGACTTTTACAATATAAACTCATGCCATTCTCTCAAGGGGTTAAACAGGACAATGGTTCGCCACCTGCAACGGCAAAGTTCCTCTAAAAGGTCAGGTGCGGTAGGTTTATCATTAGCAACCAGCGCTATGTACGAACGTGAACTAAGCACATAGAGTACATATGTGTATTTATATTTTGCATATGTGTATTTATATTTTGCATGTAATAATCAAAGACTGATTTAGGAAATCCTATTAAGTAAACCTAGAGTGACAGTTACTAGCTTCTCTAATTTGATAAGAAACCATTCGAAAACAGTGGGAAAGTTACTGTTAGTAAAAATAAGCCTTTATGCCGAGCTATAAGCTAAAGGCCGTCAAGTCGTTACGGGTCGTCAGAAGCCCGAAAGTCTGATAACCAGTCTTACCAAGGTGTATCGTATTACCCAGCAACTGGGTTGTGAAGGTCAGATAGGCAGTCGCTCCATGTAAAATACTGGTGTTCAGATGCTTCCGGTTAGACTGGAAGCCGACCCGAACATACCTACTTGGCTTGGGAAAAGGCTCGGCAGATAATAAGAGACTAAAACAAATTATAGTATAGTAAAGAAAAACATAAATATTGCACTCTGTTGTCGTCGTCAATCAGGGCGTCCTTTGAAACATAGGCCTCCCCCAGGCTCCTCCATTTGCCATGATTTCGTACCTCTCTAGCCAATAGCACCAGTTGTCTCGACCATGTCGTCGTCTCAACGTTGCGTGTTCTGCTTAAGTTACTGTTACTTACCGTTTAATCTGTGTAAATTGGTGTAAATCTACAAACCTTTGTTTCCATACGTCGTCTTCGGCTGAACTCGGAACATCAGCGCTGTGCTGTGGGTCCGCCATATCACAGCATCGAGCTGAGTGGAAACTCTCTTGTGTCAGTCACGACGTGCAGTTGCCATTTATGTCTGTTCTGTGTTTGTAATGTTAATGTGTAATTTAGGTACCTAGTAGCTATAAGTAATTTATTTAAGCTAAATTAATCTTTTTAAAATTCACGTGTTTATATACCTAGCAATAAACCAATAATTAGGTACGTTCAAACGATTTTTAGCAGCACAGCTCTGGTTGCGCCAGCGTTCAAAATTTCTTTGACATATGCTTTCCTTGACCCCCATCCTAAGAATAAGAAGATTAGACTTGTATTCGGCCCGCCATTTGTCGCAAATGGCACTTCCGGATTGAAAGGCAATGCGCACGCATTGGCGTGGCCCCCGCTCCTATTGAAAATATTGATAACTCTAGAATCACCGCACTCTCGTTTGTAATAAGATTTATAATCAACAGTTTGTGTTTGTGTGTAACGTGTGAGGATAGTGACTTGAAGCTCAACCGCCCAGGAACAGTGAAAAGTTAACCTGTGTACCGGTAGCGACGCGTGCGCATGGGCTCGTTTAAGGTTTGTGCTTTCCCTCCCTAATCTGGGTTGTATTCTACTGTCCTTACACACCCCCGTAACTCAAAAATACCTATCGCCAAGCGTTTGTCAATAGTTTTGTTCCGCAACGCAAATACAGTCCACTAAATTAGCCCCACGCGCCAGCACAGCTCTATCGTGCAATTGCGTATTTTACTTTGAAATAATAAGGCATTTCCTCTCAAAGAAAAACGTATGAACGCTGTATTTTCAGGCTAAACTATCTATTTAGCCAAAGCGAAAAACCAAACAAGAGAATTAAGCCAATTTGCTTGCATGTATCTTGAAGATTGGCTGCTAGGGACCAATCCAATGGCACTTTTATTTCGCTATTTATTTGTGGCGCTGTTTTCCTTATACGCTTTATTACCCAATATGTTGAGAAGAAGGAGTGCATGTCTTGGGGGATATTAACCTCATAAAGCTATAAACTGTATTATTACAAAGGTAACGTTGTAAATTACAGTGACGTAGAGCCTAAAAAATGTTTTAGGTCGGTTGTAAAAAAAACGTAAACAGCCAAAATCATTGTTTTATATGTTCGCAAGAGTCTGGTCGACGGCAAAAACAACACAACGTTCATTGTTGAATTTGTCATGATAACAAATAAAATATGTATATCCAATTTCAAAAGTATGTTACACAATTAGTTTACAGGTTTCTATAATTTTATGATAAATAAATATTAGTTGAGTTAGTGGCAGATATCGATAAGAAGGCTATCGCAGTCTAGATATGAAAATGGCTATCGCCTCGCCTTGTTCACTACCCCCATGATAAGTTCCTGTAACATAGTGTACAGAAAGTTCCTTTTAAATTATTGATACTTTAATTTGATGTGGTAGCGATTGACTATCTGGATACTGTACAACAGGCCTTCACACTAGGTTAAAGTAATCTATATCAAGCTCATATCCCATCTTCATCACGAAAATTAATAAAATAGAATAAACTTAACCAAACAATATAAAAAGCTATAACCAAATAACACCAATCCGATCGCCCGCAAATCGGCTATCCAAAACACCAGATGAGAAAATAAAACAATTAGAAGCAACAACTCTAACTGTATAGCTTTTTTATTACTAGGGGCTGGCAAAAAGGCTGACTTTTAACAGCGGTATCAAGGCTCAAGATTAGTAATTTTCGGTATAACACCAATTAAGGGTAGACGCCGTTGAGGTTATGACTGCACTGGCGTGTAACGTGACTACTTTTAAGACGGCACTTGCGTGAAATGAGTGGAGGTTTTTATTTCACTTTTTGGTAATAAACATGTTTTCATATATAAAATCTTGCACATTTTCCAGTCGCTTTTTTGCGCTAGAGAGGTTACTGAACTACAACTCAATATTTTTTACAGTCTACCTTATTATCTATAAATTGATATTATGAAATCACTTTTATATTTTTTCGATCGATCTATCTGTCTATAGTCAGTATTCTAAACCAATTGTAGTGACTTGGTTCGTGGTCCTTGGGCTGTTACAAAGATTTTTAACTAATAAACCCAAACGACTCTTTATATAAGTTTACCAAAAGCTGGCCAAACTTCAAGACTTTGCTCTCGCTCAAATCTCAAACTTAATATTCATGTTTTAATAAACCCACGAGAGCCCAAACCGCAGTCGTCAAGTAACATGCCGCTTAGCAAATCCGCAAATGCTTGCAAAAATAAATTTAATTCACTATTAAGTTTTAGTGGTGGCAATCCCGTAGAATAATTATTCTCGCCCTTGAGTTCTGTGGCCCGTCACATTTCGCCAAGGAGGTGTTTTTATGAGCCCGTAAAACATGTTAGCATTAGGTGCTATTAAATTCTCAAAATATAAGAGCAGAAAATATTTGGTGCCACAAATATTAAGTGGATTTACTGGGTGATTAATTTTTATTGTCATTTGAGAAGGCGCAAGAAATGCAGTGAAAGGATAGGCGAACTATTTACTTTTTAATTATGCTGTTTGTTTGTTTGTTGTCCTTAATTTTTTGTTTGCAAAAATAGAGAAACAAAGTAAAGTACAGCGAGATTATCAAGGCTTTATGCAAGTGGAATTAACAAGATGAACAGCTGCACGCTCACTGGCGATAATAACAACAAGCTGCGATTACGAAGCGCTGTTGTTATAAATATCTGAAGACAATATCTGGTATTACCGAGCTTTGCTTGTTTTTTTTTGGTTTGACGTTTTCTAAAAACGAAACCTTATAGCTAGATCGATTTATCCGCGCAATCTACAAAATGGGACCTCGCGAGTCTCTTAGAATCAAATTCAACGAAATTGATATACTAAGAACTTTGCCTTCTCTGTATATCCTAGAAATGATCTTGTATGTTCGCAAAAACTTAGGTCTTTTCTAAAAAAGATGCGATTTCCATAATCTAAAGATGAAATTGTGATTCCAAAATTTAGATTAACTAAAACTAGCAAGTCATTTCTAATAAACAGTATCCGCTTCTATATCAAGTTGCCAAAGTCGGTTACAGAACTTAGCGATGGAAAGTTTAAAACTCACATCAAACGTGTCCTTATCAAAAAAAAACGTATTATAAGATAAAAGACTGCGTTGAAGACAGGAAGTTTGGCATTAATTCCTTCTGCACATGTGGCTTCCCTGGTACCTCATTAACAGCATAACTATGTGAAAGTCTATTAACTGCTCCCAAATAACAATGTTAATTTTTATTCTTTTTATTTTTAACAATATCTGATATATTCTCGTCATTATTTGACATTATACATCAATTTTAATTTCGACTATTTATTAATGATTGTCATGGAAATCATGTCATTTGGTTCAAATAGGTTCATTTTGTATAGGTAGATTCTTTTAGATATTGTGAATGAGAGAACGTTGTAGGCCTTACAGACTAGATTTGTAGACGATTTTTTATTCTGTATTTTCATTACTCTAAGTACCTGGTACTTATTGACAGGCCTGCACTGTCCTCCCATACCTATTATCACAGTAATTTGAAAACATTGTAAAAGCCAATTATTTTTAAAATAGTAACCGTGGAATTTCTTGCCGGCTCTTCTCCATAGGAAGCGACAAATTGGAACCGTGCACCTAGCTTCTGACATTTGATAAGTGCCCATGCAGGCTTATGTGAAATAAATTATTTTGATTTTGATTTTTGATTTTATTGCCCCCGAAACCCCCTGCATACTAAATTTCATGAAAATCGTTGGAGCCGTTTCCGAGATACAGATTATTTAAACAACGTGTAACGGAAAGGGTATTATACATACCAAGGATACGGCTTCTTTGGATGATATCAAATGAAATTGGAAGGGGTTTTTAATCCTATCTCTACATGTTCGGAAGTTATGAGAATTTTTAACAGATTGATACCAGAAACCGAACTTTTGAAATTGAAATAAACACATCACTCGGAAGAGATTTATCGTGATATTTGCAAGTAACGTGGAATTTAGTATCAATTCTTACAGTAGTTTATTTTGATCTGAAACTATGTATAGTGATTCTATACCAGCTGTTATCTTTAGTGCTTAAGGATAGCAATAGGGTTTCTGTAACACCCTGTATACAAAAATTGCTCGTTTAAAGGTATTAGATTTTTAAAAATATGGCGAAATACATACTATTTCCATTTCAGTGCAAGACCATTTGATAATCTCAATTAATCTACTGTTAGGTATCCAGTATAACCGGATGCAGTATACCAGTATTTTACATGGAACTTCAAAATCCAGCTACTGAATAACACAATGCCCCTTGGTACCTAATACTGGTTGTTAGACTTTGGACTTCTAACTACCCGTAACGACTGTAAAAGATCTTCGTAAGACAACTGTGCTCAACGGGTAAACGTGCTTTCTTAGTTACGAAGAGCTCAGAGGTAATGGATGGTCACCTATCCACGAACCGAGCACACCAAGCATAACTTTACCTTCCATTGACCCGTTCAGCATATTTAGCAATATATTTGAAGACTTGTCTAGCTGCAAACATTAACTTTAAGCAAATATTAAAATAATTACAACATTTTGACGGGTTACCAGACTAATAAATGCTATCCCGTTTGTAACTCTAGCCAGCTAACTTTAAAATCTATTGAATAAACTTTCCTCAAAAACGATCAAAGTAAAGTTAGATCTAAACCGATATAGCGCTTGGAAAATGCAAAATATAGATGTTATATATAAGTTACAAAACAAGCAAGCCTTTGCATTTTATGGGCACAGCACATGTGCCGAGACAAAGCAATCGTTCGGCCCGAATCGCTTCGAGAACGATTTCAAATTACATTTTTTGCGAACGAGTTACAAGAGGTAGCGGGGTACCACTGCCCCCGCTAGGAGAAATGTAGTATAGTCCAGTTCTTGTTATTTTTTGTTCAATCGACTTCGGTTGCAAAAAAAAACCGGTGCTCCGGTGACGCAGTGAGCTCAAGTAGGGGTCAAAAGTTCACCAACGTCGAGACGGCCGCGGCGGCGTCGGCGGACGTCGGTCGTCGGTCGTCGTCGAGTGGTCGTAAAAATTGAGAAATACTAACTCGCGACTATTAAGAGGCTTGAAGGACCATTTGTTAGGGGCCTAATTAAGGACTAAACTCAAGTTAACTGTAATTTAAAAGAGATATATTTCAGATAAGTACAATATTAATTTCATGTTGGTAAGCGTATGGAGTGCGCGCGCGTGCCGTCATCGAAGATCGGTAGCGAAGTGGCTCGACGTCCTGCGTCCCGCACGCCACTCCTCTCGTTGCTGCCCGCCGCCTTCCGTTGTCTCACGACAGCAGCCGAAGATTGCCGAGTGGATGGAGGCGCCTGAACATCCTCCCTGGGTTGCATTCCAGTGAAGTGGGCAGACGTTGTTGTAAGCCCGCACCACCGTTCCTCTCTTCGTCTTCAACTCCACTACCCGTGTGGTCCCGTCGCAGCCAGGGAAGACCTTGATGACACGGCCTAGTGGCCACACCAAGGGCGATTGGCCTTTTTCTTTGATGAGAACCAGTGCGCCCACTGAAAGTTGACCTGCTAACGCTGCCCATTTGGTTTTTACCCGCAGCAGAGAAACTTATTCTAATTGAAAGCGGTTCCAAAAATGCTCCGCTGCCCTCTGCAGGAGAAAAAGAAGAAGGTTTTTGTACCTTCATAGAGCCCGTTTTATGTGGTTCAATTAGATTAATTAAGCACTGGCTGGGATTCGAAACTACAGCATCCGCCTTCAACAGTTTATACAATTTAGACTATTACTACTTCAAAATATTTACAAAACTAATTTTTAGCAAGTAAAATTTTAACAAAAAAAACTAAATTAATTGTGTCGATTATGACTATCACTTGATCTCAATAATATCATCATTTTGAATATATCACTTTCGGAAACGAATATAACCCTTTTCCTTCAATTGATTGAAACTTCCGGAAGTAGATAAAAAAGGGGAAGAATTTTTACCATTTTCGATACTCGTGAGCGTTCGAAGGGGAAGCTAAGTGCTTTGTCATGCTTACATGGGCTTCCTTACATTTTGTGAGTGACAAACACTCGATTTACAAATGAATTAAAACAGGAACGTACATTTTTAAAGTTGCCAACGTCACAAATAGCTATCGACAAGTGCCCTGAGTGGAATACCTCACTTTATCTTGTCTTTGATCAAGCCCGTTTTGCTAAACGGGATCTAATTTTAACGTATTTTATGTACATCATAATTATTCACTCACTAGCTTTTGGCAGCGGTTTCGCCTGCGTGGATGTTAGAAATTATCCTACGGGAACGTACTACATAAAAGTACGGCATAAAAAGTATGCTATGGGTTAATCCAGGATATAGACTGTCTGTGTGCCAAATTTCATCCAAATCCGTCCGTTTTTGCGTGATTGAGTAACAAATATCTAAACATGCAGACTTTCACATTTATAATATAAATAGGATGTGGATGACCTACAATTTTTTTTTTAGTAGGTATTTGGTTTAAACTCAAAAAAAAATTGTAGGCAAAGATCCGAGTGAAAATATAAAATGTTCATTTTAATTGGTTCTTGTGTTTGTAAGCGCACCCACAATACAGGAGAAAGTCCTAATGTGGGGCAAAGTTTGTTTTTTTTTTCATAAAAAAAAAACAGTTTTCTAAAACATTAGCAGACTTAGCACCGCGAAAGTTATTGACTTGTACCACACAGTTATGCATTCAATGCTTAAATGGAAGACGACGTACTTTGACTGGATTTATGGTTTCTCTGAGTGTCCTGTTCTTTGATGTGTCGCTACGTGTACCTAAAACTGAATATTAATATTTTTGATAGGTTTTCGGTACTACAGGTAAAGTATGATGTTACAGCTAATGAACATTGACATGTATAAGTATTGAAAAAAAATCTAAAATGCGATTGTGATCAAAAACGTATTTTTAAATAGGTACCTATTTTATTGCGCAATACAGTGCAGTGACAATTCAGTGAATGGCGAAGGTCTAGATTCATCTGGATTAACAACACTTTCTTTAAATTAGTGTTGAATTCTGTTGGTCCTCGTCTTTGAGCCATAGAGATTAAATTAGCGGACGGCCTTCCCCTAATAACAAATGCAGTAATTTTAAATTTGGACTTTAATACTTCACTGTACATATACGTGGTAGGACTGTGTTCAGTTGTAAAAATTCATGCTATAATGTAAATGTAACTATAATACTCCATTTACAAAAGCATTAGACAGCAGTTAAAAAGGTTCTTTTTAATGTACACTTCGTAACAAAATTACATTAAACGTGTTGCAGTTACGATTAATGCCAAAAAAATTAAAGTGTCAATGCTAAAAACCTAAAAGAAGCAGGAGTGAACAGCACTGAGTAACTAAATTAGCTGATGACGACGAAGTTTTACCAACGTATTGTGGGTCGTAAGTTGTTATTTAAAATAAAGTATTGTAACAAAATATATTTTATTTCCTTGTAACCTTAATTAGATTTAAATCATCATGTGATTGTTTGTTTTATTCTTTCGTTTTGTTGTAGGTTTGTAATGTGTGATGAAGATGTTATTATATATTAAAATTAATAAATTAATTATTAACATTAATTCAAATAAAAATTACTTTTACTTCATTTATCTCAGTATTTAGTACTGTCTTAAATCTACGTAAAAAAGTTAGAACATAACTTTGAAATAAAATGTTTTGCACTCCTGCTTCTACGAGCCTCTTTTTTCTAAAGCTATAATAAATAGGATTTATGTAAGTATTCACTCGTCGACTTTCAAAAGACCCTCAGGCTGACCATGCGCCGGCCACTACCACGCCATAAAAAAACTATACCTTAACTCCACTTTGTACATCGGGCAAAACAAACAGGGTTATAAAGGGGTCGTTCTACGAACTCGTTTCGGCTAATTCCGTCGTCTCGGCCGTAAGTGCCTTTTATGCCTAACTATGAAAGTGTTAAGTAGGCATCAAATATGGTATTATAATAAAGGGGACCTTGAACCAAGTTTTAGTCGGTTGTATTATTATCTGATAAAACTATTAGGTTTTGAGGAGTTTTCTAATCTAAATTTTGCATTTTCATTCGAGCCTGAAAGTATTTAATGAAACTCTCTTTAGTAAAATTTACGTTTTTAAGACAAAACTAATGAATCCAATACAATCGCGCAAATACAAAGACTGCATGCTATAAACGTAACATAGATCAAGAAAAGGTCATAGGTAAAGAAGAGATCCAATGTTCCTAGATTTTCACAATTTAGACGTTTCAGAGTAAGCAATTGATGCAGCTGCGCATCAATTTCTTACTCTGAAACGTCACAAGTAGTGCATCCACGTGTCACTACGAATATCTTTTATTTCAATTCCTTTCATTTTCTTCCAGATGAAAACATAAGAACCCAAAACGCACGGAGTTGGACAGCTACATTTTCTTGCTAAATTTCTTATTCTGTGAGTTCAAGAAATGATCGTAACATTGCAAACAGTTATCATACAATCATTTATTTACTGGTAGTGTTAAATGTATAAGTTTCTATAAAACACTTTACTGCTTTTTTCCAGCCACGGCTGGTTTGGTCCGGTCCAAATTCTAGTATCATCCGGTATAATCCGCTTTGGTGCCGCCCAGCCCGGTTTTGGCAAGTGCTGTGCCGGTACCGGATCAGAATTTTTACTTTCCAAGCGTTGTGTCCGGAAATCGTAGCGCAAAATTCGGAATATGTGCACTTGCAGTCAGTGCGAATTAGGGTGTTGGCAGATGAAACGGTTTTGGTTTATTTTTGTTTCAGTAGCTGCGGATAATAGTGAAGGAAAATGCAAGTCAATTCAAGGAACAAAACATTTCATGCAGTTTAAAGAAAAACACAATGTTTTTACAAAATAAAACAACCGACTTCCAAAAAAACACTACAAAGTGAAAACCTACTTTAATTTCGGAAGTCGGTGTCAAAGAATCTGTTTTTAGGGTTTCGCAAAAAATGGAACCCTTATAGAATCAATTTGTTGTCCGTCCGCCCATCAGTCTGTTTGTCAATCTAGACCCTTTATCTCGGGAACGCGAGGAGGTATCGAGTTGAGATTAAATTCTCTTAAAGCTGTGAAAAAAATCAAACGTCTAAGTTAACGTAAAAAAAAGATACGGCCGTTTATGCCAACACTCTCAAGGGAATCAAAATTTATAGGGTATTTTCAGTTGACCTAGAAATATGTTTGGCAAGTAATATCGTCTTATACTACAAGTATAGGAAAAATCAGAAAACTATACATTTTCTATTAAATCATTAAAAAACAGGGTCTTTATGCAAGGAACGGCGCCGGCAGTCCAATTTTTTTACGATAGGTAGGTACCTATGTACCTACAAATTTGTACGGAACCCTCGGTGGGCGAGTTCGACTCGCACTTGTCCGGGTTTTTTAGTTTTTTGGCCTTAGAGTGCCAAAATTAATAATTTTCACTCTGTATTGTTTTTTTCTGGAACCTGGTTGTTTTTTGTTTTTGTAAAAAAGTTTTATTTTTAAATTTTTAGTTATGGTACCCACCCCACACCAATTCGTATACCTACAACTGCTTGCTAAGTAAACATCAGCAACAGGGATTCACCCTCTTAAATTCGAAACCAAAAACAAAAGACAGCCTCTAATATTAAAAAGTCATGTCTTATTCTATACAAAAGCAAGTATCATTGCGCTTCCCAACGGATATCAATCACGGAGGCTCAGAGCGTCGCTCTCAATTTGCCGAGGACATTTGCACGAAATAAGCCACGTTTTTAGCTTTAACATTGGCACAACGCCAGTACATTTGTATCTAGGAATATTGTGGAAATGCTCTAAATAAGAATGTTAAATAAAATTGTTTGTCTTTTTGACGTACTTTTTGGTAAGAATGTAGAGGAGAAATGTTGTGGTATCTCGTGATAAATTCTGGTATTAAGCTGCTGTAGCTGGACAGGCAGCCGAGCCCAACACTGTTAGAAAAAGGCAAATTATAAGTATGTAATGTTGTGTTTGGAATGTCAAGCACACAGCAGTCATTAGGGTGGATCAGAAGATCGATATGATGACCGTTTCTCACTGTACATTGACGTTTATGCCCAAAAATTGGGCAAAAAGACGTATTATTAACGGATAAATGATTTTCTTTCTGTGTGTCGACCAACACGTCAATCATATTTCAAAAACTAGATGAGGTCGGCGTTACCTATTTGACTACTCTGAGAAAAAAAGCCTAAACAAACTCAGACGTAGGTCGAATCATGTAAAGACGATATAGATTTATGTCTGAAATGGTCTGTTGAGGAAATAATCACACAGATTGAGTGGACCGGTCCAGTCAGGTCATTAATTTAGGCAATGCTTTACTCCATTTTTACTGGTCTATTGTAATCAGAAGCCAATTGTTTATGCAGAAATGACATTCATATTTTGTTCTGGGCCTAGTTCCTCGATGTAAATTCGAAACCCACTATGTGGCTACTTTTTTATGGCATAACATGCCTGGTGGTGACTGTACATATTCTAACCTTTAGCTCTTTCATCAACTGGTACTTTGTCTCCGTATAAATGTTTTCTACATAAGCTAAAGTAAACCCGTTGCATATGACACACAGTTATGAAAGAGCCGCAAGCAAGATCTATCAACGTGTCTACATCTGACGTTAACTTGTCACTAGTACACTGAGCTACGATGATCAATTGCTCAACGTAGCCCAAACCACCACCTCCACCACCACCACCACCACCACCTCTTGAGGTGCTGACGAAATAGGTGAAACATTTTTCAGTAAATATAATTGTTTTATCTTTTTTATAATATTAGTATAGATTAGTGATATTGTGTTTAAGTCGGTTTTTATTTATCACTTCCAATCATAGTCTGTATTCAGGCATGAAGAGTGTTCAAGTTCAAGTTTTTCAAAGAAATAATGACCGTACTTTTTATCATAGTCTCCTAAAAACTTCAGGTAATTTTCATCAAACTAGAAGCTGGTCAACACTGTTTTAGTTTATATTAAAACTGTTACTTTAATAAAATACACAATTTTTCATTCTAACACAAAATTCCGCGCGAAAGCTCTAGGGAGCACGCTAATTAAAATTCTATTCGCTCTTTACAAGAAATTGAGTGTGAAAATGTTAAAGTTAAATTAATAAATTAATTCGCTATAAATTATATTAAAACAGCGCCGTTTTAAACACAAGTCAGAGTCTGTAAACTGATTCACGGAGTATGGAAATATGGGTCAAGCATATTTACTTGTGCAAAAGAGTTACATTACTGAAAGAGACGCATAAAATATATAAAGTAACGTTCTTTTCATTTACTCTCAAAGGCTTTTTTTAAAAGCTTCGTCATTTTCCAACCTTTTGATTGGAGCACTTAATTAACGCCTTGTGTAAAAATATTTTTCATAGAACTACAAACGGGTCGTACGGACGTAAGAATATCGCGGCGAGATATTATCGTGTACTGGTTTTTTTTTTTCAGTATGGTACCGAGCATGGAGCATCCAACAGAGGAGAGGCATCTCAGTGCCTCAAAAAAACACACTGTTCGTATTTCAATCGTCGGCCCTAGGCAGTGCGCTAAACCTCCAACGTGAAAAAATATCCGCGTATCCGTGCAAATGTGGAGTAATCCTAGATGACGAAATTACCTACTCGTTATGACAATCCATCATCATCATTACTTTACTGTCCAAAGTTGTATCGATATCTTTTTGAGCATCTGACTGTGACTCAATAAAGAAGAAATAATGTAGTGGTACCAGCAGCAAGTCAGTTTAAGGATATCAAACAATTCTCAACACCAGAAGTCCTAGACAAAGTGATATTCTATCAGCAATGGCGGTCAAATATAATTAACCTATAATGTTCACACTGCTGATCCACAGGCCTACTCTCGGTGAGAGATCCCTTTCGACTGGCTATCCAGCCATGATTAGTCAATAACGTATGGGACTGGTATAAGCAACCGAAAAGCTTAGATCTATACTGTGAAAGTCGTTGTATAAATACGAAACGCTTTGGAAGCGATTGTCATTTGTCTAAGCTCTATAGATGCCATTTTTTTTTTTTGAGGATGGGAAATTATCAAATAACTTCTCCCGCTCTGGGTGGAGCAGGAGGGCGTGTCAGACTTTTACTGACTAAAACCCACCCATGTTCCCTCAGTTGCCTGTGTGCCAGGGGCGACGGTATCTGTTTCGAACAACCCGCACCCCTGGCAGATAGATGCCATCAATAAAAGATTAGAGGAGGAACGTGAGTACCATGCAGGCCAAATTGAAAACATGCCTTTATAACTATCTGGCGATTTTGAGTATTTTGTACATGGTCTACGCAAATGTCCTGCAGATCTAGTAGCGTCTTGTGACGGGTCGTTGATCTCCCTAAAATAGGGTTGAGCTACACAATGACTGATACACGCATGCTATCTGTTGGTTGCATTGTCAGACTCACATAAAATTCTTATAATATAATGTTTGGATTTCAAAAGTGACCATGCCCTCTGAGTTTGTCTCGGCATTTCTTGTCATGGAACAGTCAGCTTTTAAAATATTGACCAACAAAACATTGACGTGTAAAAGTGCCTTAAAAGATCTACTTACATAAATAAACATTTCATTTTATTTTTATTTCGTTTGAATGCCATGCAAAAGAGAAAACCTGTGCTCAGAGTAAAATAAAGGGTAGATATTATGATACCACCGTCCGTATCAAGATCATTCGCTTTACCCCTTCTAGTTGCCTAGTTCCCTGGAACCAAAGAGTCGCAGGTGCATCTGGTACCCTCGTCACAACGCTGCTACTAATCCCGTCAGTTTAGATCCCACTTAATTTCCTTGACGCAGCGACAGCCATTACTGCCCAGGTTGATTTTAGATGACACTCCGTTTCGTGAGGTCTGTTTAAAGTTGTGGGTTTATTTTGAAATATGGTTTTGTGTGTGGGTTTTTAATTATTATTAAAGAGTGTGATGTAATTTGTGTTCTGAAGCATGACAAAGTATCTTGTAGTTTTCTTTGAGCAAGTTTATCAAATTATCCTATCAAGGGTTGTCTTTAAATGACTTGCGTTTATGACCTAGCATGAGAAGAGCAGGCAGAAATACCGCATTTGTTTCCGAAACATACATAATATCTGACAAGCCAATGTCATGAGTTAGTGTGATCACGGTACAGGGAAAAGTCGGGTTCATTAATATAATTGAATTATGTTATCATGTCAGTGTATTGTGTAGATTTAAGGCTCCCGCAAACAGTCGCGACGCAACTCACGTAGAACAACTTTTATGAAAAACCAAACGGGAATTGTTCTACAAGAGTCGGTTCGCACTGTCCCGTCGTGCCTGTCTGAAGTAGCCTTTACGGTTAACCGACATAACTTCGTGATTTTACACAATACAGGTTTTTTTTTCTTTACTTAAAAAGTTTGCGTAATCATCGTTCAAAACTTTGCGAACCCTAAAGTAACCTTTTTACCAATTTAACAGAAATAATACGAGGCCTACAAGATGATATTCTTTTCCAAAGATAAACATTGAAAAGGATTCAATTTGCAAAGTTTGATCAGACCCCAAATCAAATTAAAAACTTTTATTACAATTTTATAGTTTTAAATAGAATTTAGAAGAGTTTTGGTATAATTTGATCTAGACTTTAGTTAGGTATCGAGGGTACCTAAGTGAAAATATATGTTTGATTTTTTTAAACTTATGTAACGTAAGTTTATTTTGGAACAAACTTTAAATAGTACAACACTTTGCTTTTCACTTTATTTTTATAACTTTTCATCCCATGTTATTTATTTACGGTCTTATTCATAAAAAAAGCTTCTCGAAGGTTTCAGGCATTCATTAGTTAAACTGCTCGATAGGCCCATAAAACCTTTGATATATTTTTGTATTCATAAACGTTCTATAACTAATATGTCATTTATAAATCAAAATATTGCCATTTTAACGAAGTCGTCTAACAAATTGAGCCACACATCGAATCGTCAAACAAGAATCTGCTCAACAATGCAAAAAACGCAATTATTGTTGTTGTACAGACGCCAGCACATCAAACCATTAACGATTTTCAACTTTATCACATTAGCCCAAGGTTCATGTTTAATTGCATACAGTAATACAGTTTGGGGTAGCTTGATTTTCTGGCGACTGTACTATCAAAATCAAAGCCATCTCTACTGATAGTATGTTACACAATTCCCCGCTGGTCCTTTCAAAAGCTACAAAGAAGAAATGTGTTACCTTTAGGTAATATCTCAAAGAGTCCTTTACGCTTCCCTTATTTCCTACTCTTTGATATTTGATTTGGCAAAGGAACGACAACTATTACATAACAACAGTCCAATAACACATCCGAATCCCTACCCATTGTTAACGCTTCAATCACATTAAAAACAAAACACTCCCCGTAGACGTTTATCCCCAGTATCTCTTATCTCTAATTGCCAAACGCTATCACAAAGCAATCAGTAATTAAAACAAATAAACATCAAACTAATTGGCGATAGACAAAGATCTATGAGATGACAGAACTGTCACAGTAAATCGCCCCGGAGATGCTGTGGGCACGTCTTCAACAGTAACGAGGTATCTTCAGTTATTAGTACATGAGTAGAAAACCAACAGAGAGGAAGGTTCATAGAATACAATATTCTTCATTACGTATACCACATAAATGACTAATATAAATTAAGAAATTATATAAATAGGGTAACACAATACGTAGTCTTTTCCAGCTTATTGAGGTATTTTTATAATCAATTAATGTCAAGCACCCCACGCTTTTTAATTGAATCAAATTATTTTCTCCTTTTTTATTTTGGTTTTTAAAGCGTGTTTTTTAGTTTTTTTAACTATTATTTATTTTCAATTTTTTAGTTCTGCTAACTACAAAAACTTGTTTTTACACGCTTTATATTAGCTTCACTTGTATGTTTGTTTGTTTGTATGTTTGTATATAACCGACTCCTTTGAGCGCGATTTTGACCCACTTTACACGGTCAGATTTCATTGAAACTTTGTAAGCTTGTCGAGGACCGATGACAATTTAATAATTTTAAAAAAAATTGAGAAAAAAAAAACACGTTTTGTAGTTAGCAGAACTAAAAAATAGAAAATAAATAATAGTTTAAAAAACTAAAAAACACGCTTTAAAAACCAAACTAAAAAAGGAGAAAATAATTTAATTCAATTAAAAAGCGTGGGGTGCTTGACATTAATTGATAATAAATATACCTCAAAAAGCACCCCGCGCTTTTTAATTGAATTAAATTATTTTCTCCTTTTTTAGTTTGGTTTTTAAAGCGTGTTTTTTAGTTTTTTAAACTATTATTTTTTATTATATGTATATTTTTTCCTTTTTTTTCAATTTTCTAATTTTTTTTAATTATTTTATTGTCATCGGTCCTCGATAAGTTTACAAAGTTTCAATGAAATCTGACCATTTAAAGTGGGTCAAAATCGCGCTCTAAGGAGTCGGTTACATACAAACAAAAAAACAAACAAACATACAAGTGAAGCTAATATAAAGCGTTTAAAAAGCGATCGTTTTAAGACAACCTTAGGATGGATTGAAGGTAAACGGAGAGACAATATTGTAGATAGTCTGTGGTCTAGATACCATTTACATATATGTACCTACATACATACAACAAATTTATAAAGTCGAGATATCGAACTCGACTACTACCGTACCATCGAGTACTTAGCAAACGTAATTCTCATGAACACAATATTTATGTAGGCACCACGTGTCAACAATCTGACAGTCAATGATTTATCGAATGCTTTTGCCAAACAAATAATAATCTGACATTGGCAGAATTGTCGACATCGGCACCATTGCCATAAACAAAAATAGAAAAGAATAGAAATTAGAATTATACAGGTTGAAATTGAAAACATGCGACAAACCGTAATGGGAGATTGTACTCATCATTATGAACAACTTTTACTGAGGGACCAAAGATGCAATCGCAAAAAAAAAACAGCTGTTCCCTACATTTTGACGAGTTATGCGAACATAAATGTAGGGAACAGATGTTTTTTTTTTCGCGATTGCATCATTGGTCCCTTAGTAAAAGTTGTTCATAATTATGAGTACAATCTCCCATTTCGGTTTGTCGCATGTTTTCAATTTCAACCTGTATAAATTGGTTCTGCCACGATTTTCCATAGCTTTTTTGGGGTAACTTTTGTGGGCGCTTCAATGCGCCTAAAGGCATAGACACACATACCTACATAAAGAGTTAAAATGGGCTTGGTGAGTAAGTAATTTATGTTTTATTTAAAGAAAACAAGTAACAAAAGACTCAAATGTGTTAGTAAGAATATTTCTTAACCCCTTAGTAATGTCATTCTCATCTGTAAATTGTGATTTTTCGCATTTAGTTTAGAACCTATTTTACTTTAGTTTAGTTACTTGTTGACAGGCCTACACTATCCTTCCACACCTATGTAATAATATAATAATTTTAAAACGTTGTAAAAGCCAATAATTTTTGAAGTAATTGGCCAGTAGCCGTGGAGTTTCTTATCGGCTCTTCTATGCATAAAATGACCGATTGGAACCGTGCACCTAGCTTCTGACGTTTCATTAATGCCCATGTAGATGTAATCCAAATGTACGTGTCTGTGCACAAAATATTTTACCTACTCATATGTCAATAGTATAACAATAATATATTATTGTTGGTTTACATTGATTTGTTTGTTTGCAATTGTTAAACGATCAATATTGCTTTACACAGTGTTAACCGTAAGTTGCCTTTGAATTAGAATTATTATTTCTATAATACAGGATTGGTAACAGAATAACGACAGTCAAAACTAAGCCATTTTTTTTTAAAGAACCTTTAGTTTTCAAGGATTGGGGTAGTAAGTACTAACCTAAGGATAACATAACCAAACATTCCTTTTATGTAAACATTACAAACGTACACGTCACAAATTTATTCCATTACATCCGTAATCATGCAAAATCCAAATAAAATGCGTGTGAATAATATATGGTAACACATCACCCGTCCCGGGTTTGTCAAACACAAATAATACTGGAAATGTCTTCCAAAAATGCGATATTTTCATTGAAATCGCTTATGAAATTATATTTTATCTGTTAGAAGTCGGTTCACGTGTAGAAAGTCGAGTAAATTCAATGTATCAACGAATTTACAACGTCTAGACACATTGGCGATGTAAAACTGTCACCTATGTAGGGTGACTAGGTGTTAGGAAATAAGTACAAACTCTGAATGAACAAAGCGAGATGCCGCAAAATGACTAAAATCAAAGCCATGAAATTATTAGCTAAGTAGGAAAATGACATAATTCACTGAATTAGTCATAAAATAGCACCTTCATTCTGCATTTTTTTATCAGCCTTAAATGTCTAAACGTCGTTCTGAACGTAGCTATTTAAAAATAAAACCGGCCATGTGCGAGTCGGACTCTCGCACGAAGGGTTCCATACCATTATCTATAAAAATTTTGTGTTTGTTTGTTGTATGGAAGCCCCCCTTAAATAATTGTTTTATTTTAATTTAATTATCTATTTTTAAAGTGAATATATAACTAAATATTCTGTGAATATTTCAACATCTACCTATTTCCGTTATCAATATCGAGCAAAAAAATCACACTTTGTTGTATCTTAAATATTTATTTTAGTCTGTTTTTAGTATTTGTTGTTATAGCGGAAACAGAAATACATCATCTGTGAAAATTTCAACTGTCTAACGGTTTATGAGATAAAGCTTGGTGACAGACGGACAGACAGACAGACTGACGGACAGCGTAGTCTTAGTAATAGGGTCCCGAATCAAACTGATGGGAAATAATTTTGATCACTCAAGACAGTCATAAACATCATCTGCCTAGCCTTTTCTCAAGTATGTTTTAGTTGGCTTTCAGTCAAACCAGATGCAGCTGAAAACAAGTATTTTACATGAAGCGACTGCCTATCTGACCTCCACAACCCAGTTACTGGGTAAGACTGATTCTTTCAGGTTTTGGACAATCCGTAACGACCTTCAAAGATCCACGACTGACATCCTGGACTCACGGCTTGATCTGCTTTGCGAGGCATGAAAGGGCCTTGGAATATAAAGATGGTCACCCATCCTCGGAACAACGGCGACAAACGTAGCTTAGTCGGATTGATCGACCCACGCAGCTGTTATTACTAAGCCTCTCTTATCGAGTTTATGTTTGTTTACTAGTAAAATATAGTTACAATAGAAACCAAAAAGCGTGGTCACCCAACTACCTCCCAGTAAAGTACGTGTCATAAAAAATGGATTTTCTTGAGATACGCTTTATTATCATAAATCCTTTGATTCATTGGCTGATTTTATATCGCCTTGTGTTTCATACATAATTTTCAGATCAATTTGGTAAATGGAATGATTCCCTTGGGAATAAGACTGTATTGCCTAGACGCCTACTAGATCTATGTTGAAAGATATCTTTATCTACTTATATATGATTATATGTTCTAGTTAATCTCGACCCAATTAAGAGATCAGATACCTATCTATCGTCAATAACCACAGAATATACGATATAGGTATTGACTGCATCCGAAATAGAGTACCTGAACTTTACGTCTTGTTATCACGCTCAAATTAAAAAGCGTCTAAAGCTCAGCTATGCTTACAAAAATCTCGATGTCAAATTGGACGTAGTTAAGCAGAATGGACTCAATCCACACTTTGGCTAAAATTGAGTTAAATATGCCATCGTACTCCTGAGGGTCGAATCTATCAGGTAGTGGAAACCTTATTATTAAAATGAACATGGACACTAGTTTTTCTCGCTACCCCGACTCAACCCAAAGTTTGAAGAGCACATAAAATGTCAAACTTCAAACGCCCATAACTCAAAAGTGACTTTGTGTGGATTGAGTCCTTTCTGCTTAACTACGTCAAATTGTTCAACACGAAAGTTAAAATAACAGTTTACCGTCTCCTCTTTAAACTCAAATTATGTTGTTTTACGACATTTCCACACAATCTCATGCAAAACTAACGCAAAACACCTTTTCTTTATATTAAAACAAAGCTCATAACTAACTGTCCAGTTAAAAAATGTGACTTAATCTACGATTACGCTCGCTAACAGGGTTAGAATGGGTTTGCATACATTTCGCTGACGTCCAAGAGCTCTGCTGGTAATATAATGAAAGAAGCAAATCATTTTCAGTGCTGGTAGTATTTAGACGCCTAATTGCACCCGCACACCACTCATCTGGTTAAGGGTATGTACAAAGGTTGGAAAAATCTGGGAGATTTTTTTGTCCAGTTTTTTATTTCATCATCATCACTTCAGCCGAAAGACGTCGACGAATAAATTCCGTCGACGTCTTTCGGCTGAAGTGATGATGATGAAATACTTGAAGTACTGGACATTCGCCTTCCTTAAGCCCCGCCACTTCGACCCTCCCGCATGCAGCGGATTCCTACTGCCTTCATAAGGTCATCGGTCTACCTTGTGGGAGGCATTCCAACTCTACGTTTTCCAGTACGCGGTCGCCTCTCCAGAATCTTTCGGCCCCATCGGCCATCTGCCCGAGCTTCTTGCTGCGAGCAATTTGCCCTGGCCACTGCCACTTATGTTTGGCAATTCTTCAGGCTATTTTCGTTACCTTGGTGGCATAGCCCTCTCCGGTACTTCATCAACTGCTTCCAACATGCATATAACTTTCGTCTTCTTCCCATAGGCGTAGGCAGAAACTACAAACGCCACCTGCTACGATCCTGACATACTCCTTTTGTTTCGTTCACGTTTATACATATGTTCATACACGCCGGTTGCGAATACTACTCACCTGACCTTTCTGAAGAGCATCACCAATAAGGTCACTAGGATATATATTCTAAGTCGTCTCGGTGCTTGCACGCACTCACTGCCTTTTAAATACATTTTGTTGGTTGCCTTGTTGCCTTTTGGTAGTGCGTGGGGCTAATTTAGGGGACTGTATTTTGTGATGCGGAACAAAACGATTGACAAACGCTTGGCGACAGGTATTCGAGTTGCAAGGGTGTGTAAGACAATAGAATACAACCCGATTAGGGAGGGAAAGCACAAACCTTTTACGGGGGCCACGTGCACGCGTTGTTTCCGGTAAACTGGTTCACTTTTCCAGGTTTCTGGGCAGTTGAGCTTCAAGTTACTGTCCTCACACGTTAAACACAAATTATTGATTATAAGTCTTATTACAAAGTTTTCTATTTTTTCTTGCGGTGCGGGGCCGATGCCAATGCGTGGCGCCATGCGGTTCAATCGGAAGTATCTTTCGCCAAAAAAAAAATGGGCGAGCGAATGCTTGTCAGTCACTCGCGACGAATGCGGAGGGAAGTGATTGGGTCTAGTAAGGCGGATGTCAATCATATTTTGAATGTTGGCGCAACCACCTTTCATTGAAATCTCTCAACACGAACAAACAATTTTAGCATACTACTCTTTACAATTTTTGTCACTACTCCTCTTATATGTTGAAATATTTACGTTTAGAGTGTACGAGGCTGAACATATTACTTTTTTTTTGTGCGTCATTTCGAATAACATTAGTTGTGGTGGCTGTGATATGTGACTTTACGACATTAGAGAAATTGAATGGAAATCGCTTTTCCAGATATGAAAAAGTACTTTCCGACTAAGTAGCTATTTTGGTTAGTAGAGTGATACAACATTTATTTGAGCATGACTTAGCCTTATAGAAATATAAAATTTCCTTTATCGTAATATAATAATTTACTTAATAAAAAGCGTATGCAGTCAGGGGAGTAACGAAGTTCCTTACGTGATACTCGCACACACGTACTCGTATATAGTAGAACGAGACAGAGAGAGAAAGTAAGTCGCATGGAGGGGATATTACAGTTTTTCCATATGTGACGATTTCTACCAGTCAACTCATACGCAAGCCGAAGCTATGAAGCCAAGTTAAGGGACTTCGTTCTTAAAGGGAAAGTTGATAACATAAGTTACATTGTCATCGCATATAATAAATAATTAACCTTACATATCCGCGGACATAGTTTTTGTGTTTATTAGTACCTACAGGATCTCAGGGATGTCGGCGCGCAAGCTGTAACCATAGATTCAGTACATCATTTGGTTACTTCGGTTACTAAAAAATATGTGTTCCATACATTATCACTGCGTGGGTACACATGGCTACACATCAAGCTATTTATTTCCAGTTTACGCTGAACTCGCATCGTACGGAAATCCTATACAATGCGAGATGAGCTAATACTAGAAATGTATAGCTTGATGTGTAGCCGTGTGTACCTATTGCACTTTTCTATTAGACTGTTGATTTCTTTGTTTTATAACCTACGAAAACTTTCTATGCTAGGAGGTCAAGAATCATGTGCTAAATTCATTTCTTGATGCCATCCTGTATAGTTAATTTGCGAGGTAACACCTCACCATATTTTTACCCCCAAACATATTATCCTTTGTTTTGCCTCAAGGCAAAACTCAAGGGGTATAAACCCACATAGATAATTTAGATCCCTTACCACTGAACAAAGATACGGAACCCCACCAAATCAGATTGGTCAACTAGTAACCCTTCGTAATTGGAGGAATCCTTTGTAAATTGACTTGATTGATTTGATAATCGTTGAGGTGGTCTCAAGGATACTCGGCTTGAATAAAAAATGGGGCTCGGACCATGGGGCTCCATAAGCTTATTAATTTAAATGGACTCCAGTGTCTGGGTCTGATATGTTTAACATTTAATGGTGATGTAATAATCTGAAATCTTGCCAAAAGGTTTTTTATTCTATAAGGTTGTAGATGTAGAACATTATAGTTTGCATTTTTATCGAGGCAACGGTACGTGCCAAATCACTGAACTCGGCTGAAGATTCCCGCAACAAGATAAAGAAGAAGAAGAATATCATAGGAAAAATATCACATTTTAAGTCAATATTGTCTTAAAACCAACATTACTTAAGTCAAAAAAAAGCCTCTCAGAAGCACATTATTAAACCGTGTTGGTTTCTCTTTGATATACTATTTTCAACGAATATAAAAATCTATTCCTGATTCTCAACACATTAAAATTGCATAAAAGCAAAAAAAAATATTCACAAAGCGAGCCTCCCCTTAAGCGTTGCGACATTGGTGCATATAAACAAGCTCTAACGCGGCCGCAGGACTCCAGCCCCTTAATTAAGTAGGAAATGCAAAACCTACAGTATTACAACGCTAACACATAATTATTGCTGCTATACATAAACAGTATTGCTGAAATAAGAGAGGTTTTATTTTTAATTTGTGCAGCTGACGGTAGACGGGTTTTGTAATTATGCGACCATGTTGTTGTTTTATTTGTGGTTCTAAATGACCTGTTCGGTATAGGGGTTTGAAGAGTGCCTAGTACGATGTCCTAGATTCGTTTCACAGTTGTAGCAAAGATGTTCTTTTGTTTTCTGCTTATATATGTGATCCTATCGTGGCTAGGTAATATATAACAGCAGCTCGGGTCGATCCATCAGGTTAAGCTACACTTGCCGGGGTTGGTCTGTGGATGGGTGACCCTCTTTACATATACCGAGACTCCTCTGTGCCTCGCAAAGCACGTTAAGCTGTTGGTCCCGGCTGTCATTCTAGGATCTTTGACAGTCGTTACGGATCGTCAGAAGCCCGAAAACCTGACAAACAGCTGTCTTACCAAGGGGAATCTTTTTACCCAGTAACTGGGTTGACGACAATAGGTAGGCAGTCACTCCATGTAAAATACTGCTATTCAGTTGCAGATTTAGATTCATTTATTTTGCAAAAACATGTTTAGATAATAAACATGGTATGATGCTTATTATAGGTGTTTCAAGGTTTTTTAGCTCAACTTGTTTGACCATGGCTGGTGTACAAATTAGGTAGAAAAACAATAAGATAATTATGTTATAATGAAATACACTAAGATACAATACAAATAATAATAATAATATAAATAAACCAACAATTATCAATAATATTAAATTAAAAAAATCGGTCAATAGTCATGCGATTCAAAATAAATAGAATAGATTCAATCAGTATATTCAAAGCAATTTATAATTTAAAAATTAATTTACATTATAATAGGCTTTTCTGTCAGTATTTTTTTCAATGTTTTCTTAAACTGGTCTGTATTAAATTTCTTAACACAGTTAGGGATTTTATTACACATTATTAGCGCTCTGCATACAACGCTTTTGTACATTACGACAGTCCCTACGCACGCCCTAAGTGGTAGATACGTGATTTGCATGTTTTGTTTTCGTGACCTTCAGGCCAGCCTATATTAGCCTTTATTTTAACAAAAATAAGTCTAAAATGGCAAAATGCACTTTAAATCCAACATGAAATTACATTAACTAGAACATGAGATACACGTGTTTGAAACTTTAAAGCGCTCTCCTGTATGTAAGATTTGTCATTTGTAGTTAGGGATTTATACGTAGGGACCGTCGATTAGCGCTGTCTTAGCTGGCTGAGCATCCGGTTAGACTGGAAGCCGAAAAAGGCTAGGCGGAATGATGTGATCCTAAATATTCGTACAATAGTATGACATGAAAACAAAAAACAACTGTTGTACCTATTGTTCAAAAATAAACTTATCGCTGACCGTTATCAAGTGTCTATCGCAATAATAATGGGAATCACTATATTTTTGTCTCAAAATAAGTAACTCCACATAAAGAAATGTGATGACATTTACATTCCTACTCCGTACCAACTCTATTATGTCCACATCACAAATTCCACATAGTATACTCAAATTTAGTAACTGATCATCATTTTCAGAGCAAACAAAATAAAATATTTTTACACAAAAATAGTGTCGCTCGCAAATCAAAAGTTCTAAAAATGGCACATAAAATTTTGCCATGTCATACACAAAGGACCTAAATAAAATTCGAGCCAAAAATTTAATTGTGAGACTCAGTATGTACATAAAAATAAAATCTAGATGTAAGCTATTAATAAAGCTGAAGAGTTTGTTTGTTTGTTAGTTTGAACGCGCTAATCTGTGAAACTATCAATCGGATTTGAAAAAATATTTTTGTACTAGCTTTTACTACTGGGATGAAGAGTATCGTATGTCTTAATGCAGGTTACAAAACTATCTGCGTGCCTTTCATCCAAATCCGTTAGACCGTTTTTGTATGACTGGGTATAACAATAACAATAAAGCCTTTTATTCCGAACTTGTTTACACAACATCACACCTTTAGAATTATAGAGACCTAATGCGAAATTAGCCGCAACCAAAATAGGTCTCTATAATTCTACTAATTCTGAATAATTTTGCTTGCGGCTAATTTCGCATTAGGTCTCTATAATTCTAAAGGTGCGACATTTTGGCTTAAATACTACATAGATTACATTTACAACATGTCTCTTTGTTTGCTTGCGATGTGATTTGTGACAGGGTGGGAACAAGAAGTTGCACATGCACAAAGTTGCGGCCAGAAGCTAGAGTATGATAAGAAAGAAAACTTCAACATCAGATATTCCCGAGTCGACGGCGCGTTGTGTTCCACGCGCGCCTGAAAGAGATGTCAGCATCAACTGGTGGGGTCCGCAAGGGCCAATGACTGTCAGAGGTGCGGGTTGTTCTAAAGAGATACCGTGGCCCCTGGCACACAGGCAACTGAGGGAACACGGGTGGGTTTTAGTCAGTAAAAGTCTGACACGCCCTCCCGCTCCACCCAGAGTGGGAGAAGTTATTTGATGATTTCCCACCATAAAAAAAAAAAGGATACACTTAAACATACACGTGTTTACCTACGAATTCATGCACGTTCATGCGAACATCGAAAAATCTTATTTCAGTCGAAGATTTTTTTGAAATGGTCGGTAGTTTAGGCAGTGTTCTAGCCGGGAGGGTGGACGACCCACAGAAGATCGCGGAGAAGACCTGAATGAGACTCACACTGACCAGGAAAGCATGGCACATAAGTCAGGGGGCCTAAATACTCAGCAGTGGGTGGAATAAGGCTGTCAGTGATGATGACGATTGTTTTATCAGTCCGTCACCTGTAGAACAATTTATACTCCATATGTATTTTGAAAATGAAAAGACTTGATTATTCGCACCTTCAAGAATCAACATCGTACTACTCGGATTTCAGGTTAAGGGCGAATTTCACCTATGAAACTGAACGAAATAACCCCAGAAACAACGTTTAAGAGCTGCTAGTGTCATTATTTTATGTGGAATATTGATACTGACAGCTCTTAAACGCGGTTTAGATATGTTGATCGCGTTTAGTTTTATTAGTAAAATTGGCCCAAGTGGATTTTTAGCCAACTTCAAAAAGGAGGAGGTTATCAATTCGTAGGAACCTTTTTATTTATTTATTTTTGTTTAACGGTTAAAACTTAGCAGTAAGGATTTTCTACAGTTGACTAATCTACTCGCTATTAACACATTTAATTTACAGTCAACTTTATGACCTAGATTGCATGAAGTCGTACTTTTGTAAGTACTAAAATCCTTGATCTAGTATCGAATAATACCCAACTAAGCCTTAGTGCTGAGCTCTATTTTATTGCTTTAATTAAAACTGAAATGTTCTGCGAGTCTAGTTACTATTGAATACTTCGCTGTTTTGAGTGAAAAAAGGAAAACGGTGTTTTCTCCCTGGTTGAAAAAGTTTCACTGAGCAAACTAGAAATTCGAATGAACGCCAGATCTCGAAAATGAACTAATTAGGTCATGTTTCGAAGTATTCCAAATGAAACTACATAAAATTACAAGTGTGGCAGGTTTTTCAGAAATAGTAAGCTTCTAAAAAACTATGAATTAATTGCCAAGTCAACTCAAAACAAAGGTTAGGTACCTACACATGTTAACAAAAATTAAAACCCAACTTCTGAACGGTTTTAAAAATATGACACAAGAAAGTATTCTCATCTGAAAGCCATGGGTGGTCGTATGCCACTTTGCCCTATAGCTTGTGATAGCTTAGTACCGTAAGAATGTATTGCTTTATCAGGCCACTCAGAAAGTATTGCGAAAAATAGTTTTTATGTATGAGAGACTGGCCAGTTATAATCTATTATGAAAATATGATTATTTGTAAGTAAAAATAGGTACGTTCCAATTTCAAAATATCCCTCCACATTGTTTGCGAGCTAATTTAAATTATCGTGTCTCATTAAAAAATGGATCTGCGCGGGGACATTTTCGCGCTATGATTTTTTACGATTTCAAGTGTCGCCTGAAACCGGATGAATTGTACGACAGGCTTTAAATCGCATTCATGGATGAAGGCCCTTCTAAGGCAACCGTGTATCGTTGGTATAACGAATTCAAGCGCGGTCGACTAACTTTGGGAGATGAAGAAAGAAGTGGGCGCCGTTTGACGGCTGTTACGGAAGCACAACTACACAACCTCACCGATGCTCAAAAGCAGGTCCGGGTGGAATGAATGGTGCCGTGATATTATGATAAACAAATATGAAGCACGCTCGTCTCGGCGTGTTTACGACTGCGGTGTGTGCTTGGATTTATCAATACGATCCAGAAACGAAGCGCCAGTCGACGGTTCGGGTGTTTCAAAACGAATCAACGCCTACCAAAGTGAAGCGATCTAGAAGCGGCGTAAGATTTTGATCGCGAGCTTTTTCAATTTGACTGGCTACTTGGTGTCAATTCCTTAACGGAACCAAAGAAACATCAACGCTGAATGGTGTACTACTAAATGCTTGGCAGAAGTTTTCTCTGTTGTGAGCAACAAGCGACCAAACAGAGGGCTCCGCGGGCTACTGCTCCACCACGACAACGCGCCTTCGCACACCGCGCTCAAAACGAGGGACTTCCTGGACAGCACGCGGATCAAACTCCTGGGTCACCCTCCTTACAGCCCTGACCTAGCACCGTGTGACTTCTTTTTATTCCCGAAAATAAAAAATCAGCTCAAAGGGATACAATTTTCGTCGCCGAAAAATGCGCTATCAGCTTTCGAGTAGGCTGTAAACGAGGTGTCTGCGGCGGACTGGAAAAAGTGTTTCGAAAACTGGTTCAGACGCATGAAACTTTGTATAGAGGCTAGTGGAGAGTACTTTGACAAGATTAAATAAAAAAAAATGTTAGCCTATAGAACATTTTATTACACTCTTTATATTAACTTCATTTGTATGTTTGTTTGTATGTAACCGACTCCTTAGAGCGCGATTTTGACCCACTTTAAACGGTCAGATTTCATTGAAACTTTGTAAACTCAACGAGGACCGATGAAAATAAGATAATTTAAAAAAAATTGAGAAAAAAAAACATGTTTTTGTAGTTAGCAGAAATAAATAATTTAATTCAATTAAAAAGCGTGTTGTAATACCCACGCATTAGGGTAGGTGGCATACGACACCGGCTTTCAGATCAGAATATTGTCATGTCTCATACTTTTTAAAGCATGAGTTTTCAGAAGCCTGGTTTAAATTTTTGAGCTTGCGTTTCATTTAAAATAATATTGGGGTTACCTTATATTTGAAATGTGCTACTTAAAAACATTTAAAAAACCCCTGTCATTTGATGCTCAACGCAGCATTATATATACATATTTTAAAGTTAATTACTTTATGACCTCTAAAGGGCAATTTAATGTGACATCACCTAGTGAATAACCAAGACACCATTTGTCAAATTGTGCAAAGAAGTTTAGAAGTTATGAGGGAACAGATGAACATCATACATACATACCGGCAGACATACATAGTCACAGACATACATACCCACAGGCACATACCCACAGACATATGTACATACCCACAGACATACATATCCACAAACATACATCATACCCACAGACACATACCCACAGAAAAACATACCCACTGACATACATACCCACAGACATATACCCATAGACATATGCACATACCTACAGACATATGTACATACCCACAGACATATGTACATACCCACAGACATACATACCCACAAACATACATACCCACAGTCATACATACCCACAGTCATACATACCCACAGACATACATACCCACAGACATACCCACAGACATACCCACAGACATATATACATTCCCACAGACATATATACATTCCCACAGACATACATACCCACAGACATACATACCCACTGACATATGCATACATACTGGTCAAAAACATAATTCTCCTTTTTGCTTCGCCTTATTCGGGTAAAACAAAAAACAAAGTCTGGATATATTACACTAGCTTTTGCCAGTGGCTTCGCCCGCGCGGAACTTTCATCCCCTATTTAACTCCCTTAGGGGTTGAATTTTGAAAAATCCTTCCTTATTCCTTGTCTACATTATAAAGGGAACCTCTGTGGAAAATTTCAGCTTTCTAGATCCAAGGGTTTCTTTTTATTTATATAGATTAAACAAAACACCAAATTCATTCGCCGCCAAAAACAAACGCTTATAAAGGGACAAATGAAAGAAAAAATCTCATTTCATTTTTCAACCACGTCGAAATCACGCTGTCCTTAATGAACTAATTACAAAACGAACCACAACATGGACCTCACTTGTTTTGAGAAATTAAAAACTTTCAGGAACACAAAGAAATCAAAGAAAGACTTCCATGGGGTTCTGAGAATAATGAAGGCGATTTAAATTAGCCAGAGGACTTGGTAAAAGTCTTCAAAGGGCAAATAATTAGCCCTTTGTCTGATTCGGGGGTGAAGTTTCATCTTTGCTCGTAAATCATTGATGATAAAGCCTTTTACCGCTGTTATGATTAGTTACTTAAGAGATTAAGGGATGGACCACATTTTGGCAGTGCAATTTTCAACAGGAAGTTATTTTTGACCGCGTTTACAGAGCGGAAGTATGAAGTCGGAACTTTATTATGGAAATGTTTTTGTGAAATTTATTGCCTTCGTTGAGATATTGTCAATCTGCACCCTTACTGCGTAATACACTATTAAGAATCTGAATTATTTTGAAAGTTATTGCTAATATAATCTACCATTATGTTTGCAAAATTATCTTCTTAGCATCGTTAAAAACGCCATGAATATTGTGGAACTGTCAAAATGAAAACGATTCCTACTGATAGTATATATTATTACGCACATACCCCTCTGCTTATTCCAGTAAAATATATAACTTCAGGCCCTGGTAACTTTAAATATTGTCGTTATGAGCGATAATAGTTCTTATTCCAATCCGATACGGGTTAAAATCTGTTGTAATTGAATTCGAATAATAAATGAGCAAGCATTGTCGTAAAAATGCAAATAAAATCGTATAAAATTAGATATTAACTTTTTAATAATAATTAATTCATCACTGGATGCAATTTGGCATTTGAAATTTTATGGTATATTTTTAATTATAATTGTTATTGAAGGGATAAACTGGTTTTAAAGATAATTAAGAGGTGACTTTAATTATTTTTTTGATGCACTAAAGTATGTTAAATTATATTTTGAGTTCCATCACTCTATGCAAAAAAGACTTTAAAATATAATATTTGTTTGCTTTCAAAATTATTTACGGTTAATGAGAAACTCTGGTTTAAAAAATCACCTTTTTGAACGTCAAAATCAGGGAACTTTACACAACCCTTATATCATCTTATGGCCTTTCCAATCCTCAAAAGCTGTGGGACAAGTACAAAGAGTACATGGCCGAAACCATATTGCGGCAACTTTAGCAAGTACATACAGATATGTCTTTTGATTAATACTAGAAACAAAGACAGAATAGATCAACCATTTTTCAGATTAGCTAAAGTACATACATCTTTTATGGGGTACTGTGTTAAATGTTACAACAAAATACCTTGTGATATATTGCAATTAAATGACAGGAAATTTAAAGCTCACATTAAAAGTAAACTTTGTAAACTAGCGTATTACAAATTAGAGGATTATATCCAAGATAAGAATGCTTGGAAACATGCTGGTCCTGCTCCATAGGACAATCTAGAGTCTAGACAAAATCAAACTGGTTGCTAATTGAATTGTATAATTAATTATATTTATGACATTGATTTACACTCACTGATTACTTTAACTCACACACTGACTCATTACTTGTTAATATTGTAGGAAAATCGTACCTATACTTACTTTTACAATGTTTGTAAATGTGTGAACACCATGTATCTATCACAGAATTAATTTATCTGTATTGCTTCAATTTGTTTCTGTTTACCTATTTTGGTATGGTAATTTTATTCTGGGTGCATCGTTTTCACACATAATCATATAATGAATGTAAATGTTGTACTTGAAACATTTTAAAAGAGTAACGGTGGAGTTTCTTGCCCATTCTTCTCCATACGAAACTACATTTTGGAAGGGCCGACTAGAATCAATTCTATTTTAATGTAAATGTTGACGTTCAAAAGTGCCTTTTATGTGCCTATTTGAAATAAATGCTTTGACTTTGACTTTGACTTTGATGATCACATAAACAACGAAGCGCTGACAAAGATTGAAAACAAAGTAATGACAATAGCGGAGAAGCAGCTACAAGATTTTGGAATGGTTAGCCCTCGACGATTGGGCGAAAGTGACTTAAACGATGAAATTGCTCGAGAATTCAGCTACAACTTCACAGCGTTGCAACAGCAAGTAGCCGAATTAGTTTCTCAGTTACTTCCAGAACAAAGTCACTTCTTTCAACAGGTGTTACGTCAAGTAGAGTCTGGGAAAGGTGCACTCTTTTTTCTCGACGCCCCTGGAGGAACCAGACAAACGTTTTTGTTTAAATTATTATTGGCGATCATAAGAACGAGAAATTGCTGTTGCCGTGGCTTCCTCCGGTATAGCCGCTACGCTACTGAACGGGTGTCGCACTGCACATTCCGTCCTAAAACTGCCATTAAATCTTGCACAGGAAGAGCACCAATCTGCAATTTCAGCAAATATAGCTCTCGAGGTATGATGCTACGACAGTGTAAACTTTAAGTATGGGACGAAAGTAAGTCGTCCCCCAAAAAAATATATAAAGGCGTTAAACCAAACTCTGCAGGACGTGCGAGACAGTACTGATATTATAGAAGGCAGGGTAGATGTACTGGCTGGTGATTACCGAAAAACTTTACCGGTGATCCAGACAGGCACACCTTTCCTATGTCAAGTCATCATGCTAATGGCCAAAAGTAAAAAAATTAAGCTTATCTACGAATATGAGAGTGCAACTTTATATAGACGCAGATTCGGGACGCAGAAATACTATTGAAAATTGGCGCTGGACGTTTGGACACGGGGGAATTCTGTAATTTGGTAGAAAACAGTGTTTTAGCAATGAGTTTTCATTTCTAAAGTTTACCCAGACTTACAAGTTTTTATTGTGATCAGTGGCTATATGCGAGAGCAATCCTTGCGCCTAATAACGAAACTATTAACCAGATAAACACTGATATTTTGAATAAGGTGCAGGATCATAAAGAAGTATTTCTCAATAGATATCATCATGGACCCAGAACAGAGCACTTCATATCCCGCTGAATTTTTTAATGCTCTAGAGCTGTCAGGTGTACCCTCGCATAAACTTCAATTAAAATTAGGTGTATCAGATATGCTTATGCGCAATTTAAGTGCACCCTGATTATGCAATGGCCGAGGCTTTAGATTAAGGAGGAAAGTAGGACAAAATATAGTCGGTGCCACTATTTTATCTGGTATGAAAAAAGAGGAAAGTGTGATTATACCTCGAATCCCAATAATTCCCACTGTCCTATCATTTCTATTTAATAGACTCCAGTTTCCAATAAAACTAAGTTTTGCTATTACAATTAATAAAGCGCAAGGGCAAACATTGCATATTCGCGTGTGTCAAATGCCCAGAATGTATACGTATCAGCGCCAAATAGAAGGACATACAACATTGTGTATATGAGCGTCCCTAGAATAATGTTCCGTTCTGAGCCCATGATTGCAACGGCCAAACAATAAGCAGAGTGCAACCCGAATTGATTGTCAAATTCTAAAATAACGCGAGCGAAGCCGCGGGTATGAGCTAGTAAACTATATGTCTGCTAAATTTCATCCAAATCCGCTCAGCTGTTTTTGCGTGATTGTGTAGTAAACATCCAAACTTAGAAACATTGACATTTATAATATGATTAAATATTATATAATAGTATGACAGTAGGATGCTTCAAAATACTTCTTTCGTTACGCATTATAGCCTTAAAAAGCGATAAAATGAAGTAGATAATACATTGTCCTAATTTACTTTCTTTAACCAATTTTTTACGCATCCGTCACTCAAAGTCGAGTGATGATACATTGCCTATTATAATGTAAATTTTTGCCATACAATAACGCTTTGAAAACGTAATCCATCATTCAATGTGTTTTGTACACGTAATTACTTAGTCATACATTAGTGCCTATCTAATATGTTAGGAAGTTTGTGTTGTTCGTAAAAAGCATTTTTAATGATAAAAAAGGGAAATTTTCAATTGATCCTCTGTCCAAATGATTCTAAGATGTTGGGTGCGTACCTATACCTATATATGCGTGTGCCTTCCTAGATATAGCTAATAAACTATTAATACAGTCCACACATTATAAAGAGCTGATTAATTATTTAATGTCATTACATTATAGAGAGCGCACAAAAAAGACGTTGTTTCTGTTAATTACCAACCCCTCAAGCGAAAAACAACAACACAAACTGCCTAAACACCCTCTAAAACTTATTGAATTGTAATAATAATCGCTTTTCCATAAATAAGCCTTATTATGTCTATCTGGTTTAAGCTCAAATTTGGTCGCAGTAACTGTAACGCAGCCCGACCATATATATGGGTTCGGTTAGGTTAGGTTCGACGCGCGAGCCAAGTTGGTCATATATCTATGACACCAAAATGAAAATTATTTAAGAATCACATAAACTGACACATTTATTATATTGTCTAAAATAGGAATTATTTGGAATTTGACAAAGATTAAACATGGCATACCAAAAATATCTAACGACTTTTTCTACAGGGGCTAGCAGACACTACAGAATGTCACGCACGATTCTTAGACGCTTTTTTGTTTCGTCTCTGATCATCTAATCACGCTGGTGGCGGTTACTCCACACCTAAGTTTTTTGGTGGACCTCCCTAACAAGGTATGTCCAGTATACTCGTTTATAAATTTTTAATCAATGTCCATAGCAGAACTCTGCAATATTATTATAAGAATTCTCACCATTAGTATTCCGTATCCCATTCGTCCAACAGTATGGAAGGCATTAGACATTCAAAATCAAGTTTTTCTTGAAAACTTTCGTACTGAAACTTGGCTACATCTTCAGGAAGTGAAGCGGCGACTATATGAATTCTAAGAGCCGAAGAAGTTTTCACGTGGCTTTGTTAAAATGAACTTCGCTTTAGAATTGAACTGTATTTATGAATCACTTGGGTTTTTTTATGTCGTGGAGTTTATTGCTGCATCTTCTTTTTAAAGTTCGATACGGAGTTAGCAGTTTGCGGTAAGAGTCGTCGCGTAACGAAAAAACCGTTACGTAACAAAAAAGCGTTATACTCTCTACATGCCACTTTTTATTATATATAACAGAAAGAAAGAGAGAGAGAGTGAGATTTCGAGGATGATGAAACCAAAAGCGAGGTCCAATTGGAAATCTAAACTTGCAGGTGCGAAAATTCTCAAAGTTTTCATCATGGGTGTTGTTTTCATGGTTTTCGGGGATTCTGAAGCTGATAGTGAGGCCAAAATACATGTTGAGTATTTAAAAGATATAGTAAACGAGTTTTTACTTTACTATTTTCAGTTACCCCTTTCTATTTCTACAAATTCATCATCATCTTTTTCAGTAGTATTGTTCAGCACACCATTGATTCTTCATGTCTAGTAGACGCTGTCTCATTAATTAACCTCTTTAACATAATCCTTCAATAATTTCTTAGGTTTCATTATTAATTTTTAATTTCTAACCACTGTCAGCATCATCATCTTCTACATTATATTCCTTCTTTCTTTCTTAATTTTTTCCTCATGAAAAATTTACCTCCGAAAACTGTGAAGAACGTTACTAAATCCATACTTCCAGAATGTTCATAATATTATTCCATCAACTTACAGAGACAATATATGCTAACCGTTGTTGGCTAACTCGTTATATCGGACGGATCTTGAATTCATAATTGTTACTAGGCAGGGTCCAATTTTCATTCATATTTGTTGTTCAATTTGCGTAGGCGCCCCTGTTCGTCGTATATGAGTAGAGTAGATAATGTCAATAGTCCAATATTGTTTGACTTTCTACATATTCGATCCCATTAGTATGTGGGTTTTGTAAACAAAAGCGAACTGAAAATGTTCTTTCGCCCTAGAAACAAGTATTAATAATGTTTTTGATCCGTTTGTGATGCTTGGCACATGACATTTTACTAGTGTCACCGAAACCATATGCCACTACAATGACCCATGGCCTTTGTTTTGTTATAAAATAGCTTCTAACCGCAACTTTGTCCGCGTGAAATTTATTTTTGTATATTTTGTTATTCCTTCGTGCAAGAGCTAGCAATAAGTTGACAAAGTTTTATCGCAATCGCATTAAAGATATGTCAGGGCGTAAAATACGAACAAAGTAAACATTGATTTCTTAAAGGGTGGCTGGGACATTGACGAGCAACCTGTTACCATAAATCCAGTACAAGATTCTGGATTCTGGACCGACGTATCTTATGTTATAAAAAAAATAATTAGCTGTTCCATACATTTCTATCGCGCATTTTTATATGAAAGAGCATTTTTTTTTTTTATATCCTACTAATTAATTCAACGCTGTGGGATCCAGAATCAAGTACTTACTGGTTCCATGGTAACATGTTGCGCCTCAATGTGCAACCCTCTATATAAGATTCGGGTCGTCGTTGAACTATGTAGGTACATTCTTGCCCAACATTTAATGGCCTAGACTTTTATTTAGATAACAAGCAGAAAAAGCTCCTCAAAAACCAAACCACAGACACCCTATCTTCGATAAAACTCTAAACAAGGGCGGCCAGGTCATCTAAAAATGAGTCTAGATAGGTTGACAACCCTTTTAGCAAGGTAGACTGAAACAGGTGCAAGCGACATGGGTCTACCGCACTTCAACATCCAATTGTTTTAAAAATATTATATATATCATGCAGTTTACGTGGACCTTAAATATTTAAAGTTAAGGAAGATTTTGCCGTATCTTAGACCGAAATAAACTTGTAGCCTCCCTATCTTTTTAGAGCTCATTGAGAATGAAGTTGACACGGGACTGAGTATTGTATTTAAATAATAATTTGCTTTTATCTTTTTACATGAGTTGTTATGCATATTTTGAAAAGCCGAAACCAGAAAAAAGGCTTTCAAATCTTTTACCTTTGTTCTAAAAATAAGTGGAATTTCGGAATTCACGGAATTTGGGTATTACGTTCTTTCTTTTTTTACAAAAGCCTTTTTGTTTTATGACCGGTGTCGGTACACTTTAAGTTTTCCTTCCAACAAATATCCTCGGGGGAAAAACTGTTAAAGTAGTGACACTTTACCGATAATACGGCGTATTATCGGTACAATATACCCATATAGGTTCTATCTACATAAAAATGGTATGCGTATAATTGTTGTAAAATGTAAAAAAGGTCATACAGAAAACTGTTTTGCAGCCATCCTTGAAACCATTTCCATTTTCTTTATACACAATTTTCTTTAAAAAATCTGTTACATCCTTGCGCAAGGTAATTTTTCCAAATAGAAAAGTAATTTAAACTATTAAGGGCTGCACAAATTAAAATAATTTAGACTCTTATTAAATCCGTAACACAAGAGATATGTTTTTGTGACAAATAAACCAAATTATAATTACATAATTAATATCACTACATAATTCTTGTTATTATGTTAGTCAACTTAATTTCAAAATTGTATTACTAAATTCTTCTGTCTTTATTTAGTTTTCATTTTAAAAGATATCTTTCTCTTATTTCCACCGGCGACGTAGAAATAAAAATCTCATTCCCACAATCCTCGAGTTTAAAGCTAAGCTTAAAAAATTCAAGCTAAGGCAAAGTCTGTAAGTTTCATAAATTTAACCTTCTTTGTGTACAGCACTATAAGGCACAACAACACTAAAAGGTAATAAAAACTATGTCTTTACTTGTTAAGGTGATATTCCAGTTACAGAGTTGCTTTTAATATCACAGAAGATGTATTTTTTTAACTTTCTCCAAGAGAACTAAGGCGGACTTTGCCTAAGGCATGTTCTATCTAAATAAATTCAGAATAATATGTTTGTTATTGTGAGTGTTGTTGCTCTTATATAATTACTGGTATTGTATGAAACTATAAACACACAAATCATGTGATATATCATTATTGTTCAGACAATAAGCAATAATAATTCGCCAGAAAAATCTTTTGAATAAATCTATTCACTCCGAAATCATTTCTATCTCTTAATCTTTCCTCTTTTTCAACAAACCGAACATCCACATTCAATGCGGTTAACATCCGAAGAACCAACCCAATAAATTCTTCGCTTTGCTCATTCTTCGCATATCATTCAATGGAAGTCTCCCCACACGAGCATAACTTTGACATTTTAATATTTCGCAACTTGAGGGTAAAGGATATTAAAAATTCCATCCCACCTCGACTTCTTTGCAGATCATGCGGGATTGGTAAGTCTGCTCAAATTATGAATAAAACTGTTTCAGACAAAATACTTGTTGAGATTTTTAGGGCTGAGTCAGAGCTTCGAATTTTCTGCAAATCTAGTGAAAAATGTTCGTGGGTGATAGAAAGGAATTGAGTTTTGGAAACATCGGTCTGGTCTGACTCAGCAATGTTACAACAATCAGTCAGCAGCGTGTTCAATAAACTTTTTGACAACCGTTACCACGGTATAGACCTCTTCTCATGCAGATAAAGAACAACCACTGATCACTGCCCGTAATTACTATTAGTAATTGGCTATTTTCTACCCTCTAAACCAGGCTATCTCACAATGCTCTCTTCCGTAAATTAGTCAGCTAGTTAGTTTATTCTTAGCCAAAAGACATACAGATTAAAAATGTACAAATGAATTAAACATGTCCCACCACAATTGCAAACAATGTGACCAAGATCACCAACTACTAAGCATTCAAAAACTTAACCCGTCTAGTTCTCACAAAGCCTTCTGAATAAACTGAGACACCTTGATAACTAAAGGTAACAGCGTTTACACAACGGGCTAAAATTTCCCAGGATCAACCCCTTAGCTGAGCCATTTACATAAATATTGCACGAGACTAAGACTTGAATAGGTATTTAATTCTCATTCAGGCTGCAGCTTGGACCTTTAAAACCAACCGTATGTTTCTGTTCCAAAACCACTTTTCCAACACATGTGTCCTCTATCACTATAGTAGTAAAGACTGTAATAGCTCAGAAAAATTTTGGAGGCCCGAAAATGTAACATTGTCGACTTTCACACTACTATCCCTAATTTTCAAGTAGATTTCGGCTGCTTTATCACAATGCGCTCTATTCCGAAGGTGAGAAGGACTAACATTCTGGAGGTACAGTTTTTGTAGCAGCAGGGTTATCTTAGCAGACTTATTGTACGAGGAAGACGGACACAAATAGCGAATGCTGATAGTGTGGTGAAGCAAGATTGCAATGCGCTTGGGTCAAGTTTATTTTGGATCAATTTAAATATTGAATCGAAGGGATTACCTAATAGTATTGGTCCTAAAGACTTGAATAATAGAAGTTAAGGACAAGGAGGAAACAATGTATTCGAGGTCCTTCGAAGTGCCTATTGGTATTACCAACCTTATTCAATTTTTGAGACGTTTCCAGTTGACCTATTTTCCATTTTCTTTGTTTCGTTTTGTGGCGAGGGTATTTGAATGCTTCCGAAATTGAGGGTGTATGAATAAAACTATCACTAGAAAAGGTGTAGGGGAGGTATGAACATAATACATATTTGTGTTTATTTCTATTGGCTTCATGCTTTTTGCTTGCCTTTCAGAATTATTATACAAATTTCCATAAGAAAATAATATCCTAGTTCCTTTCAATATTTCTCTTTGGTATCAATCACTGATAGATAACAAATTCTCATTATAATGTTGCGCAGATCAATACCGTTACTAAGCTAATCACAAACACAAGTCATATTACTTAGCATGACTACATGTTGTTATGAAACTGACAACTTGCGGCACGGTTGGCGCAGTGGTAAAGCGATTGACTGCTGCGCTGCGTGTCGCGGGTTCGATTGCTGCACGAAACAAGAAGTATTTTTACGAGTAGTTGTTCTGGGTCTGGCTGTTTGTGTATGTGAGTTTAAATGTTTGTAAACGCACCCACAATACAGGAGGAATTCCTAGTGTGGGGCAACCAATTAAAAAAAACTTAGAGCAATGTGTCTATAATTAGATTGAAATAATGCAAAAGGCAGGGTTCGAACTGTCACTCTCAGGCTGCCCATCTAACATTCTAAACTGTTGGCCTATTGTCGGATTAAGTTCAGCCGAATGTACTTGTATACTCACGCATTGAATTACCTATCTAAGAAAAGGTGGGGGACCAATTTAGACTGTCGTCTATACATAGGAGCATAATGTGGTTTCCATTGTATATAGGTAACAAGAAATAGTATTTACAAGAAGCTAGTAAGCCATAAAAGCCAATGTAAGGCCCGACCACGCCACAGGCGGGCATGCTGGCCTGCATATTCCAATATACAATGTTACTTAACAGGCAGATTGTTTGGTAATACCATTATAGAAGATATTCCAGTAAGTAAGAGGCTTAGTTTCATACTCCACGTATTTGTGCTGTCTATTTTTGCCCAGGATTATTTGTTGCGAGAGCCCATTTTCCAGCTCAAAACTTTCTTCAACAACCTATTTTAGTTTCGCATCATTTTATGCACCAGAATACGTCCAACAAAAAAGTCATTTCAAGCCTGACAGCACATGTGCACCACTATATTCAGAAACTCAACATTTAAAATGAAAATGAACACACAAATTTGAAACGAAAAACCAAAATTGGTCTATTTTCGTGCTCGTTGTGTAAGCACACAGCTGACGCAGGCCACAACCGTTCATCCGATTGTTAGGAGGCCGGTATACAATTTGCACGACAGTGTAAATGTTGCAATTACACTGTCGAGCAGTATTAGCAAGATGCACGGAACCGCTGTAGTATCGTTATGACCGTTCCAGTAGTATTTGAGCACTATCGGCTAGCATAATGAGTGCAGTTTCGGTTTGCTAATAGTTTTGCTAGTCATCATCGGTTTATAGCCGCCGGTCTGGCTATACCGGATGGCGTCAGTCGTAGTCCGGTTTTAGGTACAGTCCGGTCGGTATAAAGTTGCGCTTTAGAAATTGTTAAAAGATTTAAATTTCCAAACGCATTTTATTTGCAAGGCCGGAGTGTAACTGTGGTTATACAATGTGTATTGCATACGCTAACTTGACTGGAATCCTTCACGAATAGTAATTAATCAACCAATCAACGATAGATTAATTAGGATGAAACAAGTTATACTTAAAAGTACATAAGTACTGTTTCAAGCGTTCAATGATTAGACATTTTGAAAGACAATTAAGTGGAAAAAGTGGCACTTGCTTACGACTTCCACAGAAAAAGGATTGTCCTAAAATGTCAAGTAACTTATTGTCATTACTCAAATTTATGCTTAGGTTTCAAAATAGATTTGTTTAACATTAAAACTAAAGGTTAATGTACATGTAAAATATAAATAAGCACGTAAAACAAAACCAGTAATTTGTTAAAACACAGATTGTAATTAACATCACTTATAATTGATATCAAAATAAACTGACCGTTTATTGGACACGTAATTTTTCAAACGATTTAACACTGAATATTGTAACAGTTTTAATGAGAATTAATTAATTAACGTTATGATAATTATTGATTAGGAAAATATTATGCTTTAAATAACACGTTTTTTTTAATGTCCCATCATTTGTCCTGTTTCTATTATATTATCAGAACATGTTAATAGTCCACTCTGCCGTTAACGCGAGCTATCACCAGTAGAACATATTTCATTATGTTGCGACTATTTTACGAAATATGTTGATAAATAATGTAATTTTATAAGTTAACTTTTATGAGTTAGATGTGCAAAATGTTCACCGTATATTTTGGTTATACGGGATGATATTCGGACAAGTGTTCATTTTCCTCCTCGTAGACTCAATATGCATAATATTGAGATTGTGACAAGGGATACAGGAATACTACCTATACAGAGTGACAGGGACATCGACCCGCAACCTGTTAACATGGATTATGTGTTCATGAATTTGATAAATCCCCCTGCGTAGAAATTTTGTGTCGGTTATTTAAAAGTAAAATAATGTTCCATGCATTTTGACCGCGTAGCTCTTTTTTTTATGAAACAGTTGATATTTTTATTATAACCAGCGAAATATTTCATGGTTTCAGTTTACGCGTCGACTCTCTCCTCGCTTCCACCTTGCATTAACAAAATCTTAAACGGAATTATAGATTAGGGATTGAAAAACTCCAAAAATATACAAGTTCCGAAAAAAACACACATAGGTATTTATTGATGTTCCAAAACAAAATATTTTACTTCAAACAGTACTTAATTGTAACATTTAAGAAACACAAAACTGCAGCTTAACATAACCCGAAGAAATTGCCAAGCTTAAGTGGCAGTGTGCAGGGCATATTGCTCGCAGAACAGATGGCCGATGACGCCGAAAGGTTCTGGAGTGACGAGCTGGAGTGAGGCCTATGTCCAGCAGAGGACGACGTTCAGCTGAAATGATGATGATGATGAGCTTTTATAAACTGGTGTAGCTTCGAAAAAAGGTTTTACAACTATGTAAATGCTCGACACAATACACTCCCGTATTAGTACAAACCAACATCAGTAGTTATCTTCCCATAAAACATACGCACTTAGCTTTTACCGCTCCATATTTACTGCCATGAAACATTGTCATACAATACTCATACAATGTTGAATGTCTTTTATTTATTATTTGATTTTATTCCCTTTTAAGAGCAATACAGTGTTCCACGCGGAAATAGTACCGAGTTATAACACTTCATATTTTGTAACTTTCTATACAATATAGAGGAATTACCAACAGATTAAAAGGTTGAAATACTATTTTTCCTCGTTAACTAGAAGATCATCGGTAACCACAAATGTTGAGCTCGAAAATATCGATTTTTTATGGCATTTTCCTCAAAGATTTTTACAAGCTAACAGACTGTATTTACCTAAGTGTGTGATGTTTATTTTTATTTTGGCATCATTATTGTTCGTCGCTACTGTTTAAGGTAAGACTTTGCCCGGTGGTACAATCACAGAAACATAATATTATTGTATTCGTGTGCTTGAAATAAAAAACGTGTGGGGTCGGGCCCCCGTCTGGAACAAAGTTCCTAACGTTTTTTCTCTAACTTTGAATGTAGCAAGGTACTCTATCTATAAAATACTCAAACTTTATTTTGACTTAACTATCAGCTTCAGCGCCCTAGAAAACCATGAAAACTATCTCACTCTCCCTCTGTCTCTTTCTATTATATTTAGTAAAAAGTCGCATGGAGAGAGCACATAACGCTTTTTCGTTACGTAAAACCTTTTTTGCTATGTAAATTTTCACAATTATACTACTGGCGCAAGTTGCTTTAAAGAACTTCGTTCCAATAATATACTTAATGTTGGAACATACGTATATAAGCAGAAACACATGTTAGTTTCATCTTATCTCCCCTAACTAAAAGCACTTTCTCTCAAAATGCTCCTATAAGCACCTTCCTTGTTTACCAAATAACAAACGTATTACACTACATCGCCAAAATATGACGTTTCCTCAAATATATTAGCCGCGCGTTGCCAAGCACAGAATATTAACTTGTAGGCCTTTATGTTTAGATTTATTACACCGCCATCTTGGATTCTAGCGGCAACATGGCGGTTATAATTAAAAATTGATGAAAGATCGTGTGAACTGATTTATGTTTTATTGTTTACTTTGTGGCGTTTGATTAGATTGGTTTTGATTTTATTTACTGACATGGGTTTTCCGTGTTTAATTTTATGGTTTTTCAAACCTATACCTGATCAACAGGTTTCTCATGGATTGCAACGATGAATGATCATAAATAGTGATGTTTTCAAAAGCCGTTTAAAATGATCTTGCTTGGCAAATGGAGTGTTTACGAACGCAATTTGGATCTGAATTCTGATACTTCTCGTCTTGATTTTTGTATTAGCCTAGTGTTTTGCTAAAAACCACACAACATATCTATGTTCCGTTACTACATTTGTAGATGTCAGTACATAACATTTTGTTCTTGTTCTTTAAAACCCATGCTTTCGGAAAACACATGAAATTCTAAATAAAAAATCCATTCTAAAATAACACCAACTCCAAAGCCTAACAAAACCCAAGTACTTTCAAGCTCAAAGTAAAAACCCATTGAGTTTTGCACACAACACCCTCAATTTTGCTCCGGTTTTAACCAGATCGTTCGAAGCCTCTCCATGTTCTGAAGAGATGACTAGAGGCTGACGGCGCAAGAGGCTCGTTTTATCGGCCTCTCGGGACGCTAAGAGGCCCTTAGACCGCGTTAAGCCACCCATTAGGGATCGCGGTCTTGCCACTCAATGTTTTGAATACGCTTGACACATTTTTTGGCGTAAGGTGAGCTGAAGTACGCCTAATTTTCGAAAATATTTTGTTAGAAAGAAAACTTGCCAGAATTTTGGATGTAAAGCAATGATATTAACACTAGTTAAGCCCCGCGGTTTTACCCGCATATGCCAGATTTTCATGGGAATATCGGTAAAAAGAGGGTCACCTCAGAAAGGTCATAGTCTACCCGACTACCAAATTTCATCTAAATCTGTTCAGCTATTTTAGCGTGAAAGTGTAACAAATAAATATTCAAAAGCATAACCTTCTTTCTGGCGTAGTCGGGAAAAAATACAAAAACAATATGTCATTATCATATATTATAAGTTTAGGTAACAGTCGCGGTCCGGAGTTTAACATAACTGTTTCGGTGGACCCCGATTGATAATATAATGAACCAGAACCAATCAGACATGATCTTGGTCAGATCATGTGAGGACCATGTAGATTGTAGAGTATCTGAACTGATATTTTGAGGAAGAACCACTCAGATATGACTAGGAGGAAGATCTGTCGAGTCAGTCCAAGTATTTGTCGAACGGGCATGAATTTTGATTTCCCTTTTTTTGACACAAACTGTCCATTCAAGTAATTCTTAAAGCAAATTCTGAATCACCCTCTTTATTTCAAAATTACGAACCACAAAACTCATTCTTCCCCCATCTAACATTTAAAACCCTCTTTCCCATTTTTCTGGTTCATTACTCGCAACAAGCAAGATGTAGTTAATATTAAAGCGTTCGCAACCTATTAACAGCGAAATAGGCTTGTTCCCGACTGTACTTAAGTACAAGCTATTTACTGCTGTACTTGTACCTACACTACTTTTTTACGTAAAGCGCTGTAAGCGTAGCTATGGATATTGTTTTTGTTTCTTTTAGTTTTTCAGTGGTTTTCGGTTCTCGAAGGATAGGAACTTGTTTAAATGAAATCTTAACTCTTTAGAATTAATAAGTGGTATCGCTTTTCATGTACATCTAAATCTATCTACACTAATATTATAAAGAGGACAGCTTTGATTGTTTCTAATGGTTTCTGAAAATTTAAATTGAAATATTGTAATGGTCTCGTATGGTGCCGGACGTAAAGAATAGCACCTTCCCATTTCATCCCGTGGGTGTCGTAGAAGGCGACTAAGGGACTTACCAGACAATGGGCAGCAGCGTTCTATATGTATTTTACCACCATACCGCGATCGCCAACCCGCCTGCCAAGCGAGGCGATTATAGCATACCACCCCTTTTGAGGGAGGCCTATGTCCAGCAGTGGACGTCTTTTGGTTGAAATTATGAAGATGATAAATAGATTAACTCCAAAGCTCTTCACCGATTTTACTAATTCTGTCTCCTACGGAAATCTACATTATTCTGGAGTAACATGAGCTATAAATTTCACGCGGAAAAAGTTACAGTTGAAGTGCTATTAGTGTATAAAATGTTTTTAATCGTTAATCTATTTTATCCTTCAGAGGCGATACTTTTTAGTACCAACTATATCCCATTCACAATAAGATTAAACATTTAAACAAACCTTTTTTACAGTCCGTTCAACTGATTTTGACTTCTATTGCGTTGGCGGCATGACAAATGGCAGCTGCAGTAAACAGTTGGTATTATAATCACGTGTTTGCTTTTAATGCCATCCTTATGTCTACGGAATAGAAGTAAAAATCGGTTGAACGGATTGTAAAAAGTTTTGTTTAAATGTCTAATCTTATTGTGAATGAGATATAGAAGATTTGATGACAAGGCAATTGGAGTTTAATTATTAAAAAAATAAAAACAATTAAGCGTTAAGTATCACATAATAAATCCCTCTAGCAGAGTGCTGCCTACCCCTCGTCGACACTATCAGCCGAGACTATAAATAGAAGGATGAAGTTAAGTTTCTCGCAAGTTATTTTTACACCACCGAGCCACCGCAAATTAGATAGGGTTGAAACTGGAGTGGAATTTTAATCGAGTCGGTGTTAAAAACACAAGAATTACCCTCTCTGTTTACTAAGTATACTCGGTACCTTTTCGCTTTTCCAAAAGGTAAACAATTTAGTAAAGCTGTCAACACTTTTGGGAAAAACCTTTTTAAAATGTTTATTTATTTATTTATTGAGAAGGCACTTCAACGACTTATTCACTACGAAAAACACAAACGGGAATCACAAACAGTTTTAGTAATTGTGATTAGTCACTTACAGAAGTACACAGCACTAGCAGAGTAATAAAAAAAAATAGTTTAAAAACTAAAAATACGCGTTAAAAACCAAACTAAAAAATTAGAAAATAATTTAATTCTATTAAAAACCGTGGGGTGCTTTTTGAGGTATTTTTATAATCAATTAATATCAAGCACTCTACGCTTTTTAATAGAATTAAATTATTTTCTACTTTTTTAGTTTGGTTTTTAAAGCATGTTTTTAGTTTTTTAAACTATTTATGTTTTTCAATTTTTTAGTTCTGCTAACTACAAAAGCGTGATTTTTCAGTTTACTTTTTTTTTTTTTTCAATTATTGAATTGTCATCGGTCCTCGATAAGTCTACAAAGTTTAAATTAAATCTGACCGTTTGAAGTGGGTCAAAATCAAGTCCAAAGGTGTCGGTTACAAACATACAGGTGAAGCTAATATAAAGCGTGTAATAACGCACAAGATATAGTTAGTTACTCCGGGCTGCTGTTGAAGAATTCCTAATAGAAAAAACCCAATAACATTATACCCGACCTGGGAATCGATAACACTACCTCAAGCTGAGCAGCTCAACTTGAGACCGACAAGACCAACGAGGCAGTAAAAACAAAATAACTACGTGAAATTAATTAAATTAAGTTCCTTGGCTTATAATTCAGAAAGTCTTTACAATTATTCTAAGCGTTACAGTGAAGTAGCTAAAGCGAAACGATTATTCAATTAAGTAACTTTGTTTATCCGTTTATCTGTTGAAGTTATTCATGTACCTTTTGAAACTTTCAGTCTAAGTCTGCAGACCGGGTCTTTTGAGGATACCTACCCACTAAAGTTTTGGAAATTCCAATTATAGCTTCTCTTAACGAATATATAAGCAGAATATAATATATAAATTGATCGTCTCTTTACTGTCAGAAATACCCTTGAACACAATAAGTGGTATATATTCATTCTTATCCAAGCCGTTAATGAAATGAAATGTTTATTTATGTAAATAGATTGTTTAAAACACTCTTACACTTGAATACATTCCCTAGCTGACTGATTCCTGAGAAGAAATGTCGAAACAAACTCGAGGTCCAAATATTATATTAATAGAATTGTATGTGAGTATAACAATGCAGGGCCATGTCTTGAAGAGCCTTTTGAAGAAAGAGCCATTGCTGGTTTGAGCTGACCTGTCTCAACAGACGGCATGGATTTATCAGTCATCATGTAGCTCAACCCTAGTTTAGGGAGCTCAACGATTCTTCACAATCTGCAGGTCATTTGCGTTGGCCATATACAAAATACTTAAAATCGCTAGATAGTTATTAAGTCATGTATTCTACGTTATTGGGCTTATCCAATAAGTAATGAATTGGTTTATAGGATATCGTAATTGTGACGTTAAAAAAAAAGTGGAGATGACGTTTTCTATCTGACTACCACTGAGTAGAAATTGCGAAACAAAATCAGAAGTCTTAATCTCTTTTGAATTCCAGACATAATCTTGATCAGATGATGTTAGTAGAAATTTCTCGGTAGTGCCCTGAAGTCCGTATTAGTGGCCGATGGATGGCATTAAGCTCTGCATGGGACTTAAACATAACTGGCGAAATGTGGGTGAACACCTTTGCCAACCCCTTCAGAAATCACAGGTGATGTTTTTTTTTTATTTTTAGTTTATCGAAGGCTTAAAGAAAATATGAAAAAATATTAATCCATTGACAAACTCATCACACAATTTTAATAATCGAGAATGAAAAGAATACCTAGAAAATAATACTTGTCCATAGGCTTGGTTTTATTAATAAAAAATCATAATTATGAAGTTCATCATCATCATCATTTCAGCCGAAAGACGTCCACTGCTGGACATAGGCATCCCCCAAGCTCCGCCACATCGACCGGTTCTGTGTTTATGTCCGCTTACGTTTGGTAAAAACTTGAAATAAAATATGTGTTTTTAAGTTAAAAAAATATTCCCGTAAAAGCGCGTTTGCAACGTACAAACGAACTTTAAACCGGGGTGTAAATGAAACACGAATTCATCCAATTTTAATAGATTGTTCGCGGTCAATTACTTCCACTTATTTCGTCCGGTAATTCTCTCTTTAATCCCCGCCCGTACTGTTTCCTTTTCATTAATTAGTCAGCTCGGTTCAGAACGTTCGCCGTCTTGCTATAAGTGAACACTATTAATACTTGAACGGGTTAACTCGATTTGTTTTTCTCGATTGGAGAAATAAATGGTTTTCTTAATTTTGTTTTAATTTAAAATATCAACCAGTCTACGCCATGATCTCTTCTAAACAGATAAAAAATCTCACATTGGTTAACAATTCAGTTTTTATAACAGTTTTCCCATATAGCAATACCTTATTTTTATCAATTAATTGGCAATGCCAATATGTATGTCAATGTCTATTTACCTTATTTCTTCTTCACCGAAGCCAGCGACTGCGGCCCAGATTACTTTTTTTTTCTTTCGCGAGACATCTGATAACTGTAAAACCAAATTTGGTCTTGAAGACCCACTCACACCGTGCACAGAAGATCTCATCAACATCATTTTATGTGTAGGTATATAGGTATACGTTTGCATATTTGGCGCTTCTTGTTTAGGTCTTCATGACGATTTGTTTCTTATGGATTGAAATGCGCAACCTTTATCAGTTTCGAACCAGCTCCTGCCACCGATCAATGGGCATACCACAAATCGTAAAGTGACGGTAATATATACCTAGTATTCGTAGGTAATTTCGGTTAAAAACCACCACCCACCTACCAATAAACCACCTAGTTTCATTATTAAACAAGACACGTAATCCCAACGAAACTCAAACGCCGATGTTCTTTTAAAAATCTTTCTTCACAAGAACGTAAATGAGAACAGTCAGCAAAACTAAGACCTTTGCGAGCAAAATTAAACCTGACCCAGTCTTAAATATACAACTGACCTAAAATTTACAATTCTAGAAATGTCGAGTCAGCCACTTACAGTGGCTAATAGTGTTCATTTAAATACCTAGTAGACTTCAAAGGATGAAAGGCAGACACAGCTAAAAACTGGAGGAAATGAACGCTCAGCTTTTACTAGGTATTATATATTGTCTGTCTGTATTTCAAAGTACTGTAAAAGCAGTTGCAAGTCTTATGTAAAGTTGAGTAACTGGGTATTGAGAATATAAAATTATTATTTACTAGCTGTTGCCGCGGCCTGGCCCGCGTAAATTTCTAAAATGATCCTACGGGTACGTAGGTATTACCGGGATAAAAGTATCATATGTTAACACAAAGGATAACTTTTTTTATTCAAGGATAATCTATCTGTGTGCTAAATTTCATCCAAATCAGTTCAGCCGTTTTTGCGTGATTGAGTAGCAAACATACAAACATGTAAACATTTAAATATCCAAACATACAAACTTTCACATTTATAATATTAGTAGGAAAATGTGTTGTAATCATGATAGGTTTTGTTAGTAAATTAAGATAACTTGTAAAAATCAAAAACTTAAATTTGTGTCATCGCACTTGGTATTCACAGCATTCATTGGATGGTTTTGCTACAAAAAAAATATCCAAAAATCTGACAAAATTGCAATTGGGTAGATGTTTTAGTTGAATTGTAAACATCGACCTTATTTTATTAAAAAAATATTATTAATCTGTTTAAGTGTTTGTATAAACCTAAAGATAGAAATAAAAACAAATGTGTGCGTGCGGTCGTGGTTCGGGATCAGAAAAGTAAGTCCTTATGCGAAACTCTCACTTACACACTCGTATATAAGAGATAGAGAGCGAGAGGGAAAAAGTGGATATTTAATATGCTTTTTTAATACAGAGCCAACTAGTATACGTTTTTTGAACTTTCATAAAGTTGTCGCCATCTTTGATTTTCACATTGACCTCGCTATCGGCTTTAGCACCCTCAAAAACGTTAAAAACGTGATCACCCATGATGATAGTTCGTAAATTTTTGCAACCGGCATCTTAAATTTTTATTTTAGCCATGAAAACTATCTCTATACGTAATTTCGAAAAAAAGCCGCCTTAAGAAATTTAGTTCCAAAAATTACTCAAAATAATATACGTAATAATTAAGTAGTACGACATTTCATCAGTTCTTCCAGCTGCTACTAAGAAATACCGGATGGGGAAAGCCCAATAATACTTGGCCCGACCAAAATCGTACCCATGATTACAACAATACATTTTATGTGAGTTTAACTATCATCACAGCTAAAATAGCTATTCCATCACTTTTTGTACCTTTACAGACCAATTTTAAACAAAATAAACAAAAACAGTTCTCTATTTAATCATAAACAAAACACTACAAGTGTAGAGCTAACGGGGCTACGTTGAAAACAGTCTTCTGTACTATCAAAATAGTAGGAGCATAAAATATAGTTTTGAAAGTAGTCTGAAATTAAAGCAAGCACAGGAAGTGGGAGTTTCGCAATTTTCTACAACGGATCCTGGGCGGCGACCACAAAAAAGTGGAGTGTTGAAGGGTTTGCAGGATTTTGGATATGGTAAAATGTGATTAGAAGCATAGAACCAAGTATCAACCCTTTAAATTGCCTTCAAATCAGTCGCGCGACAAAAAGACGCAGAAGGAGAAAAAAAAATAGGAAAGAAGGAAATGTTGTTTATCTGCACAATTGTTGCACATTATGTGTGTGAGAGAGACACACACAAAATAAAATTTTACATGAAACGTTCGATTTTATTATTCTCAATTAGTTTGCAAGTAAAATGTTTCCAGCTGGAACGGTATGACAGTTCTATATAGATTATTATGAAGCTTCAACAACGTGCCCACAAATGGAAATGTTTTATTGACAAGCTCACTGTCACATACGCCTAATGAGTAAGTAAGCTGTATCTCTTGAATTTCATCAAGTCTTAGTAATCTTTTTTTTTCTTATTTAATCCGGTTGGTTTGAATATTATTAGCCTCCAGATCTAGCATTCATGAAACGCCTGAATATCATTAAGTTCATGGTTTAGACATGACAAACACTATGAGACTCGCAACATGGATACGTTCGATCCATATCGGACGTAAAGTGTGTACTGCTTTTTGGACCTAACTTCGGATGGCTACAGTGACCGAGATAAAAATCAGACTTGGGAAGAATTATGTCTAAAGGCAAGTTCAACTAGAAGTTCCGCATTCACTCCAAGATGAACAACACGACCGTCTCTCTCGAATACTCAAAGAAATGATCGCTTCCTGCACTACGCCTGTCGTAACATCTGGTCGCATCTTGTTGCTGCGACAAAACACACAGTTTGCACTGTCACAATACCACATCCAGAATAATTCCTAGCTAGCACCTCAAAGTGGCCATTACAGAGATCTCGCAGGGAAATTGCTTTCTTGCGAGCTCTTCATTTCTTGTGTAAATTTTATTTTTTAACCGTTCACGTTCCCCTGGTCCGTTTATGTAGCTGTTTACTCTTTTAAAAGCCTTTACGTACTAATCATGCTTTGAATATGTAAAGGGAAGTAAGTGTCTACCTATTGAAGTGATGGAATGTCTGATGGTTAGCTGTTTAGCCGTGAGATTTGGGCTTTATTACAAAGTTGGCTAAAATGTTATTTGAATGAATAAGTAAAAATAGAAAAAAATATATTAAAACAAAAATGCAAATGTACTCGTAATTAATGGACAGAAGTTAAAATTGTTTTGCATTTGAATTATCCGAGACATACACAAACAGTGTACTTTAATAAAAGCTTTTTACAACACTTAAGTTTCATAGCGACTCCATACATTTCAATAACAATTTATTTTGGCAAAACCTGCATTTTAAAAACGTTCCGCTGATGTAGCAATATTCTACAATGCTTTAAGACGACGATTTTAAATAAGATACTTATTTCGACTTCTTTGCAAAATGCACTATGGGCAAGGTGAATGCCATTTCTACAATACGTATGCTATCGTGAACCTTATTCGTATGGATATTATGTTTTAATTTCATTGGTAAGGTTAAGACAAGTTTCTGATAACGCAGGCAACATTTCCTTTAGTTAATCGTGATACTTTATTTCTTTAAAAAATGTAAGCTTCTTACAATTTATTTATTATAAGAAGTTGCAGCTTCAAGTGTTGTGATATTTCGCCTGCCTTGTTGGTATTTGGTACGTACCATACATAGACATGATGTTTTGTTATGTCATGATTCCTTCTACAAATCTAAAAAAAAAACACTCTTAACAAAGCTGAATGGTTATTTCGTTTATTTGAACGCACTAATCTCTGAAACTACCAGTTAGATTGGAAAAAATATTTTTGTATTTGATAGCCCATTTTTTTGAAAAAGGGTATAACCTAAAATTACGCTTAAGCGCCGAGAAAAAAGACAAAATAAGAATAGCGCGGGCAGGACATTTTCAGTATAATAAGTATAACATAATACTATTTACTGTTATTTCAATTAACACAAATTCTTCGCTTCCTTAATCTATAAAGCAACTAAAAAGGTATCACCTATTTTTAAGTTTTTGTAAAACTGAAATAGATTTAATTAATAAATATAAATTTTAATCATGGCTCAGTAATTACTAACTAAATATAAACGCTAATTACGGAATGTGATCCCAAAACGCACACAGCCTAGCGATTTGAAACGAACGCCACATACACCATTCATCACTCCTTTGACGAGCATATATACCTATAGTTCACAGAGTAGTAAGTTAATAGAATGCTCAATATAGTAAAATGTGTTGCAATATTAACAGTTTTTTGCAACAAATATCACTGAACCAATTTTATACTTAGTAAGCCAATCATTTATTTGTATGAATAAAATCAAAGGAATATCATTAGTGAAAACCTACCCTAGGTCTACATTTCGCCTTAGGTACACTAAATCACGGGAGTGTCGCTTAAATACTTTTTCCTGAAGCTACAATTTACAGATTATGCCGCAAGAATTATTTCGCCAAAGTGACATTTATTTGTGGAAAGGATAGATTGAAAAAAGATGACTAATGACTAAATTGTGCAGATTTTGTAAATGAAAACAACACAGGCCACTTTTTTGGAAAAATAAACATTTATACTTTTTTTTTAAAGTTCCAGAAATGTCGCTTAATACAAATAGACCGTGAACCTTCGACGTTATCACTCCATTGTTTACCAACTCCTTGACACAGATCCTATTCCTAACTGTCGGAACTAACGTAGCGTGGAAATGTGGCTGTCAGTTTGTTTCAGCGTTGTTTCGTTAAAACAGTGTGCTATGGAGTATAAGATTTGTTTTGCCAAAGATATTAGGTGTTAGCTTTGGCATAGTTTTGTTGGCATGCTATTAGATGAGATGACGTCTAGTTAGAAACATTTATGAACGATAATATTAGTTTCACATCTCACGCTACACTGACAAAAGATGGACCATAGAAACCACATGATGGAAAGGGCCTAAAAGAAAAAGAAATATTGGTAGACCAATTAGACGGTGGGCTGACTATAACAAGCACGACGAGAAATGATTGGAACTTAGGCAAGGATAGAGAGTCACGGGAGGAGCTAGAGGGGCGTTTTACCGAAGAAGGGGCCCATATTTCAATAAATATAGACCAACAACAATACTTATATAGCAACATTAACTTCAGCTATCATACAACTTGTAGTGGCACTACAGAAAAATACTTCGCAACAATATCCAAACTACGCAAGACGCACGTCATAGAAATCCTAGATCGCGCAGTTAAAGTTTACCGCGCGATTTGCATAGGTACAACATCCCGGCATCAACCGTCGGGCAGTTGCCCACCAGACACAACACCCGTCTGGTCGGATGATCCTCCCTTTTCAATAGAAAATGAGTGAACTTTACACCCTGTTCCTCATACCTCTATAAACTAACAAACATTTGAAATTAACTTTATCAATGAAATAACGTCATCATCATCTGGGTTTTCTCAACTATGTTCGGGTCGGCTTCCAGTCTAAGTAACAGTATTTTACATGGAGCAACTGCCTATCTGACCTCCACAAGTCAGCTACTGGGTAATACGATACCCTTTGGTGAGACTGGTTGTCAGACTTTCGGGCTCCTGATGACCCGTAACGACTGTCAAACATCTACGAATGACAGCTGGGACCAACGGCTTAGCGTGCTTTCCGAGGCACGGAGGAGTCTTGGTATGTTAAGATGGTCACCCATCCTCGGACACACAAATAACATATTATTTATTTATAATGTTAGTTTCATACGAGGATTATGTTTACAGGTGGAAAATCCTGCCCATACCCTATACTGCATTTGTTGGCTAAAATAGATGTGGGATCAGAACTCGTGATCAATGGTGAAGCCTATCTTGGCTTACCAGTAAATCACTCAACTGATTGTGTCATTTGAGCCATAACAATAATTATTAATAATTAACCACATCATCATACGACATCTCAGCTTGGCTATAATTAACATAATTCGATCAGTGTTAGTACATACCTCTCCAATATTAATCTGTTTACGGGACTATGTCACAAACCTATTACTGTAACGATACTGCGTTAGTATTAACTTTGTATGACTAAAATTTTGCTCGTGTAACTTTTTTACTTTCTTGGGCGATCCTTATGGATATCCGTCTGGGAAGAACGGAAGGTTACTGTTGGACTACTGCCAACTAAAACCCCACTGTTACTTCTAGTACCATGAGTCGGGGGACCGGGAGATACTGGTACATTCACCGCACTCCGAATGGTATCAGCCCAGCATCCCTAGCGGGCCCTGTCACAAAGTGCGGTAGATCCCACCACCGCAAGTTCACACACTAAAGCGCGCAAACTGCATACCCGCTCTTTGAGCCTGACTGCTCAAGCGACGACCCAGCCCCAATTTTGCCACCCGCAGACCCCTCCTTATCTTTTAGTGTAATTACATGGTATTCTTGTATACCCATTAGCTCTATAACTATTTTGACCGTTAACAAACCCCAACTTTGGCCCATCTACTTTCCAGAACACCTGTAACACCAACATTGTAGCTCCTAAAAATTTATAAAATCGTTAACACTCTACCGTTTAGCGCGTAAACAAAGCCGCGTAAATTACGCATTTTTACGCGAAAGTTTTAATGGAATAACATAGCAGTGACCCTGGACGGTTACAAACTTTTATTACGCACTCCTACGCAGTTCGCTGAACTAAATTGTTTGATTACAAGCTGGGACTTGAAGATAGTTTTGGTCTATTAGGATGGTTTTCCTTAATGGGGTAAGCAGAACAGATATTCACTTGTAGGGGTTTGCTTTTCAAAGATTCTGAAGACAAAAATTTGGCGTAGTGTGGGAATGACTGGAATGACAATATATGTATGCTGATGAGAATTCAAGTTTCCGTGCTATTTACAGTGTAGCAGATAGCTAAGAAAATTGTGTTGTGTAAAATAAACGACTAATCCTAAGTTAATAGAATTACTTGTTAGCAAACAAGTATAAGAAGTAGGATACAACTAATAATAACAATAAACTGTCGTATTTTACGGGCAAAAGAGATGATTATGATAATGAGTAAAAGAAAGTAACTTAAATAAAATATGTGAAGAGTCATGGCGTCAACATGGCACGTTTTCATTCCGCCAATCCCTTATGAATCAAGCCATAATTCTATTTTAACTTATTAATAGGCCTGGGAATTAAAATGTCCTAAAACTCAGCATCAAAGCCCAGGCTTCCTTAATAATAACGAGAGTTTAAATGACATAAGCCGTAAAAGATACGTAAACATTTTTTTTGCAACCAACAGGAATCAGCTCGAGGTGTGCCATGTAAATTGATGGTGGTTTTTTCTAAGGATATAAAGTTTTACTGGATATGGCAGGAGTATTTTCTCAAAAGTGGAAATTTAAATGGTTCATCATCATCTTCATCTTATACTCAGACACACATAACATCACGTATTTTCTCCGAAGGGTTGGGCAGAGATCATGAGTATTAAGTCACCTTTATTTTGTGCCATGTTTCCCTGGTCTGTGCGAGTCTTAAGCATATCTTACCCTCGTTCACCTGAATGTCATCCACCATGATCATCATGATGGGTGACGGTGATGGTGGTGTTACCTTCTCCATCTTTGGCAACCATTTAGTTAGAGCTCTGCTCCAGCCATCATCACGCCTAGCCATGAGTCCTGCCTACCTACTTGTCAGAGCCACACTGTACTACAAGATTGATTTAACACATCCATTAAACCTGCATCCATTCATTGATCACCCTAATGAACTTTTTAAATTAAAAAAGGTCGTGGCTAACATATTATCCAGTAGCACGCACCCCACCTCAGAGACAGTAATTTAATTCCAAGTCCCATTTTGTCAACCCTGTGCGGTTCATTTGGGCTACTTTTTGCGGTGCGTTAGGCCTTCAGCATAATTAGTGTTGAGTTTTGAACTTTTTGATGATACTTTATTGTTAACATGGAAGATAATTGTAGAGGTTTTTTAGGAGCAGTTTTCTTTGCATTGATATCTCCTTCCGTGTCGCTTGTTTAACGAATATTGGTTACTGAAGTTACAATTACGTATGAGGGACTCACACAATAAACGGGATGTACCACCAAAACGATTATAGTTTTCCTTCTATACATGTTTTACTGTGATAGAGGCGATAATATACAATTTTTCTTAACATATCAATTTGGCGCACATTGATAACGCTATAATAGCAATAATTTCAGAGGGCGTTTCTGTATATTATGACAAATCCATCAAACAACTGATACGATTTGCAGTATCGAGGGAACCATGGCGTTGCTCACTTATTTCTTACAGCTACTCTTCGTGAAATATACTCGTGCCAAAAATTGTATTATTATATTGACAATACGCCAGACCACATTAAATGGAAAAAAAGAGCTTTTCAACGATCTAGACTACGGTTACTGCTCACACCACACACAGCACAATAGTGAATATCACTTACTTTATGCAAATCTTCAATTTCAACAGCCAAAAGAAAGTGATAACAATGCAAATGTGGATGAGTACTAAGTGGAAAGACTGGAATGGGATCCCGAAAAGTATCACGGCATCAACGAGACCGATGTTGAGAAATTTTTCAATGTATGGAATCCATTCTTTGGACTATCCGACTTCACGGACTTACTTGACGATTACCTATCCTTCTATATCTATAAGCTAAAGACTATTGGAGACGTCCACTGAAAACATTAATGCTACAAACTGGCCATACGACGTGCAAGAGTGCAGTTATGATATCGTGCAGTTATGAATCGTCAGAGCAAAAAGCAAAAATTTCTGTTACCTATGATTTCATGGTCCTGGATCCAATAGCGCTGAACGGTACATACATGATTATAAGCACGTGGAAAACAATGGTACCAAAATCCAAACGTTTGCTTTTTTTCTGATGCGTGAGGCAGTGGGCTTCTCTGTGATGGTAATTTGTCCTGCCTACATTTTAACCGTTCTCAGTATTTTATCGTTGTGTTTGGATGTGCGGCGTAAAGTGTGACTAGCAATAATCTGCTTCAGTTTACTGGGTCATTATTATTTCTTGACGGAATTGTTTTACGATTTACCGCAGGAAGCTCAATTCCCACCGACCATATTGTAATACTTTACAATATGGTCGGTGGGCAATTCCCACCGACCATATTGTAAAGCTTCAAACAATTCCGCCAAGCTAACCAATTGAGCCAAGCTAGTAAGCTTGGCTCAATTGTTTTGTCTGTTATCATTATTCTTTCAACATTTTGTTTTTGGCTGCAAAGTGTAAGTTAAAATTAACGCCTCAGAGTTATGTAAAACGAATCAATGACTTTGTGTATGAAAATAAGTATAGAATTTATTTAGTGTTTTCGCGGTGGGATTTTGATGATGCTATAGTTGATATCGAACCCAGCAGTGAAGATTGGATGAAATTTGCAAACCTTTTAAATAGTGCTTTTATATTCTGTGTTGTTTTGCTTATACTGGTTTGTATTGCACAAAGATTCCCAAACGAATATTTGTATGAACCAGATAATGATAAATAAAACCCATCTTTGTTTCTTTATCCTTGCCGTCACAAAAACATAGGTACGTAACGAATGTGAACCTGAATTACCTGTAACTTACAATTAAGCTTTTTAGGTATGAGACATTTTACTGTCCTGACTAAAACCTGATTTTTTGTTTTCTCATATTTATAGGATCTAAGTTCTACTATTTGAACAAAAAAACAATCGACTTCGTAAAAACACTACAAAAAATAACCCTTATTTTAGAAGTCGGTAACTTTGGCTTGGGATTTTAGTTTTTGAGCTTCCGACTTCCGAATTTTTTTTTGGAAGTCTGTTGCTTTTTAATTTAAATAAACTATTATTTTTTAAACTTTTAGCTGTGGTACCTACCCACACGAATCCGTATACCTTCACTTACTCAGTAAACAACAGTGATAGGAAATTATTGTAACATGAACAACATTTAAAACTAAGTGGAAAAATACGTATTCATGAAGCTATCTCAAGAACCACTTATCAGATTTTGACCAAATTTAGGTAAATATATGGGACTTGGTAAGTATACCCAAATAAAAGAACAATTTTTCAAATTTGTTTATAAAGGCGAAGTTCTGAGCCAACAAACATTAAAAAAAAATTAAGCGAATTGAGAACTTACTGACTTTTAAGTTGGTAAAAAATAGAACAATTTGAAGGTAAACATAGTTAAATTATAAATTTAAAAAATCCCCAACCCAAACAAAACCTCTTAAAAGTAAAAATAAAATATTTATTGGCCTTTTAAGTTGTAGGAATATTTTAATCAAAGCGTCGTCTCGTCAGGATACGGCTAATGAAAATAGGAATTTAACAGCCGTTATCCTTTCTACCCTAAATAAAAAAGGCCTAGAGGAACAAACATCTTACAAAAGCCACCAAGATCTGGCTTGTTCAAACACTGGTTTTCCCCTTGTACCTATAAGCTGCTGAGACCCACGTCTCCCGTCACCCACGAGAATCTGCAGTGCGTAAGACAAAAAGATATTACGCAGCGTCCCGAACGCTGCCCAGCCAAGTCGGCTTCGACTATATACATCTTTTTCAAAGTTGGACTTACCTAACTGGACAGTTTGCTCTAGGTAAACATAATCGTCCACAACTTCGAGTGTGGAGACTCCGATCTTCGTGAGGGTTTGTGTTACGTGGGTGTTTGTCATGACTTTCGTTTAGCCCATATTTATTATAAGAAATACTCTTTCTACTGAGGTCATCAAGCATTGTCCTCTATACTCTCAGCCATGACTATTATCGTTTCGTCGAAAAACCGAAGGTGAGTGATGTACTTGCCATTGATGTTAGTGCCAAGCCCTTTCCAGTCTAAACTTATTTATAGAACATGAAAATTGTTTTGCTAAACTTGATAACATTCAGTCCCTCTATCGAAACATTTGCAGTGGGCGTTTCCGTATAATATGACAAATCCACCTAACGACTGATACAATGCACAGTATGAAGGAAACCATGGCCCTGCTCACTTATATCTTACTACTACACTTCCTGAATTATACTTTTGCCGAAAACTGTGTTACCGACAATACGCCAGATTACATCACCTGGGAAAAACAGCTCTTGAAAGATCTAAACTGCGCCCACAGCTCATCCCACGCACCAAGTGAGAGCATGATAGTGAATATTACTTTCTTCATGCATACATTCATTTTTGATAGCGAAGAGGAAGTGATGACAATACAAATGTGGATGAGCATTAAGTGGAAAGACGAAAGACTGGAATGGGACCCCGAAAACTACCACGGCATCAAAGAGACTGATGTATCGAAAATTTTGAATTTTTGGACTCCATTCTATGGACTATCCAACTCCGTGAACTTCCTTGCCACTCACCTTACCTTCTGTCACTACGCCTTAAAGAGTACTGGAGAAGTCCACGGCAAACATATCATGCGGCAAGAAGCTTGGTGTAGAGTTAAACTCACAAACTGGCCATACGACGTGCAAGAATGCAATAATGAAATCGTAGCAAAGGAGTCGACTTTGAAAATAGGAAACTTTACAGTTAACTATGATTTCATAGTCGAGGAACCTAATAGTGCTGAATGGTACATGTACGATTATAAGCACGTGGCGGGCAAAAGTCAAACAAAGGTTACCTTTTTTCTGATGCGCGAAGCAGTGGGTTTGGCTGCTATTGTCATTTATCCGGCCTTCGTTTTAACAGTTCTCAGTATTTTATCGTTGTGTTTGGATGTGCGGCGTAAAGTGCGACTAGCAATCATCTGCTTCAGTTTACTGGGTCATTATTACTTCTTAACGGAATTGTCTTACGATATACCGAAGGAATCTCACTTTCCACCGACCTTATTGTTATACTATCGTGGCTCAGTTGTTTTGTCTGTTATCGTCATTATTTCCACATTTTTTTTGGCTGCAATGTGTATGTTTGAATCAATGCCACACAATTATGTAAAACTTATCAATATCTTTGTGTACGAAAATAAGTATAGATCGTATTTAGTGTTTCCTCGATGGGATTTTGATGATGCTACAGTTGATATCAAACCCAGCAGTGAAGATTGGGTGAAATTTGCGAACATTTTGAACAGTGCTTTGATATTCTGTGTGGTTTTTGCTTATATTGGTTTGTACTGCACAAAGATTCCCAAACGAATGTGAAGAACGAGTGTGAAGAAAATTATATAACCCAAGTTTTTTTCTTTAACCTTGCCATCACAAAAACATTCGTAAAGGATGTGAACCTGAATTACCTGAAACACACAATTAATCTGGACAGGTGTGAGACAATTTAGTGTCCTGATTCTGCTATTTGGCTAAAAAACGAAAAGACAAAATCAAAGACACCGACTTCCGAAATTAGGATTATGTTTACTTCCTAGTGTCTTTTTTACAAACCTTTTTTTAACTCTTTTAGTGTTTTTCACTTGCTAAGTAAATTACAGTGGCAGGAAAGTATTTTAAAATCATTAAACATAAACTAAGTGGAAAAATACCCATTATTGAAGGTTACTCAAAAACCACTAATCAGAACTTGACCTATTTATGGGACCATTCAGTATTTATTTATTTATTATAATTATATAATAAATAATTTTATTATTTATTAAAAAAATTTTTTATTATTATTTAGTTATTTTTTTTTTATAATTATAATAAATATATTCATTAGATTTTTTAAAATCAGTTTATAAATAATGAAGTTCTGAGAGAACAAATAAAAAAAAGACAACCTAATTGAGAACATCTTACATTTTTTGGAGTCGGTTAAAAATAGAACAATCAGAAGGTAAAAATAGTTTTAAAAAACCCCGATACCAACCAAAGGCTCCATAAATTAAAAAATATATATTTTATATGTATTGGCCCTTTATGTTTAACTAGTGGTCGCCCAACCGTTAAAATTCGACCATGTTAATGTATTAATTGTAATGCATTATTAGATTAAATATTAGCTTTCTGCACTCCTCCATATAAACGTTAGCTGTGTCAAATTTCATACTCCCTGTCCACTTTTAGTAAAAAGGGGTACAAAATGTTTGCTTCATGTATAGCGGCACTACAGAAAAATACTTCACAACAAATATCTTGAAACACAAAAAGGTGATGTGGCGCCATCTAGGTACAATGCCACATGTGAACTACGCGTCTGGACGTCACAGAAATTCTACATCGCGCAGTCAGAGTTTACCACGAAACTGACATATATACAACATCCCGACATCAACCGTCGGGCAGTTGCCCACCAGACACAACACCCGTCTTATCTGAGGATTCTCCCTTTCCATAGGGTATGAGTGAACTTTACACCCTGTTCCTCATACCTCTATACACGTATTAATATATATATTTCGTTATATATTTCGGCAAAGTATTCGAATCGGTACTCTATAAAAAAATATTTGTAAAGCTGCAACGGTGGTTCGCGGAAGAGCAGCACGGATTCCTTCCGAATCGCTCAACCGCGTCTAATCTACTTAACATTACCACACTCTTAGCCAAAAATATGAATGACAGAAAGCAGATCGATGTAGCCCATTTTGACTTCCAGAAGGCTTTTGACCGTGTTGACAACGACATACTTCTTGGTAAACTGGCATTGGCAGGTTTCTCTGTAACGTCCCTAAAATTCTTCGCAAACTATCTGCGCGATCGCAAGCAATTTGTATCATACAAAAATGCCAAATCGGAGCGCTACTTGGTCACTTCGGGCGTAGGGCAGGGCACTAACCTCGGGCCCCTTTTTTTTCTCATAGTAGTTAACGATCTTCCCACATATGTAAAACACTCCACAGTCTTAATGTATGCTGATGATGTCAAAGTTGCTCTTCCAGTAGCTAACCCTAGCGATACGGCCACACTTCAACTCGACATCGACAACATTCACACTTGGAGCACTATAAACAATCTTGACCTAAACATTGATAAGTGCACTGTCATGACCTACACAAAAGCCACACAACCTATACACAACATCTACACAATGAACAATGAACCCCTGAAACGAGCTTTAACCGTACGTGATCTGGGTGCTCACTTTGATCCACACTTAACATTTAACCAGCACATAATACAGATCTGCAACAAATCCCGGAAAAATTTAGGTTTTGTCTTGCGTCAGGCCAAGATTTTTACTAATCGTCAAGCAATAACCATACTGTACAACTCCTTCATCCGCAGCTTGTTAGAGACTAACAATGAAATCTGGAATCCCCACGAAAAATTGTACACACTGGTTATCGAAAAGGTTCAGAAGTGTTTTGTCCGCTACCTGTACTTAAAACTTTATGGTTATTACCCGTACATGTACCCAACACCATTTGTGCTAGGTATGGTGGGGTACCAAAGTTTAGAAGTTAGGAGAAATCTTGGTCTGGTCAAGTATTTCATCCGCTTAATTCGTGGTACCCACTACAATTCCTCGTTACTGCAGTACATCCCCTTTAGCGTTCCACCACCTATTAGACACTCACTTCACCCTCGCCAACGTCCCCTTTTCTCAATACCGCAAACCAGTACGATAACCCTTAAGACCAGTCCATTGTACCAAGCCCTCACCCATATTAACAACATTTTGTTATATGACGAATCCTTAGATGTTTTCGCGAGTACTGAACTGGGATTCCTGAACACGGCTACTCAATACCTGGAGTCTGTCGCCACTCCCAGTACAATCTCTATGGAGTAAATTCTTATATTGTTATTAATAATTTTGTATCCCGATTTTATTTTGTTATTAATGATTCTGTATCCTAATTTCATCTTATTACTTATTAATTTTGTTTTCTAGTTTTTTGTATCCTAATTTTTATCCCAGTTCTGTCTAATTTTATTAAATGTTATCTAATGTTATCTAATTGTACCTAATAATATCTACTTTTACCTTATTTTTACTAATTTTGTTCAATCTTTTGTCTAGTTTTATATGTAATTTAATTTGCTTGTTCTATGTTTCTATGATTGTGTGTGTAATAACCTGTATTGACCGATAACTTGTATGTGTGGTGCAAACTGTTAGTATAAGTTGGTTATTAATAAATAAATAAATAAATAAAATAAATATAGAAACAAAAGTTGCAGGTAGTATTTTGAACAAAGCGTCGTCGTGTCGGCGCATGGCTCATCAAAATAGAAATTTAACAGCAGTTATCCGTTCTACTATACCTTACATTCATTATTTCTGGGCCTAGTCTTTTTGGCGTTTTCATTAGCCGTCCCCCGATTTTATTGCTATCTGCGCTATAAAGGCCTCAACCATCGTCCATCAAGGTCTGCAATGCTGACCGCGCTGCTTTGACCTGGAGCTGCGCTACGCTGCGCTTTTGGCCACCATCAGCGCTGCCGGCAGTGCAGTCATTACAGACCGCGGCAGTAATGTACTATAAGAGTAGGTATCTTCCGCTCAACACAAGCCATCTTAGACACACGGCCTCGCAAGAAAAGCAAAAATGTGTGTAGAGAATCATCCACCTGCACCCGCACTAGGCCCGCGTTGTGGATTACGACCCATTTTCTCTTACAAAGAGGAGGCCTGTGTCCCAGCAGTGGGAACGTTAAAGGCTGATTATGCTAAGCATCCATCACTTCTTGAAAACCCCGGAACATTAATTGCCTGCGGATGAGAACTGCAGTGGCCTTTGTAAAAATCACATTCGCGTTTTTTCTTTTCTTTCTTTCTTTCTATTCAAGGAGGCCACTGACAAGATAGTTTGACGAAATGGATGGACTCTCGATCCATCCACCACCCAGTGCGAGTACTCCTGATTAGACTATGTCCCACTTGTTGGAGTGTCCTAAATATTCGTCCACGTGCAATTTTGATAATGAAAGAACGTCACTGATGCCGCAACTAACTTGGCTATTTACAGGCACAAGGAATTTAATGTTATATAGCACCGTCAACACGAAAGTTGATTTGTGTGATTCAACCTTATAGTTAGCAAGATAAGCACTTTTTCAAGGATTCAGAAAACGTTGTTTGGATAATGTTCCTTGTCTTTGCTAAACTATCCACAATGTTAGTTATCGATTGTGAAAACTTGGAGCAACATTGCTCTATATCACTCGATTAATTGTTTTTTTGTACCTCCAGCAATTCCTGCCAGCAATAATAATTACAGAAAATATTACTCGTACAATCACTGCTATAGCCATGTATCTGTCTTAAAGTCGTGAATTAATGATTCGCTAAAATGGATATTAATGTGTAGTATGGACATCAAATAATCATTCATTTTCATTTTAGACGAAAAACGTCCACTGCTCTACTTAGGCAGAAGCCTAAGTGGTGATGCTTGGTAGAAACCAAGCATCACCACTTCAACCGGTTTTATGGTTCTCGCAACCAGCGGATTCCTGCGGCCTTCACAAGATCATCGGCCCATCCTGTAGGAGGCATTCCAACGCTATGTCTTCCAGTACGCGGTTGCCACTCCAAAACCTTTCGGCCCCTGAATTGTTCTACGAGCAATGTGAACTGCCCACAACCACTTAAGTTTGGCAATTGTTCGGGCTATGTCGGTTACCTTGGTTCTCCTTCGGATTTCTTCATTTCTGATTCAATCACGCAGGGAAACTCCCTTCCATTCCTCCTTTGGGTGACTTTTAGTTTTTTTATGAAGCCCATTGTGAGCGACCACATTTCAGTGCCATAGTGTCAAAACTGACAACAAGCACTGATCAAATACTTTCGTCTTGAGATACTGTAATGCGTAAGACGAGAAGATATATAACGTAGCGTCCCGAAAACCACCCAGACAAGTCGGATTCGACTATTTACAAGTTTTTCAAAGTTGGACCTACCTGACTGGACAGTTTATTCTAGGTTAACATAATCGTCCTCAACTTGAGTGTAGAGTCTCCAATGTTCGTGAGGGTTGGTGTTACAGGGGTATTTGACATGGCTTTCGTTTAGCTCATTTTCTTGTTAAGACCTACTCTTTAAGAAGATTTACTGAGGTCATCAAGCATTGTCCTCCCGCCATGACTAATATGTTGATGCCAACCCCTTTCCAGTCCAAACCTATTTATAGAACATAAAAATTGTTTTGCCTAACTTGATAACATTCAGTCCCTCTATCGAAACATTCGCAGTGGGCGTTTCCGTATAATATGACAAATCTACCTAACGACTGATACAATGCACAGTATCAAGGAAACCATGGCCCTGCTCACTTATATCTTACTGCTACACTTCCTGAACTATAATCGGGCCGAAAACTGTGTAATTGACAATACGCCAGAGTACATCACCTGGGAAAAACCGCTCTTGGAAAATCTAAACTGCGGCTACAGCTCACTCCACGCACCAAGTGAGAGTATGATGGTGAATGTTACATACTTCATGCAAACCTTCAATTTCGATAGCAAAGAGGAAGTGATGACAATGCAAATGTGGATGATCACTAAGTGGAAAGACGAAAGACTGAAATGGGACCCAGAGAAGTATCACGGCATCAACGAGACTGATATATCACTCATTTCCAATTTTTGGACTCCATTCTTTGGACCGTCCGACTCCGTGGACTTTCTTGCCACTTACTTAGCCTTCTATCACTACTCCGTAAAGAGTAATGGAAATGTCCACGGCCAACATTTCATGCAGCAAGAGGCTTGGTGTAGAGTTAAACTCACAAACTGGCCATACGACGTGCAGGTATGCAATTATGAAATCGTTGCAAAGGAATCGTCTTGGGAAACAGGAAATTTTATAGTTATCTATGAGTTCATCGTCAAGTGCTGAATGGCACATGTACGATTATAAGCCCGTGGCGAGCAAAAGGCACACGAAGTTTACCTTTTTTCTGTTGCGTGAAGCAGTGTGCTTGTATGCGATTGTCATTTGTCCTGCCTTCGTTTTAACTGTTCTCAGTATTTTATCGTTGTGTTTGGATGTGCGGCGTAAAGTACGGCTAGCAATCATCAGCTTCAGTTTATTTGGCCATTATTACTTCTTGACGGAATTGTCTTACTATATACCGAAGGGATCACACTTTCCACCGATCTTATTGTTATACTATCGTGGCTCAGTTGTTTTGTCTGTTATCGTCATTATTTCTACATTTTTTTTGGCTGCAATGTGGAAATTTAAATCAACGCCTCACAGTTATGTAAAACTAATCAATGACTTTGTGTATGTAAATAAGTATAGAGTTTATTTAATGTTTCCTCGGTGGGATTTCGATGATGCTACAGTTGACATCAAACCAAGCAGTACAGATTGGGTGAAATTTGCAAACAAAGTGAATAGTGTTTCTATAATCTGTGTTGTTTTTGCTTATATTGGCTTATATGCCACAAAGATTCCCAAACCTAGACATGAAAATGTAAATATAGATTATTAAAATACTTACTTACTTAATTGAGAGAACTCAACAGGCAGAGTTGACAGGAGGGTACTCCTTCTAGCTTTGCCTCTTGAGTGTCCTGAAAAAAAAGACGTAATAGAAATCTGTTTATATGAAAAAAAATACCATAATTATACGTATGAAACTAGAAAATAATCTAATCTGCAAGCCGTGATCATATGCCACTTTGCCCTAAAGCTTATAATTTCTAACTACTGTTATAAGGTATTTTTTAGGTGGATATGTCCACGGCCCCCTTTTGGGGGAGGCTTATATCCAGCAATGGACGTCTTTCGGCTGAAATGATGATGATGATGACCACGGCTCTCGTGAGAAAATATTTTCTTGCTTTATACTTTTTAGAGCGTGATTTTCGGCTGTCGGGCTTTACTTTTTGAGCTTATTTTTTTTTATTGTCTCACAGTTTTTTTGTTAAATGTCCTAATTAAGCCCTTTTATTCAATATCCTACACGGCATCAATATTTTTTTTTGGATATGACGTCGCATAGCCTATAACTAGCGGACGATTAAGATGCTTACCTCATTCAATTATAATAAGTAGTTTAGAAGTTATGATAGAATAGATGAACATACCCTAACCCTACTTTTTGCTTCGCCGTAGTCGAGCAATAAAGTGCGCTCTGAGACATTGCAAAATATATTTTTTATTGTCACAGAAATACGTGCATATAAAAAAGATGCAAATAAAACGGTGCAAGTACTTTACAATAGACCGAATATTGGTTTTTCAATAAGTCTGCTTTTAATTTAATTTAGTTTTTATAGTTTATAGTTACTAAACCAGTTAAGTACCATCCCGCACTGGGCCCGTGTGTTAGATAACAGCCCACTCCCTCTCCAAGAGAGCAGGCCTGGTTCCCAGCTGTGGACACACGCTGATTACGAATTTATAGTTTTAAACTCAATCGATTTTCTATTCTTCATTTTCATACCTCTTAATAAGTACCTGGTACTTATTGACAGGCCTGCACTGTCCTCTCGTACCTATTGACACTGTAATTTGAAAACATTGTCAAAGCCAATTATTTTTAAAAGAGTAACTGTGTAGTTTCTTGCCGGCTCTACTCCATATGAAGCGACAAATTGGAACCGTGCACCTAGTTTCTGACTTTTCATAAGTGCGCATGTAGGTTTATGTTAAGTAAAATACATTGTTTTTTTTTTAATCAACGCTGACAGCCAGTCTTATCAAAGGTATTACCGGGTACCGGGGTATCGTATTAAGGGTACCGTAGTTACTGGGTTGTGAAGGTCAGATAGGCAGTCGCTCCGTGTAAAATACTGGTATTCAGCTGCCCGGTTAGACTGGAAACCGACCCCAACGCAGCACAGTGTGTCGACTAGAACATGCTAGCTGGACAGAAATATTTTTTGACTTATATCACTTATGATGAATGAAAATAAGCCAAAAATATTATTTTTCCTGAGTTCTGGTGTTATTGGTATGAATTAAAAAATATAAATATTATAATGACCGGTTTAATTATTTAAAATTAATGATACACACTAAATTAAAATGAATTTATGCAAAAAATAACTACAAAAACATTACAAATACAAAAACAAAACGTTACATTATGTAAAAGGCTGAAAATTACTACTTACAATCTCATTAGATACGTCAAAAAAGTCATCTAAATTGATTTTTTATTTTTTTTATGAAAATGCAGAAATAAATTCAAATGAAATGCAAATACCACTAAGAACTTATGTTAATATTATGTACAAGTACTAGAAATTTCTATTTACAACCTGATTATATCTAAAAAAACATATAAACCGAATAAGATTTTTGTAAGTACCTATTATATAAATAAATATTAAATATAATTATAGTAAGTCCTAATACCAATTTATAATTAATCACTCTCACATTCAGATTCAGATGAATCAGGTATCAAATAATTTTCATCAGTATGATCAAGGTTACTTGGTACCTGTAATAGTGGCTGTGAAGGCGGGATAATCATGTCTAAAACTTCTGCGGGTAATTTATTCAACCTTTTAACAGGGACTTCTCTAAGGGAATTAATCAAAGGATCAGACGTTAATAGAAGCATATGCAACAAGTCTGTGTTCGTGGCAATACGTGACCTTTTCCTAGTGTGGTGCTCGCGGAAACGACGACAATCTTTATTGCGAGCCTCTTGCGCTTCTTCCGATAGTTGTCCTATGGGAAGAAGTGAAGATTTGACTACTTCAGTGCTATGCACAAGTATTTTGTGTAAAGTAACTGGCATGTAGTACCACGAATACAGACTTAAATAAAGCGTTTTTATATCTGAACAATATTTCGCGAGTTTATTTAAATCAATATCATAACCAGAAGACAAAGTTGTTAACAAAATACCGAGTTTTTTAATTAAATCTACGTCTAATCCCGTAATTTCAGCACTTAGAGCTGCGTTTGAAAAAAACCTACGGGCAGTGTTTCCGTCATTTGAATTCCCATATCCCGGTTTTGGCTTGTCTACAATTAAACCTAACTCTTTCTTAAACTTATCTTTAATAATTTCCGAACGTAATTTTAAATGATCCTTATCAGCTTTTGACCTTGCTTGCCATTTCTTAAAATCTAAGCGATAACTTATGTGTAAGAGACACTCAAAGGAACGGATCCATGCGTGTAGTGTAGACAAACCAAAACTTAAATTATCTTGTTTGGCAGGAAAATCCTTGCTTTTGTCGTTCATCATTAGGGGTGTGGCGCCACAGATATAACATTTTTGAGCGGATAGTGTATCCGTCAACGCGTTACAAATTTTCCCGTCCGTCATGGTTAAAAGAAACTTATGATTTACAGAAATTTGAGAACCTGCAACGTTACATAATGTTGGAAGCAGTTGAGAAACTTCATCCAAAACTTTTTGTGTTTCTGTAGTTGTAAGTTCTTTTGTTTCCTTAGCAAAAATAAACTTTATTGGTCGGCAGTAGGTGGTCGATGACGGGCGAGGATTTTGCCAAATGATGGTATCACCGTCATATAATTGTAAAGAAACAAAAGAAAAAACAAACAGAAACTCATCTGTAGCTTCCACGTTTTCAAATTTCTGTTTATAAGTACTGTGGCCAGAACTTCCATCACAACCCCATTTACTGACTAATGTGAACGACGACGATTTTGAGAGCACACTTGTAATAACTTCATTCTGAACTTTTACTAATCGATTGGTAGTTAAATCTAAAATAGCTTGAAGCCTAATGTCCGCGCGTGATTCTGTTATAGAAATGTGTTCCTGTAGTGGATAACAAGATAATTTTGACTTACATAAGCTATAATATGATGGAAACACTCGATGTCCCGCCTTCATAGACCACTTCCTTGTCTGCTTGTAAGAGTGAGTGGTGCACTTAGAGTCTATATAATACGCTAAAGCTTCATCACTACTTAATTGTCTGCCACCAACACAAGATTCCGACGTGGATTGGTTACCCTTGGCTGGGCTGTTGCTACTTCTAATAGCTTTTGCTACATTCCTGTATCCTGCCTTTCTATGAGCTATCTCAGCAGCTAACGTTAGCTCACTTGCGCTATGCTCACTAACGAGTTCTTCTACGCGGCGTTTTTTAGTTTTCTCAGAAGCATTTTCGAAATCTATTGGCGGTCTTCCAGGATGTAGCTTAAGCGGTGCCGATGTGGAAGCCTGTGGTCTGTGAAAAGCAACCTTAAACTCTAAGTCTGCACCTTCCAGCCACGTCTTATTTTTCTCCAACATCCTTTTTTTATCGAATCGACAAGAATTCCATTTTTCAGTCAATTTTGCCGAAAATCTTGATATTTGTAATTTAATTTCTTTTTCTGATGTATCTACAACATCCTCCAAGCTCCATTTCTGCTTTATATACCTTAGCATTAAATTATTTTTATCCTTTTTATCTAATTTGACCCACTCTTGAAAAAATTCCATACGAGTAAGTTTGTATGTAACTTCTGAAAAATAAAAATAAAACCATGTTGGACTGTGTTCGGGGTAAAAAAATATACATTATTTAAAAGCTTAAATATGTAGCTACCTTTAGAAAAAAAAGTAAACTGGGGTAGACTGGGGGTTTTTAGTTACCCTCCAACAAACCTTTGAAAGTTAGAAAAATTACGCCTTGAAAGACGTATGAGGGTAGGTTTCTTTTATAAATTTACACAGTTAAAATTACTTTATCATGTATATATAATAAAAATATACATACCTTCTAGTATATAATCCATCACTAGTAAAATAGATTCAATCACAAAATTTCTTTGGAGATGTTAACCAACGTAGTGCTAAATTGCAACTGAATAAATGTGCATTTGTGATTTACACAATAAAGGGTACTTACACATTTCAAACAAAACAAATCCACAGTGTTAAACGAAAACAATTCCTAGAATTAGCGCCTCTATGGTGTTGTTTACGTTAAACGACACTTTGTTTTCGAGTGTTTGATAACGATTTCTGTCCAGCTAGCATGTTCTAGTCGACATACTGTGCGCAGTTGGGAAGAGGTGAGCCAGATGATGATGACGATGATAATTTTTGAATCAACGCGTAGACGCACCGCAGCACGATACTCCTTATGAACGACCCAACATGCATACCTTTCCAAATATTAATAGTTAGTTAGGTACACGAATATCTGGCGTGTGATGTTCCACTAATGCGGTAATTAATCAGAGTAAGTGAGAACGTCTTGTCTTATAATCGCTTATATCGTTACGCACTTTGATTTTAACGATAATTGATGGCGCTGCGAATTAGCGGGAATTGCGCGAAATTCTTGCTGAACATGGAAATTGTGGGTATTTAGTAGTGAAGTAGATAATTTGGTTTAAATAATTGGGTCAGTATTTAATGTTGAAGTGTGTGATAGTCTAACTGGTTAGCAATAGTTCAACTGTTTGTATCCAAAAAAGTCGGTCCTTCCAGAAAGATACAGAAAAAGCTATAAGCATCAAAATCAAAAGACATTTATTCAAATTAGGTTGAAAATCAGCGCTTTACGAACGTCAAAATTACATAAGACAGTCCCCCAAAACGCCCACCCTTCACATCAATAATTATCCTGATCTCAGTTGCCCTGATAACTTTTGCTCTAAGGATGACGAACCACTCGCTCACGTACCTTAGTTGGCACGTAACAGATAATTTGAGCACGGCTTCAGGTGAAGAATTTTAGTCACCTAGCTTACAACAGAAGACTAATTCGCACTGATTTGCGTGAAAACCACTTTCATTGTTAACAATACGTCCGAAATTAAAAATAGTCTGAAACTAAAAATTTACTCATTTATAATACTATGTCTTACAGTTTAATACAATTTAATCGGTTCATAAAAGCTCTATAGTGTAGCATTAAACTAATAAATTGGACACGTAACTACACAAAAAGTTGTCAAAAGTCCTTCATTTAGATTACTTTTGACGACTAGTGTGGCATTCAACTTTTACGATTCCCACAGGAAGAGATAGTAGCCATTACCCTACCCTTTAGACCACACAAGGACAATGAAATTAACTTACCGTACTATAACAGTTACACACAGGTTTGATTGTAAATAGAGGTAGACGTAAAGAATATAATACTTACAGACAAAAAATAAATTCATTAAGTTGGTACATACCTATATGATAACAGCTGCTGCCCGCGGCTCCGCCCGCGTCAATGTTGAACATTATCTAGAACAGACTTCTCTGGCCCAAAGAATATAAAAAAAATGTACAAACTTCCACACCCTATTTCACCCCTTTACGGGGGATGTTTCCTGAAATTATTTCTTAGCTGACGTTTCCTGCTCAAAATCTACTTCTGTCCCAAATTTCATCTTCGTAAGACAAGTAGTTTATGAGATTTCGTGATTAATCCGTGAGTGAATGAATGTATGAATAAGTGACCTTTCGCTTTTATATACATATATAGATAACAGCACACCAATAATGTCGAAAGGGTTAAGTAGACATGTACCTATTACATAGTACACGCAGATTTCACCAGTCCCATGTAATAGGGGGCGAGACCATTGACATCAACTGGGCACGAATCCAGACACCGAGCTCCCACTGAGAAATTCCTAATGGAAAAACCCAATGATACTTTGCCCAACCTAGGACTTGAACCTAGGACGTCATGCTCAGCAGTTGCGCCCACTAGACCTACGAGGCAGTCATAGCATTTAAGTCAGTTCTTTCAGTACTAAAGAGTGCAGTGAGTAGAAGTTGGCTAGAAAGAGGTAACTGCTAACTTATGAAATCATGCCAAAGTCAAAGCATTTATTTCAAATAGGCACTTAAAAGGCACTTTTGAACGTCAACATTTACATTAAAATAGAATTGATTCTAGTCGCCCCTTCCAAAATATAGTTTCGTATGGAGAAGAATGGGCAAGAAACTCCACCGTTACTCTTTTAAAATGTTTTAAGTACAATATACATACATACATACATAAGTACATAGTACATTCAATATATGATTATGTGTGAAAACAATGCACACAGAATAAAATTACCATACCAAAATAGGTAAAAAGAATCAAATGGAAGCAATACAGATAAATTCATTATATGATAGATACAGGGTGCTCATACATTTACAAACATTGTAAAAGTAAGTATACGATTTTCCTAGAATATTAACAATGAGTCAGTGTGTGAGTTAAAGTAATCACTGAGTGTAAATCAATGTCTGATGTCAATGTCATGATGCTTCGCCTTGGGGGCGGTCAATAGCAGACTAACTGCAGTCTGCAGGAATATGAATTATTTCGGAAGTTCCATGATCCCAGAGTTCATCACCGACTTCAGATAATGTTCCATTCAAATACAATTATAATCAAATTCGATATCAATCAATCAACTCAACCTATCGTAGTCCACTGCTCCCAGGCTGCGCCACAAAACCTTGTCTCCGCTTTCCGCATCCAGTCGATAAAATAAATAAGTCAATTCGATATAATAATTAGAAATTCGATAGATTCTTACCTACTTAAAAATCAGGTATTTTTATGTAGGTAAGCATCAACCGACCTTGCATTTTTTGTAAAGTTCATTTATTTGTTCAATTCAATTTAAAACAGCTCATATCACTGACCAACATACCAAAAAAGAACCTTCATAATAATTACTATCATTACTTTTTACTACGCACTATAAATCTCTGCCGGTCCCAAAAGAGATAGGTGGCGTGAAATTAATTAGTAAACTCAGTGCCATCACGCCGTATATTTTATTCACTATGTTTTTAATTTAAAAGTTAATTATCGGACTCACAGGGGATCGTGTGTGGTGAAAATTTCGCAAAGGGAAGTATCATTTATTTATAGTTGTCAGAAACGATTAACTAGGGACGTGCTTGTGGGTTGTAGATGAGTTATCTGAAGTTCTGCTCGTGATAAAATCATAATTAGGTCAGCTGAATATGAATAAGTAGAAACAGTCAGTGAAATTTATTGTATTTCAAATACATAGAGATAGTAGACTCATCATCTGCCTTGCTTTTTCAAAAATATGTTGCTGTCGGCTTTCAGTATAGCAGATGCAGCTAACAACCAGCATTTCACATGAAGCGACTGCCTATCTGACCTCCTGAAAGACTGGTTGTCAGACTTTCGGGTTTTTGACTTCCCGTAACCATTGTCAACGATCTAAGAATGAAATGTGGGATCAACGGCTTAACAAACTTTCCGGGGCACGAAGGTGTCTTGGTATGTAATGTATGATTACCCATTCATAGACTGATTTCGGCAGGTGTTGCTTAACCTTGCAGATCGACCAAGCGGCTGTTATTATTAAACCAAGAACCATTTTATCATATTTACTGGCATCTTAATTTTCCCGTATATTCAAATTACAAGTGTCAGTCTTTGATAGTTTACAATTGTACAAAATGGCTATATACCAAATCAATAACCAATTATTTTCCTTGACTGCACCGACTAAGGTTCCCATTTACCACAGCGTTGAAATTTTAGGATGTTTTTCACCATAATCACCTATACTCCATTTGAAATAAGATTAGACATTTAACTAAACCTTTTTTACAGTCCGATCAACCGATTTTGACTTCTATTGCGTTGGCGGCATAACGAATGGCAGCTGCAGTTAACAGTTGGTATTTTAACTACTTTTTTGCTTTTAATGCCATCCTTATGCCTACTGTATAGAAGTCAGAATCGGTTGAACTGACTATAGAAAAGGTTTGTTTAAATGTCTAATCTTATTTCAAATGGAGTATAGCTGTATAGATAAATAATTGGTAGCACAATAATATATTTACATAATCAATTTAGGACAACGCATGTCATCATTCTTGAATCCAATGGGACCACTGAGCCGACGAAGGTTCGTATGCTTGAGTCCATTGGGGGTGCTTTAAACTATACGGCTAATTTAGACAAGCTTAAAAACTATATGACACTAGTTCGTAAAAGAGTGGTATCTGGACTAGGAATACCTGTATAGCAGATCACTAGGATCCCACCACACGATATGTAAACATAATAATTATTTAGTAAATGTCAAGGGACGCATTCACTAAAAAATATTAACTGACAGATTAAAAACAACAAAACAAAAAGAGAAGTAAGCGGAAAAAATATTGGTGATGGCAGATGTGACAAAGAAGTATTTAGTTTAGTACCTACATGTGAAATGTCGTAGGCTCTTCTTTAAAGACCTCAAAATTAAAAAGCTTAACAGAAAGGGAGACGGGAGGGTATGCTTTTAAAATAAATACAGCAATTAATTGCAAAAAAACAATTACTTTACACAAAAACATCAAAGTAAAACAATTAAATTAAAACATTCAGTTCCTACCACCTTCAAAGACGCAACCCAAACATGAAAGGGTATAAAGACGCCGACGAAAAATCCAAAATGGCCGCCATATTAGGCCCCATTAATATTCTTGTAAAAGTTGACGTGATGTCAAATATTCTATGATTAACGACCAAGTATTGTTTGGTGACCTTATTGTCCTTCTATTCCACAAAAGGTTTGAACTAAAATCGCGGACAAGAGAAATTTTTCGGTGCTTTTTTTAATATCTCCGTTGAAATCCCGTCGCGTGTCACTTTTACGTTGGCAGCAAAATGGGAAAGAAATAAGCAAATATTTGTGCTCATTTTTCAGTAAGTGGCCACTAGGTGTGGCGAAGCGTGTTCTATTTTTTTTATCTTCCCGAGTTTATAGAAACTGTCTAAAGTTGTATCTCGCTTGCAGAATTTTCCTGCATAGTGTGTGTTTTGAGATTAATGTAAGCAAATTTCGTCTTCTTCTTGGCGTGTCGATAGCAATCTATATACAGTCTGCCCACAATTTGGCTACGAACTTTTAGTAGCGTACAGCAACTCCTGCGTGGTGCAGACAACAAGACAGGCTGGACACAATATTAAGTACCCCTGGCCTATTCTTAGGTCAAAAAATCAGCATTGCCATCCAACGTGGCAACGCTGCCATTTTCCCGCAGACAGCGATGTGGACGAATTCTTCGATGTCGTGATGTGTGTTCTTCGGTGTGAGCTCTTCCCTTTTTTACTTTATATACTAGTACCGCATTGTTTTTTCACTAGCTAATATCATTGTTTGTCAGAGATCTCAAACAAATTCCCTGACTTATCAAACTTTGGGAAAATGTGATTCGAATATACGATACAAATAAAACACCGATAAATGTGGAATATCATGCAAGGACTACCTTATAATTTCTCTCCCTCTAATTATGCCTAATGATCTACGAGTATATAGGTAATTGCACACCTCATTAAAAACCGGTGTATCTAAGTGTACCTAAGAAAATCTTCTGTAAAATTCTATAAACCTAGATTTAATTTGAAATATTTTACATCGTACACTTATCATTCCTTCTCCGCTATTTTTAAGGCCATCCGCGGTCATGCCCATGATAAAAGCTATCTTGCTGCCACAAATACCCTCCGATGCTAATACTACATCGCCCTTATTATCTGTTATAAACCGAATTTTTCTCGCTACTCAAAAAAAGACTTTATGGCAAATTGAAAATTAAATTCGGGTTTGTTGTTAGTGTGCCCTAGGATTTTATGTGCAACGATTACATCTTACACGAAAGGGAAAAGCAACAACAGTATTTTTGAGTGGGTCAGGACAGTCTGTCGACGTTCACGTGGACGTAATAATATCGACGCGGGAGTTTTCGCGCACTCGATCTTCATCGTACTGCTTGGCGCAAATCAGGCAGTGTGTTTTTCCAACGCTCTGTTGGATTCTCAGTACTTAATTCCACACCGAGAGTCGATAATCCAGTGACCAATAAAATCCCGACTATACAACGTCGACTCAGACAGACAGTGACGTCTTTTTAGCCAAGGCCAGTCTTGGCTAAAAAGTATATTAGCCAAGTATAGTAGCCAAGCCATCATAGGCATTCAGTTTTCGCGTGTAAGGACTTAAGATCTAGCGCCTTCTTTTGTGAGAAGAAGAATTCACATGTTATTGTATATTTGCTAGGATCTGAACACAAATTTCTCCAACATATTACCTATTTTGACAATCTAAACCTTTTGACAAACTATCCAATTCCCCGCGGCAACCAATAAACCAACTCTGGAAAGACCCTAAAACATGACATAGTCAACACTTCCAAGTAACAATGTGCAACTTAATCGAGCTCAAACTATCTTAGACACATTTCACGGCACTTCGCTTGGTTTCAAAGGGCACAAGACAAACATGTAGAAATTATTCCCCCAAACAAGTTTGAACAGTCTTACGGGCGGCGCATGGAACTGAACTAGCAACTCGTAACATTCACGTAAAATATGAGAGCGACGCGGAACACGAAGATGTAGGGATGAAAGAAGGGGTAAGAAAGCTGGAGAGAAGTGGAAATTTTAGTCAGTCATATACCTCATCATCATCATCATATTCATTTCAGCCGAAAGACGTCCACTGCTGGACAAGGGCCTCCCCCAAGCTGCGCCACTTCGACTGGTTCTGTGCTTACCGCATTCAACCAATTCCTGCAGCCTTCACAAGGTCATCGGTCTACCTTGTCGGAGGCCTTCCAACTCTACGTCTTTTGGTACGCGGTCGACACTCCAGAGTCTTTTGGCGACATCAGCCATCTGTTCTGCGAACTATGTGCCCTGCTCACTACCACTTAAGTTTGGCAATTCTTCGAGCTACGTTTGTATACACCTAAGAGATGATAAATAAATGATAAAAAATTTGCTTTCTGTAAGTAACTTTGTACAAACACTGTTACACGTTAAATATTTTTTTAAACTCAATGAGGTCGGTGTTTCCTATCTGACTAGTCTGAGAAGAAAAGCCGAAACAAACTTAGAGATTACAGTCTCTTTTAAAGTCCTGACATAATCTTGGTCAGATCATATGAGGACCATGTAGATTAATGTCTGAAATGTTATTTTGAGGACATACTCAAACAGATTGAGTGGATCTCGCCAGTCGCATTTGTCAGCAACCGTGCAGCTTAACTCAAAACTTAAGGAGCTCAACGATTCGACGTACAATACCTACGAAAGGACATTTGGGATGATCAGGAAACACAATAACGTCCAAAACGATATTACTAATGTGTTCAAAAATTCACGTTATTTTAATCATCTTCGCTCGTCCTGAAGTTTTGTCCCACATTCCAAAAAATTCTTAGTTTGTCCCACATTCCGATAAATTCTTAGTTTGTCCCAAATTACAAGTACTGTAAAGGTACATAAAATAAACAGGAATATAAAATAGGACGAAGCGGGAATAAAATATTTAAAAAATATATTTTTGGACGAAGGAAGCATATTGTTTGGGATGACCCAAGGATAGGACAAAACTCAGTGGGGTGAACGAAGAATAAATATATTTTGAACGTAAAACACGATTTTAAGGACAATAGCAAAAAAAGAAAATTAATGACATTTTGATTTTTGCTGTAGTCCTCAAAGTTCTCCCAGTTTACCTCAAATTAATTAAAGTCAATGTAGGTCACTACTTTAGTTAATGCAGACCATTCTTGGGGAAATAAATCATGAACGTAAACGCAACAAAATGAGTATGTAAGGACCTGGACCTGCCTGTAAGGGACCATCTGCTACCAGTAGATGGCATTCTGTAGTTTCTGCCTTCGTCATGAGAAAAAGACGTGAGTACGAGGGGGGTTAAAAAAAAGGAATAATGGCATATAAACTCCTTGAACAACAAAAAAGTAAATACTGGCAGGTAAGCCCAGACATTTGATAAAATAGAAAAATAAAAATTATTCATTTTCTTTTCTTCATTTAAAAATAGAAGTCATTTGTTTTCGTCGTGTCGAAGCGTGGTACGCAAAATGGATAAAATTTAAATTCGCGCCGTAATAAAATATCTCTGCCTGAAAAAAAATACTACTGAGCAAATAAATCTAGACTTGAAAGGAACATTAGGGGTTAATGTTCCTCCGTATTCTACGGTTGCGCGGTGGTGTACCGAGCTTAAGAGAGGAAGAACTTTAACTAAAGACGATCCGCGCTCGGGACGACATAAAAAAAGTTGAGTAAATTGTTTTGGCAGATCGTCGTGTTACTGTTCGTTTTGTAGCTGAAGAACTAAAGATTTCAATAGGAAGTATCAATTTACATTTTGGCATGAAAAAAGTATCAGCGCGCTGGGTGCCTACAATGCTTACAGACGAGCATAAACAAACAAGACTGCGGATTTTTCTAATCAATTTGGAATTGTTACAACAAAATCCTGATTTTTGGCTCGCTTCGTAACTATGGATGAAACATGGCTCCACGTTTATGATCCTGAAATGAAACAACAGTCCATGACTTGGAAGAGGCCGTCATCTCCAACGCCTCAATCATGAAGCCACTATTACGGGGCCCTTATACGTAGAACAAATAAAAAAACTGCGTCAGGAAATACGCGAAAATCGCCGTGGCAAACTTGCTAAAGTTGTGTTGTTTCACCAAGATAATGCCCTCGCACATAAGTCCCGAGTTGCGATGACTACTATCCAAGATGCTGGATTTGAAGTGATGGAACATCCTCCATACTCATCTGACCTTGCGCCTAGTGATTTCTACCTGTTCCCGCGGTTAAAAGAACAACTGAGAGGTCGTAAATATGGCAATGATAAGGAAGTGATTGCCGCAGTACATGATTTTTTAAGCGATCAAGATGAAGATTTTTTCAAGAAGGGAATCTTAGGTTTAGAAAAACGATATACCAAGTGTATAAACCGCAAAGGTGATTATGTCGAAAAATAAAATAACAATACATAATATATAACTGCTTCATACTCATTATCACTTTTTATTGAACACCCCTAGCATATATGATGTAAATCAAGGAAACCAGCAACGCATTCTTTCAGATGCCAATCATGTCGTTGTGGCAGTCGCTATTAGGTTTTCTTCTATGACAATCGTATCTAAAAATCTTGATACTCTAAGAATCATCTAGATAAATAACATCTGTGGAACGCCAAACAAGTTTGCATACTTAGCTTGCAGATTTCACGCTCAACCGGCGAAACGAACGGTAACCACTGTACTTAGCCGCTGTACCGGTGGTCCTGCAACTTGTACTACAACTTGCATAAGCTTGCAGTACTTGCAACGTTTTAGGTAATTAAGATGTGAGGTCGAGGTAATTAAATTGTTTTCCGTTTTAACTCTTGCTTGCGTTGCGACTTTGTGGTTCGTTAAATCTGATTTATATTGTTTTCCGGTTTTGTTTTTGGCCATTACGTAATTAGAGAGTCTTTTGATATATTTTCCTTTTGTTTTTTTATTTATATAGACGAGTTTTCAGAAGGTACTTATTTAAAAACACGGGGTTTTATAAAGGAAAACGCAATAACAGTAATGTGATTGATAAAATTCTGTCCGAAAAAGGAAAACGACGGGACTAAGTGATATCATAATAATTTACAAGAAGACTTTTATCACAAGAAACGGTCCTCCATCAAATATAATGACCGCAGTGATCACCCAAAAATCCATCAAAACACTTTTATTGGGAGCCATCAATTTTGTTTTTACAACGAACCACGATGTCTTTTACAAATAAGACCAATTTATAATAGTCTTTCGACACAATTGGTTCAAACTTGAGAGAAATGCTGGCCATTTGATTGAGACAGCAACCGTTGAATTCAAGATGGCGCTTGACTAATTGAACCATTAAAACATGTTCTATTATGATCTTAGACGTTTCCGGGTTGAATTCTGGATTAAGAATTAATTGGACGAAGTAACAGTTTGTGTGAAAGTGGAATTGAATGGTTTCTTTGATGTTTAAAGATTATCTAAACACTTCACTCACAGATAAATTTCTTTGAGAAGATTTAACGGAATCAGTTTTTTGAGGTGTTCACCGTAGTCGTAATCGTTTTTGTGGATCAAAAGGCGTTTAACAGACTAATTTAAATTAATAGGAAGTGGTTTTTTAAGCACGTATCTACCCACTTGCAGTCTTGGATTTAGTTGGCCACGTATTTGAAAATTTCTTCAAGATTAACACAAGAAACAGCGATCTTGAGCATCTATCTATCTATATCTTTATCTTTTTATATATAAAAATTAATCCCTTTTCCCTTGGCCACGGCATCACACGTGAACAGCTGGACCAATTTTGCTAATTCTTTTTTTATTTTGTGTTTGTTATTGTCAGAAGAAGGTTCTCATGAAAGAAAAAATGAAGAAAGTTGCGAATTCAATATTCATAGCTAAGACAGGACAACATCTATCGGGTCAGCTAGTAAACTCTGTTGAGTTAGCTAGTAAACTATAAAAATTATAAAACAAACTACTTGAAGCAAGAAAAAACATTAAAAAAAGAACTATGTACCAAAGAAAAACGCGCCATGGTCGTTAATGAGCGCCCCGTGTAAACTAACAACGCTCATTGTTATATAAAAGAGTTTTGCATTTTTTAAATATCTCAGAAGAAAGCATAAAATTAGCTCGACTATTTAAAATGCCGCGCGACAACGGGAGGCGACATAAAGAGACTGAAAATGGGGAAAAAACGTTATTACTGCTCTCGAGGGGCGGTAATGGGGAATACTGGAAGGTGCAAGAAAGTTTTTTTAGCATTAATGCTATTTGATGGGATCAAATCAAATCAAAATATTTTTCACATACACCTGCATGGGTACTTATGAAACGTCAGAAGCTAGGTGCACGGTTCCAATTTGTCGCTTCCTATGGAGAAGAGCCGGCAAGAAACTCCACGGTTACTCTTTAAAAAATAATTGGCTTTTACAATGTTTTCAAATCACAGTGATAATAGGTGGCAGGACAGTCCTCTGTATATACTACACCACTTCTCAGCATATCGCAGTCCACTACTTGTCATCGGCCTCTAGCAGACTGCGCCAAAACACCCTGTATTCCGCTCTTTTAATCCAGTCTGTCCAGCCACCTTCTATATAGCTGGGGGCCACACACTACACATAGTGGCACTAAAATTGTGATGAATCCAATAGGAAAAGAGTAATTCTTTTTTCAAAGAGAAGCTTCTAGTTATTTCGAGATTTCAAATTACTTATTGAAATGAGATTAATAGGTTTATAACTATTGACCTCATTTCAATCATATAAAGAATATTTTCTCTTCACAAATGTACAGTAGTAAAGCTTAAAACTAGCTGTGGACAACTTTACATTTATGAGAGACTGGTGCCTGAAATAGGCATTGCAAGCAACCCCTTTGGTACAAGTCACAAACACATAAATACGTAGATTTATACCTGTAATTTTTGTGGTGTCGCTACATAATAAAGAATATTCTATAAGTGGGATTCTCATTTGAGCAAATTATATTGGTAACAATAATTGCACAAACACTACTGGAAATTAAAATAAAATAACTTCTGCGTTTAAAACGGATTCGTATATTCATTCACATATTCCATCTGCGTACTATCAGTATTAATAAAATTTTAAATTGAAATTTAAATTGATAGTGATTGAGTAATAAACATATAACAAACTTTTACATTTATAATATTATATATAATATCGTAGGATAGTAGGTTTAAGTATGGATAGTTGAACAGATAAACTGTACAAAACGAAATCAATTAAAGTTACTTTGCTACCGCACTCTAGCCACATCTAGTAATCCTACTTAAGTAACTTACAGCAGTTAAAGTTTTCCGAGAGGCTTTTTAAGCATTCTTCTCCATCCCCTCGAGAGTGGATGCAGAAAGTTAACACTTGCAATTTTAGACTCGCTTCACAACTTTTGGTAACTACAATTCAGTTCTTTCAAGTTTTCGGTGACTTTTTGTTACCTTTCCAAGAATTGCTCGTATTTTTGCCGACATCGTGACCTAATTTAATTGTTTTCCTCTTTTAGGAATGGGTCTGCGTCACTGTACTAATTCTCATAATACGTTTTGTGGTCGCTACTTTAAAGTAACTAATTTAAACTCTGAGAAAGTGTACATTTATTTATTTACATGCATCATATCATCTGCCTGCCTTTTCCCAATTATGTTGGAGTTGGCTTCCAGTCTAACCGGATATAGCTGAATACCAGTATTTTCCATGGAGTAACTATCTGACCTCCACAACCTAGTTATTGTGTAATACGATACCCCTAGGCAAAACAGTTTGTTACAGACTATATACAAAATGTAACTTAAATAGCGCACAACCTGTTAAGGGGTTATTGTGCTCATCATTATCAACAACTTTTACTATGGGACCAAACCTGAAATCGCGAAACAAAATCAGCTGTTCCATACACTTGTATTCGCATAAATCGTCAAAATGTAGGGAACAGCTGATTTTTTTTTACGATTTCAGGTTTGGTCCCATAGTAAAAGTTGTTGATAATGATGAGTACAATGACCCCTTAAGAGGTTGTGCGTTATTTAAGTTACACATTGTATATTAGATACATACGCTACTATTGCAGTGTCCCAATTTGTTAGTATGGTTAATTAACAATTCATGCAATAATTTACGAAATATTAATATCAATGCCTTGTATGGCACAAAATGTATAATATTATATTAACAATTACAAATTAAAAACATAACACGTGTAACGTTCCTGCCAGGGGTGCGGGTTGTTCGAAAGAGATACCGCGGCCCCTGGCACTCAGGCAACTGAGGGAACACGGGTGGGTTTTAGTCAGTAAAAGTCTGACACGCCCTCTTGCTCCACCCAGAGCGGGAGAAGTTATTTGATGATTTCCCACCCAAAAAAAAAACACGTGTTACGTTTCATTTGCGAACTCGCTCAGTGAACATGAGAAAATATCCATTCTGTCAGCACCTTTTACTGTCTTATTTATAAACGCTGCTTAAAGTTAAGAGATGTTTAAACGTCAAAAACGATTGTTTTAACAGTCGCTAATCACTTCTTACCTTTAAGCAACGTTCATAAATAGGGGAGTTAGTGTGGGCATTGTGCACGTCATACTGTTAGACAACGTCACCTGCGTTATTTATCAGTATAGTTGGCGAACAAGTTGGAATTTATGTTCAGGCATTCGAAAATAGTAGCATATAATTCAGCCTATTATATTGTCATTGCTGGGAAATAGGCCTGCACTCCGTGAGAGGGAGTGGGCCGTAATCCACCACGCGGCCCCAGTGTGGGTTGGTGGACGTCACATGTTTTCGAATTTAGGTTTTTTTTTCTTTACTGTGCGAAATCATCAAATAACTTTTCCCGCTCTGGGTGGAGCAGGAGGGAGTGTCAGACGTTTACTAACTAAAACCCACCCGTGTTCCCTCAGTTGCCTGTGTGAGGATGTGTCTGTTTGAGAGCAGTGGTGATCAAATAAATTATACAAAGTAAATCACAAAAAAAAAGGAAAAGTAAAGCGCATGCTTCAGGTCGAACCTACGATACTCCTATGTCGGGACCGATACTTAAAATTTAAATTCGCCACATGACTATAAATACTTAAAGGCAAAATGTTTGCGTGAGGTCATGTATATATTTATATTTTCTATTAGCATACAGAATAACGTGATCCAAACTGTAAAGTACTTGGAAGAAAATATTTATGAAAATTTTATTCATGACATTAAATTATAACGTAGAAAATTAGTAGGCCTGATTCCGTAATATCTACAAATTGAACTTATTATCATAATTTCGTTCGTAAATGGTGAGTTAGGAAGACGTTATGGACTCTTGATACACAAACTCATTATAATTTTCTACTAAAACCGTAAAAAAAAACGATTACAAAATACTACCAGATATCACGAAACGGCAATAGCTTATAATCTACAACAAAGGTAATGAAAAGTCGATAATAATACACAATCAAAATAATTCACTTGGATTAAAAGACACAGTTTGAAATTATAGAAATTCCCGACATTGAAAGCATAACTTTTTAGTGTAGCTGTAGACAAGTCAATGTGGTTGCTTTTTACAAATTGGAAGGCGAAATTGAAAGATGTATAGGTACTCACACAAATAACGTGACAAGAAGGCCAATTTTCGTAATTAATAACGTTAAGTCTAGTGGCAGTCTCATCTCGGATACTAGAGGTATTTTTGACAGATTTTCACATTTATTATTTTATATTACTATATAATTTTATAAATGTGAATGTTTGTATGTTTTTGATTGTATATTTTTTAGTATTTGATTTATTTTTGAACAAAAAATCCTTATAGCTTTTATTATCTTAGTTGTAGGAGCCGGTCAGTATAAAAAGACTTGTATGCTTAAAGACTATCTTGTCATGCTCTTTGCTATTATTTTAATACAAGCAATCTGGGTACTGTTTAGAAGAATAATAATATATCTTTCTAAGTAGCAAGATAACCCAATGACGTAACAACTCCAAATTCACATACTCATATAATTTAATCACCAACAAGACACGCGGCCATAATACGACAATTTCACTTCAATCTCAACTCGACACACAAATGGCTGACAATTTACGTTTATCTGAACAATTAACGTTCGTTTAAAAGGGAATTACATGCTTCCATATAACGCAAGACTTAGAAAGAGCATGAGTGACAAAAATTACACTCTAAATGTAACAACTAAGTTAGGTTACTAACTAGGTTCAGTAAACCAGTAACTGGGTTGTGAAGGTCAGATAGGCAGTCGCTGCATGTAAAATACTGGTATTCAGCTGCATCCGTTAGACTGGAAGATGACCCCAGTATATTTGGCGAAAGGCTAGGCAAATGATGAGTTTACTTGACAAATAATTCTTTTCCCTGACTTGATGATTGATTGATGTCAGAAAGAATATTGACAGAGAAAATGAAATGTAACTCAAACCCGTTTGTCATAAATAAATATCTACCTAATCCGATGCTTATTAAAAATAAATATAATTTTATTTTGCAATTATGGGTATAACAGATAACAAAAATGATTACAAGATCAGCCATGTTTTACCATGTAGGCATGCAAAAGATGCACAAAAAATTACATACTATATTACAAAATTCATAAAGTAAACACTTAAATTATAATAACATTTCACCACTAAAAATCTTTGAAGTCGTTTTTTAATTAGGTAATGAAAGCGGCAGCTCTTTCCAATTCTTCGGTATTTTGTTAAAGATTACTGGAGACATGTGGTAGACACTTTTGCCCATAAGTGCTGGCTTGGCTGACTGTAGACATTGCAGGAAACCACGTCGGCTAGACGTCTAAAACGACTTGGGTTTATCTTCACAAACACAGCTATTTCTAGTATGTACAGGCAACATAATGTTATTATAGGTGATAAAAAGTGAAGGGCGTATGCAGACTTGCTAGTTTTTTGCATAAAATATGTATATGTGATTTCCAATTTAGTTTATTATCAATTTCGAGTCCCAGGAATTTTGTACTTTCAACTTCTTCTATTGTGTTATTATTGTAGTGTACATTTAAGTTGATGCTAGGGGTTCGTTGTCTAAAATGAATAAGTTTCGTTTTGCTCCAATTTATTTTTAAATTATTTGCGGTTAACCAGTTTACCACCTTTTTTAAACTATTATGTATGTCACTCTCATACGCTTCTACACTTTAACAGGGTATTGTAATAGTACTATCATCCGCGAACAGTTTTATCGGTTGTTCAATACATTGCGGTAGGTCATTTACGTACAATATATATATAAAGGGACCTAATACACTCCCTTGCGGGACCCCAAATAATACTTTACGCTCTGAAGATCGAAATATCTCCTCATGTTTATTTACCATGTTGATTTTATTAACTTCAGTTATTTGGTTTTTATTTTATAAGTACGAATTAAGTCAATTAAGGACATTGCGTCTCATCCCGTATGCTTCCAATTTCTTTAAGAGAGTAGGATAGTGTACATAGTCAAACGCCTGGGTCATGATGCAAAATATGCCACATACAGGATTACGGTGATCAACATTTTTACCCTGCTAAGTCTGGCGCGGAACCTATCGGTTCCACTACAATAGAAAATTAATTGTGTCTCATTAGCCGGGATTGACAGATTATGACGTTGTATATGAAATCATTTATAGCCATATTAATAGTTTTATGGATTCGAAATCCATTCTGTCCCTTACACAGAATGTAATTTTAATCAATGAACTTATACAGTAAATATATTTTTCAAATATTTTAGATATAACTGGAATTAATGAGATTGGTCGGTAACATTCCATCAGTTCTCTTTTTTTTTTTCTTAAAGAGTGGCTTAAAAATTGATATTTTTAAAGCATCAGAATTGAATATACCTGCACTATATTTAAGTTAATTATGTGACTTAAATGTCCGGTTATTTCCATTGACACATGTTTTGGTATCTTTGTAGAAATACCATCATAGCTTACACTACTTGTATTGTTTAATGAACTGATGATTTTTTCTATATCTTGTGGGGTCATAAAGGGGGCCATCAAGGGGCCATCAAGGGGCCATAAACATAGTCTTACTATTCGTATTAATTGTGTTACATCAAGTTTCCCCTGTACTTTATCGATAAAATAATTGTTAAATGCTTCAGCAATGTCATTGGGGTTAGATAGATTGCGGTTTTTATTTATAATTGAAGTAATATTAGTATTTGGCAGGTTATACTTTGCACGATGAATAATTTGCCACGTACTCTTAGACTTACTTTTAGATGAATTTATTTTATGATTGTTTTGTGCCTTACATTAGCTATGCAAAGAATCCCCCTACGTCATTTAGTTCGAACTATTGCATATAGTATTCTTGATACAAATTTGTATTAGCCTAACCGAAAAAGGCCCCAAATAATTAAGACTTCCGTAGAGTAACGACGGTGTATATGAGGTCCTAGCTTCTGCCCGTGACTTCGTGTTCTCTTCGCATTATTTTCATTTCTTTTTACACGGCACCTTAGCCATAGCCTAATGTTAAATGCCTATAACCTTCCTCAACCATTGGGCTATCAAATCCATAAATAATTTTTCAAATCTAACATGTAGCTTCAGAGATAACCCCCTTTATAAATGGGCACGCCATAATTGCAGCGACTCCTCTTTGAGGAGTGGATTGAGAGGCGCCACGGTGTCCTCACCTTCCGCCTGACGCAGGTCCAGGGAGGAAACGCCCGGGTGTTACTACTGCGTAGATCGTCTTGTCGCTCCACCCAGAGCGGGAGAAGTTATTTGATGATGGCCCACCCTTAAAAAAATACCCTTAATAAAAAACTCTTAAACATACATTTACCTGTTTCTATTATTATAGTATAGTATAGATAAAACTGTCTATGAGACCGACCTATATGACTTATGAGAGAAGTAAAGTGTTTGCGGTACGTAATCTGTGACTTAGGCAGTTCACCCTAAAAGTTTATGCATTAAGGTTTACAGCCGACTATAGCAAACCTGTGATACCTTGGGCCTTGTGATACAGACTAAGTTACTTTATGTTACCTAAGTGTGTATTTTGGTTTCAATTAAGCCTAAGGCCGGTCGGCTACGACGCCAGTCTAAAGTAATATGTTAATAACTCAAATTCTTCGTGTAATGTTATATTTATTTCACTAACAAGTGTATATAATCATCCGACTATCCTAATTCCTAATAATATTATAAATGTGAAAGTTTTTATGTTTGGAAGTTTAGATGTTTGGATATTTATATGTTTGGATGTTTGTCAATCACGCCAAAACGGCTCAACGGATTTGAATGAAATTTAACACACAGATAGATTATAACCTAGGTCAACACATATTATACTTTGTTCCCGGTGGTACGTTTCCGTACGATTATTTTCGACCTTCACGAGGCCGAAGCCGCTTGGAAAAGCTAGTATTACATAATTATATATTTATGAATTATTGTATGTACAATCAATGTAAGCACAATCACTCACACATATATACTCACACACTCACATACACGAACACTCAGACACATAAACACTACTAACAGATCTTACTACCCACAAAACCCTTTGCCAGGGAAATAGTCACCAAGTTTTTACAGAAACTTTTCCTTTAAAAGCCTGACAAATTAATCTTATTTATTGTAATCCTTTAAGTGAAAACATAACGAAGTTTTCTCTTTGCAATTAATTCCCGACTTTGTAACTGGGTAACTGGTAACGCTGGTCGCTTTTACGAAGATTGATGGACTGTCAACTGTTACGTATTATTCCAGGATTTATTGGATAGAAGTACGGGCTGGAGAGATGGGCCAAGTTTTGTGTTCTGGTATGAGAACTTCGTTATCTTGATTTTTTGGAAATAACATTAAATTTATAGATTAAGGTTTAGTTGTGAACATTTTATATAAAACAGAGAAATAAGATTTTTTTTAAGCAAAGCTGGCTCGGTGTCCGTCAAAATAACTCTTTTCAGAGCATTTTGTACGTCCCTGTACATGGCCAGCCTGTGGGGGTCATGTACCCAGAAGCAGTACTGCGCACTCCGTGTGCAGTATAATAATGCGTTTAGGCTGTTGTTGCGGCTGCCCCGGCACTGCAGCGCATCAGAGATGTTCGCCGATGCCCGTGTCGACTGTTTCTACACGACGATGCGAAAATGATGTGCGTCTCTGGGGCGCAGGCTCCGGACCACCTTCAACATCACGTGGGGTTTCTTGCCCATTCTTCTCCATACGAAACTACATTTTGGAAGGGGCGACTAGAATCAATTCTATTTTAATGTCAATGTTGACGTTCAAAAGTGCCTTTTAAGTGCCTATTTGAAATAAATGATTTTGACTTTGACTTTGACCATCCTGAGTGTATTTGCGAACAGGTTTGATTGTCAGTACATTAACCATTGTTATATGATTGATGTAATGACAAACAAACATGACTCAGAGGCAGGCGTATTATTAATCTATTTAATTTTGTGTTTTTAGTTTAATTTTGTAAATTTTAATTTTGATTTTATTTATATTATTGAATTAATTATTTTCATATACAGGGTGATTGGAAGATGGGTGCAAAGCTTTAAGGCGAAGATAGTACAGACAATTTAGAACCATTTAAGCCATGGTTGTCTTAGACGAAGTCTTACCAAATATTTTTAACCAAATTTTTAAGTTTTTTTTTTCGGAAATTCTCAAAATTTAATGTAAACTGCATAATTATGGCCAAATTGAATGATAAATGAATTCATTTTTTATTTATTTAATTAAAGTAATGTGTAAGCAATCAAGCAAAACATGTTTTAGGCTTCAGTGTCATTAGACATTTTTTTTACAGACATTTAAGCTCAGAAAAAATAAAAAATTTGTACAATACGTCTTTTAAACCTTATTAAAAAAAAAAAAATTGGTAAGACTTCGTCTAAGACAACCATGGCTTAAATGGTTCTAAATTGTCTATGCTATCTTCACCTTAAAGCTTTGCACCCATCTTCCAATCACCCTGTATATTTACTTTGGTTATAATGTAAAATTTTAATTTTATTGCTAATGTTAGTCAAATAATTATGATCTAAATGGATTGAAAATAAATGATTTTTAATTTGAATTTGAATAGTAAAATTGGGCTAAAAACAAGCTGATTTCGCTATTGGATCAAAATCTATTTTTTCGTCAACTAAGTTGCCTTAGCGAAAAAAAACAGTCTGTTTCGCAAAGAGCAAAGCAAAATCTAAAATATGTGACATCTACCAACCCGCACTGGGCTCGCGTGGTGGATTACGGCCCACTTCCTCTCACTGAAGGGAGGACTGTATCCCAGCAGTGGGAACATTAATCATTGTTGAAGCATTATTAGGGTATTTTTAGGTGGGAATATTTAGATAGTTAAATAAACTATATTATTTACTTATGGTTATTGTTTTTTCAACAAAGGGACCATCGACCCATGAACTTCGTCATTGCTTGATTAGATAGCAATCAAAAAGTTTGAGCTTAGAATAATCTATTTAAGTGGGAGTATAATTTTAAGTGATACTGGGTTTTTTACACAGAAAAACGTAGGGATTGCTTTTTTCCCGACGACCTTCGTTCGGCAAAGGATAAATTCATTTAAAACTCAAAGAAAACTTCCTCTAATTACTATTCTTGAATTTCGTTACACCAAGGATATCCCCCTGCGTAACAATTTGAATTTAATTCTGCACCTAACTTGTTAACTCTATCGAAACATGGACGACTAAAGTTTTCAGTTTCACTCGTTTCGTATTGAATAAGTTTCGGATTAGTTTCAAGTTTCCTCTTCGTAATGTACTTACAGGCGTATAATTTGGTTGTACATATCTAGGAGTATGTAGGAAGTTTTGCTCGTTTACTGTACCCGATTAAGAGCAGTATCCTTATTTACAAAAGTTTCATAAAGTTAAGTAATAATTAACATAGTCAGCCTATGCTTAAGTCCCCACTGCTGGGAACACAAACCTTCTCTCTGTTAGAAGGAGTGGGTCGTAATCCACCATGCGGCTCTAGCGTGGGTTGGCGTAAGTCACATGTCTTCGAAATTTTGGTTCTAGGACAGCATTTTCCGGTTCCAGTTTCCTCACGACATTTTCCTTCACTGTTTTGAGGGCAGTGGTGATGACATTATTGACACTAGCAACACATTTGCCCGCTCGGGTTTGAACCCAAGACCTACACGACCTACCCGTAAGTCGCGGTTGTTACCACTGGGCTACCACAGCTCTATCTTTAAGTAATGATTAGCATCTCTTAAATCATATTTTTTTAGACTTTACAAGTCTCATAACTTTAAGCAACGTTTAAAAAACAGGTGGCCTAAGTTTAAAGTTTAAGGTGAATGCGCAGTGGTAGAGCGCGAAATTCAAATTTTGTTACGTTTTTTGCAATTTTCAGGTGAGTGTCAGCTTGTTACTTGATCAAAATATGATTGGCGACTATAACATGTACGTATTTACAGATTTATAATCATTAGAATCAATAATACATCTTTCTAAGTTAGATTTGTTCCATAAGAACAAATTTCTTATGGAAAAGTGCTTGTGGAAGAAATCTAACTTATAAGAGATATATTAGACATTCTAATGACTTTAAGAATAAAGTACAGTTTACAGAAGTAAACACGTACCTGTTATATTCGCAAATCACATTTTGATCAGGATACAACCTGATACTGACCTGAAAATTGCAAAAACGTAAGAAAATTTGAATTTCGCGGTCTACCACTGCACATTCACCTTAAAGTGTTAACAGACAGGGGTGAATCCTACTAATATTATAAATGAGCAAGTTTGTTGGAAGATGTTTGGATGTTTGTTACTCAATCACGCAAAAACAGCTGAACGGATTTGGATGAAATTTGGCCCACAGATAGATTATAACCTAGATTAACACATAGGATAATTTTTATCCCGGTAATACGTTCCCGGGGGATAATTTCCGACTTCCACGCGGGCGACGCCGCGGGCGGTAGTTTTCAAATAGGCACATAAAAAGCTCTGTAGAACGTCACTTTATTTTACAACAGATAAATGACATATAAATCTAAATAGGTTGGAAATAACGTTGGTTTTCTGTTTTATAATGGCAAATGATGTTACAGTTTAGGCTTTGAATTTTTTCAGGTCTTACGTAAAACATGTGTGAGCACTATGTGCCTATTATAAAGCTACCATTTACTGGGTACTTTTTTCATTGACTTGCATGCGCCCTGACAGCTAACAAGTATACATGCTCACTCAAATCTCTCGCTGGTGGTGGCGTGTGTGTTCGATCATTAAGTTCCCTTCAAAGTGGTTGAGCTGAACGATGCTGATCCATACGTCATGTTCGTGAACGGGCGCCGTACGTAAGGACTAGTTATCTCTTGGTTGCCACGGGTTATTTTAATTACAAGAAAATAGAAATGATTCTAATTAGCCCTTCCAAAAGGTGGTTCATCATAAAAATGCTGCAATATTCGCAAGAAGTTTGCATATTGCCTATCACGATCATTTAAAAGATATTCCTAATGAACTTAGGGGTTTTTTTTAAAGTAGGAAATCATCTAATAACTTCTCCCGCTCTGGGTGGAGCAGGAGGGCGTGTCAGACTTTTACTGACTAAAACCCACCCGTGTTCCCTCAGTTGCCTGTGGGCCAGGGGCCGCGGTATCTCTTTCGAACAACCCGCACCCCTGGCAGGCATCGGCCCTAGCGGACCCCACCATTTGATGCTGACATCTCTTTGAGGCGCGCGTGGAACACAACGCGCCGTCGACCCGGGCATGGTCCTTACCGGACAGCGAGCTATCCATTACTCGCTGAGTGGTCAAGTTCTCTTTTAAAACCTAGAGATAACGTAATAATATATAAGCTCATAATAAATGAAATAAAGAATGGCGGAAGGTCAAGCTAAGTGGTGCTTATTGGAAAGCTCTTTGTCCAGCTGTGGACTACATTTGTGTCCTAACATAGTAAGATTATACACCCATACTTCATCATCATCTGCTTAGCCTTTTCTCAACTATGTTGGCGTCAGCTTCCAGTCTAACCAGATGCAGCTGACTACCAGTATTTTACATGGAACGAATGCGTATCTGACCTCCACAACCGAGTTACTGGGTAACATGATACCCCTTGGTAAGACTGGTTGTCAGACATTCGGGCTTCTGACGACCCGGAACGACTGTCAAAGACCCACGAATGACAACCAGAACCAACGGCTTAACATGCTTTCCGAGGCATGGAGGGGTCTTGGTATCTAAAGATGGTCACCCATCCACGGTGCCAACCGCGGCAAGCGTGCCTAAACCGGAGGGGCAATTCTCGTAATTTTAAGAACGTTCACAGCCTGATCTCAGTCTCAATCTGTCAAAAATAGCTCGTGTTTCCATACATTTTTGACAACTTCTTGACGTTTGAATGTCGCTGAGATGAGACTGCGACTAGATTGTGAACGTTTTTAATTACGAGAATTGGCCTTCAGGTCTATCGACGTTGTTAATTATTAACCACAAGCAGATATAAACAAGTTATTAAAACACCCCACTACGCACATAACCCTTTCAAACTCCACACACTCGATCAATATCCCGACACATGTCTCAATGTGGCAGAGATACTCATCGTCTTGTCGACAAGCGTGTAATACAGGGCGAAGGAGACAGGTGGTAGGTACCTGTTGCCTGTTGATGTATAACCAAACACAATGGGTTTTATGCTAGAAGATATTGGCGAGAGGATGGATTTATATAAGGCTGCTTCGATTAAATCTTTCAGCATATATGTAGAGTTTTTCATTATAGAAGACTAGCTGTTGATGGCGACTTCGTGCGATCCAGGATGAAAAGTAGCCTATGTTCTTCTCCAGGTCATGGGCTACCCATGAATCAAATTTCATCCAAATCCGTTCAGCTTTTCTAGCGTGAAAGCGGAACAAACGAAAAAACTTACTTTCGTATTTATAATATTATTAGTCTAGTTAGGATCATTCTTTAAATACAAGACTGACGAAGCGAGTAGCGGCCATGTCTTTCGAATCATTGCGGTAGTCATTGGAACAGACACGTCTTCGATTAAAGATCTCGTCTAAGAAACCGAAACCCAAAAGGTCGACTGGTAGAAAATGCCTTTGGCATTAAGTCCGCCTCTGTACATTTCTGTGCGTGAAGTATTAAATAAATAAATAAATAAATAAATAAATAAACCGAAGCTTACGACGTCTCCCAACTAGATGGACGAAGGCCTTTAATACCTTCTGCTGGATGCAGAAGATGTAAAGAACCAGATATAACGAAATTTGGGAGAAAATAACGTCCGTCTACTGGAGTGGTATTGGCTGAGTTGATATATTTTATCCATTTGACTCAAACATAGTGACTCCATCATGGTACCGCATGATGCACCATATTCCAAACATTTTAGAGATACCTAATCATTGTTTTGTCGAAAAACGTGTAATACAGGGTAAAGGAGACAGGTGTCGTTACCTGTAGCCTGTTGATATACAAACAAACACGATGGGTTTTTATTATGAAGATATTGATTTACTTCATTTATTGGTAGATTTTTGTAGGCTGGTTTCATGAAGAATCAGTCAAACGTTCTTAATTTTATCAGAGGCCTTGACAGCATGAAGTTTCTGTCCTTTTTTGTGACTACTTACCAAATGTCCTAGTCTAAGGCTTTCAGTGATAAAATGCAGCGAATGGGTGTATTTGTATGGATACCAGATTCTAATTATTGTTGGCAATCAAACAAATAATTTATCAATTGACCGTTGCCAATTGATAAAATCTCTTTAGGACTTTAATACCGGGACACCTGCAACCATGATGTCAACCTTATAGACAATATTTTACTTGCAGGCGTCACACAGGCTTCACCTTTCTTAAATTTAAACCATATTTTCCTGTGACTAACATATCTACGTACAAAACCTCACGCCTTTCTCTCATGAGGGGCAGAAACTACAAAACACCACTACGATATGATCCTTACATTCAAATAAATGATTATTTTCTTTTAACAATTTGTATATCTAAGACTTTTTATGTGGATTATAAGCAACATGCAACGGTGCAACATGTTGGCCCGTAGATTTGCTCGGTGTACGGACCAAGTAAAAATTACTATTTTTAAGGCTTATTGCCAAAGTCTGTACACGAGTAATCTATGGGTCAATTACACCAAAAGATCGCTAGATGTCCTGCGAGTCCAGTACAATAATGGTTTCAGGATGTTGTTGAGACTTCCTCGCTATTGCAGTGCGTCGGAGATGTTTGCGCAAGCTCGTACCGACGGTTTTCACGCGATTGTGCGCAAGAAAACCGCTTCGCTACTGAGTCGAGTGAGAGGCAGTCGCAACCGCATCCTGAGAACTGTAGCGGAGAGTTTCGGTTCTCCAATTGTGAAGCAGTTTGTGCAGCGGGTGATTGGTACTAACACTAGATAATAAGTTGTTTTAATATTATGTTACTAACACTCTATGCATTATTTTTCCGAAATAAAAATAAATATTATTATTATTTCCTTTATTCAATTATATACACATATAAATTATATTTTTAAATATTAGTATAAAATATAAAAACATTTAAAAATATAAAAAATAGTAGCCCACCGGTATCGAGAACAAGGTCCAAGCTACCGGCGGTCAGGGCTCCAGAGAGAGGAACCTCCTAACAATGCGAGCCGTGTCCAGGAGTACCGCTTTCTGAATCAAGCCCTTGACCCAGCTGCCCAACGAGAGCCTCCTCAGATGTTGGTCGAGGCTCTTGGCTATCAAGCCATTGGCTGTAACAACTATCGGTACAATGATCGCTGAGTCCACATCCCACATGTCGACAACCTCGCGAGCCAAGTCAAGATACTTTATTTATTATTATTATTATTTCCTTTATTCCATTAAATACATATAAATTACATTTTTAAATATTAGAATATAAAATATATCAAAACATTTAAAAATATAAAAAATAGTAGCCCACCGGTATCGGGAACAGGGTCCAAGCTACCGGTGGTCAGGGCTGCTGAGAGAGGAACCTCCTTACTATACGCGCCGTGTCCAGTAGTACTGCTTTCTGGATCAAGCCCTTGATCCAGCTGCCTAACGAGAGCCTCCTGAGGTGTTGGTCGAGGCTCTTGGCTATAATACCATTTTATTATTATTATTATATTCCAATCCAACGTTAATTGTAACCGAATAAATAAATTGAACTGAATTTAAAACCATTCCCAATTTATCTACATTCAATGATGCATCTTTTAACAGGATTATGCTTTTAAGATTTTAATATTCCAATTAAATATTAAAATCCATAAGGCATAATGACCCAAAAGTACAGATTAACTCAATCAAAATAATAATTCCAGTGCCACATTTTGTAATCTGTGCCATTCATATACTGATTGCCTATGATCGCGTGACGTGACGCAATATCCGCACTTTATAGCCCGGACATTTCACTCGGGCAATATTTACGAGTTTAATGTACTGCTTCATTTTAAATGGAAATCGTTCGTCGTTATTATAATTAGGGGTGATTGTATATTCGTTTAAAATAGGTCGGTGAATGTGTGATTTTTATTTCATTTTGTACTTACTGTTATGAAAAAGCTTTTAATAGTGTCAGAACGGTTTATTAATTGCTTTATGGTATGGCTTCGACATAAATACCGCGGGAAAAACTTTATAAGTAGTGTATATTTTTGTTTGCTTATGAATAATATTTACATGCCGGGACAAGAGGCCGTTTTGGGCTGGTTTCTTTACTGTTGACTGGCTTACTTTACTGGGCGTAGATGTGTGTTGCGGGCGAGAAGAAAAACTGAAGTTGATTATTGATTTGTAGGTTTTATTTGAACTTGCCAAACGTTACGTTGTCAAAGTCAAAGTCACAGTCAAAGTCAAAGCATTTATTTCAAATAGGCACTTAAAAGGCACTTTGAACGTCAACATTTACATTAAAATAGATTTAATTCTAGTCGCCCCTTCCAAAATGTAGTTTCGTATGGAGAAGAATGGGCAAGAAACTCCACCGTTACTCTTTTAAAATGTTTCAAGTACAATATTTAACATAGTACATTCACTATATGATTATGTGTGAAAACGATGCACCCAGAATAAAATTACCATACCAAAATAGGTAAACAGGACTAAGCACTTGTGGTCCGTACGATGTCCAATGGTCGATGCTCTCTCGTCAACTCGCATGAACGTCAGGTTAGACTCTGTCGAAAATGTCGATACGCGTCAACTTCACACTTGCGTTTCGTTTTCAATTGACATCCACTCATGAATCTTTCGATAATTATTCATTTATTTTGGTACTAAAGAAAGAAAGGCAGATCTATTTAGCACATCAGCACTGACCAAGTATGACCTAATCGCATAGTAACGTATAATTTATCGTTGACGGTTTTTTGCCTAGGGTTTGCCCAACTATGTTGGGGTCGGCTTCCAGTCTAACCGGATGCAGCTGAATACCGAAGTGACTGCCTATCTGACCTTCACAACCCAGTTAATGGGTAATACGATACCCCTAGGTAAGACGGGTCGTCAGACTTTCGGACTTCTGACGGCCCACGGAAAGATCCACGAACGAGAGCCGGGAGCTTAACTTGCTTTTCGAAGCACTGAGGGGTCGTGGTATGTAAAGATATTCACCCATCCACGGACCAACCGTGGCAAGCGTAGCTTAACCTCTTCAATCGACCTATGCGGCTGTTATTACGTAGCCACAATCGTAAGGATAGGTGATTAATAACCATTAAGTAACAAGAAACATCAAATCACATCCCAGGGCATGATTACTTTGTAAAGTAATCTATTACTTTGATGATTAATTATTGTGAGGACGAGTGGACGGCGGGATTTTTTGTTTTGTTTGTTTGTATGTAACCGACTCCTTTGAGCGCGATTTTGACCCACTTTAAACGGTCAGATTTCATTGACACTTTGTAAACTTGTCGAGGACCGATAACAATTCAATAATTTAAATAAAAATTGAGAAAAAAAAAGAAAAAAAACACGTTTTTGTAGTTAGCAGAACTAAAAAATAGAAAATAAATAATAGTTTAAAAAACTAAAAAACACGCTTTAAAAACCAAACTAAAAATGTAGAAAATAATTTAATTCAATTAAAAAGCGTGGGGTGCTTTTTGAGGTATTTTTATAATCAATAAATGTCAAGCACGCCACGCTTTTTAATTGAATTAAATTATTTTCTCCTTTTTTAGTTTGGTTTTTAAAGCGTGTTTTTTTAGTTTTTTAAACTATTATTTATTTTCTATTTTTTAGTTCTGCTAACTACAAAAACGTGTTTTTTTTCTTTTTTTTTTCTCAATTTTTATTTAAATTATTATTGTTATTATTGACATTTATTGATTATAAAAATACCTCAAAAAGCACCCCACGCTTTTTAATTGAATTAAATTATTTTCTACATTTTTAGTTTGGTTTTTAAAGCGTGTTTTTTAGTTTTTTAAACTATTATTTTTCATTGTTAGTTTCAATGATGGCCTGGCAGTTTGAGTGTTTTATGCAGCCTACTCAAATGTCCTTTCTTTGGTTTTTTTTTTTTTTTGGTGGGAAATCATCAAATAACTTCTCCCGCTCTGGGTGGAGCGGGAGGGCGTGTCAGACTTTTACTGACTAAAACCCACCCGTGTTCCCTCACTTGCCTGTGTGCCAGGGGCCGCGGTATCTCTTTCGAACAACCCGCACCCCTGGCAGGTCCTTTCTTTGGTACCACCTGTTTATCAAGTCGTTGAGCTCCTTAAGTTCTGCGTTGAGCTATACGAATACTGACAGATTCTTGCTTTGACTGGACTCGTTCACTAAAATTTTTGTGGTTCTTTCCTCAAAAGACCATTTCAAACACTAACCTACATGGGTGGACTATGACATGACCTGACAAAAATTATGTCTGGAGTTTAAAAGAAACTGCAACCTCTGAGTTTGTTTTGGTCTTTCATATTAAGAGTAGTCAGATGGAAAACACCGAACTCATTAAACTTTATTTTTTTTAAACCTTTAGTGTTTGTACAATACTACTTTACAGAAATAAAATTATTTATCAATAGTTAACAATCTGGTGTGTTCCACAAAGCACTGAACAAAACATCTAATAAACAAAGAAAACTAAATGAGAAAGCCACAGTTTATCGAGCAAAGGAGAGAGAAGTTTCAATATTTATTTGTAGTTATTATTGTTTGTGTTGCCAACTATTTCTATCCAAGTGAGCAAGACAAATCGCAACCGATTGCTGAAGACGCACTGGGTGGAAGGAACGCTGCGGAATCGCAATATTATTGAGTTACTAGGCAGTATTTTGTTTAAATACATCATCATCAAGTTCCTTCCCTCGTCCTATGCTACTTGGGATCGGCGAAACACGTTTTCTTCTTCATTCTCCCCTGTCAACTGACAAGCTATCATTCATTCCTTTTTCATATTATTCCTCACACAATTTATTTAGATTACTTTAATGCTGGTTCTAAATTGAAAAAACAAAACTTGTGAAGTAGGGGAGACCCCGTCAGGAACGACGACGTTCCTTACGATTTTTCTCAACGACGAATGTTACATTTCACTCATCTTTAAAATACTCAAACTTTATTTTGACCTCACTATCGGCTCCATCACCCTCGAAAACCATGAAAACGACAACCCATATGATATATTTGAAAATTGTCACAGCCACCATCTTGGATTTTTATTTACACCACACTTTCGGTTTCAGTACCCTCGAAGTAAACCATGAAATCGGCACCTATGTGATGAAATTCAGAAAATTTTCGCAACCGCCTTCTTGGATTTTCATCTTGCCATCACCCTCGAAAACCATAAAAAAAACTATTTTACTACCTCTCCGTCTCATTTTATTACAATTATTACGTTACCGTGACGATTTCTAAAATTTTACTCCTAATGCAAGCTGCGCTATACAACATTGTTCCAAAAATGCATTAGGTATTGAAGCCTTTGGACTGAAAGCTCTGGCCACAGTGAGGTTCATCCGGCTTAGGACGCGCGTCGATTGCACTAATGGTAAAGGTATGTATGGTAGGAATTTCTCAGTATCAGTCCGGAGTCTGGATTTGCGCCCGGTCGCCCTCTATTATATGGGACTTAAACATTACTGGCGAAATGTGGGCGTACTATAATAGGCCACCGCTGCCTAAAACTCTTCGGGGAAACAGGCGTGATAAGCACGGTACTATTCACGCCACTATTATGTGATACAATCGACTCCAGCAAATTTCGTCCAGCATCCCGCGCAGGATTCTACTCAGTCTCGCCCACGTAGTAATGAAAGAAGATATATACGTCAAAGCCTGACTGTGTTGAAGCAACGGCAAAAGCGAAAACAACACTCAGAAGTTCCTATCTTTTGTTAATGACAGTGTAGGTACAATTTTTCCGAATTCGTGATTAATAACATACACAGTTAAATAACAACTTACTGACGCTTAATAGTTAATATTCAAAACAGTATTTCAAAACTGATTAAAACCTTGTGGTTTATATATGGGTGGTTTATATTATTGTTAATATGCAGCTTTCCCGCAAATCCGTATTTAAAGTATAGAGCTAATAGTTTTCATTAGTACTCGATTGCAAAAACATACAACTGTATTTAGTTTTGTATTTTCCGAGCGAAACTAAAGTAAAACAGAAATCTATCTAGGCCAAAACCATTTATTATTGGGCCATTTTAGTTTTAAACAAAACATTGCCGAGCAGTTTGATTTCAAAGCATTAATCTAAAAAACGCATTGCGCATGTACATAAAAATAGAGTACAATTGCCAAGATAATATGTTATTGTTGGCAGCAAAGCAAATAATGCTTAAACAGTAATTTATGTGAGCTGCCAATAAACTAAATATATTTTTTCTAAACTGTGTGAGCCTGTTCTATATTAATGTGCGAAAATTCTTGTTTTGATATTTCGACTCGCAAAATTGAACGGTAAATACAAACACATAATGAAATATAATGTAAGGTCGGAATTATTTTATCTTAAACTTGTTTTATGATGAACATAATTTTTCGCTCTGCATTGCTGTTTCATATGATTTAATGGTGTGGCTTTATATCATAATAGGTATCATATTACACGATAATTTTTCTCCGGGATCTTCAGTGGTCCTAAGCATCCCTGATCATTAGAGACTTTATGATCGGGAGTGAAATAGGGCAATGTGGTGTTTTGACTGAAGCTTACAGGGTGTTAAGTACTAACCGTAATTAGTCAACAAGTCGTAATTAGTCGTAATCAAAGCTTCGCTTTAAAGAATGAATAGTCACTTATTAAAAACACTGTATTGTGTCTAACTCAAGAAAATGTATGTGTGTCATGTGAACATTCTCTGTGATAACCAGAGACCGGATATTCGGATGCATATTCACCTAAAGTTGAGATGTTGGCTAACATGGAATGCGCTTTTGTATCTAAAATGTCTTAATTTAGGTAAGTTATTTGTTTATTTTTTGTTTTAACTATACAAACCACCCCTCCTCTAGTACATATACATATTTGTATCGGGTTAAACATTAATTTTAAATTAATACACATCTGGATAGTTATGCAATCAAGAATCCTGGGGTTTTTAATAAATATTACAAATAATTTATAAAGCCGCTTCCATAATTTCATAGCTAAAAATGATCTGTAGGTAAATATGCATCCGAATATCCGATCTCTGGTGATAATACACTAACAACACACTTCATAATCATGTCTTGGACGATACCGAGAGGTCATACGCTTACACACGTAACAACCATAAGTAAAACGCGGTTCGTTTCGTGTCAGTCATTCTACTTTTCACACTCGCGCGCTCACTCATAGTAACCAGCAACTATCTCAACTACAACAGCAATTATCCCAACTACACACACTCTGCTTGTTGCTCGCCAACTCGTTTCAAGTTACAAGCTCTACTCGCTTTTTACCAATAATCGTCGGTGTGATAGGTGCCTTTTATTTACAATATATACCTCAATTCGGCCGCAGAACTGATTACCACATCGATCGCTGATTAGTCAATTGTCACCGTTCGAATGTGATCGAAATACGTCACATTCGTCGCAATCAACGCTTCGTAAATATCAATAATATGGAAGCATTCATACACTGCTACAACGATCTTTTGACGTTGACTAGGGGGCGCTGTTGGTAAGCATTTGTGCAATCGTTTTGTGAAATGTATTGAAAAAATAAGATGGCGGCGTTAGTTCCGATTATGTCCACGCGTCAAAAATATGTTTTTAGAGCTATATTTTACTGCAAACTTCGTTTCTGAAGCTTAATGAGAAATGTTGTTTAAGGGGGAAGCGCCAGGGAAGCTCACGAAAATATGATTAACATTTAATCCCATTGAATGACTTTTTCATGAACTATTTCATGAAAAAGTCATTCAATGGGATTAAATGACAACCCTCTAAGTTCATTTGATTCCATCGAATTACTATTAATTCGATGGAATCAAATGAACTTAGAGGGTTGTATTGATGATTTAAATTATTATAATTCTTTATAGCCAGATTTGAAATGAGGGGTTCTTACTTGCGCAGAAAATTTAAAATTACTGTAAAATAAATTTAACGTCAAAGAATTGAACAAAATGTAGTTTATTTAGAAAGTTAGTTTCATAGTTATTTTTATTTTTTTTGGTAAGAAATATAAGGCTTTTTTTGTTTTTATTTATTTATTAAAAAGCCAGGTTTGTTATGGTCACGAATCATATTTTATTCAGCATACAAACTGACGCTGACCTGCATGTTGCAAAAAACGTAGAAAATTTGCATTTCCCGCGCTACTTGCGCATCCTCCTTTAGGAATCAAAATCATTTATTCAAATTAGGCTGAGAATCAGCACTTTTCAAACGTAAAAATACATAAGACAGTCCCCCAAAACGGCCACCCTTCACCACTTCCTAGTGCTTTCGCTGGGAAGACATGCACAGGAGCTTGACGATGTAAATAACGCTATAGTTAAGGTCCATAATTGGTTTACTGTAAATAATTTGGTATTAAATGGAAAGAAAACTAAATGCATAAAATTCACGTTACCGAATGTTAGAAGTAGTGAATGTCACGTTGTATTGAATAAGGAGATACTAGAATTCGTCGAACAGACGGTTTTCCTGGGAATCACGCTTGACTCAAGGCTACAGTGGGGTCCTCACTTAACATCACTTGCAGGGCGGCTAAGTTCTGCCGCTTACGCTGTTTGGAAGATCCGTCAATTAACAGACGTGGATACCGCGAGACTGGTCTATTTTAGTTACTTTCATAGCATCATGTCTTACGGTATTTTGCTATGGGGACATGCTGCGGATATTGAGTCGATCTTCATTCTGCAAAAGAGGGCTGTCAGGGCCATCTACAACCTACGCAGACGCGAATCTCTTAGGGAACTGTTCAAAACAATTAACATCATGACGGTACCTTGTCAATATATCTTTGAAAACATTATGTACGTTCGTAAAAATCTACATCTGTTTAGTAAGATAAGTGACAGGCACAATTTTAATACTAGAAATAGGAACAAATTAGATCAACCACATTTCAGATTGTCTAAAGTACACACTTCTTTTATGGGGTACTGCGTAAAATGTTATAATAAAATACCAGCCGATATTCTTGAACTAAATGAAAAGAAATTTAAATTATGCATTAAACGCACACTATGTAGACAAGCATATTATAAGTTAGATGATTACATTGTTGACAAAAATGCTTGGCTTAATGCTGGTCCGACTCCACAGGCACCTGGGCTTGCTATTTAAAATTTTCATATTTGGAAGAGATGCTTCCCTTTTTTGTTTTCTGACATTATGAATAAGTTTTTATTTTGACTGAATTAAGTATTATTTATAAAAAATTCAAAAAATATTAAATATTTTTCTTTCTTTTTGGAAATCAAATTTGATTAATTTCTCAAATACATTGCAAACTATATTTTTGTATAATTTAGAAGCATTTTGTTTAAACTTTGTAAATGTGAGTACCATGCATCCGTATAATAATTATATTGTTTTGATGTACGTTGACTTGAAAAAGCGTGGCAGTTGAGAGTATGTCATGCTCACTTAAATGTCTCGCTGATGGTGGCGCGTGTGTTGGATCATTCGGTTCCCTACAAAATGGTTGAGCTGGATGGTGCTGATCCACGCGTCAAGTTCGTAAACGGGCGCCGTCGGTTGAGACTGGTCATCTCCTAACTTCCATGGCTAATTTTAAATTTTATATTTAGAATTGTTTTTTTTTTACATTGTCTCACATATAGAAGCAACAAGAATAATGTTCCCAAGTTTTTGTAATACATAACATGATTAAAAAGAGTGTCCATGGAGTTTCTTGCCCGTTCTTCTCCATAGAGATCTACGTTTTGGAATGGGCAACTAGCTTCAACTTTCCAACTGGTCGACTTTTTGACAATTCAAAAGTGCCTGTAAATGGTTTAATTGAAATAAATGCTTTGAGTTTGAGTTTGAGTTTGAAGAAGAAGTGGCGCAACAAACTCCCCAGCAATAGTTCTGGTGATGAAAAAGGAAAATTTTAAGTACTACCTATTATAACCTTTTAGTATCGACGAACTTTCTGCCAATTGAAAAGGGCTTTCCCTGAAATAAAGGCTGTTTTAAGAACCAATTTTTAAAATTTTGACAATTAAAGTTGGTAGTTAATTTAATCACACAACAATGAATTTTCTTGCCTTTTCTTGTAAAGACAAGAACATTCATAGGCAGATAATTCGTAGGTACAATCCCCTTTATTTATAAATATTCCTTAAAGATAAGTAATCTGATTAACCATACATTTTTGAGGTTTAAACATCCCTTAACTTTAATCAACGCTTATAAATAAACCCCAAGTACAGATTATATCAACAGCTTTCCCATCGCGTGTAACTGCTGCGTTTTTCCCGCCCAGTGCGGCCTCCCCGCTAATCTAAGACGTTTTACACAAACAACATCAATCAGGCGCATGACAGAGCAATCGGAAACGGATTGTGAGCAACAAATTGCGCGACGTCCCTCACTCGGCCTGCTGTTATCACTGCGTGAGGGACTGATATGAGAGGGTTTTTTTGTTCATGAAGTTGGTGGATTACGTTAGAGTAACATAATCAGTCTAAGTATAATGTTCCGGAATCGTACTACCCAGTAACTGGGTTTCGGAGGTCAGATAGGTAGTCGCTTCATGTAAAATACTGGTAATCAAAATCAAAATATTTTATTGCACATAAGCCTGCATGGGGGCACTTATGAAACGTCAGAAGCTAGGTGCACGGTTCCAATTTGTCGTTTCCTATGGAGAAGAGCCGGCAAGAAACTCCACGGTTACTCTTTTAAAAATAATTGGCTTTTACAATGTTTTCAAATTACAGTGATAATAGGTATGGGAGGACAGTGCCGGCCAGTCAATAAGTACCAGGTACTTAGAGGAATGAAAATACAGAATAGAAAAACGTCTACATATCTAGTCTCTAAGGCCTACAACGTTCTCTCATTCACAATATGTAAAAGAATCTACCTATATAAAATGAATCTATATGAACCAAGTGACATGATTTCGATGACAATCACTAATAATAAATAGTAGTAAAATTGATGTATAATGTCAAATAATGACGAGAATATGTCAGACATTGTAAAAGAATAAAAATTAACATTGCAATTTGGGAGCAGTTAATAGACTTTCACACAGTTTTGCTGTTAATGAGGTACCAGGGAAGCCACATGTGCAGAAGGAATTAATGCCAAACTTCCCTGTCTTCAACGTAGTCTTTTATCTTATAATATGCTTATTTGATAAGGACACGTTTGATGTAAGTTTTATGTGGACACGTTTGATGTGGTATTCAGCTACATCCGGTTAGACTGGAAGCCGACCCCAAGATGTTGGTAAAAGGCAGGCAGATGATGAATCAGCCTATAATGTTCCCACTGGCTGGCTGGGACACAGGCCTCCTCTTGGTGAGAGGGAGTGGGCTGTAATCCATCACGCGGGCCCAGTACGGGGTGATATTTGTCACATGTCTTTTTTTTTTTGGGTGGGAAATCATCAAATAACTTCTCCCGCTCTGGGTGGAGCAGGAGGGCGTGTCAGACTTTTACTGACTAAAACCCACCCGTGTTCCCTCAGTTGCCTGTGTGCCAGGGGCTGCGGTATCTCTTTCGAACAACCCGCACCCCTGGCAGGCATCGGCCCTTGCGGACCCCAACAGTTGGTGCTAACATCTCTTTGAGGCACACAACGCACCGTCGACCCGGGCTTGGTTCTTACCGGACAGCGAGCTACCCATTACTCGCCGTCCGCAAGCCCCGCGCCTACGGTGGCCAGGAATCGGCCTGGGATTCCCGACGCTCAGGGCGTCTCCCGCGGCGACCACGGCCGTGAGGGCGCATATACGTCTTTGTATTTGGGTTTTAGGATATGTCGGTTTCCTCACGATGTTTTTCTTCACCGGATTGAGAGCAGTGGTGATGAAATAATTTACACAAATTAAAGCGCCTGTCTGGGTTCGAACTTACGACCTAAAACTCACAAGTCGCGACCGTTTTATGGCGTGAAGTTAAATAGCCTGTAACCTTTCTTAATAATTGAGCTATCAACCCAAATATAATTTTTCTAACGCAAATAAACCCGACTGGTAGTTCCGGAGATAGCGCGTTCAAACAAACAAACAAAACAAGGAAACTCTTCAGCATAGCAAATAAACATAGAAACGTATCAAATACTTTCCCAACGTATTATAGTATCCACAATTTAATCCAACTGTATGTAAGCACAATTAAACCTGTATACTCCCAGTCTGAACACAGTTTCCACATAACAATCAGACAGTACATTCACAAATCTTAGATAGCATTTAATAATATCTCCTAGCGAAGCAAACTCGCGCTAACTACATCTCTAGTTTACCTGCACGTTTAATATCTCCACTAGACTAGTGTTGTGCTTGCAAGGTGGGATTATCACGGGATCATCTGCCTAGCTATTTCTAAACTATGTCAGGGTCGGCTTCCAGTCTAACCAGATGCAGCTGAACACCATTATTTTACATGGAGCGACTGCTAAATGGCCCCCAACAACCGAATTACTGGGGAACACGATACCCGTTGGTAAGACTGGTTTCTGAACACACCATAACGACTGTCAAAGATCTATGAAGAGTGGAATGATCACGGAATATTCATGGTTATTGTACTGGGTTGTGACGTCAAAGCTCGGCAGATGATGATAATGATTCATGGTTATTGTAATAGATTTCTACGTATCTTTCTAGGTATCATTTTATTCATTCTTCTTACGGTGTCGATAGGAATCTAAATACGGTCAGCCCAGAATTTGGCTACTACCTTGGCCCTTTCAACAGCGTTTATCAGATCCTGTAGCGTGCAGACAGCAGAACACGCTGGACAAGAAATTAAGTGCCCTATTGTTTGTGGGATGGCACCACATTTACACTTGACAGAGCGATCGTGATCGTTACGTACTCGTAGCAGTATTGGAAGGGGCAGATGTGATGCACTTCACGACATTTCGCCACCGCTGCCTGCTGCTGCTTCGGACTACCTGAGTCCAGAGTCTATTTAAAGACTTCCAGAACTGCCAAGGCAGCTCAAGTCTAGGTGCGAAATTTTCAGCAGGTGGAACGAATGGGTTTTATTATTTTTAACAGACTTCAAAAAAAGGAGGATGTTCTCAATTAGACTGTATTTTTTGTTTGTTTGTTGGCTCAGAACTTTTGACTGGGTGAATGGGCTGATTTTGATGATTCTTTTTTATTTGAAAGCTAGTGCTTCCCGTGTGGTCCCATCTCAATTTGGTCTAGTTCTGACAATGGATGACGGATGACCTATTACTAAAAAAGTGAAAAATAAAAACTTTTTCTAAAAACAACCGACTTCCGAAAAAGCACTATAAAGTGAAAAATAACTTTTTCGGAAATCGGTTGTTTTTTTTGGAAAATGTTTTTTATTCATTCAAATATTCAGCTATATCTTTTATTGAATCGATGTGGGACGCGTGGCTAAATGATCTAACCAAGACCACAAGGATCAATTGAAGGTTCAGCTACGTTTGCCGCGGTTGGTCCGTGGATGGGTGGACCCAGTACATATCGAGAGCCTTCCGTCCTTCAGAAATCACATTATGCCGTTGGTCCCGGTGGTTATTCGTGGATATTTGACAGTCGTTACGGGCAGTCAGAAACCTGAAAGTCTGACAACCAGTTTACCAAGGGCATCGTGATACCCAGTAACTGGGTTATGGAGGGCAGATAGGTAGTCGCTCCATGTAAACTATTGGTATTCAGCTACATATAGTAAGACTGAAAGCCAACTCTAACATAATTTGGAAAGAGACTAGACCTAGACTACTAGAGGATTTTTTTTTCAAAATCAGTTTAATTAGTGTACTCGGGCGAGTAAATTCTTGCAATTTGACTAATAAGCCAGACTTCTATGACCATGAAAGTATCACCCTATTTATCATTCAAAACACTCCCTTTTTCAGTTTTCCCAGTATCCAAAAGCTAAATATTTTATTCCACCACAAAACCCAGTTCACAGCAAGTTATCACAAAAACACGATCCAAAAATGGACGAGCCAACATTCCAATATCTGGAAATATTTCCCATCACTACCATTCCACTAGATAGTGTTGCGCCAGCATATTGCTCCAGAATGTGTAAACTTGTCCCGTGCTCGAATAGTTACGCACTTTACACAATGAAGGTGATTCTGGTCTAAGATTAATTAATTCAGAGCTGTGCTGGAGATAAATAGACAACGGTTGGGCCGTATGTGTAGGCGAGACGAGTTGGTTCTTTGTGTATCTACCTTACAACTAGTTTGCTGCGAGGATACTAGGAAAAGTGTACTTGAATCATAATAAATAAAAGGCAGTGTGGTGTAAGTAGCGTTGCTAAGTGGAAACTATGTTCTCGGAAGGGGTCATTAGGTTGTGATTGCATAAGCAAGTAAAGAAATTCTGAGAACCCCCACCCTCAGTAAAATACAAAGTGGGGTTTAATGGGGCCTGTTTAGTAAAAAATCATACATTTAAATATTGAATAGTAAACCAAAGATTATTTCTGTGATATTCTAGAGACAGCTATAGCGGCAATAATTATGATGAGGCTTAAGGAATTGTAAGTATTTAACCTAACTAATGCCAACTTATGTTGTCACCCCATTAAGAGCAATTTATGACTTGACACCATGCCATGGTTGCGTGTTAATGTGATGCCCAAATTTTTAAACGACCTGAAAAGGAGCAATCCGTCCTTATAAGTACCCGAGCCATTCGAGAACCACGAAAACATTTACACTACCGAAATTTTCGCAATAGAATGCATGTAATTTGAGGCAATATCTGAGAGATTTGACATCACGGCATATGACATCGGGATGCTAACACGAAAAGAAGAAGTCTTGAACGCTAATATCAAATATGTTTCTAAAATTCTGAGCCAACTCAAGAACTTCAATGGCACGTAAAACATTAATTATAGTTTATAAATTACCACTTAATACAATATGTCCTGGATTGATGGCGAGAAAATACAGCGGACAGCGCCATCTAACAATTTGATTCGTAAACGAATAATCATGTAACCGGAAAAGCAAGCGATCGTGTCCAAGCGGTAGGGACCGCTTGGACACGATCGTCGGTGGAGGGGATGCAGCGAGGACTGGCTGACAGACTGAGTATGGCGACAGTCTCAGTCTACAGTTGACAGTCGAGCTCGGACAGTTTAGGCAAACGCTCAGTACCAACGCACATGTTTGTTTGCGATGCATATGTTTATTTAGTTTGTTACCCGCCAGTTTATAAAAGTTATTTTAAAATTAAATTATCTATTCGTTCGAGTACTCACTACAGTGCCCACAGCTACCTAAACTATGTCGGATCGCGAAGAAGATCCGATGTTTCGCATCTCGGCCACCATGATGCGACAAATATATAATTTTACCATCGCGAGTGACTATTGCAAGAAGGCAATATCTGTATTAACACGCAGATACTGTTGAAGACGAAAACAATGGAAATCAAAAGAAACAGCAAAAAAAAACAAACCTAAAATGTAACATGAGATGATGTTATCTGCTGGATACATTCAGTAAGGAAGCGTGGTTATCAATAAAATCTGTTGTTTACTCAAATTGTTTATCACTTGTTCAGCCGTTAGACGTTCACCACCAGGACAAAGACCTCCACTACTGATTATCACGTCGACAGCCGGCTACCTCTATCTAGCGAAATGCCGCAAGCTTCAAATATCGAGCGCTGCGGTACTTTTTTTCCATATCAAAGCATCTTGCTGAACTTGAGCCTTTTTGGCCTCACACAGATCTTTCTTTTTTGCTATTTCGTATTTTTTGGTTTTCATGATTTTGTTACATTTAATTTTCTTTTAACTGTAGGTATTTCTTGTGCGCGTCCTAAATAAAATATTTTCCTTTCTTGCTTTCTTTCTTCACCAAAATGTCGCCTTTTGGTAAGCAACTTTTATCCCATGGTGTAAACTCTATCCTATGAATAAGGCCCCAAGATGCGTTCGTTTATACGAGCTTAAGTAAATTTTCAGTAGTACAGGCCCATCGGCTTAGCGGGAGGTGAAACGGCCTGCGAAAATAGCAGTTTTGGGTTCTGTTTTATATATCTTCACGCTACTTATCTACTGGGATGTGCAGAATATTGTGGATCTCAAAACTTGGTATGATGCTCGGTCCATATTTAAATAGGATTATTTCAGTATGAGTATTTGATTTTAACACCGGTATAACATTTCGACGTACCGTTATTCTTAGCGTGTCGATGGGAAAATACAGGATGTGATGCAAAATGGGACGTGCACTTACTGAAAAAGACTCAACATTATAAAGGTAAACGATTCATGCCAACGTAAATATGCATTGCATTTCATACTCATCAGATTCAGATTATTTATTTGTAAACATAGGTTACAGATACACAAGTGTGTGAGTTGTTACAGTTTTGTTAGTTCTCGGCTTTGTCATTAGGCGTGCAAATGTTAGTATCAATGTTAATTACTCATTTCACAACATCAAATAAAAATTAAAGGAAGGGCTAGTGTTGGATAAATCCATATAAAATATGCCCCTGACAGTTAGTAAAATTTTAAATAAAAACTACAATGTCAAAAAAAAAGATAAAACCGATATGTCAAAAAATAAAATTAGGAAAATTTCAATTACTCAAATTAATACAGGCGTGTCCGGTGTCAATCAATGCATATCTGAAGGAGGAATTAAAGAACCGTCATCCAAATAGTCTTTTATTGAGTAGTAACATTTATCAATTAAAATTTTCATAAGTAAATTTTTGAATTTGTCCAAATTTAATTTATTTTAAAGTTTCAGGCAGCTTTACTTTTATTCATTAGGGCTGTTCTGCCATGTGTTATTTTGAGTTCTAACTTATTTTTGTCGCGTAACTTCCTATAGTAGGTTTTGGAAGCAATTTTGTATTGCGAGATGTGTGTTTTGATAAATATATTCGTTTCGAAGATATATAATGATGGTAGGGTAAGAATGTTTAGGCTTTTAAAGAACGGTTGGCAACTGTCGGTGTTATTTAGGCCACACATAGATTTAATAAAAATTTTTTGGCTCTAGATATAAATTCTCTATTGATTGAGTTATCCCAATGTACCTATTATGCCATACCTAAGTGTCATCAGCATATTATCATCATCTTTCGCCTCCCCTTATTATTGGGGCGACGCAATATAGTCTTCTTCCATACCTACTTCTCTAGATCTACACTCTATACAAATCAATAAAACTGAAGTGTGATTGTAATTTCAACATAATAATTAATTAGCATATCAAAGTTTAAACGTCTAATAAAAAAAAAAACATTTTTTTTTTGTCTATTTGGTTGTCTGTTTGTTCTCAAAATCTCAATAGTTATCCACTTTCTAGCCATATGATCTTCACAAACTCCATCTATCGTTTCTCTGGTCTTCCCCTAAATTCAACCTGAAATATTTCTTAAAGGTAACTCAATCATTATTAAAAGTCTCCGTGGAGAATCTTGCCCGTTCTTCTCCATAGGGACCTACAACGCTGTGGAACGAACAACCAGCTTTATTTTGCTGACTGACTCATCATCATCATTAATTTCAGCCGAAAGGCGTTCACTGCTGGACATAGGCCTCCCCCAATGGGGGGGTTTTGCCATAATCGCCATGCTCGGCAGCTGGGTTGGCGATCGCAGTATGGTGGTAAAATGCATAGAGAACGCTGCTGCCCATTCTCTAGTAAGTCCCTTAGTCGCCTTCTACGACACCCACGGGAAGAAATGGGATGGTGCTATTCTTTTACGTCCGGCACGACACGGAACGAATGACTGACCGACTCCTTGACAATTCAAAAGTGCCTATAATTGGCTTAATTTAAATAAATGCTTGAGTATTTCAGAATTCTTGCCTTGGGTGTTGGGGTCCATCGCCGTGTCCCATCTTCACAATTAATCCTCCTCATCCCTCATCTATCCATCCTCCATAGTGCATAAAGCCGTATGCACAAATAAAATACGCGTGCATTTAAGCAATAAAGGCAAGAGTACACAGTTAACGCGACTGTTTGAACTTTGAAATTGAGCCGGGTATTCACTGTTTGCGCGGTGACGTGCGTTATAGTGTGTACTCTGCATTGTCACGGTGAAAAAGATGTAGTGTTATTAGAAATACTTTTTGTGACGTATGAAGCGGAATGAAACTAAGTAGTAACGTAGGCTTGTTTTCTTATAAAACTATGTTTGCTTCATAATGCTTAGTGTTATCGATAGCCCTATTTATAACCATTTGATAAAAAGTGTAAAAAGAGAGAAACAGCGGGGAATTGCGTAACACTTTAACAGTACGAATGGCTTTCATTTGGACAGTTCAAAAATATTCAGCTCGTTGCTGTGAGCAGACAGAATTATCTTATAATTGAAGCAATGGATCAGCGATATCCTCCAAAATCATTCAGATTCTGATTTATAGTGTGCCAAGGAATTAGGGTAGGTACAGTAGCCCAACGAAAAATCTAATCTGCGGCTTGAACATACTTGAATGTAACTATTTGGTTGAATATAATCGTTTCTGACATCGTAAACGATCAATCTGAATGTACTGACGATGTATGCGTTCCTTACGTGATGCTCTCACGCAGGCTCGTTTATAATAGAATAAGACATAGAGAGAAAGTGTGAATTTAATACGCGTCTTCCATCTAGTATAAGTTTTCAGAAGCTCGCAAGAAGTTGTCGTCATCTTGAACCTTCATTTTGACCTTTACCTAAAGGGTTTAAGGCGTCGCCGTCGGGACGCCAATCGCGATAGGTAGATACGACACAAAATGAACGCCAACTACGTACTTTGGATGGACGCCGACACCAGCACCCCAATTATTGCATAACAAACCGTCAACCATAATCCGAGAAAATTGCTATTCATTGCTTCATATGTTTGAAAAAACTGTCTGCTTAGCGACGTAAATAACGCAATGGATGATGTTGATTTGTTAAAATTAGAGGCATTACTATTGTAAGTGCGTTATTCAATTACCTCGCTGATATACAACATTCAATAGTTTGCATTAGCTGATTGTTCTCTGTCAATTTGATCAACCTCTTAAAAAAAAAACAAGAAATAAAAGTTTTTCTCGGTTCAAGAAATAACTGCGCAAATAAAATAAAACTTTCATTTACAACTGCACCGCCCACTTTTAAATTACTTCGTTCGCACAAAACTAGATATAAGTACTTCATACTAACAAGTTTTTGAATTTAACTTTGTCGCACTTTATGTTAGTGATAACCACGATGATAACGACAGAACTTACTAAACTGAAATCTATGTTGTGTAGTTTAGGAAAAGGCAACGACCCGGGGAAAATAGACAACAAAGACGGTTTAGTAATAATTTATTGGACCAAAATGTAGTTAGAGAACACTCCAATGAAAATTATTATTTCGATTAGTACGTACGTACATACCTACAAAACCAAAAACTGCAGAGGTCCTGGGTTCGATTACCTGGTCGGAAAAGTGTATTATTGGGTTTTTCCATTAGGATTTTCTCAGTTGTTGCCAGTATCCGCTGAGATTGGCAGACCGATACCCGACGCTACCGCAAACAGTGACATCTTGTGTAAGATCTTCTTCAGAGACAATTTAGTGGGTACGTACTACCTATTGTTTTGCAAGGTATGAGTTCCAATGAAACAGGCACATGAGACAGGTCACCTTTATCTCGCAGTGTGGCACCTGCGACCAGCAATTCTTCGTGTAATTACAGCTATCCATTAGCGAGGGCGACTACTTTCCATTAGGTGAGTCGTCATGGCCGAACCCATATTGTAAATTATTTATATATTTATTAAATGAATAAGAATAAAATAAAAACAAACTAACTAAACAAATAAACACAAAAATAAAAGGACACTTAGGCGTCGAAGTATCCTTCCGCATCGCTGTCATCAGGAAAAGTGCCCAGAAGACTGGCAGCATTGCAGCATTGCCACGTTGAATGGCAATGCTAATTCTTTGGGCAAAGAATGACCCAGCCCTCTGGTCACGTGAAGTGTCGACCAGCCGGCGAGAAATTTCCTTAAAGAGGAGACGTGCACTGGGGCCCCATGATGTCATAAAGGGTCTTTGACAAGTGATTAAAGATTTATTAAAACTATATGCTAAAAAAAATCTGTACAAAAGCGGACCTAATGCCTGTGGCATTTTCTATCAGCCAACCATAATGTGACGCAAAGATAAAACATGGCAGGTGCAAAATAACAGATAGATCACTCGAAAAAGAATATATACTAATACATAGATATACATACATAATTATAACGAAAATAAACTTTGGAGAAATAACGATAGGTAGCAGAGAGAACGAATCCAGCAAATCAGCGCTGTGATGATTTTTCCAACAATTATTGTACCAAACTATAAAAGCGGTTATGCGTAAGTGGCAACACACAGGTATGCTGGGCATGCACCCAATGCGAAGACATTCTAATAATTCCGAGTTCCAAGCCTATCCAGTACCTTTACAGCCACGTTCACTGTCACTTACCGTTAATTATATCCGCAAGACTCGTCTAGCTAAACAAATTTTCGAAATAACTCAGTGCATTCACCTCGACGTTAGTTAAGTGAAACGCTTTCTGCTGATTATTATGCATAAATTAAAGTGGAAAAGTTGAAGGGTTGTTCTGTGTTAGTTACTTTAACCATACAGTAATTGGTATATTGGAACAAAGTTCGGAGTAAACTGGTAGAAATTGTCTCGTAACGAAAAACGTTATGCGTTCCGTGTGACTTTTTACTATAAGTAATAATACATAGAAAGAGACAGAGATAGGGCGATAGTTTTTTATGACTTTTGAGGGTGCTAATAGTGCCGATAGTGAGGTCTAAATTAAAATCCAAGATGTCGATTTTTTTCCTTTGTTTCATTATGTGTGTCGTTTTCATAGTTTTCGAAGATGTATTGGCTTCAAATAGTGAGGTCAACCTGAAAATCCAAGACTATTACTACTACATGGCTCTATGTATATTAAAAACGTGTATTTTATTCACACTTTCTCTCTCTCTGTCTCTCTCTCTCTCAGTATCTTTCTATTATATACGAATGCGAGTGTGCGTGCAAGTATCGCGTAAGGAACTTCGTTCCTGACAGGGGTCTCTCGGTCCCACACGTTTTAATTAATTTAAATGATGCATAATTAAATACACTTTACTATAAACGAGGCACTAAACTGAAAACTGACGTCAACATGGCCTTGGCTTGGCAATGATAGAAATAGAGAATGACACGTGTTACAACTTGCAATAGAAAACACAGAATATGTATGTATTTTCTTCAATTTACTCTACAATTGTATCAACAATTTCATTGCGACGATGAAGTGCATAAAATAAAAAGTAAAAGGCAAGTATAAAGGTGTAAACACAACTGTGTGATGCGGAGTCAAAACGCAACTGTTAGTGACGGCCGCCACCTCTGAAGAAACACAGAGAGCACAATCATGATACACAAAGTGCCTCATTATGTACGCCACTAAAGATAACTACAGACATTACCATTAAATAATGGGTAATACATCAAGCGTCAAACTGAATTGGCAATTGCTTTGGGAACATGAAGCATATCAGAGCGTGGATACAACATGAAGCAATCGAGGGGACGCCTTAGAAGGACATATAGTGACCTTATAGGTGATATTTTTCAAAAAAGTCAGGTGCGTAGTACTTGCAAGTGGCATGCGTGTATGACCAGATGAATGAACGTAAACGAGGCAAAAGGAGTAGGTGTGTAAGAATCGTAGTAGGTAGCGTTCCGTAGTTTCTGTCTACCCACATAGGAATTAAAAAAAACTAAAAACCACGCTTTAAAAACCAAACTAAAAAAGTCGAAAATAATTTAATTCAATTAAAAAGCGTGGGGTGCTTTTTGAGGTATTTTTATAATCTTTTTAATTGAATTAAATTATTTTCTAGTTTGGTTTTTAAAGCGTGTTTTTTAGTTTTTTAAACTATTATTTATTTTCTATTTTTTAGTTCTGTTAACTACAAAAGCGTGATTTTATCAGTTTTTTTTCCTTTTTTTTCTATTTTTCTCAATTTTTTTTTTATTATTAAATTGTCATCGGTCCTCAATAATTTTACAAAAGTTTAAATAAAATCTGACCGTTTAAAGTGGGTCAAAATCGCGCCCTAAGGAGTCGGTTACAAACATACAAACAGACATACAAGTGAAGCTAATATAAAGCATGTAAAAAAGCGTGAGTTTATTTATGTATGTATGAAGCAAGTCAGCCACTGACAAGTGACGCCTCCCGAGGTATAACTTAATAGCCTGTCGACGTCGAAGCGAATCGTTGCGGCCCCACGCCGAACTGTTGTGTCTACACCCTAACGTATTAAGCGCTGTCGCATCACATTCTCAAAGAAACTGCACACGTCTTTTAGATCCCTTGCATAAACAGTTTCCACATCGCGAGGGAATATACATTATTTTTAATGGCCGTCGGGATACATAGTAAAATCGATATTGACTATAAATGCTGTTATGTGTTCATTAAAGCGAAGCGCGCATAACCTTTTACGATGCTGTATACTTTGGATACGTTTCATTACGCCAATTTTATATTTTATTACGTTTTGTTTAAGAAAATATTGTTTTTTTATGGCGTACCCCTTTTTTCTTGGGTCTTGGGGAAAGGTTTGGTAGCACACCTATATATTGTTTATGGCTCTACAGGTGCAGAAATAGGTAAAGAATATTTTCTTTCAAATTTATTTAAAGCCAGTTAAACTCGATGGTCAGTCAGCTGCGGTGAACGTGGAATAGGTGACCACCACCCTTTGAGATACCACATACAATATTTGTAAATGTGTGAACACCATGTATCTATCACAGAATTAATTTATCTGTATTGCTTCAATTTGATTCTTTTTACCCATTTTGGTATGGTAATTTTATTCTGGGTGCATCGTTTTCACACATAATCATATAATGAATGTAAATATTGTACTTGAAACATTTTAAAAGAGTAACGGTGGAGTTTCTTGCCCATTCTTCTCCATACGAAACTACATTTTGGAAGGGGCGACTAGAATCAATTCTATTTTAATGTAAATGTTGACGTTCAAAAGTGCCTTTTAAGTGCCTATTTGAAATAAATGCTTTGACTTTGACTTTGACACATCGATGTATTCTCTCTTTGCCTAGCTTGTTGCCATTTGATTTCCGTCATCCCACTGTAGTAGTTTATAAGTCCTCTAAAGTCCTCTCAATTAGAAAGCGTTTTACTATCCATGTTGCTTTAAAACAACGTAAGAGATTGTTGTTATATAAATACCCATCAAAATTCTGACATGAGAAGCAGAAGAAGGAATGTATGTCAATCTAAATCAGTAAAACCCAATTTGACCGAAATTTGTTTTCTTTTCTTGGCCCACTTTTATAAAAAAAAAACTGAAGGATTTACTCTCAATTCGTAGCCTAAACAAAACAACTTTTAAAAGAAAAATAACTGACTGGCTTATCACTTTAGATTATAACCAAATTGAAGACCTTTTCATAACCATATCCTAACATAATGTTCCCTTAAACATACACACAATGACCCCGCCCACACACACACACTCCACGTCACACACACTCATCCCCTACACCACACACATTCACATTCATCCTCCCGTGCATGTATCCTTCATAAATTACCTTATTTTAGTACTTTAATTTTTTTGTAAATCAAGTTTTATGAGTAATATTATATCAATAATGTATGAGATTTTTATTTGAATATTATATGCGAATCAGATCGTCTCCAGTACAACACAATAATGTAAAACTTTGTGCAGGGGGCCTGATGATCTGACATACAGGTTTTGTAAAAAACTTAGTTTAGGCACCAGTCTTCCACAAATGAATAGTAAAATTGTGTCTGTAGACTATTTAATTACTTTATCTGTAATTTGTGATAAGAAATAAATAATATTGTATTTCACTTGGGGTCGGCTCTTCTAATAATTTTTCGCCATTTTTTTTTTTAAGATGTAGATTTTTTATGAGTACAAATTATTTTTATAAATGAATTGGCAAGGTACCGTCATAATATTAACCTTATTAAATAGTTCCCTGAGACAAGATAAAGATGGATCCAATGATAGCAGCCCGACCCCACAGTAAAATGCCGTACGACAAACTGCTGTGGAGGTAGCTAAAATAGACCGCGGTTTCTACCTCTGCTAACGGTCTTATCTTTCAAACTCAAAGCATTTATTTCAATTAAACCATTTACAGGCACTTTTGAATTGTCTAAAAGTCGAGCAGTTGGAAAGTTGAAGCTAGTTGCCTATTCCAAAACGTAGATCTCTATGGAGAAGAACGGGCAAGCTTTCTATCAGCATAAGCGGTTGAGCTTAGCCGCCCCGCAAGACATGTTATATGAGGTCTCCATTTTAATTTCTCGTCTAGCGTGACTTCACATAAAAAAACCATTACACCACCAAAAAAAACACAAAACACTACCAAACCTATCCATTACGTAAATACTACGAGCAGAAATATCGCAGATGTCAAATGATTTATACTCTAACAGATTGGGCCCAACATTTTTTACTGCTCCATTGACGTTTTGCAATATTATGTCCATTGGAATGGGTGCGACTGAATTATTCATTTTCCCTTGTCTTTTCAAGTAAGTTTTGTTCATTTGAGTTTTTATGAGGTCGTTTGACAAATGTCTGTGTCCAATCGAGGGTGAATTACTTTAAATCGTTTTGTATAATGAGGTGGAAAGTATTTGAGATTATGTTTATGAGAATTGGAGTCAGTTAATGAAAGATGTACATAACATCACGGCCGTTTTTCCCGTAGGGTTGACCAGAGTAGCATCTATAGTACACGAACATTTCGCCAGGCATGTTTCAGTTCTATGTAATCCCTATTTCAGTCCCTATTGCCATCATCATTATTTCAGCTAAAAGACGTCTTCTGCTGGACATAGGCCTCCCTGAAGCATCGCCACTTCGACCGGGTCCTAAATCCAGACTCCGGAATTTTTGACACTATTATTGATTATTTTATTACATTATTAGTAATTATCACCAAAATTTTGGCAAATGTATGTACTAACGCTAATGTTTAAGATGTGTAATTACTAACAAATTGGATTTTAATATCTGTTAAATAAATGATTATTATTTCCTTTATTTTAACATATACACATCTAAATTACATTTTTAAATATTAGAATATAAAACATTTAAAAATATAAAAATAGTAGCCCACCGGTATCTGGAACAGGATCTGATTATTATTATTATTAACTTTATAATGTATTATCGTCACACTCACATAAGTGAGTTAACTTCGGTCTCGAATGTAAAGCGAATATCTTGACTTAATTGAAACTATTCATTCTATTATAGCCTTAGAATATTGGTGTTGGCCGTCCGCACTTGACAGTTCAATGGCTGTTAACGTCAGACGATATTCATCATCTGCTTAACCTTTTCCTAACTACTTTTGGGGTCGGCTTCCAGTCTAACCGGCTATATACCGGTACTTATTTTACGTGGAATGGCTGCCTATTTGACCTACACAACCCAGTGACACGATACTCCTTGATAAGACTGGTTGTCAGACTTTCGGTCTTATATCGACCTGTAACGACTGTCAAAGATCGAATAGCTGAACGTGATAACCGAGGCACGGAATGTAAAGATCGCCACCCATCCACGGACTGGCCGCAGCAACCGTAGCTTAACTTGATCGATCGACCCGTGCTGCTGTTATTGCTTATCCACGAGTCCCTCCGTTAGAAGATAATCGCTGCGTCAAAAATACTGAAATTGGGGTAGGAACTCAACACCAAAGCAGTTGCAAAAAGGCCAAGCTTGTGATGACAGTAGTAGACTCTTTGTTCTACGTGAGAATAAACAATAAACAACTGTCTTTTCCGTTTGGATAAAAACTTTCTTTACGTTTTTCCCTCCAAAAAACAACTTTCTCACGTAAAAACTCAACTCAAACAAACTGCCAACAAGATTCTCCATCCTACAGAACACTGTACAGCACCAAACTTGTACCAACAAAATGTTTAAACAGCAACTAAGAAAATAAAAGGGTGGAGTGTTAAACGTGCAATGGAGTATATTCTGTGTAGAGTACAAACACAGGTGATCAAATGTATGTACATACTCGTATAAACAACGGTGTGCGTTTAAATTGAAGATTCTTGTCGCGTCGGACAAGGATTTCGGAAACTGGATAAGAATTTCTGGGATCGAATGCGAAAATCACTTTTAAACAAGGGAAAGCGACAAACAACTTTGGATTTAGTACATGATTCTGAACCCCTGGGTTTAAATTTAGAGCCGGATTTTCAAAAAGGAATTGAATTTTTGGTCGGTTATGTGCTGAATTTATGGTTTCAGTTTGCGCTTTGATGTCTCTATTACCCTGTATTAAACCAGCGTCAGACACAAGTTGTCTGGCATTTTAGTTGAACTGGGCCTTTTTAGCACAGCTGTGATGCACACTTTAGTGCTAGTTTCTGATATCGCACTTCACATTTTTGTCTGGTAATTTTTTTTCCTGTATATTGTGTGCCTTTTTAGTCTGTGCTAAATAAATGTATTTTTTTTTCTTTCTTATTCAGGAATTACTCCTTTCATTGATATCAAACACGATATCATCATCATCGTTCTGCCCTTGTCCCATTGAGGTCGGCGCAACACATTTTCTACTTCCATCCTCCTCTGTCAAATGTCACTTTATCTTTAACTCTTTTCTTTCATATAATTCCTCACAAAATCTGACCATCTTTTCTTTGGCCTTCCTCTCCCTCTCCATCCATAAACATTTATATTCATCACTCTTTTATTCACATCCGTTTACTCCGTCCTCATCACATATCGATGCCACACCAAACGATTTCCTTTCAACTTTTCTGTCACTGGCGCCATTTTCAAACTTCTCCTTCAAAACATAAATTGTACCACCAAAAAAAAGGTCAACTTTCTTATCCACCACACTGAGTTCTTGAACAACATGTAAGGCGATGTTTACAACGTTAGAGAGATGCAAATAAACTCTGGTGGCTTAAAATTGACGACGCAACATTCGCACTGTGCCTGTAGCCATTACTCTTGGCTGTAAGTGTTGTTTGAGAGCGGTTGTAAATCTTAATGTAGCTACGTACGAAGAAATTAAGGGAAAAATCTGGAGTTAGATAGGAGGTTGATATTTCCATTCTTGTAGGTAACTATGTGCCCGCGCTTCTTGGGCTTGAAAGTTCTTGTTCCCCGACTCCCACGTTTAGCATTCTTACTGGTTTTTTTTTTTGGACAAGTTGACAGTAATACTGGGTTCATTAATCATCCATTAATATCTGTCGTCAAGATTACGGCAAATATATTATAATTTGTGGGAAGGCTTATAAAAGTGGCAGTACAAATATGTATCACGAGACACACGAAGCCAAATTGATACTGGCTTCAAAAATATGTGTCACCTCTTAGAATGCTGGACTGGAGACTGTCCCGGTAATTTCACTGGTAGTGTTCCCTTTAAAACTAGAACACAGTTAAGCTTCACCAGGTATACTTTCACATTTTTAAAATGAGTAGATAATTAATTTAGTTCTGCAGTGGCTTTTAGAGGATGTTGTGTGCAAAAAGTTTTAACACAACAATTTTTACTTTCAGCTAACAATTTCTACCCGAGCGAAGCAATTTAGCTTTTAGTTTTGTATTTTAATATAATGCTTCTGCTTCCTGTTTGACTTACATGGCATCACGCTAATATTTTCCAGCAAAATTCGGTAGTTGTGCCATATAGTATAAGTACATACTTTACCTTCTCATAACATCTAGGTCGCATGTAAGAGATTCTAGATTAAATAATAATAGCTGCTCGCGTCGATTGAAGGTTAAGCTACGGTCGGTTCTTGGATGGGTGACCACCCATTACATATTCCACCGTGCCTCAGGAAGCACGTTAAGCCATTGGTCCCTCGCGAAGAGGGAGGCGGCGCACGTGAGGGAGAGGCAGTATATGCGCCCTCACGGCCGTAGTCGCCGCGGGAGAAGCCCTGGGCGTCGGGAATCCCAGGCTGATTCCCGGCCACCGTAGGCGCTGGCTTGCGGACGGCGAGTAACGGGTAGGTCGCTGTCCGGTAAGGACCAAGCCCGGGTCGACGGCGCGTTGTGTTCCACGCGCGCCTCAAAGAGATGTCAGCACCAAAGGGTGGGGTCCGCAAGGGCCGATGCCTGCCAGGGGTGCGGGTTGTTCGAAAGAGATACCGTCGTCCCTGGCACACAGGCAACTGAGGGAACACGGGTGGGATTTAGTCAGTTAAAGTCTGACACGCCCTCCTGCTCCACCCAGAGCGGGAGAAGTTATTTGATGATTTCCCATCCTCAAAAAAAAAAACAAAAAAAAAAAACCATTGGTCCCGATTTTTATTCGTTGATCTTTAGCGGTATTATGTTACCCAGTTACTGGGACAAGAAGGTCAGACAGACAGTCGCTTCATGGAAAATTCTGGTTTTCAGCTGCAACCGGCTAGACTAGAAGCCGACCCCAAAATAGTTACGAAAAGGCGTAGCAGATTGATTGTAATAGATTGTAATAGATTGTAATAGATTGTAATAGATTGTAATAGATTGTAATAGATTGTAATAGATTGTAATAGATTGTAATAGATTGTAATAGATTGTAATAGATTGTAATAGATTGTAATAGATTGTAATAGATTGTAATAGATTGTAATAGATTGTAATAGATTGTAATAGATTGTAATAGATTGTAATAGATTGTAATAGATTGTAATAGATTGTAATAGATTGTAATAGATTGTAATAGATTGTAATAGATTGTAATAGATTGTAATAGATTGTAATAGATTGTAATAGATTGTAATAGATTGTAATAGATTGCAGACTTCGGGCTGTTATTGAGAAATTACTAACGGAAACCCAATAATACTTTACTTGACCTGGAATAAACCCCAGTATCCCCCCGTCATCGCTAGACCAGAAAGGCTAAAAAAAGTTTTATACAGATAGATTTTGTGATAGTAGACTAATAATAATTTATCAAAATCTGTCGCCTATTGACATTGTGCCACGCGATTTCCTTAAGGAAATAGGAATCTACTGATTGTCTCCTACTTCTTCCGCGCGATTACAAGGGGACATTTATGTTTATATTTGTTATTGTATTTTCAGCTGTATTTTGGATCGAAATTCCTTGTCGTAGATTATTCTCTGCACACTTGACGAATGAGAGCTTGATCGAAAAAATATAACATTTTTACCACGGCACTTTTGCTATAATGTTTTTTTCTTTTCATTTATTTTCCTTTAGTTACTATGAATGGTTGATTTTTTGTTCGTTTATGCCTGTTTATTTTATTATTTTTATTTAGCTATTCTCAAACGTTCTTAATTTATTTATTGTGTTTTTTATAATATATATTTTTATCGAGCTACTCTGAAGCGTTATAAATTTATTTAGTTACTAAATCCTAATAATATAAATGTGAAAGTTTGTGAAGTTTTTTGGACGTTTGTTTCTTAATCACGTAACGGCTGAATGGATTTGGATGAAATTTGGCACACACATAGATTATAACCTAGATTAACACATAGGATACTTTTTATCCCGGCAGTACGTTCCCGCGGGATAATTTCCGACTTCCACGCGGGCGAAGCCGCGGTCGGAAGCTATTACATCATTTACAGCGAACTTCATTCCATTGTATCAACTTCTTCGCTGTTTTGCAAACTGAAAACGATCTTGCAATATTAGTTAAAACCAATGGTCAAGGTGATATTCCAATTCAGTAGTAGCATTTTATTTTAGTCTCAGCTTAAGAGCTTTTTGCCTCCATAGCACCCTAGAGCTATCGTTTAATAATTTTAAAAATAAGAAACTCATAAATCATTTATCACTTCATAGGAAGACACTTTTAAGATAACGCCTGAAAAAACATATTTATCTAACTTACAAAAGTTACAATAGAGTAAAGAACAACAATCAAGCTTCTTTGAAAAAGTTTACCCAAAAAGTTTTGTTTACGAAAACAAGGACAGAGGGGGTGAGCCGAGAGGTACGGGGGGGACGCAAAATAAAGCAATCAGTTATCCGTTAGGTTTGTTTTTTGATAAAAACGTTGACTTTGCAATCTTGCGTCTGAAATTAAGCATTGTGCGGTACAAAAGTTGTGGGGACGGCTTTTCTTTCCTTCTTTTACATTGAAATTACTCAAAAAACCGGCCAAGTGCGTGTTGGACTGGGCACAGTAAAGGGTTCCGTAGTTGGGAAGAAAATTAACGCATCCACATAGTATTTTGCTTTAAAAAAAAACTGAAAAACAAATATATGTATGTCTGCTGTTGCAACCGAAACCTTGCCATATCTCAAAACTATTGACTTATATCAAATTCACTTAAATACACCAACCCTAACCTTTTGAATCATGGAATCCGATAATACCCCACACACTTATATGGACTGTTTATATTCCATCTGTAACAAGTATCGGCCCCTAATATAAATTTGTTTTTGCAACACCATTGTTTAGCGGTGCTCTGAATACACCTTCACAATCACACCTTTCCAATTTTCATAGATATAGTCTCCGAGTAAAATGGCTGTATGACATTCGGATGGACGCAGAGATGGATATGACGAAATTATTAGGGTTACGTTTTCGATATTTGACTACGGAACGCAGTAAATAATAATCCTACCCGTTGCTAACAGGCAAAACATTAAAAAGGAAGAAAGAAAGAAAAAGTATTTATTGTAATTCGCACAGGAAGATCACATAGGTACCTACTAAACTAAACAAACAATCGTACAAAAATCATAAAAAACAAACTTGGTAGTAAAAAAAAAAAAACAGAAAGTACTGCGCGAGGCCAAAAGGCTCCTACCTCAGCATGATGCTGCGCTGGTATTCTGATAGGGCATTAATGAGTTGGAAGGACTTTTCAGTAATATTTAACCGTAAAAAGTGGTCGTAAGCGCTCTCGTTGAGAATGAGATCCTAGGTTCGATTTCCAGATCGGGCAAAGCGTTATTCGATTTATCCAACAAGAATTTCAGTAGTAGCCTGGAGTCTGAATCTGGTCCCGTTTAATGGCAATAGGGTCGCCCTCTATTACATGGGACTTAAACATAACTGGCGAAATGTTGGTGTACACTTACATACATCTCTGCCTAACCCTTTGACATTACAATTGTAGTGATGCTTTAAAACGAAAACGTATATATGGGCAGGCGCCCGTCATTATCAGAATCGGCCATTTTTTCCATAAGTGATAAGGGTAGGAAGCAACAAAGAATCACGGAGTCACAATCAAAAGTTATAATGGCACAAAATATCGTTCTTAAACAATTTCACTAAAAATCTATTCACTACTAATTACTAAATCACTTTACCAATCGGTTTTAATTATTTTCTAAATGAAAAGAGACAAGATAACGCGGAACAAAAGCGATTCGTCGGATGCGTGGTGCGCTCGCCGTTGATGTCCGAAAAACGACTCACGCTCACGTTCAACATGGCCGCGCTGACCATCGCCTCGACGCTGACAGTTGTCAAATCTCGTTCCGACGTATCTCAACAGATGGTGCTAATAATGCGCCGTCACATAAATACTACAACACAAACACACAAACTCTCGTATTTGTCAATAGCAACCATTTGTTTGACTTTGCTTTTACCCTCTTACTAATAAACACAGAATAAAGTTATTTCAAGTTAAAATCTATGAAAATAAATGTATGGTTATTCCTTTGCTATCCCTGGTATACTTTTATTCCGTGTTTATTAGTAAGAGGGTACGTGTACAAAAATAAGATGAAGATGTCAATCCGCAGGAGAACCACGATAACCGACATAGTCCAAAAAATTGCAAAACTTAAGTGGCAGTGGGTACTTACATAACTCGTAGAACTGATGTCCGATGGGGCCGAAAGGTTCTGGAGTGGCGACCTTGTACTGGAAGACGTAGCGTTGGAAGGACCTCCCACAAGGTAGACTGATGAAGGCTGCAGGAATCCGCGGGATTTGAGAACCACAGAACCGGACGAAGTGGTGATGCTTGAGGTCTATGTCCAGCAATTGGCATCTTATGGCAGAGATGACGATGTAAAAAATGAGGACTGGTTTTTGTATGTAAACTTAGACGGTTTCCTAGTATTCCTAGTTCATATACAATTACCACATACTACGGAGTTTCGTTTCATGTATTTATGTTGCGTTGATTGCGCGTTGTACTTTGATTACAACTCAAACCGACTAATCAGGACTGATATATTCAATCGGAAATAGTGAGGGAATTTGTGATGATTGTGATTTGGGTACAGACAGCAAAATAGGTAAAACACGCTACAGTAAAAAGGTATTTAGCTGCATTAGCAAAAGGAGAAAAAGACAATTATTTAATGGGTAACTTGCGAATGAGGGTTCATTTGATTCAATGATACTGTGCAATCCACGTTAGCAATAAAGTTTGCGTGTTATCATCGGGTGCAATTTTTTCGAAATGTGGATACAAAAAAAAAACATAAATACTGTTAACTAAAGTGGCCTCGACATACGGAACTATAAGCTAAAATCCAGATGTATAGTCGGCCTCGTAATTACTTCACCACGCTTAGGTTGAATGTCACATGCATACTATGTCCTAATTTCTCTTAAGGCCTAGCAAAAATTATGTCTGGACTTTAAAAGAGACTGTGACTGTCAGTTTGTTTCGGTTTTTCTTCTCAGACTAAATCGGATAGGAAAGTGTTTTTTTTTACATATTATCAGACATAAATATAATTTATTAATTAAATTCGTGCTTGCGCAGCACATCATAAAACGTCAAGGTATATTTTTGCTTGGACCAATGTGACAGTTAAATATTTTCAACTATAATGACGTTTCAATTTACAGGGAGTTTTTGTAGAAAGTGGTAAGCAATTACGAGATCGACTGTACTTGGTTGCTTGCACACTTAACTATTTCGTCTAGTATACATAACACTATTTTACTTATTACATTGTGTTATACGATACCCTTCCCATGTTATGTCTAATGGAAGTGAATCGCTAGAGGGCACGAATATTTTAACATGCAGGAAATATTATGTACCTACCACCAGCTCGTGTGGTTTGGGCTTATATACCATATTTGTATATGTTTAACTGTCCTTGAGATAAAGTAAAAGCATGTTGGAGATTCAGCTCACTTTATATTTCAAGGGTTCGATTCTATAATCGAACCTCTGATATATAAAGTTAGGATTTTGCGATCCTGAAAATATTATTGAACATTCTATTATAATGATTGCGCCTTGTTTCGTGAACCTTAAATAATTCGCGTTTTTGGGTCCTAAAAATCCTACTAATATTATAAATGTGAAGGATTGTATGTTTGGATATTTAGATGTTTGGATGTTTGTTACACAATCACGCAACAACGGCTTAACGGATTTGGATGAAATTTGGCACACAGATTATAACCTGGATTCACATATAGGATTTTCTTTTTATCCTGGTAGTACGTTCTCGTAGGATCATTTCCGAGCTCCACGCAGGCGTTGGCAAAAGTAAGTACTAAATAAATAGGCATGTAAAAGCGACCAAATTGGATGTATGTCACAGTTCTAACCAAAGCTGACCCATTTGGTCGGGCGCCGTACCTTACTTACTGGGGCCAACTCTCAGTGAGAGAAGGCCAAAAACTCAGAGTGGCTCAGTGAGAAAAGAGGCTAAACTATTGAAATAAATGTGCAACATTAGAAGGGCAACAAGTTTTTAGAAGATCAGTTAAATATTTAGTTAAGTAATAGTCGACACAATATGATAGCGTTTCCGTGTATTTTTTCAGGAACTGTTACAGTAAATGGAAACGTATTCTTCTACGTGTTGCTGTGGAGTTTGTTGCGTGACTTCTTCTCACAAGTTCAAACACTAGAAAGTAAAATGGGTGGGCGTTTTGGGGGCTGCCTTTTATCATTTTTGCTTCTCAAAGAATGCTGATTCTTAGTTATCAAAATCCATGGTTTTTAATGCCGAGATGTGGAGACACAGCTAAAGGCTAATGCAGATTGTTTATCACTTTCGTAGATTTTTTTATAAACCAACGAATACTACCGGCGCAACGCACTTTTTATATGAAAATAAGTTGCGCTGCGACCCGTTGGGGCTGTCAATTGCGCCTGGCTTACAATTTATTTTTTAAGTCTAGTCAATTTATAGATGTTCTGCTGCCCAACGCGAAGTGACCAATACCTCAGGAGGCTCTCATTGCGCGGCTGGGTCAAGTGCATGATTCAGAAAGCTGTACTCCTGGACACGGCACGCATATTGAGGAGGTTCCTCTCTCCAGAGCCCTGACCACCGGCAGCTGAGACCCTGTTCCTGATGCCGACGGGCCACTATTTATTATGTTTTTAAATGTTTATGTATCGTTATTATGATCCTCGTATCTTCAGTAATTTCATAATCATACAGGTATCCTACAAACTCCTCAATTTGTGTACCCCACTCGTTTCCTGAACACGGGACGAAAAGAAATTTACATTTTAATTTTGTTTCACGGTGACTGTTAGAAGTTTGAGACGGTCTCAGTAACGGATCTGTTTGCAGTGATACAAACTTTTTGTTTTGCATAATTAACTGGCGATGGAACCGTGTACCTACTGGACTACTGGCTTTATAGTTGAGAAAAAAAGTAGTGAGATAGTCTCTGTGAGACGGGCTTAAGTTTACTGGTTAAAGCAAGATTTATGTAGGTTTTTGTAAGGGAATCTAGGTAAAAGAAGTGGCAAAGTTACTATAGGACTACGTAAAGAATTCTGAAGAGCCTGCTTGTCTGGATGCTACGAGATAAGCTACGGCGTAGCGGGCGTAGCTCGCATTGCTACGGCGTAGCCAGCGTAGCTCGCACTGCTAGGAGCGAGTGGTTTACGCGCCTGTGGAATGTTTCGGCTATATTTTAATCCATACTAATATTATAATTCGAGAGTTACTCTGTATGGTTGTCTGTATTGCACCTTGTCACGCCTAAACCACTGAACGAATTTGGATAAAATTTGGCATATGGGATAGCTAGCATCCTGAAACATAGGCTATTTTTTGACCCGGAAGCACTTTCCCGTGGGATAATTTTCAACGTCCACGTGGGCAGAAGCTAGTGTGTAATAAATTAGGCGAGTTTAGTTTTCTATAAAATCATCATTTTATTTGATAATATTATGAAATCACATCGGTGACTGAAAAGTTGTGTGTAAGTCTGTTGGCATGATACGGGCATGCGCAGGAGTGAGGATTGTCGTGAGTAAAGATGAGCTATAAAAGTAGAGGGAAGACCACAGAAACAATGGTTGGACAGTGTGAAAGATCATATCGCTAAAACGAGGGTAACCCCTTATTAGTCGTGGACTAAAGCTGGTTGTAGACCAATAGCTAAGCTGACTTAGTTTAGGTAAGCTTGCATAGCTGAGGAAATTCTTCATAATTGTATCTATAGTCGGGGCCTGCACACAAGTATGAAACATTACCTCAGCTAAGCAAACTAAGCTAAGCTAAGTTAGCTTAGCTCTTGTTCTGCAACTGGTATAATAGAGAAGTATGAAGTAATGTTGCGCCGACCTCAAATAAATTGAGATAAGGGCTGGAGAATAATGATAATACATATATGATAATCATAAAGATTTCTGCAAAATAACATCTAATTCCATTAGATGTTATTTTGCGAAAATCCTTGACATTAAAATGTTTTGTAAAAATTCCTAAATCCGCTTTGCCAGGCTTACATGCAGAATGCAGCAAAAATATACGTTGCTCAAGATGCGAATTTTATGATGCAACATGAAACTCAAACTTATAGTCAGCTCGGCACATGATTTGCCACTCCACGGGGCTTCTCATCCTTATTTTATCGTTCAAAGTCAAAGCCAAATCATTTATTTCAAGAGGCACTTTTGAACGTCAAAATTGACAGCAAACTGAATTGATTCTAGTCGCCCCTTCCAAAACGTAATTTCGTATAGAGCAGAATGGGGTGTCGTCACTCTTTTAAAAGGTTTACAATATTTTGTTACACATTCATTGTAATTAGATATATGGAAATAATACATTTAAAAATTAATTTGCCTTGTTCGCCTTGTGATTGGGATCTTGGGTACGATTCCACGGCTAGATAAAGTTTTATTGGTTTTTTTTCCAGATTTTTCATTACTGAAATCTCAGAAGCACACTGATGTCTAGTGTTTAGCCAGGAATCATCCTTAGTAAACACTAGACGTCAGTGTGCTCACAATTGAGTCTATTGTCAGAGACAATATACTCAAGTTTTCTAGAAAATAACTAAGGAAATGTGTATATACACTTCTGCAAGCACCTTCTGTTAATACAGGTGTGAGGCCGTGATAATATTGTTCTAATTACATAAATTCCGTATTATGGATAGTTCTGAGCACAGCGTCATATGACGCCATATTGTCATATCCAATATGAAATTCCGAAGTGACAAGGTTATCATTACATAACTTTCAAAATTGGAATATTTTGTGAGAGTCCCTTTTTGTTTCGAATGCCATTGTTTTTAATGAATGGAACAATTTTGAATTGTTTTTTTTTGTAGTGTTTTTTTTTGTTTGCTAATAAATTGGCATGTAAACAGTTTTCTTGTAAATTTTGAAGTTCAAAGTGCCTTATTGAAATAAATGATGCATTGACTTTATATTATCTTTCATGTTATTGGTTATTAATTACCCGATGTAAGCAGATGAAAGTGAGTAACAAGGCCCATTGATGTTGCAATAACTATGAAATTGCTTTGATTTTGACATTTTTAAGATAATCTTTTAAACTTGGGCACACACAATACCTACTCTGTTTTTTACATCCAAATAAGACCATACAATAGAAACCCTTTACTAGGACTTTTGAGAACACGGATTAGCAATTAATACAGACCCATTTCCTTACTTTGATCCAATTACTTGTATTTAGTCGAAGGGACAGAAAACTGTAAAGTAACTATTTTGGTACAAGGAACGGCCATTTTGATTGAATTGGTACTCTTCTGTCGCGGATTCTTGAGCTAATGTTATAATCATGAGCGGAGCGCGATTCTTTTGAATGACATTGTTTCTCGATGATAAAATGGCGTTGTTTGAAGAGCTCGTGGCTAAGTAAATAACAGACGGACGGATCGATTAATCCGGTTAAGCTAGACTTGCCGCGGTTGATCCGTGGATGTGTGATCATCTTTACATATCGAGACGTCTCAGTTAGCACGCTAAGCCGTTGGTCCCTGCTGTCAATCGTGGACACTCGTTACGGGTCGTCAGAAGCCCGAAAGTCTGACAACCAGTGTTTCTCATTAACTTGGTTGTGGAGGTCAGTTAGGCAGATCCTCCATGTAAAATACTGGTATTCAGTTGAATCTGGTTATACTAAAAGCTAAGTTGGGATCAGCTAGGCAGATGATGTTGAGTATTTCGATGTTTCTGGTCGCGTTTATATCGCTTCTCGTTTTTTTTGTTCTAAAACATCGATCACCACATCAGGGCCTCAAGTCTGCTATTACAATAGTGTCAGAATGGTCTATCATTGATTTCATAATTGTTGATTTTGACAAGTTTGGTAATCTACTAATTAAATGGCGTCATTATGACTTTCCAATGGTCAGCCACTGACACTCCATTGAAAGAAATGGCATTTATTGGTAATCTCGTACATCATGACAAATGAATGACTGACTCAATTTACGAACTTCCTACTGCTTTAGATTGCTTATAACACTAATAAATGCTCAAATTTAGTAGTCGTTTTTCGAAAAACATTTCTACTAACGAGTTTTATAATAATGGCAATACGAAAATGCCATTATGACACAATTCTATTACGAGACCATTGACCGACCAATGATCGACCATTATGAATTTAGCAGATTACGAACTTTTAGCAAAATGACAAATGAATGACAATGGGATCGTGTTGGAATGACGAATTTATAAAAATAGCAGACTAAGGCCCCTGGTATACGGATTTGTGATTGTAGTTTGTTCGTTTTTGCTTTTGCCAATAAAATAATTATTTTTACATTTATAATTTTGATCCGATTATAAACTTTACATTTAATATGCGTAATTAAGCCTCAAACCAAGCTGAAAATATTAATTGATCCCACTCAATAGGCTAATACGAGTTCCACAGTACAAATTGTAAATTACTGTTTTGATAATATGTATTTAGATAAATCTATTCAGGGAAAATTGGAATGAAATTATGCTCTATTTCAAACTGTTTGTTGTATTTTAATCCAATACCGTCATAATTAGTTTTGCAATAAAGCCGATAAAATTTGACGCAACTACGTGCCGCTGATTAAAATATGTTTTGTATCGGTTGGAAATATGGACTGTTACTAATTATTTGATTAATACGCTGATGATAACCTGCATTCGGTTAGACTAGAAGCCAACCGCAAAATAGTTGAGGAAAGGCAGATGATGATGACGCTGATGAGAGCTCGCAGTGGTAAGGTGTCCTGGCTTATGAGCTGTAGCGTCCTCAAAAAGGAGATCAAACCGGCATGTCCTAGAACCAAAATTCAAAGACGTGCTGTGCTATATCCATTAACCCGCACTGGGCCTACGTGGTGGATTATGGCCCACTCCCTCACACAGAGAGGAGGCTTTTGTCACAGCAGTAGGAACGCTTGATCTATGCTGTGTCCGACAGGGTCCACAATATTGTGACTAATTTATTTATTTCCCTACCAACTTCATACATTATGGTACGCAATAAAGAATTGAGAACGATATATCTAAGTTATCACGGCCTTAATACCAGGAGGCTCTTATTTTGGTATTATGCTTTATTTAAATTTTTGTTCTTTGTGCTCGAGTTAAGTTTTTATTTTATTTATATATTGGCATGGCTGGCTGACATATGTATGACTATATTTAATTTAATGTTCTGTGTCTCGTAATGTTTATATTACTTTGTCTATCTATGTATAGAATCAATTCTATCCGACTAAATAGACAGCTGTGCTACTGGGGAGTTTGTTGCGCCACTTCTTCTTCCCAGTCTTATGTATTTTGAAGTTCGAAAAGCGCTGATTCTCAGCCTAATTTGAATAAATGACTTTTGATTTTGATAGGTGGATTATGCGGATGCTCGCGAAATTGAATTTTAAACGGTATCGCTCCCGCTTGTCACCAAGTCCAAGCCTCTTACGCCCACATACTTGTATTCGCAAAAGTTTGTGGCTTGTAAACTTTTCGCACAAGGATCTTTCATTAGACAAGTTGTTCTCAAGAATTTCGCCCAGTAATCACTTATTTATGTAGGTTGATCGATGGTATGTTTTTTATGGGTCTTTAAGAAACTGCGCCAATATCATGTCACCTTATCAACGACCTTCTGGGGTCATGGCGAGCTAATGAATGTAAGGAAGTATGAAGTTTAAAAATAATTCTAAATATGTTAATGCCAAGGTCAGAAGAGGGATTGATGATCAGTGCTAGCAGAATCCAGTTGAAATTATTGGCAGAAAAGTATGCTTTTTGGATGGTTCTTTTTTAACCCCCGACGCAAAAACGACGAAATGTTATAAGTTTGACGTGTCTGTGTGTGTCTGTCTGTGGCATCGTAGCTCCCGAATGGATGAACCGATTTTAATTATGTTTTCTTTTGTTTGTAAGATGAATTAGTCGGAAATGTTTATAGACATGTTTCATCAAAATCGGTGCAGCCGTTTGAAAATTATCAGCTCTTTTCTGGTTGATGAAGGGATTTGAGCATCTTCCACGGGTCTGATCAAGTCGAAATTTGGTATTCTATTACTTCAATGATATTAGACGAACAAACCTTGAACTGATGCTGGAGCATCACCTGGAATTTCCAGGATACCCAAAATACTCACCAAAAAACAGCAGAAGTATTGTATTTGGGCTCATTGAAAAGGTCTCAATGAATAGATTATAGATAAATGGTGATCAGGACGAGGAATGAGGATAAATATGTAACAACGGTGGGAAACATACGCAACGCTGCGCAGATTTAAGCGAGACATTAACGATCGGGGACGATCAATGAAAACGCCAAACAGAGGAGGCCTAGCATTTTCATTAGCCTTCCCCCGACTTGACAATGCCTTGAACAAAATATTACCTACAACATAAAAGGCATATGCAAAGGCAATAAATATTATTTTTTTACTTTGTAGAGTTTTTGTTTGGGTCGGGGGTTTTTAAAACTTTTAATTTAACTTTTTTATCTGCTTAAGGTTAGTTCTAGTTTATCTTCTGTCGCAAGTTACAATAATTTTATTGGGCTGAAATTATTTTTCTCATGAAAAAAAAAATGTTTTGTTTTATTTAAAAAAAAATAACTGCTCTATTTTAATTTCACCTAGTAAGTAATCACAGGAAAATGCTTTACCTATATTTGTTTGTAACATTTAGTTCTTTATTTTCTGTTGTTCCTAGTGATTGCTGTAGTGTATACGAACGTTAGTAAATCTTACAAAATAAACTTCACGTTATTAATTTATTATTTATGACGTCAGTTTGCTATATAGATAAATGCGCTGATATTTTATATGTTAACTGTTTATAGGTCAAAAAATGAGTTATTATTCTACTTATCGTTAGGAACGGTCAGGAACAGGAACGGTTTGCTGTTCCTGAATGCAAAATATTATTTTAAATAAAAATTACTTTGGTTACGAAAATAATAAAAGTACAAAAAAGTTGTTCAATTGACACGCCGTATGACGTAATTTCATGGTGTTCAAAAATAGATTAAATAAACTGAAATATTTGAATTGAATTTTAAAATTTATTTTGTTATTTAATGAACTAAAACTAACATTTTCCGATTGCATTTTGCCTAAGATATCTCAATAGTATTTTTTTTTTATATAGAGTAAAATACCCTATTGTTGGTTCTAAGACATGCCGATTTCCTCACGATATTTTCCTTAATCGTTTTGAGAGCAGCGGTGGTGACACAAAGTAATGCGCCTGCCTAGGTTACAAGTTGTAGGTACAACTTGTAAATCTGGGCTAATACCACTGGACCAACACTACTCTTAGTCAGAGATGATTTTTAAATAACTGATGCACAGTTTCAATGCAGTTGTTGGGTAGGTATAAAATCATAACTGTGAATTCATGGTAACATCTTGCGCGGCGATGCCCGTTACTCCTTGTATACTGCCTACCAATACAAGAGTAATTGCTTTCTCCATCAGTCTCAATCTAAACCAACATTAAACAGGGATATCATCAGCTGCTTACTTTCAATTCGCCATAGGGTACTGAGAGCTCTTTACATAGAGCACAGTCGGCGCACGCAAGCGCTACAGTTTATACTTCTGGGGTGTCTAGAATATACACTGTTGTGGATGCGGTAGTTTGTAGCGCTACTTCATCAGCATTCTCCTGCCCGTATCCCAATTTATTAGGGGTCGATGCTACATGTATTTGTCTTCCATACTTCTATTAGTCGAGAGCGGCACGTGGCTAAATAAAAGCCGCACGGGTCGATTAATAAGCTATACTTCACGCGTTCGGTCTGTCGATGGGTGACCATCGTTACATACCAAAACCCCTCCGTGCTTCGGAAAGCACGTTAAGTTGTTGGTCCCGGCTGTCGGCGCAAGTCCTGCAACCAGTATTACCATCATGCCAACATATTAAGCGAAAACCGGCCAAGTGTGAGTCGGAGTTGCAATCAAAGGGTTCCGTAAGACCCTACAATATTTGACACTACCTATTTTTTTATGGTAATAGTAATAACACACTCTGTGAAAATTTCAAAAGAACGTACGAACAGTTGAGACTTAGTAATAAGGTCCCATTGCGTGCGCAACCCTAAGAATCGTCTGAAAATTTCAATAATTCTTGATGTTATAGATTCTGTGCACGAATCCAGGAATGCTCAGCCGCTGTTTAAACAAACCTTTTTTACAGTCCGTTCAACTGATTTTGACCTCTATTGTGTTGCTACCAACACCATAAAAAATGATAAATGGCATCTGCAGTAAACAGTTGGTATTGTAACCACTTTTTTGCTTTTAATGCCATCCTTATGCCTGAGGAATAGATGTCAAAATCGGTCAAAATCGGTGTTGAACGGACTGTAAAAAAGGTTTGTTTAAATGTCTAATCTTATTTGAAATGGAATATAGGTGTATTAATATACCCGCTCCAGCTTCAGCTTCTATGCTCTTAAACCAGGGCTGCACAGCGGTAACGTTAGCAGAATAAATTGAAACGTCTTCCCACCAGCGAGCGATCTTCAGAACATTACACCACGCGCTGTCTTACTCGCGTGAACTATGTCGGCAAGTAGCTAGGACCAGTGTTTGTTCTAGTAGAGTAATCTTGACACTAGTCTAGCTTTTAATACTTCTACGAAATGAATTGGATTCTAGCAGAATAATGATTTTTAGACGTTCAACTGCTTCGGAATGTTTCAGTACCTTCGTGTTATTTACAACTGAACTGAGCCTTTCGTTTTTGTTAGTTTAGGTTAGAAATCCGATGAAAGCTTTTTTTCTACCAAGGGTAGTTCTGCGAAATCTTAAATTAATCTTCTTAGCGTTACGATAGCAAAAATAACACGAAAAAATATGTGCAATGCATAGTTTTCTAAATAATTTTATTGGAACGAAGTTCCTTATCGCGCGTTGTGAAAGGGGGCTAGACGGAAAAAATTCTCACGAAAAGTTGTACCAACACTTTTTGCTATAGTAAGCTATTGTAAGCCGTGCGGCGTGCGCATGTTTCTCTGTCTGTCCCTGTCTCTCTCTCTTATAGAAAGAAAGCCAGATATTTTCATTTCATCTTTTTTTTTTTAACTTCATTCCATCCGGGTGTCCCTTGACACCTCTCAAGTTTTTTCCGCTGTTTAAATTAGTTAAGAAGCATATATTTATTTAACAATATTAATAACCAAATCTGCAACTTACAGATCAAAAGAAACAAAGCTTTTCATGAATTCTAACGTCATGTTATCATGTTGTGTATTGTAATCGTCAGTAGCAAGAGGTATACAGCATGTATTAAAAATACGTGGTCATATTTCTAAGGGTCTAGAAAAAACCATCAGGTGTCCCATACAAAACTTCAATATCTATTTTACTGCGATGACGATGTTGGTCTGATTAAGAAAGTTGTTCGGTTTGATGGTCTGTACCACATCCTTAAATATGACAACACATTTCTGATACACGCTGTACAACTATACTTACGTAATACTAAAATCATCTGCCAAGCATTTTCCCTATGTTGAGGTCAGCTTCCAGTCTAACCGGATGCAGCTGAATACCTGTATTTAACATGGAGCGACTACCTGTCTGACCTCCACAACCCAGTTACTGTGTAATACGATACAACTTGGTAAGACTAGTTATCAGACTTTCGGGCTTCTGACGACTCGTAAAGACTGTCATCCACAAATGCACGGAGGGGTCTTGGTAAGTAAAGATGGACACCCATCCACGGACCAACCACGGCAAGCATAGCTTAACTTGATCAATCGACCCGTCCGGCTAATATTACTTAGCCACAAGCACATAGACATACTAATAATTAAGCTGAAGAGTTTGATCGTTTGTTTGTTTGAACGCTTTCATCTCTGGGACTATCTGTCGGATTTAAACGAACTTATTGCATTTGATAGCCCAATTCTTGAGAGTGGCTATATGCTACACATTGCTATACGACTATGAGCCGAGCAAAAATAGAATTTAATAAATCTTTAAAACACTAAGCGAAAATGAAGAAATAGCGCGGCCAGGCAATGTGGGTGGATCGGAGGAGTAAGAAATCTCACGCGCACGAAGCCGCCGCCAAAGCTGTCATACTAATATTATAAAGAGGAAAGATTTGCATGTTTGTTCGAATAAACTCAAAAACTACTATACCGATTTAAAAAAATATTTCACCATTCGAATGCTACAGTATCCCTGAGTAACAGGCTATTTATTTATTACTAGAAAAAAATTGGGATCCCACCCGTGCGACGTCGGAACGGGTTGCTAGTATGTTATAAAGCTATTCTTAACATTTCGTACTTACGCTAAATGGAGGTTAGTAGGTACTTCAATTAACAATTCCTATACCTATTTAAGCCCTAACTTAGCTCAAACGAAACGTAACTACATAACATTCAGGTATGGCTGAAGTAACCTCAACGATACTTAGCCAGTTCACGGCTAAACAAACACGAAACAGTTTTCATTCATTGTACTCGTATAGCACTTGAGTGCTCTTCAGTTCAACGAGCGAAAACGGTTCAAACATCGAGAAAGAAAATTTTGAGAATAGTAGTACTTTTTGAGTTGTTAGGGGCTTCTGAGATTCAAGGGCTCAAGATTAGGGCCTATTCTAAGGGTCTGGTCAACGGACCGCTTAGGAACATATATAGTGCTGCGTTCCAAAACACAAACGCCGACGTCACCCAAAGGCAGAAAAAGTGGTTTTTCGTAATTAGGGGTGTTTCCACTACGTAGATCGCCCAGAGGACACGGTGGAGCATACGGTGGAGGTCTGCCCGGCTTGGGCGGAGCACTGCCATGTCCTCGTGGAGGCGATCGGTGGCGGCGATCTCTAGCGTCCGGCCCTGGTCCAGGCCATGGTACGGAGCGAGAGTACATGGTTAGCAGTCACCTCCTTCTGCGACGCAGTAATGCTCGCGAAGAGGGAGATGGCGCACGTGAGGGAGAGGCAGTATTTGCGCCCTCACGGCCGTAGTCGCCGCGGGAGACACCCTGAGCTTCGAGAATCCCAGGCTAATTCCCGGCCACCGTAGGCGCGGGCTTGCGGACGGCGAGTAATGGGTAGCTCGCTGTCCGATAAGGACCAAGTCCGGGTCGATGGCGCGTTGTGTTCCACGCGCGCCTCAAAGAGATGTCTGCACCAACTGGTGGGGTCCGCAAGAGCCGATGCCTGCCAGGGGTGCGGATTGTTCGAAAGAGATACCGCGGCCCCTGGCACACAGGCAAGTGAGAGAACACGGGTGGGTTTTAGTCAGTAAAAGTCTGACATGCCCTCCTGCTCCACCCAGAGCGGGAAAAGTTATTCGATGATTTCCCAGGCAAAAAAAAAACCGTTGAAATACTACCACCCTTGGTATTTACTTCTGTCTAAGTAGCGACATAGTTCATTTCCGTCTCGGTTCTAAGATGATCACGCACCTATAAATGGATCTAGCTTGAATAAATATGTAAACGTATTATAAATTAAAAAGTATATTTTCGTGTCTGTCTGTGTAACCACGTTGTTCTTCTAAACTATGCAATTTTGATTTGATATGATTTTGTTTCGGGTTTCACCCTGTCACTCTGTATTATAAATAAATAGAAAACTTACATATATAGTATATATGTAAGTTTTCTATTTATTTATCTCCATGCTTTGTCACGTCGTAAAAATGGTGTCCCCTTGTTTCGCAGACAGAAATTTCATATACTTTCGTTTCCCAGAAAATGTTTCTTAATATAATATTTGGTCCTTGTATTTTTATTTTGAATACTATTGTTTCAAAGACTATTTACTTGAATGAATCATATTTCACAGGAACACAATTCAGTGAATTTTTTATCACATTTTTTTTGTTTAACAAACTTGTCAAGCAGTAGAATTATATTTAACGAATATTGTTTGATCGGTGTATTTTTCCATTGTATTTTATTTCAACAAAAATGTTTAAAAATAGGCGTTAAAAAGTAAATATGTTGTGCTACAAAAGTAAGTGACAGAAACGAATCGCTTCAAAACAGACTCCATGTAGTCCTGTCTCCCCTACCCCTAGAGTGTAATTTAAATTCGCGTAGGCGCGGAGGGGCGAGACGTGGAGCTCGCGTGGAACCGCCAGAGCCCCGCAGCGCCGGAGCCGTGACAGTAACCATGCCTGCTGCATGGCGCATGCTCGCTTGCATGCTGCATGCTTGCTTGCACGCTGCATGCTGCATGCTCGCTTGAATTGAAACGTATAGAAACTGTCACTTGATAAAATGTTATTCTTGGTAATAAGTTTTATATTAAATAAACAACATAAGGAGAAAGAATATTAGATTTTTTTTTCTATGATATGATTATTCTAACATTCAACTTTTTGTGAAACAAAAATCAATGATTTAAAAATATTCATAGTAAGTATTCTGCGTATTGATTATTCTATGAAACGAAAATATGAGAATTTTTTTATGTGAAACGAAATTCTATAAAACGATTAGCTATAAAACAACGTACAAGCCGTAAAAACTGTTCGAAGCACGAGCGGTTGCTAGTATATCAAAAGATCGGTACCTTTCCATAAGATAACTTTTGCCACCGATACTATAACAAGAATATTACTTAGCGTATCGATGGCTAAAATTTCAAACATCTTTGCCCCATTAATTCAGCTGCGCGAAGTCCGCTCACTGACGCAGTCATACGATTTTCAAATCCACAGGTGACAATAACGTGGGCCGCATGCTATTAAACAACCTTAAAATTATAGAAAATTGCCTTCTCATCAACCCTAAAACTCAATGAACAAATACAAGTTTTCAATAGGTACCGTATCACAATAAACCTTTGATTCAGGTCAATAAACTCGAATATATAATGATACAAAGGAATCTGTACGATCTAATAAACATAACTTGTGTTTCAATACTTGATTACGTCACTACAAAGGAACGAGGGAAACTGATTTAACGTTTTTTTTTTGTTTTTTTTTTGTTTTGCGATTGTTAATTTCAGAGTATTTTTTACTTAGCTCCTAAAGATTTTTAATTCAACTAAAAGGTTATCTTTACTAATATTATAAAGAGGTGAAAGTTTATAAGTTTATATGTAATCATTGGAACTTCCAGTCAGAATTCTTATGCATTTGATAGCCTTCTTATAAAAAGTTAGAGGCTATTTGACATCACGCTGCGGCCTTAAGATAAAATGTCGAAAAGAACGCTGTGAACACGAAGTAAAAGCACGGTCGGGCGATAGGATACGACGCGCGGTCGGAGGCGAAGTGCAAATTTATCATTCACAGACAGTGTTATTTTGTTCCTGCTAGGTCTTGCATTGCTTCAAATGTGTAAACAAACTCAGAATTTTAAATACAAAATATGTTCAATTCAACTCGACGATTTTGTTGATGCAAATTTATTTGTAAAACACCATTGAATTTTTGTATAAATAAATACTCGGGTCGATAATATGCGCATGTCCGATTCCCCTAATATAACAACCATTCAAACACTCGTTACTTGAATAAAAACTTTAAAAAAACCTTGAAAGTATTTTCATAGGATTACCATTTGGTAATCCACGTAATAAGTTGTATGTATTTACATACAACAATTCATAGGCATTACCAACCGTTATTACCCAGAACTGGACGTTACTTAGTACTAAATCGTTGAACACATTACTCTATCGCATCCATAAACCTTCCACACATGTTTCGAGTCAACATACATAAACAAAGTTCGCAAAAATGTTCACGCAAAGCGTCGTTAAAAAGCTAGTTAATACACATTTTAGTCATAAAGTTGCCGTCATAATATTAATATGGCGCTCAGAAATAATTTGAGGGAAGTCGTTACCTCCCCGCTTTGCGCCACTACACATTTAGGCCGCCGGTTCTGAACTCTTAACTGGAACTACTAGGTCACTGTTACACCGAAGCGAATGGTGGCACCAGGGATTTTATTGAATCTTTCAGAGTCAAAGTCAAATCATTTATTTTATATAGTGTATCATTCGAGAGTAAACGAAGACCAAACAGAATGATGCATCGTCTTGCATACGTGAAAAATGTGTTATTGTTTGTACTACCTAGCTTACACGCTTGCAGATGCAAAAACGCTCTTATGGGTGTCACAAAGATTATAGATTGTAACAAATCCATATTTGGCATACAAATTACAGGATACGTAGTTGGATCATTTCATAATAGATAGAGGCATGAAATGTTAGTTTTTGTTCGCGAAATGACAAGGCTAGTAATCATCACTATTAACCTCGCCGCGCTTCGGAAAACACGTTCGAAACAAGCCGTTGGCCCCGGCTGTCATTTGTAGATCTTGGACAGTCATTACTGGTAGTCAGAAGTTCTAAAGTCTGTCAACCAGTTTTACCAATGGTTATCGTGTCACCCAGTTACTGGGTTGTTGATGTGGTTGTTGAGGACGACATGATTTACACTCAGTGACTACTTTAACTCACACACTGACTTATTACTTCTTAATATTCTAGGAAAATCGTATACTTACTTTTACAATGTTTGTAAATATGTGAGCACCATGTATCTATCATAAAATTAATTTATCTGTATTGCTTCAATTTCATCCCTTTTACCTATTTTGGTATAGTAATTTTATTCTGAGTGCATCGTTTTCACACATAATTATATAATCAATATACTATGTCAAATATTGTATTTAAAACATTTTAACAGAGTAACCGTGGAGTTTTTTGCCCATTCTTCTCCATACAAAACTAAATTTTGGAAGGGGCGACTAGAATCAATTCTATTTTAATGTAAATGTTGACGTTCAAAAGTGCCTTTTAAGTGCCTATTTGAAATAAATGCTTTGACTTTGACTTTGAGGTCAGTTAGGCAGTCCCTCCGTGTCCTAGCGATAGCGAAATTTTCGCAATAATCTAGGTTTTGAATTGAAACCGACCCCAACATAGTTGAAAAAAAGCTACGCATATAGAAACTCAAAAGGACCAATTCAAGTATCCTAATGGCGGTACACCACGGTGTGACAGTCGGCCAGCCCCGGCAAAGGCCACTTCACGGGATCTTTATGGGCATATTATGCAACATTATGCATCTCGCATGCAAAACATATCGCGCCCCATCTTATATAATTTTAGCTTAGAGTCTTTGAGATTTGAGAGCCTTTATGTAGAGCTTATTTTGTTGTGCTAAGAACCTCCTTTGTTTGTGTGGGTATCGTTTAATTTATTGTTTGTGATAAGAGAGATATCTAGTTGTAGTGTTCGTTTTTATTCAGCAGCTGGTATCTAATATTCAAGTTGGTTTTATGGGCTCTATGTCTTTTCAGATGTACTTACCTTATGTTGTGACTGCTTCAAAAGTCTACGATAAGAACGAATAAAATCAACAAAAAAAAACAACAAAGGTTGTGTACGTCTCTACACAGGGTGGCAAGATTACAGGGCATGATTCTAGACGCTCCAGCGTAAAATAGTTTCCCTGGATGTCAAAAAAAAAGATGTTTCATTGAAAAGAGCAATACCTACGCAGACAAAATGTATGGAACAGCAATTTTTTTTTTAAACATCCGACGAATACATAACCTACGTCCTCTACGAAATTTTACGTCGGATATTAAAAAAAAAAACATTCATAATCGTGTACTGAATTCGGTTTCAGTTTGCGCTTCGATGACACCCTGTAGAATATATTACTAATATAAACTAGTTATCAATAAACATAAATGGGAATCACTTAGCCTAAAACGAATTTTCATTTGTTTCAGAAATCAAGCAGCAAAGAAGCCATACTAAAATGCACCAAGAATTTCCAACAAGCTTGTAACTACAGCCGGTTCATTCTATTACTTTTAGTAACCACGAGCACAGCAACCTTTAATTACCTGCATCTTTAATCAATTGAATTAACACAACACATCCAATTACGGTGCAACAGGGGCGCATGTGCCGGTCAGAACCGGTTACAACTAGTTACGGCCGGTCGAAACCAATAATATCCAGTCTAAACCGCCGTAATGGTCCGGTTAATCGGCTTAAGTTGTATTTATCGCACGAATCCGTGTGTCTGCCCGTTCGTGTGAGTTATCGGATATTGTGAAAGGACAATAGAGAGGAAAGGGAGGAGATGATTGTGTGGTGATAATAAATTGAGTTCGGCTGGGATCGGTTTCTGTATTTGCGTAAATAATTTAGTTAGCTGTAAAAGCTTTTCCGAGTATTAAATAAATAATCAAAATACCTACCTACATTGCGTCGCTGAAAAAGAGAGCTTTAGTGATTATGAAATAAATTAAAGACATGACAAGACATTCACACATTTTTCAAAGAACTGATGATACCTATAGCTGTATTAGTACACACACTTAACGCCCCCATGTAATAGGGAGCAAGCCTATTGCAATTAAAACCATGCACAAATTCAGGATCCTTGCTGCTATTGAAAAATTCTTTACGGAAAATGCTTCAGCTCAGCACTCGTGTTAGAAACCACTAGACCAACGAGGTAGTCCTTTGAAAAATCTTTAATTAATTTTATGCCTACGCAAGAAAAGTCGAGAAGAAACATTAAAATAAAATTCTGAGCCGACTACATACCTTAGAATGCACTTTATAATATTAAGTTAAGGCTCTATTTATTAAGGCGATGTGTTTTTCTTTGTTTTTGTGCTCACACCATAAATTATTTTTATAATATTTCTATACGTGAGGATTTGTAATTGGTTTTCTGGTGACTATAGTTTCCTTTCTTTTGTCTGTTTTTAATAGCTGTAAGTCCTCCATGTTCTTAAATAAATAAATAAACAAAGCCGCAACCACCTAAATATTTAATTTGAACCGGTTGAGCTGAAATTTTGTATACACGTTTAGTTTGGATGACAATGCATGGTTAGCTGTGTGACGTCATTCTAAATCCAACATGGCGGAACACCTAAGATAGCGGACTATTATTTTTTAATGCACACCTACAAACACCCAATTTATATGTTATAAAAGCTTGATTTAGGTACTCGTAAATACTTCGTTTGAAAATTTAAAAATTTTAAATCAATCAGATCAAGTTATTTAAATTACTTATCTATAGAGGTAAATCTCGCGACAAGCTAATATATCATATAAATTGTGTAATGACGTTATAAGTTTATAGTAAAAAGTTTAACGGAAAAGTTTATTTTATACTCTTTAGCGCATTTAAATAAAAGCTTATTTAAACAAAAGTTTTTTTACTTTTAATTTTTACCTTTGGCTACGTTTAAATTAATTGACAAAATTCAGAATTACTGCAGAAATAGTGCAATTTAAGTTCTTAGAACTAAGTCTCATCTGTTACTGAAACCCTGTTAAAAATTATCTTTATGTATCTATACCCGGGAGAGCAGTGGTGGCTCAGTGGTAACGGCCGCGACTTACGAGTCGTGCGTTCGAACCCGGCCAGGCGCATTACTTTGTGTAAATAATTTCATCACCACTGCTCTCAAACGGTGAAGGAAAACATCGTGAGGAAACCGGCATGTCCTAGAACCAAAAATTCGAAGACATGTGGCATCTACCAACCCGCACTGGGCCCGCGTGGTGGATTACGGCCCACTCCCTCTCATGGATAGGAGGCCTGCGTCCCAGCAGTGGGGACGTTATAGGCTGAATAAGTATGTATGTACCTATTGCTATTAATAATTCATTATTAATAGCAATGTGTTTACCGCAAATAAACGTTTTTTTCTTTCTTTCTTTCTTTTCTATTATACGTATAATTTTATTTCAGAGCGTGAAAGTAATTTCATAAGTATGAGCAACTTTTATTGTGGGAATTACTTTGAAATAGTGAAAAATAATCATTTGTACCAGACTTTTTCACTGGGTAAGTAAGAATAGTATTTTTGGATTAAATAAAAGTACCTGGAATTTATCAGTACCAGCCTGGTTTCTGTGCCCGGTTGATGGCTAAGGCTCGCCCCCTGCTATTTATGGCGAAATATAGGTGTATGTACTATAAAGGTGCACCTCTGCCTGATTCTTCGGGAAACACAGGCGTGATTCAATTCAATTCAATTCAATTTATTCATTAATTATTTACATTGTCTTTGAAATATTACTACATAATAAAATTAAAATAAACACTCATAAAAACACTTAACACAACAACATTAAAAACATAAGTCACATACAATAATATTATTCTATGTCAACTCACTAAAATTTAAAACAGTAAATAATTTAAAAATTAAAAAAGTACCAATAAAATAGTTTGATGTCAACGTCAATAAATAAAAGGAATAATAATACAGTTGTCACAAAAAAAAACAGACAGTTACTTAAGTTGACAGGAAAAAAAAATAAAAAAAAATCGGTTGGTCATATTTTAATATCACATAATTATCGTCAACGGAGTAGAGACACTTATCTAATAGGAACGCTTGAACATTTGTTTTAAAAGCAGATGTATAAATCAAGCTTTTTAGATGTAGTGGTAACTTGTTAAAAAATTGCACTGCAATTATTGTGAACTGTGTTTCACAATGTTGAAGGGAGGACTTATCTTAGTTTACGTTATATTCTAAAATAACCTTTGTAGCCTTATATTTGTAAAGAAAATCTGTCTTTTTTCACTACAGCCATCCCAATCAGTTCTGCAGTAAAATTCTGTTGTTCGCGAGTGCCATCACAAAAAAAACCACTTTCACAAACGTCCAGATTCAGAGCAAATATCTGCGGGCCGTACAGATTTTTTTCCGATAGGAAAATTGAATCCAACACTCGATTTTCCGAACAAGAATATAAAAGCAATGCAGACTTTTTGTTGGCTCTATAAAATTGTGATTTCGTGCTATTGATTAAACGACTCTCAGGCCTGCTTGCACCACAAATAACTAGTAACTACATTTAGTGCAAGCATAATTTAAAACTTCGTTGCGTTTTTTAACAGGTAAAGGACCTGAAACACCTGTTGTACCGCCGGCTATTAACGAGAAACAAGTACAGCTAGCAACTAAAAACGAGATGGCGAGCAACGAGCTGCGAGTGCGCAACGGCGACGAGCTTACTCACTAGTATGCGTATTTGTTTCGTGTGGTGCCGGACGTTAATTGAAAACACTATAATTTGAAAACATTGTAAAAGCCAATTATTTTTAAAAGAGTAACCGTGGAGTTTCTTGCCGGCTCTTCTCCATAGGAAACGACAAATTGGAACCGTGCACCTAGCTTCTGACGTTTCATAAGTGCCCATGCAGGCTTATGTGAAATAAAATATTTTGATTTTGATTTTAGATTTTTGAAAAGAATAGCACCATCCCATTTCTTCCCGTGGGTGTCGTAAGAGGCGACTAAGGGACTTACCAGAGAATGGGTAGCAGCGTTCTCTATGCATTTGACCAACATACTGCGATCGCCAACCGGCCTGCCAAGCGTGGCGATTATGGCAAATCCCCCCTTTTGGGTGAGGCTTATGGCCAACAGTGGACGTCTTTCGGCTGATATGATGTTGATGCGTATTTGGAGCACTGGTGACCCAGTAGTAACGGCCGCGATTTACGAGTTGTAGGTCGTAAGTTCGAACCCAGATAGGCGCTCTATTTTGTGTAAATAATTTCATCACTACTGCTCTCAAACGGTGAAGGAAAACATCGTGAGGAAACCGGCATGTCCTAGAACCAAAAATTCGAAGACCTGTGGCATCTACCAACTCGCACTGGGCACGCGTGGTGGATTACGGTCTGCTCCCTCTCACAGAGAGGAGGCCTGTGTCTCAGCAGTGGGAACATTATTTGCTGATTATGCTAAACAGTGAGTAAGCATGGAGAAAATCGTTACTACTCTGTATCAAAGATATTCGTTTGTTTTTTTGGTTCTAAGACATACTGGTAGCCTCACGATGTTTTCCTTCACTATTTTGCTGTGGTGATAAAAACACTACCTACAAAGTGAAAAATAACTTTAATTTCGGAAGGCGGTGACAAAAGATTAAAATACAGCTCCAAAGACACCGACTTCCGAAATTAAAGTTATTTTTCACTTTGTAGGTAGTGTTTTTATCACCACAGGTAGTGTTTTTTTGGAAGTCGGTGTTTTTTTTTTGGAAAAAGTTTTTTTTTCACTTTTTAGTGGTTCATATGTGCTTACCCCTTCACAGCATACCGGCGTGATGTTATGTTATGAACTGGTGTAAGCAATAGACAGACATGAGATTTCAGCAATCCCAGTCCATTTGCTATCATTTATTGAGGAGTTCCGTTGCCTATCTCCAAAGTTCTTCATCAAATCTTCACCAAATTGAAATGAGACCACTCCGAGAAAGTACTCTTCCAAAAAATACCTAAATCGCTTCGTGTGCCTATAAAATTTGAAGAGTTCTCTATATTTCTCCAGGATCCCATCATCAGATCCTAACTTGATGATCATGGAACCACCTGGGAAGTAGACCCTTTAAAACAAAAAAAAATCCAAATCGGTCCTCCCATCTCCGAGTAATCAGGGAACACACATAAAAAAAGGTTCCGACGAATTGAGAACCTCCTCCTTTTTGAAGTTGGTTAAAAATAATTTTCGCTAAAGCGCAAGCCTGGGTTCGAACCCGCGATCAACAACTTGTAAGACGGGGCTATTACCACTCGGCCACCACTGCTCCCTGACACTGTTTGAAGTACCTAAATTAAGGTTAAAATAGTTTCCTTCAACACAATCGATTATATCCCAGACCCTTAACAAATAACAAAACAGCGCTGCGTGACGGCAGAAATACACAAAATGGTGGGACTTTCGCGGAATTATTTTTATTTTACAAAGAGCTCAATCTCAGCAACGAATATTAAATTGCGAGCAATTATTTAACCATCAAATTGTAGTACAAAAATCATAAAATCATTCAACCAGATCCCTAAGGCCATAAACAAATTAAATAGCAATAAATATAAATAAATAACTACTTGCAGACAACGAACGTTAAACTAAAATAGAGACTAGACTAGAGCTTAAAGTTGAAATTAAAACAACACAACCTCAAAGGAATAGATGTTTAATGCTCACATTTAAACTTTATTATAATTTACTTTATGGGCGAAGTACGTTAACCGCTCATTGTTGGGATTAACCGGGTAGAAGTAATAACGCACTGACATAAAAGTTACTAATCGACTTTCTTTCTTTGTCTGGGCTTTTTTCAAATTTATTTGTTGTACAGTCGTACATTAGTAGGAACGCTTGAACTTAGAAAACCGCTCTACGACATGTATAGAAAAACATTTGCTGTCTCCAGTATTACAGCGAGTAATAGTAGGTCCAACCGCGGATACTAGCGGTGGATCACTTTTCACCCTTATTCCTTAAGACATAAGGTTGAAAAAATGGTAGCCCGAGGGTGTCCACGATGGTACATACATACTCAAAACGATAACACCGGAAACATAAGGTTTAAGCGTCAGCATTATGCTTAGGTCCTTCTAGCGGGTTGCTAAGCGCTGGTTTTCAGCTTAAACCCTTGACTCCTGTTTACAAGACAATATCCATTTTTTTTCCGTGGACGTGCTGAATGTACAGGCTACCCATCTGATGGTAAGTCACCAGTTGATGGAAAAGTAAGCCGCCTCTGGACATTGCAATATCAGAAGTTTTGCAGTCGCGTTGTCAGCACGCCATGCAGACAAAGTTATGATATCTAATAAGTGTGAATTACATTTCATTACACAGACCCTTCAAACGGGAACTTAGGGACGATGCTTAGCACAAGCACCTTAAAACAGAGAAGAAAAACAAAGAAATCATTATTCAGTTCTCTAAATCCAAACTATTGTCATAAATAGAGATGGTACACAATTAACCTACTTCGTTGCTGTTCCTAGGTTCAATTCGCAGGTCGGGCAAAGTGTTATTGAGTTATTGCGTCAAGGATTTCTCAGCAGCTGCCCGGAGTCTGGATTGCGGCCCGAGTGATGGCATTAGGCTCGCCCTCTGTAACATAGGACTTCAACATAACTGGCGAAATGTGGGTGTACTATAGACACGACTTTGCCTAACCATTTGGGGCTACAGGCGTAATGCTAATGTGATAGACCCAGACTCTCCAAAACTAAACACAGAAACGTGCTTGCCACGAGCACCTTAAAACAGAGAAAGAAAGAAAAAACATTAAGTAGTTAGTTGCCATAAAATTAAACTAAAAGAAAAGAAAGAAAAAAATCTCCAAACGGCTGGTTGACACTTCCCGTGACCCAAGGGCTGGTTTTTAATTTGGCCAGAGGCTGAGCGTTGCTATACAACGTGGTAATGCCGCCAGTCTCTTAGGTACATTACCAGTCGACAGCGATGCGGATGAGTTTTTTGACGCTTTGTTTTAGTTTATTCGCTGTAGAAAAAATTGTTTTACTATTTTATTGTAGCCGGGAAACTTACAGCTAATTAAAATGGTGTTCTTAAACAATATGAAACTGAAGGCCATTTAAGAGTTTCCACTGATAAACACTAAAAATAAAAACTCCATGAACAAAACGCACAACCTCAACTGTTATGAACTTATGATACACTAGGTTTTGCCAGCGGCTTCACCCGCGTCGAGGCCGGAAATTATCCCACAGAAACATACTACTGGGATAAAAAGTATCATATTTGTTAATCCAGGTTATAAACTATCTATGTGCCAAATGTCATCCAAATCCGTACGACCGTTTTTGCGCAATTGAGTTACAAACATCGAAACATCTAACTAAAATAGAAGTTTAAAAAACTAAAAAACACGCTTTAAAAACCAAACTAAAAAAGGAGAAAATAATTTAATTCAATTAAAAAGCGTGGGGTGCTTTTTGAGGTATTTTTATAATCAATTAATGTCAAGCACCCCACGCTATTTAAACTATTATTTATTTTCTATTTTTTTAGTTCTGCTAACTACAAAAATGTGATTTTTTTCTCATTTTTTTTTAAATTATTGAATTGTCATCGGTCCTCGACAAGTTTACAAAGTTTCAATGAAATCTGACCGTTTAAAGTGGGTCAAAATCGCGCTCAAAGGAATCGGTTACATACAAACAAACCAACAAACATACAAGTGAAGCTAATATAAAGCGTGTAAAATAGAATTTAAAAAAACTAAAAAACACGCTTTAAAAACCAAACTAAAAAAGGAGAAAATAATTTAATTCAATTAAAAAGCGTGGGAGTGCTTGACATTAATAGATTATAAAAATACCTCAAAAAGCACCCCACGCTTTTTAATTGAATTAAATTATTCTCTCCTTTTTTAGTTTGGTTTTTAAAGCGTGTTTTTTAGTTTTTTAAACTTCTATTTTAGTTAGATGTTTCGATGTTTTTTAAACTATTATTTATTTTCTATTTTTTAGTTCTGCTAACTACAAAAACGTGTTTTTTTTTCATTTTTTTATTATTGAATTGTCATCGGTCCTCGATAAGTTTACAAAGCTTCAATGAAATCTAACCGTTTAAAGTGGGTCAAAATCGCGCCCTAAGGAGTCGGTTACATACAAACAAACATACAAGTGAAGCTAATATAAAGCGTGTAAAAATACAAACTTTCAAATTTATAATATTAGTAGGGTGTGAAAGTTTGTATGTATAGATTTTGATGCTTTTTATCCTAGTAGTACATTCCCGTGGGTTAAGGCAAATTCTAGTTAATAATATTAATAGGATAGAACGTTAATGATGGAGCCACCCGTATCGCATATCGTGAAATACTCACCACGAGTAACCCAAGTCTTCGCATTATGCCATTACAAAAGGGATTAAACAAAAAACAGCACCACCAAGAATCGTAAAGCACAAAGTTGGACCTGCATTGCAGCTGTACAACATTAATGAACGTAGCGACTAACACTGCACTGAATACTAATCTACTTCGGCTTATTCTGCAGGTCTTTATTAGGGACATTTGTTATTTAACTGTATGAAAAGCGATAGATGTTACAAGTGGACAAGCGAGATTTAAATTTATTATACCTGAGGAGGATGCCCAAAGAGCCATGCAGAGGGCTATGCTTGGAGTTTCCCTGCGTGATCGAATCAGGAATGAAGAGATCCGCAGGAGAACCAAGGTAACCCACATAGCCCGAAGAATTGCCAAACTTAAGTGGCAATGGGCAGAGCACATTGCTCGCAGAACAGATGGCTGATGGGGCCCGAAAAGTTCTGGAGTGGCGACCGGAAGACGTAAAGTTGGAAGGCCGATGACCTTGTGAGGGCTGCAGGCAGTGGCATGCACAGAGTTTTTAGACCGGGTAGGCAGAAATAAAAAAAGGCAACAAAAAAACAGAATAACCGATTGCTGTACCTCCACAGCATGCAACCTGTGAGGCAATTAAGAATTATTTTGTTTTGTATTGAATTTACGATTGACTTAACCTTTAGTTTGTATTAATTGCAAATACAGTGTACAATTACTTTTCACGATCACTTGTTTTTTTTTTTGTTCTCACCGAAATATAATTTTAGAAATGCATCATTTTCATTTTCTCTATACACACACCACCTGAACAACTTTCACAGTGAATATTATCTATTTTTCACACTATCATCAAAGTTAAAATCTTTAAAATATGATATCACTGATCACAACCAAAACAAATAAATCAAAACAAACAATGGCGTCGGAAATCGGAATATAAACATAATACAGCAAAATAGTAATGGTTGTTTACGTAGCGACAATTCAATGAAAAAATGCTACTTTAAAAAATAGTCGCATAGCCAATTTTGTTCTTATTAAATTAATGATTAAATTGAATTAAAAAAATAAATAAATTATTATTGCTCTTAAGAATATCGGCTTTAGTGTCTTATAAAGTGTCGTCGTTGATATAAACTCATTAGATATGCGTAAACGAAGACTAATTAGAAAAAGAAAGAAAAATAGATATATTTAATTCATTTCTCAAAAAATATTCTCCACACGAATAACTCTGCTCACCCAAAAACCTTAACAAATTAAATTCTGAAAGTCCCGTCAACACCCTACAATGCTATTTAATGTTCGCACATAAAACAAGCGTAATTACGTACACGGCGCGATGTGCGCGATGCGAGAAAATTCACCTGTTTTCATTAATATTACAGACTTCAGGGAGTTCTATTAATTATTTAAATTCATACGGAATCGTGTGAACGTATTGTAAGCCTGTTTAATGAAACTTTAGGGAGGATGTTGAAATGAGAAGTTGCTTATCAAGTTTGCTTGCCGACATGTGTCAGTTACTCACATGTTTAGTTTTACTCATATGCAGATAACTATAATCAAAACTCCTTATTTATGGAAATGTGGAAGTCTTCAACCAGTGCGTCCTGCCCGTTATGATATACGGTGCCGAAACGTGGACATTTACAGTCAGGCTGATCCACTACACGCACTGCACGCTATGGAGCGGGCTAATCTCGTAGTTTCTTTGAAGGATAAAATCAGGAATGAGATTATCCGTAAAAAAACCGGAGTTACCGACATAGCTTGCAGAGTAAGTAAACTGTAATGCCAGTCTTCTAAAGTCCAGACATAACCTTGTTCAAATCATGTGAGGACAATGTAGAGTAGTGTCTGAGATGGTATTTTGAGTAAAGAACTACACAGATTTTGCGTGGACCTGTCCAATCAGTGCACACATATCATGCGTCAGTAGAAAGGTAATCATGGAGCTCAACTCAGAACATAAAGAGCTCATAAACATAAAGATCATAGAATTAAAAAAAGGTTTAATATTGAGGCACCAATAAATCAATGTTGAAAACTTTTAACAATCCATCACAAAACGTCTCCTTACAAAAGTCCAATTATTCGATAAAATAACCAAAAATTTCCGTCAGGTATTGAGAAACTAAATTGTTGAAGGTTTTATTCTAAAATTCGACATTTACAAACTTTTTACTGAAAGGCACAAATTATACAACCTCGGGCAAGGAAGAAATACATAAGTACTTTCACGGGACAATATCTCGGCCTGCCTAAAAATTGAGGAAAAATCGATGGATCAGGAACATTGATGATATACATTCTTCTTATAAATATAGGTAGGTACTAGTAATTATCTATATATGTATAAAAATTAAGCCCTATTTCCCTTGGTCACGGCATCAAACGTGAACGGCTGGACCAATTTTGCTAATTCTTTTTTTGTTGTTTGATATTGTCCGGAGAAGGTTCTAATGAAAGAAAAAATAAGAAAGTTGCGCGTAACATTAGAAAATTTAAGAAAACTTATTAACTTTTTTAATAGTAGGTATACCAATCAATGCGAATTCAATATTGATAGTTAAAACAGGACAACGACTGTCGTGTAAAGCTAGTACTTTATACAACTGCAGAAACTTTCCAAACTACGTTGCCACTAAATGACCGATGCGAATTTGATGAAAATGGATAGAATTGGTACAACGGAAAAGAAAACAGAGTAGGTAACTTAGGAAGTAGCCGCATACATTCAGTACTACACGTACTTACATACACTTACGCCTTCTTCCCATTTGGGCAGGCAGAAACTACAGCACGCCCCCTACATAAAGGGTGTAACAGAAACCCTATTGCTATCCTTAAGCACTAAATATAACAGCTGGTTGGTGTAGAATCACTATACAATAGTTTCAGCTCAAAATAAAATACTCTAAGAATTGATACCAAATTTTTAGTTTCATATGTTTCTTAAATTCAAATCATAACAAACGTGTCACCGCACTACGTAGGTCAATAACTTTTCACGTTAAATGCCAATATCAAGATGAATCTCTTCTGAGTGATGTGTTTATTTCAATTTTGAAAGTTCGGTTTCTGGTATCAATGTATTAAACATTCTCATAACTTACGAACATGTAGAGATAGGATTAAAAACCCTTCCAATAAAACTCAAACCCAAAGCATTTATTTCAATTAAACCATTTACAGGCACTTTTGAACTGTCAAAAAGTCGATCAGTTGGAAAATTGAAGCTAGTTGCCCATTCCAAAACGTAGATCTCTATGGAGAAGAACGGGCAAGAAACTCCAAGGAAGAATATCGTTTGATATCATCCAAAGAAGCCGTGTTCTTGGTATGTATATACCCTTTCCGTTACAGGTTGTATAGATCCTTAAGTTCTCATTTTATTAACGTTCATAGACGTCTGGCCATACGCGCACGCTGGTTGCGAGTGCTACGCACCTGACTTTTCTGAGGAACATCACCAATAAGGTCCCTATAATGTCCTTCTAGGGCCCAGGGCATCCCGTCCCGGCGGTTCCACCCACATCTGCCTTCTAATCACAAATGTTAGTCAACATTCAGTACATGCTATCAAAAAATTAACTACCGCCACTACAAGATCACTTCTGATACTGCAACACCTCCACACATATGAGCATTTCAAAATAAAATGGCACTCGCACTCGTAAATTCATGCGGCAAATAAACTGGAGTGTTTCAATGGATTGCACGAGCACGAGCATTAATACTCAGGCGCGCTCATGATGCAGCCACATTAACTATGTATTCACACCTATCATTGGGAAATGGATATTCACGATGCAACTCATTTTGGGAGAAAATAGGAAGTAAAAATTAAAGAGCTGCAAATGATGGATTATTAAAAAAAGCATGTGGGTTCGGTCCTAGACTTTCATTTCGATCTCACCATTCGTTTGGAGGTCGCATGAAGAGAGCTGCCCCATCCATACGTGTCGTTTTCATGGTTTTCGAGGATTCTGAAGCCGATAGTGAGGTCAAAATGAAAATCCAAGATGGCGGCTGCGAAAATTTAAAAAAAATCATCATTGGTGTCGTTTTCATAGTTTTCGAGGGTGTTGAAGCCGATAGTGAGGTCAACATGTAAATCCAGGATAGTAGCGAATTTTTTTTAAAAATTTCGTCATGGTTGTCGTTTTCATGGTGCATGTTCGGCAATATAGCTAGATCTCCATACCTAATTGTAGTTTGTTTGTTGTTTTTTGTAGTTAAAATTCATACTTTAGTTTATTTTTATCAGCGACTCAAGCGGGTTTAATCCTTTTTAAGCTTAAAAATGTGTACCCACCAAATGAAGTTGTTAGCCTCATTAATATATTCTCAGAAGCTTCGTGTACTATCATAAAATAAGGTAGGTATCTAATTAACAAACTCAACTAGGGACTAGTTTAAAACTGCTCAGCCTAGAGGTTGAGTTGCTTTAAAATGCTAACAATAATTAAGTTTTTAATTAATATTAGGTCTTAATTATGAATTAAAAACAATTCCCTTTTGATTAGCTGTTACACAAATACTTAACTGGTTTAATTTTCTTTTAGAGTAGAAAATACTTGATAAAACATCACTTTAAAATATGGTTTCATACAAAAATGATCCTGTTGGACTATGAACGATGGACAAAGTCATTAATTAGATACGCAAACTATACATTTGTAATGAATCATAAAAATATAGTCTTCAACTATTTATAATATGTACCTACAAATTTGTACGGAACCCTCGGTGGGCGTACTTGTCCGGTTTTATTTCTGATAGGAAATCCCAACGGGTGATGGATTTTCTTATCAGAAAAAAATACGAACTTCCGTCCTTTTAATGTCATTTAACCACTTAGGGGAACCTTCGTTATAGTTCTATGGAACTTTACTTTTATGAAAAACAATGTCTTTCATTGAATGAATTTAAAATGTCTAAATGAACTTTAACACAATTTCTTCTTTAACAAACTATAGCGGTCTTTTATAAAAGCCCATCTTCTTCACATAATTTACAGGTTAACCAAGACTCTCATTCCAAGCATAAAACCTCCCTATTATTTCTTCCTTACCAATCTTGAATCTAAAACACCTAGCCAAGAAATGCAGGTCGAAAGCCAGGCAAAGCTCCCGATACGTATTTCACAGGCAGTTTGAATAGGCCCGAGCTGCAATATGTGCCCCGGAATATAAGCCGGGTATAAATCTGCATAGCCGGATAATATACGCAGAGATACTGCCGCTAAGATTATTAGCCAGATATTAAGGGTAGATTGAAATTTTGGGTGTATATTGTATGTTTGAGATATGAAATTGGAACGTAGAATGGTTTGAGTTAATGTATGTATGTTTGCCCTGATGGACGTCAGCAGGCACGTTATCCATTTGCAGGACTTTCTAGCCTCGTCTTAAATGTAATAAGACATCAAATACATGCTGGGACTAGAGGCCGATTTGAGCTAGACTCTTCACTGTTGAACATTTTACTGGGCGTAGTTGTGTTGATTTTTAGGTCATATTTTTGTTCTTGCTAAAATGTATAAAACGCAACGTTCGAAAGTTTCTAGGCCCTTGTTGTCCTTACGATATCCAATTGTCAAGAGGGCTGCACGGTGCACCACGCTATTGTACCGTTCACGTCGACTCGCACGAACGTCATGCTAGACTGTCGAAGCGCGCCAACTTGTCACTGGCGTTTCGTTGACAATTGACACGCCGTACTCATGGCTTTTCTGATAAATACTTAAATCTTGTACCAGCACCTAGAAGCTTATAGATAAAAGTGGAGGCCATACTCCAAATAAAAAACACGCTTTAAAAACCAAACTAAAAAAGGAGAAAATAATATAATTCAATTAAAAAGCGTGGGGTGCTTTTTGAGGTATTTTTATAATCAATTAATGTCAAGCACCCCACGCTTTTTAATTGAATTAAATTGTTTTCTCCTTTTTTAGTTTGGTTTTTAAAGCGTGTTTTTTAATTTTTTAAACTATTATTTATTTTCAATTTTTTAGTTCTGCTAACTACAAAAAAGTGATTTTGTTTTTTTTTTCTCATTTTTTTTTTAAATTATTGAATTGTCATCGGTCCTCGACAAGTTTACAAAGTTTCAATGAAATCTGACCGTTTAAAGTAGGTCAAAATCGCGCTCAAAAGAGTCGGTTACATACAAACATACAAACAAACAAACAAACAAACTAACAAACAAACATACAAGTGAAGCTAATATAAAGCGTGTAAAAAGTGAAGACAACCTGTGGGCTAACTCTCTCTTTCTAAATATATGCATAAGAACAAGACAGTGTTATCTGTTTTCTCTCTCTTATATATGTATTTAGAAAGAGAGCGTTAGCCCACAGTCGTCTTTACTTAGGTATTTAGAGTGTTGCCTTCACTTTTATCTATAAGCTTATTGACCAGCACGCTTGACCACCGTAGTGACGGCAGAAACGAAAAACGAAGTGACAGATTATATTAGAAAGTTGTCAACGGCACGATGTCGAAACGAACAAATTAAAAGTCAAATTGTTTGAAAAGAGATAATTTTCTAATCTTCGAATAATAGAGACTGCAGCCCATCGTTTCACAACTGTACATCTGTACATAAAACAACTTATTGTCCTTGTGATTTTTGTGGCGTTGACTACGCATTCAACCTCAACAAAATAAAGCATTACGAATATGGCATCTTTACTTTCCATGAATAACTTTACCTATGAGTAAAATATGAATATGAATGAAATATCTCTGAATCACTAAAATTCTTGTACAAATAATCGAGTTTTGTACTTTTGTATCGCTTTGATATTAAATAGTGGCAACATATGTTTAGTAATTGAGCTATATTTAAGTACAGCCAATCAACTCAGCCTATCGCAGTCCACTGCTGGACATAGGCCTCTTCCATGCTGTGCCACCACGCCCTATCCTACACTTTCCGCATCCAGTCGGTCCCAGCCAGTAGAGAACTCATGGATAAAGATATGCCACAGATGATTGTTGTGTTATGAAATAGACAACCTATGACTTTTGTGGTTTCCAATACATTACAAACTTCAGTATTCAGAAGACATTACTTCTATCTCTCAATTAATATGCCAGATTTTAGTCCATCCAACGGTATTATCGTATTATTCATCAAGTTTACACAATTAATTTAAATTATACATCAACTTAGCAAAGATTTTATAAATTAAATAAGCCTCCCAAAATTACTAAACTTATTTCAAAGTGTTCTCTACATTATCTCATTCTAGACTGACTCCGTTATTAAAATAGCGTTATTGACCTTTACGCACATTACGAGTCAAAAATTTAGTGAATATTACGAACTAAATTAGCTAATATCTTGTCTTATAATAAGCTATAAAGTTATATTACACAGGCTCTAAAAGTAATTTTCAGGGTTTCGTAGCTGAAAGGTGCGAACGGGGACCCTATTACTAAAGCTCCGCTGTCTGTCCGTCTATCCGTCTGTCACAGGGAGTCTACTCTCTAAGCAGTTTCGTCGTAGTTTTGTCCGAAGTTACGGGTGTGAGTGACGACACGGTTGGCGTAATGGCTGAGCGATCGACTGCTGCGCAGCGTGTCGCGGGTTCGATCCCCGCACGGAACAAATATTTGTATGATCTGCAAGTAATTGTTCCGGGTCTGGGTGTTTGTGTTTGTAAGTTTCTATGTTTGTAAACGCACCCACGATACAGGAAGAAATTCCTAGTGTAGCGCAACATTAAAAAAAAAATAAGTTAAGTTAAGTTCTACTCCGTATCACTGGACATAAAATCAGTTTGGGGCCCAAACTAAGTATGTATGATTCTACTACAATTGTTTTTAAATCGGGAGTAGGGTTCATTTCGAAGTATACTAAGTACTTTCGGACGGACTTAGAGAGTAGGCCCCTGGACTGTATCTTTTGAAACGTATACGTAACAGGTATTTACTTGAAATTTTCACAGAGTATGTAGTACTACTATATGGCAGCTATAACAAAAAATATCAAAGGGAGACTCATACGAGAAACGTAAAGTAAGTACCCATTTAAAAAAAATTGAAGTGTTAAATATTGTACGGTGGTAAGGAACCCTTGCGAGTTCGACTCGAACTTAACCGCTTTTTTTATTTAATTATAGGTGCTATTATATTCCGACACCACCGATACTACAATTTTACCAAACTCATACGTTCAGTTATTACCCTGTATTTAATATTCACTGAGGTATAAGACATATAATCTACACGTTGTGCCTAGTTTCATTTATCGTGTACACGTAAAACAAGACGTAAAGCCTAGTTTTATAAAGAACTTGTCAAAAAGTTGAGCAACAAAGAACACAAAAATAACCGGAATTCACTAATTAATGGAGTACATTTTTGGCGTTTTACTGGCAAGTGTCAGAAAGTCTCTAAATAATACAAAATTAATGTTTGAAACAACGTTAACACAACATGTCCGATACATATTTTATATAAGACAAAGGTATTTTTGATAAGTCAACAGTATGACAGCTGTTTGCCTTTGATAACTAACGCAAAATAATACAGGAAAAGTTTTTATTCAGTGCGCAAACTGTAACTATGAATTCAGCATTTCATTCTAAACACCCCAGCGTAGAAATTTTTCGTCGGTGATACAAAAAAAAAAGCTCCAGTTCCATACATTTTGACCACGTAGGTATTGCACGTTTCTATGAAACAGCTGATTTATTTTTTGTAAAACTGACGAAAAATTTCTTTGCTGGGGGGTCTAGAATGGCATGCTGAATTCATGGTTAAAGTTTGCGCACTGAATAAAAACTTTTCCTGTATATTCTATGTAGTTGTACATATACAGGGTTATTGGAAAAACACCAACAACCTCATAAGAGGTCATTGAACTCATCATTATGAACAACTTTTACTATGAGACCAAAGCTGAAATCGCGAAAAAGAATCAGCTGTTCCTTACATTTATGTTCGTATAACTCATCAAAATGTAACGAACAGCTGATTATTTTTTTGCGATTTCAGGTTTGGTCCCAAATGATGAGTCCAATGACCTCTTAAGAGTTTTTTGGTGTTTTTCCAATAACCCTGTATAGGTATTATTTTGGTAATTGTTCTCTGGCCAGTGTTTATCTATCGTTATCTGTAGATAAAACTAAATTCTAGCCAGAGAACATTTAATTTATTTAGGAAAACAAATTGGATATGATTCCCCAGTTTCTTTTCATGAAGCATGCAAGGAAAGAACATAAGGTGTAAAAAGAAGGTAATTTTTAAAACCCAGTATTTTTACACTAACAATATACAATCATACACTGTATATCGTATTTTATATTTAACCAAACTGGCGAAATGTGGGTGTACTGCAGGTATGTAACCTCTGCCTATCCCTTCGGGCAATGCAGGCTTGATGTGTATGTTTATGTTACATTCACCGATATCCCTGCAACAAAAGGAATTCTGGTATGTTACAAAGCATAATACCACCTGAAACTGTTGAGCGCCACGAGCGCACAAATCCCTCAAAGCTTGGAGCTATTGAAATATTTGAGCTCTTGTGTACCCATCAACATATTCTACTTAGCGTGGAAATGCAGGACGTGGATCTTATCTACTTTTAACCGACTGCCTTAGTAAGTGTTTGAGTGATACTGAAGTATAGTTCTCCTACAAGTGGTACCTCTGAGGATTAGTTACACGAATGAGAGATGGGCCGAATGATGATTTTTTAACCGACGAAAATAAGGTGGAGGTTCTCAAGTCGACGCGTATATTTTTTACACGCTTTATATTAGCTTCACTTGTATGTTTGTAACCGACTCCTTAGGGCGCGATTTTGACCCACTTTAAACGGTCAGATTTCATTTAAACTTTGTAAACATATCGAGGACCGATGGCAATTCAATCATTAAAAAAAAAATAGAGAGAAATAGAAAAAAATAAAGAAAAAAAAAACGGAAAAATCACGCTTTTGTAGTTAGCAGAACTAAAAAATAGAAAATAAGTAATAGTTTAAAAAACTAAAAATCACGCTTTAAAAACGTGTTTTTTAGTTTTTTTTACTTTTATTTTTTATGTATGACCACGCATAACTTTTTACTGCATAATGAGCTTATAATAGTGAAATGTTTGTTCACAACAAAGTACATAACACGAATATTACTCAATAATAAATAAGTCAGTCAGTAAGTTCAGTCAGTTTAGACTCAAACATTTCGCAAAAACTTGCAGACGACGTAGTATTATTTGGCACCTCCATGTTTTCATACCATTTTGACAATATCACACTTTAATTTCACTCAAAATTGCACACAAGAACGAAAAATAACATTCACGGTTTGCGCTATTGACGCCATATTTCACTTGGCTTAGTCTTGGTCAGTCATCTTCAAAGGGCTGAATTTCAACACGCCAAGTTGTTAAACGTTGAATGATTCTAGTTCAATTTATTATCGGCCTAGGCATCCAATTGGATGCCGACGTTTTATGAACAGCCTAGGCGTCCAATTAGGTGGAAAATTTAACCAGATGGCTGCGACATGTATGTATAATTATGAAGACAATGCAGCGAGGTACTTATAGTAATTACGTATAGAAAAAAGCAATGAGGTAAAATCATTATGTTCACATGATATTTTTTGGCCACATTATTATATGAGCCGCTTAACATCACACGAGGCGCTAATACCTACACGCACTATCTAAAAATAAAGAGAAATCCTTTTCTAAAATTAATAACAAAAATCATTAAATCAACAATAATAAATTGATAGAAGACAGGGCGAGCAGGCTTCCGGTGTCAAACAAAAGGTTTGGCGCATTGCGGACCTGCCACATACCTCCGATCGGTTTGGATCACAATGGATGTAGGTACCTACCGCGGGACCTGCAAATCACAATACATTGATTGAACTGTTTACAGGAGAATGGAGTAACACACAAAGTTGGTACCTCTGTGATAAACCATACACTTCTCTAAAAAATATTTTTTCACGAAAAAAATTTTGTTCCAGAATTCACAATATAATGGTCAAGCTGTATCATAGATTATATTTTTTGCAGTAAAGCCAGTTCTTCGACGTCGAACCTAGCTGTTGCCAGAGACAGCTGATGACTGATTCAAGCAGAGAAGTTCCACATAAGTACTAATGCTGATAAGAAAGAAGAAAAGCACGACTTTTGATAAGAACCTTAGCCATCATCACCATCTTTTTCTTGCCCCTATCCCAATTTAATTGGCGTGGGCACAAAGCGTCTTATTTGAACAAAAAAAAAAAACAGTGGCACTCCGGGAGTGCCGACAGAAGTGAAAACTTGAACAATTACGTGTGTTTTTTTTTAATCGCCAATACAGGATTTCACATTGGGTCCTTGGGTCCTGATTGCTCTCAGTAAAAAATGATAAACGAGCTATCGACTTCAGCCATTAAAGGTAACAGCACAGATTTTTACGATAAAAATACAAAGGGAAAGAAAGGGATAAAAGAATTAGAATTACCTAATGAAAGAAAGGGACTTTTCCAAAAGACATCAACGCGCGACTCATCCATGCGCTCAAGCGTTCGGTGACGATGATGTGAGTTCCATGATTTTTGTTCACCCAAAAAGTGCTCAACGCGCCTAAAGAAGTTTTCACTTCAAAAATTACGCTTTTTTTTCCATACTTTTTCATTAGTCATAACACCAATCCATGGCAGGTTAATCTTGTTCTTAACAAAGACTTACAGCGAAAAATGCCATAGACCAACTGGGAATCCTTACTTCCTTACTAATATTATAAACGCGAAAGTTTGTATGTATGGATGTATGGATGTTTGTTACTCTTTGACGCAAAAACGGCTGAACGGATTTGGATAAAATTCGGCACACAGATAGATTATAACCTAGATTAACAGATAGGATACTTTTTATCCCGGTAGTACGTTCCCGCGGGATAATTTTCGACTTCCACGCGGGCTGAAGCTAGTAAAACATAATCAACTAAGTACTTTCGTATTTTTTTTTATCTGCCTCTTTTGTCTATTGGTCACAAGCGCTACTGCTGAGTCCGGCAGTATTACAGGGTTATTCTATCTAAAATTTCTAGTACCAGCCCGGTGTCTGAATTTGCCCCCTGTTATAAGGATGGGACTTAAACATAAATGGCAAAATGTAGGTGTACATACTATTGGTACAACCCCGCAAATCCCATCGAGGAAACATGGCATTAAGTTATGTTAAGTTAATTAAAATAATAATACAATAAATACCCACTTCAAAAAGGCACAAACCATAACTACTAATAACAGTAAACCCGAAGACAAGGGGAATCCTTTTACAAAGTGCCTAATAACAGCAGAACATAAGGGCAGAGACACTACATTTTAGCGATGCTATTAATATGAAAAGTTTGATCAAAAGCGAAACTTTGCCAATCGCTGTCTGCCTTTTGTTTCCCGCCTAAATTAATGGCGGGGGAAAACAAGAGCCTCTTACAATATGAACACGGGAAATATTGAGCATCGTAGGTAATGTTTTTACATAATTTTAGAGGGACAGAGGACTTATATGGTATTTGAGAGTCTTTAAAAGATTGATGATTGCCTGTTACTTGTCTGCCGATTATATACAACAGCACGCTTACATTTCTCGAGGGGTAAGGCAGACTTTTACCAATAGTACATCCATATTTCGACAATAATGTTTAAGTCCACAGTGGTGACCTTATTGCTATCAACCGACCACAAATCTAGTCTCCAGGCTACCATCAGTTAGTATCATTATATTGTATTTAATATTCATTACCATTATTCTATTTGGTAGACGAATTGGTGTAGACAAGAACTGCTACTGACCTTCTTGTGGAGTAAAACCAGTGTTGCCAGACGTCCCGATTTTGACGGGACGTCCCGATTTTTAGCCCAAAATTGAATTTCCCGCGCGGGACAGAGTCAGTCCCGCTTTTCGATATTGCTCGACGGTGCGGTTATGAGTATGGTAAAGTAGCGTATTTTCGTTAAAATATTTTTTTTTTCCCCTTTCTATCATCATTGTAAACTTAATTTGAAACTCAAAAAGATAAGTATTAATAAAGTCGGGTAATAAAAACACGACTGATTATTTACGTTATTTTATTATGTGCAGCTTTCGAATAAAGAATCCCGCTTTTTCACTGGAAAATTTAAAAACATCCCGCTTTGCCTGAAAAAAAATCTGGCAACGCTGACTAAAACCCTTATTCATACCTACTGGGTAATACCACAGAATTGACCACCTCTATCAACTTGTGGGAACTTGAAAAACATGGTCAGTTTAGAGGCAGAAACTACACGATTCAAAAATATACCTTCAGTATCCCCTGATATCTAACAGTCCTGTAATGACGCATATAGCCACATTTTTAACCGACTTCAAAAAGGAGGAGGTTATCAATTCGTTGGAACCTTTTTTTTTTTCTTTTTTTTATGTATGTTCCCCGATTACTCGAAGATGGCTGGACCGATTTGGATTTTGTTTTTTTTTGTTTGAAAGGGTATACTTCCCAGGTGGTCCCATGATCATCAAGTCAGGATCTGATGATGGGATCCTGGAGAAATAGAGAGAAGTCTTCAAATTTTATAGGCACCCAAAGCGATTTAGGTATTTTTTGGAAGAGTACTTTCTCGTAGTGATTTCATTTCAATTTGGTGAAGATTTGATGAAGAAATTTGGAGATAGGCAACGGAACTCCTCAATAAATATATAGCAAATGGACTGGGATTGCTGAAATCTCATCTCTGTCTATTGCTTACACCAGTTCATAACATAACATCTCGCCGGTATGCTGTGAAGGGGTAAGCACATGTGAACCACTAAAAAGTGAAAAATAAAATCTTTTTCCAAAAAAAAAAACAACCGACTTCCAAAAAAACACTACAAAGTGAAAAATAACTTTAATTTCGGAAGGCGGTGGCAAAAAATTCAAATACAGCACCAAAGACACCGACTTCCGAAATTAAACTTATTTTTCACTTTGTAGTGTTTTTTTGGAAGTCGGTTGTTTTTTTTTTGGAAAAAGATTTTTCAAATACAACTGTTGTATAAGTCACATAATATAAAAGGTTGGGCTTCCCCTCGTCCTAATCTAATAGGAAAACTCCCACCAAATCCAAATTGATCGTACTAATCAAATATAATCTATAAATACTCATAATTCGATCTATATCACAGTTGGGTAGTTGCCACGCATTGGTGTAATGTCTCGGAAACAATGACCGTTCTTTCATTGTTCTTACATAGCGATCTTAGGGAGACCGTTTAGATTTGATAGAGTAGATAGTAGTATTATGTGGTCGAGTACTAGCGATATTATACTGGCCACTGACCCTATAATCACCATTATTTCAACCGAAAGACTTCAGCTGCTGGACATACGCCTCACCACAAGCACCTACACTTTGACCGGTTATTTACTTCTCGCATCCAGCGGCTTCCTGCGGCCCTCATGAGGCCATCGGTCCACTTTGTGGGAGGCCTCCCAACTCTATGTCTTCCAGTAGGTATGCGGTCGCCGTTCCAGAAACTTACGGTCCCATCGGCCATCTGTTCTGCGAGTAATATGCCCTGCATACTGCCACCTAAGTTTGGCAATTCTTCGGACTATGTCGGTAACTTTGGTTCTCCTACGGATCTCTTCATGTCCGATTCGATGACGTAGGGAAATCCTGACCCTATGACCAAATGAAAAAACCAGAAAAAAAAATTAGAATTAAACCTTCAAACATATAAAAAGTTACACGGTCAATTTTCTTTTTTGGGCTATGGGGTAAAAATGCATAAATAAAAGGGCAGTAGACGTCTCGACTGCCCTTTAATTTCCCTACTTTCTTAACCTTTTGTGCCTCAGCAAAAATTTAGCTATCACCGTATTTGAAAGGCCAACCTCACTAATTGCACAAATCGTAGCGCGGTGCAATAATCTGCAAGAGCGTAGTAGATACCTACAACCCGAGTTGAGGCAGCCAATTTAGGAGCTTTATTCGAGATTACATCAAAGCTTTAAGCGGAGTATTTTCATAGTAGGTACTGAGACTACTATGAGGCTAATAATGGTATTTTCAGTAGCTACTCTACCGCTCAACTTAGCCTACTTACTCGACCAATGTCAACGTAGCACAGCGATCTAATGAGCGATAAAACTGTGTTTATCCTTATGTTTCTGTATTTTTCTTCACAACTTTTATAGGTCGAGATAAAAACAAGATTATAGTTGTGGACTTAATAACGTTTGTTCTCTGATTTGTGGAAGTTGCTTGTTCTTTGTATCTGTTAAGCACTGGTCTGTTAAGCCTTTTCTATCTAGGATTTTCCCATCTTTCTTCATAGGTCTTTTGATCTTTTGTTTTGTGGCTAGTCATAATAATGCCTAGCCCATGAAAAACTATCTGTCAAAGTAGTTTTTTCTTTTTTTTACCGCAACGAGTTACCCTTACGTGTTGGTATGTGATGATCAGGCTGAAAGTAGAAGCGAGCTACACTCGGAATCCTCAACCACAGAGGAACTGGCTATCTTACCTCTAACTGCTGAAACACAGCAATGATATTATGGCAATACATTTAGATGAGACTTTGGTAGCTAGCCAAGCGGACTTAGAATTAGCCCTACCACCAACCGAACCGAGCAGAAATGTTAGCTCCTGCTGGAAATAGAACCTGGGACCTCTGGGTCTGAGACAGGTGGTCTTACCATTACACCACAGACGCGCTTAAAATTTATATCTAATGTCGTTTTGATATATATGAAGTGAGAAGTGCAATAAAGTATTTTTCTATCCTACTAATATTATAAACGCGAAAGTTTGTAAGTATGGATGGATGGATGTTTCTTACTCTTTCACGCAAAAACTACTGAATGGATTTGGGTGAAATTTGGCACACAGATAGATTAACACATAGGATACTTTTTATCCCGGTAGTACGTTCCCGCGGGATAATTTCCAACTTCAACGCGGCCGAAGCCGCGAGCGAAAGCTAGTATATAATATACCTAAGTAGATAAATCGGCCAACCCTTGCCTGATCTTGACACTTTCCTGTATAGGGTTACTATTGTAATAATTCTAGTTGTCCTTTTTCTATTGTGTGGTATTAAAGTGTACTGAATAATAAAAATATTGTATTTAAACATGGCGTCTTTTTTTACATAATAGGTACTTGTGTCATTTAGAATTCGATTAAAATCTAGTATTATGCCATACGCTAGCGAGTTCATACACTATGATTTTGTAAACTAATAAAAAGTAGGTTACATGACATTTCATATGCACTGTGTAATTATTATGAGTGTATAATATTGTGACATTTCAAATGAACGAATGTAATACTAAATTCTAAACACAGCACTACATATCTATGCTAATTTAGCCCCACATAAATATCTAACTGAACAGTTGAGTGCAGAGCACGGTAATCCCACCCGAAGCCAGGAATGTATACCCGAGTCAGGTAGGTTCAATTTGCACCAATATGCACCTGTAACCGCGCGAAGAGTAGTCAAACGAATCAGAGATTTCTAATGTCTTCATTTAAACTCACCATAATAATTATTTGCTATTGTATGGACATTGAAAACTAGATAGGTACTTAATATAAAAATGGTTAAATGGTTGATTGGTTATGGTGGGTAGAATGTTTGAATATGGAATTTTGACATTATAATTTGCCTTCTAGGTATTTTTTTGATTTTTCTTATTTTTAATATTTTTCAATGTTATGGAAATATTTGTACGCCACGCAGATACTTACAGATATAGCTACATGATTGGACTCAAACGATGTAATAAGTTGCATGCTCTTGTACGTAAACAATGTTTAAACAAATAAATAAATCTTATCTTCTCATCTTGTTGTAATTGTCATCATACAACTTTGGTTAACTTTTACTGTAAACTAACAAATAATTGCAATATTATTGAATGACTTTGGTTTTGGGGTTAGCTCACAATATAATATTATATATATATTTGCAATGTGCAAATGAGGCCCTCTCATTTGATACCCAACACGGAATCATTAAAAAAAAAATTAGTTCGTCACTTTATGTTCACACTTAGAGAGGGCGCCATAATTAATTTAATGTGACGTCACATAGCCTATAACCAGCGGTAGGTCAAGAATTTTCCACCGATACCTCATTGGTCAAATTATGATTGGGAGTTTCGAGTTAGGAACAGATAGACATACAAACATACATACCAGTCAGAACCCTCCTTTTTGCTTCGCCAAAAGAAAAACAAGACCGTTCAATATTTTGTAGGTACATAGCGTACAAATTACGTTTCATGTTGAGGAAAATGATATAGAAATAATATTCTAGATCCTAATGCTGGCCTATAGTGTATCTGTCTGTAAATCTACGCACGTAGACTTTTCCAATCAGATTTGAGAATATTTTTTTCATACAGTTCCTTTGACAAAATGAAGTAAGTAGGTATATTTTTGTGTTATAAAACGTGAGATAGAATGTTTTATACAGAAAATGGGAGAAGGACATACAAATAGGTAGCTAAATTGCATCTACTTTTACATAATTCGTATCATCATCATCAACATTTCAGCCGAAGACGTCCACTGCTGGACATAGGCCTCCTCCAAACGGGGAGAGGATTGCCATAATCGCCACGCTTGGCAGCCGGGTTGGCGATCGCAGTATGGTGGTAAAATGCATAGAGAACGCTGCTGCCCATTCTCTGGTAAGCCCCTTAGTGGCCTTCTACGACACCCATGGGAAGAAATGGGATGGTGCTATTCTTTTACGTGCGGCACCACACGGATATATACATAATTCGTATGCTTGAAGATAAACTCATTCATTTGTCTGACTTCTTTAAATTGCACTTGAGGTGCAAAGTTGAGGTCGAAGTGCGGTCTTTTCCCAGCTACATATTAAGTTGTCTCGACTTCCAGTCTAACTGGACGTAGCTGAATACCAGTATTTTACAGAGAGCGACAGCCAAATGTCTACAACAAATGCGTCCTTAGGTATAATTTAATTTTGACAAACTTTAGCCCTCGGCTTTGGCTGCGTGGGCACACCAAGGTCGGGGTCTAGCCGCGTGCGGAACAGGGGGCCTACTCCCCAAGCACGAAGTCCGTCGTTTCGGTCGAAGTAACGGGCGTTTCCAACTCCGTATCACTTACGGACAGAAGATTAGTTTGGAGCCCGAACTAAGAATTAATGACAACACGATTTGACAGCTGTCCCTACTCCCGATATGTTTTTGCCCGTCCAAAAAGCTTAGTTAATTGGCTGTAGGATTCACTACGAAGTTTCGAACTACTTTCGGACGGGCCCGTATCTTCGTTGACGGAGTTAGAGAGTAGCCCCCCTGATTACATATAGCAATCCGTTCTGAAAAGATAACTGACTTACCACCGGAGGCGGACTACTTTCGCATTTATAATATTAATATGGAGATATACTAGTAGTCTATATCTAAGTTTTTGTCAAAGTTTGCTGCCTCTGTTTAATATAAGCACGGGCCCACTCTGTACAACGTACGTGCTAGAGACTATCCGGAATAAGCATACGATTTTCTGCAGCGCCTCTTCTAATAAAAATATGGCCTTGGATTCAATCGGCTCGACTCGTGGGCGTGGGCTAAATTATAATGAGCTCTGATATTGATACGGAAGTAATTCCAAGGGTAATCTCTACTTTGTTTGCGTAATGGGCAAAATATTGGTATTTTTGAGGTAAAATAAGATTATGTTGGGATGGAATACTGATTAGTATTATTATGACATAACAAGATGGGTTTCTTTTCCTTATTTACCTATACCTTTGCTATGAATATATTTCAAGGCAAAATACATACCTATTATCCAAAAAAAAAATCCTATCGAAATAACTGCAACATCTACTGGTTTTAACTAATTGCAAACGACGAGCGAAGGCGCTGCAGAGATCACCAGCCCGTATGCTACCACTATCTATTAAGATGTAAAAAAAACTGTTCTTGGATTCCTTTACGACTACACTTTCCGTTTATTTGATGACTAGCTGTGCCCGCGGCTTCTCCCGTATGGATGTAAAATTTATCCCACAGGAACGTGCTACCGAAAAAACCTTATCTTTCTCCTTATTACATCAGCTATCTACCACTTGAAGTCCCGTCAAAATCTGTTCAGCCATTTCGGTGATTATCTGGAACAAACAGACAGACAACAATTTTAGAATTTCTTTTTTTTTTGTTATCAGAACCATGTATATGCATTTATTTAAAAGCTGTTATTTTGACATTACGAAAAGACACTTCAATTTGTACTATCATTGACCACATCATCACCCACCTATCATCAAGTGTGATTTGTTAAACAGGAACCTAAAACAAAACAAAATAATCTAAATAATATTGCCATGTTTTTAATTGAAATTGATTGTTTCAGAACCCATCAGCCCATAAAAGTCCACAGCTGAATCGGGCCTTCATCACTCAACAACGTCGATGAGCGAATAAAATGACAATCATCAGAATGTATTGGCTATTGGAGAGGAACGCCACTTGTCACTACATTATGTTCAGACAAGAAACAAAATACTACCTAGACTCCATTTATTATAGCTTTAGAAAAAAGAGGCTCGTAGAAGTAGGAGTGCAAAACATTTTATTTCAAAGTTAAGTTATAACTTTTTTAGGTAGATTTGCGACAGTACTAAATACTGAGATAGACGAAGTAAAAGTAATTTTATTTTAAATAATGTTCTATTTATAATAACATGTTCATCACACATTACAAACCTACAACAAAACGAATGAATCAAACAAACAATCACATGATTATTTAAATCTAATTAAGATTAAAGGAAATAAAATATTTTTTTTACAAAACTTTATTTTAAATAATAACTTTTGACCCACAATACGTTGGTAAAACTTCGTCGTCATCAGCTAATTTAGTCACTCGGTATTGTACACTCCTGCTTCTTTTAAGTTTTTAGCGTTGACACTTTAATTTGAAATAGAAATGAAATAATTAAATAAATTAAAGCCACAAAATTTCATAAGATAAATAGTTACACATGATTACAATAAAGTGTGACAGCTAATATTTAAATAAATTATAATAAATTTGGCATTAATCGTAACTGCAACATGTTTAATGTAAGTTTGTTACAAAGTGTACATTAAAAAGAACCTTTTTTAACTTCTGTCTAATGCTACCAAGATCGTACAGCAGTAGCGCCTGCAACAAGCGCTACTGCTTTACGATCCTGGGTTTGTTTACCAGGTCAGGCAAAGAGTTATTGAATTTTTCTGTTAGGAACTTCTCAGTAGCAGCCTGGCTTCTGGATTTGTGCCCGATTGATGGCATTATGCTCGACCTCTATTACATGGAACTTAAACAAAACTGGCAAAATGTCTGTGTACTATAAGTCCACCTCGTAAAATGTTGTACTATGAGAAAAAAAAAACATATTCATAATTTCCTTACCCTTGGTTTTCGTTACCTTCACACTTTCATTTTCCCCTACACCTACCAACTATCCTATATTCTAAGCAAGCTACATACCTACTATACACATATACACCTACATAGAAGCGAAGTTACGGAATCGCACCTACCCGATCCGAATAGATTGAACTGGAAAATATCCAATGCAAATATACTCCGGTGTTCTTCGTAAATAGGGATGGATGCGGTATGGTATTGCCAACGTGGACCTAGGAAGTGATCTTGGGATCTGAGCCTTATTTGTGTACTATGATTCTTAAAGAATGAATGAATAAAAACTTTTCCAAAAAAAAAAACAAAACAAAAGTTACTTTAATTTCGGAAGTCGGTGACTGGTGACATGATTAAAAATGAAATAAAATACATGTCCAAAGTCACCGACTTCCAAAATTAAAGTAGTTTTACACTTTGTAGTGTTTTTTTGGAAGTCGATTGATTTTTTTTTTGGAAAATGTTTTTCTTTTTCACTTTGTAGTTATAGTACCTACCCCACACCAATTAGAAATGACATCATCCTTGACAATGCATATTTATGCGGTAGCAGCAATCGCGGTTGATTTGCTGTAATTTTTTGAAGAGTTCATTGTCTGTCTCCGAAACGCATCATCAGATCTATATGAAATTTAAATGGGACCACACAGGACACAACATCTTTCAAATAAAAAAGAATCATCAAAATCGGTTCACCCAGTCGAAAGTTATGAGCCTCCTTTTTTGAAGTCGGTTAAAAACAGCTCTCAGGCACGTGCATAGTAGATATAATTAGCGTATAACGTTCCCACTTTTGGGACACTGGCCTCTTCTCTGTCAGAAGGAGTGGGCCATAATCCACCACGCGGGCCCATTGTGGGTTGGGGATGTCACATATGTCTTCGATTTTGTTCGTTCTATGATATGTTGGTTGAGAGCCGTTTAAAAAAAGGTTTGATTAAATAAATTACACAAGGTAATCTGCCTGCCTGGGTTCAGACCCACGACCTACTACACGTAAGTCCAACACGTGCAAAAAATGAACAAAAAAATAGATAAGGTAAACGCAGCTATCAACGACCCATCGAAAATCTGTAGTTATTACCGACCTATAAATGTAATTAGAAATCTTTACGTTTCCAGAACTGTTGTAGCTATAGGTAGGCAAAGTTACACACGCGTTTATTCCTTGAGCATCGTATACTTTTACTTTAGTGTGAATAGCTGTGCAAAAAAGAGATAAAATACGTCAGATACTGAGGGGCAGCGTGGACGCAGGAAATGTCGTACTGTTCCCTTGTTCCTTCAAGTAAGTACGTGACTTTTCTAATTAAGACATTTATACAAACAAATGACATCTATACCTTATCTTATATTACTAAATGTATTCATTCAAGTGTCAACTCTTGATTTCTTACGACATTTTATTAATAAAAAGTATTTACAAACGATAAAACTTTAAATTAAAATGGGATAGTGTTAGGTTCATCAGTTTTAGTCGTGGCAGCTATCAACGACCCTTAAGTCGGCAATGGCAGCAACGTAACATTTCGTTTTATTTTTCTTTTATGTTACTAAATCACACTAACACAAGTATTTTTATGGACCAGTTTAAATCTAAGCTATCAGTCTTTATAAAAATCTATTAGCGACTAAACTTTTTTGTCTAGTTTTTACCTTGTAGCGTTGTCAATTTAACCAAAGATATGATATTTTTCGAGGATCGATATTGAATAGTTACGGTTATAAATCATTGTTTTTGTGTTTAAAACAGTGTGTATTTGTTCATATTTTTTGTGACATTATTCAATTATAATCTATTTTATAGTCCGAAGGTCAATTGAATTAAAATAACCATTTTTTTATGAGTCGGTAATACAATTTATGTTTATACTTACATACTTTATTACCGACCCATGAGGGTCGGCAATAGCAACTATGAGAAGCTATTACCGATCGTATATAGATTATTTAGTTTGTCACCTACTTTTATGACATAATAGGTACCTACCTATTATTAAATGCTGCTTCTTGGCTAAAGCAACATAAAAAATACAATTATATTTTTTTCCAGAAGTATGGAACCACAAAAGCGGCGAAAAGTATGATGAATGTATTTTTTAAGTGACTTTAATGTTTCGTTTGTAAGCACCAGTTGTACCAAATCATATAATGTAACTAACTAGTTGCAATTTATTTCTAAAAAGAGGTGAAGCAGTGACTGTGATGATTAATATTATAATTTTCAAAAAATTATGATCTCAATAGCATAAGGAAATATCCTGGAGTTTGAATTTATTCCTTAAATTAAAATATATATGTGTATTAATAGTATTATGTTGATTAATTTAAAAGTTTATAATTATTTAGTTCATAGGTATTACTAAGAAGTACTAATTTGTTTTATTAAAAATAACGAAACAAAAAAAATAATAAAAAGTATTTGCATTTTTATTTTGTTATAATTTATTAAGATCGGTAATCATCATCATCACTAGCTTATATACATTCCATTGCTGGAAAAAGGCCTCCTCTCAAACACGATCGGGAATAGCTGCATAAAAATCGTTAATAGCTTCACAGCCGTTTTTTATGGGTCGGTAATTGCAACAATCGACTAAGTCACATTGTAAATTATTTTTTACAAGATAATCCTTTATTTAAATGTATTTGATTCAGTAAATACATTTTTTATACATAACACTAGCATATAAAATGAAACTATTAATCTTTAGAGGAACCAGTATACTAAAAAAATATGGTTGAATTTAAAATTGCCTTAGGGGGGTCGTTAATACCTGCGTTTACCTTATATACATATCATGAGAGCAAAACAGAGATAGTCGGCAGTTGCACAAGTTGCACAGTTTGACAAGAAGGTTTCTACTCGGCATGATGCTGTGCTATGGGGGATCCACAAGGCAGAGCTGATTTTCAGTTGTCACCGGAAAACCAAGTGTAATGTTGTGGAATTATACCTATAATTCAGCCTATTTTGAGAGACCTATTGATTTTACTTCTGTACCACTGTGTTACGATAACAGCAATCCACTAAGCACACTATTTAGATGTAAAGAACATGTTGATGCTCAAAAATTTTTTGTTACAGTTAACATAGGAGGTTAGGAGGCGAAAATTAATTCAATTTTCAGGCTGAAAGGAATGCTGAAGCTTGCCGTCAATTCGGAGGTTTATAAATCATAGATTCTGCCTGTGATGCTCCAGCTAGTTTGAAATTTTGTGCCTACACCAAAAAGACGTTCTACTTGAAATTACTCTCCAGACGGACGAGGCTCTTCATGCGCTCTCCTCTGAAAACTTAAACTAAATAATTTATTATTTCACCGTCTTCCACCTTCGTAGCTCCGAAGTAATTGCGAGCTAGCGCCCTGGACGTAGAGAAAGGGGTGAAATTTGAGTCACGCGCCAACTAAACGTAGGTAGTCCTCATAAATATTGTAATCAGACCAACGCAGTATACCTTCCACTGAAATTTATTTAAATTCCCCCACTTACGTATTCCTCAGTTTTTATAGAACCTATGCTAAGTATTCTTTCCTAAAGATAATCGTAAGATTGAGGGTGGTTTGTTTAAAGATTCCTTTTATTTCGTTTTAGCCTTCATTTTCACAGCCTGTCGATACCAATCTATCACTTCAGTTGCTAAATTCAGCCTGTTCTATCTATTTCTCAGGTTTTGGGCAAATGCCTCTTTTGCGACTTGGACTCGCACATGATGGGTTCCCTACCACGTTTCTTGTATGGTATAATTTTAAGGGGTCTCCTTTTAATTGTTAACTTTATTTTAATATTATTTTTGTTATCGAGGCAACAGAAATAAACATTCTGTGAAAATTTAAATTGTCTACATAGGTAGACGGATCATGAGATACAGCCCACAGACAGACGGATAGACGGACGGACATCAGAGGCTGTAGGGTCCCGTTGGTTACCCTTCAGGTACGGAACCCTAAAAAGGAACAAAAACTTATCACCACACTTAGTTTTACACCATTATGACCAACTTTCTTCACAATGTTTAACTTCACTTAAATACCAAACTGTTATTTTCCAGGATTTCAGGAGTCACTGTATTTTATACACCTCATTTATAAGAAAGGTTCCTTTATCAAACCTGTGATAATTTAATTAACATAATTAAACACGACTCCTCATAAATCCAGGTTCTACACGATCACGCACTTAACATTTAAAATGTACGACAGTGTATTGTGAAATTTATCTAATTTCATTAGTAACGTCGTTGTGCTAGTTTCCACAGTTTATATCAAGTGCTTAGTAAAGGTGCGACCACAGAGCAGCTAAAAATACCTACTTCTTGGTGCATAGGTAAAGTTATTCCCTCATATTATATTGGTCTCACATTTTAATTCCATCAACTCGAATTGATTTGAATTCTTCGCTTCCGTTTGGCTTTTACATACTCCGACCGACTCATCATCATTATCATCATTGAACCCGAAAGACGTCCACTACTGAACATAAGCTACCACGCCACCAAGCCATAAGCTACCACTTCAAGCTCCGCCACTTCGACCGGTTCTGTGCCTCCCGCATCCAGCGGATTCCTGCAGCCATCACAAGGTCATCGGTCCACCTTGTTCGACGCCTTCCAACTCTACGTCTTCCAGTACGCCACTCCAGAACCTTTTGGCCCCATCGGCCATCTGTTGTGCCAGCAATGTGCCCTGCCCACCGACTACAATATAATTAACCCTTATCTCATACAGGGTTCGTAAAAATTGTCGAAAAGCATCTGCCAACGGGCTCATAAGGCGTTTCTAAGCGACGAAGAGCTAAGGATAATGTTACAGGTAGGCTATGTTACTTGGCTCTCTTTTTCTGCGCGTGGCGACGCGACGTTGGCAAAAATATAAAATAATCTTGCCGACAGAGGCAAGGCTATAAATAAATTAAGAAGATGAAATTTCACATATTGATTCTGTTTCGAAGACATTTTAAGCTTATCTTGAAGTGTAGGAAGGACGTTCACGCTTCAAGGTTGTAAGGAAATATTAAAATACGCGTACCTGTTAAATAGTACGTATGTTGATTTAGTACGTTTTAGGTCATTGAAATCAAGTTTTTAAAAAGACGTTTTACTTATAATATCATTGCTTCTGAGGTAACTAGCAGCATGCCGTCTACAGCCTAACCCAGAAGTGTTTTCTCAACATTGTTCGAGAGTTCCACGTACACGTTTATTGTATTTCAAACGTGTTTCGCGTAGTTTTCGAGATTCACACAAGTAGATAACTGAAGAACAACAACTGTTACATAGTATAGCGACATCAAGCTTTGTTTTATTGTAACGTATTTAAACATAATCTGTGGTGTTGAGCCGAGTCTCTGGCAATTGAATAAGCGTTAGATAAGTATTTCTAGGGAGGAGCATTTGGGTAAATAATAACAGGCACACCGATCGGTCCATCAGGTTAAGGTAGCTTGCTACCGTTGCTCCGTGGATAGGTCTTTACAAACGTCTCAGGAAGCACGTTACGCCATTTGTCCCGGCTAACATTCGTGGATCTTTGACAGTCGTTACAGCTCGTCAGAAGCCCGAAAGTCTGACAACCAGTCTTGCTAAGGGTATCGCATTACCCAGTGGGTTGTTTACGTCAGTTAGGAAGTCGCTCCATGTAGCCTGGCTCCAACGTAGTTGACAAAAAGCTTGACACGTGATGAGGTAAGTACTCAAATCAAATATTTATTGGAACTAAAAACAGGTTTACAAAAATGTTGTAGTTTAAAAAAAAACTGAGTTGCAGCCATTAGCACCCACCTCCGAGAGGGGAGACGTCGGCGTTCCAACACTTATAATTCTAAAGCAATAAAATTAAATTAAAAACAGTTAGAAACGAATCTAAAGTAAAAGTAAGTAAATACATAAACTACATATTTAACTAAAATTTTAATAATTACATTTAAATCCTATTATTTTAAATTAAGACTAAATAAAATTATGATATTGTGATTAATTATTGAATTATGGAAAAATTCAAATCATAAAAGGAATATTAATGCCAGGATATGTTTAACTCAAAGGTACCTACCTAAGTATGTGTCACCAGATTTTCTCACTCCTCATACGTTAGGCTTCGGAGCCATCTGTCCGTGAGCGCTCTATACTCCCGTAAGTGGATAAATATTTAAAATCTTGTTTACACTGTTGTACAAAACAGGGCTAAAGAAGTGATAGTACTTACTGACGTTTGACCAAAACAACATTGGCGGGTTCAGTCAGGCACACTATATTCCTAGGAACATTCTTCAGAGAACGAGGAAAGCTGTTCCACCGTAAAGCAATAATGTCCATTAAGGTAGGTAGGTACCCACACATAGATTAGGTAATTAGACATACCTACTTACATCAGCATAGCATAATACTAAACATTTGCCCGAAAAATATACACCTAAAGTCTTATAATATTCCGGTCAGCCGTTCAATAGACCCAAAGGGACTACATGAAAGGGATTAATTCATATAATCACAAATTAATAGGTCACTCTCTATACCAAATGTCGGTATAGCAGTTAAAAGTGGCTTTGGAAATAGGGACGGCTTGGCATTAAAACCGTCATGGCGGTAGAGGTCAAAATTTCATTTTCCTTAATGAATAATATCCTCGCAGTGCGGTCATATATCTCGGGATTCATGAAATAATATCCACTTTGTGACCCGTTTGAACGGGCTAGTGGTTAGGCGAGTAGAGTGAAGGGAATGGCGTGGCGTGATAAAGGAATTAGTGTAGAATTAAATTAGTTCTTGGCCGATAGATAACTCATAAGTTCTAACACAAACTGCTCTAACTTTGAGAGAATTTTAGTTCAGATGTGTGGTTACCCTTCCTTCAACCCTAATTTCTTATGAATGAAACCAGTTTCACAGCACCCTCTTATACAAAAGCGACTAGGGTTTTTCAAGGTTGTTAACTTGAAGCATTGTGTACTGGAAGATACTTTTGTCTCTAAAGCCCCGTTCACACGTCGATGTACGATAAAAATTTGGGATCACACGTCAACATCCCACTGTTCGTACAGTTTAATAATTAAAAACAAAAATGCGGTTCGAAATTGCCATGTAATCCCAAAATGTTTACAGTAAAGTATCGTATTGATCATCACCGTGTATACAGAGCTTAAACACACAGCTTTCCTAAGAAAAACATGCCATGGAAGTATGAAAATGTCACAACTTGCCCACAGTATTTTTTATTGGGCAAGCACTAGGCTCGGCCAAACGGGTCTAAAGTGAGACTAATGTTTCGTATCTTAATAGGAATCTCGGTCTCATAATGTCCAAGTCATCAGCGTTTTCCGAAAATACCCTTCTTAAAGACCAACCACCCCAGTTTTTGCTGATTGCTTCATTTTTTTAATAACCTCACTTCGTTTCAATTTGAATCGAGTCCCGTAATTGGGTGAAAACTGAGAACGTAATGTTCGGTTGGAATTTAAGAACCCTGGGGGTGTGTTTAGGGGTCCCCAGGTGTATTGACATAAATACGTAATCGAAGTTAATTAAAGACAAACGAATTAAGTTTCTTGGCTCAGATACCTAGGTGGAAATGAAATAAAATGAAGGTGAATATTTATTTCTGTAAGTTGATATTGTATGATAGAAAGAAAGGACCGCAATGGGTCGTCTTAGAAAATAAAAAAATACTTATTTATTTGAAAATGCACAGGAATATCACAAACTAAACTAAAACACTCATAAAAATAAGTAGGTAACCTCTCTATTAAGCAACATCGCCAATTACCTGGGTATCAAAGACTAAATAATATGCTTATCTCAACCATTCATTCAGCCTAATAATACATAATTAAACAGTATTTCTTAACTACATTAGGGACATTATTACCTACTTGCAATTTAATAAATGTATGTAGGTACATACCTACATTTATTAAATTGCAAGTTATCAATCCAATTGACACTGAGTGTCCTAATCCTCATCCCGCGTGATAATAAAGGTCGTGGAATGAAGATTTTATCGTAAATAGAGCCATACAACCTGATTAGACGCGGTCGTAATGTGACCAATATAGTCGGCAACCCTTGACCGACGCTGCAGCCTGACATGACATGATCACATTACACCGCAGGCGTAGGAATGGAAACTTAAATAATTGCGTAATTACCTTCTTCGGTACCTACCTACGTAGGTAATTGATTCATTTTCGTTTTTTTTTTGTACGTGTATTTTTTTTATTCTAAAATTTGAATTTCGTCCACTACCTACTGTGACCTTAAAACGTAAAATAGGATCCCGTAGGTACTTAGGCTGCGATTTGCCTAAGAACCCTAAAATATATTGTCTCAGCACCATCTTTCAAATGCTGGCGCCAGTTTTAATGTCCTTTGGATCCTTTGTAGTGAAAAGTTATCAATATGTGTCTGTAGATGGCGCTACAAGTACAACGGAGTAGTAATTTATAGTATTTCATCAAATAATTACGCGGTTATACCTATTTGAATTCATCATATAAATACTTTTGAAAATAATGTATTTAGTTAATTAATAATCACAGCCACGTTTCTTTAAATATTTACCTGTGGAAGTCGGCAAAACAGTGGGCATACAGTGTTTAGAATTTGGATTAGTGACATCTATTGCATTTAAAACAAACAATTAAAACCACAATTCAAGAACAGCTGCTAGAAATACTGTTATGATAGTAACGAGAAACACGCGTTTCCTTTATTTAAAACATTTTATTGAACTTAGTATAGAAAGTGATGTGCGAAATTTAAGATTTCCTAAAAAAATTGAGGTATTTCATAATAATTCGTGTCATTCTTTGAAATTATTCTTTCGTAAGTAGCGACATCTTTCAATTCAGTTGTGAAGTTTTGGCTGTCACCCATCGGAAAGTACTACCAACAGTAGATTTAGTTCACATTCCAACCGGGGCGCTCACAACCCAAACAATGAATACCAACATGGTGGCAATGTGCTACACAGTTTGAAAATGCAGGTCGTGTCATGCTTTGAAAAAAATCATTTTATACTCGAATTTGGTGGAAAATGTCGGACCCTAAACGTGCTACTCTTATAACAGTGGGTGCTCCAAAAAGTGCAAAGAATAATGTGAACAAAACAGTGAGATTAACTATAAATTTAGATGAAAGCAACGAAAGTAAATATCCGGAGCTGAATTACAAGGAACTAGTCATTGCAGAAGAGGTAAGTTATAACAGAAAATCATAGCAATTTACGCAACCATACTGGTTTTCCAGCTCTTTGTAGTGCAGGGCATCTCTTAAAAAAAAATCGAAGCCTATAGATTGACAGGGCATCGGCCACGGCCGGTTTCATGGGGTCCAGTTAAAATCGTTTTAGGATATTTTTTGCTTACGTTACACGGTTTTGTATTAGGTTTGTGACATGAATTTGCGTCCACGGGCTGCTCGAGAAGCTCAGATAGCGGTCGCCATGTTTGCAACAATCATAGAAGTTCGTTGTCGGCTTAGAACATCATTTTACGAGAGCAATGTTTTGATCACTAACACGTTACGATTAAAGTTGTTTTTGCTCCAATATGAATAATTTTTACATTGTTATGCCATATAAATAACTTGTATAATGAGTGCTGACGATAATGCATTGCGTACGATATCATTAGAGCACGCGAAAGTCTTGATTTCAATGACCTAGGATAACCTACCAATTGTATACGGTATCCGGTAAAAGCAAGGTACACTTTTAGGTTACATTTAGAATTTAATTAAAATATATTGTAAATGAAAGTATGAACATATGTTTGCAATTTGAGTATACATAAGCTGTATATAGATAGGTATGTTTATCATAATATGAGATAGAGGATGCGTGTAGGGTACAGCTATACTACGTTGCGTATCGTTGTACTGTTCTAACGCATTATATAGGATAGTAGGATTAATTTTAACAGATAGAAAGGGTTATTTACTATGTATTGAATGCGTTTATAGAATGTTTGGTTATGTATTTGTTTGCAAACTTGATCTGCAATGTTGCCAAGTTGGTTTCGCTTGCAAAATGCATCCGTTGGCAGATTGTATCGCGACCTTTGCATCTTTGTGAGCTTTTTTATTTTTCTATGCCTCTATTCTCGATCGATAACAGTTTTTAGAGTATGTAACGTGCATAGGTTATATACTGCGGGCGTCTTATATACCTGTGCGCGTGTGAGTGTGTGTCAACATAATGTTTTCACTTGAATGTGTTGCAGTTTTTAGAATGTTTTTTTTTTTTTATTATTGTATTTTCATTGCGTGTGGGACGTAGTTTTGTAGACATAGTGATAAAAAGTTTCAGGTTTTTCGTAATGCGCTGCGGTATTGTTATTTTTAGTTGGCGGTAAGATGTATCATTTTATGAAACAGGTTTGATATAACTTTGTGGATGTGGGATAGAAGATTTTTTCAAAGCGCGCGTGCAGGTTGCCGCGCGCTTCCTGTCAATTATGGCGCGCTTTTGTCGCCGTTATGTCAATGTAGTAATGTCTATTATTGAGTAACTATTAATTATTGACAGATGGTCGATGTTATGTTTTGTAAATAAACACTTTTCGAATGTTTTTCCTTGGGGTAGTGCAATGGTGTTGTATTTTCGTAGGTTATTTAGTAAAAAGAATTAGTTGTTGTGAGTTTTAAGTTTTCTGTACATTGTTTAGTTATGGTTTATAAAATTAGATGGCAGTTTTGTTTTATAGACACTTAGGTGTCTGTTTAAACAATTTACATCATGGATATTGATGACGTAATCAATGATTCATACGTTTCTACGACGATAACATTATGTACATCGATAATTTATGTAGACGCAAAATATTTTCACGTCTACAAATTTCAAGGTTTTGTCAATTTTTACGTTCGGTGTCATTGTCATGGCCATTCTTAAGTTATTCAAATAAGGAATTCCGAATTACCATTATCTTGATCAATACTTACAACCTTTGCCGAAAATGAATCGTCAAAAAAAAAAAGAGACTGATATTATCCACTGAAATATTTTTTGAAGTCCAATATGTAAAAGTTAAAAATACAATGTGTGATTTGGGCGGATGGTTAAATAATTATCAGTTTATTGTATATGCATTGTCTTGTGTTGTAAAAACTGTTTGAATCACGTAGGTATTTTCAATATCACCTGTACACTTTCTCTTTCCAACACAATGTAATGGATGGGCATTTCTCTGTAAGCTCGTACAGGTCCCATACAAATGCTGTCCTGGTAATTTTTTTTAACATTTGCTAAAAATCCGTATTCTATTTCGAAGAAAATTAACTATAATTTTAGTTAGATAAGGAGGCCCACTGAATTTATACGTATTTTCCGAGTTATTAGCGATTTTCTAAAAAATCATGACAGGGGACTGTTTGAGGCATCAGGGGACTGTTTTAAACGTGACAGGGGGCTGTTAACTGACACAGAAGACTGTTGTACTTAGAAAAAATGCATTTTACATTAATCAATCATTTAATATTTTTATGGCATAATTGCGCATCAATAATCAACTAAGTTTCTTTAGAAAAAATCAACAGAAAACATAACTTTCTTTAAACATTCATATCAAAAATTAAACATAAGTGCTAGAAACATTTTGTACTCACTGAGATCAACATAGAGTCTAATTATTATAATATCAATCAGTAAATACTTTATGCAGTATTCATTGAAATCACTAATATAATTCTTAGAAAACAGGCTTTTCTCTCAAATATATGATATTTAAACTGAGATCTCTAATCAAATCCTAAGAATTTTTCTTAATAAATATATTTGCCTAAATAATTAAGTTTAATCACAATTTCATCCAAATCCGTTCTGCCGTTTTTGCGTGATTGAGTAACAAACATCCAAACATATTCACAAACGTTCACATTTATAACATTAATAGGATTCTCTTTCCCTTTACAATCAAGTCAGGATTATCCAACTTTTGCATGACTTGATCAAATGACACGTCTGAAATCATCTAGTCTAAAGTCTGCAAATCTTGAGGAAAGTAACACGTAAGTCGTTTTCATCGTCATCAATCTTATTAATTACGGCAGGATACCAATATTCTACATTTTTAGCTGGAAATTTCATAAGAACGTAATCTCCAGTATTGTAACATGAATTCCGAATGCCACTCGTTCCTGCTATAGCATCATCTAATCTTTAGACTTATTTAGTGTAGGTGTCAATTTAGGTTCAGCAGATTCAAGATCTTCCGGTTCGGACTCTGTAAAACACTCCTTCTACTGTCCATCTAGGTTTTAGAGCAAAGTTGTTACTACCGATCCTAGAACGCTCACAAGATCCGCTGTTGCAAAAGCTGCTGAGACTTTTCATTGTAAGTGTTTTACATATAGTTGGAAGGCCGAGGATTGAGCTGGAACAAACACCTGCGACCTGATGCACATTTAAAGTCCCTTTAAAACCCACCTGATCGGACGCTTCCTCTTCAACTTTATCAACCACTGTCTGGAGGTCTTTACCGTCGATTGCGATACATGTGATGCCAAAGCATCGCTCTTGGTTTACTTTAACAAACTGATCAATATTGTTGATGTCGCCTCCAGTCTTAACAACAAAATCAGCTGTTCTTTTGCACGTTGCTCCGATACCATCCGGTGCACCTTTGCCATGGCCACATTCGGTGTAGTTCCATGTAAAGTTCTCAATATCTGGAATTTCTTCAGAGAATTTGCTTGCCATTATAAAAACATTGTTTTATTACGATACTGCGTTACAGGGCCATCGCCCAAGAAATGCACTCGTTTGATGCCACGTGGAAGAGTCTTGAAAATTGGTCGCAGATGTGTCCAAATGGCAGCAGGTGAATGGGCTATGTTCTCGGAGACTGTGCAAAAAGAAAGGATGGAATTCCGTAGGTAAACTACTACAGCATGCAGACTCAGTTGTGCTCGTGATCCACCGAAATGAAAAGCCTGTATTTCTTCTGCGTACTTAGTGCAATAATTTTCGCTGAAATCTACGTGGATTTAGAACTTCATCATCTTGTAGGTTTGGCTTCAAATCATTCATGGCTTTATATTGATGAACAATATTTCGCTGGTGATCCAAAAATATCTGTAAATCTTGTAAATGTGTTTTGAGCTGTCTTGGATGTACTTCAAATGTTTTTTAACCCTCTCTTTTGAGGGTATTTTTTCTTCTTTGGTTGGTAGTCGCTCTGCTTCTCTCTTTTTCTGTAGTAATTTCTCTCGGGATAACTTAATCTTTTTAGGAATTATATCATGTGTGTTCGATCAACCTGTGTAAAATAATTTAACTTTATAAAGGAAAATAATGCGAAGCAATGATACTTTGATGATTCTTTCAATAATAAAAAAGACTAGCGGATAAATTTACACAAACAATACATAAAAATAATAACCAGTACACAACATACACAGTCCCCTGTTGTGTAGAACAGTCCCCTACTGCAATTTCAGGCAGAGGACTGTGGCCAGGGGACTGTGTATTTCGGTTAAATTTCACAATGTTTACAAAACTGATCTAAAATAGTTTTTTTAAGAACCTACCGATTAATTTAGACATCAATAATAAAACAATAAATTATAAATAGATATAATTACAGCAATTAACATAAATATTATTACTTACCAGAGGACTGTATGTGGTAGCGGTCCAAACGCGTGTTCACCTCACAAATGACGCTCTGACACTAAACAAAATCGCGTCTCGCCGCCGTAATCGGCAAGGTTGCCAAATTCACAACTATTGCGTTTCGGTTCACTCAAAAAAACGTATGGAAACATTACAGTTTTTTTTTATTAAGGCTTTACATTTTTGGCAGGGGACTGTATAGAAATTCTGGGGACAAAGTTTACAAGACTTTACTAAATAAATAAAATACGTAATGAGACCTGTTTTTACGAAAATAATATAATTTAATAATTTTACTTTATGGTATTAACTGCCAAATTTATGTAGTTTCAATAACTTCTTCGTAAATCTCATTTCTAGGTGGGAATACAGTGATGGGGACAGCCAGGGGACTGTGTTTTTAGAGCTTCTATCACGTCTAGAAAAAAACTTAAAATAGTTATGGTTCTAAAAACAATGGGCCCGTAAAGTTTCGGGGTTAAAGTTTAATTAGGAGTGATTTGTTTTTAAATAATTACATAACTTTTTGAAAAAATCGGTCGGGACAGCCAATTACGAGCTTACAGAGAATCGCCCGGATATAAAAGCCAATAGCCAACTTAATTGGTGCAATGTTTGACTACTTCCTTCACAAAGACTGGTTGCCCAACATTGGTCCTATAATGTGCCTAGAGTTAAATATGCATCTTTATCTCATAAACCAATAGTATTAAAAAAAAAAATCAATTTACTAACACATGTCAAGATACCCAGTAATAAATAATCAATACTCTTGAAAATAGACCAAGGTGAAATCTTATGCAAATTTCGACCAATCAGAGCATGCTTATGGCCGTCCCAAACATTCTCATTGGCTGACATCCATTCATCATCATGTGACATCCATTGTTTTAAATGTCTTATAAAAAATGATTAATCAGCAGTAGTATTTTGAATAGAATTCAGGTTTAGACTTGCAAATCGATATAGATTGTAGACAGTTTATCCATATATTATTACTTGAAGCATAAACTTCAAACCCCTTTTACAAAAACAATTGCATACGGAGGAGGAGTATGAAATTTAGCACAGTTAAATTTATATGGAGGAGTACAGAAAGCGAACATTTTGATATAATAATGCATTTTTTTTTTTTTTTAAACGTTGCCCCACACTAGGAATTTCTCCTGTATTGTGGGTGCGTTTACAAACATTTAAACTCACATACACAAACAGCCAGACCCCGAACAACTACTTGTAGGTCATACAAATATTTGTTCCGTGCGGGAATCGAACCCGCGACACGCAGCGCAGCGCAGTCAATTGCTTAACCACTGCGCCAGCCGTGTTGTCATTAGAAATACATTAAGTTTTAAATCAATTTATGGTTGAATTGTGAAAAAAAAAAGTGACCTTTTCATACCCTAGGGAGGGGAAGAGAAAGAAAGGAAGTCCCTGGAAAAGATGGCAGGATGACGAGGATGGGATGGTAAGATAAAGATGGCAGGATAGAGGGATACCAATATGGCTTTGTCAGGACGGCTGGAAAGACATCATCTAAGTCTTTCCACCTTTTTTACCAATTCATCAGCAAGGAACTGGGAGAATTGGAAAGGGTTGGAGGAGTCCTTTGCCAAAGGGCACACAGACTCGGATCTGATACTAAATGTTTTTTACTATCTCTTTGAAATAAGGCCAAAAAATTAATAAATAAAAAGTATATTGTTTGCTGGTTGGTTTTGCTGTTTTAAAATAAAATCTAACTTATTTAAGTATTTTTTTGTGTCCTGGTGCTCTACACTTAACTTAGGCCACACTTTACTATTACTGCAGCTGTTAGTCTGTATCATCCCACTGTCCAAGGCATCTTTCCATGACTTCCAGCTCTTTTGATCCAGGGCTAAAGTGGACCACTGGTCTTTTGTTTTCTCCAGCTCTTCCCGCCATCTTGTACGGGGTCTACCGCAATGACTTCTGGCTGTGCCAGGACTCCACGTATCTGTTATTTTGGCACACATAAAAATAATTTAAAAAATATACTTAATCAAAATAGATCTATTCATTAATTCTCAATATAAAATGTAATGTAATACCTACACTACCTGATAAAGGCATTTGCAGAAACGAATACAATAAAATTACCTAATTCATTAATACTCAACCCAGACATAATAAGTAATTAGTCATACTACTAACATCATGAATGAAGGATTCTTACTACCTTTTGTGGGTTATAGCCACATCCATCTATATTGTAATCTTTGCAAGCCAAAGACCAGATAAATCTGCTGATGAAACATCACTAGTAACCATTGCGGGAAAAAATATTTAGAAATCAATTAATTTGACAAGAGAGTGGTGATTTCTATAAGTAAAAACACATAAATAAAAACTTTATTCATACGAGCCTTAGGTGCTTGATGTATGTTTGGTGGTAAGTATCTGTTATTTATAAATTCTGGACCTATGCATCGGCACTACCATAACATTAGCATAGCCTTTACAATGTGAAATGAACTATAAATGGATAAATAATGTAGCCTTTCAACATAGGCATAGTTAACCTAATTACCTTCATACTTATGTCTTTTGTTAACTATACAGGCACATTCTGAATGTACAGACGCCAGCACAATTAAATTTTTCCTAATTGAACATGAATGTTATGCCTTTGGCATAAAGTTGAAAATCGATCAAAGAAATTTTGACAGATTGGGGTAGCTTGATCTGCTAGCGTTTGTACAATTACTTAAATAGATTTGTTCATCTCTAATTTATTATTGTTGGTAATATAAAATAGGTAAATACTGCTGGTAAGTACTTTCATAGCTATAACCGTGCTGCATCAGATTTCATCATCGCGCGTTTGATGATTGCCGAAGCGCACACCTTTTCTGGGAGGTCTATTGCTGTCACAATTTTTTTTTAATGTCCATCAATTGACTCAAAAAGATATGATAATATTTTGCTACATCTAAGAATCTATGTTAATGTGTGATTCCCACGTCATTCATACTGCACATAATAATTATGTGTGTATGTGCATGTGTTGATAGTCATCATAAATGACTGGGTTCTTGACCTACTAAGTTGTAACTGTGTCATTATACATGTACCTAGTTTATGAATGATCAATGGGTACACTAGTACCTATTACAAAATTGCTTTGTTAAAGGCTGATTAATAACTCTTATAAGTTATCTTAAAAGCTGGGTGTTTTTTTTTTGGCAAAGTGTAGATCATTCATTACCATCAGTGTTGCTGTGGATTTTATTGTACTACATTTTCTTCTCTGTTCAAATAGTGTCCGTTTCAAGAGCGCGGCCACGGCGATATTAAAAAAAAAACTACCAAGATTTTGTCAAAATTTGTAAAAGTTGATTCCCAAAACCATAAATTTGTCAAAGTTAGGATAAAAACGTTCTATGGGTTTGAAAGTAGCCGCGCCATTGAAACGCGGAGATCCGCGCGGCTACGGCGATCTTTAAAACTAAGCGTTGCAGAGACCTAAAATTTAGGTAAATGATAGATTGAATTTGTAAAAATATAGAAACGTATCCTAGGTTTATATTTTAGGAACTGTAGGACTATAAACCCATGCCCGCGCCATTGAAACGGTGAAAAACACGATATCGCCGATATCTCGCTGAAAAAGCATCGCAGAGGTCTGAAGTTTTTTGTAAATCCAGATAAACTTCGAAATAAGCGAACAACTCCAAACGTAGTTGAATCTGTTAAATGTCGCACGGCTTTTGCAAGACGACAAAACGCTTTTCTGTCTGTATATTTATACAACAAAATTAATAGAACCTTACATTTTTATCCGTTAACACTACATGAATGTAAACTTAAAGTAAAGAACTGGCTATTTACTCTTGATTATGAGGATGTAGAGAAAATAATGAATAATTAATCTCTATCTACTAAGGAACACATACATAGAACACACCTTTCTTTCATACACCTACTCGTACACAAACACGAATTGGCACCCACCAACACGCACACGTACACCTTCCACACACACACACACACACAGCACGATATAATAATAATTTTAGAATAAGTTACATACGTTATTGATGTTTATTTTTTTGTTTTTTAATATTTTTTATTTTGTTTTCACTTCCTTTAAAACTGTATGTTGTAGCACATTTGTTTGCCTATTCCTATGTTGACATTAGTTTCTAAGCCAAATAAAATGGGAGAGGGCGCTGACTCCTGACATACAGGTACACCTAGTTCGGGAGTCAGAGGCTTCAAAGAAGATTTATAACCTATTATGTCAATAAATGAATTTGAAATGAATTTGAATTTGAATTTGTCAAAATTAGTAAAAAATACAACAAAAAATCCTAGGTTTATATTTCAGGAGCTGTAGTACCTACGGTATTGCATTGAAATAAGTCGTGATTATTATTAACTATCGAAGAAAGTAAGTACCTATTAGCGAGATTTTTTTTGTAAACAACAACTATTTATATGCAGAACTACCGATAATATGTAGAAAACAAAATCGTTTAATGAATCCTTAAAATACGTTTTGAATTTTTCGATAGGGTGACCATGGCTTATTGTTTACAGAAAACTTTCCCCCTATTATGTTAGAAATTATATCTCAAGGATTCTAAATTAAATTAAAATGAAACGATAACATATAAAAACATAATATGTTTATTTCTTTATAAATCACATAAATCATAGATTTTTTACTTACACTAAGATATTATATGTTTCTTTGATAATCACATAAATCACAGATTGTTTAATTACAGTAAGATATATGTTTCTTTCATAATCACATATTATTTACTTACACTAAGATATATTTTTTTATTTGATCTCAATGGTACAGACAAAATTATACTCGAAGAAATACCTCATTACATCGAAATAAAGCAAAAAAAATATAGAGTGATAGGTGCTGTGGAATATGTCTACAGGTCGTCTGATTTGTCATTACAAAGTGTCATTGCTTAATAAACAATTCCAGTATGATTTGTCATTATGATAATAAAACCGGAGCGCACACAAGTTCTAAACAACCTCTGACAATACATAATTTAACGTAATAATATGGTCTAATAGATGACGATTAATTAAAAAAAACGGTATTTTAAACTAAAGTTTACAGTGGGAACAAGCACCCATCTGCAACAACTTTTTTCATGACCTAAGGAACTGGTCGAAATCTCAAAAACATTGGCGTTTCATACGAGGTACCTCATTAGTTTTGGTTTGTGTGAAATGTATTTTTTTTTTGCAAGATTTCGACAAATGTTCCTTAAAGAAAGCCGTTAGCCATGAGGTCGTAATGGTCGTATTAATAAAAAAAATGTTAGTGTAAGTTAATAATCTGTGATTTTGAAAGAAACAATATCTTAGTGTAAGTAAACAATCTGTGATTTTTAAGGAAATATATATCTGAGTGTAAGTAAGCATAAGTAGTGATGTACCGACTAGTCAGCCCATTTTTGATCTGCTTAAAAAATTAAAAGACGGTGATTGAAATGAAATTGAAATCTTAACTGTTATTATTTTTATGTCGCCGTGGCCGCGCCCCTGAAACGGACACGTTCAAATACACTCGAGAGCAATGAATCCGGGTCACTTAAAGAATGTTAAAAATCTCGGAAACTAAAAATGATAGGTTAATGCAATAAATTGTATTTAATAGACAATGTAATACTCCTTAAATGAAAGTAAAAAAAATATGAGTCACCATACATTTTATTAACACAAAATTACATAAAGAAAAAAACTGCTGATCTCTCCTTAAAACAAAAATAGGAAACATGAAATTTTTGAACTTTATTACGATTTTCTTGAATGAGCTCACGAAGCGTGATTGGGGGAGGGTTTCGTTGTTTTACGCATCTGCCTAGCTCGTCCCAAGCATGCTCGATCGGGTTGATATCCGGGCTGCGCGCTGGCCACTCCATACGAGTAATGTTCATCTCTTGAAGGTAGTCATTCACAATCCTACCTGTATGAGGTCGGGCATTGTCATGCATAAATATAGCATCCTCACCTAAATTGACCATAAATGGACCAACGTGATCATTGAGGATTTCTTCCACATATCTTACGCTAGTTAAAGAGCCGTTTTCTATGATCACCAGCTCTGTGCGACTTTCAGAAGAAATTCCGGCCCACACAAGTACAGACCCACCACCGTAGGCTACTTTTTCTTCGATGCATGCTTGCTTGAATCTTTCCCCTGGTCTTCGATACACTCTGTGTCTTCCATCGTGCTTGTAGAGCATAAATTTTGATTCGTCGGAGAACATAACTTTTGACCAATCTTCAATACTCCAATTTACGTGGCTCTGGGCATATCTTAGTCTTGAAATACGATGCCCACGCTCCAGTTTAGGGCCGTTTGCAGGTCTAAGGGGTTTTAAGTTAGATTCAGCAAGCCGACGTCTTACTGTCCATGCACTTGGGTTACTTCCTCCGAGGCGTCGAAACTGATTTGTGAGTTCAGTTCCTGTGAGAAAGCGATTTCGAAGCATGGTGTTCACCAAGTATCGGTCTTCTCGTGCTGTGGTACACCTGGTTCTGCCCGTTCCTGGTCTGCGTAGGTTAGAACCAGTTTCTTCGTAACGTCGGAGAACTCTTTGTACTGTTGACAGCGACACACCGACAGTCCTGGCTGTATCGCGCTGACTCCGGCCGGTTTCCAGCATTGTAAGTATTCTGGTGCATTCTTCAGGCGTAAGCGACATAATTTCAGCTTGAATAATGAATATAGAGCACTATCAACATGGTTTATGTACCCACATAAATGACAGATTACAAACAAAAGCAAAACCAAATGCTGTAATTTCGTAGTTCCATCTTCGAAAGTGGCCCTTTTTCAAATTAGATTTTTTTATGATATAACTTTACAATAACTATGAAGTTTTAATACCTTCATTTAAGGAGTATTACATTGTCTATTAAATACAATTTATTGCATTAACCTAGCATTTTTAGTTTCCGAGATTTTTAGGATTCTTTAAGTGACCCGGATTCATTGCTCTCGAGTGTATAATGATAATGACACACCCATCAGTGATCGGATAATCGGGCACTAATATACCTAAACTTCTCTTTTATTCCCACGGAACAATAATACGGACATGCTTTTCAGAATCCCGGATCCTGGAAATTTTAAAAATATTTAGTCTTCTGTTCTCGTATAAAATACAATAAATTTGTTGATTCGATCACTAATCTGATCGATAGATAAATCAATTTCCACTACTTGACCACATTGTACACATTATAATTTTTTATTGATATTCCATTTGTTTTGAATAAAATAAAGATACTAATTCAAAATAACCACTGCTATAATTACATTAAGTTTGTGATACTAGTTTTTACAAAATAGGGTATTACACTCATTTTTGAAAAGTGTCTTAATTAGATACTAGAGTGCTAATAAACAACTAAAAAAAACAACATTTTTATTTAATCGATTAGTGCCATAAAAGTGCATTTAAATTTTACATTTTCAAATTTCGCGCGTAATTTGACAAAAACGCTGAACGCAGTAGACGCCATATTGCTATGTGGGTATGACGTCAGTTTGCTAAAAACAAATGCGCTGATATTTTGTATGACAATTGTTTACGATGAAAAAAAAAAGAGTTATTTTACTACTTGTCGTTGGTTTGCTGTTCCTGAATGCAAAATATTATTTAAATAAAAATTACTTTGGTTACGAAAATAATAAAAGTACAAAGTTGCTCAGTTGACATGCCGTATGACGAAATAACATGACGACTACTATTTCATGGTGTTCAAACACAGATTAAAAAATGATAATATTGATATCTTTAAATTGTATTTTAAAATTTATTTTGTTGTTTCATGAACTAAAACTAACATTTTCCGACTGCATTTTGCCTAAGCTATCGCAATAATATATTTTTAGATTTTTTCTCGAATAGAGTAAAATACCCTATTGTTCAATCCCGGGAATCCGGGACTACTTATTTATTCAGAAAGGAATGTCCATATTATTCTTTCGTGGGAAGAAGTTTAGGTATATTAAGCGCCCGGTTATCCGATCACTGGTTATGATAAATGTTTTCAAAACTACAAGTTTTTTTTGAACTTCACTTGTTGGGCTGTAGGGCTGATTTGACCAGTCTTAATTTAAAAACATTACATGCTTGTAGGTTGTGCTGTTTAATTGGTTTCTGAGTATAGAAATTCATGACTACTTGTGGGTTATTAGGCTGGTGTTGGTTGTATCTGTAAAAACCGTTAATTCACGGAATATACTTAATTGACAAGTTCATCTTTGTGTATAGTTACTAAAACCTAGTAGAGATTGCAGTACGTAATTTGAAGCAAAATGTCGGATTTTGTTTCAACTTACCTGGCTTATCTATAATTTATTTCCAAACTTCAGCACACGTTAATCACGTTATACACGTTACATCAATGACTATTCTAGGTGACTTCATTATTTTCGTGCGAGGCAACGAGTGCACGCGCTCCTACCTTCGGTTGTTTGTTCTGCACCCTAATTGCGTAAAGGTATGATTCCGACTTTCCGAGCTCCGCTGCACGCAGCAGTGCAGCCGCAGCACTACTGGTCCCCATACATTCTCTATAAGTTTATATGAGATTACATTCCGAGCTACGCAGCAATGTCGCAGCAGCAATGCAGCGGCAGCACTGCCGCGCGGCAGTGTCGCACCGCCGCCGCCGCCGCGACAGACCAGTAGTGACGCGTTTGCCGCCGCACTGATAGTACCTACGTGAATGTTGACTAGTAAATTGGCAACGAAAAGAAGAATTTCTCTGAATCAGAAGAGGAACAATTAATTAACCGATCGACATCTTTTCAACTCAAACCAAATGAATGAATACACAACAGCGCATCACCACGAACAGCGCGATACTGCTGCCTTGCTCGGAATCAGCGCGGCAGGCAGCACTGCTGCGCGCAGCGGAGCTCGGAATCATACCTTAACACGCGATTAATCATAATCGGTTTCATTTTGACAGCTCAACAATATTCATTGCGTTATTTACGTTGTTGAACAGACACATCTTTCGAACATATGAAGCAATGGTTTAGCCATCTGTTTCAAAACGAAACAGATTATGATTAATCGTGAGTTACGCAATTAGGGTGCTGGTTCAACTTACGTGCCGCGATCTACTCCTATGGCAATACATTTACTTGGTAGAGATATTCTGATATTGCTTTATTTATGTGTTTATTAATATTTCCGTCTTTAATATTCAGCTGGTGCAATTGGGTCCTGTTCTAAAAGTCATCTATTTATGTTTCAGAGAAAGAAGAGAGCAGAGAGAGAGAATGGCAAGACGGGAGGGCTGGACCCCTTCTCAGAGAATAATGAAGATGTGCTGCGCGTTGCCAGGCAGTTTGAGCAGAAATACGTAAGTTTAATAGCCTATAATCATCATGCTTGAAGTTTTCGTCTACTGAAAATGTCAAGAGAGTAGATTTTTAGGGTTCAAACCTGAAAGGAAAAAGGGCAACCTTTAAGATCGCTTTCTTGTCCGTATTTCTCTAGATCTATGCAACTTAGCATCAATGTCGCTCACACAGATCGCCCTCAGTATTTTTTTATATTTACCTAATAGGGCTTAGTGTAGTTTCCAGCCCCAGGATATTATTAGGTGGTGCACCGTTTCAAATTGGTGCATTATCTTTTTTCGTTCCTATTGATGGTATCAGAAAATATATTTTTTATTTTTACAAAACTATTCATTAACTACTGACGTCAAACATCCTTTTCGAAAATGTTTTTATTTTTATCAGTGAAGTTTTGACAAATATTATCCTTAGCAAAATGCATAGATAATTAAGTTATTACCTATTTAATTCTTTTTCCTTGTAATTTGTTGAACTGGTTACAAACTAGCTATTGTAAAGTTGATTTATTTAATTACTAGCTGGCCTGACAGACGTTGTCATGTCTTAACTATGAATATTGAATTCGCATTTGTATAATATTAGTTAATATGGTCGTTAAGTTTTCTAATGTTAAGCGCAACTTTTTAATTTTTTTCTTTCATAAGAACCTTCTTTCTGACAATAAAAAAAAAAACTACAAAAAAAGCATTAGCAAAATTGTTCCAGCCATTGTGCCGTGTGATGCCCGTGACCAAGGGAAATAGGGATTAATTTTTATATATAGATAAAATATGTTACCTCTTTGTTATATGACAGTTTAAGATATCATGTTATTTTTTATTCCTCTAATCTTTGTACATGGTATTACCGTGCGACGCCATTTTGTGGCGGACCAAGCCGAGGCCAGTAGGTTTAAAGCCCTTTTGTACATTTAATACACCTTTTTGAAGATGTATGGCATATGTTCGGCCTCAGAAGTCTGGTAAGAAAATATGTGAACATTATGATGATATAGAAGGTGTGGTATATTGACGATTTATTAAAATATTTTGAAGAAATTTGGGACATGGTAGACCATGACGTGGATTTGGACATACAGTGGTGGTCATATAATCGTCTGTCTGTCTGTTCGCGATAAACTCAAAAACGACTGCACCGATTTTCATGCTGTTTTCACCAATGGATAGAGTGGTTCTCGAGGAAGGTTTAGTATGTAATTTGTGAAGTTTTTGTATATATTGGCTAAAATATAATGATATTTGTTGGATGTGTCGGAAAAAAATAAGCCGTCTGGGAGCTTTCAATGAAAACGCTGCCTACCCTTTGAGATATAACAAAATGATGTGTGGTGGTATTGTGTATCTTATATAGGTCTACAGAAAAGTCTGCGATGGCATATTATGTCTATCTCTTAATGATAACATACTATATTCATTATAATACTTTTAAAATGGGCGGAATAAGACATGCTGCATGCAGCAGTTTACCACGTAGCAAACTACTTCAAATGTTCCGCGTGTACCTAAACAGAGAAAGTCATCTCGTTGAGATGATTGAAATATCGGTCGTTTGGCAAAACAAAATCCTTTTAAAGGGCCTAATGAGCCGAGGAAACAATATTTTGGGGAAAACAACCCTTCAGCAATTTCGGCACGCACTATTCGAAGGCGTTTGGTACAAGAAAAGTCGCACGGAAGGATAGCAAGGAAGGTGCCCATGTTGAAACGCTGCCATATGCAAGCCCGGCTTGCATTTGCCAGAAGGTATAAAAACTGGACAGTTAGACAGTGGAAAAATTTATAATTTTTATTCTGACGAGACAAAAATAAACAGGGTATACTCTGATGGAAAACGATATGTACGACGCCCTTCGAATAAAGCTTTCGACCTTGAGTACACAAAAAAGACATTAAAGCATGATGAAGAAAATGTGAAAATTTATGGGTAGGTACTTTTCTGGACATGTGTCGGGCCTGTTAAGCTGATAAAAGGAAACATGGATCAATTCCAGTACAAATATATACTGGAGAAACAATGTTACCTTATACTGAAGACGTATTTCCGGGTATTTGGACATTCCAGGACGACAATGATCCAAAGCAGCACGCGCCGTTAAGGAATTTCTCACCACGCAATCATTTTCTGTGTTAGATTGGCCAGCTAACAGCCCAGATCTAAACCCAATAGAACATCTTTGGTGCGAAATCAAGAAAAAGGTTTCAAATCGACAGTGTGGCAATTTAAGAGAGCTGGACGACGTTTTCTTAAAAGAATGGAACTCTATCTCTCTTGCGAAATATCAAAAATTGATAGTCAATGCCTCGCCGGTATAAAGCAGTAATAAAAAGCCACATGCTGCAACTATTAATTTTAGTATAAAAATGTATTAAATTGTTTTTTTCTTTACGCACTTCACATTAATGTAATTTATTTAATCTTAGTTTTATATAAAACAGCTCTCGATCAGTTTATTAAATCGTTCTTATTTATTTGTTTGTCTAGCTTCATTACTATTTGAATTTGTTACTTTAGAGAATAAACAAAATTTGTAAAAAAAAAAATGTTAGCGATTTTATTCTATATTCCAAATCCCGTTTGCTCTATTAATGTGGCTATTTCATAACATAACTAGTTACTTCTAAGAAGGAACACATAACTACACATGACATGATTTAGATAAAAAAATCTAAAACTTCAAATCGTTCTTAATTATATGACCACAACTGTATAATCCCAATATTGCCATTAGCTATATGTATGTATATTGTATGATGGCTAGAACGGCACCCTAATTGCGTAACACGCTATTAATCATAATCGGTTTCAATTTGACAGTTCAACAATATTCATTGCGTTATTTACGTTGTTGAGCAGACACATTTTTCGAACATATGAAGCAATGGTTTAGCCATCTGTTTCAAAACGATACAGATTATGATTAATCGTGAGTTACGCAATTAGGGTGCGGGGCCTACTGAGATGACGACTAACACAAAATGCGCCGACCCCAAATAAATTGGGATAAAGTCAGGTGAACGATAATTCTCATCCACACCCCTGTATCTACTGAGGTAGGGACAGTCAATGATGTATTTTGTATCTTAGTTCTTCATCTGAGCGTAAAACAAATAATAATAGGGTATTACACTCGTTTTTGAAAAGTGTCTTAATTCGATTCTAGAGTGCTAATAAACTACTAAAAAAACACAACATTTTTATTTAATCGATTAGTGCCATAAAAATGCATTTAAATTTTACATTTTCAAATTTCCCGCGTAATTTGTCAAAAACGCTGGACGCAGTAGACGCCATATTGCTCTGTGGGTATGACGTCAGTTTGCTAAAAACAATTGCGCTGATATTTTGTATGACAATTGTTTATAATTAATAAAAATTAATTGTTTTACTACTTAGTGTTGGTTTGCTGTTCCTGAATGCAAAATATTATTTAAATAAAAATTACCTTGGTTACGAAAATAATAAAAGTACAAAGTTGCTCATTTGACATGCCGTATGACGAAATAACATGGCGACTACTATTTCATGGTGCTCAAACACAGATTAATAAAACTGAAATCTTTAAATTGTATTTTAAAATTTATTTTGTTGTTTCATGAACTAAAACTAATATTTTCCGATTGCATTTTGCCTAAACTATCTCAATAATATATTTTTAGATTTTTTCTCGTATAGTGTAAAATACCCTATTGTGTAGCTACAGGATAATGAATAATATGATATTGATTTTCATGCACTAATTTTGTTCCAGGGCGGCAAGAGCACATACGGTCGTAAGGGCCGGTCGAAGCACGATGATTTCGCAGACATTGGTGCCGGGTACGATGAAAATGACTCCTTCATTGACAATACACATGGGGTTAGTATATAAATAAGGCAACGTTTATAAATAAGGGGGTTACTGTTTGATTTTATTCTTACGACAACGACCCAATGTGGCATTAACCTCTCGCACGTCAAGTGCACACCATGTGTTCCGATAACAATAGAATTGTGTCTGCTAATTAGACACGCGACGGGTTAAACTTTTTTCTAAAAAAAAAAAACAACCGGCTTCCGGAAAAACACTACAAAGTGAAAAATAACTTTAATTTCGGAAGTCGGTCTCTTTGTAGTGTTTTTCCGGAAGCCCGTTGTTTTTTTTTTTAGTTTTCATTTTTCACTTTTTAGCAGTACAATACCAATTCGAAATTTCATAATCCTTGGGGTCAAAACAATGCATATTTATGCGATAGCAGCAATCGCGGTTGATTTGCTGTCATTTTTGAAGAGTTCCGTTGTCTGTCTCCGAAACTCATCAGATCTATACGAAATTGAAATGGGACCATTTCGGAATAAACCCCTTTCGAACAAATAAGAATTTTGCAAATCTGTCTATTTATGACGGAGTTATGCCCGAAAATACATTAAAAAAGATATAAAATTATGTAGTATTGATAAATAACCTCCTTCTTTTTGAAGTCGATTAAAAAATCGACCACTTACATGGGCTGAAATAAAATTAATTTTTTGGGCAGGAATAAACACGACATCAAACCAAATGCTATCACTTCACATTCACAACATATATTTAAAGCAACGGTAATTAAGTGCTAGGCCAAATCTGTAGTATCTGGGTCACACGGTATTTTAGAATAGGGACTGTCGTCGGAATACAATCGAATTCTTTCCAGAAGAATGACCATTTTAGCATTAGGTCAGATATATATGACACAGTTTGAAAATAAACGTTTAGGATTTATACTGATTTTAACTAAGAATTTCATCAACAGTAATTCATTCTCATACATAATACAAAAATGTATCCGGTTTTCTAACCTACATACCAAGTGCAATTGAAATAACCGACTGTATTGCCCCATTTGTCTAGAGTGGTTACAATCCTGCAGCCAGACTGCATGATTGTAATCACCAACCTGTTGTTTGATCCATCAAGATTTTTTCATCGGGACTTTCTGTGTAGCAGCTTAGTACCTATCTGGATTTATTCCCGATTAGTAGCAAAAGGCTTGCCACTAATACGTAGAACTTTACCATAATTGGCGATATACGCAGATACACGTATACAGTGCCGTTCATTCGGGAAGTAAAAGATAAATGATTTTATTTCTGTAGGTAGGTTTGTACAAACACTTATACACGTCAACCATATTTTGAAACTAAATGAGGTCGGTGTGTCCTATCTGACTACTCTGAGAAGAAAGGCCGAAACAAACTCAACTAGAGGGGTCACAGTGTCTTTTGGGTCATCATCATCATCATTTCAGCCGAAAGACGTCCACTGCTGGACATAGGCCTCCCCCAGGCTCCTCCACTTCGACCGGTCTGGTGCTTCCCACATCCAGCGGATTCCCGCGGCCTTCACAAGATCATCGGTGCACCTTATGGGAGACCTTCCCACTCTACGTCTTCCGGTACGCGGTCGCCACTCCAGAACCTTTCGGCCCCATCGGCCATCTGTTCTGCGAGCAATGTGCTCTACCCACTGCCACTTAAGTTTGGCAATTCTTCGGGCTATGTCGGTTGCCTTGGTTCTCCTGCTCTTCATTTCTGATTCGATCGCGTAGGGAAACTCCGAGCATAGCCCTCTCCATTGCCCTTTGGGTGACTTTAAGCCTTCTGATAAGGCTCACTGTGATCGACCACGTTTCTGAAGAAAAGATATTTGGGTAGGCCGCATAAATTACCCAAACTGCCAGATCATGATTAGTATAGCCACGATATAAAATTATGTTAGCTAAAACTTTTTATGGACGGTGTACATAACGAAAACAAATAAATCTAATCTGATTCTGACAACTTATCATTCATCCCAAATATTCAAAATTTAGGGCACGTAGCTCATTAGTTGTACATAGTCAGCCTATAATTTACCCAATGCTGGAACACAGGTCACCTCTCGATGAGAGGGTCACGCGGGTCTTCGAATTTTTGGTTCTAGGACACGCCTATTTCCCTGCCATGTTTTCTTTCACCGTTTCGAGAGCAGTGGTAATGTAATGTTTTTCTTAGCGTGTCGTAGGCCAAAATTAAACGAAAAAATGTATAGTTATTCAATAATTGACACGAAGTAAAGCGCCTGTCCGGGTCAGCTGGATTACCACTGGTCTATCTAGCTTATTTGTAGCCTCTTAGTAGCCTAACATTATTATTTCAGTACGATGAGATGATCCCGCCAGAATGCGACACGTTCCACGGCGGCTTCTACATCAACTGTGGCTCGTTGGAGTTCAAGAGCGTGGCGGACAACCAGTCGGCGATATCTGACGCAGAGCCCGGCGGCAGTCGGAGGAACAAGGTTAGTTCTGTCGTGTCGACACGAGATGTACGAGTATAACCCGTGTCGTGGTGCTAGCTAGCAAGGTTGGTAGGTCAATCCATCACTGGACGTTTTTTGGCTGAGATAATGATGAAGTGGTTATAAGTTTATAAGCTACCGGCTTTTTCCCGCGGCTCCGCCCGCGTGGATGTCGGTTATCGGGTAAAAAAGTAGCCTATGTCCTTCTCCATACTCCAGGCTATATCTCAGCCAAATTTCATGACGCTCGGTTCAGCGGTTTAGGCGTGAAAGCGTAACAGACAGACAGAGTTACTTCGGCGTTTATATTAGTAGGGATTTATGTATTAGTGTACCCTATCTAATGTATAATTCATTTTGATGATTGTATTTAACAGTTTTTGTTTAAATCAACCAAAGCACCTGCCATCTAATCTCTTCACCATCCTTGGTTGATTGGTAGAGGCACTATTTGTGCCTTTTTTTGAGGTGTGCGAAAAAAAAAATTCTCGTATATGTATACTTATATGGTTTCTGTGGAGACTTCTTCCATGCTCAGACTTATTCTAAGCATCAAGGTAAGGGATCAATTAAACTGTCTAGCCATTTCCCCACTATTTTGGGTACGGCTTTCATTCTAACAGATGCAGCTGAATACCAGTATTTTACATGGAGCGACTGCCTATCTGACTTCCAAAACCCAGTTACTGGATAATACGAAACCCATTAGTAAGTTAAGACTGGTAATCAGAGTTTCGGGCTTCTGACGATCCGTAACGACTGTCAAAGATCCACGAATGACTACCGGGAGTAACGGCTTAACGTGTTTTCCGAGGTACAGAGGGGTGTTGGTACGTAAAGTTGGTCACCCATCCACGGAACAACCGCGGGGAGCTTAGCTTATCCTGATTGATTGACCCGTGCGGTCAAGTAAACCTTCAACTAATAGCGTTTAATAATTTTACCGCTAGCTTGATTATATTTTGCATTCCACATTTTTAAGAATCCTTACGCTACTCGGAAGTTCCACACAAACCCTCCCGAAGCTGTTCCACAAACTGATTCCAAACGTCCACTGTTACAGCGGTCCCGTATATCATCAAGCGAGAGCAGCGAGGATGACTCATCGGACGGCAGCTCTTCGGAGTCGAGCCAAGATGAGAAGGACCCCAAGGCCATCGTGAATGGAGAAGTCGACCTGCACAAGACTGAACACCGGAAGAAGGTATGATAAAATAAAGAAAGAAAAAACGTTTATTTGCGGTAAACATGACGCAAAAAGATAAGGAACACAAAAAAAATAAGAAAAGGTTGAGGGAAACATGCGTCACATCCACGCAAAACGGCTATCACTCAGCATTATGTGTGCATTCTAACAGTCAAATATTAAATACTTTTGTTAATGTTTAGCTCTACAGGGTGACAGGGACATAACCTGCTTTCAATACATGATTCTGAACCACCAACATTGAAATTTTTCGTCAGTTACTAAAAAAAAATTGGCTCTGCTTACATTTTGACCGCACAGTTATTGCGCTTTTCTTTGAAGCAGCTGATCTTTTTAAAAGCTTTTATTTAACTTGCAATGTATGTAAGTAAGTAACTATGTTTGCTCGGGTGGAATCTTGCAACTCAATTTTGAAGCAGATGTATTTAACCGATTGAGCTGAAATTTTGTATACACGTTTAGTTTGGATGACAATACATGGTTAACTCTGTGACGTCATTATAAAATCCAACATGGCGGAACACCTAAGATAGCGAACTATTTTTTTTGTATCAAATGAAAGGGCTTGCTGAGAATAACTCGAAAAATAACTAAAAAGTAAAAAATAAATTAATAGTAAAACACAAGCTTTTATTTAACTCTATATCTAAGTATGTACTTAAATCTTGCGACAAGATTTTATATCATATAAATTGTGTAATGACGTTATAAGTTGATTGTAAAAAAAAGAAAGGGAAAGTTTATTTTATTCTTTTTAGCGCTTTTAAAAAAAGCTTTTCAAAATTTGATAACTGACGAAAAATTTCTATGTTAGTCCCGCTCCACCCAGAGCGGGAGAAGTTATTTGATGATTTCCCACCCAAAAAAAAGGGGTCTAGAACAATGTACTGAATTTGTTGTTTCAGTTAATGCGTAGGACCAGAATATAGATTAATTGTAAACTTTTTGTAATAAGGAAAAACAGTACCCACTGGAATTTTATTTTATGGTTCGATTACAAGTCAATAATGACGAGATAATGAGTCAAATGACTTCTACTGAAGCCGTGTAATACAATATGTTCTCATAATAACAACTACAGTGCGGTTAATCTGAGCGTTTTATAGAAAAAAAATGTTTTGACAGCGTTCTCACTATGTTCTATACTTGTATTTGATTTCCGCACTTTACTCCTTCAGGAGGCCCATTGTGCGTCCTCCCGCTCACTTAAACCTTTATTAATAACTGCTTGGAGTGGTTATCAACGACCGAGTACAGTACATTAATAGTGATTACTACACTTATAAGCAAAGATCGGATATTCGGATGCATATTTACCTAAAGATCATTTTTAGCTATGAAAGTATGGAAGCGGCTTTATAAATTATTTGTAATATTTATTAAAAACCCCGGGATTCTCGGGTTGCATAACTATTCAGATGTGTATTAATTTAAAATTAATGTTTAACCCGATACAAATATGTGTATGTACTGGAGGAGGGTTGGTTTGTATTAGTTAAAACAAAAAATTAAACAAATTACTTACCTAAATTAAAACTTTTTCGATACAAAAGCGCACTCCATGTTAGCCAACATCTCAACTTTAGGTGTATATGCATCCGATTATCCGATCTCTGCTTATAAGCCTACTAATTCCGTTGGCTCCTACGCCCATTATTAAAACGTAATCAATTCATTAAAATATTGATAACACAATAGATAAGCAGTTCCGGATTCCCTAAACAAAATACATTGACTATTGATAGACTTATTTCAAACATCAATACAATAAAAAGATAAAAATTTAACTAAAATGTTGACGTTTCTGTATAGAAACGTCAACATTTTAGTTTTTATCTGTATAGATAACGGTGATATATCTTTAGAACTAATTTCCTTTGGCAGAAAAACAAAAAGATTGATAAGACGAAGGCTAAGAAGGTCCGGCGCACTGACTCATCAGCGGCTACGTCTGGGAAACAAACTTCTGATGGTATGTTATCTATACAGGGTGATTGGAAGCTGGGTGCAAAGCTTTAAGGCGAAGTTAGTACAGACAATTTAGAACCATTTAAGCCATGGTTGTCTTAGACGAAGTCTTACCAAATATTTTTAACCAAATTTTTAAGTTTTTTTTTGGAAATTCTCAAAATTTAATGTAAACTGCATAATTATGGCCAAATTGAATGATAAATGAATTCATTTTTTATTTATTTAATTAAAGTAATGTGTAAGCAATCAAGCAAAACATGTTTTAGGCTTCTGTGTCATTAGACATTTTTTTTACAGACATTTAAAGCTCAGAAAAAATAAAAAATTTGTACAATACGTCTTTTAAACCTTATAAAAAAATAAAAAAATTGGTAAGACTTCGTCTGAGACAACCATGGCTTAAATGGTTCTAAATTGTCTATACTATCTTCACCTTAAAGCTTTGCACCCATCTTCCAATCACCCTGTATATCAACCTTGCTTGGAACATTTTCCTCCCGGGCGTGATGTGCAGTGGCCTATATGGAAAGCTCTCAATCGATTGCGTACCCAAGTAGGCCGCTGCAGACATAATTTGTCAAAGTAGGGGATTACTAACTCGTCCAACACCCAGTGCGAATGCGGTGCTTCTGATCAGACCATGCCCCACTTGCTGGAGTGCCCTAAGTGCCCATTCAATTTCAAAAACATTCAAAAAGTGATCTCAATAATGCAACTGATGCCGCAATAACCGTGGCCACCTACTGAGCTCTAACTATATTTAAAAAAAAAAGTGTACGAGTACCATCGACACGAAAAAAAGTCGCACTGAACGGAAGTCGTTCTTGAATGTTATACAAAAAGTAAAAACGACTGTCACAAATATACATGTATTTTTCTTACAATATGCGACTCATAACAAGAGATCGGATATTCGGATGCATATTTACCTAAACAAAATTTTTAGCTATGAAAGTGGCTTTATAAATTAGTTGTAATATTTGTTAAAAACCCCGGGATTCTTGATTGCATAATGATTCAGATGTGTATTAATTTAAAATTAATGTTTAACCCGATACAAATATGTATATGTACTGGAGGAGGGGTGATTTGTATTAGTTAAAACAAAAAATAAACAAATTACCTACCTAAATTAAGACTTTCGATACAAAAGCGCATTCCATGTTAGCCAACATCTCAACTTTAGGTGAATAAGCATCCGAATATCCGATCTCTGCTCATAACGCACCTTTCTGTGTCTACCTGTTGAAAACTTATGTAGGTTTTTGGAAAATTCTTATTCATATCCTACTAATATTATAAATGTGAAAGTCTCAATCACGCAGAAACGGCTGTACGGATTTGTATGAAAATTGGCAAACATATAGTTTATGACCTGGATTAACACATAGGATACCTTTCATCCCGGTAATACGTTACCGTGGGATAACTTTCAACCTCCACGCGGGCGAAGCCGCTCGCAAAACCTAGTAAGATAAAAGTCTTTACCTACAACAAAATAATAATGAACAGCACCCTAATCGCGTAACTCACGATTAATCATAATCTGTTTCGTTTTGAAACAGATGGCTAAACCATTGCTTCATATGTTCGAAAAATGTGTCTGCTCAACAACGTAAATAACGCAATGAATATTGTTGAACTGTCAAAATGAAACCGATTATGATTAATCGCGTGTTACGCAATTAGGGTGCTGATGCAGAAGAACGTTGCTTCTGAGTGACAGTTTATTTAGCAGCAAACTAAGCCCCTTTTCCCAGGGTCATACCATGCGTACACTGCTGGATAGCCAGCGTCGCGTATCCTGGACATGTAAAGAAAGAAAGAAGAAAGAAAAAACGTTTATTTGCGGTAAACATGACGCAAAAAGATAAGGAACACAAAAAAAATAAGAAAAGGTTGAGGGAAACATGCGTCACATCCACGCAAAACGGCTATCACTCTCAGCATTATGCTGCGACCCTATGCAAGACAGCCCCAGCGCTGGTTTTCTGGCTGGATAGCCGGCTTTGACGTAATGACGTCACCCGGTGCATTAAACAATAATTATGAAACTACTGGTACAGCGAACTAATAGAAAAATTATAAAAAATTTATGTTAATGTGATAGAATAAGGAATATAAAAAGAAAATGGAAATAGACATACATGCTACGAGAATATCATCCTCAATAAACATTGAAATTCCAATTGCGTGTTTGTTGATCAGGATTCATTGAATTATGAGTCGTGACCGTATCGAATATGTATTTACAAAATTCTAATCGTACTAATATTATAAATTTGAAAGCTTATATGTTTTTTACTCAATCACGGCGAAAACGGCCGATAGGATTTGACTAAAATTTAGCACACAGAAAGTTTATAACCTGGATTAACATAATTATTGGATATCCCGGTAGTACCTACGTTCATGTGGAATAATTTGCGGGAGAAGCTGCTGGAAAAAGCTAGTGTTTAATATTTGAATTTCGTGGAGAACCCAGACGCTTCGCGACAATGAAAAAGGCTTTAGCCGGTACTCTTGAGAATAGACTATGAAATCTGCCACATAATTCTATATTTCAGTGGAGATCAATGCCTGAGTTGCTTCATAGAATACATGCTAAAGTCACCAACGACAAGGTCTATTTCTGTAGGAACCACTAAACTTTACTATAACATTTTTTTTTTTTTTTTCTTTTTGGTTGGGAAATCTTCAAATAACTTCTCTCGCTCTGGGTGGAGCAGGAGGGCGTGTCAGACTTTTACTGACTAAAACCCACCCGTGTTCCCTAGGTTGCCTGTGTGCCAGGGGCCACGGTATCTCTTTCGAACAACCCGCACCCCTGGCAGGAACATTATTATCTTGAACTTAATGTCTTGAATGTTTCATCAGATAATGGTATTTATTCTATACTAGCTTTTGCCAGCGGTTTCGCCCGCGTGGAGTTGGTAAACTATCCCACAGGAACGTACTATCGGGGTAAAAAGTATTCCAGGTTACAAACTATCTGTGTGCCAAATTTCATCCAAATCCGTTCAGCCGTTTTGGCGTGATTGAGTAACAAACATCCAAACTTTCACATTTATAATATTAGTAGGATATACCAGGTATTCAGCTGCATACGGTTAGATTGGAAGCCAACCCGAACATAGTTGAGAAAAGGTAGGACAGATTGATTGATTGATTGATTTTGTTTCATCAGAAAATGCCCACGGTGACGGCGAGAGCGCAGACTCGCGCACGTCCCAGTCCGACTCGCTCACTTCCAAGCCGGCGCCCAGTTCTGAGAATGCTATTACTTCTGACAGCTCCAGGTAACGTATTGTGTATCGCAAACCCCTTTTAAATGGCAAATATTTGAGTTATCGAATAAGATTTCCATGGAATTCTTCTAAATAAGTAAATTAAACATAAAAAATTGATAACAGTCAAGTGAAAACCACCAGTGAGCAGTGCTGGCCCAGTGGTAACAGCTGCGACTTACGAATTGTAGATAGTTGGTTCGAATTTCATCACCACTGCTCTCAAACGGTGAAGACAAACATCGTGAGGAAACCGGCATGTCCTAGAATCAAAAATTCGAAGACATTGTGACATCTACCAACCCGCACTGGGCCCGCGTGGTGGATTACGGCCCACTCTCCCTCACGGAGAGGAGACCTGTGTCTCAGCAGTGGGAACGTTATAGGCTGAGTATGTATGTGCAAACCCGTTTTTAATTAAATAACTAAAACGAATTTGGTTTTTTTTTTTAAATATCAAACAAGTTTTAAATGTCTGCTTCGTTGGTCTAGTGTTTGCAAGCCCTGCTGTTAAACATGACGTCCTGGGGTCGATTCTCAGGTCGGGCAAAGTGATATTGGGTTTTTCCATTAGGAATTTCTTAGTAGCAGCTTGGAGTCTAGATTTGTGCCTGATTATGGGACTTAAACATAACTAGAGAAATGTGCGGGATTACAGGTGTGATGTAATGTTACTTTTAAATGTATGGCTAAAACAATGTGTTAGTAGACCATTATACGAGCGTTGGGAATACCGAAAGTAAAGTTTTTGTTTTTTATCGCATTAATGATACACCTTTCTTACAGGGACTTTGAAACGAAGATGGAAGTAAACCTCCCGCCGCAAGTGGTACTTGTACTGGAGTCACTGGAACAGTTCGTGAGTCAGCAACTCAAACTGAACCCCAACACGCCGCGCAAGCAGCTGTTGGTGCTCACCGACGAGTACACGAGCAGGTGACAACAATCATCATCATCATTTCAGCCGAAAGACGTCCACTGCTGGACATAGGCCTCCCTCAAAAGGAGGGTTTTGCCATAATCGCCACGCTTGGCAGGCGGGTTGGCGATCGCAGTATGGTGGTAAAATGCATAGAGAATACTGCTACCCATTCTCTAGTAAGTCCCTTAGTCTACGACACCCACGGGAAGAATAAACCAAACAATAATTATACAATTTAGTTCAAAATGAATACTTTATGAATTTCAAAAGTCAGACCCCCCTCCTCCCCTTCACTACTTCCTAAGTATTTTACCTGGGAAGTACCTGTGTAAATAACTTCCGGCAAATTATTTCTTTGTTAAGGTGGAAGCGCCAGGGTAGCCCGCGAAATTCAAATTTTGTTACGTTTTTTGCAATTTGCAGGTCAGTATCAGGTTGTATGGTGATCTAAATATGATTCGCGACCGTATCAAATAAGGCTTTTTAGAATCATAATCATTAGAATCAGCTATACCACTCCATAAGTTAGAATTGCCCTCAAATGTCATAATTTCATGAAATAGTCATTCTTTAGAGTAATATGAACTTATAGAGATGTATTGCTGATTCTAATGATTATGATTCTGTAAAGCCATATTTGATACGGTCTCGAATCATATTTAGATCACCATACAACCTGACAGTGACCTGGAAATTGCAAAAAACGTAACAAAATTTGAATTTCGCGGGCTACCTTGGCGCTTACACCTTAAGTTATAAGTTCAGGTATATTCAAAAGAATCGGAAAGATTTGATTCTGAAACATTTCTCCGATATTCGTTTCGCCGTTGAACGGATTACCGACAGAACGATTCACTTTTCATTTTTTCACCGATGGAACGTTTTAATGACGAACTTAGTATTATATTGTATTATTATTTAAAGAAAATACTGAAACAGGTCTATATGTCGAATACCTATGTTTTATAACCCAGGGGCAGACGAACAGTTGTGTCGGCGAAACGTTTGCCGTTGAAACGTTCTATCGGTGAAATAATGAAAAGTGAATTGTTCTGTCGGTGATTCGTTCAATGGCGAAACGAATGTTGGAGAAATGTTTCAGAATCGAAAAATATAAAGAAAGAAAATTTAGTTCATTGTGACACGCATATAAAAAAGATAATTTGAATAAATGACTGCACTTCAAATAATAGTTACAAAATACAGTGATTTTGTGGTGATTTGTATCTATGAACATGTGGCAGCATCTACAACGCTACATGCGAACTACAAATCAAAGACCTGACGTCACACAAATCCTGCATCGCGAAATCAGTTTACTGCGCGACTAGTATATATTTCCATAAAGCATGAGTGAACTTTACACTCTGTTCCTCATACCTCTATAAACACGTACATAAGAAATAACTATTGACCGTTTTAGATGTACCTAACTATACATTTTTTTAATTCATATCGTGGTTAGCTATTGCCACTTTGTATTAGTATGTAACCGCCCGCAGCCTGTCGCGCGCAGTGCGCGTGTCGGCGTGCCCCGCGCGCGCGTCCCGCGCCGCCTGGGCACGCGCCGGGCGCGCGCTGGCCACGCCGCGCGCCAAGCTCATGCACCGCCTCAAGGCGCACGACGCACGTGAGAACACACTTACTTGTTTTAACCACCATAAGTCCAAATCAAATTTAAAAAAATATATCTATTAAACATAACATCACGCTTTGTTACCCCAAAGAGTCCGGCAAAGGTGTACCCTCACATTTCAACGTACCCACGCTACTGATAATGTTTTATCAGAAAATTCAATTTGGGTGATAATTGATGTACAAAAACCCAAGATGACCTAATTTAACTGCAAAAATCTGTCAAATTAATGTTACAAACGTAATTTCTTAACTTAATTAAAAAGACTTACTTTTGAACTGTTTTCTTTCAGAAACATTCAAAATAAATAACATGTTTGAAATTTAAAATACTAATCCAATAAAAACATTTATAGATGCGCCACCCTCAACAATTGCTCAACCCACAACTGCCACAGCCACCACTGCCAACCCAGCAACAGCGATGACGACATCAACAACAACAACAACTGCATCAACTAACAACAAGCGCAAAGTTGATGATGATCTCGACGATATTGATCCTAATCAACTCAATGTGGAAGAAAGAGAAGTTTTGATTGTTGAAACTTTGCTCAGGTGAGATTCTTATTTTATTATATTTGGGAAACTTATAGCTAACTTATGCAATGATAAAAACAATATGAAATTGAGGGAGATTTATAAGTTTGCACTGACTAAAAACAAAAAAAGGTTGGTACAAAATACCTATAACATAAATTAAGAAATAAATAGTACACAATCGATTGACTTCAGATATCAATTAAATAAAAAAAAGAATTATCTGCCAGATAAAACCGGAGATCAAATGTAACTTATAGATAGATGGAATATTCTTTATTATATACACCATAAAATTATACATATAAATGTTACATAGGGTGACACAATGGACTGTCTTGTCGTTAAAAGCGATATTTTACAGACAACCTTTGGATGGATCAAAGGGAGGAGAGAGATATTAATAAAACGACGAAAAAATCGTTTCTTCTATGGAGATAAAACAATAACATTTTTATTATTTGTTGTTATAACGGCAATAGAAATACACACTGAAAATTTTGGCACCCTTTGGATACGGCACCCTAAAACTTGTCTCTCGCAAGCATACACACAATAATATATTGATTTCAGATTAAAGGCACTGATAGATGAACGTAAGCCGGGAATGATAGCGAACTACAATGCCGAGTGCGAAAGAGTACAAGAAGAGAGGTGAGTTAAAAGAGTACAGAATAATTACTGTTTGTTTGTTTATGATTTAAAATATTTTTCGTGTGCAAATGTTGTTTTGCCTTAACTTTTATTACGTCAATGTTTGTATCTTGTCATGATCTTACACAACTTGTGATTTATGAAAAAACCTTTTTTTTTTCTAAATTAGCCTATACAGTCTCACGGCTGAGCAAAGACACATTACCCCCAAATCCTTCCAGGCATCTTTTTCCAGGGCCACCTCGATCCAGCCCTTGCAATACACGTCTAGGTCGTCACGCCACCTTTTCTTGGGCCGGCCTCGGCGGCGCCGTCCATCCTCAGGCACACGTGTGGTGATCATAGGGAACGTGCACGATGAAGTTTCTGCCGTCTGGTGGCGCAAATCCGAAGTTTTTACGCAATCATTACTAGAAATTAACACTTTACGTCATAAAATAATCTCAAGGAGTGAAAAAAACATAATTACTAAGTGAAAATGTATTTTTTGTGTTTCTGGATGCTCAAACACTTCAAAGAAAAATAAATCAATTTCTATTACTTTCCCACGGATACTCACTTTCCTTGGTTATGTGATAAACGACAAAAGTGGATAAATGCAGTAAAATAAATATGTATTTAATAGAGTTTCCATTAAGAACTTACTCAATAATGTTATTTGTAAAAGCATCTAAGTTTTGTATGTAGTACTACTATTCAATACAAACGAATCTGTGAGTAAACATAACCTCAAATAATTTTAGTTAGTTTTCGATATAGGATATCTGGAGAATTTATAAAGTAAATTAAAGCACAGATAGGATTAGATTTTTCAGATAGGCTTGCCTTACATTTGCTCTTCTAATATTTCTATTGCAATCAAGCTGAAAAGTCAGTCAAAAAATACTTTACAGTTACTTTAAGAACATAAACGTTAGAAATCGTCGTTTGAGCTACAATTTTGCCATTTGTTACTGTATTTTCTAGATTCCTAACTGTTTCTTATACATCTAAGACATGCCCTGACTCGAAGAGTTTTTGGCTTTTTGACATATCTGACCACGCCGACGATCCTTATTAATCGGCCGGAACCCATATTTTATAATTTTAATCATTAAAAACGATTTAAATATAATGTAAACATTGACGGCAACACGTTGACAGATCTGAAAAGTTAATTTTTTACCACACCGTGACTCCCGTATCGATTTGTGCTGCCATATATAGTTCATGCACGTTCCCCATTGCCCAGGCCAGGTCACTGCATGCGGCTGGCGTGACCCGCCCAGTCCCATTTTAGCTTGGCAGCCTTTTTGCCTACGTCTAGGATTCCCGTTTTGGAGCGCAGCGTGGTGTTATGTATTCTATCGGTTCGTTTAATGCCTAAAATGCTGCGCTCCATTGCTCTTTGGCAAACCCAAGGCGGCACTTTTGCGACTCGGTGAGCGACCAGATCTGAGCACCGTAGGTTAGGACGAGCAGGATACACATATTGATGAGGAATGGGATTAAATTGCAAATATTTATATCTGCAGTTCCATCCCATTTGCCCACCATTGGCAATGTTAGTTGTTTTACCTTTTATGATGATTTCAACAGCTTCAACAGTTTTCTAAATTTCTTTTAAAAACTGAAAGGTTTATTTAGCTCTACTGAAAGCCTGTTTTACACGGTGCGATTTAATATAAATACCTGTGGCATACCATATTATGTTCAAGCAAGCATAAAAGTTGTATCGTCTTCATATTGAAGTCATTTGCCGCTTTAATTTTATTGTATGCCATAAGCAAGAAACTTGCATAGTGTAAATAGGGCTTTATCCATGGACTGAGTATGTACTAAACAGGGAGAATTTTTGGGGCTGTAAGGAATTAAAACTTCAAATGAATACGAGTCATAATTTTATTTGCTTTGAAAACAAAATCCAGACAATTTGTTGCGTGTTATTTCTGATATTCTGAATCCAAATAGATTTAAAAAATTAAAAGATTTAATATTCGTTATATGTACAGACGCCAGCACGTTAAGGTGAATGCGCAGTGGTAGAGCGCGAAATTCAAATTTTGTTACGTTTTTTGCAATTTTCAGGTGAGTGTCAGCTTGTTACTTAATCAAAATATGATTTGCGACTATAACATGTACGTATTTACAGATTTATAATCATTAGAATCAATAATACATCTTTCTAAGTTAGATTTGTTCCATAAGAACAAATTTCTTATGGAAAAGTGCTTGTGGAAGAAATCTAACTTATAAGAGATATATTAGACATTCTAATGACTATAATTCTATAAACACGTACCTGTTATATTCGCAAATCACATTTTGATCAGGATACAACCTGATACTGACCTGAAAATTGCAAAAACGTAAGAAAATTTGAATTTCGCGGTCTATCACTGCGCATTCACCTTAAGCTACCCCAATCTGTCAAATTTCTTTGATAGATTTTAAATTTTATCACATAAGCTTAAAGTTCATGTTCAATTAGGAAAATTTGACAGTTTGGGGTAGCTTGATGAGCTGGCGTCTGTACAATATAATAGGTGCGCTTTCAGAAGTGATTAAATTACAATTACCATATTTTCATCGAATACACTTGAATGTCCGTACCTACTAACTTTTCCTTGAATGAGTCACCTTTCAAGAATATTAAAACAAGTATGGGGTCCGGAGACCGCCGTCAAGAACGAAGTTCCTTACGCTTTTACTTCAACTTCGATTGTAACGTCGTTTACTCTATCCTAAAAATCCTCAAACTTCATTTGGACTTCACTATCGTGTTCAGCACCCTCGAAAACCATGAAAACGACACCCATGATGAAAAAAATAAAATGAACGCAGCCGCCATTTTGGATTTTAATTTGGCCTCACTATCGGCTTCAGCACCCCTGAAAACTATAATAATAACACCCACGATGAAAAAATATGAAAATTGTGGCAGCCACCATTTTGGACATTCATTTTGACCTCATTTGTTGCCTTCAGCACCCTCGAAAACAAAACCATGAAAACTATATATCTCTCTCTCTCTCTCACACACTGTTTCTGTCTTCTTTCGCTAGAAAACGCTTTTTCGTTAAGTGACGATGTCTACAAGTTTACTCCTACCGCAAGCTGCGTTAAATAACTTCGTATAAGCTCATAATAACAAGGAGTAAAACGTCCCAAATTATTTAAGGTTATTTTTGTCACAGAATGTCAGAAATCACAATCAACAAACTATCTAGATTTCGTTTTCATAGCAAATAAAATGATGATATATGATCGAAATTAGAAGTCTTACGATTATTTTCGTCCAGTCTATGCGTCATTAAAAAGTGAGTTGGAGCTTGATTTCCGAGTTGCCTTGGTTGCCTTCGGAAGAGCACCTTTATAGGTGATATAGGCAGTGTTGTGCACAGTCGTTTTGCCCGCTTAGGGGGCGTCCATTAATTACGTGAGGCGTTTAGGGGTGGGAGGGGGTCGAGTCGAATCTCACCCAATCTCACGTGGGGGAGAGGGGGGTCTTGGTAAATATCACGTAATTTATATTTTTTCCCGCAAAGAAACAATGTAACATTACGAGATAACCGGGTTAAATTATGTGAAACATGTTTTTCCACCCATATGGCTTATGGCATATGGCTTACAAAATAATATTTATCGCAGTTATGCGAACACCATAAAGTAGCACAGTACTTCCTCGGTGGTTAAACCGCCACCGCCCAGCCATGTCAGCCAAATGCAACGCATAAATCCAACGCAAATAAGCACAGATTAACGTTTTTACACTAAAACCACGTTTTTTAAATATCTCACGTGAGATTATGGGGAGGGGGGGAGGGTCGAGCCAAATCTCACGATATCTCACAAGAGCGGGGGTGGGGGTCGAAAAATCGCCAAAATTTACTCACGTAATTAATGGACGCCCCCTTACCGTGACTTAATATTCTAATTCCATATTTAAACATTTCCAGAAAAAAGCTGCAACTGCTATCAGCGGCCGAGGGCGGGCCGCACGTGGAGAAGCGCCTGCCCAAGCGGCGCTTCCCGTGGTGCGCGCGCTCGCGGGCGCTGCTGGCGCGGGCCGCGCGGCTGGCCGGCGCCGGCGCCGCGCTGCTGCTGCAGCAGCGGGTGCTGCCGCTGTTCCCGCAGGGCTTCGTGCGCATGCCCACGCTGCTGCGGCAGGCTGAGTGAGTCTCAACATCCACGTGGACGAAAACGTTTAAGCGTCTTCATTAATAATTTACTTCCCTGTGGTATCGTGAATCGCCACGTTAGAAATTATAAAAGCACACGTTAATACGCATGCATGTGTTACACATATTAGTTTTTTGAACTTATACATTTAGACCACTTCTTAAACTAAACAATCAATTGTGTAACTAACGTTCCCATCTTTACGTACAATAATAGAAACAAACTTACTGTGTGACGTGTGTTCTTACTTACGCGTCCCAGTAACCTTAGTCGTAATTAAAATGTTTGAAACATCAAGCTCACATAATTTGTTATTTCTTAGTTCACTCAAATTATCTCCTACAAAAATAATGTTTATGAATTTTAAACAAAAAATCACATAACTTGTCTTTTATTTTCAGTCTCAGCAAAGAAATCAAAGTAGCGGACTTGAAGCGGCCGCGCCTCGGGTCAGCGTCCCAGCCACCCGCCGCGCGCCCCGACCCCGCCGCGCCACCGCCCGCGCCCCCCGCGCCCCCGGCCGCGCCCCTCGCGCCCTTCACCGAACCCATACAGTTCCCGAGCTCGCTCACCGTCACCACGACCTCAAAACAGTCACCAGATAAGACAGAAGCGACAGAAGAACCTAAGGCGTCGAGCTACAAGACAAACTCCGTCTTCAGCTCAATAATGAATTTCACCGTCAAAGACCTCATTGCAGAAAAACCGGACAAAAAAGACAGCGAAAAGAAAGAAGAACTATACATTCCCCCAAACAATATTGGCAGCATTACCATTACACCGGTCCCTAGCAACCCCACAAAAGTAGATAAAAAACTCAACAACAACGTCCAAATACCAACAGATAAACAATCTGGCTTCATAACAGTTAAGTCGCCAGCAGCATTGAATGACATGGTGAAAAAAGACAAGCATAAGAAGCCGGAGAAAAGTCAAAAAGAGAAAACTCGAGTAGAGTCACCATTACACATTGACACAAGTTACCAGCCCAGTAAAAAGGACCCCAGTCCCAAAGTTAAGGAGGAAATCCCTCAAAAGCAAATTGAGAACATGAGAGTCGCTGAGAACAATATCCCTAGACCTGCCTTAGTTCCTGTACACCACTCCCCAACATTCGCGAAGCCAGACAAACGGCCACCAGAAGTTAAAAAGAAAAAGGACGTCGTCATTATCTCAGACGTTGATCCTTTAAGTGAGCAAGAACCTCTCGCAGTGGACGACAGTAGCAGTGATGTGGAGTTAGTTGAGGACAATAGGACTGATAAAAGTGAACCAAAACGTGATAAAAGTGAGAGTGTGCCTTCCAAGGACCGTGTGAATGACACGAACAAAAAAGAAAATAATGTGAAGTGTAAGAAGGATAAGGAAGTGAGTAAGAGTGAGAGTGAGGAGGCTAATGATGATATTAATACGCTCATGAGGAATCTTAAAGAGATGGAGGTAAGATCATTTTTTATTTGTATCTGACTGATGCATGGGGTTTCTTTTGCATCCTATTGAATTAATAATATTTAGTGTTTCTTACTAGTACTCCTTGCTTTTTATTTTTGTTTGTTACGTAATTGCACAGTACTTGACAATTATGTTCTACTGCATGTCTATTGACGTCTGTGTGAAACCGAGCAATTTATGGGAATTACAAGTTTGAATGGGAATTGACGAGTATTGCACAATTTCAGTTGCCCCTAGTGCAGCTTAATTGGGTTAGCAGCTTACCTTACCAACGTTCTGTAGTGAACAAGGTTATCACCATGACTGGTCATTGTCCTGGCAAAATATAGTGCTCAAAGTCTCTGAAATTTACACAAGATCGATTTTTTTCTACAATGGAGTTGTACAAAGTACCTATGATCTAGGTTTGTTATACTACAGTACAGGCTAACCGCATCCAGCCGCAGCGCATCGCAAAGCAAATCAAAAAAGTCAAGCACTGCCCGCCACAATGTGAGCTAGCTATTAAAATACGGTACGATATTCCCGATTCTGTCATAGTAGTATTAATTTATCAGTAATTTTCCTTTGAGTGTAGAGTAAATAGTAACAATGACACACACACCTATAACACGTGAATAAAGTGTCCATATTATTATATCAGACTCCAAGACTGGAACTGACTTGTGTACAGTACAATCAACTTCTTTCTATGTTTTACAATAATTGTCATGTAAAAAAAGTTGTTAGATTAAAATTGCTTAAAACGCTAGATGGTAATTAGCAGTGATTGGATAATCGAGCGCTTATAAACCTAAACTTCTTCCTACGAAAGAATAATGTGGACATTCCTTTCTGAATAAATAAGTAAGCGGTTCCCGGGATTTAACAATTTTGTAAAACAACTATAACAAACTTAATGAAATTATAGCAGTAGTTATTTTGATTTAGTATCTTTATTTTATTCAAAACAAATGGAATATCAATCATCATCATCATATCAGCCGAAAGACGTCCACTGCTGGACATAAGCCTCCCCCAAAAGGGGGGGATTGGCCATAATCGCCACGCTTGGCAGGCGGGTTGGCGATCGCAGTATGGTGGTCAAGTGCATAGAGAACGCTGCTGCCCATTCTCTAGTACGTCCCTTATTCGCCTTCTACGACATCCACGGGAAGAAATGGAATGGTGCTATTCTTTTACGTCCGGCACCACATGGAACGAAACGTAATATCAATAAAAAATTAAAATGTGCACAATGTGGTCAAGTAATGGAAATTTTTAATTTTCACAACCAGTTCTAAATATATTGTGTATGCAGCTAACATTTTTAGCAATCTCAGGAATTTCAAACGATTCCGGGATTCGGGATTCTGAAAGGCATGTCCGTATTATTCTTTCGTGGGAATAAAAGTGAAGTTTAGGTATATTAGCGCACGATTATCCGATCACTGGTAATTAGTTATAAGAACTTGGTTCTTTTTTAATAAACAATAGAAAAGTAAAATCCTAGTAATGTTGTAGAATGTAGAATTTATCATCCAATGTTCAATTCTGCTTTCCACTGTTGGTACACACATGGTGTTCCTACTTCTAGGATGTCGGGCCAAACAAAATGTTGGTTGCGCTAGCGGTTCAACATTTTTTAATGAAACAGCATACATCATTGCTTTTGTATCTCTGATAAGAATTGAAGCTGGTTTGCCAGCCCTCTACCCGAACAATAAAGCTCCAATCGACACCGACATCCGATGTAGTATGAAGAGAGGCGGTGAAGTCCGATTAGAAATTGTTTCCGACACCCTATAAGTGGGAATTGGCTGTCAGTTAGCACAGTCCTAAACTTTGAAAGAGTAGAAGCTTTATTTGTATGGGGTTTAGAGCCATTTAGTATCCAGGAATGGGATAGCTTTATATTTTGTTGTGTTTGATGTTTGATAACACAGGCCCACAAATTATTTACCCAGACACCAGACTATACATTTCCGAAGTATTTTAATGCGCTGATTCCGAATCTGATCGCAGAATTGCTCTATCACGTCAGGATTTTGAGATATCCTAACCTGGAAGAGCAAAAAACACGCTATTTGCTCATTTTTGAGATTACGTAGCCCGCTAGATCCTCTTTCCTCCAAAAAATCATCAATTGTATCTGAAAGTATTAGTCTTTCTCTTTCAAATGACCTTAAGTTTACTCGAATATCTTTTTTTTTTCGCTAAGGTATCGCATTTTGAATTTTTCATGTATGCGGATTTTCCTATGTCTGAAAATCCATTACCATTACATTATCCATACCGAAAATTTCAAAATGCGATATCTCAGCGAAAAGAAAAGATATTCGAGTAAACTCAACATCATTTTAAAGGGAAAGACTAGTACTTTCAGAACAATTGATACATTTTTGGAGCAAAAGGGATCTAGCGGGCTATGTAACCTCAAAAATAAGCAAAAACGGTGTTTTTCGCTTATACGGTTAGGATATCTCAAAATCCTTACGTGATAGAGCAATTCTGTGGCCAGATTCGGATTCAGCTCATCGAAATACTTCGGAAATATAGTCTGGTTTCTGGTTAAGAGTGTTTGTCTAATTTTGTCGGCCTGTGTAATTAAATGGGCTGTAAATAACACTTGCAAGTAGTTATCCCCATTGAACTAATATAAGTTGCACGAAATGTTTCAGCATTCTCAAGAGCCTACCAAATTCAACAGTAATTCTTATGGAGCAGTTATAACAAACGGTAATTATTATTTTCACTTTTCAGCTTTACTTATAATACTAGCTATACAGGAAAAGGAATATTACTGGGCGAATTTAGAGTTTTGTAGATAGGTACCGTCACGGACTTTAATTGATAAGCCACTTTCCACAGTTCCTATTTTAGCCGTGTAATGCAAATCGGGTTTAGTCGGTTATACTCGTACATAGTCCAGAGTGACGACCCAAAGTCAACCAATTGCAGGGCAAGCAACCGTAACCTAGCGACAATTGTTTTAGCGTAGCGATAGTAACGTCATTTCGACATCGGAAAAACTCGTACCCACGATTTTATCCGAACGCGTAGCGTCCAAGATACCGTTCATGACAATTATGATAACTGTTGCTTAGAAACATAAATAGCTACGGCTACGATTCACCAAAATTCGAAATTATCGTCTCTGACATTTCAACTGTCACTGTCTTCGGATAGGTTTTCAGAAATAACGAGTATTTAATGAGCTCTAATTCAAAGGAGGTCGTATCAAATAGATTGGATAAACTTAAATATCATTGACAATTTATTAGTCGAATCTTCAACCTCTATCGATAAGACTATTTCCGATTATAAGTAATTTGTCATCTTGTTTACGAGTATGCGGTTTAAGTTCGTGTTTAATCGTGTAATCTCGTGAATGTATATCTTGTTTTGCAGTTTTATACATTCACGAGATTACACGATTAAACACGAACTTAAACCGCACGCTCGTAAACAAGATGACAAATTACTTATAATCGGAAATGGTCTTATCCATGGAGGTTGAAGGTTGACTAATAAGTGGTCAATGATAAATCAATACACTGTCGCATACGTTTATCCAGTTTATTTGATACTGGCCTCCTTTAAATTAGAGCTCATTAAATACTCGTTATTTCTGAAAACCTATCCGAAGACAGTGACAGTTGAAATGTCAGAGACGATAATTTCGAATTTTGGTGAATTTATTTACGCGATAATGCCAGCTGCAATCTCCGAAGAAATTCGCCATAGAATTATAACAATGCATCAGCAGGGTCTGAGCATTCGTGCAATTTCCAGAGATCTGCTCTTGACGGTAAGCTCATTCTCTCATTCTGTATGTTTTTTGAAATATTAAAAAAGGTAAATATCAAAAACCCATGAACTTTAAAGTTGTATTTTTTTTTTAGCGGAACACTGTTGCTCTGTGGGTAAGACGATATGCCGAAGAAGGAAATATTAGCGATCGTCGACAGAACAACCATCGCCCCGCTGCATTAAGCGAAGCCCAGAGAAGAGAAATGCTCCGCGAATACGAAGTTGATGGATTTATACCAACGCAGCGTTACGCGGAACGTTTTGATGTGGATCCGAGAACGATCCGAAGGCATCTTCATTCAATGGATTTGCATCATAGGATTCCTGCCTACAAAGTAGATATGACAGACGCTCATAAATCCGCACGCGTCAATTTTGCACACCGATTTTTAAATTTCGATTGGACATCAACTATTTTCAGTGATGAGAAGTCATTTCAATCAAGCGACCATGGTCGCTTACATTTATGGCGATATAACAGTACACGGTATGATGTAGATCATGTCATACCAAATAGGGAATCGGGAAGGATAAGTGTTAATATGTGGGGTTGGATGAGTTCCGAAGGTATAGGCGAGCTTGTTCAACTACCGCCTCGTGCAAATTCCGTGAACTATATCAGCATTTTGGAAGATAATATGCTTCCCTCTGTAAGGATTGTGTATCCACAGGACGAAATGGCAAATATTAATTTTGTTCACGATAATTGTGCCATACATCGAGCAAGGATTGTAAACACCTGGTTTGCAGCACATCCAGACATAACGGTGATTCCATGGCCAGCTAAATCCCCTGACCTGAATCCCATAGAAAATTTGTGGGGTTTAATGGTGCAGCGATGGGATCACCGTAATGAACGAAGAAAAGAAGATCTGACTCAACATTGCCAAGAGGTATGGGAAAACATGCGAGGGACTGATATTGGCACTAGACTGGTTAACTCCATGCAATCACGACTGCAAGCTGTAATAGACAGCCAAGGAGCATATACTCGATATTAAGTCAGTCCAACAATATTGATTACTATTATATTAGTATTATATTGATTATTAAAACTAAATAAAACTATTTTCAAAAGTTTTCTTTTTTTTTAGTTTAGCACATTTTATGACATTTGAAATTGCTAAAACTACAAAACAGAAATAGTAAATCAAATTCATAATCAATTGTTCCAAGATGGCGGCAGTTAATTGTCATGAACAGAGGTCGGAGTAGGTAGATTGATTTAAGGTCGTTGACGTCAAACGTAGAGAATAATATGGGTATGCCACCAAAATACGCGATATGCCTCCATTCGCAATGCAAAAAATATTTTAGAAAGACCAAATTTACAGGAAGATTTAAAATATATCGAAGAAATTTACCGTATTATTCAAGTAGTTCTAAAAGAGTTAAAAAAACAAAAATTATCCATAGTTGATTCACTTTTAATGTTTGACTAAGTGAGAGCTACCATTAACGAGTGCAACAGTGACTATATTAAAAATAAATTAAAATATGCTATGGACCGAAATCCGGATTTAGACACAATAGGGTATTTTCCAATTTTATAAAAAACTATTTTAATTTGAAGATTGGGACGATATATTTAACAGAAAAATTAAAATAAATTTATTTATAGCCATTTTCTCCATTAAAATCAAATTTATTTTTCGTTGTTTTGAATTTACCGCCAAAACGCTCCTTATGATGACTTTTTATCACGTGACATCGTGACGTCAGCTTTGTGTAAACAGCACCGGTACAAATACTTAGTTAGGCGCAGTTTTAGAAGTATTTGTGCACAGAGGCACCGCACATTAGTAATATCACTTTCTTTCCATTCAAAATCTTCTTAATTATGAACTCGACATTCACTAGTTTACTTACTAACTACTTTAATTTACACAAAGTTGACGTCACGTGGGGTCACGTGATAAAAAAGTCATCGTAAGGAGCGTTTTGGCGGTAAATTCTAAACAACGAAAAATAAATTTGATTTAAATCGTTTTTTATTGAGAAAATGGATATAAATCAATTTACTTTTATTTTTCTGTTACATATTTCGTACTAATCTTCAAATTAGAATAGTTTTTAATAAATTGGAAAATACCCTATTAGAGAATACAGCGAAAGTATTGAAAAAAACGTAGCAAATAATCTGATAACTTATTTTAAATTTGCTCCATTGACGTCTACAGATGTTGAGCGATCATTTTCCACATATAAATGGATATTAGACGTCAAAAGGAATACTTTAAAATTAGAAAATATTAAAAAAAAAATGAAATTGTATTAACGTTGAAAGCCAAAATATGGAAATTGTATCCGATGAGGATTAAAAATAATTTATTTATGTTTTTGTTTAATTAAAAGTAATTGTTCATTGAATTCAATCAATCATTCATATAATAAACGATTTTGTTAGCCTATCTGTATGTTTTTTATTTTATTTTATTCCATAATTCCAATTCCGGAACTTTTTCCGGTACTTCCCGCACATTATGGATAAAATGGCATGTCCATATTATAATATCTTGACGCAAGTATATAAAATCAATCTACCTACTCCAACCTCTGGTCATGAACGTTATCTTGGACGCTGCGCGTTCGGATAAAATCGTGGGTCCGAGTTTTTCCGATGTCGAAATGACAAATCATAATATCTCCGCACGCTAACGTAACTATGGCTACGATAAAACAATTGTCGCTAGGTTACTGTTGCTAGCCCTGTAATTGGCAGACTTTGGGTTGTCACTCTGGACTTTGTACGTAGACAGACGAGTATAACCGACTAAACCCGATTTGCATTACCCGGCTAAAATAGGAACTGTGGCAAGTGGCTCATCAATTAAAGTCCGTGACTGTACATATTACTATGTTATTATATTTATTACTGGATGCCAAAGTATGTACTCTTAAGTTTGGTGAATTGGGTTCTCAGTCTTCACTCTAATTTAGCTTAAGGCTTTTTTTTTGTTTGAGGGTGGGAAATCATCAAATAACACTCTCCCGCTCTGGGTGGAGCAGGAAGACGTGTCAGAATTTTACTGACTAAAACCCACCTGTCTTCCCTCAGTTGCCTATGTGCCAGGGGCAACGGTATCTCTTTCGAACAACCCGTACCCCTGGCAGGCATCGGCCCTTGTGGACCCCATCAGTTCGGCACACCGGGACACATGGCACGCCGTGACCACCCCAGGAACCAAGTAGCATAATGAGCAAAGGCCCTCAAAAGCCTGACAGACTTTCGGACGTGTTCTCAAAGCCAACTCAATTCATTGATGTCACCGTTAGCTGTTCCTGCCAGGGGCGCGGGTTGTTCGAAAGAGATACCGTGGCCCCTGGCACACAGGCAACTGAGGGAACACGGGTGGGTTTTAGTCAGTAAAAGTCTAACACGCCCTCCTGCTCCACCCAGAGCGGGTGAAGTTATTTGACGATTCCCCACCCATATAAAAAAACCGTTAGCTGTTAGGCACTGACTTCGCCAGATGTAGTAGTGGCTGAAAGACTAATTAAGTTCCGTTTGAGAATTCAGGACCAGCGACTACAGACGTCGGTACTGCAAATATTATGAATATTTTGCCCAAATGCGACACTAGTCGTCAGTTTCTATTCGCTGTGCTCTGTGAGATAAATGGTAAAACTCGGCTTGTTGGTATAAAACTGTGGGTAAGCGTAACATTGTATGTCAACTAGCGAAACACGAGAGGTCTTCCAGCCAGCCTGACTTCCCCAGGAGTGCCGTCTTCGGGGAGGCGCAGGACAGGGATAAGCTGTAAGTGCAGCTGATCGATACCACAGAGTGTGTAGGGAATGGAGTGTTAACTTGCAATAAAACCGTAAAAAATACATATAAGAGACTCAAAAGTATAGTAGAGAGACATGTACGCACTTTCAAATACAAATATTTATTGATATAACATGGTGTCAAATTTGAAAAATATTTTTGCATTTGGTAGCCTAATTCTTGAGGAAGGTTATTTAACTTCACTCAATAACCCTTAGCAGCCGAGCAAAAAGAAAAAAAATCTAAACGCCAAGCAAACACAAAGTAATATCACGAGACGGGAGCCGAGGAGGGAGTTTTATAAAAATTTTGGCTGTTATTTTAATAAATATATTGTGTATCCTACGACTTTCGCGCGAGCTAAGTTACGGGCAAAAGTTTGTACATTATAACTTTAAATTTTTATTGGTGTCGTGTAGATATCTCGTATTATTGTGCAACATCACAGGCTAGTAGCTTGGTGTAATAACATTTGTGTCTTCACGTTTGTTACTAGAAATTTTAGATTTAACACAAGAACGGACAGGCGAAAGTGCGTACACGTTCTGACATAGCAACAGCTGTCTATTTAATAACGGTGCACATAATGCAATTTACATTCCGAACGGGATTCGTTTGACCACTCCATTTACTTCAATTATCTGTGTTCGACATTGCTTGTACAGCTTTAAATTAGGTTGTAACGAGTTTTCCTACTTCGTTTCAATAGTATTTCAGCTGTGAAATATAAAATAACCCCGGTTTCTTATGGTTTTGGGAATTACAATAGTTATTTGTTATGCAAGGCTGCAAAGTTGTTTTTTGGCGCGAGTAATTGGTACTGAAAGCTTAGCAAGCGAAGGATTTTAGGATTGAACCATGAGCGAAGCGAGTGGTTCAAAGGTACGAGACGCAGAATACCTTTGCTGCCGAGCGCAACACAATTTTTCACCTCACTACAGCGAGGAAAACGCTAGGTGCTAGAAAAACAGCCTAAAAATATATTAAAATAGTGTAGTTCAATGAAGTATAATAGCATTGCATTGTTTGTAGTCTTCGAAAATGTTATCACGCCTTTAGAATGTTTCCATGTATAGAACAAATTGTACGCTTTTATGTATGTACTTTTCGCGAGATTTTTCCGGAAGATAACTCAACGCTGCATTATGTACCTACAAGTTGCACTAACTCTGCAGGTGTAAAATTTATATCTTTATCGCTGCTGGACTTGCTCATATTTTATGATTTCTTACGATTTTTCTCAAAAAACAAACCAAAATTATGGAAAGCAAATTGAATCGAGACGATTTTTTTTAAGTTTTTTTTTTTCATGCAGTCGTCACCCAGGCTAGTGCGATTATTCTAGAAATGGGGCTGGGGCACTGACATGAAATAAGTATAAAACATTTTCAGTGAACTGGCTGTATATAAAATTATTGAACAGAAAGGTTCGAATTTCAAAAACTCCTTCCACGCGAGCAGTTAAAATGTACTTTTGCACGCAGATTTCGAATTACAAACGAAATCTTTCCGAGATTGTTAGGTAAAAATGATATTCTTGCCTCAAAATGAAAGATACGTACGTAAATTCGTTACAATCTTTTTGCCTCGTCTTCATTATACCCTCTGCTTTGTTTCATTATGCTACGCTATCATCCTTGCACTGTAATCACATGATTTATTTAAATAGTAATAGTATATCCTAAATATGTCATTCATAATAATCATTAATGTTGGTAATAAATGTGGCCTTTTCATGTATATATGTTTAGATTTTCTGAATGAAAACGCTCACCCAAGCCACACAAAACGTGTACATTGCTTTGCGGCGCCTCTAAATCATTAACAAAGCGATATTGGCGTTTTGGCACTTATAAAATCAGCCACAAAACATTGTGATCAATTCAGAAAGACTAAAACGATATTTGAGTCTATTCCATCAACTCCATTATGTAACTAATATTATTATGTAATCTATCAAAAAATCTGTAATTTTAAATGATTTATGATAATTTCATTACATTAATAGCCCAAAGGCGATTTTTTTTTTAATAATTTGAATATCATTTAAATGGGGTTTTACCCTCTTATGTAATTTTTGACATCCCAGTGTGTTTGATTTTGTTTTTAATAAATAAGAAAAGGAGCAAATTTTTAGTTTAAGTGGTTAACTTTTTTCCCCTTCTTTCTTGTAACTAAACATTGCAAATGTCTATAGAAGGTTCGTTTGTTTCAGTACAGAACGCACTTCTTTGAACAACATGGATGGATGTAATGCCATCACAGGTGAGAAAATACATTTAATACACACGCAATCATATACAGGCTAATTTTTAACCAGTGCGCAAACTGTAACCATGAATTATTTACCATATCATTCTAGACCTCCCAGCGCAGAAATTTTTCGTTGGTTAAACAAAAAAAAAAACCAGCTGTTTCATAGAAAAGTGCAATACCTACGCGGCCAAAATGTATGGAACAGCTGATTTTTTTTTTTGTATAACCTACGAAACATTTCTGCGCTTGGGAGGCCTAGAATTACCACGGAAACCGTAACTTAACCTGATCGATCGAACAGTGCGGTTATTATAACTTAGCCACGAGGTCCTATATTAAGAAATCAATATTACAAGTTTTCTGTAAGTTATTTTCTACGTCATTAAATGTGGGTGTACTATAAGATAGACCTCTCCGCAAACCTTCGGGGACACAAGGCGTGATATTGTGTTATGTAGATTTAATCTGTCGTAATCTCATGGCATTTAAGATCGGAACACCCAATCGCAACATGATAATTAATTAATTCTTAACCTAGTTTAAGTATGAGCATCAAGAGGTCACGTCAAGCCGTTTTTCCCGGCTACCATTCGTGGATCTTTGACAGTCGTTACGGGTCGTCAGAAGCCCGAAAGTCTGGCAACCAGTCTTACCAAGGGGTATCGTGCTACCCAGTAGCTGGGTTGTGGAGGTCAGATAGGCAGTCGCTCCATGTAAAATACTGGTATTCAGCTGCATTCGGTTAGACTGGTATTACAAAACCCTGCTTTCTTCAAATCAATTCCCAGATTGTATCAAAAACGTCTTGTTTTTCAAGATGTCTGCTTTTCTCTGTGACTTAGATTACAATACAAGTTAACTAATTAGACCGGCGCGGCGTTCTCTTGCTCTTTGTTTGAGACAATGAGTGTGAGACTCTTGGCTTTCTAGGTCAACCTAGGATAAGTTTAGGCACTGGGTGCGGAGCTGTGTGGCGGAGTTGGGAGATGTTTAAGTCATTTCATTTGGTATTTAACAAATTAAGCGTTTGTGCTAAATCTAGAAGGATCTGATAATTATTAGATTTATAGACCTTCCTTAAAATTTCTATAAAATATCATACAGAAATCATAGGTTATAGCCGATGTTCCCGGCTGTCAGTCATGGATCTTTGACTGCCGTTGCTAGTCGTCAGGAGCCCGAACGTCTGATAACTAGTCTCACCAAGGGTTTTCGTATTACCCAGTAATTGGGTTGTGAAAGTCAGATAAGCAGTCACTCCATGTAAAATACTGGTATTCAGCTGCATCCGGTTAGACTGGAAGCCGACCCCAAGATAGTTTGTAAAAGGCTAGGCAGATGATGAATCAAGAGGTCACGTTTCTATTTTATAAAATGTTAGACTACTGCGAATAAATTAACTAATACTTAAATACTTCTGTCGTTCCAGGATGACATGAGAACAGCGCTGTTGAATCACAAGAATGTTGTAACAGTTACATGAAGATAGTATGTATATCACAACCGAACTAGCCACTGCCGGATTACTGAATTGTACTTTACACGCTTTTATTTAAGTCGATAGATCGAATCCTTGATAATATATAAATAACATATGGATTTCCCAACTTTGCAAAATTTGTCGGTTTAAGTAGGACTTAAAAGAATAGTTAATAGACAGTTATTATTACTCGCTATCATGGTTGTCTAAACCGGGCCATTCGTTTTTTGAATACTTCACCGATGGTCAACTGGAAGACAAGTCTAGTAAAGACAAGCTACATGTTTTGTTAAATTTTCTAGGAAAATTCGACAAAATCGGTGGCTTCATCTTTCAGCTTATTATGGTTTTGAATGTCAAATCTTTAACGTCAATAGGAAACTTCGCGATTTCATTCTACTGCCTATAGATATCGAACACAGATTTGGAGTTGTTGAGATTTTAATTTGGCGTATTTTGTACAAAAATCAGGTTAGATTTGAATAGTTAATATGTGTGCAATAGTTTAATACATAAAGTGCCAAGAAGTATTAACCAAGATATTTTATTTTTGTATAAAATAACATGTTAAATTCACACACTGTTGATACAAGCACGAATGTTTCTAAATCATCAACAAATACGATCTATCGACTTCGATAAATGCGCGTTAGATGTCTAAGCACGTTATTGTGTCGATAACAAATATACCGATCAACAGAAATGTCGATAATTATCTGCATGTCGACATAATGGACCCTATAGTGTTGCGCTTATGAAGACAATTGTCGATATCGACATTTTGAAGCTTTATGTCGGGTCCAGAGAGTTTTGATTTCTATTTTTAAATGTATCTAATTTTTTATTTTGTCTAAGTATGTTTCTTATTTATCCGTGTATGGCATGCTTGCACGAATAATTTAAAAAAATACCTAACTGTCCATTTTCTGTTATTTCATTATTGTACGAGAAAGTATAAGTATTACACGAGAAGAAAAGCTTTCGTATATTCTTTATTTTAGGCTTTTATTTATGTTTATATATTTATAAATTATTTTATAATTATCATCTTGATACCTACCTTCTTAACGAGAAGATAACTTTTCAATTGAATTCTGATTTTATGAATCTATTAGATTTTCTCTGGACCCACGTGCTTGACAATATTACAAGACGTTTAATTTTATTGATACACTAAGTTTGTATAGAAACACACGTATTTTGTATAATAAAGCTATTAGTTTTACGATAAACTTAAACACCGGTGAATAGTACTGCTCCACCAGTTCAAATGTCGTTTGCTTGTTAAAATAATGTAGAGAAGGATTGATATTTTTTGCGTAAGCAACACTGAACGACTTTTGAGTAAACAGTTTCAGGAACAAAATTACAAGTCCAATCCTATATTAATGTGAAACAATCTTAGGCTTAATTAAAGGAGTGAGAAAAGTGAAATGTTAGTTGGCAACTAGGAGATGTTATTTGGCCTATTAAAATGTAAAATTGCGCCAAAAAATTATACTTAGTCTAAATCATGATTGTATTAAAAATAAACAATGAATTAATTATACTATTTGTTAATTTCATGGTTACGTAGTTGAAAGTAAGTAACATGTCATGTTGTATCTGCAAATCGCTCTAAATCAAAAGTGAATATTGTGGAGCAGTAACATATTTTTACACGAACCCCAATATGATATATTATGTGGTTTTATTTTCGTTAAAATAAAACAATTTAAAAGTTCTTTTGTGATTGAGTGAGTTGAAATCCTAAATTCCAAATTATGCCCAATGTAACAATTATGAATAAATATTTATAATGAATATTACTTGTTTTTAATTTTATTATAATACCTACCTGTTTAGTCTCACTTCCACCACATAATTATCACTATAGTGTGTTTGGAGAACCAGAACTTATTAGATTAACTTTACCTTATACCTACATATTAAAAAATATTAACAATTTATTGTTCTTACCCCCATAAAAAAAAAACAAGGCTGCCATGCGCCTGGTGTTGGGTTACCAGTATTTATAAAAGTGCATTTGTCGATTATAAATCAAGCGGCTGTGACAACAAAATAAGGTATGCTGCCATCCAGCGGCAAATAGAACGAACTTCATAATTCGAAAAATCTTGTTTGTCTGTTGAAGCACACCTAACATAGTAGTTGTGTTACGCAGAAAAGGCTTTATGCCTCCTGAAGTACCAAGTTGTCATAATTGTTGTGTCAGCTAGGAAACGCTTTTTGCCTTCGAAGTAGCAGGTTGTCAATAACGCAATAACAGCACACCTAACATAGGTAGCTGTGTCGGATAGAAAACGCCTTATGCCTCAAAGTGGTAGCCATAAATCGGAAGGAACTCACCCTAATTGTGTCAGCTAGAAAACGGTTTGTGCCTCCGAAGTACCAGTCATACACATAACTCGGTAGGAGCACACCTAACATACCTAGTTGTGTCTGCTAGGAAAAGCATGGTTTCGAAGTACCAGGTTGTTATAACTGGGTAGGTAGGTAATTCGCTAAAAAACGCCGTATGCCGTCGAAGTACCAGTCATACATAACTCGGCAGGAGCACAGCTAACATAGGGTAGGTGCTCCAGTGAATGAACAAAACGGAGTTTTTTGCAAAAACTAAGAAATTGAAATATTTCTACCCAACGCAGTATTTTTTTTTTCTAATTGTAACTCTTTTCTATTTTAGTGGCAATAGTCATTTCTTATGTCACTGTTTGTTTTTAAATGGCAAGCGTTTAAAGTTGGCAGTGTGGTGTAACTGTTTATTTGTTCGGGCAAAAATATAGGACCCTGGTAAGACGCAACATTTTTGATATCACATTGTAGCCGTAACTGAACTATGTACAGACGCTAGCACATCAAGCTACCCCAATCTGTCAAATTTCTTTGATAGATTTTCAACTTTATAACACAAGCATAAGGTTTATGTTCAATTGGGAAAATTTGACATTTTGGGGTAGCTTGATGTGCTGGCTGGTACTGCTATTTATTAATTCTACTAAAGGATAGTTAAACTATGTATCTCAAATCTATTTCATTGCCATTTTAGCCAGTTTAGAGTAAATTATATTGTTAGGTGTCCCAGCATTGGAACTAAAAATCGTTTGAGTTCCGGTGAATGAACGATCGTTCATTCACTGGACAAACATCGATTTCATATTTTTATTAAAATAGATGTGTAATAAATTTTTATGCCGATTTATGTTTTGGGAGTAACTAAGTAGTTTTAAAAATATATTATTTTCTAATCTTTAGGCCAGTATTGGGACGGGTATGTTCATTCATTGGTTCATAAAATCTAGTGAAGAAACTAATATTTTTTATCATGCTCAAATATTAGCTTTTGTCATGAAGATGTAGGTAACCAATAAATAAAAAAATATTTATTTCAGGTTCTCCCAAATCACAATCACAAGTTACAAATACGAAATAAATACAAATCACAATATAAAAAATAAATACAAACAGGTATCTAAATACAATGAGAAATAACAATTAGCAAGTGAATGTCAAATAAAAATAAAAGTTTAGGGCAAATTGTGGATCAAAATAATAACATAAATGAATAAAAAACAGCAAATATCAAGTCGCAACATTTTGACCTAGATTTCATCCTATAAGACCTAGATTTTATAAAAAAAAAACTATTATTGTCCCTTTAGATTACCATGGATTCCAATAAAAATAAATAACAACGGTTTCGATATACCCAAGAAACATTGGAAAGAGCTCTTATGTACCTACATTGCTAATGGAGAACTAAGTATTAATAAAGCAAGTACCGTAAAATGGGGTGATTAGAAATGCAGGGGTGAATCGAGACGGAACTTTAAAGTGGATTTGCCGATGAACTTATGATCGTTTTCTGCCAATAAAGGCACTTAATCATTAATTATAAAACATTAAACATATTAGAGTCCTTTTTGACTACAAACTATATAATTTCAACGGTAAAATCCACTTTAAAGTTTCGTCTCGATTCACCCCTGCATATCTATTCACCCCATTTTACCGTACTTAATGTTTTTGAGATACCAAAATCCACCTTAAATAATATGAAGAGGATGAAGAGGCTAAGATTGCTGAGTGGATAATAAATAAAGCCAAAAGAGGTTTTCCAATGCACACAGGAAGGTTTTGATACCGTTGATTGTTTTTTTTAAATACCAATCATAGAAAAAGCAAGTTTACAGGGAATAGGCCAGGAAAAAAGTAGCTCAAGTTATTTTTAAACAGGCATCCTGAGATTACTAAAAGAAATGCGGAAGTAATTTCTACAGGCAGAGCCGCAGTTACTGAAACATCTATCAGGGCCTGTTTAAGGAACTAGATCAGTTTTTGACCGAAGAACATACTTTAGATATTAAAAACAATCTTAGTCGTATATCTAACACTGACGAAACAGGTGTTAAGACCTGCCTCAAAACCGGAATCATATTGGGACCATGGGACCTAAGAGTTCTAGAAATACCTACGAAATCGCCAGTGGTAAAGAAAAAGAATCTATAACAGTTCAGTTCAGTATAGGTAGCTGTGTCAGCTAAAAAACGCCTTATGCCTTCAAAGTACCAGGTTGTTATAACTCCGTAAGGAGCAAACCTAACATAGTTGTGTTAGCTAGAAAACGGTTTATACCTTCGGTACCGAATGGTAGGAGCACATCTAACATAGGTTGTGTCAGTTAGAAAACGGTTCATGCCTTTGAAGTACCAGGTTGTCATAACTCCGTAAGGAGCAAACCTAACATAGTTGTGTTAGCTAGAAAACGGTTTATGCCTTCGGTACCGAATGGTAGGAGCACATCTATCATAGTTGTGTCAGCTAGAAAACGGTTCATGCCTTCGAAGTATCAAATTGTCATAACTCGGAAGTAGCACATCTAACATATTTGTGTCAGCTAGAAAACGGTTTATAAATGCCCTCGAAGTACCAGTCATAACTCAGTAGGAGTACCTACACCTAACATAGTTGTGTCACCTAGTAAACGCCTTTTGCTTTCTAAGTACCAGGTTGTTATAACTCGGTAGTTCATGCGCAGTGACTCATGATGTTTTGGAGGCGCAAAGACTGTTGTCTGGTGATTTCCATGAAACACTACTTAGTTAAGTCATTCCAAGATCGACCGCAGCCGATGAAAAAACGCTTGCTTCAAATCATCGTCTCTGTGGCGATAATATGTGAAGAAACTTCAGCTGACGGCAAAAAAGCGAAATAGCATTGCTAAACGATCCATTTGCCGAAGATTTTGGCAAGCATTTTGATTAGCTTCAATAAAGCGTATGCCTTGCTGCCAGTTGTGTAAAAAGGTGTTACAAAGAAAACACATGTGTATGAATATTTTTTTATTAATTTCACAAAAGTATTCATTAAAAGCCACAGTTTGAAGGCTTTTAAGCTGTCAAAGCGATGACTGTAGATATATAACATTATCTTCCCGATCGTTTATATTCAACAGTGAGCTAGAAAACAGGAATTCACAAGCTATCTAATAAACTACATAAACGTTTATTTTTATAGAAAATATTGACATATACTTCATCCATTAAAAGGCCGTGAAGCTTGCATTGTCACATGTATTGCGCGAAGAGAGCGATCACATAGGAACGGCTGGTCACGTCCCGAAGAACCCGCCAAACGTCCCTCTATGAAAAACCCCGCTCTAAATATTCATATATTTTTGTATAAATAATGACTTTCACTTAGTATTAGAGTGTGGATAACACTATCTTTACGTATTACAGAACAGCTCAGTGTATCATTATATTTATATAAGTGTGAAGCGACACTGATTTTCTAATATTTGAAATATACTTTGAAGCTATTTTGTGATATTCTAAGTCGAATGCCTTAATCTATTGAAACAAGATGACCTTTGAATACGCTGATTTACTGCTGAAAGTCTTTCCAAGTCAGTGTCAAGTTCAAATGTTTGAATCATCATATAGTAGTCATAACTTATGACTCACGTACTCAGAGGTCATTTTCTCTCTATTATATACCTACTATTAAGTTACCTATATTTGTCGAAGTGTTACAGACACAAAAACACTTTTAATTAATAATACATTTCGAGTAACTTTGGAACTCATTTCACCTTCCATAGTTGAAACTACCGGTCAAGTTTTTCTTACGAATAAACTTTAAATGTGAGTAAATTTCAACTGTGGCAAAGTCAAATTTAATTCGAAAATCTGTTTCATGGGTCCCAATTCCCTTTTTTCATTACGACTCTCCTTATGAAATTTCTAATCTACATAAGCCGCCAACGGCAACACGTCAGCCATTTTGTTGTATTATATTTTTATGCATGTAAAATGGCCGAATTTAGGATTTGTTTAATCTAGTTTAAATACGAGCGGATTTGAATATTACGTATAAATATATAATATTATTGAAAGCTCAATGTGTTTCGAACACCCTTGTAACAATGAGGTTAGCGATTTGAATGGGTTTAAATTATATTTTGATGGAAATGTTTGATCCATCACTCAATATTTAAAGTCTAGTTTCAAGATGGTATATTCGACAATTTAAATCTTCTATTTTGACAATGGTAGTCTCTTGTTAAATTACCTTTTAGACGCAACTAGTCGACTTTAAATTTGAGCCTTCAAAATGCGGATCTAAGGGATAAATTACGCCCAAAAGCTTAAGATTATATAAATATTATAAATACTCAATGAGGTGATCATACAAAAAATATTCATCTTTAGCAATCGAAATCCTCAATATCTTAAAGCTTAAGCAAAAATAAACTCTTTATTTATACTCGTAGGGTCCTATATTCGTTATAATTATACTACGAACCAAAGTTTTTTTTTTTTTGGAAACCATTGATGCCTTACTGTCTAGGTACATACCGTGCTCAACACCAATACTTTCCATACACACTGCCATTTTACATCTATTATAGTCGGCATACGATACACTATCCATAGCGTGCTGCTAACAGGTCAGCCCTGACCAGAAACTGTCCAAAACACTATCAATCCATTATCTACCTTATATCTACTTCCATTAAGTTTACAATTATTTACAATGAACTTCCACCATTCCAAACTAACCAATTACGAGTCTTACGATTAATTTTACACAAAAATCTATGTTAACATCAATAGTGTTCTGTGACCATATTGTGTCACATATAAATAGCGTTAAATTTACAAAAGCTTAACATACCTACTTCTATGGACTAGTAATTTATAAGGTAACCTTCAAGAGACCAAAAATTTTGTAAATCCTAACGGTAAAGGTCAAACTAGATTGTCAAATATGTCAAACTCAAATTGTCGAGTCCAATTTGACAATTCAATTCGACAAAACATCAATTATTAATATCAACATCAGCCCTAAATATTGGTTGATATTCGGACATCAGCATTTTTCTAATCTAAAACGTTTAACCTAATAACTATTTAATTTAACTAATGTTTAAAAATCGAGCAATATCTATGTAGTTTGTAGAACAAGCGTATAGAAAATGACCTCAGTTTTTAATCATTAGTTAAAGTTTAATAATTGCAAGTAAAATGTAACATCTAACATCAAATTAAAAACAGGATTTTTACAAGTCGAGGTAATACATAGGTTTATTATTTGTCTTTAACAAATTGAAAGCAACGAAGGATTGGATTATAATGCTTTACGATTTTACAGTGATATTTTTAATTTAATTAATGTTTTAGTAATGCAGTCTTATTATGTATTTTGTCGAACTTAGAGCGTTGAAGTCTAAAATGGAAGAAGCTATCTTGCCTAATCATTAATGTATGTCATTTAAATGTAACACCAACTTACTTACTCTAACATTAATTAAATTGATTTCTTAACTCCATTCAATTTATGATTTGTTACTTCACATTTTGGTAGTTTTTATCAAATACCATGAAAATGATACATGGTCATTATCGCCATATTTGTATGTGGAGTTTACAATTTAGCACGTATGCATAAATTCAACTTATTTATTTACAAGTTAATCATTTGGATTTTTTTTTAATAATAGGGATTATAGGAGACTGCTGATTATATTTTCATAACTTATTAATAAAATCATACCTGTGTATTGCTATATTGCACGTAATAATGTTTATTTATATTTCCACTAAATAAGACAGCCTATTAGCGTAAAAAAACTAATAGATATGTTCATTAATGCAGTCGAGTTTGTTTAATGAAATGTCAAATTCAAGTCCTGAATGTCAAAATTAAGACTCAGTTTGTCAAATTGTCATTTGACAAAGACTTGGGTGTTAGTCTATTTTAGGGTTAAGCAAAACTATGATGTCTAGTTTTCTAGTCAAAATTTTCAGTCAGCTTATATGTTTTGTATCGTTTTAACAAGTACTAAGCAGGATATTTTTCTTTTACTTATCATTTTTTTCAAAAGCTGTGATAATATTTTATGGCAAAATTATGGCGTTTCGCGCTCTTTCTCCTGTCATTCATGGCGGACAGGCTCAACTTATCCACATACCTACCATTACTTATCATTCTCGTTACATCTGTTAATAGAATTGTAGGTCTATCCCCCAAAATATCTTCCTACTTTACACCCGTTTTCTAAAAGGATTCTTAAAAATTTCGTGACAGATTGTAAAACTGATTTCGAATGATTTGATTGGCCGTTGTTATTTAAGTCAGCAAATCACAGCAGTTTATTTGACAAACTGCCAGCAAATTTTTAAGCCTTATATAAATCCGGTGATAACCATCATAGCGTTTTCCCTAGTTTAGGGTCCTTCGTGTAGCAGACATAGTCCATATTACTCAGTTAAAACGATACAGAAGCGGTGTGATGACGTCATGTAAGGGCGGCAAGCTGTGGCACTAGGGCCCGTCGGCGGCGCCACTGTCGCTGTGCGCCGCTGGGCCGCACTCTTCCGGCGGTAATGGCTCGTCTGGGCAAGGGAAAGAAAACTTGTCAAGTAGGGGTACACGAAAAAAAAAGAATGTTTTTACTCGGGTATGACTTGTTTTTAAAACTAAGTGTTTAGTAAAATAGTGCTGTGCAAATAGCCTATTTTGCTAAGACATGTCAGCCGCGTTGTTTTACAGTTTTATAATTATAAGTCTTTGATTAAAATCTCCGCCAAAAAGATCCGTCTACTATTGCAAGCATATCTATAGAATCGTAAAAAGCAGTCAGATTTATAAAGTCAATAGTTAAAAGGCTTGAGAATTGGTGGTACCTACACACACGGCATCGATGAGACCTCGTGCTACAACATATCCATACCCTGGTTTCCAATGTTATTCAACGCTGTAATGGCATGCTACAAGAGAGTTGAGCTATCCCTACCTTCGGAGTGCGGCTCGTGTAGTCCCGTTCAGGAGCCCCTGCGGCCGGTGAGCGAGCCCACCAGCGACTTGAGCGCCGCGCCCAGCGAGCCGCGCGCGCCCTCCGCGCATGCGCCGCCCAGCGCCGCGTGCGCAGCCCCGCCGTGCGCGTCCAGGCACTTCTGGTAGCGGAGCTGGACGGGACACGTGAACAACATTAAGTTACTGTCGCTTTATTATTTTTCTGGTCTCTCCAGTTGCTGGAGGTTGGCCGTGAACTTTGATCATTTCTGCGTGTCCTTTGTGAAGTCAAACAGCTCAGGGTCGCAATTTCAGACTGACTATATCACTTTGAATCATTATGGCAGCCTGGTAAATTTGACGGTGTGTTAATTCCGGAATTAGCAGCTCAAATGTGAGGTGAGAAGAAGGTATTGGTTTCTGCCATCTAGCACCAATAGGTACCTTCCTAGCATCATTTTCTCTTAAACAAAGTTTATTATTCATCTTTCATTTTATACAATAAACCTATCCGTTCCGTGAAAATAGTTTTGTTCCGTGTCTAGACTGACATCCGCGGAGTGTGCAGAACTGTTATTTGGCTGATAGACCATCACAGATTCTCTAATCGAGCGTACCTAGTTCTAGCAGTTAGTGCTAGCTGAGTGTTTTATTAAAATCTGCTGAAAAATATAAGAAAAGGATTTCAAGGATACCTTGCAAGCCGCTTCAATAGTCTTGCAGAGCGCGCCGGAGGAAGGCTCGGCGTGGAAGGCGTGCGCAACGAACAGATCCTGCGCGGTGTGCACGATGAAGGCGCAACGCCGCACGTCGCGCCCGATGCCCAGGAACGAGAGGTAGCGGACACGGCATTCTACTATGGGGGTTGTCTCCTGAAATAGCGGTGGAATTCAAGTTAATATGGAAGAATATAAACCTTACCCTGTATACACCTTGGAAGATTAGTGGTCGAGATAAGGATGAAGAGACTTTTGTTTAACGTAGGGACAACAAAAAATACGCGGTTCCTATATGTGTGAGATGCAGACTAAAAGAAATGTGGTAGGTATTTATTTGGCTGGCAAGCAAGGAGTCAATCTTGCTGCCTATAAACGGCTACAATACCACAGGAGAATACGTTACCATCCCAAAGACGAAACCGTAAACAGCAGCTTTTTTGGGAAAATTACGTATGTGCACTGTGGTGCACATTTCAGCAAGGAATGTTTGTCAGCTCTTTTCCAAGATTTCCTCTCGAAATTCCCGTCTCAGACCCGATGCTACAATTATATAATATATTATCGACTCACCCCCTCATCAGTAATAGTGATCATGGACGGCGCCACGGCCACAGCGACGGGTCGCCAGGCGGAGGGCGGGCGCGCGGCGGCGAGGCGCTCGAGCGCGTCGTTGAGCACGCGCATGCCCGTCGCGCGCGCCACCTCCGCGCTGCCCAGGTACAGTGCGCGCACGGTCTTGCGCGGTTCCTCCATCGGCGTGGGGAAGGCGGCGCCCACTGGTGGAAGGTAGAACTAAATGTAAACGTAGCCAACATACTTAAACTCGATGAGCCCGTATCATAGTCAGGGCTATTTTAGTGCAGGCCAAGGCGGTTGATTGTTGCACCGTTAACTACTAAATTGCTTGACTATTCGTATGAACCTTCAAGATCAAAGCAGCTTCGGAACATCACGTGTACTTCGATATAACCTACCTACCTAGGTACTTCTGGGGCTTGTGACTCTGGCTTTGCTCAAAAGGTTCTATATTTGCAAGTTTTCGATTATAGCGATTAAAGTGGAGTCCTCTAGGTCGTTTCCGCACTAATCAATCAGACAGAACAAAATTATAAAATCAAAGTCTTACCAGAAAGCGGTCTTGGCCGTCTCGTAGCCGGCAGATCCGTGGGCCTCGGCGGAGGTTGCAGGGACCTCTCAATCATGATGCGCTTGCAGATGTCCCTCAATGCGTTGGCGATGCTACGTGCAGGTGCCTCACAGCGGAACACATGGCACATGTGCTTGCGCGTCGCGCGGTCACGGGCTACGTAGGCGAAGTCCCTGGGTAGAAAAATGGAAGGTTCTAGAAGGTTTGGGTAGATATGGGGGACGTAGGCGTGCAGATGATGGGAGTTTTTGTGGTGAGTCCTGCAGTACCGATTGATTTTAGTATGACCAGAACAGGTGATGTTGATGCATCATTAAGACTGACTTTTTCAATATGGCTACAAATGATCAGTAGGTATAGATATACAAGGATCTTTCGGCGCTTGGATGACATTGAGTCGGGCGCGATTGTTAAAATTGTATTGCGACATTATAAAAAAAATACAAGACGGTTTAGTTGTCTTTTTTTTTATTAGTTCCGTATTTCGCCATGTGCAAGAGAATATCGCTCTTCAATTGTTAGAATGTCTGGGTAGTTTAAACATTTATCGATTATGCATTATATTTGCATTAGACTGCGTCGTCTTTTGGGTTTTTTCAAATATATGTCGGTGACAAAGCACTGATCAGCAATGATGCATCAAGTTTTTATTAAAGATTTTTTATCTAGAGGAAATTTTCCACATATGTATATGCAGACATTGAACAATAACGCAGGCCTGGTTCTAAGTCAGATTATGGTTTATGTAACAGCGTGAAATGACATCACCAAAGACGGTTTGATCATGTTGCGTGTATCGAAGAAAAGCCAAAATAGCACGTGAAATAAAGCTGGAGTATTTACACAAAGAACTAGAAAATTAACAAAACGAGGCTTCGGATAGTGCCATAATGGGTCCTGCCTAAATTACACCTTGTCTTGCCTTTGACAAGACTTTGAAGCTCTTTAAAATCTACTTTATTTAACCTCTAATCAAAACTAGATTTTCAAACAATTTTTTTTTCAAACCAATTCACAATCACACCTAATAATCTAAAATATCTAGAAAAATAAACCTGAATTTCGATTGTATTTACCTTTCACTATTCCGAGAATGCAAAGACAGAAAATATTCAGATTTAGTTTAATTTTAACGAGATGGTGTACAAAGAGATAAGGGTAGTTACTCACCGTCCATTGTCCCTGCCGACTCCCCACACGCGTATGGTGTGGATCGGCTGTGTATGCAGTGTGTTTAGGCTTTCTGGGTCGATCAGCTTAAGGGCGCCATCGTCTAAGTCCATGAAGAGGTCTTTGCCCTGTGGAGAAAAGAAATACACAGGCTTGATCAGTGCCTAAGCTTAACCGAGCTTAATCAAGGGTTGTTAGGAAGGGTCATGGCCATCCGGCTGATCCGGGGATACCACACGATCTCCGGTGAGGTGGCGGGCCTCCTTGCTGGATTGCCGCCATGGAATCTGGAGGCAAAGGTCCTCGCGCACACATAGGAGTGGCGCGAGGAGGAAAGACGGTAACTCCGCTGGAAGACACGTTGGAGGTCTGCCCGGCTTGGGCGGAGCACCGGCGTGTCCTCGTGGAGGCGATCGGCGGCGGCGATCTCTCGCGTCCGGCCCTGGTGCAGGCCATGGTACGGAGCGAGAGTGAATGGTTAGCCGTCACCTCCTTCTGCGAAGCAGTAATGCTCGCGAAGACGGAGGCGGCGCATGTGAGGGAGAGGCAATCTATGCGCCCTCACGGCCCTAGTTACCGCAGGAGACGCCCTGGACGTCGGGAATCCCAGGCCGATAGCTGGCCAGCGTAAGCGCGGGCTTGCCGATTGCGAGTAATGGGTAGCTCACCGTCCGGTAGGTAAGGACCAAGCCCGGGTCGACGGCGCGTTGTGTTCCACGCGCGCCTCAAAGAGATGTCAGCACCGACTGGTGGGGTCCGCAAGGGCCGATGCCTTCCAGGGGTGCGGGTCGTTTGAAAGACACCCTGGCACACAAGCAACTGAAGGAACACGGGTGGGTATTAGTCAGTAAAGTCTGACAATCCCTCCCGCTCCGCCCAGAGTGGGAATAGTTATTTGATGATTTCCCAACCTTAAAAAAGGGGATCTATAAGTAAATTCAGGTCCTCATCCACGTTATCAGGAACATTAAAAGTAGCTAAAAGTACTTAAATGTTAGACGTCTCCTAAAATAACTCTAGGTATTCTCGTGAAGGCAAAATACTGTTTGTGTGTCTGTTCTATCGTGATGAACAGCTTAGCCAGTTACCAATGTTAATAACGACTCTGACTATATTAGTATGCCAGAGATACCTACTCAGTTGAATGCTTCTTCAAACAGGCACGACGCGACACTTGTAGAACAATTTCCATTAAGTTTTCATAGAAATTGTTGCACAAGTGTCGAGCCGCGCCTTTGAAGAAGCATTGATGAAATTATAGTAACGCAGTCCAAGATCACAGTCGGATGATGCAGACTTCAATTACCAATAACCAAGAACAATATGAAAACGGACGATAAGAAACTAATCAGAAGACACAATATTCAAAACCATGACAGTTACTCACATCACCCCAACGTCCGACTTGATCCAGCAGATCATTGCGGCCCAGACTGAGATCCACGATGCACTTGTTGACGGCCCTGCTGGACCTCTCCGGAGTCAGGTCTGACTCGGCAATCTCCACCCAGCCCAGGGAACGGACGAAGAACCGGACGGCGCGGCCGTTGTCTGGCTCTGGACGGGCTGGGAAGCTGCGGCGTCTGCGGAAGGAAACATTGATGATTAGTAGATTCTTATGTGTTCTAGTTTTTATATTCAGAAGAACTCATCTTTTCAAGTTCTTGTAAGGAATTAGACCATTGTGGGTGCCGGTTTCCACCGCCTAACGCTGAGTGCTGTGATCTGGGCACCAATTATTAAAACATTTTCACAACAGGTGATATGTATAAGGCAGATCTATATCTATGTAAAAAATACAAAAAGTCAGATTGTCCGTCCGTAACTAAATTACTTATTAAAGTCTTAGCGAAAATAATCTAACAGGTATTGCAGACATAGTTAAAGGCACAGGTTTTCAAATAAGATCAGGACTTTTTAATGAAATTTTAAACAAATTCCTAGGACATCCGCAAGCCTCACGATGTTTTCCTTCGCCGTTTTGAGAGCAGTGGTGATGAAATAATTTACACAAAGTGAAGCGCCTGTCTTCGGATCGAACTTACGACCTACAACTCTTGAGTCGCGTTACCACTGGGTCACCACTAGTCTCCTGGTTTGCAGACTGGGTCAACACTTGTTTGCATTGCACCATTTTAAGTTTACGTGCAGCACTAACTGGTTATTAACACTTGTTTTTGTATTCGCATTCGCACGTGAGCACTAAAAGTGTGTCAGTGCTATGCAAAACATAACGTGAAGGGTTAAAGATCAGTGCTATGCCATTTAGCGACATTTTCTTTAGACAGATTGGTCAACAAGATGTGGTTAAATGTTCATAGCAAGAGGATGAAACTGTCAATCCTCTTGACTAAGATCTGGTTTCTGAATTGAGAATTAGAAGTTTATTGACGATTTGTCAAACTTGATTGCTTTAGCCTAACGCAGAATTTTAAATTTTACGGAATATCTTTGCTTTGAATTTTGCTGATGTTAAGTTATGCTAGAGTTTGATAAGAACGCAACTTCAAATTCAGACCCCGGTTGAAGATACCTGTGTCCTATAGTTGTCTTTCAAAACACAGAAAGTAAAACTGACCGATATCGTATCGAGAATAGTCTAAACAAGTACTTACGATCTTATTCTTATAAATTTATCGAACATCTAAATAAAACCTTGCTAAAGTCTGGTGGTCAAAAAGTGATACCTATTCATAAAGGCATTTTAGCATATAAACGTTCTATAAAGTTATAGAAGCCAGAACCCTACTTTATCAGTGTCTTAAGGAAAAAATTGCCGACTCTCTAAAGCAGCTGATTACCAAGAAAATTACATTTCACCATTTGACGAACAAACATTGTGTCAACAAATGTCAATTTTCAAGCAATCAGTTGACAGTTACAATTTCAAATATCATGACGTCACCGTGTCAGAAGTGTCAAAACTGTAGACAATTAATAAATATGTAGTTCCCAGTACGTAATAATATCTATGGTCACAATTATTCGGTGTGTAGTCAGACAGACATTCAAGTTTGAGGATTCGATGTGTTGGTGAATTTGTTGGATGACTTCATTAAAATGGCAATTTTTTCATATAAAAACGACATATTAGTTATAGAACGTTTATGAATGCAAAATTTTATCGAAGGTTTTATAAGCTTATCGAGCAGTTTAACTAATGAATATCTTAAACCTTCGATAAGCTTTTTTAATGAGACCGTTAGAAACTTATACATCCCAAATATTGATACCAAAACTTACTTGTAAGACATCTCCTCTTTCCGTTTCCTCTCGGCCTCCTGCCCATCATGATCCAGGGCTCCACTTGTGGTACTCCTGGTGACCGAGCTGGTCATCATACTGCCCTCATACTTGCTGACTTCCGACAGGTTCGAGCAATCCCTGACCATGGATATGCGGGACTCTTTGGCTTCAACCGGCGGCATTTTGGGGATCTCTCTTTGGATCGTTCCGCTCTTTATGTGCCAGTAGTAAGGGCCGTCGTTATCTGATGAAGATGGTGGATGATGAGTGTGCGGTAAGTTCAGAAGAAACTTACTGGCTTCGGCAGGTTTTTGACATAACCGCAAAATAGTTTTAGGTGTGCAACACACGTCTGTTCGGGTCGGCACATTATATGGGGCACTAATGTTGTCGAACAATTATTATAAAATGTCTGTGTATACAGTATAAAATTTTAACCTGTGCGCAAACTGTAACCATGAATTTAGCATAACATTCTAGGGCAGGGTAGTGTAGAAATTTTTCGTCGGATATTCGAAAAACATCAGCTGTTTCATTGAAAAGTGCAATGCGTTCAAAATGTATGGAACAACTGATGTTTTTGTAAAACCGACGAAAAATTTATATGCTAGCGGGTCTAGAATGATATGCTGAATTACAGTTTGCACATTGGTTAAAATTGTATCCTGTATGGGTGTGCATAAATGTTTAAATAAATATGGACTTAATGCGTTATTGCCTCCCGGCTATGCGGATTAATGCTGACCCGAACAAGTGTAGCACGCTTTAGATATTAGTAGATAACTAGCTTTTTAACAAAAAACAAAACACAATCGTAGATGAAGATATTCTATGTTATCAATAGCTTTGTCTACCATTTGTTCAGGTAAGTAAATATATTCTACTGTTGATGACAATTCTATGTCAATAACTGCAAACATTCATGCAAGGTGACGTGAATGTTGTATACTGGTGTTTTTCGAAGCGTAATAGCTAAGTGGTAACTATTCCATTTATGGTGACGTAAAATACGTCTTAGCAAGCAAATGATTGGGTGGTTCATGGCTCTGAAACTGCAAGAGATAACTGCGTATCATATGGAACGTATCGAGTCTATTAATTAGTGGGTTGATAAAGCTCTTTGCAAAAGCGTGTCTTTTCTTTGTCTGTTTGTGGTATTTTTTATGGCCACACGAATGATTCAACGAAAAACTTAGACGTATTTATTAGCTTTGTGTTAGGAGCAGTTAGGTACTTTTCATGCTAGTAAGAGAAGCATATTTTTAAGTTTGCAGAGCGTTAGTTACCAAAAATCCCTCATTGACCTACCTATCTACCGTCACGAAAACTAATTCTAATACTCCAAATGAACATACATATCTTACGAGTACCTTCGTGTTTCTCCCACCCAGGGGGCAACTGGGGCTCCTTCTTGGGCCGCAACTTGACGGGTATCGCGTACAGATCGTCATTGGGCCCCTCTGCTGAGTGCGGCACTGGGGCCGAGTGACTTTTCTCTGAGTCCTCGCGGTCGGCCCGCTCTTTTTCTGGTGGGGGCGACTCCTCGCCGCCATTTTGTGGCGGTGTGATTAGACCGCTCTTGTCACTGTGGAAGATAAAATAAAATTAGTAATACATCGAATAGGAAAGTACCTATAAGTTATATGAATGAGATTGTTGGTCAAATACAATTTTTATAAGGCGTTGTTTTACAAAGTAGAGCAGCTACGTCTCCTTTAAGGGGAACCTAGTCGCGGGCTCAAACTCACTGATGGGCCAGGCTACAAATCACGCTGTCTCATCAGGCTTCGTGTCCGACAGAGATGGTATCAGTGATAAGCAGTTATATGCTAGTCTACACGCACAACGTTATTGAGTGAGATGCAGGATCATTTGTAAAAAAAATCGCGAAAAAATTAAGAAAATTCCTTTGGAAGATCGGGATTTATGAAAAAGCCAATGCATAAATCAATGACCAATAAAGTTTATTGAACTTTTCGTTATCTAAACTTTTTCGGTACTGACTTGGTTTTGGAGATTTTAGACTTCTTTTATTACTTAAACACGCCCAAAGTTAAGTAAAATTAGCAAGAAAAACTACCTAATCTTTGTTGGCTTCTAACTTTTTAATGGGTTTTTATTTTAGTATTCTGTTTCCGTACAGACAATATTAGAAATGAGACAAAACGATATCATATTTTACTTTGGATGTGCCATGTCAGACAGTGGAGTAAAACACTCCCGAAGTTTGTATGCAAAAAATATGGACTAGGTTCACCTTAAAGGTCTAGTCTGCGACCGAGTTTTATAAACGTGAATTCGCTCTTGCTTTGACTTAGTCAAAGTTCACATGGACGTAATAATATCTCGGCAGGATTTTATCGCGAACTGGATTTCGGAGATGACGACGACTAATAGAGAAGTGTGGGAGAAAAAGAAATGTTTCGGCGACAACAAATAAATTGGGATTAGGGCGGAGAATGATGATGATGAGGGGGCGAGCCTATTGCCATCATCAGGGCAGAAATCTAGACTCCGGGTTGCTACTGAAAAATTCCAGATAGAAACATCCAATAACACTTTGCCCGACCTGCAGGCTTAGCATGACGCTTTCTATTTCTACGAACAATAGACAGTCCTTTTTCTATACAAAGTCACATTTCGTTTCTCCATTTTTGACATCGCACCGTAGATATCCTACTACAATCTGTCATTTTGTCTTTCGCTACTAACAATCTTTGTCTAGGTCCTTTTATATGTAGACTATTTCAAAAGAATATATCTTCCCTAACTGTCAAAATCACACTGACAACAAACTTACTACTCGACGGCCACAAAGTACATACAATTGTCTACAAAATCATGGTTCGTTTAGAACGCATAACTGTGATAATTAATAGAAGAACATAGCTATCTTCTCCTATTGTACATCATTTAGTTAATAAATAGTCATGTCTATTCTTCCGTCGACAAATCGGTGCTCGTGCTAAGCCTGCTGGGGATCGAACCCAGGACCAAGTTAGATTAAGAAGAAGCAAGATCTTGTCAGTTCTAGAAAAATCCGCTTGTTTCCGTCCGCCATAATAAGCCACCTCATAACTAGCCATAATATAATGTTTATGACGCTACCATTGAACGCTATACTGTAAACTAGTTCAAGTTCACAATACTTCGTATGCTAAGTTAACATTAACCTACCGCATAACCCACAACTGTACAAATTATGTATTACTTCTCAAACCACATACAGCAATAATGTTAATATTCAAGATCACAATAGTATAGTGTTCATTATAACATTTAAAGCTGGTACCTACTACACACTGGCGGCATTTGGAATGGAAATTTAGCTTGGATTCACATGGAAACAGATCCCACTGGTTTGTTTCCTACGCATCGATTAGTAATTGCTCACTATAATGCCTTCAAACAACTGAGTATTCCCAAAACCTATTTTAGTCACATTGTTCTTAGCGAATCATATGACCTATGTTCGGCATACATGCAAAAATCTAGGGCGGTATAGGCCTGTTCGTTACTAGACTTCTCAGCTAAGTTGGATTTGGATCCCATTCTGGATTACCTACTGTATGTTTGAGCATTATAGGTAAACCAGACCGACCGTTACACGCTTTTCGAATCCGTTTACCGCAGTGTAGCACTCGCTTTAAGCCTCACAAGCTATTACTCCGTCGTGCATCTAGTTCGGCTAATGTGGCACATTGTTTATGAGTTAATAAAAACAAAACAAAGCGGTTTACGTGACTCCTCGCGCTGAGTGCGTCACTGCCTTTATAACTTTATATGAATCACGACGTAAGGGCGTGGGGTACGGTGGTGAGACCAGCGGGGAGCGATTTAAGTTGTTACCAGGAACTTTGGATGCAAAATTAGCCTAACTGCCTTGAATGATAACAAAATAAATTAAGTCGAATTGAATACTTTTTGGCTCTGCAACTAAAAGCAATAGCAGCATGACAGGAAGACAATTAATATTTCAGTTTGTATCTGTGATTAGTCTCACAGTCAGCTAGGGTTTTAATATAAAAAAAATAGGTAGGTACGTTTATTTTAAACTGGACAGGTCCTCTCAATCCGTGTGGTTTTTTTCCTCAAAAGACCATTTCAGACGCCAATCTATGTACGAGTACATTGGTTTTGCATGGCTTTACTCACAGATCACAGAACTGATATGATCTGTGGCTTCACATGATCTGGCCAAGATTATCTCTGGACTTCAAAAGAGATAAGAGACGGCTACCTCTGAGTTAGTTTCGGCCTTTCCTATCCGTTGCCAGATAGGAAACGCCGACCTCATCAAGTTTTTAAAGTTATTGACGTGTGTTTGTACAAACCTACTTTCAGAAATAAAATAGTTTATCAATAACCTATTTACAAAATAAAAGGTATCAATCGTGTTATAATAAGAAAAAGGGACTGTCCAGTGTCTAATCAATCTGCCATATAAATCTTGCATTTGCAATAATACTAAGTTCTGCATTATTTAACCCGTTGATGTACACTACGGTGAACAAGAAAATATATAAGTTGTATTGTTATTACATCTGGGAGCGTGACAGTAGTGTCTAACTCATTATTTTTAAGAAACTGGCATTTTTTTATTGCGATCAAAGAATTGTCTTCTTGTCCAAGCGTCTTCGTCGCGCTCAATCAATTTGCCGCATTTATAACCCGCTCACGCTTCATCTTGTCACTCAAACCTCTGCCTAACCGCAAGGCCGCCGGCGCAGTCGCGGGCACGAACAATTACCTGACCATATTGACCGACCGCGCAACAACTGTGTTTAACAAGAATTAGTGCTGTGTTTAAATTAACTACGAGCTACTGAGATGTTCCTGCTAGATAGTAAAACGATACGGTGTTGGGAATTCTGTCTAGGTAGTAAGATTTAAGGGACTTTATTATGGTTTTTGGACTTTAAAATAATGCCAATAACCCGTCATGGATCCCTGGTAGATTATTAATTTCGCCCCTATTACATGTAATAGGGGCGAAATTAAATCCCAAATCCCATCCCGTGATGTTATGTTTATGTATGTATTTGTTTTAAAGTATGACGAACGATTGCTGAATAAGTGTTTTTTGTTCGAAACACATTGGATTATTCACTGAATTCAGTGGTGAATCAAAGGTCAAAATTGATAACGATACATTTTCACTGTTTCAGCGTATTATAAATCACGATAAAGGAGTCATAGTCTCCTATGACTGGTCATGTTCCATCAAACTATACACGATGTCGATATATTTTATCCTTTTGTTTTTGTATTTATTTTGTATATCGTAGTATAAAATTAGATATTAACTATTTAATAGTAACTTACTGATTAAATTAAATTTTATGACAGCTACAGAATGAGAGGTGGGTACCTACCTAGATAAAGAAACGAGACAAAAAAAATGCGAGACTGCAGGTTTACAAAACTCATGCCCACCGGTCAACAATACCTAGAAATCTTATACAACGTGTAACGGAAAGGGTATATACATACCAAGGGCACGGCTTCTTTGGATGATATTAAACGATATTGGAAGGGTTTTTTAATCCTATCTCTACATGTTCGGAAGTTATGAGAATTTTTAATACATTGATACCAGAAACCGAACTTTTCAAATTGAAATAAACGACGCGGAAGAGATTCATCGTAATATTGGCAAGCAACGTGGAAAGTTATTGACCTACGTAGTGCGGTGACACGTTTGTTATGATTGGAATTTAAGAAACGTATTATGAAACCGAAAATTTGGTATCAATTCTTAGAGTATTTTATTTTGAGCTGAAACTATGTGTAGTGATTCTATACCAGCTGTTATCTTTAGTGCTTAAGGATAGCAATAGGGTTTCTGTTACACCCTGTATACCTAGGTATTAGACTTCTAAATTTGAGAAAAACATGATGTAAATAGATAGGTACAAACCCAAGATAATAATATCTTCTTTTCCTTGTAAGCATTTTAAATTAACTTCAAAACGTCCACAGAGTATCGCTAATTTGTCGAACGTATAAAACTGTGTTTTAGACACAAACGTAAAACACGGCCACTTCGTTATACAATAAAATCAAAACTGTGCGAGTACCTACGTTGTTTAGGGTTCAGTGGCAAAATATGATAAACCTAAGAATTTGGCCTGTCAGGTCCTTGAACGAATTTGCCCCGTCAAATGTCGTCCTTTTTCTGTTACTTTGCAATAGTAGAAATGCAAAAAAGAAAGGAAATATAGATAGTGTATCCTATAAACTCAGAGTAAATTAGGGGGAGCTTCAATGTGCGACAATATCACGATCCCTATCTAACGACCGGCACTAACCCTTAAATCCACTGAAGACCTTGCTTACACACCTACCTGACTAATCTTTTACAACGGTTTATAAAACTACATCCAGAGAAAAAACAGTACGTTCTAAACACATTATTTCGATTTTTTCGCTAAGGTCTTTTAAACCAAATTGATTGCACAAATAATAAATATATTCAGAACAGAACCATAAAAGATTGTCCGACACGGTCTTGGCAGATTTTTCCGAATAATGACTATAATAAAAACGCAATTAATATCAAGTTGGAGTTAAGACGTAACATGCACTTATAATTACTAATTAACTGGAATCTGGTTTCAGCTGTTACGTACCTACTGAGGCAACAATCAGATAAAAACAACTAAACTGGAATCTGGAATTATGTTAAAGTTTTCTTCATTAAACCTTTTAGTTTTTTATCCGATTAGGTCAATTCAAAGGAAGGAGTATATTACGAATAATCATCATTAAAAAGGTTTTCTATGAAGGCTTGATTGATGTAAATGTCGCAGGGATAAACCAGTGATATTATAATTTCATTAGTGAAATTATAATTGCACGAAACTTTGTCAAACGCCTCCATTTCTCACAATTTCACGGACTTTTTTTAGTGTTATTGTAATTTCACGGGAACGCTGTAGTGATTTTACAATAACCCTAACTCCGCCATTTAACAGACCAATCATTGATCGTCTCATAATTTAATGGGCTTGCACATACAGTGAAATTGGCAAACTATTATTACTTGCAATATTACAGATGAGCCCGTGAAATTGTGAGAAATGGAGGGGGTTGATAAAGTTTCGTGATATCACTGGTTAGTCAATATCCCTGCGATAGAAACAAGATTGACCAAATAATATCTTTGTCTAGACACGGAAGCCCTAAATCATCTCAATTCACTAATTCATTATTTTGCTATTGATCAAGAAGAAAACAATGGTCTTAGCGATGCTGAGACGTACGTAATTAAACTTTTGTATGGCTTTGAATGCTTCCTATGTCTTACGAAGCGCGAAAAAAAGATGGCTTAATTAAAACCCACAAACGCGTCATCTACAACGTCATTATGAGCTACGGGATCCTATTGTGGGACATTTCCACGGAAACCAACATAATCTGCCTATAAAGAGTTCAAATTAGTATCCTAATATCAATAACCAATGCACCTTGGTGCTAGGAACGATGAAATCCACGACTATCTACAAATGCCATCAGTAAACTCTGAAATTCGAGCGTTACAAAAGACATCACAAGGCACGGCTAACCTTGCATATGAACTACTAGTTATTGAGCTGTCAAACCCTGCTGAAAAGGCTGATGAACGTAATTCCTCCACCTTCAATGAGTGGGAGGCAAAGCACTGGCTGCTCCACCACAACGCCATTTGTCATGGAACGAATGCGCTTGTGGTCTGACAACGGATTGCAAATGGAATGAACAAGGAAAAAAAACAAAGACATAAGCCAGCAAGTTAGTTGGTAACTAAAAAGACATGAATATAATCCGTCTAGGACTCCAGACAGATCTTTTGAAAACATTTTCAAGTTTATTTCGGTACGCACTTTAGCGTTAGGCTAGACAGTAGACAGGCTGTAATTAGATGTAGTCTGCCTCGGCAGTTTGTTCTCTCAACCGTGTCACTACAAGATAGACTCATGAAGGTCACCCAGAGAAAGATATTGAGAAATCTATATATTAATACGTGAAGCAATCACTTCGGTCCCCTTTTTACGAAAATTACGAGGATGGAAGTTAAAGTTTACTTGGTTATGGAGTGCAGTAAGCAAGTATTTCTATATGTTTTTTTTATTAATAAAATATATGTCTATTTAAATGAATTAGGGTATCACTGGGCGATCACTAGTACTAATTAATTGTCATAGGTAATTAGTGTTTTTTTTTATCCTAATACCTACTTTGAGGGAATCTAAAGAAATGAACGATTGATGAAGAAATGGTTTTATTAAAAATCCACTGATATTGCGAAAGCTATTCTTAGGGTAAGGATCGTATCTACGTTTTCCAAAAAAACCTACAAACTACTAAACCCGAGTATTGATAGACCGCTTAGATTTAAGAGAAAATTGTCATAAGCACCATTCTTGGCAGACGAATTATTATTGGTGACAGGACACAAAACGTGACTTTTTTAACCACTTTTTACATTAACAAGTCTAAAGAAAGGGCTATTCTGTGGAGCTTTACATAATATAGCCAAAAGGTTTTTCAAATACCTTGTTTTTGTTACAGGCGAAGCTGCCTCGTCTTCGACTCTGGAAAAGAGCAAAAAAAAAACGTTAATTTAATCAAAATTCAGTTAGAATTTTTCATTAACAAAGCGCCCTAGATTTTAATCATTCTTCTTTGTAGGTAGAGAGAAAGTGTTGGCCCAGATTTAATTGGATCAAACGAATTTTTGTAATGAATATTCATTGTTATTTACTGTTATAATTAAAAATAGGTACCTATTGTTTGTTCTAATTAGCAGAATAATATAGTTTTATATAAAATAAAGTTCATTATAAAAATAGAACTCCGTTTGGATGTAAGTTAAGCTATAAGTAGGTTCATTGCATATGATAATTGACTACCCTAGAAAAAAATATCTCATTAACACATACTTAAAAAAATTAACTCACTAATTCACCTTTAAATCCAAAAAACACGCACATTTACAAGATGGCCACTAAAAAAAGATCGGCCAAGAACTTGGTCCCATTAACGTATCCAATGGCCAATTCTAACCACCTAATTTAGGCAAGGGGGACGCGGATTGAGTGCTAACAGCCAAGTTTTGGCCAAGTCCCCCGAACATGCCAAGTTAGGGGAATATGGCTTGAGTTTAAAGTAGGAATATAAGTTTGGGTTGGAGTTTGTATTGGTGAATAATGTTTTGTTTTGTTTTTGTATTGATGAGTATTGGTTTGCTCTTGTTTGTTATTTGGGGTGGATGATTGATTGCCTTTTGTGGGCTGGTATATCCTTCCATTGTATTATATTGTGTCTACATAAATCGGTATTGATTTTTCTGCAAATTTACCGGGTAGTACCGTCTAGAAGGTACCAGAAAAACCTTCAGGTATATTTTCAGGTTATTATCAAAATTGCTTTCTTTGATGATTTTTTAACCACCGATGCAGAAAGAGGGGTGTTATAAGTTTGACCGCTATGTGTGTGTCTGTGGCACCGTAGCTCTTAAACGGATGTTGGTTTTTTTTATTTAAGAGTAGGTTTTCCAGCGGTAGTTCTTAGACATGTTTCATAAAAATCGGTTTAACCGTTTGAAGATTATCAGCTCTTTTCTAGTTGATGAAGGGATTTGAGCATCTTCCACGGGTCTGATCGAGTCGAAATTTAGTATTCTATTACTTCAATGATATTAGACGAACAAAGTAACCTTGAAGTGATGCTGGAGCATCACTTGGAAGTTCCAGTATACCCAAGTTATTCACCAACCAACAGCAGAAGTATCGTGGTTGGGCTCATTGAAAAGGTCTCAATGAATAGGTTATAGATAAATGGTGATCAGGACAAGGATTCAGGAAAAATTAGTAAACAAACTTCGCTGTGGGAAACATACCTACGCAAAGCTGCGCAGATTTAAGGGTGACATGTATCGATCGTAGCGTGTTTACTATTAATACGAGTATATAAAGTTTAAAAAGCAGGAATTATAAGTTAAATTAAAAAAAAACCCCGACCCAATCAAAAACCTCTAAAGTGTAAAAAAAAATATTTATTGGCCTTTTAAGTTGTAGGTAATAGATATTTTGATCAAAGCATTGTCATATCGGGGGATGGTCAATGAAAACGCCAAACAGACAACGCCCAGCAATAATTAATTATGTAACTATGCTATTGTAGAAACGATAACATTTTCACTAGACGTCCCCCGACGTGACAATGCTTTGATAAAAATATTACCTACAACTTAAAAGGCTAATCAATATATTTTTATTACGTTTTAGCGGTTTTTGTTTGGATCGGGGGTCTTTTAAATTTTAAATTTAACTTTTTATGCTGTTCGCTCTCCTCATCTCACCATCATTTAGGATATGATATGTGTATCATCGTTTACTTTGCCAGATTCGAGAAGAATCAAAATAATTCTTGTATAATGTGGATCAGCATCGGGAAATTGTGGGTTATCTCATTTAACCCAAGTCATTAACCAAACAAGAAAGCATGGCACAAAAGAGAGGCAGCCTATACTCAACAGTGGATGTAACATGGCTGACAGTAACGATGATGATGATGATGATTTAAAAACCAAATGGTCACTAACATAGACTGTCACAAACATATTATAAAGCTACAATCGATGTCTACCACGCGAAACAGATTCTCCGTCTACTTAAACAACAGCTGCGTACAAGTACAGCAGCTGTAACTGGCCATGGGTCATTCAATAAACACCTCTTTCATAGGAGTAGCAGACAGTCCGCTGTGCAGGTCCTGGAGGACAACGAGACAGTGGCTCATGCTGCTAAACTGCCCGATGGTCGCCACGTACAGGGCAAAGTACCTACATCGGTAACCCAGGTACCCTAAGTCAGATTATATCAGTAGTACCGGCGTTGCTGGCCGTCCTCGAGGAGCTGGGTTGGATTGAATAACCAATTTTCCAACCCATACGCAAAATACGCGCTTTGACGTGGAGTTGCGAACACCAGCCCGTATTACCTACCTACATAAACAAGAAACAGCTTATACTAAAGACATACACGACAATGTATCACGTCCATAAAAACTGACGACACGAGTCGAGTCGTGCTCTCGAGAATTGCAGCGAACGATGTTATGTGCTATTTGCATGTAGGTACTAGGAGAACATGACTGCATAAGTGTTATGGTGGACGGTTTACGAGTGGTGTTCATTCATAATATAGTAGAACATCAGAGGTAGGTAGATGCATGGCTAAATCGTATCTCCCATAGAATGGACAATGGTCTTCGGGGTAATGGTAGAGACGATATTGCAGTAATAGAAGTACAGAATGAAAAGAGTGATGCATTTTTTTTATCCGAATGCTTATGTTGAAGTCAAATGAAAAGTCATAAGGTTGATATTATATATTAGGTTATTATTATTATATTGTCATGTGTTTGATATTGTGAATTTCATGGAAGACTTGAATGGTCTACAGCTCTTTTCTTCACACAGAAATAGGATATGAAAAGGAAGTTTTGGTTGATTATTTATACGTAAGACTGTAGAATCCTAAAAATGAAAGTAAAACCGTAAACAGTGTTGCATTTGGTCGCGTGTTAATCTAATTAATTTATCGTTGTTTTAAAGATTTGTGTTTTTTACTGCGATGTGGTAAGTAGGTACTAAAACTGCTTATTAAATCAAAATAGACGAGAAATACCTATCACGAAAAGTTAATAGAAAGTGCCAAAATCGTAGCCAATTAGATGTTTAAAAGGGAATTCAGACCTTCTTGAGGAATTTAAATTTCTCGGACCAGTATGCCACTTTATACAATAAAGACAAAGTAAAAACAAGTGAAGGTCTGACAAAAGTCGCAAAGTGCTTCGTTGAGACATTTAAATGTTAAAAATACGAAGCGAGCTCATTCTGCATACCGAGCGTCTTATGCAAGGGACAATAATGATACTACACTCTGCTATACAAATACCAGATTTTAGAGTTGCACTTCTGTTGCAAAATAACGAAGAATTTTAGAAATGTTGGTGATGCCTTTGAAGTATGTTAAATAATTCGGTGGATGTAGTAGACCAGAAATTAATAGGATAAGTAATACGATACACCTTAGTAAAACTGGTTGTCAGACTTTCGGGCTAGTTATAGTAGGCAAAAATTAGAATTAGCTAGAAAAATATGACACAATAATTGATTTTAGGAAAGGATTTGATTGATATAACCGCTAATGCTAACCGGAGAATACGGAAGAGATAAACAAAACGTACAAAGTAAGTTAGAACCAGGGTAGCTTAAATACTGAAGAAGACAAGACGCTGGTAGCTCAGTCATATTGGCGACGCAACAGATTAACATGAAAACCATCATAGGCATTGTTTAAAAATCTATACACAACGGTAGGTAGGTATTTTCTAAGACTAGAGATAAAACCTACAAGGAACTTACAAATGAATTGGCATCAGATCGCATGACCTAAGTAAAGCAGTCTGGCCATTATGGATGGAATTGAATTCAAATGATAAAAGATGAGAGCGTTTTCACGTTCCGATTACAGTAAATAGTAATTTATTGTCATACCTAATGGTTGCATAAAGGTATTTTAATAAGTATATCGAATCATTCCATACGATTTGATACACAGTATTGTCTGCAGCCATTGTTACAGTTTACCCTTGAAGATTGACGAACAATAAGATCACTGCTCTGAGCATTGCGTCATTTTTCTAAGTATAGCTGTGAATTAGGCAACTTTTATTTTTAATTGAATACGGTACTGACTTTGAAATTATAATTAATTGGGGTATGATGAAATATACCTCTTTTTGTCTAAGGCCTGAATCTAGAATTTTATATACTTACGAATCTAGATTTAGAACAGAGAGATTTCTCTAACTAATTCATATCTATGTAAAATGCGGATTTTTTTATAAATCGGGCCGATCCGGCTTTTGTACCAGCATTTCTGTTACTTGTAACAAGAACCCCTGATAAGGTTGACCTTGGAAAAAGCCTGGAAGAAGAATCACCTAATTTATAAATAAATACACTGCTTTAATTTCATACTGATACAAATTCATACAGTCAATAAGATAAAACAAGATCAGCAGATAATTCAAAATGGACCACTTAACATGAAGTTCTAAAAATAAATAATAAAGTAATTTACCTCTTTCAATAAATAATAATAAATAAGTTTTTATTTACAAAAGTGTGTTTAGTGTTTGGAGCCTCCTTTTAAGCAAGCAATGCCTGTGTTAGGAGACTCCGCTCTTCCATAGTCATATCCAGCCTGTACTATCCAAACTGCTAGGACCATAGTACATAATAATTACTTAAACCAGTAACAAAACCGTAGGAACTCAAAATATCTCATAAAAATAAAGGGTGCTAGTGAGAATAAGAATAAAACACAATTAAGCACCTACAAAACGTTCCACAAACCAAAACAATCTAAACAACAAAAACAACATCGAAAACGAAGAGAAGTAGGATCATAGAGAAACAGGTATCCATTAGATTCATCCAGATGCATCGTACGTGACCCCACTCCAATCTCGAGCTGAAATATTGAAGTCACACGAGTCGACGACTTTCAAAGACAAAAGACTTTTACTGCCATCGAGGCGTTGGCAGCGACTTTAATCCGGACAAGTGGTTTTTTAGGAGTTAAAGATGAGGATTGGACACGAATGGAGAATGACGTTTCTTTTGATGGCTTTGAAGTTTAAAGGAAAGATTTCAGAACGGGTTATATGCAATGAAAGAGCTTTGATTAAAATAATGTTGTAGTTGTTTGATCAGAAGATACAGGCTGACTTTTGGGAGGTTTGTTTTTACCGTTATTTGCCTTATATACTGAGCTCGTAAGAAATTTCACATCATAATCAGCCTATGATGCCACTGCTGAGACACAGGCCTCCTCTCTGAGATAATGAGTGGGCCGTAATCCGCCACGCGGGCCCAGTGTGGCTTGGTGGATGTCATATGTCATCGATTTTTTGTTTCTAGGACATGCCGGTCTCCTCACGATGCTTTCTTTCAGTGGTGATGAAATTAAATACACACTGTACATAAAGTGCCGTGTCTGTGTTCTCACGAAGGAGTTTAATATGCAATAAAGATTTGAATTTGAATTAATTTCTTACTCATTCCATGCATTGCATCTGTAGCGACCCTAGCGATGCGATTGCTGAATTGCATTTTTGGATATTGTACGGGAGCGCCCGCGCCGGGCTCGCGAGTCGCTTACATACCATCGCCCTGCCACGTTCCTAATTTACTGTATTTATAATCGTGTATTGTGAACCCTAATTAAATATTCATCTAATTCAGTTTAATCCAGACTCGCCTATCATTTTACCTGAACCCACATTAACGACACGCACAACAAGTGGTGACCCCGAACGTTTACAGACAATAGTTTTTGAGTTTTTTTTGTGTTTTGCGCCGTAAGCGACTCAGTGGCAACGTGGCACGGGCGCGTCAGAATACCGCGTGGGTACAAGTGCAGTAAATAGTCTCGAAACTACTACGATGGCTACCCCAACAACAGCCGGAATAGCCGCGGCTGCCCAGGCAGCTGCCACCGGAGTAGCAGCAGTATCGGTGCAGGCGAGGATACCAGATTTTTGGACAGATTTACCAAGGTCATGGTTCTGTCAGTTCGAGGCTATTATGGCACCGCAGAAGCAGGGTGACGCGCAGCTATTTGATGTAGCAATCGCCAGGTTGACCCAGGACACAGTGCGGCCCCCCCCGGTGGGTTCCCGCATTGTCGTTGCGGGGGGGCTCAGTAGCCGTGGTTTTCCGCACCCACGGTGAAGCGAAGAGGAACCCGAGGAGGGGCCGCTCGTCAGGGCTTTGTCCGCTAAGCCGACGACGTAGCGGCCAACCAGTTGCGGTGCCGCGGGGCGGCATAGCAACTGGTGCTGGGGGTAGTGGGCCGCGGTGGGAGAGGAGTGGTGTATGGAGATCGCCACTTTCCTCACCTTCCGCGGTCTGGACGGAGCTGCCATCGTTAGATGGCGGACGCGGTGGGGCCGCGGGGGAGGAGGAGTGTTGGTATTGCGTAGGCCGCTCTCCCTATCCCCTGCGGCCGAAAAGTGGTAGGCGGCGGGGCCACTATCCCGACCCGCCGCAGGGGGACCAAGGGTGCCATACACGGGGTCGTTTGGCACCCATGCACTGTCTGGTGCCCGGGGTGGTCCGGCGTGCCGTGTGTTCTGGTGCGCCGGTGATGGGGGTCATTCCCCTAAGAGGAGGGTCCGGTGACGGACAGCCGCGGCGGGTTCGCGGATGGCTTTCGCGTTCCCGTGTTCCCGCCATAAGCGGCACTGGAGGACACCGTGGAGTTTTAGTGGGTTAGAGTCCCACATAACTGCGCTATCTCCCCGTGGTAGCGCAGTATGCATGAGCATTTCTCCACGATAAAAAAAAAAAAAAAAAAAAAAAAAAAAAAAAGGACACAGTGCGGCAAGTTACCGATATAATCGAAGCCCCGCCAGAGTCAGGCAAGTACGCAGCATTAAAAAAGCGTTTATTGGCGGTTTATGAGGAAAGCGCGGACAAGCAATTCCAGAGGCTTATTGGAGAGATGGACCTGGGAACACAGAAACCATCGCAGCTGTATAGGTCGATGGCGGCCCTAGCCAGGAATTGCAGCGTGACGGACGAGCCACTAAAAAGGTTGTGGTTAAATCGTTTACCCCCGGGCGTGCGGGCGGTCCTGACAGTGACCGGAGACACGAAAATGGAGGAGCTCGCTGCAACGGCAGACAGAGTGATGGAGAACATAGGCACCGGTGAGGTCGCGTCAATAGCATTGAGCTCATCGGATGTGACACGCAGCACGGACACGGATTTGGTCAAGCATCTCAGCGCACTATCCGTGGAAATGAAGGAGTTGCGTGGAGAGATAAACGACATCAGGAAGCGAGACGGGAACCCGGGACAGGACCGGAGAGGACGGCGTTGGCAGCAGGGGCGCTACGGAGCCAGGAGCCAATCAAGGCCGCGCCGCGCACCGAGTTCCCCGGACTGGCTATGCAGGCACCATTTCCGTTACAGGGAAAGCGCGCGAGCGTGCGAGTCTCCGTGTAATTGGTCCAAGAAACAGCAGGGTGCGGGAAACTAGAGGCGGTACAGTCATCATCGGTGGGAGAGTGTACCGCGGGAAACCACCGGCTCTGCGTGCGAGACTATAGAAGTGGTATCGTGTATCTAGTGGACACAGGAGCGAATGTATCAGTGATACCAGTGGGGAAAGTGAGAGGTAGCAAAGTTAAACGTGAGTGTTCGTATAAGCTGTTCGCGGCGAATAACACTGAGATAAAAACTTATGGTGTAATCGACATAGATCTTAATTTAGGTTTAAGAAGGAGTTTTAAATGGTCATTCATTATTTGTGATGTAAAACAGCCTATTTTAGGAGCAGATTTCCTAGAGGCACACCAACTGATAGTAGATTTACATAAAAAGCGGTTGATTGACGGTCATACTAAATTAAGTAGGGAAGCATCTGTCGTAAAGTGTACGGAACCATCAGTTTCGAGCATACAGTTAAATAACCCATACAGGGAATTACTAAAACAATTTCCGAGCATAACTAAGCCAGTATCTTACAAGGAACCATCTAGCCACAATGTTTACCACCACATAGAGACTACAGGCCCTCCAGTTTTTACACGCGCTAGGCCATTGCCACCACATAGGTATAAAATGGTACAAGAGGAATTTAGGCTAATGCAGGAATTAGGAATTTGCAGGCCATCCAGCAGTCCGTGGGCGAGCGCTCTACACGTCGTGCCGAAGAAGGACGGACAGATCAGACCCTGTGGTGACTATCGTGCACTCAACGCGATCACGAAGCCAGACAGGTACCCGATACCAAGACTGCAGGATTTTACCTATGGGTTAGCAGGTAAGTCAATTTTTGGAAAAATAGATATCAACCGGGCCTATCATAATATTTGTGTAGCACCACAGGATATAGAAAAAACGGCAATCATTACTCCTTTCGGGCTTTTCGAGTTTCCGCGAATGTCGTTTGGTTTGCGAAACGCAGCACAAACGTTCCAAAGATTTATGAATAATACAGTGTTGCAAAATTTAGAATATCTCAAGGACGGCCAAGAAACCTCGTATTTATTCTGTTATATTGATGACCTTGTGATAGCCAGCACCAACAACCAACTTTTCAAAAAACACTTATCACTAATTTTCAGTAGATTCGAACAGTACGGAATAACAATTAATTTGGCAAAATGCGAGCTAGGGAAATCGGAGATAGAATTTTTGGGCTACCACGTAAATAAGGACGGAATAAAGCCATTAGATAATAAGGTCGAAGCCATACAAAATTATCCGCGACCAGAGACGGTCGAGCAATTACGACGATTTCTAGGCATGGTAAATTTTTATAGGGCACATTTACAACGGGCGGCCGAAAGCCAGGCAGAGTTAAGTAAATATTTGCACGGGGCCAAAAAGAGAGATAAGTCTAAAATAGAGTGGAACGATACAGCGGTGGCTGCTTTTGAGAAGTGTAAGGCAAGCCTCAAAAGCGCCATTACACTAGCTCACCCGGGAGAATCAGGAAAATTGGCGCTGATGTGCGATGCATCAAACACTTGCGTGGGCGCGGTTTTACAACAGGAAACAAACGGTAAATGGAAACCGCTAGGATATTTTTCAAAAAAACTATCAGCGGCACAACAGAAATACAGTACATACGACCGCGAGCTAACAGCAGTCTATCTAGCAATCGTCCATTTCAGAAACATGGTAGAAGGTCGCGAACTAACAATTTTCACCGATCATAGGCCATTAACATACGCGTTTACCAAAATAGGCACGGATCGAGAAACACCAATGCGAACACGGCAGTTATTGTACATCAGCGAATTCACGAGCGATATACAATACGTCACCGGCACCGAGAATGCGGTTGCTGACGCGCTATCACGGGTAGAAGCCATAGCTTGCAACACAAACATAGATTACGAAGAAATCGCGCAGGCACAGGAAACAGACGCTCAAATGTCACACATGTTAGCAAACTCACGGGGCAACATTGTTTTAGAACAAATTCAATCACCATTATGTAAAAGAAAGATATATTGTAACATTACAAAAAACCAAGTAAGACCATACATTCCGTCACAGTTCCGAAAAACAGTTTATAACACAGTACATAACATAAGCCACCCAGGCGTAAGGGCCACGCGGAGAATGATCACGAGTCGTTATTTTTGGCCGGACATGAATAAAGACATCGCCAAATGGGCGAGATCGTGCATACAATGTCAGAAGGTAAAGGTACACAGACACACAGTTTCAAAATTAGGTACATTCCCGATAACAGAACGGTTCGAACACATACACGTAGACATAGTAGGGCCACTGCCGACAACACAGGAAGGTTATCGATATTGCGTCACCATCATAGATAGATTTACGCGTTGGCCGGAGGCAATTCCAGTCACAGACATTACTGCTGACACGGTAGCGAAAGCGGTCTATGAAGGATGGGTGTGCAGATTCGGTTGTCCTAAAACTTTAACCAGCGATCAGGGAAGGCAGTTCGAGAGCGAGATTTTCAGTAGTTTGATGAACATGTTAGGCATAAAGAAAATTCGTACGACAGCATATCATCCACAAGGGAATGGTATGGTAGAGAGAATGCATCGCTCCCTAAAGACAGCAATAAAGGCAAGGTTGTTAGAAAATAGGTCATGGGTTGACGAATTACCTACAGTATTGTTGGGACTTCGTGCAGTCTGCAAAAGTGACCAAAATGTAAGTTCAGCAGAACTGGTTTTAGGACACATGTTGCGCTTGCCGGGCGATTTTTATCACGAGGTAGAAAAATCGCAAGTAGGACATTTACCGACATTCGTAAACAAATTAAGAAAAATAATAAACGACATGCGCCCAAAGTCACGAGCGGATAGCGGTTCACGAAAAATATTCGTTCACAAAGATTTGAACACTTGTACACACGTATTCATTAGAAACGACATGGTAAGAAAACCTTTGACACCTTCGTATAGTGGTCCATACCAAGTCATTAGCAGAAACGAGAAGACGTTTAACGTACAAAAAGATGATCGTCAGTCAACCGTGTCCATCGATAGATTAAAACCGGCATATATTATTAATGAGGATATGATACCAGGAACTGTAGGAAATAACAGCAACACTGAAACACAAACACAGCAGGTTGAGCAAAACTCGCTACCGCCTATGATTAAAACCACACGCTCAGGCCGAGTAATCAAGAAACCCGTGCGATTTTTGCTCAACTAGCAAAGTAGCTTAGGTTCACCGTAAATGTAAGAAATTCATGCACAATTTACTAATTACAGTGCTAGCCCCAAGTAGAGAATACACATTTATAGACATGGGGAATTCACAAAATAAAGAATACATTTCCATAGCCCAAGCACAGGTAGTAGCTGGACAACAATTAGAAAGCAAACTGAATTATTTTGGGATAATACTTATAATTATCACGCTAATATTGGGAATTCTGTTATGTTGCGCAATAAAAAGAGGCTGCATAGGCCAATTGAGAGGGTGGTTAAAAAAGGAAATGACAACACTAACTGGGACAGTGCCAGTGCCAGTGCCAACCACAGGAACCGCAGCAGGTTACGTATAATCAGTGTACGACAAGTGAATTGTGCAGGGAATCATCAGTTTAATCGAACGATGTAGTTTCTATCGTGAACTATGTGTGGTTACATTAGCTGTGGAACCCTGTAGGCGTATTTGATTAGGATTGTATGTATCTATTATATTGGCGCTGTCATAACGGAAGCTGGCCCGAGTGGCGTTATTGATTATTGCAGAGCGGACGTTATGACAGCTACCCTTAATCATATGAACTAAATATATTTTAATTATAAGATTTATATAAGTAGTAAGAATGTAAAACATGTATAAGTAAGAAATCATTGATTGATTGCAACATTGTAAGCGTTAGTATTTATAGTTCGCATTGTATAATGTAGTTTTGTACGTACCATTGTAAACCCAGTGTAACAATTTTTTTTTATAATCTTTGTAAAAAATTTTGGAGAAAGGGGGGGTGTGATGTAGCGACCCTAGCGATGCGATTGCTGAATTGCATTTTTGGATATTGTACGGGAGCGCCCGCGCCGGGCTCGCGAGTCGCTTACATACCATCGCCCTGCCACGTTCCTAATTTACTGTATTTATAATCGTGTATTGTGAACCCTAATTAAATATTCATCTAATTCAGTTTAATCCAGACTCGCCTATCATTTTACCTGAACCCACATTAACGACACGCACAACACATCTATTGTACCAGAAATAAGTCAAAACTATAGACAGAATAGTTTCATCTTGCCAAAACAAAATTTTACTGTGAGTTTGCCTACCGTATTTTTTTCACAGAGATTAGCCTGTCTAAAGACAATCTTGATTCTGGTTTGCGCCTAAATAAAAAATAATTGGATTACACGTTACTTTTATCATTCATTACACTACAAAAATCAGTGGATCACGAAAATAAGAACACTAAACAAACTCTATTTTTAGCCCAGATGTACAATAAAATCTCGACGCATAGTTTACAAATACAAGTATCCGAGGAATCCTGGTTAAAAGCAAGGAGTGGGCGGCGTATATTTATATCTAGAACTAAACGACTTGACTAAGAAAACACAGACATAATTCTAGGATGTAAGACCACTGTAATTCGAGATAAGACAGTTTTATTAGCTTTGTCTTGACTAGGAAAAGCTGCAATGTTCAACCAAGGATATGGTATGTGCGAATGCAGTTTAGAACAAAATTGATGACTTCATCGCGTGTGGTTTGAAAATTAAAGATAAAAGATTTGATTTTGTATGTTGATGGTTGAAGCCACGGCCGATTCAAGACGGTTTAGTATAATCTTTCGTTTGGACATCCGTATCATCATACTAGGATCGCCTGTCATGACGTCAGTCCACCTTTGGTGCTAATACGACGTTACCTGTCTTGCTTAGATGTGTTATAGTATCGATCCTTAAACGCTAAATTCAAAACTACATACAAACGCCAAAACACTTCTACAGCAGCACTTTAAAGACTGTTTCAAAGAGTGTCCATGGAGCTTTATGCCCGTTCTTCTCCATAGACGTTTTGGAAAGGGTATGGGCAACTAGCTTCAAGTTTCTGGTTACCTGTTCGACTTTCAAAATAGTTTAAAAACCATAGTCATCTACTGGTCTTTTGGGCGATTTAGGGGTACGCTTGACCTTCAGAATTTAGCGCTTTAGAGTACAAAATTTTCGAACAGCTATCATTCAAATCCAACTCATAATTCGTGCAAAATAACCTCGTTATATTATGAGATATTAGATAAGAAACTCGAGCACACCCAGTTTATTACCTTCGCAAGGTTGTACCACTTCCGTTGTAAACAATTTGTAAGTTGTTTGTGTTTCTGCACGTTCAACGCGTGTATTTTTCTTCGTTACAAAGTAGTTGAAAGGAAAATCCGACCACAAAGTGTTGGCGTGCTGGTGTTCAGTAAGTAAGCTAGGATCTAGATCCGACTAGCTAAATTGCTTTCATGTTGGATTTAGATATTAGACTGAACGAATGATTGTTAAGCTCAGCCGTGGTTGGTTCAAGTTTTATTCAGGGATTCTAGAGAGTTCAGATCTGGTCTTGGCTACCTATTTATATGACATTATTACTCATCACTAGACTATAGCAGATTTTACTCATACTATACATTCTGAAATAACTCATCGATCTGCTCTCTCAGCATACATTTCTCGTTCAAAATCTTCCATAGTTCCATACACCTTCTTCCTAACAAATGTACTTATATAAAGTATATATGTGGTACCTACATATTTGCTCCCATTCCCATATGCCACGCCATTACTCATAACCAAGAAATATTTTAATGCACACCAAACGCTACATCCAGCGCAATAATCCTTTAATTAGACTTACAGCACCACTTCGCCTTTCAACCTAAATTCATCCTTTGTCCTTAACAATAAGGTTTAATATTGCTCAGTAGTATGAATGCAATTTCCGTCGCGAGGTGGCGCCACGTTCTCACGGATGCATTCTGATATCGAAGCCGGAACGTGATCGCAATAAAGTAGATGCTTCCCATAACTTGGAGGAGGATTTATTTTTGCTTTGTTTTTGTGTTTTAAATTGAAAATGCTAGCGACTGTTTCAGAGAATCTTTTGGAGAAGCAAATCAGGCAAATAACGCCTACCTAAGTTTCCACCGGTGAAAAAGTTGGGTACTTCCAAGGCACGATTGGCTAATTTTTCATCATCTAATTCTAGCTGTAGAATTAGCTTTAAGCTGATAAAGCTATTTTATTCATAGATTCGAGAAAAGAAAAAATCTATTTTTTCTCTTTAAATTATGAAAACTTCAGTTGTAGTATTGTTTTTTTTTTCAAGTATTAACGTCTATTGATTTTTTAGATTTTGTCGATTTGTTAAATAATTTTGGAGCCATTCATAGAAAATTTCTTGAAAGCATATCAATTTTTTTTTATTCGTATTCATGTCTACATATCCAAAAATACATTTTAGTTTCCCGCTGCAGAATTAATAGCAGCAAACCAGCAACAAAAACAGTGAGCTGAAAGTTTTTAATACAATTTTACGCGAACCCGACGATGCGTCGTAAAAATCTCGTGTAACGATGTTTGTAAACTGGCAAAGTTTTCACGCTACAGTGCAGGATTTAGTTATGCTGTAGCTCTAGCATTAATTGTTTTTAATCCTATTATATACTTACTAATAGTATAAATGGAAAAGTAACTCTGTCTGTCTTACGCTTTCACGCCTAAATCACTGAAACGATCGTCATAAAATTTGGCAGAGATATAGCTTGGGGGATAAGCACAGAACCGGTCTAAGTGGCGGAGCTTGGGGGAGGCCTATGTCCAGCAGTGGAGGTCTTTCGGCTGAAATGATGATGATGATAGCTTGGGATATGCAAAAGGACATAGGCTACTTTTTTACGCGATGACCGACATACACGCGGGCGGAGCTGCGGGCAAAAACTATAATGTATTATAAATGTGAAAGTTTATATTATGTTTGGATGTTTGTTACTCAATCACGCAAAAACGGCTGGGCGGATTTGGATGAAATTTGGCACACAGATAGTTAGTAACCTGGATTAACACATAGGATACTTTTTATCTCGGTATTACGTTCCCGCGAGATAATATTCGCCCTCTACGCGGGCGAAGCTGCTGGCAAAAGCAAGTAGTAAATATATTTTTTCGAGACTGTTCTCAAAGAACATCATGCACCGACAGTTGAAATTGATATATTATAAGATAGAACTTTATTTCTCAATAAAAACGAATGATGATAATTGGAGAATATTAAATTGGAGGCAGCAATTGTTATTAACCCCCAACGCAAAAAGAGGGGTGTTATAAGTTTGACCGCTATGTGTGTGTGTCTGGCACTGTAGCGCTTAAACGGGAGAACCGATTTGTGTGCGGTTTTTATGAAATAATAAAAATAAACTTTTATTTAATAACAATAAACAAATTAAACTAACTAACTAAACAAATAAATATATAAACAAAAGGACACTTAGGCGTCGAAGTATTCGTCCGTATCGCTGTTATCAGGAAACGTGCCCAGAAGACTGGCAGCACTTAAAAGTAGGTTTTTTTACTATATTATCCACAAAGATTATCCACTAGGTTTTGCCCGCGTGAAATTTTTAGTTCCCCCGACCCACCGCATAGCATCAGTTTTGCTTGGCTCCTTGGAGTCCTAACGTAATGTTAGCCCATAATTGCCTATAACTTTCCTCAAGAATTGGGCTTTTCAATACAAAATATTTTATCAAATGCGACTGGAACTTCTAGATATTAACGCGTTCAAACAAACAAACTCTTAAACCTTAATATTAGAATAAATATAGATTAAAACTATGAGCCGTACCTAAAAAGTTTGATTCTATTTAACGAGTAATCTATTTAAAAAAAAAAATTATTAAAATTGTCTGAAGAAATAAGACTTCCAAAAAGTTGTACAGCCTAGTATCAATCGGCTCTACGTTCCGCTCAATAGTATTGCGTATAACAACTGTTTAATTCCCTATATTTACAAAGATGGAAATTATAAATCGCTGTAAGCTGTTAAATTGCACCACTGCAGCTTTATTATCTACGTTGACAACGGATGTTATTTTCTCCGCCTTGCTACCTGTTTGGCCATAGAACTAGCGTTTTATAAAACCGGCATGCTGTATGAAATCAGCGAAAAATAGGTAGGCAAAATGGATTGTGTCAAGAACATGTAAAGAGTGTACTAGAATTTTTTGGCGCGTGGCTAAAGTTGGAACTCACGCCGCCATCTTGTTTTAAATACAATCTCAGTGACAATTTGTTTACCAACAACGTGCCGGTATGACAGTGACAGATTGTCATTCAGGTGTCAAAAGATCCTTGTTACACTCGAGTAATAAGTAATACAGGCTGGTGTCAACTTCACGCGTACTTTTACGTACGTAGCACTTTAGTAGCATCATGATTATTTTAGCAGAAAGATGTCCACTGCTGGACAGCATGCGTTATGCATTTTACTGATCTGATAAGTATTTCAATCTGTTCTGAGGAAACTTAAGTTGAGTAAAAGATCTTGTACAGGTTCCACAATGTTACGTTATTTAGGTAACGGAAACGATTATTATTTTACGCTAAATAGGTAGAAATCAGTGGTGGCCCGGTGGAAACAGCCGCGACTTACGAGTTGTAGGTAGGTTCGAAGTCAGGCAAGCACTTTGTGTAAATTATTTCATCACCACTGCTCTTATAACGGTGAAGGAAAACAGCATGAGGACACCGGCATGTTCTAGAACTAAAAAGTCGAAGACATGTGACTTCCACCAGCCCGCGCTGGGCCCGCGTGGTAAATTACATTTTTGCAGAGAGGAGGCCTGTGTCCCAGGTCTCAGCGATATTAACATTAAAGGCAGATTATGCTACAAAGGTGATTGCCAATAAATATGACAAACACTGAAAATCTGTGCTATATGAATTCTTGCACAATTTTTAGTCAGTATCTTCAAATGGGTTGAATAGGGAGGCAGCGGAATCGAGACGGAACTTTAAAACAGATTTTAACAATGAAATTATATAATGCGTTGTCAAAAAGGACTCTAATGTGTTTACATTTAACGATAACGTCCTTGTTAGCAACAAACTATATTATTTTATTGTTAAAATCCCTTTTAAAATTTCGTCCCGATTCACCCCTGCATCCCTATTCACCCCGTTTGTAGATTCTGCTTGCAATTGTAATACAAATTGCCAAGTGTTATCTAAACAACCGGTTCTACGGACATCTGAAGTCGTACGTTTTCAGTTTTCAAACACGCCGCAGCGCAGCGTTATTTTCTTGCAGAACGGATGTTGCTCGTTCGTTATTTGCGTGTGTACTGCGTAGTGAGGCCATAAAACCAGCGACGGCATAGCAAGAGAATACAGCTGGCAAATATGTAGGTGTTATGAAAATTGAAATAACAGTGTCTAGAGGACATAGACTAGTAAGTCGTTTTCAAAGCGTTTCGTAATTCTACAACGATTTTCAACGGGATGGAGTAAGCTTTTTGGTAACTTATGTCAGTGATATCAATTCTATACACATTGTTGACTTTATCATTATCGATAACGTTGATAGAATATTACTTTGTCAAGGCCTTAGGTACGTGTTCTACATGAATCCCTAATGCAGTTTTATGAGGTTTAGTAAATGAATTTGAGGCCGTATACAAACAATACTAGACCAAAACACATTCGTAAAATTTCTTTGTTGCCTTGAAAGTTTTAACCCACTAACACTGTCAGCCAAGACTTATTTTTTTCTTTATGTATTAGCAAAATCTTTGGCATTTATGCTACTTGATGAATACTAATAACCTTAAAGCGGCTGCTGGGATCTTTTGGCGAGTGGTCTGAATAACAGCCGTACGGGTCGATCGATCAGGTTAAGCTACGCTTGTCGCGATTGGTCCGTGGATAAGTGGCCATCTTAACATACCAAGACAGGTGTCTTGGTATTTCTACCATGCTTCGGAAAGTTGGTACTCTGTTTGTCATTCGTAAATCTTCGACAGTCCGAATGTATGACAACCAGTCTTACTAAAAAGTTTCGTGTTACCCAATAACTGGGTTGCGGAGGTCAGATAGGCAGGTGCTCCATGTAAAATACTGATATATCAAGTTGACTGGAAGCTGACCCCACCATGGTTGAGAAAAGGCTTTGAAGATGATGATCGATTGATTAACCACTGACAGCTTATGCCTTGCACCACACTGCGCTATTATCCACATTGGCAGCGGATGTTGCTCTGTTCGCTAGTTGCGTGTGCATCGTGAGGCCACTAGACAAGCGATTTTTTACTAACATACTGTTTTAAAGAAAAAATCATTAAACGGAATTGGAACAAATGTCTAGTTGATTTATTAAGTGTAATTGCTCGCTGTTTTGGTATCATGTCAAAGATTATTATTGCAGTGAATGACTGAAATGGGTGAATGCTCGAAAGTATTAATTGTTTGGTGTGAAATATAATTTAAATTAGTAAGAGCCTTAATAAACTGATTTTTCATAGTTAAAAAAACGTAATATAATAGATAAAATAACAGTAGATAGTTAGTAAACTTTGATCCAATTAACGCTTAAATCCAATTGAAGCTTAGTTAGGTAGGTACTTTGTCGGTTGCAAGTTTGGTTAACCTAACAAGCCCAGACCAATGAGACATAGGTATAATATCGAATGTTCTAGACTCTGTTATGAACCCGGTCTTGAAATTTTCAATCAGAAAAAAGACAATCTTAGCCAACAATAATAACAATTCGTCCGAAAAACATCAAAAGCACTCTGCACTAGTCCTCCACTATGATAGCGAGGCACTCAGCTCCGAATGCACCGGATCGATGCAGCGACTGCGCACTGCGCGGGTCGATGCACCCATCTCTGTGACGTAACAACGCACGTCACGGACACGAATTAGGACAGAAAGACCACTTGAACACAGATTGTGATATACGCCAACGCAGTTCGGATTGATTTGGGCGAACCGAAATGCATTTGCTGCTTTTTAATATTCCGCAATAAAATATGTAAACATAGGCATGGAGTGGAAGGCCACTTCAAAAGTCATATATTGATTTAAAACACATTTGCTGTATTTAAGATTACAAAATGATCGTAAACTTGCGATTGAAGCAATTCAAAAGGCATGACAAACGGCAACGCAGCAGATCAAGACAGCGGCGGTGTGATGAATTTCATTACTTTAAAAAGACCCTTTCAAAGAGTGTTTAAGCCCTGATTCTAGGCCTTAACTTATTGAGGCAGGCACAGGCAAGTCCTAATATGACCTGCCAGATACAATTTTTTTTTAAAGTGTCTAGAAGGACATTTTGTTAGTTTGGGACACTTCAAGGTTTATGAAATAAATTCTTCGCTTGACTAAAGGCCGGATTTGCGGTTTGAAAACTTTGGCATAATATGCACGAAATATGTCAAACTGCCTTATGTACGAGTATTCTTCAGAGAAAAGTTATCTGACTATTGAAAAATTTGCCATAAATAGTTAGAGAGATTGGTCATTTTTAATAGGACAACAGCTAGTAAAATGGTTGATTACTATGCTTCATTTCTTCAGAACAAATAACTACTAACAAAGCAATTTCAGCAATTGTCACAGATATATGCACTTGTCTGAATACACGCGTGAGCCTGTTGATTGCTCCAATTATCATGCATAGTGGAACTTCGGCACAACTCCATATCGTGCCACTAGCCGAATGTTGAGCTAGGGTGGAAATGAGGAATGTCTGATTGTTCCCCTCGCTCTGATGGAGTTATTACTACTTTGATGGGTTTGCTCTGATTTGTATGCAGTTGTGTTTCTATCTTTGGCTTTTATTCTTGAGGGATTTGCAGGATTTATGTTATGAAGGCAGTATCAAAGCGATGTCGGAGATTCTAAATTCAATAGTTGACAGAAAAACAGAATACACCATTTCGATTAAATCTTTCTAGTATTATCAGTTCAAAAAACGTTCAAGACAATCCATCCTTTTTGGGGACTAATAAAAGAAGAAATACGTACCCTACTAAACAAAAAAATATATATTAAAATCGGTTTAAAACCCGCCGTTGTTCACCTTCAGCCACTGTCCCAATTAAATTGGGGTCAGCGCAGTATTAAATTCTCTACTGTCATCTCAGAATTCACTCCCTTACAAATCATACTAAAAATGCAGGATATTATATTTTCCATGTTAACGCTGGCATCATCAAGCAAGAGAATATGACTTAAAAATCACATAACTTTTTTCCTTTTTTTAACCTATTATAAATCGTTATTTTTCTTTCTTGAACTCACCTCCTGTTATCCAGATAGCTGTCGTACTCATCCGGTGTGTTCTTGTCATCGTGCATGTCGTAGAGGTCGCTGTAGATCGCAGACTCCATCCGAGACGGATCCAAGTGGTAGTTCGGATTCTCGTACGAGAGGAGACCATTCTCTGTGGACAAACATAGAGGAGATTAGTTTATGAGAATTAGCTATTGGATGGGGAGCCTTAAATTAGGATTACGTTTAGTTTAACAGAGGTAAATAGTTTAGGACCAGTTATTGTAGCGATTCTCGAGGAAGTCTTATGCCAAGCAGTGAGCATATCTTGGTTGGTCCTGTCAAAATATAACATCACGCCTGTATTAGCTAAAGGGATCGGCAGACGTGTTCCTTCACCCACATTTAGCCAAATGATTGATGATTACACGTGATACTATGTTATTTTATCATTCCAAAGACAGTCAAGAAATCAGGAAAGAAAAGACGTTTCCTCGTTTTGCCTTTTCCGAACCAAAGGACTAAATATATCTCCTTTAGCCTCTAAATTTCAAATGCAATCTACATAAAACTTTTCCAAAATTTAACCAATACCATTTATTTTAAAAGGCATTTGTCCCCTGATCGAAAGATCTCGTATCAGCCATTATAATACGTTGACTGTCTAGCTTCTGCTGGCTTTGTAGATAGCTCAGCTGTCTGGGACATCTGAACTCGTCTAGAAAATAAAACGACAATGCACGGAGATTATCTAATGTAAATGTGAATTTGGGAAATATACAGAGGTACCTTTGGTCATGTTCTGTAAAATACAGATTTGTTTTAGGCATTATTCAGCATAGTTTCTTAGTTGAGTTTTAAATATGAAATGAAAGAATGTTCAATATTTCCAAAAATTTCAAAAAATCCGGAAAAGTTTAAATGTTATTGAATGTTATATATCAGATGTTAACCACAGTTTACGCTACAACCGGTAAACAAGCCACAGTTATCGATCTTGTTATTAAAAAAAAAATATTTTCTTACGATTATTTTCTTGGAAAATCTCTTAATTACCAAAGAATTAGCATTGCCATTCAACGTGGCAATGCTGCCAGTCTTCTGGGCACGTTTCCTGATGACAGCGATGCGGACGAATACTTCGACGCCTAAGTGTCCTTTTGTTTTTGTATTTATTTGTTTAGATAGTTTAATTTTTTATTCTTAATAAAAATTTGTACATAAATAAATAATCACGTGTATTTACAAAATCTTAATTACCTTAATATAATTTCGTCATCTACAATACCGACTCTAGAAACATGAAAAACATGTCATCCCGAAAACTGCCACCAGTTTCGTTCTAATTCACCGAGGGCCGCACTTGGCAGGCCTCATCGTAACCAGAGCCGAAGCCGTAATAATACCCGACTATCACCCCCCACTGCCCCCCTCCTTCATCAACATGGTGTCCGTGTAGATATAGATACGATGTAATTGCTGTCATTACGATGTGACCATAATATATATGAGTGATAGAGTAAGTGATATGTAGGCTAAAGGCGACCATAGGGCATACACTAGCTAACTAATACCTAGGTTATTAATAGAATTTGTTTCTTTATAATAGCGTTTACAGGTTTATGGGGTCAATTAAGTAAAGCTACAAAAACTATACAGGATAAGTTTTTAACCATTGCGCAAACTGTAACCATGAATTCAGCATAGCATTCTAGACCCCCCAGCGTAGAAATTTTTCGTTAGTTATAGAAAAAAAATCAGCTTTTTCATAGAAACGTAGTCAAAATGTATGGAACAGCAGATTTTTTTTGTATAACCGAATATTTAGGTACTACGATTAATCTGTTCTCCATCTGTCCTGAATAGCATAGATTCTATGTATTTGCAAAGAGGGTAGGTAGGTGTTTAAGCAACTAAACCCGCTTTAGAAAAACCTTTCCTGGCCTTTGGGTATGTGTATCCTATTCGTAAAAAAAAAAACATTTTCTTTTTATTAAAATCCTTTATCAACAAATCATGTTAAGTACAGTTTAAATGGCAATTTGTAAGCAGAAACCAAATCCTTAAAGTCACATAAAAGACGCCCTAACTAAAACACCTAAATTGATTCCACTCGTGACCTACAAAATCCTGGATTCTCTTTGTAATAGATTGTAAGCGCCCGCTTAGGTAAATGTCTGACCCATTTAGCTAGCAGAATCTTGAAAACTATTAGCGAATCTGAACGTTTTAGTGACGCTTCGAAACGGTGGAGAATCTTCCTCAAAGGCCAGAACCACACAGACGCGAGGCGACTTTCCGTCACGATTTTGCGATACTTATCTATCCTTATTATAGTCAGGGTAATCTCGGGCCGTTCAGCACTATGACAGACCAGGTAAAACCCTGATAAAAAAAATACTGTATCTAATCAATACTCTATTATTTTTAACAAATTGAAAATGTTGTAATTTCCCAGTCTGTTATGCGCTGTAGCTATAGATTTTTTAGAAGATCTAGAAATTTGTAGGCTCCAATTTTTTTACGCAATATGATGGTTGTAGGTAAATGTTAATATTTTTGGTGACAATAATTCTTAGAATAAAAATGGCAGTTATAATATGAATAATAGTTATTAAGTAACCGTTCAAAAAAATCGGATTCCGTGATTGTACATTTTATATAAAGTCGCGTCTGTCCACCTGACGCGACTCATGAGGTAATCGCGGTGTCTCAAGTCATGCGACGAGTCGCGCCTGTATGGTGGGAGCCTTTTAGCCTTAGTGACGTTAGGATCTTATCTGGGACTAACTTTATCGTTAGTAGTTGGCGATTCAAGTTCGAGGCACTTTGGCCTTAGTATGTAATAGTAAATGTGACTAGTTCTAAAGAAGCTATTCACATGGTGAGGAATTGTGTAGGTATAGATTTAGGAAATACTTGCCTTTTAAGATTACGTTCATAAAACTAGACCTGTTGACGGAAAACTGTCGGCAAACTGAAGTAACACAAATCCGACAACTGTCAAACAAAGAAATTTAAAAATTATCGGAATTTGTATGAAATGATTTGCCAGTTATAAATTACGCGCATCTTTACGGATGCGATGAAAAAGGCCGCAAATTGTAAAATAAAAAGCCATATAAAGAATGGGCGTATATCCTCTAAGTAGCTTTTCTTTAAGAATGTAGATGTAGAAGTCCATTTAAACCACAGGTCCCCAAAAAAGAATTGTTTTTTCACAGTTTTACTTTTAGGTGGTGCTGCTAGCTGCTACATTTCCACCATATTCCAAAAACTCGTAAAAAATATTTTTATAGCTCGAGAACCAAAAAAAAGCCATTTTAACGCCATCGTAGACCCGGTCTTGTCTCGCATGGACCCCTGGTGGTCCACTTAGACCACTTTGGAAATTACTGATTACGGATGAATGGACAAAAATATAAATCTGTTTTCCCACTGAGTCCAATGTAAAATCCCAGAACATATTCTACTTCACCATAACAACCAAACCACTGACAAATTACAATCCCACTAAACAGGCTATGAAATCCGTACATTCCTATTAAATCCACCAATCGCGTTAACACGCAACGATTGCCTAAAACCCCCATCCCCCATATAATCCGCTACATCCCGTAATAGGGGGATGAGTGGATCACTACATCCCCCAACAACTTCCAATAGGCATTGAGAATAATCCTTGCAACGATATTACACGAACATTATGGTCTAATAGTTACACGCGAGTATCGAGTCATTGGTGTGTGATGTAAGTGACAAGAGAGAGGGTTTGGGAGATGTTAGTTTGATTTTAAGATGACGTTTGACAGGAATCTCCAATAGTTGTGGTTATAATTAGGTAGTTGGTGACAAAACAAAATAATAATAAAGATGTTGTTGGTGGTGTTTCACTCATCTTTTTTATTTCTTTTTTCTTTGTAGTAAAAGTATAGTAGGTGTACACGACGGACGTGACGTTTAATAACAGGGGTTCCCAGTTAACTATGGTGACCGGAGAGGCAATGATTTAACGGCAACGGTATAGTCACTCGTAAAAGCTTCCATTAGTTTCCAGCAGCCATTTAGATACTATATCAGACCAGCGGTGCCAGTGAAACTCCCGACAAAATCGGTCCTGCCGATTCCGAGAATAGCTGGAACAAACAGGCAGACAGTTTTTTTTTGTTATCAGTACCGATACATTCAAATGCATTTAGTAATAAACTGTTATTTTGACCTTACAAACAGACACATCGATTTTATTTATTTATTTACATAAATATAGCAAGCAACTTTTGTAATCTTATTCGTGATCGATGAGAAGCGATTATGCTGAGCTGTAAACATGTAATTAATTTATTATAAAGTTCTAACGAAACAAAGACGGTAAATATAATTTTTATGTATCATCAACCAAATTACACTCATAACAATATGTTATGTTATAATTGCCTAGATTAATTATTGGAATAAAAAACAATTACGTACATTGTATACCGATTCAATAACATACTAGTTAACTACCGTAGACATACAATAAAGTTATATAACCGTGAAAATCGATTATTAACGTACATTACGATTCGCGATGCGTGTTTATATTTAATACGTAATACCGGAAGGAGTTTGAGGAAAATATTGAATAAATATTTGATTGAGATGACGTGGGTTATTGACCTTTTCCCCTAAAAGATGGCGTGACGGGGAAACCCCAATTTGGTATGCTGAGGAATAAGTGCCTAGTTGAGTTGGGTTAACTAGGTTATACTCATTCTTTGTCTAGACGGGTTTCTTTGAGCTGTTCATCTTTATAGGAGGCTTTTACAAAACTGTAATAAAATTAATAGGAAGATGTGGGATTGACTGCTCATTGGTCACCGCATCACTTGGTAATGACTGGATCGATTTAGCAATTTAAATTTATTTGTTGAATCTTTCCAGCCCTTCCTATCGGTAAGATTAACGTCAATCGTAACACTTTTTTTTACAACAAAAAAAAAAACATTCGAAATATTTCCCGTAAAAATTTAAAATGTGATTTATGTATTGAAATTTCGAGAGGACAACGACTGTCGTGTCGATGATGCTAATTTTAATGTTAATTAACATAATTATATAAGTGAATAAACCCCAAAGGCCAAAACCATTGAAAAGTATCGATTTATTCAGCAATTCAGCATCGTATCCAAAGACACCTTAAATCCTTGGTTCACGAATTGTACGATTACGTATTTGGCGTGACTACGAAGAGGTTAAACGAATAAATCAGAAAACGTGTGAGCTGTCTCCAATTGGTGTCGCTAAGAGTAACGCTCGAGGAGTCAGGATTACATGGTGTCTTGGACACCCTTCTACAGAGGTGGGCGGTAAAGCGTGCAGCGTACGGGGAGTTGGGTCGGCTCTTAGTAGTAAACTAATTATAATATGGTTCTTGATGACGGAAATGGCTTACAATGTCGTTGATTCTTTGATGTTTTACGTTACTTATACTACTTTTGTCGATTCATGGAATAAAATTACGCTGTGAAGTTCTGTATTGTCGCTTCGATTCTTAAAGAAGTACAGGAAAACGCAGATCAGTAACAATTGCACAAAAAAAAACCGCTTTTACTGCAATTAGACAATGTCATTGTCAAATGGCTACCACTGATGTATGGTGGACTGTACACAATAAAAATTAAAAAAATGCTTTTGAATACTAGCTATCATAAAATTACTCGTATAAAGTCATCACCTCCACGGGTCAACATTGTTACAGAGGTAATTTTCATGCGTGTAAGTAAAAATTAGGAAGTTCATAGTAGAATCTATAAAACCGCTACATCTCATCCCTTAACTCACAAAATAAAGGCGTGTGTCCACGAACGTAACGGTCGCGCCCGCTTCCGGCCAACAATGGCACCCGCTACATAATTGATACTTTTTGGTAATATCACTGTTGTTCTGAAATAATGCGTCGCTCGTGAATATGGGCCTTTAGTGTGGGAACGATAGTAGAATAGATCTGTTTGGGTTCGTCCTGGGAATGGATTTGGGGGGCGCCGATTGGCTAACATGTGTTTGACTATGTAAATTGGTGGTCCATGGAAGATTAGGGAGTTCCATTTGATCTAAATAGGAAGAGAGTTTCCTAAAAGCCACGGTCTGTTTGCTTATGCGTTGCAGACTATATTTAAGACACAGTTGGGTTTTTAAAGGAAAAAATGTGAATTTGATATGTCAATTGTTTAAATATGCTTGCAATGTTTGGAAGACAGAACAGCATTGTAGCTCATGCTGCAACCATCAGTCTTAAGGTGGATGCGGTAAGATAGCCAGCAAAATTAAAATTTTCTTACGTTTTTTACAAAGACTTCGTTTACTTTTTCACGAAATAGTGTAGTCTGTAAATGTACCTGTAATTTTACTGGTATAAACCTTTAATTATGGGCACAGTATGCTGCTTGAAAGCTACAGATCGTTTGGAAAAAGTAAATACTAACTCACAAAAGACTACTAGTACCAAAGAGAGACTACTACCAAATCACAAAAGACCTCTACTGCTACACTTGTTCTACATTATAACATACCTCTGGCAATTTATACAATAGTCATGGAGGGTACTGAAGATTTTTGAAAAGAGAGCAGTTGAATAATGACTTCGTATAATTCTTAGAGTGCCGATAACAATTAGCCCAGAATTTGGCTACCAGCTTGGCACTTTCAGTAGCGTCCATCATCTCCTGTAGCGAGAAGACAACCGGACACACTCGACATGATACCCATTGTTTGTGGGACAGCTTTACATTTAAACTCCAAGAGCGAGTTATCTATGAATCACCTGAACAAGTTTTCTTTGCTTTGGCCCGAGTTCGAAGTCTGTCTAGGTGCGAGGTTTTCAGCAGGTGGAAGGAATGGGTTTGGTAGTGAAGCACTATGTCGCTACAGCTTTAGCCCATCCTTGCACCATTCGCCAGTGAGTGGGAGGACACACTTTAAAAATCTGTTGTGGTTTTTCAGCCTTTGTGACACGAGGATGCTATCGCGCAAAGGGTATCGTGGTATACTGTGTCGGAAAACATTTTGGCTTCGTTTTATTCATCCTACTTTTGACTGACGAGTTTGTTGACAACTGTCGTAGTTGCAAGGTCTACCTAATTGAAATGACTGACAATCTAAAAGTAATGTAGGTACCCATCAATGAACAAATTTTACAAAAAAATAAATCGGATGCTCCCCACATTTCGTCGAGTTATTCGAACACAAAACGTTTGGAGCAGCTGATTTTTTATTCTATGATTTAACTACTGCATTATATCCTGATTTTATCAAACAAACTCTCATTAGTACACATCGAATGCATTTCACAAACAAACAAACGTTCGTGCGAGCTGCCATTACAGTGAGCTATGTCGAAGGAATGTGACATTTAACTTATAAACACAAGGCCTGAGCTTTGAACTTGGTATGCATAATGGTAGCATAACGCTAACTTTTGCTCAGAGGGTCAAAAGGAATCCGACGGCTTTGAGGTCGTGAGGATTTTAAGTGACCCATAGGAGGTACAGCATGTAGTGTTTTAGTGCTGGCAATGCTGACCTGCATTGCAAGATTATTGGGAGTCCTTTAGGTGTCCTCCACAACTTGCCAAAGTCAAAGTCAAAGCATTTATTTCAAATAGGCACTTAAAAGGCACTTTTGAACGTCAACATTTACATTAGAATAGAATTGATTCTAGTCGCCCCTTCCAAAATGTAGTTTCGTATGGAGAAGAATGGGCAAGAAACTCCACCGTTACTCTTTTAAAATGTTTTAAGTACAATATTTAACATAGTACATTCACTATATGATTATGTGTGAAAACGATACACCCAGAATAAAATTACCATACCAAAATAGGTAAAAAGAATCAAATTGAAGCAATACAGATAAATTAATTCTGTGATAGATACATGGTGTTCACACAAAGCATAATCAGCCTATAATGTGCCCACTGCTGGGTCACAAGCCTCCTCTCTGTGAGAGGGAACGGGCCGCGATTCTTCTCGCAGGCCTAGCGCGGGTCACTTGTCACTTGTCTTGTCGATGTTTTCCTTCACCGTTTTTATAGCAAGAGTGGTGAAATAAATTATATAAGTTATAACTGCTGTCAGGGTTTGAACCTACGACTTAAAACTCATAAGTTGCGGCCGGTACCACTGGGTCAGCACTGCTCCATAAAACTTGCCAAAATCGTAGCTAAAACAAGGTACTAGTGCATTCTACTGAATACCCCGAACCTACACGCATTTAAACAAAAACTTTAAAAAAAATACACCTACCTGGCAGGGTTTTTAGATACTTAGGTAGTTGTCCCACCAACGACGAGAAAACGACTAACTATCGGCTATTTTCTCGCTCAAGAAACGTACAATAGATATACTTTCTGTGTGAACAAAAGAGACGCATATACAAACAGTTAATCGCTGACTGTTCACACTGCCGGCGAGCACTCGCTTCACTAGTTTGTCGCTGAGCGACAAGAGCTATGAAAGATAACACTCGCGCGGCGATACTCGCCAAGCGATTAGAACTCACGTGAATCGCGTATGAGGCTGCAAGACTGACTGTACGCTTGACTGCCGCGAGCGAGTGATGCGAGTAATCGCCCGCCTCACTCGCACACTCGCTTATAGCCGAGCTACACAAATATCGGAACTACGCACTCGCTCCCCGCGTCTCGCTAACTCGTTTCTAGTTCTAGCTCTACTCGTTCCTCGTTAATCGTTGCCGGTGAGACAAGTGCCTTAGGGCGAATTTGACCAATTAAAGAAGACCTGTCAAGGTCAAAATTCCACAGAAATGATGGCACGGCTGTCAGGGTCATCATTCATTGGTGAAATGAATTTTAGGTCCTCACCTCATCGATTTAGAACCAGAAACTAATAATAGGTACTAATCCAGCCATCTCCAACCCAACCCACCCATTCCAGTAAAACAAAACAACGCCCCATGATAGCCACATCAATCGAACTCAAATACCAATGAAAGAGTAAATTATTCACATACGCGTGGCACCAAGACAGAGCGCCTGTATCGATTTTCAGCCGACCTTCAGACAGCCCGACTGTTCGCTTTAAAAACTTGAAGAAAACCTAATTGAGGGTAGCTTGGTGACTGACACGTTTTGTAGGAGTGTCATTGAGCTGGTGGAATAAAAATACACATAGTAGTTTGATGACGTGCTGTGTTGGTCAATGTATTTAGATTATTTTAGTGCAAATATTTATGATCGTATAAGTAAGTGCAGATTTTGCTTAAATAATTTGGCTTCGTTGGACTTTAACAATACTTTTAGTAAATGAATTGTTCATTTTTTCCTTTGCCCGTTTTTTGGTAGTGGACATTTAGCGCCATGTAAAGCGGTTATTCTTTACTGATTTAAATTATGTCAAAAAATGGGGTTATAAAAAGGCTCTAGAAAAAAAAAAACAAGCCAATAACGAATAGGTGAGATGCTACGTTGCAGTTTGTTTTTGGCTGATTACGAGTTCAAGCTTACGCTATGGTCATAATTTTATAAGCAACATTATATTTTGCTGCACTAGAACTAGGTAGGTAGACATTATTTTTGTGAATAAGTCAAAGAAACAAAGTTTTCAAATACAGAAAATAAAACTCATCCAAAACTGCGACCACTTCGTAACAAGATTCAATCAAAGAGAATATTCCAGAATTACAATTTCGCCTCAAGAAGATAATAATTTACGATTCGTACTTAAATTAATTGGTTTTCATATTGCCTATTCATCATACAGAATGGATGATGATTGTTCAATTACTGAAATTCTGTAATGAAATGAAAGTAATCATGCACAAAATTGTAGTTTAAAATGTAGGTACATCATTAGAATTGATTGAATGTGGGAGGGAATGGTATATGTATTGGAAATTTTAAAGCTGCGATAAATAAGTAGGTTACTGGGTGATTGAGGACTTTTGTGAAACGAATACAAAGTTGTACCTACATATATGTCGATAAATGGTACCTATCGACTAACTGAAACACTGTTATACAAAGAACTATTTTCAAATAAGAAACGAGCATACTTGAGTACCTATTATACTATGTATTATATTCCGAGAGACAGAATAGGTACTTAAAGTCTAAACGAGTAGAGCCTACGCAGTCAGCCAGACCAAATCAAATCAGTCTAAAACGTTCCCACTGCTGGGGTACAGGCCCCTGTTGGCGAGAGGGAGGGGGCCGTAATCAACCACGCGAGCCCGGTACGGGTTGGTAGAAGCCACATGTCTTCGAATTTTTGGTTCTAGGATTTTTGTTTCCTCACAATGTTTTCCTTCGTCGTGATGATGATGAAAGCGCCTGCCAGGGTTTGAACCTACAACAATCAACCTTGTTAGACGGGGCCATTACCACTGAGCCACTACTGTTCTCAGCTACCCAGCTTAAATAAATAATTTAATGATTTTAGCATCTTTTTTAAATAAAAACAAAAATATACCCAGTCGAAATTAATCGGCTTCTTCTACCGTCAATCGACACTTATCAAGAACTTCAAGCCATGACCCGTGTAATCGATTGGTACTTCAGCACCATCGAGAAATCGAAGAACCGGTATCAATATTCGATGAATCCGACAAAAGTGAGGGCATGAAGAAATAAAGTACCTCTTAAAAACCAATCTGTTTGAACGGACGACCATTTTGGAGCGTTACGCGGCAAAATTTTCCTTTTGACAGCAAACGTCATTATGTATTTGACACTTATGTTCGAAGTTCGAAAGTGGTCAATGTTTGTCTGTCATCGGCTTATAGTGATGTAACTTGATTTGTGAATGGTCAATGACCATTTATGACTGTACGGTTATTATTTAATATTAGCTCTTTGCGAGTGCCTTGTCTGAGAATAAGGTTTAATATGTATAAGTTTGCATTAGCAATGCTTACAATACAATTTTGGACGGGTACTTGCAACTTTTAGCAACAGTAGAATTGGACTCGGGAAAAAAGGATTTTTTATCGGACGGTTCGGAAGTTCCGTATAGGGGGGGGGGGGGGGGCTGCTAATGAGAGATTCCAGACACAAAAAAACCCAATAACACGTTGCCCGACACGAGAATCAAACCCAGAACCTGCCCTTCAGCTGGAGCGCTAGCAACCACTAAACTAATGACGCAAACTAGGACTAGGTAACCTTTTTCTTCTCAATTAAACTCAAGTTCAACATTCTCAAAAATGAATTCGGCTAATCCCAAAAGGTTAAACATATGACACAGACTATGTAGCACAGACTAAAGTCCTCCGTATAATGAGTCAGACGAATTACTTACCCGGGCAGACTGAATAGCTTTCATTCGGTATGAATAAGGCCAATCTGCTCGTAATCAGTCTCTCAGTCTCACTGAGACCTCAGGATTGTGAATCACTGTGAAATTATGTACGTGGCCTTATGGAATTATATGGTTTTAGTTGTTTGGATTGGTGATTCAAAGTTATGATGAAAAAAAGGTTATTAATGTTTTTATGTGAAGGCGTTTATTTCAGTTTTTAGTCCAAGAATCAAACGCTCGATCATTCAGTCTATTGCATGGTGGAAAACATTACATTTTAAATGTCGATCAAAATATCACTAGCAGGAAAAAAAATAGAATTTTTAACAAACAAACACACTTTCAGATGACCCTAATAACAAGCCTGTTAAAAAATAGGCAATCCTACTAAATATTATAAACGCGAAAGTTTGTAAGTATGGATGGATGGATGGATGGATGTTTGTTACTTTTTCACGCAAAAACTACTGAATGGATTTGGATGAAATTTGGCACACAGATAGATTATAACCTATATTAACAAATAGGATACTTTTTATCCTGGTAGTACGTTCCCGCGGGATAATTTCCGACTTCCACGCGGGCGAAGCCGCGGGCGGAAGCTAGTTATTAAATATATGGCCAATTTTTAACACGCGTATTATTAGGTTAGGTTTCAGGCGTCTTCATAGTATGAAGACGCCTGAAATGAAAAAATCAAGTGTTGCTTTCTGTTTTTTCGCAAAAGACAAAGTAACGTTCACGTTTATTTTCATAATTTAAAAACTACTTACTGGTCTTAAAATAATAATATGTACACTATATAAAAAAGAAAATAATCATAAGGCATCAAATAATACGTCCGCGTCGTTGTCAAAGGGAAAAGTGCCCAAAAGGCTGGCAGCATTGCCACGTTGTATGGCAATACTGATTCTTTGGCCGAATGAAATGAATTATGAAAATAAATCTTAACGTCAAAAATAATTACACTACCTAACTAAAAACTGAAATAAAAAAATAATTTACGAGTAACGTTCTAATAGCGATAACGATGATCATAAAGTATGGGATGTCGGAACATAAGCTACCGAAAACCTCCTGAAAGGATTTAGACTCCTGAAAAGAGTTCTTGGAAGGTCTTGGGAGAATCCGGTGCCCAGAACTGGATCAGTATGGGCTAAGTAAGCAATAAAAAAAGCTACCGAACAGCGCATATCAAATCACTTTGATGTTTTCTCACACATTTAAAAACACACAAAACCAAGAAACAACTACATACAAAATCCTCTATAACGTTCTACAGTCGGCACCAACGAACTAAAACTCCAACGAAGCCACACGTCCCTACTAAAGATCGTAACTACATGTAAAGTAAACATTCGGCTAAAGATAGACAGTTAACACTGACGTAACAAAATCAATATTAAATTAAACTCAACATGTAATAAGTTAACACTTTCTCGCTGAGAGTTATGAAAGCTGGTGAACATACCAATATCTGTTTGTAATGTAGACGTCAGAATTCATCATCATTATCATTTCAGACAAAACACGTCCACTGCTGGACATAGGCCTCCCCCAAGCTCCTCCACTTCTCCACCGGTTCTGTGCTTCCCGCATCCAGCGGAGTCCTGCGGCCTTTACAAGGTCATCGGTCCACTTTGTGGGAGGCGTTCCAACTCTACGTCTTCCCGTACGCGGTCGCCACTCCAGAACCTTTAGGCTCCATCGGTTCTGTTCTGCGAGCAATGTGCCCTGCCCACTGCCACGTAAGTTTGGCGATTCTTCGGGCTATGTCGGTTGCCTTGGTTCTCCTGCGGATCTCTTCATTCCTGATTCGATCACGTAGGGAAACTCCGAGCATAGCCCTATCCTTTTCGTAAGAGTTCTCTACATTTAATTTTGGATCAAGCACCATACATGACAGATTTGGTTAAAATCGGCTAGAATGTCTTTAATGGCATCATGAGTTTTATCCATCATTATCAAGCCTGAAGACCGATAGCGACTTTTAAGGAGGATGCGCCAGAATAGCTTATTTACAGTTCAGTGTCAGTTAATATTTAATAAAATAGTCATTTAGAATACAGTAAGAAAAGTTTTGAGAGAGAGATCAAAGAATTACAAACAATATAATAATTATCAACAAAATAATTGTTATGGTCGCGAATATTTTTTTGTTAAACATACAAGTACCTAGAACAGTCATGAGACGTGAGGCGCGCTCTTATCCACTGTTTGCTACGACTCCCTGTCGTACAAATGCGGGAGAGAGAGCGCCGCTGCAGAGATTGGTTCAGGCTTACAACGATAATTTTAACGAAATCGATGTTTTTGCCATAACTAAACATAAATTTAAAAAACTAATTATTAAGCGTCTTGCTCAAAATTGTTGATTGTTTTGTAGTATTTAAGTATGTTTCAACTTTTTTGCTATTTGGATTTTAAGATTACCAACTAAATGTAAGTTGTTGTTATAGGTATATTGATTGTACTTAATTTTAGCAATTAGATTCGTATTTAAGCTAGTAACACGTGGAAACGTAGTGGATTGTACATTTACCTATAGCATACTGTGTATCTAGTTATAATATACAATGTACGATTGTTTGTTTTCCCAAATAAAATAAAATAAAAATAAAATAAAAATACAACCTGAAAAAAACGTTGAAAAGTAATTTGAATTTCGCGGCTCCCCTTATGGGTTTTAGTGGATGTTGTCACCATAGAAGGCGAATTGCATCAATCAAATCAGCGTATAACGTCCCTACTGCTAGAAGACAGGCCTCCACTCGGTGAGAGGGAGTAGACCGTTACCATCTCCCACAGGGGCCCAGTACGTATTGGTAGATGCTACATGTCTTTGAATATCTTAGGACATACCGGTTTCCTCACGATGTTTTCCTTCACTGTTTTGAAGAAGAGCATTGGTGATGAAATTATTTACACAAAGTAGTGCGCCTGGGTGGGTTCGAATCCACGACCTACAACCGATAAGTAGGAGCCCTTACCACTGGGCCACCCCTGTTCTCGGGAATTACATAATAAAAGGCAAAAACATTGATACATAATATGATATCCTATCCTATGTCGTATGTAAAGAGACTGGTAGGTTACTTCTTCTATAAATATTGTTGACCTCTTGGACTGAAAACTATTTCATTTCTAAGTTTATTACGTCATATCACTGAGCGATCGCTCTCTGTTTAGAAAATCCATCATTTTGACAGCTGCAGCGCAGTGGTTCCTATTGTAAAATAGAAAATACGAATTGAAAGCTATTGATCGATGATCGCGTGGGCAACGCTATTATGATGAGTCTGAAAACCTCAAGTCTAGGAAAACTGCTCAGGCATTTCTGCGTTCATACTATTCTGTTAAAAAAGACCCTATAAATATTACTTACACAGTAGAAATACCAAAATGTTTACCAAAATAGACATGACCACACGAAGACTTAAAAAGTTTCAAAAATTAAAGCTAGGTACTCACTTCCCCGTTTATGCAGTCCCATGTTTTCCGAGTTCACTTTTAAGAGACAGACGGACACATCACTAACTTTCTATCACTTTCGATCCATCACTATTCACAGTTCGTAGTTAGTACACCAGTGAGAGTAAAGCTGAGGACACACAGGATAAAAATTACGTAAAATTACGCGACTAGAATACAAGCTCGCGTAATTCCAAGCATTTTTTGTAGAATTAAGTAAAATTACGAGGTTTGAATTTTGAGATGTTTTGCGCAAGATTTAATATGTAACAGCGTAGGTTACCTAGGCAGAATAACGTAGTGTTTGGTGCTTACGTGAGAATTTTACGGAATTCAGTTTTAAGCTTTCGAAAGACGGAACTTTAATGGCTACTTGAAAGATTTCGTAAAACTGACCACCCTATTTTTTTTTTCATATAATAGCAAATACCCCCAAAAGTTTGGCGCGGTGTACCTATGTACAGCCACATTTCGCCAATTATGCTTATGTCCCAGTGTAATAGGGGGCGAGCCTATTGCCATCAACCGGCCTCAAATCCAGACTCAGAGCTGCTACTGAGAAATTGCAGATAGAAAAACAAATAACATAAAATAAACTTAAAAACAAAAAAATATAAGCGGATTCCCTAGTAAAACGCAAAGAATATTAAAAATATGTCCTCAATATACACGGTTAATTTTAGGTCGTTCTGGAACCGAAAGCCATGAACTCGATCATCGAACTCGAATCGATTGGGACTATTATTTTCAAAAAGTAACAATAAAAAAAATCACGAAAAATTTAATTTATTGTTTTTTTTGTGAAATAATGAGAACTCGAAGTAACGCTTCCTTGCGATCTGTGTGTAAAACGCATCTACAAACGGCAACACATGCGAACGGTACTCATTGAAAAATCCATTCATCGATCAGACAGCATGATCCTTAAGCCACGCCCCCGACCCCAGTCTAGCCAACCGCCCGCTCTTCCTTGTTCCTATTAGTATTGCGTCGCGTTTCGCTTTATTAGGTCACGCACGCGCAACCTAATTACGCGCCAAAAATTAGTCGGCAATACGTGTATTCGAACGTGGAGTATTGGGCAATGGTGGATTTTTATGGGATGGCGAACCATAACTTGGAAGAGGCTAGACGCTTGTATGCTCAGCCGGAACACCTGAACTCACTGCGCGCACGTGGAATCGACGACCCTCAAGTTCCCTTCACCTCCACCATCCTGGCTGTAACACAGCACCTCCTCGATCATGGACAGTTTCGAGCGCCCACACACGCGCAGGCGTGGATAGTGGACGCCTATAATGTTGTGAAAAGTGACAGAGACACATAAGGAAAATTAAAAGACAACCTTATTAAACGTGCCCGTTTATGTATCGAGCGAAGTGGACTCCATTTGAGCAGCTGCTTCGATACAGGGAAGTGTAAATTGTAAATAAACTAATAGGTAAGTCCTTAGCCAAAGTTGATTAATTGATTATGTTTGTAAATGCCTTGTGTCGCGTGCGATTAAAATATCGCGTGTCGCGCCTGTTTGATTGAAGGGGGCTAGGTATTATTCAATAAATTGTTATGTAGATAAACGCAATTTAAATCAACCAATAGTTATGAATGCGGAATCAAACGATTTAGTATTGTCGCGGGTAGGTATCTACAGCAACAACAGCAGGTACTGACCACCGCGACCTATAGCGGCTATAGCAAACTCATGATTAGCAAACCTTCAATCAATACAAAGCAAAACAGAGAAATACCTATGGCTTGAATAACGAAATGTAAGTATGTAGGTATCTAATTAGTTCAACCGCGTGCCGACGAACACCGTCTCGAAATCAAACGAAGCCGCGACCGCGACCAACGTAAGTACCATAAGCGTTAAACATAAATAAAAATACATACGCAATAGATAAATAGGTACACAAATGAAAATACGAAAAGCGAATTCAGACTTTATCTCTAACCAGAAACGGTCAAAAATAAAATTTTCCCAACCTAGGTAAGTAGGTCCGCAGTTTACTAAAATTATTCTGAGAAATCCGACCGGCCTTTACAAGGATGCACAACCGAATTACGCGGTTAACTTTATAAAATTAAGGTCTTAATTCAGTTCAATATTTTCATTGACAAGGGCACCTGCAACTAATAATGAACTCTATGCGACAGATTAAACGATTCATTTTTTTTATTTGAATTCCTGCCTTTGTAGAAGCCGCCGTAAGCATTGTCGCAAAAAAATGTTTTAGGCAGTATTTAGTTTTTATCATATGGTAGGTAGGTACTTGACCCGCACACCGCACAGCTGTTCCGCGCTACGTCATCACCGAGCGGATGGCGTACGATTTTGCGTTTATGAATGAAATAGTGGAAGCTCTACTATAATTTAACTCGAATGACAGAAAAAAAGTGATCAATTTCTAACTTCTATTCTAGATGTCTTAAAAAAGAAATTACAATGCCAATAGTAACTATTACTCGTCTGGAGTTACTGTGTTTCGGTTCCAGAACGATATAAAAATGACCGTGTATATTATATGTATTTGGAATACATAGCTCCATTCAGCATAACACAAAAATAACCTTATCTTCTTATCTACTTACTTACATTTATTACTTAATCTTTTCAATAATGTTTAAGTAAAAAAAAAAATCAAAAATACTTGTAATTTTTATACCGAACACGTAAAGTAGTAAATAAATAAATTGTTATCTAGTCCATCGCTATAAAAAAAAGTTCATTCAATTTTCTGTGACGCAACCAGCGTCTCTGTCACATTGATCAACTTTTCTTCCATTAAAAATATGAGCGAGGAAAAACATCTAAATAATCGATAATTTCAACAATATTCTTATTGTAATTCCAGGTAAATGTCAAAAAATATGTAAAGTCGAAATTTGTTATTTTTTCATCTTTATTGTGAATACTTTAATCGTTTGTTTCATATCGTGGCGCAATACTTATTTGTATCGCTACTCCCACGTTTTCACTTACATATGTCAAAACTCACACGGGTTTAATGAAACAACAATAATTATGTATTGTGTTTAAACTAAGTAAGTACCTATACTTGTTTATTAAATCCGCAGACGTAAACTGTAATTATTTAACCAGATGTTACTCAAAATGTAATAAAAGTCTGTTTTTAATATTACATAATATTCGAGACGTAATTTCATTGTTTTTTTTTGTGATGAACACTAAGCTTTACAATGAGAGTATGTGAACCTTTTGGTAAGCACTTGTTTTAAGAAGTTTCATTTTTAGCACATTTTTCTAAACGTTACGATTTGTTTAGCATTGTAGGAAAGATTGAACAAAGAACGAGGAAAAGGGAAATTGCTGGTTCGAATGCCAAGTAAACCAACAAAATGATGAAATAATAGGATTAAGTGTCGGCTACTTAAGCAGTCTCAATTCCCAACTGAGAGGTGGACTCGTAACTTAATTAATATAAAGTATCAATCTAATAATCTTCTTCAGTTTATCCTTCTTTTTTCATGGGAAATCCCCATGGATGGCCCTGGAACACGAAGGGTTTTTGACGGCACGTTTGGCGCAGTGGACCGCTGCGCTGCGTGTCGCGGGTTCGATTCCCGCAAGGAACACATATTTGTATGACCTACAAGTACTTGTTCCGGGTCTGGCTGTTTGTGTATGTGATTTTAAATGTTTGTAAACGCACCCACAATACAGGAGAAATTCCTAGTGTGGGGCAAAATTAAAAAAAAAATGACACTCCCCCTACAGAAAGTGGTTGATCCTTTTAATCTAGTTTTAATTTATGATTGTACATTTTCTAATCGTTTTTTGACGTTTTATAGTACCTAAATAATATCCTACCATCTTACTAATATTACAAATGTGACAGTTTGTATGATTGTTACTCAATCACTCTAAAACGGCCGAATAGATTTGGCGCCTGACCTATTTGGCACATAGATAGTTTATGACCTGGAAATACATAGGATATTTTATCCCGGTGTTGCGTTCCCGCGGGATAATTTCCGACCGCCACGTTAGACGAAACGGGAACGTTAGGCAAAACTGCTGGCTATTAATTACAATTATTTAGATATTTATAAATAAATATAAAGTGTAAGTTTAAGTGTTTATCTATTTACACTTTCCTGCAATTCATGACCTTTCAAATGAAATAGGTTTATTCTATATTCGTAAATAACGTCAATTAAAACCTTAAATCATACAGCAATAAATTCTATTACTAAATGGACCAAGTCCCAACGTTATTATTAGACAATAGAAGTAGGTACTGACGCCTGAGAACGAATAAACACTAGCTAAGCCTAATTACGGCACCAATGAAAGTGGTTCATTTAGCGCGTTTTTTCCGTCTCACGCTAAAAGCCCTCGCTTTCGTTCAACGCGTGATTTTTGTTAATTAGGAAAATGTGACGTGTGCACGTTAATTACGTCTTAATTAGGTGCTTCGAGAAAATTCTTTTGGAAACAACGTATTTAGAATTAATGGTGGTTCTAAATGTAGTTAGTCCAAGTCTAGTTTATTTCATAATGTGGTCAGCGGTCATGAGTTGCTGACCTTAAATGCAGAGTGCAGACTAGCACCCTGATTGTGTAACTCACTTATAAATCTTTCATTTTGAACCCCCTTAATTTTGCAAGGTATACTGAAGACATTGTTTTAGAAAAATACCTATGCAAGACCACTTATGGAATTGTGACTTTTGATCGTAACTATTTAAAACATCTTTCGGTCTCTGTCGTCTTCAAACGATTGACAGAACTAACTAAGTAGCATGTTTTTGCCCACTGTAGGGCACACAAAACACCAGAAGCGCTTACGACCTTTAGACATATGAGGCAGCATTTGAAATAAGTTTAGCGCTAAATGCATTTAATGATTTGTGGAGGACTCGGTCCTTAGAAATGTGTTACGGAATTAGGCTGCAGGGTGCGATTGGCCTAAAAAAACAGAGGCACTCCGGGAGTGCCGGCAGAATTGAACACTTGAACAATTACGTGTATATTTTTTGAATCGTCTGGAAATATTTTACGATCGTCAGATTAAACAACGTTCAACGTACGTTCAACGTTGTTCGTTCGTACGTTTGTGTTGTCAGTGGTATCGGTAACAGTGTCGCGAGTTCAATGGTATTTTCACATCTCAAAAAATGCCCAACGCGCCTAAAGAAGTTTTCACTTCAAAAAAATAATTAATGGTTGCCCGTAAACATAAATGATGTTGATTACAGCATCCTAATTGCGTCCAAAATGATTCAAATTCTGATTAAGAGTGTGTTATTAATCAGAATTTGAATAATTTTGGAGGTTATTTCTAATCCATCGCTTCATAATATGTTCGAAAAAATAACGTAAATAACAAAATGAATATTGATGAAATGTCAAAATGAAAGCCATTACTAATGTTAATGTGTTACGTAATTACCTTGCAGGTTAGCATTTAAATATCTAGTTATCAAATATAATCAGATATCTACATATATTTCATTTAATGTCTAGATAGGTTCTCTCGAAAGTTAGAAATTCCCCGTTCAGTAAGTTGTACCTAAGTTGTTAGCAAAACTAAAGTTGTATTTCGAAAGATCACGTCTCCTCAAATGGTGATTGAGAAACTCCATCAACATTATACCTAGTTAGAAAGCAATGGACAGATGACACAGCGTTTGTAACGCAATTTACTGCGCGTGAGGCTGTGGCAAATTGACAGATTATGATGATTATTGCGAACGTGTGATTGGTGGTGATAGGTTTGGAATTGAGTAACTATGTGTGTGTGAAGTGCAAGATAGGTATAGTTTAATCTGTCTGGTGGCGAAATGTGGCTTTAAGAGGCATCAACAATTTCCTGCCCTCATCTTAATTTATGCTTATCTTTTTCTTCCGTATATCTCTTTTATTCCTAGTTTCGGTAGTCACCCTCTTTCTAGCCATAACATCTTCCACACAGTCCATCCATCGTTTCTTTGGTGTTCTCCTACCTACTCTTATATACTCGTGTGGCTTTGAGAGTAGTAATAACAAAAAGTATGTTTCTGACTGGCTAATATTTTTTTCAGACATGATTTATTGCCACAGAAGCTCAAAGAGATGTTAGCATCAACTGATGGGGTCCGCAAGGGCCGATGCCTGCCAGGGGTGCGGGTTGTTCGAAAGAGATACCGTGGCCCCTGACACACAGGCAACTGAGGGAACACGGGTGGGTTTTAGTCAGTAAAAGTCTGACACTCGCTCCACCAGGAGCGGGATAAGTTATTTGATAATTTCCCAACTTAAAAAAAAAAAGCCGTGTGCATGACTGATGGTATTTCCCATCGGTCAAAATGACGAACTTTCAAAGAAACTTTCATGCCTTGTTTACGCCTTTAGAGTATTTTCAAAAATCATTCCTTATTGTCCATTTTTCGTTTCGAAAAGACCTCTTAAGCACATGCGTCTAGTTCTAGAACTAGCGGCTTAGGCTAAGCATTGTCTGAAACGACGAATTGGAAACCCTCCACCTAGCTTCTGACGTTTCTTATGTGCCCATGTAGGTTTATGTGAAATAAAATATTTTGATTTTGACTATGTAGTATTAAGTAGAAGTTAGATGATTTGGAAACGAAACGAAATGAAACGTGGTCGCTCACAATGGGCCTCATAAGAAGGCTTAAAGTCACCCAAAGGGCAATGGAGAGGGCTATGCTTGGAGTTTCCCTGCGTGATCGAATCAGGAATGAAGAGATCCGCAGGAGAACCAAGGTAACCGACATAGCCCGAAGAATTGCCAAACTTAAGTGGCAGTGGGCAGGGCACATTGCACGCAGAACAGATGGCCTTTGGGGTCGAAAAGTTCTGGAGTGGCGATCGCGCACCGGAAGACGGAAAGTTGGAAGGCCTCTCACAAGGTGGACCGATGACCTTGTGAGGGCCGCAGGAGTCCGCTGGATGCGGGAAGCACAGAACCGGTCAAAGTGGCGGAGCTTGGGGGAGGCCTATGTCCAGCAGTGGACGTCTGTCGGCTGAAATGATGATGATGATGATGATGATGATTTGGCTAGAAAGGTGGCTACCAAGATGACGTCGTATAGAAATAAAAGTACGGAAGAAAGACATGTTGTGCTGACATCAAATAAATTGAAATGTCGGCAAGAAAATGGTGAATGATGAATTGGTGAAGGAAGACTACATAGAAAAAAGATCGTGCCGAAGAAGGAGAGTGAGTAAATTAAGTATGTACATCAGAAATTCATGAGAGTAGACTTCATTCACAGTATTTATAGTAACGGAAATATTAAAAACGGCACACAAGGACGTAAGTATTACTAGTATGTACCTTTGATTATGATCGACCAATCCGTTTTTCCCCGTCAGTAGGTTTCAAGCGGCCAAAATAATGTTGTAATGTTATATTTCCTTTTAAACCAATTACGTTCACATTACGTACGTCCGAGGCAACGCAATAATAATATTATAATAATATTTTTTAAGGTTATTCTGGTACATAACCTTATGTAATTGGCGATGTTTATAAATAATAGACGCATCGTCAGTGACCCGTGAAAGGTAAACAATGTAGTATGAGATCTAAATAATAATAGGATTGACCTTTTTACCATGTTTTGTTTTGACGGTTTTCACCCACATTTTGCCATTACGTTATCTCATAGAATAGGCCAGCCTATTGCCAAATGCAGACTCCGGGCTGCTCCTGACTAAATACGAAAATAGACTAAACACTACCCGCTTTTGCAGCAATCGGGTAAAAGGAACATCTTAGGTACAGTTATTCTGCAAGGTACAGAATTATATATTGGTTACATGAAATCCAAACCAATATTATACAGTTTTTTTGTATGTTTGATTGTTATGCTTTCACGCTAAAACCGCTTAATGAATTTGCATGTAATTTAGTACATAGGTAGACCATGAGCTAGATTAGGACATGGTATACTTTTTATCCTGATATTCCCACGGGCTCAAGATTTATGCTGGTGAAACCGTGGGGCGTAGCTAGTGTATATAAAACACGTTGAAACAAATTCGCATAGTTGTTATATTACATTCCATGTTGTATTGTACAGATTTGGACCGCACTATGCCCAAATGCTACATGCCCGGAGGCTCATCAAGCAGAATGCGTCTAGCAGATTTTGCCTGGAGCAGATATTATCCCTATTATATAATATTAACTATAATTTATGTAATATCGTGACAGAAGCATGGAAGAATAAAAGGCGCCGACCCCAAGTAACATGGGACAAAGCAGGACGATGAGGGTTGTGTAATATCGAGAAAATTAAAGATATGCAATAAACAATGATATGTTTTTTTCCTACAATTATTGTATTCACATTTCTATGCATCTTACATCGTCACTGTTGTCAGAGAATGCTATAAGCGTAAAAGATTTTAACAATGTTTTTTTTTTATAAATTGAATATCAGATTCAATTATAATTTTCAATGAAGTGTATATAATGCATTATGCCTGGGTACAAAAAAAACACAAAGGACAATATATTGCAAGCGTTTTAAAAGGATAGAGGTCGCGGGCGTCTCAAGGTGACTTGGTATTTTTGTGAGACACTGAGTTACTGATTTGATCTATGCATTTTTTAACGTTATTGAGTTTGGTCACGCGTGAGACGTTTAAATCTAATGTCACAGTTTGAATATGTTAGAGTAAAACAAATATCACTTATCAAGTTATCACTACGATAGATGTTCATGCCTCTTATCTTATAGATCGTGACTTTCATTATCATGTACACAGGGCGAAATATGTATTATCTAGGTTTTTCTGTCTAGGTACGTGTCACTTTGGTAAGTGTACCATGGCTCCCGCAGAAAAGCGCGACGCAGCAGCGCAGCGCGAACTTGCAAACTGCGCGCGTCCATTTCATGTTGGTACGCAACCCTGCGCCGCCGCCGCCGCCGTCCGAGCGCTGCTCGCGCGCAGTTCGTAAGCGGCTCGGGAGCGGCGCATTCGCCAGGGCTTTATTAAGGCTTTATTAAAACTTCATGGAAATTGATCTACTACAGTAGCGTCGCGACGGCCTGCCGGAGCTTGTGTCTGTATTTACGCATACGTGATACCTATCACGAATGTTCTCAGAAATGGAATTATCGACTTAAATCTCGACCTGTCATTTATGAAAATAAAAGGATAGAGATATATCGATGTCCAATGCTTTTTTTTGTAAAAATATTTTAATGTTTCACTTTTTAGTTATGGTACCTACCTACCCCATACGAATTCGTATACCACTACTTGGTATGTAAACAACAGTTACAGGAAGAAAGTATTCAAACGTCATCAATGTACACAAATTGGATTAAATACGTATTTTCGAAACTATCGCAAAAACTACCCGAGCAGAGTTAATATAATTTAAGTATACAGGATCTCCCCTGAGGCATACCCTATCTAATAAAAAAAGAATTTTCGAAATCCATTTACAATTGCCGGAAATAACGCGGAACAGACACAGCTACAAAAAAACACGTATTGAGAACCTCCTCCATTCTGAAGTCGGTTAAAAATAAAGTAATTGAGAAAAATTTACTGTTGTAGTGGTTGTTAAACGTTAGGTTGGCAACAAGTCATTTGCAAGTACAGTTTTGTCAACTTTAAGCTTTGTTCCTTTGTGCCAAATTCGGTTATCACTAGCGCTTTGGCACAAAGTCGAGATTATAATTACTTCATGATAACTGCAAAGTCATACTTAGCGGAATTTTGTTTTTATTATAGGTTATGATAACAATTCTGCCTCCAGCATGTTCTATGTCATAAGATTTTAAGGTCCTGCTGATAAGCGCCCTCTTATACTTATAACTTTGACGTATGCTAAGCATGAGATCCCTGGTACTAATCCCAGGTCGGCCAAAATGTTATTGAGTTTAATGAGTTTTTTGGTTTTTTGGTGAAGGCGGGCATTTTGGGGGACTGTCTTATGTAATTTTGACGTTTAAAACGTGCTGACTTTCAGTCTAGTTTGATTAAATGACTTTAGATTTTTATTTTATCTGGAATTTTTCAGTATTTTTATCTGGAAAAAAAAGTAATAATTTTTCAGTATTTTTATCTGGAATTTTTCAGTATTTTTATTTTTCAGATTTTGATTTTATCTGGAATTTTTCAGTATTTTTATCTGGAAAAAAAAGTAATAATTTTTCGGTTTTTTTTATCTGGAATTTTTCAGTATTTTTATTTTTCAGATTTTGATTTTGATTTTATCTGGAATTTTTCAGTAGCAGCCCGGAGTCCGGATTTGTTCCCGGTTGATGGCTTTAGGCTCGCCCCCTATTACACGGAACCTAAACAACAACTGTGGGTGTACTTATATACGTACGTACAGCTCTGCCCAACCATTCGGAAAAAACAAGGCGTGATTTTATGTTTGATTAGAATAGTTTTTTCGCCATTTGATTGTTGGTACAAAGTAAATCTGAAATACGTAAAACTGGAGTTACTGTACTTCACTTCTGAGATAATGTATCGGGCATTTAAATCCAACTGATTGAATTTACTTAATCGTTTCAAGTAGATTCAAGTCAGGTTAAAGTTATCATTAAGTTACTTTATGAAGACCATTTTGTAGCTATATTGTATTGTATTTAATTGATGTCTGACTTTGGAATGAACTTGTCTAGTTTGTTAGAAAAAAAGCATGTACTTCATCGGCAATAAAATGATTGATGTTTATCCTATCAAATTCATAAAAGTGTCGAAAATCTTTAAATTTGTCTTAAAATTTGCGTGTGGGCAGAACCAGGAGGATTATTATTTAAAAAACATCTACGTACAAATCACTGCAAAACTTATATTACAAGATTTTTTTTATATTTTTTATTATTTGATAGCGTTTAGAAATTAAAAAGATATGAGGTACTTAGCATTATGCTAAGTTCCTCATATTTTAACAGAAGAGCATAAAAAGTAGAAGTTTTTCTATTTGAAATCGAATATATAAAAAGTAGAAGTTTTTCTATTTGAAATCGAATATATAAAAAGTAGAAGTTTTTCTATTTGAAATCGAATATCTAGACATAAAGGCGAGGCTTGAGTTATATTCCAAAGCAGGCTAAGCTAGTGCTGCTTAGCACATAGGAGTACGTATTGAAAGCCTGGCTAAGAGGCTTTTGTCACGGTACAGTGGATAAAGCCTTCCTCTGCTTCCTTCCAAATCTGGAAGGACACCAACAAGAAAGTAAAATAGTCTTTTAGATTTACTTGGCTTTTCAGTTTCAAAGAGTAGGTCTAATACCAGTAAGCTCTTATAAAACGGGCATTACTTAATTTGACTTAACGTTTCCTTATTTCATAAAATAAACACAATTTATTAGCCGTTGCTATGTCCAAAATTAGGTAATTAGATTGAAGCTGAAGACCACACAAGTTTCTGTTGTCATGAGGGAATAGATTATTAATAAAACAACTTATTTCTTCAATGACCTTGCTAATAAATATTCTTAGTTCCTTCTTAATGCAAATTGTTCTTGACCTCTGTCAGATAGTAATCTAATGCAAGCATACAAAAGAATATTAATAAAATACTTATTTTTATGATGTTAGATATTCAATCTAGTTGTTATTTTATTAATGTGAGTATTCAATTAAGTTATGCTCATCAATTTTACGTCTCATCTTTACCGAAATTCAATTATATTTCGCAGCTGGTTTGATATTGCTTCCTTGATAAGTTACTGGCAGGTTAATAACTCAATTTACATTTTTTCCGGTCTGACACTTGTCTTTAAAAACAAAATTAATCGATCACCATTTTTTTGGGGTAACTCCCGGGCAATAATTGCGTTTTTTCAAGTGAATCAAGAAGAAATTATGAAAGTAAAAAAAATACTTTTTCATGCCATATTGTATTTTTTTCGAAAATAACTCCACTACGTTTCTGTCAATAATTCAATCGGAAATATAGTCAGTGAGCTACTTATTTTCAGTTAACGACATTAGCAGCTTAATATAAACTGCTTTTTAATAAGTCTCATTCAATCATTTTAATTTAGTAGAAGATAATTCAATCACCGGCCTCGAGGGATGCCAATCTCTTTCAAGCTGATCTAATTAGGAACGCAAAATGTCTCAAGATAAATAAATTAAATGGCGGCGCAGCAAGTGGCACCGACTTCGTTTTTATGAAGTAACTAGCCCGGGTCGACGGTGCGTTGTGTTCCACGCGCACCTCAAAGAGATTTCAGCACCAACTGGTGAGGTCCACAAGGGCCGATGCCTGCCAGGGGTGCGGGTTGTTCGAAAGAGATACCGCGGCCCCTGGCACACAGGCAACTGAGGGAACACGGGTGGGTTTTAGTCAGTAAAAGTCTGACACGCCCTCCCGCTCCACCCAAAAAAAAAAAGCTAGGAACTATCAGAGGTCAGTTAAGAGTGACACTGGCAGTGACAGTCACTCTAGTAGAGCGTCGTCGCATCGATAGTTTCTTTTTTTTTTTGTGGGAAATCATCAAATAACTTCTCCCGCTCGGGGTGGAGCGGGAGGGCGTGTCAGACTTTTACTGACTAAAACCTACCCGTGGGCCGTGTTCCCTCAGTTGCCTGTGTGCCAGGGGCCGCGGTATCTCTTTCGAACAACCCGCACCCCTGACAGGCATCGGCCCTTGCGGAGCCCACCAGTTGGTGCTGAAATCTCTTTTAGGCGCGTGAGTCGCATCGATGGTTGCGTGGACCCTGCTTTCTGATGACAGATGATATCAGTTACCAAGAGGTACCGTATTATCCAGTAATTTGGCTGTGGATGTTTCGACATCATATTACCCAGTAATTGGGTTGTGGAGGCCAGATAGGCAGTCGCTCCATATAAAATACTGGTATTCAGTTGTATCCGGTTAGACTGGCAGCTGAGCCCAACATAGACGCCATAGGCGAGGCAGATGATGATCTGATTATGTTTGACAACTAGATATGTAAATTCCAACCTGAACTTGTAATCAACGCCATTTAATTTAACGGGAAACCAATATTTTTTTTTACCAATCGCACCCTGCAGCCCTATTGGGTAACACACTTCTAAGGGCCGTGTTCACCACAAATAATTATATACATTAAGGGTCAATTCTCACCGCGACGCGGCGCGACGCGCACTTTTTAAGATAGCAACAGAATATCTAACTTATTTACAACACGAAAAGGTATAATTTCACTACGAGCGCGAAAGCGTGTCGAAGAACGCTAAGGTGCACCGCGTTGTGCAGCCCGTATACCTTATCGTGAAGTAAATAAGATCTATTTTGTATCGTGATCTTAAAAAGTGCGCGTCGCGCCGCGTCTCGGTGAGAATTGACCCTTAGCGCTAGACTTATTTAAAATGCTGCCTCGTTAGTCTTGTCACCTAAACCTAAATAGATGAGATAACTACATTAGATGATGATACAGCACGTGGCACTTTCTAGTATAGTTATGAAGTAACTAGGAACGACCAAAGAGGTTAGATAAGATTGACACTGGCTGGTGACAGTGACAGATGGTTGCGTGGCGCCTGTCTTCTGATGACAAAGCTGCTGCCGCTGTCGTACCACACTCACGAACCACTTTATTTCAGCACAATCCTGAGGATAATAAAGCTGAACCGCTAATAAGATGACCACTCCCGGTAAAGGCTATCTGACGTCGTCATAGATATTATTTTCGACAACTGTATTCGCGTTAGTCAAAACCTGATAAGTCACCTTGACCCAAAGTGATTTTTCATCTGCTTAATAATTATAATTTAAATGTTGTAGAGGTCACGTGCCATCATATATTTAAATGGTGACATTTAATCTGCAACACGTTTTGGTGAAAAAAAAATATTTTAAATCTGTTGCGAAAAACTGACAAATCAAAGATCTTTATAAAAAAGTTTTACATATTAAAAATATTTCCTTAATAATTTTAAAAGCGAAAGTAAATTGTTGGTAGTTGTGTGTCAGTATAATTGTTGCATCGTAACTGCAAAACAGCCGAATCGATTATGATGACTTCACAATGTAATAAATAAACGGATTTAGGACACTCATTATCAGAGATCGGATATTCGGATGCATATTCACCTAAAGTTGAGATGTTGGCTAACATGGAATGCGCTTTTGTATCAAAAAAGTCGTAAATAAGGTAAGTTATTTGTTTATTTTTTGTTTTAACTAATACAAACCACCCCTCCTCCAGTACATACACATATTTGTATCAGGTTAAACATTAATTTTAAATTAATACACATCTGAATAGTTATGCAATCCATGAATCCCGGGGTTTTTAATAAATATTACAAATAATTTATAAAGCCGCTTCCATACTTTCATAGCTAAAAATTATCTTTAGGTAAATATGCATCTGAATATCCGATCTCTGCTCATTAGTCCCAAAAAAATAACTTTTTATTTTAATTTAGTAATAACAGCCACACGGGTCGATCAGTTAGATTAGGCTACGCTTGCTTCCCCCTCGGTGGGTTCCCGCATTGTCGTTGCGGGGGGGCTCAGTAGCCGTGGTTTTCCCCACCCACGGTGAAGCGAAGAGGAACCCGAGGAGGGGCCGCTCGTCAGGGCTTTGTCCGCTAAGCCGAAGACGTAGCGGCCAACCAGTTGCGGTGCCGCGGGGCGGCATAGCAACTGGTGCTGGGGGTAGTGGGCCGCGGCGGGAGAGGAGTGGTGTATGGAGATCGCCACTTTCCTCACCTTCCGCGGTCTGGACGAAGCTGCCATCGTTAGATGGCGGACGCGGTGGGGCCGCAGGGGAGGAGGAGTGTCGGTATTGCGTAGGCCGCTCTCCCTATCCCCTGCGGCCGAAAAGTGGTAGGCGGCGGGGCCACTATCCTGACCCGCCGCAGGGGGACCAAGGGTGCCATACACGGGGTCGTTTGGCACCCATGCGCTGTCTGGTGCCCGGGGTGGTCCGGCGTGCCGTGTGTTCTGGTGCGCCGGAGATGGGGGTCATTCCCCTAAGAGGAGGGTCCGGTGACGGACAGCCGCGGCGGGTTCGCGGATGGCTTTCGCGTTCCCGTGTTCCCGCCATAAGCGGCACTGGAGGACACCGTGGAGTTTTAGTGGGTTAGAGTCCCACATAACTGCGCTATCTCCCCGTGGTAGCGCAGTATGCATGAGCATTTCTCCACGTAAAAAAAAAAAAAAAAAAAAGGCTACGCTTGCTTTGGTTGGTTAGTGGATGGTTATTAACCAACTTTACATACCAATACCCCCCCGTAACTCGGAAAGCATGTTAAGCCGTTGGTCTCCAGCTGTCATTTGTGGTACACACAGTTGTTACGGGTCGTGACAAGCTCGAAAGTCTGACAACCAGACTTACCAAGGGGTATCGTCATCATCATCATCATTTCAGCCGAAAGACGTCCACTGCTGGACATAGGCCTCCCCCAAGCTCCGCCACTTCGACCGGGCAGGGCACATTGCACGCAGAACAGATGGCCGATGGGGTCGAAAAGTTCTGGAGTGGCGACCGCGCACCGGAAGACGTAAAGTTGGAAGGCCTCCCACAAGGTGGTCCGATGACCTTGTGAGGGCCGCAGGAGTCCGCTGGATGCGGGAAGCACAGGGGTATCGTATTACCCAGTAATTGGGTGGAGGCACTCGCTACATGTGAAATACTGGTATTCAGCTGCTTCCGGTTAGACTGGCAGCTGACCCCAATATGGTTGGTTTTTCCAACCTATGCAGATGATGATGAATTAGTATGTAAGTCAATGAAGTCCTAGTAACTTGTACCTATGCAGTTTTATTATAAAATCCAGGTACCTAGTTTTTTTTTTAACCTGAAGTTCAATGATAAATGCTGCATGTTTTACACAGGCAAAGTTACTCGTTTGACTAGCCAAAATTCATAAAAAAAATTAGCAATAGGAATGTCTATATATTTTTAGGTCATTCTCACCACAACTTAGATCTACATTTGCCATCCGTTAAAAGTTGTCTGAGTACAGTTTCATAGTTTTAATTTTACGGCAAACTCACTGGCAGGTTGTTAGTCTAGAATTCCAGATTTAAAAGTTTCTAGTAAATTCGTTCTGTGTTAAACAACTACTTTTATGACTGCCTATAAAAATATCCAGCTATTTTTAAACTACATGATGGACTGCGCGCGTTTCGGAATAGCTAACTTATTAATTCAGTAAAGGAATATCTATTAAGTTCCATTTAAAATGCCTACTTTAGATTTTTAATCTTGCAATTTTATTCAACTTTTAATCTAGATCTCTCATACAGTCAGTCTCGCTTTTGCATTTATTTTTTCTAATCCGTATGTATCTATAAAGAACAGTTTGTATCATAATACTTTGATATTCCTTCTCATCAATAATGTGTAAGTAATATATTTTGTTATTGGTAAAGAAGATATTAAAAGTAATAATGAACCACTAATAATATCAATGTGTTTGCTAACAAAAATAGTGAATAACTTAATAAATTATCATTAATTTGTATTAATGAACACAAGTAGAGACGATAAGAATCTTGCTACAGAATTGATGAACAACTCTACAACTAAAAAAATGTCTCTCGAAAAATGTTACGCAGAGAATTCCTATTATTTATTACTGATGATAATGGAATAGAGATAAGAAACTCATAGGTACTTAAGGATTTTTAATTTCTAGAATAGTTTTTACTCGAGGAGCATGTGGCAAAGCAATGACAGCCGCACGGCTCGAACGATCAGGTTAAGCTACGCTTGCCACGGTCGGTCCGTGGATGGGTGACCAGCTTTACATATCAAGACCCCTCCGTGCCTCGGAAAACACGCTAAGCCATTGGGCAAGGCCCCACAACTCGCCTTGGTCCCGTAAACGACTGTGTCAATAATCCGCGAATGACAGTCGGGTCCAACCAGTCTTACCAAGGGGCAACGTAGTACCTAGTAACTGGGTTGTGCAAGTCAGATAGGCAGTCGCTGCATGTAAATAACTGGTCCGGTTTGACTGGAAGCTGACCCCATAGTTGGCAAAAGGCTAAGCAAATTAAGATGATGTAAAAAGGGCCTTCTCGTTTCTGTTTGCTCGAATCCTCTTAAATAACTCTCTGAATCAAAATTCACTTTTTATTCTACTTACTAAAATCTTGACTGCCAGAGAAACTTTACTGAGGCAGATATAAAATATCCGTTGAAAGCAATATCAAGTCATCGATAAACATCCACAACAATACAAAAACCTGACATCCACTTCATTCAATTGATAAACAGGAATCATCCGTCAATATTACCCATTGTTTCATTAATTGCTTGACAGTTTTAATAGTTTATTTGATAAACAACCAATCGTTGACAGTACATCATCTTTGCTTCTAAGAAATCTAAGTTTATGTCTTGTTTTCCTGAGTTATTTAAGAATAGATCATGCTGTGGTGAAAATATTAGACAGCGTTTGCGATTGTGTCGGGGGAAAGTACCTCTTGAATGTTTTTGGGCGACAATAAATTGTGATAAAACGAGGTCTTGATAGTAAGTGGTAACTGCCATCAATAGACATCTGAAATAGGTACCAGAGATATCGCAGATTGCTTACCTAGAGCCAAAGCTTTAGTATCTCGTAATCAGCCTATAATGTTCCCATTGCTGGGACACAGGCCTCCTCTCTGTGAGAAGGGAGTCGGCCATAATCCACCACGCAGGCCCAGTGCGGATTGGTGTCACAAGTCTTTGACAATTTGTGAGTCTAGGACATACCGGTATCCTAACTATGTTTTCTTTAACCGTTTTGCCTGCCTGGATTCAAAATCACGACCTAAAACTTTTATGTCGAGCCCGATACCACTGAGCCACCACTGCTTATGTCTGAAATTCACAGCCAAATGGATTTTGTTTTACGTATTTCTGTTTCAAGCCCTTTGCACAAACAAAATGGTAACAAAAATGAAAAAAATACCCTCACACTTTAGACCAGAATCCAGAAGTGCTTTTAATCTAGCGGCTGAAATTGGTACCTATAGTAGTTTCCAGGACGAGCTCCTGTACAAAGACATCTGCCACTTCATAAATATTGCTTCATCATAATCATCAATAAACCTTGCTTGCAGCTTAATAAGACCAAACATAACTCAAAGCTACCACTGACTTCTAGAAACATTCATGAAACTGTACCTTTTAGGTACAGTTTCATGAATGTTTCAGGCAGAACAAACCTTCTAATAAAACAATGTATTTCCGAAAAAAACCTTTAACAAGTACATCGTACACAACAATTCTCATATTTGTTTTATGAATTCCTTCCCTTTCAGAGCCAAATTGATACAGTACACACTTACTATACATATGTATGTAATATGCTGACTCATGTGTCCCGAGGTCGTCGACCCGCTTGTCCTATTTAGTACAGTTTATAGCCCAGTCTGAGACGTAGTATATCGTGAACTATAGTTAAGCGGAAGAAAATGGTGTCGGGCAAAAGAAAGCTGGTTTTTTAGATTGCCTTTTTGGGATTTGGAAGCTTTAATTTCTATTTCATGTTTTGAGTTCTATACATATCAGGCAGTTCCGTTGGCGACTGATAGACACAGCACAGTATAAACACGGTTCTGAAGATAGTAAGAAAACGAAACAATTCGTCTGCCTTCGCCAGAAAATGTTGGGGTCGGCTTGCAGTCTAACCGGCTGCTGCAGCTGAATTTTACATGGAGCGACTGCTTATCCGACCGCCACAACCCAGTTACTGGGTGATACGATATCACTAGGTAAAACTGGTTCAGACTTTTGCGTTTCTGACTACGCGTAATAACTGTCAAAGTCGAATGACAGCTGGTACCACTGTGATGTACCTATTTAAAATATAGAATAATTGGTTTACCTCAAAATTTTAAAAGAAATATCAGTAAATAAATAAATAAAATAAAATAAAAAAGCCTTTTATTTCCTATTAATTAGTTACAAAATAAGTTTTACCTAAATAAATATTCTTTCAATTTCTTGGGTAACAGGAAGTAAATAAACTGTCTGAAAATATAAAATGACAACTTATTTGGAATTTAACAGAAGCCATTGTGCCGCGCGTGTTGTGTGTGCGCGCGCTTGTGTTGTACGTGCTCGTTGAAGCCTTTTTTCAGCCTTCATTACCTTCCGGTTTGAATGAGGATGGAATCCGATAAAGGCAATAAATACTTAAATAATGTTTAGTATTACCTTCGGTTATAGGCGAGCATTTTAAAATGGCTGCATAGTATAGAACCATGACAGCAGAATTCTTCAGGACTTAACTAATGAATGAACGGGTTCGAATCATAAATATCATGAATGATCATCAGTTCGTGACCAAATAGAATTGTTTTGAAATCAGAAAAGTTCTCTCAGGCATAAAATAAGATTATTGACATTAACCTATTGTTTTTAGATTATTTCCTTCCATGACCTTTACACCAGTTTCATTCAACTGGTTTGATCATCCTAAGATTTGGGTTTGTCCATTGATTTGGTTATCGAATTTGCTAAATACTGTTTATAATTTATGCAAAGATTTGTAAATGACCTTTTCAAATGATTTATCCGTTGCTAGCTTTGGCCAGCGGCTTCCCTCGTGTGGAGGAACCTAATATATTATTTTCAACTTTTGTTCAGAAATCTTAAGGCCAACATTTAGACAGCATTCTGCATGATCTGACCAAAATGATGCCTGGACTTTAAAAGCGACTGTGACCTCTAAGTTTGTTTCCAGCCTTCCTTCTCAAAAAAGTTAAATAGGAAACGCAAATGCGACCTCATCTAGTTTTAAAAATATGATTGACGTGTAGGGGAAATACGTACAAAATGACACACCGGGCTGTTTTCGAAATTGGCGGGCTATAATGCTGCAGTTGTTTTATCATTACGTGACGCCCGCGCCGGCCATGGTCGCATACCTGTGAAGTTTTTAGCGCCATTGACTCGGTCAGAACGGTGTAACTGGTACGAACGCATTTTGTGCGCGTATTTTTTTTTGTTTTGATGGATTTCGTCTCGGTTTTGGTAAGTTTTACGTGTTTTTTTTATAAATCTTGTGTTTATAGAAATTATGACTTTGTTAATTTTTTCATAACCTCTGTGGCAAAATGACATACTTACATTCGGGGCAAAACGACATATCTTTTGTCGATGATCAGCTTTTCAATGATGGCTCAGACTACGAAAATGATCCTTAAAAGCAGCCAGGATAAAGGTGAATACAGGTACAGAAGTCTCGTTACGAGAGGACTCAAATGTAGAAGATTTCCAGCTGCATCATGATGACTGCGTGTGCATTTGCTATAACGACATCTTTTCTCGATCCAAGCCCGACGAGTGCTGACTACGGTACAACAAATGTTCTCTTTGCGCACATATATCATTAACTGACAAAATTTCGTCTGTAAAATATGTACTTCGTGTTTATCATTTATGTAATTTTGTCCGTACTATATGGACAAAATTAATTTTCTTCGAGACTGCGATTAATTCAAATTCAATTTTTAATATGGTCCCTATTCAATTACGAGTTTACGTAGGTTAAAACGAATGAACTAAAGATGATTATTAAAAATAAGACTGATAGTAATTATGTTCATTAAAAATATATGATTAAAAAACCAAACCGTATGTCATTTTGGACGTACTTCCCCTAAAAGTGTTTATACAAACTTACTTACAGAAATAATTCAATTTCTGTTTATGAGGCACTTTTGCTCCGCTGTAGGACAATTTCCCAGGCTATTATAACTACACATTAAGCACCAGTCCTACCTAACCCCTTACCCAAACAAAGCTACACATTGCGTGCACCATCCGATCTATAATGGTACCATTTAGTGAGGGCAACGGTCTTCGAATCCAGGTCGGTTGTACTCGATCAATCATTGACCGACCAAATGGCTTCGAGACTACCAACGTGTGATCAATCATTTACCTCCCTCTTCGAAGTAGGTTAAGTAAGGTTGTTTTGAATTTCAATTGTTTTGTTTGGGTCAGTGTTTCTTCCGGTGGCATACGTTATTAGGGGTTATGTAAAATTGTTTTATCCCTATTATTATCTCCTTTATTCCATTAAATACATATAAATTACATTTTTAAATATTAGAATATAAAATATATCAAAACATTTAAAAATATAAAAAATAGTAGCCCACCGGTATCGGGAACAGGGTCCAAGCTACCGGTGGTCAGGGCTGCTGAGAGAGGAACCTCCTTACTATACGCGCCGTGTCCAGTAGTACTGCTTTCTGGATCAAGCCCTTGATCCAGCTGCCTAACGAGAGCCTCCTGAGGTGTTGGTCGAGGCTCTTGGCTATAATACCATTGGCCGTCACGACTATCGGCACAATGACTGCTGTATCCACATCCCACATGTCGACAACCTCGCGTGCCAGGTCAAGATACTTGATCTGCTTATCTTTTTCGGCTTTCACGAGGTTCTCGTCATGTGTTATCCCTATTATTATTACAAATGCGAAAGTAACTCTGTCTGTCTGTTACGCTTTTACGCCTAAACCGCTGAACCGATCGTCATGAAATTTGGCAGAGATATAGCCTGAGATATAGAGAAGGACAAAGTCTACTTTTTTACACGATAATCGACACCCACGCGGGCGGAGCTGCAGGCAAAAGCTAGTTAATCATAATTTGCTGGTAAGGGGTTACTTGGGCGTAAGTAATTTAAGTAGGTAGGTTTTGATTCCGAAAATTCTTTCACTAATGGGAAGCTACAGAATTTCTGACTGTCAAGGGTATATTTTATGTTAAAACAAGATATTTCACGCGGACAAAGTTACGGGCAGAAGTTAATTGACAATTGACTAGCTACTCCATTGAATATGACATGAAGAATCGTGCTATATCTTACTAATATTTATAAATGTGAAAGTTTGTATGTTTAAATATTTAGATGTTTGGATGTTTGTTACGCAATCACGCAACAATTTTTATAATTCCTATAGATATAGTAAGTAGGTAAGTATCAAATCGTAAGAAGAAAGGAGAAAAAAAAAATATAACAAAAAAAAAAGGATGACAAAAAAATGTTTTTGGATAATATGTCTAGAAAATTTTTGAAGTTTTGGAACGAAGAACAGTGTGTTCTCAACGTTGTGTTATAAAAATGTAAAGAAAAAACATTATTGTTGGTTGGATAATTTTATTTAAAGTAGAAGTCCTTTCTTCTTACAATCAAGGGTATCCAACCCAGAGTGAGAAGGGTAATCATCCCAGGGGGTCCCAGTAACTGGGTTGTGGAGGTCAGATAAGGAAGTGGTTCCATGTGAAATACAGGTATTCAGTTGCATTCGGTTAGATTGGACAGATGGTGATGGAAAGTCATTACTTTGTTAAAAAGACCGTAAACAATTTTTATTTTAAAGGCACTAACACTATACTCCATTTGAAATAAGATTAGACATTTAAACAAACCTTTTTTACAGTCAGTTCAATCGATTCTGGCTTCTATACTGTAGGCATAAGGATGGCATTAAAAGCAAAAAAGTAGTTACAATACCAACTGTTTACTGCAGCTGCCATTTGTCAAGCCACCAACGCAATAGAAGTCAAAATCGGTTGATTGGACTGTAAAAAAGGTTTAGTTAAATGTCTAATCTTATTTCAAATGGAGTATAAGTAATTCTGAAACAAATGCATCATTCGAAAACAGAATTTAAATTAACATGAAAGTTCTCACCATTTGGCACCAACAATAAAATATACTGAAGCTCATAAAATCTGTCAAAAACTAAATGAAAACTGATCACGGTTAAGCCTAACAGCGGGTTTAACAACGAGCCCCTCTTAATCTCAGTTTAACCCGGCATTACCCTAATTAATTGAACAGATTTACTACAGACCCCGCGACGTGGTCGACATATTTTATAAACAATGTCATTGTTTGTATAAATATGGTATCGCTGTTACGAAATGTTTATTCATGAATTATAATAGGTCATTCACGGGTTATTTAATCAATGGATGTTATTGTAGTAGTTTATTAAAAACAAGTGTTATGTTTTTGTGACATCCGTTTCCTCTGATAAATAAACTTTAAACCCCGGTTTCACTCAGTGTAGGGATTTTAAGGAATGTAAACTTCGTTTACATAACTGCTTTATTACCAGACTACGGTGAATCAAAAAGGAGGGTTATGATTTTGACCGGTATGTATGTGGGTATTTATATGTTCGCTCATAATTTCTAAACTTCTTATCATAATTCGACAAATGAGGTATCGTTGGAAGCGTCTTGATAGTCCTCTGGTTCCTGGCAATGTGACGTCACAATAAATTGAAAAAAAAAACACATCAATACATTTTAACAGTAGTGAGCGATCATTAGCTTTAGGGCAGTGGCTCACGACCACAGCTTTAAGATGAGAATATTTTCTTGTTTCATAGTTTTTAGAACGTTATTTTTCAGGAGTTATACAGGAAAAGTTTTTATCCAGTCCGCAAACTGTAACCATGAATTCAGCATATCATTCTAGACACCCCAGCGCAGATTTTTTTTGTCGGTTATAAAAAAAAAGATCAGCTCTTCCATACATTTTGACCACGTAGGTATTGCACTTTTCTATGAAACAGCTGATTTTTTTTTGTACAACTGACGGAAAATTTCTGCGCTGGGAGGTCTAGAATGATATGCTGAATTCATGGTTACAGTATGCGCACTGAATAAAAACTTTTCCTGTATTTAGTAACTATCTACAGAAGATTGATTAGGACAACGTAGTAATAAAAATTGTTCTGTCCTGTTAATTATGGATTGATGGGTTCCTACAGGGAGCGCGCAAATATAGTTACCCATATTCTCGTTTCTAGGCCATATTTTAAAACGTAGCTAGGTATTTGCCTGTCTTATCCCTAAAGCTCTGACTTATTGACTAACAAATGTCGTTACACATGTAGTACTTAAGCATTACGTAACAATTCCAATTGTTATCTGTTGTCATGTCACTGTGATACAAACAAAAGTAACTGTTAAACCTAATTTGTGTCTGATATACACGAAATAGTGGCCAGTGATTGTCCAGCCGTGACCATGAACATGGCTACCAACGTAGTTTATAGATACATTAAATTTTTTTACTGAGTTGATGCAGACTTATGAAAAAAAAAAAAATTAAACCCGACTGCGTAAAAGTGAACTTTAAAGAGATGGTAACAAGATTATTTTATTTTAAGAGGTCGATTATTAAACATTATAAAACAAGAAAATGTTATTTTTAGAGGTTGCCCATTTTACAAATACTATAAGCAATATCATGCAGTCGGAGTCAATAAAGGTCTTTATTGTTCAATTAAAGGTGCCTCCGACTGCAAGAGATTGCATAATTATAGTATTTATAAAATGGTCAACTTCTTAAAATAAAATATTCTTGTTTTTTTTTTTCAAATTAGTATTTCAATGGGATTAAAAGAACTTTGGAGGAATTATTATGTAATCACATACGTGTTACGGTTTCGAATTATATTTTTTATCAATAAACAATCTGTTACTAACCTGCATGTGGCGAAAAATGTAAGTACATATATTTGAATTTCGCGGGCTTCCCTTTTAAATAATGGAAGACATGCTGCATCAGCCCCAAATAAATTGGGATAAGGGCAAGAGAACGATGATGATATTGGTGAATAGTGTTATAGTGTGTGAATATAGCGTACATTTTAAATGAATGAGGTACTCAAAGTCTTCTTCAGACAGGCGCAACGCGACTCTCGTAAAACGATTCCTATGAAAACTTAATTGAAATTATTCTACCAAATTCGCATCGTGCCTGTCTGAAAAAACATCGATCCAAAGTATGATATGCTGCTTAAATAAAAAAAAAGATATTGTAGTGGTATGTAATTAATGGCACCGGTTTATAATAGAAACTTATTATTTTTAGAACTAGTGTAGGTATCTTAAATTATTATTATCTTAATAAACATAAGATACAAGTTATGAAAAACTATTAATGTCAATAAAGGAATAAAAATTAAAGCCATAATAGCGTGCAATCGTGACGAATCGGATAACACTTTCTCTGTCAAATTTCAATAAAAATTACATCAATACAAACGGATGTTTCTTGTGATATTGCCACTTTAGTACAAGATGTCCAATTAAAAAATCGAGAATAGATAAATTAGGTTTCTATTATAATCTAAATTCTTTTTATTGGCTGTCTTAAACGGCGACTGTGTGCTACTTGCATAAAATTAAAAAAAAAAGTGCCTTGCCTTGAATTTGTTAAAAAGTAAAGCTTATTTTTTTATAGTTTTCTTATGAACACTTTTATGATAAATCATTGATAAGGTCAGCGTTTAAATTTGAATACTTGGTGAAAACATGTTTAAAAACAATAGGTAGCTCAAGAATTGTCTCAAATGCACTTTCAGATAATTTAAAAGAAAACATTTACCGAATCAGTCCAGCAGTTCTGAAGTAACGCGCTTACCAACAAACATCATTTCATTTTTATTAGGTACATCGATTACTAACCATTTTAGTTTGTTTGTCAAAGTTTGTGTTGTCACACTATATTTGCAAAACCAAATGTTCATTACAACGATAAGCAAAATAATGAAAATAAATGAATAAATGTGGCTAAAATATTTTTGTAACCACACAAAACGAGACAAATAGAAAAATCAAGTAACAAACCCTAGGCTAAATATTGGATGGGTGCGTTACTTAAAAAACGTTGTAGAATAAAACGCCAGATTTCTCAACAGTTGGCATTGATAGCATAATAAGACGAATATAATAACTGCCGATCCTCTAATTATGCTAAACAATTAACTAAACAAAAACTATGCTTCAAGGATACTCAACTCCTCACCTACGTATCAATTAAAAGGTTATTAAGAATTTGAATACTAATTAATTACTTTAAAATAAGGTAATAAAGATCTTGGAGCACAAAAAGAGACAGTTAAGAAGGGTTTTCTATAAATAATCATGTTTTAAAACAATAACCGTAAATGGACATGCACCGCTGTCAACTTAAAACGGTGAAATAGAAAAAAAATCGTATTTGCATCTCATTAATAAAGCGTTATTAAACTCTCGAGTAAAATGAACTGTACGAAAAACAAATTTCCTTCGAGCTCCTATCCTAATAAATCCTCAGCCCACACGCTATTACACATTATAAATTAAACGGCAATTAATTATAAAAACCTCATTAATTTTACTTCAAATTAATTAAAGAAAAAAAACCCGCCAAAAACCTTTTAAATCCAAATGTCACTAGTGTTTTTTTTTTCAACGCACTTCACTATTCACTTTATTTTTTCACGGGCGACGGCACAGCGCGCGTTCTGCCTCGTATACGGCCGGTTGCAGACTGAACGGAGGGGGGTGGCCGCCCTACTGTTTAAATCGTGTACACACGATCCATTTTTATTGAACAGAAACATGCTATTGAAGGAAAATATTGGATTTTTATTGCTGAAAGGATTTATTGTTTTACATGAAAATTTTAAAGAAAAGGGGTATTTGTTTTTATTAGTGGAAATTGTGTGAGAACACTGTTTAGTGTGAGACTGTGAGTATAATTTTAGCGTCGTTGGCTCCATTTACTTATACGGTTTTGATTCTTTTCTGTGAACCTTTGACCTTATCAGCCCAAAGAACCTTCAAGAATTACATGGAAGTTTAGTAACTAGTTATTAGAATACCAAATACAGTACCTACTGTTCTAATTACGGTTTATTTTCTTTGTTTAGAAGAGGAAATGCATTTACTGTGGGACTTAAATTGAAAGATTAAAGACCAGGGAGCGATCTTCATAGCTAATGCATAGTCACGTACGATCGTTGTTAATTCTACTATCATTACGTAACTACTGCATGAATTGAGATAGAAACTAAATTTTGTTGTGTTGGTATACTAAACTAAAAGGAGTTTTACATAGACACTGAGCAAGCATCGTAGCAAATAAAAACAGATAGGTAGGTAGGTACTTAAAAAAATGAAAAGTGTTGATGTGAAGATTCCGAACCTCTTTCGATTTATGTAATGAAAATGGTGCCATCACTTTCAACTATAAAAGGTTTCTAGGAGTCTTCAACCTTTTTCAATATGTAAGTAATCTTTTGGCAACTGGCCAAAATCGGAACCAACGTCGCCATCTTGTTTTTCAATACATTTCACGAACCAATTACACAAATATTTACCAACAGCGCCCCCTGCAACGTCACGAACGCCAAATGATCCTTGTAGCAGTGTATGAGGGACATTTAATGGCGTTAAAGTCAAGGCAGATAAGGGACATCCTATTCCGTCATAATCCCCATCTTTTATAACTCCTGCCTCCTGCTCCTGCCTGAACCCTGCACTGACCTATGCAACTGACTGCACATGTATTTGGAGCAGTTGCATTCGACGCCGATGGCCGGCAGAGCGTTACGATTGCTCAATCACAACAATGTTGCGTCAAACATAGTGGTTTTGTTCTATGTGTGCCTAGTTTAATTTTATAGGGATTTGAGGAGAGTTTGCTTCGTCAATTTGATGGCACGATCTAAGTTACTACAGTTACTTTTTTCAAAACGGTGGAAGAAATCTTCCGGCATGTCCTAGAACTAAACAAATCGAAAAAACTTGTACAGATGTATCAACACGCACTGGGCTCGCGTGGTTGATTACAGCTCACTCCCTCGGACTGAGAGCAGGGCTTGCGTCCCAGCACTGGGAACGTTATAGGCTGATTATGCTATAAATTGGCTTTCTACTTTGAAGATTTCATTCCCAAAGGATGAGTAACTTTCATTCAGAGTCCAAAAAAGCAATTATAGTAAGTTCCGTGTTATTTTCAAAGCATTTAATAGAAGAACGAAAACGTCGTTTATTAACTCGGGTTATAGCTGGGTGTGTAAGTAGTATTGGGTTTTCCACCTGGATATTCTCAGTAGCAACCTGGAGTCCGGATTTGTGTCCCATTGATGGCAATAGGCGCGCTCTTATTACATGGGACTTCAAAATAACTGGCGAAATGTGAGGTGCACCTCTGCTTAACCTTTCGGTGGATTCGCCGATGTTTTGTTAGCTACAGGATATTTCTGGTATTTAATACAATAAAACAATCAAAATATGTTTAATGATAAACATTATTGTTACCTTTACGCAGTATATTTGAACCGAAAGGCAGACAGCCATTATGATCGTATGACGCATGTGTTTCAGACCTAATGGAAAATCAATGGACGAGCTTCGTATTGACAGCAACGTCAAACACGTCATATCATATAGAATTACGATACGTACTTACCGTCAAACACATCAAATCATATAGAATTACGATATTTACTTACTTACATAAGTAATCAAGTTACTTTTGTTTCTATGGACATAGGGAGAATAGAGGTTTTGTTGAATTAAGTACCTACTTAGCTCTGAAGATGGTTTATATTGCAGTTTGTTATTTTTCAGACAGGACGACGCTATCTGTATACCATAAATTGTTTCCCTAATTTCTTATCCTTTTTATTTAAGACCATGTGACCTCTTCATCATCATCTCAGCCGAAAGATGTCCACTGTTAGGCATAGGCCTCCCCCAAGGAAAGGTTTGCGATAATCGCCACGCTTGGCAGGCGACTTGGCTATCGCATTATGGTGGCAAAACGCATAGAGAACGCTGCTGCCCATTCTCTAGTGAGTCCCTTAATCGCCTTTAATCACACACACGGGAAGAAATGGGATGGTGCTATTCTTTACGTCCGGCACCACGCGGAACGCCATGTGACCTATGCGAAGACTAATTTTATGCCATCTATCAACACGGGGTCAATTAAATTAGCTAGCAAAACCCCGCAGACGAGATGGATATCGATACTTAATTAAACACGATAAAATAAAAAATGATTTGATGTTTTTATTTGGCAGGTCACTGACTGCAGGCAGTGTTGTTGTTACACTGAGTATGAGTTGAGGAAATCTGTTTTCTTTTTAAAGTAAAAATAACTTTAATTTCGGAAGTCGGTGGCAAAAACTAAAATACAGATTCAAAGACACCGATTTCAAATATCACAGTTATTTTTCACTTTGTATTTTTTTTTCGAAGTCGTATGTTTTTTTTTTACTTTTTATCTTTTATCGTGTTTAGATTAAACTGAAATTTCGAATTACTACACTAACGGCTGTCGACGACCCCACAAACAAAATCATCTTTTTGTCATGTTTAGATTTCGAAATTAAAAGAACTGATTTTTGTCGATCTCATTATCGTTCAAAGTTTATTCAATTCAACTCAAAGTCATTTATTTCAATCCATTTTAGATTATATTGATTGCACAAGGGTTGTTTATGTAAGTGCCCTTCACCAAATATTTTGGTAATCATACAATACCTATATTTTAATCCTTTGTATTCGGGTAATTGCTGTTAAGTTTATTAACAAAACATCAAAACTTTAGCACGAGCACATTCATAACAATTGTTTTATTCATCAATGAGCAGAATGGGTGGAGTGTGACTAAGTAGTTTGCGTAAATCGGACTTGGTATTTTACTTTTAGTGAAACAAAATAAGGTCTAGATTTCTTTGACAAAACAAAACACCTGATTATAAACTGAGTTCAGAAAAAAAACGCGAATCGTGATGATGAAAAGCACAACACTAAAAAGAAGTAAACTTTGAATCATTATACTGGCATTTGAATTAAGCATGTTGATTAATACGATTATGCACACATAGCACAAATAGTGTACGTAGAAGACATAATAATATTATAGATATTTAAATAAAAGACAAGTAAGAATAATCCCAGAAATATACATGGAAGTCAAACTCTATCCTTATTAAATGTAATGAAAACGGTTTATTATTTTTGTTTAATGCTCGTTTATAGGTAGTGTACAGAAAAATATTTTTAAATAACCCTCTGCCATTTTGTTAATAAATCAAGAAAAATCACGTAACCCACTTACTTCTCACAATTTTCACCGGTTTAATCTTCAAGACGTAACTGAACAACCCCGAAAATAATAAAAACCGGCACATCACAGTCTCATAACCCTAATTAACACTAATAACCTTATCTCGAACTAAAATAACGACCGCTCACGCACACACTATGAATGAACTGAACGCAACGGGTCACTGAAAATTCACCCTTAAAATTCATGAAGAAAATGAGAAAAACTGAAGTTTTATCTCGAAGGCTATTAGGTTGGATATGGCGTAGCAGTTTTGCTGGTAGTTATGACGTTTTGTTTTAAGTGGGTTGGTTGGAAAATCCGTAGTAGTGAGTCATAGTACTGAAAACTCGCCAGGGGGGGGGGGTGTACGGGGTGGCACTACGGTGGCGCCTGAAAACCCATACATTTCTTATTAATCAGGTGTGAATAACGAAAAATGGGGATTCAGGGTGATTTTACATGGTGTTTTTTTCGTTATGGGAATTTCATTAAACCTTTCACCCGTTTCAGGTAAATACGGGGTGTTTGAGTGTATGTTAAATGGGGTAACACGATTGTTATTTAGGCATCGTTTTTATAAGAAGCGGATAAACTTCTGTGTTGTATAGGAAATGGTTTTGAGATTTGTATCAAACGCATTGTGTTTGGTGCAAAATTTTAAAGTACTCTTAACATAATTAGGCACTTAACATGATTAGGCACTTACTACAAAGGTCAATCCATTTAAACTAAACAGGACAAAATTAATCAATGCCAACACTTATATAAAGAAATAATAAAATCAATACCAGACATACTTAGACTTACATAATAGCCAATATGCCAATGACATCAATATTAGTAAAAAGGAAATGATCGAGCAAGTTACAAGTAGTACTTAACAACAATAAGAAGTCGTGACCAGTGGTCATTGCGCAAGCTGACCTTCAAAACGAACTGCTCTACATTATGGTCACTGGTTACACTTGCTCTCTTTATGTAAAGCTTAAGGAAATTTAACGATAATTGTGTACAATAAATAGTAGCAAAAGAGTACTAGAGAACTGCTGGTAATCAGCTGCATACGGTCAAACTGGAAATCGACCCGAAGACAGTTGGGAAAGTGTAAGGCTAGAAAAATAATGAGTAGCAAAATAATAAAAGTAGAACTGTATAGGAACCAGGAAGACCTAGGAAAAAAAAGAAGCACAATAAAGAAAAAATAAAGGAAATGAAACTAAGAATTTGAAGAAAGGAAGCCATAATATAAATTCACTGATAGACAAAACACGGCCTAAACCGCTGGGTCTAGAAGCTTGAAATTTTGCACAAGAGTGTATGATATAACGAAAGTGAACACGGATAGGCGTTCAAAATGTATCCACTAAAGGTGTTAAATAGGGGATGAAAGTTTTTGTGGAAACGTCAATCGAGCTAGCAGGGCTTGTTGAAAGATATTTGTGTTGAATGGAAGCAAGAAACTTGTTGAGATTATGGTGGCTGGATGTAAAGAAGAATAAGAAAATGATGGATAGTGTGAAAGATGATCCTTACTAATATTATAAACGCGAAGGTTTGTATGTATGGATGTATGATATACATAATGAACTATTAATTATAGAAGTAATTAATGGTTACACGTAAATATACGGCGCGGCGCCACCCGCTACAACATTTTATGCATTATGCGTCTCACACTGCGAGTTTTTGCGTCGAGTGCAGGCGCCTTAATATTACTGTCATAGTTTACTGCAGTACTATAAGCACTGTCGCTTCAAGTATACATGGATCCGGGTACAATGGACTCAGATGAATCATGTTGCTTTATTCGTCTGTCTTGTATATGTATGCCTTCACCTAAAGGAGCTAATAAAAGCCTCAGATCTTAATCGGAATTATTTTGTCCCTGTTGTGAATGAGCTATTTCATGTTTGACCAAAACAACAGCCTCATCAATCAGTTTCTAGATCTTTCTTCAGACCCAGATTTTTTCTAGTACGTGATTGTCTGTCCACTAACCACATTAATATTTTAAATTTGCAAGCCTGTCTGTATGTTTTTTGCGCGTAAACCACAGGGCGGATTTGAGATAGAATTTGGCAAGGAGATAGATGGCCACCTAGGGAAGTATAATAAGCTAGTTTTTGTCTTAGTAACTCGTTCCTGTGAGATAATTTTCGACATCCACGCGTGTTAAGCCACGGGCAGAAGCTAAATTCATATAAAACTGCCCTGAACTCTATTTGATAGGACTCACATATCATATCATCACTGTTTTTCCTGAGGTTCAGGCACAGGTCGTAACTATCGGTAGGCACTCCCACATTTTGCCAGTTAAATTTGATAGGACTAGAAACGGTAATATTGTGAAAAATACTCATGCCTAACAGTATTGTTAGTTAAAATGGTGTTAATAACCACATAACAGTATACTTAAGAATCCATTCAACCATAACAGAAAGAAACATGTCTATGAATTAACAACAATGGCATGGAATCGTGACCCATAATAACAATATGTTTGATTGTGCAACGCGACCGCCAAAAGAACGCGGTGCTCCACATACTAAGGTGGTCTGTACTACCACTGAAGTAAGACCTTGATGGGAGTGGACGACTTCTTATTAACAATGATGTGACCTGACAAAAAATGTTTGCCTCTAAAAATCATAAATTCTTTAGTTGATGCAAGAGGTTTCAGTAGCATTGATTTAGGTCAAAATCTGATTTGAAAAAGGATAAAATTTTATGAGTATGACTTTCCAGAATCCGGGGATCGGTCTGGAACTTCTGGAACTGATATAATGTTAGTTATACGTGGTAAGTTATCCTAAACCCGTAATTCCAATAAAATCCTAATTTATGTTACTGAAACTTTTCTAGGTAATGAGGTCGCTGAAAATAAATCAAACATGGCTAATTGTGACAACTAGATAGGTACTAAAATTTGCGAGTAAATGATCGAAACCGTCATATTTTCCCAGTGTTACAATGTAGACAGAATTCACAAGAGACCTAGCGTGAGCCAGAATAATGGGCTAAACCTAAACCAAATAACAGAGAAGCTTTTCATTCCAAATATTGCGTGACCTTTGTTGACCTACCTGTGACGTACGAGCAGAGAGAGACAGAAGATTTTACGCAGACAGACATTCTTGAAATTACAAAAAGAAATGTAGACAGCTCCGCAAGGGACTAAAACGAAATTAAGTAAACCTTGAAATCTGTATAAATGAAAAAAGTTTCATAGTCATAAATTGACCTTTTGATCTACTGATGACGTAAAAGAACGACACGCGCAGTGACAAATTACCAGGAGTTCATATTGTGTAGGCGTAAAGTCTATGAACTATGAATCAATGCACCAAGGCTGCATGAGTAACAAGGCTGCACTAGTTAATAACATAGGGTAGAACCATGTGGGAGTGGTACGATGATAGAAAGACTTCAAACTATGAGGGGGAACTAAACAGTTGCCATTTAGATATAGACAGATTGCACAAAGCATATCAATATTAAATGGAACCAATAAACGAAAATCATAGAAAAGTTCATGAATTTCTAGGTAAAATAGAGGTCATTTTACCGGTTTATAAGACACCGGTGACGTACAAATGGAAAGACAAAAGACCATACACAGCGAAAAGTGACTAAGTAAAAATTACAAATTACCAGGACTACATAAAATGTAGGCGTTCAGAATCTATGAATCTACAATGCACCAAGGCTGCGTCAGACGATAGCGGGGGGAGGGCGGGCCGCGGGTGCGGGCTGGCGCCAAGATGTCTGCCGATAGGGCTGCGTCGCGTGACTCCAGCGGACTATTTCGGGTGAAATACGAACAGGGCTACCAGTTATTGGTATTTAACCAGTTGATATAAATTTTCATAGATTTGGCATTCGAGGTACCAATGAGTAATACTGTATACCAATCGATCTGTTTATTAGCTTGCTTTGTTGTGTTTTTGTTACGCAGTACCTACAGATGTTATGTAATTAGCCGTATGCTGCCAGCCTTTTGGGCACTCTTCCCGTTGACAACGATGCGGACTTATTTTTTGATGCATTATGATTATTTTATTTTTTTGTATACCTGTACATATTATTAGCTTTGTTTTGTGTTTAACTTAAGGACTAAATTAAAATTAAATAAAGGACCATTAGCCGTATGTACCTAATTAATGTAAGTTAAAGATTACAAGCTTTCTAATTCCAGTGTTTATGTAAATTGGTTAGTCACACGAGGTCTTGGCATCGATAGAACGTAACTCACATTAATGTTACAACCAAGCAAGTCGTCTGAACGCCCTAAAAGGATTGCTTATTCTAGAAATCAAATATATAGTCAAATTAAAGAATTGAAACGGAAGACGAAAGTAATACACTTATTCTATTACTTCGGAGACGTTATATGTGAAGTTATTCCAAGGTTTTAAAATGATTTTATACCCATCATGGCCGTCTCATAGACATTTACCTGAGAATTGAGAATAAAACCTTCTCTGTGAGTTCTTAAAACAGGTAAGTAAGGAAAAGTCCTTTTTTTGCCATTACTGTGTCGCGACTGGAGCCGTCAAAACACTGACGTCATAAAAGCGGCGGGATTGGTCCGATTGTCACCGAGGTATGGCGGAAACTAATGTAGGAGGCCCTGGCTCTGCTAACTTTAAATATTATAGTTATGAGCGATCATAGTTCTTATTGCAACACGATACGGGTTAAAATCTGTTGTAATAAATGAGCAATAATTGTCGTAAAAATGCAAACAAAATCGTATAAAATTAGATATTAACTATTTAATAATAAATAATTCATAACTGGATGCAGTTTGGCATTTGGAATTTTATGGTATAGTTTTAATTATAATTGTAAGTAATTGTTATTAAAGGGATAAACTGGTTTTTAAAGATAATTAAGAGGTGGCTTTGATGATTTTTTTGATGAATTAAAGTATGTTTAATTATGTTTTGAATTCCGTCACTGTATGCAAAAAGACTTGAAAATATATATTTTTTTGCTTTCAAAATTATTTACGGTTAAAGAGGTACACTGGTTTAAAAAACCACCTTTTTGAGCGTTTTCAAGAAATCTCCGCCTTAAAAAAACCACCTTTTTGAGCGTTTTCAAGAAATCTCCGCCTTAAAAAACCACCTTTTTGAGCGTTTTCAAGAAATCTCCGCCTTAAAAAACCACCTTTTTGAGCGTTTTCAAGAGATCACCGCAAAAAGATAAGATAAAACGTAGCCTGTTTAGGTCTAGCAACTTTAAGTTCTAATGTTTCGGCTGAGATTCATCTAAGGTCTAAGTAGTTATATGATGGATGAGTTTAATTCAAATAAATGCATCTAGAGACACATATCAGGTAAGCAATAAGAGATTTTTACCGTATTGAACTATCATTTTCAAAATAGGAAATACTTTTAGTTTGTAATGACAGTTTGCGTTTACAAACATAAACTTTTTAAAACGTCAGTGTGGTTGGAGGTCACAGAGGGAAAATGCTATAATTTTTTTTTTTTAAATAGTTATCGCTTTTTTGTTTCAATCGTGGCGCCTGTTCTATTGAAAGCCTAGTCGCTTGTTAAGATAAGGGTGGATCCAAAGGGACTCAATTCTTCGATTAGATTGTAGTACCTATTGTATCGACACGCCAAATTGTGCATTAACTCATTTAATACTTTTCCGTGGCCGTGTGCGTCATTGCACAACCGTTTTCCAAATACGAATACACCTGAATTAACGTCTTTCCCATTGACAGAACACAAAAATATTTATATTTTCTTTACACCACAATGAAGGGTGGTGTGTCGTTGACACTAGATGCTAAGGATAAGGCGAACCTTCGCGCAAATCAGCTGATAACATCAGGTCACAGTCAACGCATGTTTGTTAGTGAAAGAGGGTAGTTTGATATTTGTTTTAATGAGGTTTTGGTAGTAAAATTACCCCGAAACAGGGTGGGACTGGTTATCGTGTAGTATGATAATGAGGTGACAAAAATATTCAATGGTGGTTGTTGCTGGAAATTATTTTTGGAGAAATGTCATTTGATAGGAATTTTTATGGGTTGGTTAACCTGATGGGAAGTCGATACCGACGTACAGGAGGCTATACGCTTTTTTAGTCTGTGCTGAATAAATGTATTTTCTTTCTTTTCTTTACGTCAGCAGTAACACTTTGAACTTGATCTGGCCTAGCGTAGTATTGAGTTTCGATATCACCATCTTGTCCCAGGGTACATGACCTCGGCGCAACACGTTTTCTTCATCCATTCTCTCCTGTCAGCCGTCACGCTGTCATCTTCTCGCTCTCTCTTCTCTTTCATATCATTCCTCACACAATTCCTCCATCTTTTCTTGGGCCTTCCGCTCCGCCTCCATTCATCAACATTTATATTCGTCACTCTTTTATTCACACACGTCTCTTCCCCCCATCACCAAGCCATTTTGTTTTAACTTTTCTGACGCTGGCGCCACTTTCAAACTTCCCCTAGCTTTAAGTATCAATTTTCGTCACTTCACACATCTTTTTCAACATTCTCATCTTCGCTGCATGCATTCTCTGTTCATCAGTCTTCTTCACTGCCCAGCATTCCGATCCAAACAGTACGACTGACTTATCACGGACTTGTTTTCCCTTCAACTTGGGGGTATCTGTGGGTCGCAAGTGACTTACGAGTAAGGAGTTTCAATAGAGCCAGCTCATACTGGTATTGTTACCACTGACGTACGGCCTAGTGTTCTATGGAATACCCTTCCCCCTCTTAAGGGCCAGCGCCCACTGGCGGCACGGCACGGCAATGGATTTTTAAGCCACAAATAGAAATAAAACTTAATAGTATGATGGTAAAATTGAAATTTCAACGGCAACGATGCCGCGGTATCCTTAGGCATGCCGCGACGTCCTTAGGCACCATCATTTAAATTTGTTATTGTCTTACATTTAAGTTATATTCCTATTCGTCGCATAAAAATCCCTTGCCGTGCCGTGCCGCTATTGGGCGCAGGCTCTAAGTCTCACAATCATTATCAAACTTTAATGTTCCCACAGCTGGGACACAGGCCTACTCTATATGAGAGGGAGTGGGCCCTAATCCACCACGCAGGCCCAGTGCGGGTTGGTAGATGTACCATGTCTTCGATTTTTTGGTTCTAGGACATGCCGGTTTCCTCACGATGTTTGCCTTCACCGTTTTCAGAGTGATGAAAAATACACAAAGTAAAGTGCCAGCCTGGGGTCGAACTCACGACTTACAACTCGTAAGTCGGACCCGATACCTACCACTGGACCACCACCTCTCTCCATTCTGTTAATATAGCAAATGAGTGATAGGTACCAAATTATAACGTGCTTCACCCTTCAAAGTACCCTCCAGTACCATATCAAATATGTAATGTGTATCTATCACTTACCTGTAAAAGCTTTTAGAAGCACACTCAGTTGAGTGCTTTACTTTTGTGAACCGAAGTCTTAGATTCAATTAAGTTCTAACTGAAGATGGATCTCGATGCAATTGCAGATAAAACAAAGATATGGAAGAAAACAAAACAGATAGAGATCTCATCCGTCTCTAACCGTGGTTTTTAGTTTGTTAAACATTTACGATTTGGGTGATTACCTACCTTGGGTTTTAATCTAGTCTTCAGGATAAACTGGTCCGTATAAAACCCCGTATTCCAGACCTATAAAATACCCTCAAGCTTGGCGGTCCTTGAATATACGTCCAGCGCACCTTGCACAGCGAGCTTCTAGACTATCCGATTCGTTAAATCTTCTCGTCGAAATACAGGAGAAGGATATTTGAAACTTTTTAAGAACTGTGGAAGAGCGCTACTTTTAAAAGACTATGGAGCCACGTACCTATGAAGCTGGCCTCATCCTGGCGGTCGTGCAGCGCGTGCATGACGAGGGCGGCGAGTAGAGCGGGCCGCGCCGCTGGCAGGCCCGGGGCGAGCCCGCGCAGTGACACGGGCGCTGCGCTCAAGATCGCGCCGCTCAGCATTCCCTAGCGCGCCACGTGGAGCATTCCTTGTGGTTGTACCTGCCGAAGGAAAGACTGGTTTAAGAAAAAAGCTAAAACAAGGTGAAACAATATTGCATGCAAACTATGACTTATAATTCAGCACGTCATTCTAGATCGACAACGGAGAGAAAGAACCTGCTGTTTAATACAATTTTATTTTTTTATTATTAATTAAAATGGTAACACCAATTACATTAATTAACATACAGATTAAAACAGGTATAGTTTACAAACATAATATTACAAAAACTAACATGTAATACCTAGAGGACAACTTAGTATACTTATTCTCGTAAAACATCAGACATACACGCATAATTTTGCTCCATTCATCAGCAAACAGATTACATTCAGGATAGGTGGTCAGGAGGGCGTTAAGCATCCTTAAAGTACGACACACGGGGACTCAGCTCTGGCGACAGACTCAGCGATATCGGCACAGTTAAAATGTATGGAACATTTGTTTTTTTTTGCACATTCTAACGTTTTGTATAATGACCCGTTAACAGTGTGTTACGCGTAACACACCATCAATCCGAATCTGAATATGTTAGAAAAAGTCTGCTCAACAACGTAAATATCGCAATCAATGTGGTTGACCTGTCAAAAAAACAACATTTCTACAGGTGTTACGCAACTGCCCCACTGGCCAGACTCCCCGCTGTCATCCTACTGACTGATTATAATTATATCAGGGTATGAGCTATTCTTATAATTCTCGAAGTGATCGAGGATCGAACTCAGAAGCCAAATTGCTGCCTTAGGTAAGTCAAGCTATTATTGGCTGATTATTAATTTTCGTATGAGTTAATATCCTACCCAAGACATTTTTGAGATATGGTAGTTTTTCAGCCCTTTCCTGTTTTCAGGATTTATCAATTTACAAGGAATTTTCTGCACGTCCGTTTCATTCAAATCCTGGTAAAGTTTACATACAAACGAGCCGGTCTAACCAACTTCAACAAAATAATGTACTATGAAAAGTACTTTCAGCGTTGTATCTCGAGCGAAGGGAAGTAAAACAACATATTTTAAACTTTATGTTTCCTACATTTGCGAAAATATTGGATATAAACAGAATTTAACGGAACTTTTGTACTAAAATATCTTAAAAACCCATTTAATGCTTGTCTGTCGCTATAATCATAGCTTGTAAATGTTCATGGTTAATTATGATTGACTTGTCCATTTTACTGGGACACCCAAATGGAAAAATGAGTGCAAAAGTTGATGTTGAACATCGTTTCGACCGAATCTCGTAACATCACGCCTGCATTGTCACAGGGCTTTGTAGAGGTATATTACAAAGCGACATTTTGCCAGAGATGTTTTCAATGTAATTAAATAGATAAATCTGCATTTTGTCAGGATATTTCTTTTCGTGAAAAACGTCGAAAATTTGACAACCAGTCTTACCAAAGATCGTATTACGATTGTTGTGGAACTTAGGCAGCCGCTTCAAATGGTATTCAGCTACATCCGGTTTGACTGGAAGCTGACTCCAACAAAGTTGAGAAATCGATGATATATATTATGTACGTACACATTACAAAAAGTCTAGGTAATGTATTCATCCGTTAGTGCTAGCGGCTGCACAGTCAAGCAATAAAATTAAAACAAAACCAGTCCATTTACCAATAACAATACAAAATTAAAACAAATCAATAGGACAGCGTCGCCGTGTCATCAATCAAACTGTTGTTTCAGTCGCGGCGGCCATTTTCATTGTTTTGGAAGGATGCTCTATGGTTACCGCGGTAATGGAAAATATTATTGTATGATTTACTTTGTTGTTAAACATACTTGTTTATAAGCTTTTTCTTATATCTTCTTTGTACGGAAGTCTCAAAAAGATAATTACGGTATTGGTCCCACTTAGAAAGTGGTTCGATTTGGTGGTCTGTACTCTTAAATTTTAAACATCTTTCCGATCATTATCATTTCAGCCGAAAGACGTCCACTGTTGGACATAGGGTCTCCCCTAAGCACCGCCACTTCGACCAGTTCTGTGCTTAACTTTTCTAAAACACGCTGTATACCATGATATTATTTATAGATATATTGGAAAATTGTCCAGATTCCGGACTGATATTTACCATTTTCTAATGGTTGAACTCCATAAAGTTTTCCCGACCCATGAATAGTAGAACCGGGGACTTCAAGCTCAACAGGCACAATTGTGACCACTAGACCAGCGACGAAGATCCTGGAAAACAAGTTTTGTACTCGCCATTGCTCTGTGAGCTCAGTAACCTATGACCTGTATCATCATACCCAATACTCAATCATTTATTGCATTCCACAGTGGTAAGTAAACATTTGTTGTAACAATCGTGGACCCTGTCGGGCACAGCAACAGAAAAATTTGAAGGAAGAGGACTTGTTTAGGTAAACATGCAACTAACTTATTCTAAATATAGTCTAAGCCTTTCGCCAACTATCTTGGGGTTGGCTTCCAGTCTAACCGGAAGCAGCTGAATGCCAGTATTTTACATGGAGCGACTGCTTATCTGACGTACGTAACTGAGTAATACGATAACCCTTGGTAAGACTAGTTGTCAGACGTTCGGGCTCCTGATGACTAGCAACGGTTGTCAAAGATCCATGACTGACAGCCGGGACTATCGGCTATAACCTATGATTTCTGTATGATATTTTATAGAAATTTTAAGGAAGGTCTACAAATCTAATAATTATCAGATCCTTCTAGATTTAGCACAAACGCTTAATTTGTTAAATACCAAACTAAATGACTTAAACTAACTAGAACACTAACACCACTTCCACAATCTCCCAACTCCGCCACACAGCTCCGCACCCAGTGCCTAAACTTATCCTAGGTTGACCTAGAAAGCCAAGAGTCTCACACTCATTGTCTCAAACAAAGAGCAGAGAACGCCGCTCTAATTAGTGTGCTTGAAGCTTGTATTGTAATCAAAGTCACAAAGAAAAGCAGACATCTTAAAAAACAAGACGTTTTTGATACAATCTGGGAATTGATTTGAAGATAGCAAGGTTTTGTGATGCGAATTCTGAGTGGTGTAGTTTATTTAGGAGTTAATTTCGTAAAGTCTATGAATCACTTAACATGACGCCTGTATTAGAATGAAGGGGTTGGCAGAAATGTATCACACACGCACATTTTGCCAGATAAGCAGTTAGAGGTAAAAAGAAAATAAGTGTTTATTTTTATAAGTAGATCTTTTAAGACACTTTTACACGTCAATAGTTTGTTGGTCAGTATTTAAAAACTAGATGGCGCCGGCATTTCCTAGCTGACTAATTACTGAGAAGAAAAGCCGAAATAAACTCAGACGTTATTTCCTCAGTCGCGGGCTAGAACTCATTGGTGGGCCTGGCTAAAAATCACGTCTCACCAGGCTTCGTGTCCGACAGAGATAGTATCAGTGATGAGCAGTTAGACGCTAGTCTACTCGCACAACGTTATTGAGTGAGATGCAGGATCATTTATAGCAAAAAATCACGAAAAAATTAAGAAAAGTCCTTTGGAAGATCGGATTTTATGAAAAAGCCAATGCATAAATCAATGACCTATAAAGTTTATTGAACTTTGTCGGTACCGACTTGGTTTTGGAGATTTTACACTTCTTTTATTACTTAAACACGCCCAAAGTTAAGTAAAATTAGCAAGACAAACGAATCTTTGTTGGGTCCTAACTTTTTAATGGGTTTTTATTTTAGTATTCTGTTTCCGTACAGACAATATTAATAATGAGACAAAACGATACCATATTTTATTTTGGATGTGCCATGTCAGACAGTGGAGTAATTCACTCCCGAAGTTTGTATGCAAAAAATGTGGACTAGATTCACCTTAAAGTCCAAACATATTATTGGAATTGATGTGAGTCTAAAAAACGCAGAGCCATACCTGGAAGCGCCTTTTGAAGAAAGAGCCATTGCAGCTTTGAGCTGACCTGTCCCAACAGACGGCATGTACATATTTATGTATCAGTCACCGTGTAGCTCAACCCTATTTTATGGAGCTCAACGACCCGTCACAAGACGCTACCAGATCTGCGGGACATTTGCGTAGTCCGTATACAAAATACTCAAAACCGCCAGACAGTTATAAAGTCACGCATTCAATCTAGCCTGCATGACATTTTATATGTAGCCTGTACGTTAGTTAAGGCCTATGGATGGTAACCAAACCTGGTGGAAATCTAGAATCTAGATTGCGACTTAGACTTACATAATGTAAAAACCCAGGAAGGACATTCAACCCGGAACACAACTGAAAAGGTGATCAATCTGTAAAATAAAAAATAGTTTTAAAACACGCTTTAAAAACCAAACTAAAAAAGGAGAAAATAATTCAATTAAAAAGCGTGGAGTGCTTTTTGAGGTATTTTTATAATCAATTAATGTCAAGCACCCCACGCTTTTTAATTGAATTAAATTATTTTCTCCTTTTTTAGTTTGGTTTTTAAAGCGTGTTTTTTAGTTTTTTAAACTATTATTTATTTTCTATTTTTTAGTTCTGCTAACTACAAAAACGTTTTTTTTTTGTTTAATTATTGAATTGTCATCGGTCCTCGACAAGTTTACAAAGTTTCAATGAAATCTGACCGTTTAAAGTGGGTCAAAATCGCGCTCAAAGGAGTCGGTTACATACAAACAAACATACAAGTGAAGCTAATATAAAGCGTGTAAAAAGTCCATTTTCAAGAAGTTCTTGTTTATGCCGTATGAAGAAAATGCAAATGTTTTCTTGCAATTAATTTGCAAGAAAACATTTGCATTTAACAATTTGCAATAACAAACTGGGATTTTCAAACAGTAATACGAAATATTCCTGAAGATTTCTCTATTTATTTGCCACAGCTTCTGCCGTTTTTAGCCACAGCCTCGTATTCGCTTAGGGATCTTTATTAAAAAATTTTTTGCTCGCGTCCTTAGGGTCGTAACGTGATGTTAAATAGCCTGTAACCTCCCCAAGAATTAGGCTATCAATTGCATATTTTTTTCTATCCAACTGTAGTTCCATAAATTACCCCCTACATACAAACAAATTTTAACTCTTTAAATATAGATAAGCTACATAGATGTAACGTACAACTTTGGTAAGAGCACGTATAATATTTCTTTAAGAAAACATTACTGAATATTGTTTCAAAGCCGGTGCAAATAATACGTATGCCGCTCAAGCTGCCCACGTATTTTTAATTTCCGACTCCTCCGTGTGTAATAACGGGGAATCCTTGCTAATCCTATTAGCTGGCCACCCTTCCGAGGAGGGTGAATAAATCAATGCCCCCCCAATATTGGTGGATTTTTGTTTTTACGTTCTACACGAATCGGTTTACAATTTTTAACCGACTTCAGAAAAGGAGGTGATAATGCTTTACCAATTCAACCGATAGGACTCGTGAAAGTATTATTTTCTTTATTGGAACGGGGTGTATTCACGGGATGGTCTATTTTGTTCAAGTTCTGATGAGTGGTTTTTGGCTAAGCTTCGAAAATTATTTATTAATATTATACTTCTAAAACAATCCGTTAGTTTACTTAAATATTGATACCTAATTCAGCTGCCTAATTTAATTTGACCCTGTATTTATTTATTGGAACCTGTATTTATTTATTTATTTATACACAGTAAAGTATATATGGATACGTCGTAATAAAAATTGGAGTATCTTCTGTATATAGTTTTCCAAAACTACATTTTCAAAAGCACCCCACTAAAGCCCTTTAATCTGCCCTTAAAAAAAAACATGTCGTTATGCTATGTTCTTAAACTCTTGTGCTACTTTGCCTTGTGCTCTGTACCTACTTCTATAATCTCCCTTCCATAGTGAAAGTTTAAGTTTTATTAAAACTCGAAGCATTTGTTTTTTATTTTGTTGAGAACCCGTTGAAGTTTTATTGTGTTTTCTTCAAAACTTGGTGTTATTCACAACTAGTGGTGAAACCTTAAAGTAGTTAGAACGTAAAAGTTTTGCTTCAATGATTTTCTTGCTATATTTCTAGAGAAGGTTTTTATACAAATCTACATGAAATAACATTTCAGGTTTCAAATGGAGTGGAACTTTAATTGGGTTCTGTTTTAAAAATCAATTCGCTCATAGGTTAATTTTTGTTTAGATTTAATTCGAATATTATTTTAATTGAGTACTACAGAGTTTATGAGAATTTTATAATCAATTTTATCAGTGTCAATTTAAGCTTTTTTTTTCAGAGTTTTGGGACTAATCATCATTCAGCTTAAGATCATGAGTTTATTTTTAACCAGTAACCAGAAGGCCAATTCTCGTAATTAAAAACGTTCAAAATCTAGTCGGTCTCATCTCAGCGACAATCAAATGTCAAAAATGTATGAAAAATCGAGGTATTTTTGACTGATTGACACTGAGATCAGACTGTGAACGTTCTTAAAATTACGAGAATTGCCCCTCAGGTATTGAAACTTCTATTCGCCATTATTGTCTTGTTATTTACACCAGACCTTATAATCGGACAGATTTGGTAACTGTCATAACAATCTTTTGTTTTAATAGGTAGTGGAAGCTGTATCATCTGCCTAGCCTAGCCTAAGTTCTATGTTGTGCTCGGCTTCCAATCTAGACACAGCTGAACCAATATTTTCATGGAGCGGCTGCCTATCTGACCTCCACAACCCAGTTACTTCGTACCACGATAACCCATGGAAGCTGTATAAGTAGGTACATAATAATAATATAGCCATTTATGTAATCATTGTTTAAAGTTGCCAAACAATCTTTTACGTAACTCAAACGTACCTGTTTGCTAACGCTACTAAACAAACAAAAGTTCAACCAACCCTTTGTGCCCCAAACGCGTGAATTATTAAGTAATCCCGGATTTCTGGATTATTAAGTTCTTATTTCCACATTGTGAGGGAAAGAAAAATAAAGTGTGTAGACTGGCCTACTCGAAACTGGAAAAGATACGGGTACTTACGAGATGTTCAATATACAAAACAAAAACTTATTGTTGCTTATACAACATGGGACCGATGCATTGATTGCGAACTGAGAACGTTGTAGGCCTTGTAGACTCATAAATGTTTCTATTTATTGGCCATTTTCTATTTTTTAAGTTCCTGGCACTTGTAAATAGGCCTACACCACCCTCCCATATCTATTAACAGTGTCATTTGACAACATTGTAAGAGTAACGTGGAGTTTCTTGCCGGCTCTTCTCCATTGGAACCGCGCACTTAGCTTCTGACGTTTTTATTCTGCCAGGGGTGCGGGTTGTTCGAAAGAGATACCGCGGCGCGTGGCACACAGGCAACTGAGGGAACACGGGTGGGTTTTAGTCAGTAAAAGTCTGACACCCAGAGCGGGAGAAGTTTTTTGATAATTTCCCACCCAAAAGAAAAAAAAGCTTCTGACGTTTCTTATGTGTCCAAGTAGGTCATGTGATTTGATTGTGTATTTATTTATTTTTGTGGTTATATCAAGCTTGTGGTAAAGGTTTTACTTTTTCGAAAAATGACACGAAAGTTTTGGCTTACCTAACTACTCGATTAATGGTGGATGAAAATATCTGACATGCAAAACCCTGTCTTCTGATTATGTTTGCAGTGGTATGCTCCTATTGGTTGTAGTTTTTTATAATAATTCATATCCTCAATAAAATAAGTAGGTATAAGTGAATACTGCATGAACAAAATAATCAGCCATCCCATTTTGGCCGAGTTGAAATTTTGTATAGGATAGTTGATATGTTTTTCGCAATCACAACCTTGTTCCCCTAGAAAAAGTTGTTCAGTTTGAGTGTCTATACGACACCATTAAATATGACCACACCTTTTTGATACATGTTGTAATAGTTCATCATCATTTCAGCCGAAACCCGTCCACTGCTGAACATGGGCCTCCCCCAACAATTGCTACATCGACCGGTTCTGTGTTTCTCGCATCCCCGCTGGATTCCTGAGGCTTTCACCAGGTTATCGGTCCACCTTGTGGGAGGCCTTCCAACGCTACGTATTCCAGTACGCGATCGGCACTCCAGAACTTTTCGGCCCCATAGGCCATCTGTTCTGTGAGCAACGTGCCCTGCCCACTGCCACTCAAGTTTGGCAATTCTTCGGACTATATCAGTTGCCTTGGTTCTCCTGCGGATCTCTACTTTTATGATTCGATCGCGTAGGGAAACTCCAAGCACAGCCTTCTCCATTGCCCTTTGTGTGACTCTTTCAGCTTTCTAATGAGGCCCATTGATAGCTGTATAGTTAGTGTAAGCAAATGAAAGGACGTCGTGGAAACTTTACTGGGAGCGATGTCGCCACGTAAATTTATCTCAATGAAAAGAAAAGACCTCGTATTCTCTTGCCAAGTATTACCAATAAAACATAAATAAAATTATACCTTACATGTATTTCAGTATTAAGAATAAATAAAATTGACGTTAAAGCAGTCGATTTCTGACTTACATAAAGATACACGCACGTACAACTCGTCACGTTTTCCTTGTGCTGTAACAGAGGGAAAATTTCTTCCCTTTTTGTGTTTCGACGTTCTGACGTCGACAATCTTAATATGTTTTATATTGTGTCAATATTTATTAGGTTTACGGAAGAAAATTCTACGAAATGAAATGAAATAAATGTCAAAGAAATTGTGAAGTGGTTGGTTCTTGGGTGAGGTAAAAGTTCACTTCAATTATTTCGAGTTTGTCTGATTAGTATCGCCCTTGCTTATTGATAAAATCCCACTGGGAACAAATGACTTCCTGAAAAGTTCGAAAAGATAGTGAATTTATGTGGCAGTTCTCATAATGATGTCGGCAAAGTAAACGTCAAGCTTTCCTGAAAATAATAGTAGTTTTTTTCAGTACAATATTAATTGTATTAATGCAAAGATAATATATATGCTCGGAGTATCTCTGAAAGATAGAATCCGGAATGAGGTGATCCGGCAGAGAACCCAAGTTGTCGACATAGCTCATAGAATTAGCAAGCTGAAGTGGCTATGGGCCGGCCATATTAGTCGTAGAACCGATGACCGGTGGGGTAGACGTGTTCTTGAGTGGAGACCGCGAATCGGAAAACGTAAGGTAGGACGCCCTCAGGCTAGGTGGAGTGACGATCTTCGCAGGGTTGCTGGTAGTAACTGGATGAGAGTTGCCGAGAATCGAGTTAAATGGCGTGAAATTGGAGAGGCCTATGTCCAGCAGTGGACTGCTGTAGGCTGATGATGAATGCAAAGATAAGCAAGGATAGCAAAACCGTTACAACGTACATAAGTAGATCCAGCTTCTGAATTCTGATGGTAACAACTAAAACCCTGACACTTTATTTAGGTTGGAACTCATAAATGTCCGTTTTGTAAGTATTTTTTGAGCCTCAATGCGGAAATGAGTCTATGCCTTTTCCCAAAAGTTTCCTGAAAATTTCCACCAAAAGTAGAACACACAACTGACTATTCTCACACCCAACTATTTATTACTACACAAATTCACCGTTATTTATGTTATCGGGAGTTACTACGACCTAATTTTGCCGGTAATCTTGCCCCCATAAAGCAAGGGGTGGCGGCCGCGGTTACCTTTACCGCACACGTCACTCAGACAAACTGTGCGGTCGAACTGCCCCGGTATTGTGTTCCTTCAAGTTGATCCCATCGGTGTTCTCAAGTACCGCTTTGGTGGATAAAAAGCTATATTTAGATTTAGGTGGGAACAGTGGGATCAGAAATCGGTGAATGAAGTAAGAAACTATTCTATTTCAGTGATCAGGTGGTGATTTATTGTTGGTTATTAAAGACCTTTGTGCTCTCATCTTTATTGTTTTTTTGAACCAATTCCTAATATAAGCGTCAAGTCCGCTCATCCTGGGTCTCCCGCGATGCCGTTGGACGTTTTCAGGGACCCATGCTGTAGTAGTCTTAGGCCACAATGTATCCGACGTGCGGCAAACGTGTCTATCCCAGTCCAATTTGAGCTTGGCTGCTTTTCAGGTGACGTCTGCGTTTTTGTGTTTGGTTTGTATGTAAAAAAGTAAGTTCTTCCCCTTGATTGATGATTACGCCTAGAAAGAAGGGCGTATAGGTAATCAACATTTCGTTGCTAACTATAAGTCATCTTGACATTATACTTTCGGACGAAATCAGCAAGTATGAATGGCATAGACAGGTTTCAAGTTTCAATGGCACATCTTACCTGGCCTTGTAACGAAACAACTCAAGCAAAACCTCTCTCAAATGAAATGGGAATACATTGCTGATCGATATTGCGACTTACGAGTCCTCTCGCAAGTCCTACTTACACCTGAATTTTTAACGAAATTCTTCGACGAACTCCTATAAATTTGAATAAAGACAAAAATGATTATTGATGGACCCTCCTTATGCAAATTGGAGGGAAACTGGCCTCGCTAAGACACTCCTTTTTAATTTATGGTCGAGTTTGAAGGAAAAGTTTTCGTTCAATGTGGACGCAGTTATTTAATTTAAGTTTTATAGTTGTATTAATAGGTGCAAGTTCGTTGTTTTATAAGTTTAGTTTTGGAAGGTTCTCGTTCATTTTGTCTCGAACTTCACGGTGATGTTATGTCGAGGACATTATTAAGTTCGTTACACGTGTGGCGATTGAGTTACATTTGACAGTTGACGATCTTCGTGCATATTAATTACATGCCTTATGTACTTGATTTGATCGGATCCCACAATCCGATCCCATTTGAAGGACACGTTTAGAATGTTGTATTTTGCTTCGAACTGATCCCAGTACTTACACCATTCCTAAAGAACTATCCTCCGGTGAACTTTCATATCAAAATGAGTATCTTTCTTTTTGCCTACTGCCTCTTTTTTCTATGTACGAGTATTATTAACTTACCAATTTATCTGCTGCGGAATTCAATATACTTAACATTATGTATGCTCACGAACTAGGGTCACAATTTCCCGATCACCATAGTGCATACTACAGCAGTAAATAGATTACGAGTCCATCGCCATTAACCCCATACATAACCCACTTCCCCCCGTTCTAACCACATAAAAGTAATTAAGGAACCCTCTTCTCCCCCTGCCACCCTGGTAGCAAGCGACGCATTCCAAACAGAAAAACAAATAAATGTGATAGGGATAGAACGACAGACTCCATAACGCCATTTTATTTAAAAAAAGAAGTATAAACGGACGTTTTAATTGGTTCCCTAGAGACTGACCATCGAATGGAAAATGGTAACTGTCGCCTTAGGAAATAGTCAATTTATAGGCAGGTTCAAGCGCCTGTTTGCCCACGTCGTAGAAAAATCACGGCGGGATGTTTTCGTGCAATGCATTTTCAAAGCACAGCTTAGCGCCGAAAGTTGAAAATCGAACACTTTGTTTTTGCGACGCGCTGTGACTCACTCGCGCTGAACTCTGTTTCATTCTCAACGCTCGGTTCTACACCGGTTCGGTCCGTGTGAACGTTGACATACAGTATTTTTGTCTCAGACAGCGACGCGCGCTTTACTTGTTGTAACCAAGTGTACAAACACGCTGTGAATGTGTGCGCGAAGACGATTAGCGCCAGCACATAACAAACACATGCACACGCACACTTCCGACTTCACCATTGTCTCGGTCAACTGGTGGGGTCCGCAAGGGCCGATGCCTGCCAAGGTTGCGGGTTGTTCGAAAGAGATACCGTGGCCCCTGGCACACAGGCAACTGAGGGAACACGGGTGGGTTTTAGTCAGTAAAAGTCTGACACGCCCTCCTGCTCTACTCCGAGCGGGAGAAGTTATTTGATGATTTCCCACCCAAAAAACAAAACCATTGTCTCGGTACCGAAAGCTCCTACCCTTACACATACCCTTACACTTGGTAACCACAAGTAAAGCGCGTGTCGCTTCGTGAGATAAAAATACTACGTAAGTATATCAGCAAAGGCGTTTTTCGGCGGCAGTGTTCTACTCCAGACATAACTCAAAATCCATAATCATGTATTCAAATTGAGTGAGAATCAGCCATTTTTGAACGTCAAAATGGCATAAGACAGTCCCCCAAAACGCCGGCCTTCACCTACAGTGACACGACTATACAATTACATCATTCGCGACATTTTTGTGATGTTGTGTCACCTTATATTTAACCTGTGTGCACAAATTGATTTAATTTAACTAGACTGTTTCTAGTTTTATATTATCGACGAGTAATTAGATCTAGAAAACGCCCCTTAGTCACTAATCATCCTTGCTGGAATTTCAATATCCTTAGTTTTAATCTAGTCTATCCAGCTCCGGCTTTTTTTTTCCAATCTGCATAACCTTTTCCTAACTAGGGTTGGCTTCCAGTCTAACCGGATGCAGATTAATTACATTGAAATGAAATGAAATGTTTGTTTATGTAAGTAGATCTTATAAGACACTTTTACAGGTCAAATTATTTTCATTAATTGCGAGCGACTGTATATTAAGGCCCATAGTATCCTCATCTCCCGTTTGTATGCTAAAGCACGACTGCCGCCCGCGCCCGCGCAGGGCACCTCTGAGCCTTTATCTCAAAATGGGGATATTCCTTTGATTAATTTACAATTGTGCTTCGGCGATTCTGTGGTACTTCTAACTATCTATTTTTCAGTGTATTTTTTTTTCCAAATAACGAAGCCGTTTAGTAGGAGTATGGAATAGAAGCCAAAATATTGCGTGTTGGAAAATATTTTTTACAGCAAAAGTATTAACCATACAAAAAAGTACTTCCGGCAAAATGATCTATATGAATCTATAGCAAAATCATATCTTTTTCAAATCTTCAAGACAAGCCGTTAATGAGCAGTAGGGTTCATAAAGTGACCGTGTTACGCTACCAAACGGGACGTAGACCCTTAAAATTTGATCTTCACATCCCAGTTACTGAGAAACCCGATAACCCTTGGTAAGACTGGTTGTCAGACTTTTGGACTTCTGTGACTAGCATCTGTCAAAGATCTACGAATGACAATTTCGACCAACGGTTTAGCGTGTAGTCACGAGTTGCTTCGGCTTTTTGTATGAAGCAAATTAAATTCTTTACATGTGTGTGGAAAAAGTCAGGAGAAACATAGTGATTGTTTTTATAAATATTAATTTTAAGAACTTTCATTATATTCTGAAGCTTTTAGACGACGGATGTCCATTAGCCATGTCATTATAATTATGTCGGTAGGACAGTGAATATCATTCAACTGTCATTATCTAGAACTACCACTAATATTGATTCGTGATAGTTTATAATTGAAGTCGTCATGTCATTCTATTGTGTCGGTATGTGTTCAATGTATATTATTCTACAGTATTCAGATATTGATTAAATAGAAATACCTAGTCTTTTGATTATGCGATTGATGGGAGAGTCAGCAAATTATTTTATAATTAGCCTACGCACCCACGGACGTAATTTAATTGCAGTGGGAATTTTCCGCGCACTGAATCTTCTACGCACTGCTTGGCGCCTAGAAATCGAACAGTGTGTTTTACGATGCGTTTGGATGTCAAAGTCAAAGTCAAAGCATTTATTTCAAATAGGCACTTAAAAGGCACTTTTGAACGTCAACATTTACATTAAAATAGAATCGATTCTAGTCGCCCCTTCCAAAATGTTGTTTCGTATGGAGAAGAAACTCCACTTACGTTACTCTTTTAAATTGTTTTAAGTACAATATTTAACATAGTACATTCATTATATGATTATGCACTCTATTAGATTGTCAACGCTTAGTTTGAACTAAGATGATTTGATTGATGATTGATGATTAGATTTTAATGTCTGTGTTGACACAGACATTAAAATCTAATGCGTGATAAAATCCTTTCGCAATATTTTTAAGTCCGTGTGAGCGTGTGCTTATAAATTCTCAGACTCGGAAAATCCTGTAGGTTAGTCTTATTTACCTTACGTATTATTGATGTGTCACGACTTCGTTATTTTATTAGCCATATCTCCTGGATAACTATCACCCACAGGTCGAACCTGTAATTGCAACGACACAGTGATCTACACTTGACTAGCTATTCTGCTTGGCGCCAGAAAAAGTAAAGTAGGTAGGTACCTCAGTATCAAACGATTTCTTCAATTTACAATAAATCGAATAAATTCCAACTGCATTTGCAAGAAAATTGTCTCTTGAGATTTTTCTTCAAAGGATAATGGGCGTTTTTGTATGGGCTCCGGCCCCAGTGCTGTATCAAATTGTGTTTTTGTTAACACTTTTCTAATCATTTTTCCATGTTTATTATCATAATAACTAGGTGCCTACCTAAACACACGTGTATATTTTGTCCTATCCTCTTTGAAGGGCTCAGAAATGAATAAACATGGGCTCAAGGACGTTTGTTTATTTATTTTATTTGTCCCGACACACGCCTTGTTTATCTTTTAGCTAGGTTTCTTAGATCTTTTATCACAATATTATTTTCTTCTTAGACCTCTTCTCTATTTCGCCAGTGTGTTTTTATTGATTTTAGTAGGATACAGGGGGTATCGTATTACCCAGTAACTGGGTTATAGATGACAGGTCACCAGGTCGCTCCATTTAAAATACTGGTATTCAACTGTAAGACTAGATGCTGACCCCAATATCGCTGGGTAAAGGCTAGGCAGATGATGAGTACGACAGTTCTTTGTGGATTTCCAACGGGAAAGTACCTTTCACATTTCTGCTGTCAAGCAGCGTTTCTGTATTCCAGTTTGAAGGGTTTACGTACTAGCTTAGATGTTGCAAACGAAAGGTTATCTGTTGCTCTATCTAGCATAAGATCACAGCATTATGCTGAGTGATGGCCGTTTTGCGTGGACGTGACGCATTTTTTCCCCCAACTCTTTTTCTGTTCTTTCTTTTCGTCAACGTATTTTCTTTCTTCCTTCCGTCTTTAAGCAACTGTTATAAGATAAATTTGCCTTTTTTCAGATCACCAGAGAACGTGGGTGACGAAAACAATGTTAACTTTAAGGGCCTACGTCCCGTTTGGTAGCGTAACACGGTCACTTTATGAACCGTACTGCTCATTAACGGCTTGTCTTGAAGATTTGAAAAATATATGATTTTGCTATAGATTCATATAAGTAGATCATTTTGCCGGAAGTACTTTTTTTGTATGGTTAATACTTTTGCTGTAAAAAAATATTTTCCAACACGCAATATTTTGGCTTCTATTCCATACTCCTACTAAACGGCTTCGTTATTTGGAAAAAAAAATACACTGAAAAGTAGATAGTTAGAGGTACCACAGAATCGCCGAAGCACAATTGTAAATTAATCAAAGGAATATCCCCATTTTGAGATAAAGGCTTAGAGGTGCCCTGCGCGGGCGCGGGCGGCAGTCGTGCTTTAGCATACAAACGGGAGATGAGGATGCTATGGGCCTTAATGACTGATAGATGAACTTTGAAGGGACGCGGCGAACACTTTATAAAAGTAAGACAAAAGTGTGACTAACAATGGCCCATGTACGTGTACGCAACCATATTATAAGCAGTCTAATGCTGAACATCAATCGGAAAAGCACTCCTCACCTCCGCCTCAAAGTACAATGTTAACAGAAGATGCCATACGAATTAGTGATCGTAGTAACTATTTGGCGGTTACCACGATATCCTAGTTAGTTGGCACCTGAAAAAGCCAAGAATACCATGGGTATCCAATAGCGTACCATGCATAGCAGCTAGGTCTGAAAGAAATGAATCGCTGTCAAGAAGGTAACGTTGTAGGAGTTGGAACATTGCTTATTTTGCTTACGACATCACGTGGGAAGAAAATAGGCCACTTATCTTCACACGTAGGAGTCTCTCAGGGCAATCAAGAAATCAGGAAAAAAGTACAGACAGCCGCGTCCTTCTATCTACCTATTTATGACAACATACGACAGTTACTAATTATTTTGAGGAGTTTGAAGATTAAGGTGAACCTAGTCCACATTTTTTGCATACAAACTTCGGGAGTGTTTCACTCCACTGTCTGACATGGCACATCCAAAATAAAATATGATATCGTTTTGTCTCATTATTAATATTGTCTGTACGGAAACAGAATACTAAAATAAAAACCCATTAAAAAGTTAGGAGCCAACAAAGATTCGTTTTTGTTGCTAATTTTATTTAACTTTGGGCATGTTTAAGTAATAAAAGAAGTGTAAAATCTCCAAAACCATGTCGGTACTGACAAAGTTCAATTATCGAAAAGTTCAATAAAGTTTATAGGTCATTGATTTATGAATTAGCTTTTTCATAAGACCCGATCTTCCAAAGGACTTTTCTTAATTTTTTCGCGATTTTTTTACTATAAATGATCCTGCATCTCACTCAATAACGTTGTGCGTGTAGACTAGCATCTAATTGCTCATCACTGATACTATATCTGTCGGACACGAAGCCTGGTGAGACAGCGTGATTTTTAGCCAGGTAGTTCGAGCCCGCGACTAGGTTCCCCTTAAGAGTCAATCTCTGAGCGTTTATGTAGGAGGCTTATGCTCAGTTCAGTAACAGACTATTAATATGCTAGCATCATCATCTTCTTCCTGCCCTAGTTCCATGTTACTTGGGGTCCGCACAACACGTTCTTCCCTTTCAACCGTCACGCTATCATTCAGTGTATTTTCTTGCATATCATTTCGTCACATAATCCAGACATTAACATGCTGACATAATCATAAAATGACACAAAAAATCTACTACGCAGTATAAAACTAAGTAAGTACTTAGCACTTTTTCATATTGAAAGCTATTATCCTATATTAGCCCTAATACTTTCCTGTCTATAAGAATGTTCATACAAATTGGTATTGTACCATAATGTCTTGCAGTCAATCTTCTGAAGCTCATTCCGTATTCTAATACGTTTCCCGTAGCAGGTCTTATTGCCCTACATTATGTATAAAAAGGTAGGTATATAAGTATACCACCATTTACTATTGGAAAACAGTCGTATAAATAATAATAGTCTTATTTATTTGTAGGTTTAGAGACTTTATGGTGATATGGCAGGCCTTTTATGTAATCGGATTTCTGGAAAACAAATTGCATTGCTCACTTGAAGACGCGAATGCTCACCTTACAACGAAAAGGTCATCTTAACAATATCTCACTCGATACTATCCGAAAAATCTATTCAAATGAGCATTGTAGACAAAAATGACCAATCTCATTTACTTTTTATTCGATATATGAAAAATAAATGAAGTAAAAACACTTACCTTTGCCTTCCGAACACTTACACAATCTTGATTAAAGAAAAAAAAATATTACGTAAGCACACGCTTGTTCGAATTGTCTTTGGATTCAAAATTCAAACGTAGAATCACTTTAGAACTTCGCACTTCATAAAAATGTATCTATCGTTCATTACACGCGTTCACGAATGAATTTTTCGTTTTCGAATTATGAAATAAATGGAATAAAAATGGAGGATACGCTTTGTCGTATAGGGGTTAGTTAGTCGGTGTCCTACTGCGCATGCGTGGTATTCACCCCATCCCCCTGCTTGTATTGCGTTCCGAAATACTCGCATTTTTAGGGGAGCATGTTTCGACAAAAGATATAACTTGGATATTATTTCTGGGTATTGAAATGTCAGATTTTGTTTTGTAAATCATCCCATAGATTCAATGAGGATAACTACTTTTTAAGCGACTAGGTACTTATTACAATGAAATGTGCTAGCTTTTGTTTCCTACAGATCAAATGCTGAAATATGTTCTTCAATCAAAAATTGACAGTATTAGAGGAACTCGATGATATAAAGACATGATAGAACTTGGGAAGTTCAAAGCGCACCAGTATAGTTACTCATAATTGTACTCATTGTCGCGAAAACGTCGCTCGTCGCTGCCGAGCGGTGTGCGGGAGCGAGCCCGCGAAGAGTAGTTCGCATTGTCGCGACAATGTAGCCGTATCATTATTAGTATCTACACTTCCCAAGTTCTATCTAGATTTAATTTTGCCATTCCTAAACATATTAAATAAAAATAGCAAAACTAAATCAAGACATATTAAAATAATACGAAAACTCCGTATTGCGCTAGTCCAGCTCAAATTCACGGTACTTGACAGACGGATGGCTTATTCCAGTATGTTGTCATCATAGTGGAGGGACTCGGGGCTAAGTAATCACAGCCACATGGGTCGATCGATCAAGTTAACTACGCTTGCCACGGTCATTTCGTGGATGGGTGACCATCTTTAAATACTGAGACCGTTCATATTACCTGCCTCGGAAAGCACGTTAAGCCGCAGGTCTCGGTTGTCATTCTTGGATCTTTGTCAGTCGTTACGGGTCGTCAGAAGCCCAAAAGTCTGACATCCAATCGTGTTACCCAGTAACTGGGTTGTGGAGGGCAGATAGGCAGTGTATAATACTAGTATTCAGCTGTATCCGATTAGACTAGCAGTCGACTTGGCCTGGCGGTCTGTCTACCCTTTTCCTAACATTTTTTCCTTTGATATTATAAATACATATTCTTTTCAACATAATTGCTTGTAAAGTAACTTTAATGGCAACGAATTTATGTTCATAATTCAGCTTATTGTACACTTGTGTTTTTACTTTACATTGTAACACTAGTCTTTTACATTTTTTTTCATTCTCCTCAAACAGATTTTATATAGGCTGTTTAGAGGTTTCGACAGTGCCTTTATTTATCCCTATCGGAAGAAGAGCTATTAACAATACAAGTCTGTTTTTTTCATCGCAAGTGTGTCTTAAGAAACGCGTATGCATTGATAATTACGCACTCGGCTCCCGAATAATACCCCATCGAGTGTAATCACCAACACATCACACTTATCTAAGTGTACTATTGTTTATCAGCTGGAACATTCGTGAAGATTTTTAAATGCCTTTGTCCTTTTTTGGACATAAGCCATTTAATATTATCCCATAAAGGAGACCGAGGTTTTTTTATTATCAAGCTTAGTTCTGCAGTTTGTGTGAATAGGACTTTTTATCTTTTCCCTCTATATTTGGTTAGGAACCTTAATCCGTACAGATGAAATACGTAATATACGAGGTAGGTATAGAACGTACACCAAGATATATTTAATACTTATACAAAGCCGCTTTTTATTTTTGGCCACGTTGGTGTAGTGGTCGCAAGCGCTACTGCTGAGCATGTGGTCCTGGATTCGATGCCCAGGCCGGGCAAAGTGTTATTGGGTTTTCATCTGTAATGTCTCAGTAGTAGCTCGGAGTCTGGAGTGCAGTTAATGGCCCCTATTACATGAGACTTTAACGTAAGTGTCGAAATGTGAGCATATTGTTATAAAGTTGAAAATCTATCAAAGTAATTTGACAGATTGTGGTAGCTTGATGTGCTGGCGTCTGTACCATTTCACGGGTAGAATTTCTTTATTAAAATAATTAATCAGGAAAGTAGTAAAATCTGAAATATATAACAAAAAGATTTTAAAAAGTATTTTTATTTTTAACCTTAAAGTTACGAAAGAAAACGTGCGCCATATCGTCTTGGGCCTAGAGCGCCATCAAACCTAAATCCGCTACTGAGTGTAGGTACAGACGCCAAGCACATTGAGCTACACCAAACTGTCACATAGTCCCAATTGAATATGAACATTATGCTTATGTGCTAAAGTCGAAAATCTAACAAAGAAATTTGACAGATTGGGGTAGCTTGATGTGCTGGCGTCTGTAATACATAAAGTACACCTCTGTCTAACGGTTTAAGGAATACATGCGTGATGTTATGTTGTTGCTTATACTTTTCAATGATTATGATGTTTAATAAAGCGTCAAATTAACATCAAAACTTATGTAGATGTTAGGTTTTTCAACTTATCATGGCATTGGCAATCGTTGGCACAAACATTGATATGGTTAATTTTTAGTTAAATTACATCCTTACATCCCTTTTTTTACCGATTACGGCGAAGCAAAAAGTAGGGTATAATTTTGCCCGGTATGTATGTATGTTCTTCTGTTCCTTCATAGTCATAACTTCGATACTACTTATCTATGCATTAATACGTGAAGTAAAAACTTTACGAAAATTACGCGGAGGGAGGATTATGAAAACTGGCAGTGTTAAAGTTTAGCATTAGAAACAAATTAAATTAATTTAAAAAAAACATGGTCGTATTTCGATCACCGGGTGACCACTAGTTTGTATATATTCGGAGGGTGAAAAATCTTACTTTTATACGTAGACAGACACTAGCTTTTCACCCTCCGAATAATCCGATTATATACATACATGCCACAAACATTTAGAGACTTGTGAATATGACCTAGATATCAGAGCAGTTAAATTTGCAAGCAACATATGTGCTCAGGGTCGTGGGATCGATCCTCGTGTTAGAAATACCTATGTTGAGTTTCAAGGAAAACAAAGTTATTATATATCTGTATCGTGTAATCTCGTCTTTTTTCACATGAAATAACGCATTGTAGAGGTTCTTGGAATGTCAAAATTCTAAGGGCCAGTTTCTCGAACGAAAATAATCGCTAAATAAACTACTGCGATTGGCTGTTCGTAGTAATTCAACTAATTAAAGCAATCTAGAGTTTCAGGACAGCCTGCGAAGTTGTATTTTTTTTGTAATTTGCAGGTCAGTACATAAGAAAATTTCTATTGGTAAAGTTGAATTTCGCGGGCCGATATGTTTCGTTCGGGAAAGTCCCTTTGGTAACAATTTTGATCAATTTAGCCTTATATTTTCAAGATTGGTAAAAAAGACCCCTTTTAAATTTACCCATGCCAAGCAAGGGAAAAAGTAAGCGGAAAAAAAGAGTTTTGTTGTCTCTGACTTATACTTATAGAAATCCGTGAGGTAGTAAATAAATAAAACCACATCAAAACTATAGAATAAAATTTGTATTCCGTCATCAATACACGAATAGTGACCGGTTCAATACATTAATAGTGTTTGTTTAGTAAAATAGAAACTATTTACTATATTATTATTGTAATAACGCTCAAAAATACATTGGCTTAACATCGGATAAACTATTAAATTAATACATCTCATTAACATTCGATATTTGCCGATTAGAATGTTCTAAGCTAGTTAAATCTATTTATTTATAATATTATATACTATGTGTAACGTTATTTCTTACAGCAAACTCCCCAACGTCCTGAAATATAAAAATAAATTTAGAAACACAACATACAATTAACCTTTCAGCACTCTAATTGCGAAGCACAGTCAATCACAGTCTGATACATTATGAAGGATATTGGTATTCCATTGATTCATGTGTTCGAAAAATTTGCCTAGTGAACAACTTAAATAGCGCAATGAATGTTGTTAAACTGTCAAAATGAAAGCCATTCATACTGTAAGTGTGTCGCAATCACACCGCATGATGATGAAGAAACTATTACTCCAGTAGCAGACTCAAGAAAGGTAAGAAATTCTATGGTTTTTAGCAGTGTTTGCTGATGTTACTGTTCTAAATGTTACTATTGCAAAATCTTTGCACTACTGCAGGCTAGCATAGCCATTCATTCGTTTTAACAGTAATACACGGACTGATATTATGACGTCACTTATTAAAGTAAATTTTAATGGTTATTTTCCCCCAGCGAAATGGTTTTGTCTTGGTAATACAATCGTTTCATAAACAAATAAAATAATGCCAGATTAACCATTGTGAAAAATCACTGCTTTGTACATTTATGCATCGCTGTTCCCTTTGTCGGCAGCGCGTGCCAATCGAGTAGTACCTAAAAGTTACCTCTAGTGTTACTATTGATTCTCACGTTTTCGAGTTGATGAATATTTTTTTAATTATTTTAAAACAAAAACAGCTTTATTTTTTAACTTTTACTCTATGCTTCGAAAGTACTCCTTAGGGCAAGTTGTTCTGCCGCTGGAAAACAACCATTCAAATTTCTCGGTGTATTATGCGTTTTAGCCAGAATGTAGGTACAACATCCGAGTATGGCATTTTTTTTTTGTTTTTAGGTTCCAACGTTACCCTATTACTAAGCCTCTGCTGTCTATCCGTCCGTCAGCGGGCTGTATCTCATGAACCGTTATAAGTAGACATTGAAATTTTCTCAATGTATTTCTAATGCCGCTATAACAGCTAATAATAAAATTAAATAAGTTGAAAAATTAAAGGGGTCTCCATAAAGACAGTTGTTTTATTCGGCGTTTTTTGCCTTCTGATACGGAACCCTAAGGAGTCGAAATTTTAAAGAATAGGAGGACTTTGAATAAGGTAAGTATAAAATAGTTTTACCTTGTACCTAGCACCAGTATTATTTGGTCATGCCCTGTTTCGCTCGCCTCTCCCACTCGGCCCTCATCTGCAGAATCCCTCTAAACTGGGGAGACGCATCGGCTTCCCCCGAAGGCTCTCTCTCTTTCCCACCTTCATCATTCTCCAAATCTCCGTCCTTGTCTATCACAGCACTTTCTTTCCTATCTTTATCGACCGACAATCTGAACTTATCATCATTCTTCTGCCACGGCCTTTTCGTCAAAGTGTCGGCTTTATAAGCCATCGCTTCGCTTTTTGCTATGTTTTTTATGTCCTCTCTGTCATTTGATGGGTCAGGGAACGTCCTATTTCTAAGTCTCTTTTCCGGAGTTGAGTCTGATACTTCTTTCTTATACTTGTTCACTTCACTTCTGTAAACGGGAGCGCTTTCTCTTTTCGGGTTAGAAGATACATTGTTAACGATGACACTGTTAATGCTAACGCTTCTTTGATAATGTGGAGCTCCAAACTGACTTACACGGGCAGCAATGTCAACCAATCTCTTCTCTTCTTCCTTTATAACGTCTTCATTTTCTTTGTCACTGTCCCTAGATTTAATAGAAGCATTAAATTCGTTTTTTAGAATCTTGCTTCTCGTAGGCGGTACGTCAACTTCTTCTTTTTCTTTATTGTTATTGATCGCAGCTATTTCTTGGGCAATGCTATCGGCTTCAGAATCTTTCAGTTTTAAAGATCTTCGCGCGAATACTTTCATCAGTTCTGGTTCGTCATCGTTTTTTCTGTCACCTCGAAGTTCTTTAGAGAGGATGCCAGGTTTTTTGCGATAAACGACCGTTTCGTCGTGTCTGTCAGGTGTTTTGATGTCATTGCTGTCCGTGCTCTGAATTGAACTCTTGCTTCCGAAGCTCGAATGGGATTTCTGATCAATGGATATGTTATCATAAATTCTTTCCGTGCTACCGTCAGTACTCATGGAGTTTGTTCGTGGTTTTTCTGGTCTATCTTGAAGTTCGACGCTCATTGCTTTTCTTTTGAAGAATGCTTTGGGAGTTGAAGGGCTTTGAGGTATAACAGGAATGACAGACTTCCTACCACTAAGTGGGGAGTTCTTATCATCATGAGTGTTCTCAATAATATTTTCAACGAATTTGTTGCTCTTGATAGATTCCCTCCTCACAGGTATATTCTGTGTCTTAGTTTCAGTTATTTGGAAACATTCTACATCTTGCTCCTTCTCTGTTTGCGGACTATCAATTTTCTTTGGCGTGACGTTAGCTGTCAAAACAATGTTTGTAGTCGGTTTCGCGTCAACTTTGTTCAGCTGAATGTTAAGAAATTCCGGGACTCCAGGTTTAGATCCAGATTTCTGTAATTTCTCATCACTTTTGTTAATCTTAGGCGCTTCCACCGTTTTGACCGGGGTTTGTTCTTTATTTATGTGGGTAACTGATATAAAACTTTCAGTTTCTGGTTTCAATTCTCTTTGTATATTATGTTTGGCACTTAAAGCGCTCTCGACAGATATAGTTTTCCGTCTATCTTCCATCGGCTTCTCTGGGCTACTCTTAATGCTATCTAAAGAACTAGACTTGAGTATTGGGGCAATAATGGGCTTAGGCGAACTAATAATATCATCAATCTTAGCCTCTATTTGAGAGATATCGCTGTCGCGTTTATTATCCATCGTAATATGAATGCTATTAGTGAAGAGTTTCCTATCTTCATTAGCATCAGTTTTGAGGCTATCCAAGTAACTGCTATCGGTACTCGGCAAGCTATCGTAGTTAGCTTCGGCACTGCCGTGCATTATACCGTAGTTTCTAGCTGAAATTCTTTTGGAGAAGTCGTTTCGTTCGCTCAGGTTCCTCCTGTAGTTGACTTCCCAGCTTTCTAGTAACGGTTCAGAAATGCCGACGATGGCCGGCAGACTAGGCATCTGGTTCTCTTGGGAGCTGATTGACGTCGTCTCTGACGCGTATCGGAAGCTGTGCGACTTGCCGATGCTGCTGCGAGTCTCCACATACTCGTCTCCCAGAGACCTCATCGCAGAGGTGACGTAAGACTCCTCAGTTTTGGAAGTATGGCGTGCTGATTCACGTTTACATTCGATCAATTTCTCAGTAAAATCGGAAACGTGCTCAGACGACCGGTGTTTGATGTTGTCGGAACTCTGATGCCTAATAGTTTTGGGGGGTGACGTGGACGCCAGCATGCTCGGGTTGAAGTAAGGTATGTTCTTCGGCATGCTACCACTTGTGAACATATTATAATCGTTGGGAACATTTTTGATGCGCATCGCTCTGATTGGCGGTTCGTCATCTGAGATCGCTGGAGACTCTTCCTGTGCTCTGTTCAACAGCTCATTACTAATAAATGCTTTTGAGGAAAATGGATCAACCAGACGTTGGACTGACGCTGGTCTCTTGGCTTTATCAAGGTGCAGGTTAAAAGATTCCCTCTTATCTTCAATTGCCTCTTTGGAAGAAGTCCGTTTTGTCCTCTCGATTTTCTCACAGAATTCTTCGCGTCTGCTGTAGCGGTTTTTCATTTCTTGGTTCAACATTTTATCGGTTTCTTCAGCGATTTTGAGATCAGTAATGTTGTATTCTACGCCGGGAACTTTGGCAGCGCTATACACATCTTTGTACGCGCTGTCTTGGACGTAAGCGCCCTTGTTGTCCAACCGTTTGTGCATTTGGTTGGCAAATACTTTCTGCCCGGCGGATTTATGGGTTCTTTCAGCAGGTACCGGCTTGTACCCTTGTCCTTCATGAAAATTTCTCTCTGTATCAACAGGTTTATACTGCGCAGCAGATTTCTCAGTTTTAGACTTTTTCATCTCTTGCTGACCATCACCATCTGTCTGGTCCTTTTTAGACTTCTTCCCGCTCTTTCTCAGTAAAAGTCTACTGAAGAACGATTCCTCTTTCTTAGAAGACTTTATCGCTTCGTTCTCTGACTTCTTGTCTGACTTAGATTTCTTCTCGAGGCAAGATTCATCGGCTTTCTTATCCAAGCGATACTTCGTCATCCTCTCTTCTGAATGGTAAGTTTGGATGGTCTCCTCATGTGTTCTCGATGAGCTCTCTCTAAGGGCCTGCCCTTGGGAGCTAGATTGGCTTCTTTTAATCGAGGACCGTGGGGTATTGGACTCAGCTATGCTGAGCTTTGCAGGAGACTGGCCCACAAGATGACCAAGTGCCAACCCAGGAGGTAAGGACGAGGATTTGAGCTTAGTATCGCTAGGAGTCTCCAGAACTCTTGTAAGTTCCCTGTTCACATGCTGATGATGTTCTTTAACGATCATATGATGCTTCGTAGTGGTCGATGAAGAGAATGATTCTGAAATGAGAAATATTGAACTTAAGACATTGTAACCAAGGATTAGAAAAATTTATCCAGGTCTAATAAGGTGTATAATTGAATGCTTACCAGTAACGACTTCTGAATGTTTGTGGCTGACTTCAGGAGTAGTGCTTCGTATCATTTCTTCGTTCAGTTCGGGCGTTATCGGCAAGGCTGTTGCGGCAATCTGGAATTATAATATTTACTAAATTAGTATTGATATTTTAACACATGGACGTATTGACTGATTAGATGACATCGTGGTAGAAAACCAACGTACCCACATTAGCTGCAAGCTTCTGTCAGAACAGCAAAGTTATCAAAAACCTTTGCAATTTATGTTGGAAAATAGAATGAAATAAAAGTAATTAAGAGAAGTTAACAATGGAAGAAAGTAGAGAAGACAAAAAAAAATATGGAAACCTAATTAAGTATCAGTGACTTGTGTCCTGAGACAGAATAGATGTGGAAAGCGGAGGATAGAGTGTTGTAGCGCAGCCTGGGAGAGCCTAGGTCCAGCGGTAAATTGCGATAGGCAAAGTTGATTGATTTGTATCCTGACGACACAGAGATTAGAAAGACACCTGCCCTATGTGCAAACCTCGTAATATTATCGGCATACATTTTATTAAAGATATGTATATTTATTACAAAAAAAAAATCAGCTGTTCCATACATATTGACCGCGTAGGTTCACTTTTCTATGAAACAGCAGATTTTTTTTTTTGTATAACCGACGAAATCTTTCCTCGCTGGGGGTCTAGAATAATATGCTGAATTCATGGTTACAGTTTGCGCACTGAATAAAAACTTTTCCTGTAATTAAGATACTCTACATAGACTGAGTTTAAAGAAAAGTTCAGGTTCAGGACCGCATCAGATCTAGTATTTTTTTGCCTATTTTGTGTCCCACAGCAGGGCAAAGGCTTCTCAAATAATATTCTTTCTAAATTTCAATGTGCTATTTACAAAATAATGTTAATGTTGTTATGTTATTTACGTTTCAGATGACTCAACGAAGATGAACACAAAATGTTAGTAAGCGCCACCTACCTTTAAGTAACACAAACAGCAACAACACAACGAAGAAAGAAAAGCGACAGGACAGTGACACCTACTTTAAAGTTCAATACTAACTGGGTTGTTTTTCTTGCGGCGAGGCGCGCCGTGCGTGCGGCGGGGGCGCACGGCCATCTTGTGCTTGGCGGCCGAGTGCGACAGTGGCGCCACGCCGGAGGGCGGCTCGGACGTGTCTGGAATTTTGAGATGGATATAATTAGTTTTGTGGTAAGTAAGTACCGGAGCTTTCATGTTATGAAGACATATACAGGAAAAGTTTTTATTCTGTGTGCAAACTTTAACCATGAATTCAGCATACCATTCTAGACCCCCCAGCGGAAAAAAAATTCGTCGGTTTTACAAAAAAAAGTCTGCTGTTTAATAGAAAAGTGCAATACGCGGTCAAAATCTATGGAATAGCTGTTTTTTTTTGTATAACCGACGAAAAATTTCTGCGCTAGGGGGTCTAGAATGATATGCTGAATTCATGGTTACAATTTGCGCACTGGATAAAAACTTTTCGGTCGCTCAAAGCATTCAAAATATCGTTTCAGAGACAGAATTGTTTTAAATATGTTTAACGATAAATGCATTCATCGATTTGTGGTGCAAGATGTAGCATAAAACAGCAATTATACTCACTGTAGAAGTCGAACTGGTCACTCTTGGAGTGGTCATGCGAGTGGTGGTGACCGCTGCTGCTGTCGTCATCCATCTCGGAGGAGCCGACGCTGAGGAGGGAGCCATCGCTGCAGGAGGACTGCGATATGCCTGCATGGTGCCGCTGGAAAGAAGATGAGGATGCTGTTAATATGAGAAGATCAATGTCGGGATTTTGTTAAAATACTGGTAGGAAACAGGCAATTGCAACACTGCATGGCTTTCGCAGTCAATACCAGAGTTTTGGAGTTACTTTGTGATTACAATACACGGCTGATGCAAATATTTCCTGAGAAAAATACGAATGATGCAGTAATTTCCGGAGGAGCTCCTTCACAAAGATCTGTACTACACCTAAATTTCACGTAGAGCAGTGATTGAGTCTTAAATAAAATGTAAATTTCTTTCATTGGCAGATACTAGCAAAGTAAGCAAGACACACCGTAAATGGGTTTTGAAGTTACGCAACTCGGAATAAAGACATACGTTTTAATCTATTTCTAGCATCAGTTGTGAATCGGTGATAACTACTGGATGTTGGCAAACAGTTTTGATAGGCCGTTGTAAACTGTCATGTCCTTCCTCGATTAAATCAATATCAGGAACAGTCTGATAAATATTTAAATACGATAACATATCGGGAGGCTCAGGCTCAATATTTTTCTCATCCAAAAACAAGAGTCCAGTAACACTTCCTACATCACTTGACGGCTTATTAGTCGCACAAATTTACTCACCAAAACGGGCGAATAGACACTTTTGAAAATTGCTTTATTCTGTAACCGACTCGCACGAAGTTATTTTATTTTTGAGCGAATCGGCAACTAGATACACGTATTTGGCAATTGACACGATTTGATTTTTTAGCATTATACTTAGTTATGTTTTTTTTTCTTTCTAGACAATAGGAAAAGACCGAACTAATGTTATTACTTTATTCTGGAGTTGCGGATTCACCCACAAATAAATAATTTCGTGCAAACCACCTATAGAAAATAATCATGCGAATCTACTACTACACACTGACGCAAAAAGATAATTTATTTCTATAAACGTGGGTAAGTACATACAGTACAAATTAGTTTGGGCAACATAACGTAATCACAGTAGTTCCAAATAACGGCCATTTTTGTACTATATTCCAACAGTAGAAATCAAGCTATCACTACAGATAATCTTATTGAAATAAATCACAAGCCGGATGCACGCTGCATTAGCATGCTAAGCTATTCAAGCCGTCTGTTCTACCGGCACATACGTAATACGAACTATTGCAGTTTCATAATTATATATGGTTTTTTGGAAGATTAATGGGTGCGATGGTGCGGTTTTCAAAATCATGTACTGAATCAATTTATGGTAACAAAATGTACGTTGATGCCATCCTGTACGCATAGTGTAGCTTTTTAGTAATGCGTCATGACAACTATCGATAAATCATCAAGCCATCTGCACTTATCAGCGACAGATCACTTCACTTTAATCATTTATGTACTCAGACTATCTTACTATAATGCTCTAAGCGTGATCATCACTTACAATTGACCGAATTATGTAACGGAAACATTGGGTTGTCTTCAAAATCAGTATCCTACTTAAACTCCCATAGAATTTTGGAATATTGTGAAAATTTCAGCATTTAGAATCCATATAAACGACCTCTATTACATTCCCAGAGCTAGAACTCGACCTCTTAGAATAGGCCTCCTCTCTGTGAGAGGGACTGTGCCACATGCGACATTGTCATCACTTTCCATGCAAACCAAGCGTGTCACCGTTTACTCTGGTTCGTCATAAATGACGTAAAGAAACTAACGGCTTTGGTTGGCGCGGCGCACGACGCCATGAATAAGTACTACCGTCTTTATGCTTCGGCTACACTGTCGCAATAACGCCAACTGCACTTTGTGGGCTCTCTGGCGCACGCCACTCTACGTCTCGCTGTAAAATAGAGAGCGCGCGAGGTGTGATTCGGTTGATCGCGACAATGTAGCCGTAGCAGACGCTGCCGACGGAAGCTGTGTGGCATCTAAGAAAGTTGCTCAGTTCCTGCCTAATGTTCCTCACTTACTAATAAAATATTATGTTCTTTGGATTACACATGAAATTACAGTTCAAAATAACCTTAATGTTGGCACTAATAGTCCTTCTCCTCGGCGGTCTCTTCACCGACACTTCCTCAGCCTTAGTGATGTATAACATCATTTTCACTATCGATATCACCAATCTTATCGATACTCTCACTCGATACCGAACTTATCGACTCACTCACATCACTTTGTACGTCTGTATTTGTTTGTTACACTTCTTATTCATTATTTACACTTAATTACACATGAATAACAGTTTTTATGATGAAAATTACACACTGAAAATGATGCATTTGATTAGTTGGAAAATTATTATTTTTGTACGATTTCGGGCTCATGGTCTATTTTCAAATGATTATTACGAAATGATAAAACGGCGTATTTGTAAACTATTATATTTTTCATTAATTTTATTTGTTATGACATAGGTACTTACCTTTTTAGATTTAAATAGTTTTTTGGCTAGTAGAGAAAGACGGAGAAACAAAAGAAATAAATTCCTTTATTTATTTTTTATTTGGCATAGATCACTTTACACAATTTGGCAATTAAGATTTGATGTTTATTTTTTAAATTAAAAATAAAACACTTTTGTGATAATAATAAAAATAAACTGGTGGTAGATCTCTGAGAACATTACCTCTGCTGAAACAGCCTCCATCCATCTGCAGATATCTAACACTCTTTATTTCTAGAAAGTACTTACTGCAATAGTTAGATATCCCTCTTATCACTTATCAGATATTCATAATACATAATCTTATCGGAGACAATCGATGTGTTATGATTATGACGCTTATTGTCATTCTGTGTTATCTTTACATATTGTTGTATTTTGTGTTAATTTCGCTTTTGATAAATTTACTTTTGAACGAGATTATATTGGTTAGTTGTGACTTCACAAAATGTTGCATGTAGTGGTCATACCATTGTAATAAAAGGAGTGATTAAATAATTTTGACTCATGTACACATGTAAGTACAGGTCAACAGTATAAGAACTGAATTATTTAGTACCTAGATTGAGAGATGGATCTTGGAGAAACTAGGCGTTGGTCTAGTGGTAATAAGTTACTGCTAACTACCTTGGTTCGATCCCAAAGTTGGGCAAAGCGCTATTGGCTTTTTCATTAAGAAAATCTCATGAATTGCTTGGAAAACTCCGTCATCTTGTCAAACAAAAATGACTCTTCATCTCCCTGACTGTGACTTAATATGGCTGAATCTGACAAACCCTTTAGTAATATTATGCATTCACATTAGAGGTAAACCAAATTCTTTACTTGAAGGTGCAAACACACTACTTTTATTTTATTTAAGACAATGATGGTTCTAGCTAGGGGCCGAGGCCAAGACCCCTCTGTGCCTCGGAAAGCCCGTAGAGCCTATGGCCACGGCTGTCATACGTGGATCTTTGACAGTCGTTACGTTACGGGTCGTCAGAAGCCCGAAAGTCTGACAACCAGTCTTACCCAAAGGGGTATTACATTACCAACTGGGTTGAGGTCAGATAGATAGTCGCTCCATGTGCATGTCGCGCAGCCGTGAGGCACACTTTGACGCACTTTACACTTTTTGTTCATTGTTTAATTCTATTATTTTGCTGAATATTGTGTGCCTTTTTTTTTTTTTAGTCTGTGCTAAATAAATGTATTTTCTTTCTTTCTTTTTTCTTTTAAAATACTGGTCAGCTGCATCTGGTTTGACTAGAGGCCAACCCCAACATACTTGGAGAGAGGCTAGGCAGATGATGATGAGAAGAATGCAGGTAGAGAAAACGTCGTCCTCGTGAATACTTTCTTTCAGAACTGTGGCCAGCAGGCGGTAGTTTAACATTTTATCGCGATTACCGATAAAGTATGAAGTGCACGCAGACGATAACTCAGTATCACACGTAATACGGATTACCAATGCCAATGTTACTGATAAAGGCCAGTTTATATGAATATTATAATTTTTGGATTATGAACGAGTTCCTTAGACTTACGGATGACCTTGCAAACTCATTGCGTGCAAATTCTTTGAATTTATCGGCTTAAATGGTCAAACTGTTGATGACAAAAAATAGTAGGTAAACAAAGAATAATTTCCTAGATAAGTGCACTAATACGATCAGATATGGCTTATTAGTCGATTTTTATGCAGTTTATTGCATGTACCCACTCGCAGTGACCTTTTTTTCATAACTTTATTCCATAAAATACAAAATGTGCCAATTTCTGGAGTTGCCGATTCGCCCACTAATAAATTAACTTTGTGCAGGTAGAAAATATTATATTATTTAAAAGTGTCGATTCGCCCGATTCGTGTGTTCGACTAATAAACTGATCAGATCGGAGGTCTTGGGAAATTTTTGCTGGACGGTAAATGGATCATTATCAATAGAGTAAAATTTATCAAACGGGCGCGACGCGATACTTGTAGAACAATTTCCATGAAGATTTCATAGAAATTGTTCTACGTGAGTAGCGTCGCGCTGTCGGGCCGCGCCTGCTTGTTCATATGCTATTATTAAATAATTTCAGTCTTTATCATTGACTGACACACAGGTACTGAATAAAATAGATTATCCTGTTGTCATGAGATGTGCCCTAACCCAGACATTGGCCATATTATTTCAATAGCCCTTTTTCAGATTTCAATATTCAGCCCAATTAGTCGAGATTACAAACTAGGTACTTCATAAACTGATAAAAATGAATCTCTAGTTCCCTTGGTCACGGCATAACACGTGAACGGCTGGACCAATTTTGCTAATTATTTTTTTATTGTGTTTGTTATTGTCAGGAGAAGGGTTCTTAAGAAAGATAAAATTAAGAAAGTTGCGCGTAATAATGCGAATTCAATATTCATAGACAACGTCTGTCAGATCAGCTAGTTTACAATATACCTAATTAATTATCTAGCTATAAAATAGCAAAACAATTAAAGATAATTGTGTCGACCTTAATATTGTCACATGTACACGAAAATAAACGGACTCGCTAATTTACTGTAACAACATTAGGTGGGTACTATGTACTAATTAAGTATAATGGAATTATTCGTAATTAAATTAGGTATGAATTACTTTTGTCTAAGTATTCGTGAAAAAGGTTCCGCTGTGCGTCATTGAAACCATATTTTAGAGTTTAATTTGTGTACACAGACAGTCAGACTAAGGTAATGTGCACACTATTCAGTTTTATTAAATAAAATAACAATAACTCTGTTTTTTTGTTATATTGAAAATACTTGTATTTAAGTACCACATACTGAAACGCATTTGTAACATGACACATCATATTTTTTATTCCGGATAAGACTTATTTTTGAAGGAAACCCACTTGGATATTATAAACTGTGTATAAAACCATGACTACTGTAAATTTAACTAATTAAAGCTTTAGGTTCTTGCGGGCTGTCGATCGGTTTGAATAAGCCTGGCTAAATACCCCGTTTAATGTATTGTAATAGATATGTCAAAACTGTCTCGTGCACCCAAGAGGAGGCAGCTGCTGTCATTAATGTCATCTGTCAGTCAAGAGGAATGGCGGGAAACAGATAAAGTCCGAGGTCTTCACGATAGGAGAGGATAATCAACTAAAAAATCACCTAAAAAAACTGCTGTTTCATAGAAAAGTGCAATACCTACGCGGTCAAAATATATGGAACAGCTGTTTTTTTTTTGTATAACCGACGAAAAATTTCTGCGCGGGGGTATCTAGAATGATATGCTGAATTCATGGTTACAGTTTGCGCACTGAATAAAAACTTTTCCTGTGTATCATTTCCAAAAATCACAACATTATCATTCCACATCGCGCTACACAAATGGGCCCACTGTCATTGTTACCTATATTAATGTCACAACAACTAATTGTGCCGCTCTGCCGGTTGCCGTGTGCCGCTGTGCCGGTGCCCAATGGGAAGCGGAAGAGGGGTGAGCTATCTCATCGAGCCGGATGTCATCTGTCTGCCGTTCGCGTAATTATGTAGTTGAGTGTTCAGCCATGTTGGGTTTAAATGCAATGTTTGTGTCATTAAATCTGGCTTATTATAGGTAGTTTTTGGAAACACTGCCAATTACCGTTCTATGGGTTCACTGAAATATTAGGTGTCCGAATAAATCCGAATCCGCAATATATTGTTAGAGTCGAGTGGAGTCGTCTGTGAGTTATACTATACACTGATTATCTTCGATGCTTTCATGTAGATTACTGTTTGCCTAGTGGTCGAAATTCGACCATAATTCATTTAAAACTTCTAATGCATAATTATATAAAAATGTTAACTTTCTGCACTATTTCTCCATATAAACTTCAACTATGCCAAATTTCGTCGGCGTGATTTTCGTTAAAAGGGGTATCTACAATTTTTTTGCATCACGTATTTTTGTATAGGTAAGCTATTCTTACTTTAATTATCTAGGACTGTATTAAAAAAAGTAAGTCGAAAAATAAACCTGACTACTGAAAAATCACGCTCTAAAAAGTACGATGCAAGAAAACCATCTAATCTGAAAGAGATACCGCGGCCTCTGGCACATAGGCAACTGAGGGACGAACACGGGTGGGTTTTAGTCAGTAGAAGTCTGACACGCCCTCCTGCTCCACCCAGAGCGGGAGAAGTTATTTGATGATTTCCAAAAAAAAAAATAATGTTTAGGTGTCATACGACCGCGGCATTCGGATGATAATATTTTCTTGTTTCATAAATTATGACAGTAATTTTTCAGTAGTCGCTTTCAACTGTACGCAGTTTTTTGTGTGTTTTCATTTCACGTCAAAACAATAAATAGATGTGCTTAAGTACTTCAAATTTATCAAATAAAATCTAGATGGTTTCATTAGCACTATTATTGATTGATAGCACGCAAATTATAACAATAATGGTTTTACACCTACTTGCTGATAACAGCTGCACACAATATAGATATGTAAAGATAACAGATTTAGTACCTTATCAGCTGCAAGTACAAAGTAATCAGTAATCATTCATGTGCGCATTTGCATACAAAAGTAATTTAGATAAAATAGCTACATCCGCTCTGTGCTAATGCTTACTTTTGAAACAAAAATAAATTAATAATAGACTGGAAAAAAACTGCCGGCTTCCCAGCCTTTTCCCATCTATGTTGCGGTGGTTTTCAGTCTAACCAGCTGAATACCAGTATTTTACATGGAGCGACTGCCTATCTGACCTTCAAAACCCAGTCACAGAGTAACACGATGCACCTTGGTAAGACTGGTTGTGAGACTTTCTGGCTTCTGACGATCTGTAACGACTGTCAAAGCTGCACGAATGACAGCCGAGACCAACAGCTTAACGTGCTCTCCGAGACACTGAGGAGTCTCGTTATGTAAATATGGTCACCCATCACAGACCAACCCCATCAAGCGTAGCTTAATCTGATGGATCGATCCGTGCGGCTGTTATTTTAATAAGCTAAATGCCCAACTTTCCATCCTAGATATTAAAAACTGATGAAATACAAAATACACGCAAACAAAGACGAAACCACAACACGTTTTAAAGAACACTTTTTCTTGAAGTGTTTACCTGAACAGGGAAGTCCTGAAAACAGTAGGTTTACTATCAAAGCTAAGTGCATTTGTGCACTTACAATCAAGTGCTTGAGAGTACTACGGGTACCTACCTACTTATATTTAGATTACAACTACAATAGAACCTACTTGAAAGGCATGTAAGACAGGTAGTCTTAAAGGTAGTACCAACAGAGTAATACTCAGTATTAGATATGGCTGCACCGTTTGGAAACCCTAGACTTTATGCTCTGAAATTGGCTAGAGGCAGACATTCAATGATAAATTCTGCTCTGTATGAGAAAAGGCTTTTGCTTTATAATTAAACAGTCAATAAAGAAATGAAATAAAGAAAAAGTATTTATTGAGACTCGCACAGTTAGATTATAATTATATTAAAACACAAACACATGTATAATGATTTAACTAATAAGTAAGTTAAAAACTAAAACCCGACTGCTGAAAAATCATGCTATAACAAACTAAAAAAGGAGAAAATAATTTAATTCAATTAAAAAGCGTGGGGTGCTTTTTGAGGTATTTTTATAATCAATTAATGTCAAGCACCCCACGCTTTTTAATTGAATTAAATTATTTTCTCCTTTTTTAGTTTGGTTTTTAAAGCGTGTTTTTTAGTTTTTTAAACTATTATTTATTTTCTATTTTTTAGTTCTGCTAACTACAAAACGTGTTTTTTTTTCTCAATTTTTTTTTAAATTATTAAATTGTCATCGGTCCTCGACAAGTTTACAAAGTTTCAATGAAATCTGACCGTTTAAAGTGGGTCAAAATCGCGCTCAAAGATTCCGTTACATATATACATACATACATACAACCCGAGCTAATATAAAGCGTGTAAAAAGTATAAACCAAGCATCTGATAGCCGTGGTTCTAATAAAGCCCTTTCATTTGATACCCAACACGGCATCACTAAAAAAATTTTTTTTTTGCTTCATGACTTTTTGTCCTTTAGTGGAAGCTATATTCAATTTAAAGGGATGCCACGTATATAAACCAGCGCTCGATCCAGACTCTTCCAATGATACCTCATTAGTCAAATTATGATAAATATTTTAGAAGTTGTAAGGGAACAGATGAACATACATACACACGGTCAAAATCCTAACCCTGTTGATATCTGCCAGGGGTGCGGGTTGTTCGAAAGAGATACCGCGGCCTCTGGCACACAGGCAACTGAGGGAACACGGGTGGATTTTAGTCAGTAAAAGTCTGACACGCCCTCCTGCTCCACCCAGAGCTGGAGAAGTTATTTGATGATTTCCCACCCAAAAAAAAAACCGTGTTGATATATTTCTCATAATCTCAGTCCAGTGGCTACGAGGTGAAGACTATTATGTAGAATTCTAATTATGAAGAACAAAACGTGCTGAGTCGACTCTAAATGAATTGGAATAAGGGAAAGAGAATTTTGGTAATGATGGCGGTTAGTCCAAGAAGCTTATACAAATTTCGAAATTTTTAACACACTTTTTAAATTTCATTTTTGTATTTATCTGAGTATGTTGTAAATTATGTACTCGACAATTTAACTTTGTAGCGACTGGTATTAAACCAAACGTGAAACCTCTTACCTACTAGTAGTTAACTGTAACTAACTCATTTACAACGAATTACTGATTTTCACCTCAAGATAAATCCGCAGAAATAACAAGCATATTGACTTTTAACCGATACTTAGCAAAATACGCCTCTTCGTTATATTATTACTAAACTGTGAAAACAATTGAGCCATGGAAAGCGCATAGAAAGCGTTCACAAGAGGCACTCAAGTACAACCAATATACCATGACCCATGGAAACGAATGAACTGTAGTAATGTACAGGTTAAAGGTAATTTGATGATGTAAACCCATTTTATGTAGGTCCCTTGATGTAGCAGAAATGTATAAAATGAGGGCTCTAGATATGTCATTGTTTAAAACGGAACAAAGTAAATTTTATGATTTGAGTCTGTTCATCTCAAACGGCGCAAATATTTCAATTTTATTCGGTGTTATAATAATGTTGGGTTGAAACACTAGGGCTATAGGGTCTGAGTCTGATTTGATTTTGCATCCAGTCTTTTGGGCACTCCTCCTGTTGAAAGCGATACGGGCGAATTTTTGGATGACCAAAGATTCTTTCTCCTCTTTTTTATATACGATATATATGTACACACAGCGTCAGTATGCTAACCCCTCAAGTCTTAAAATGTTACATTGCTACAACATTGAATTCCATACGAAGAATCTAAAGAATACTTCAAAAACAGTTTATTGTTTCGACTTGGATTCGAACCATCGCATCACCGAACATCGTCATACTCGTACCGGCAGTTTGACGAACTAGCCAGCGAGCCCATATGAATTTCGATGAAATTGTTATCCACTATCGTCCGAGTCACTTCATCTTTAGGTCTCTGTCTAATCGATAGACTACATTATTTGATGGTATCCATTAATTTAACTTACTTGCGTTTTCTTTATAAAATTAATCCCTACCCTCAAGTTATAACTACAACGTTGGATGTATACGTTCACTTAAAACGTATGTATGCAGAGACGACATGACAGATCACGTGATATTTCGTTAGTTTATGTCTATCTAAAATATTTCCAGCACTTCCTAATTTACCGTTTGCGTTAAAAGGATTGTCACTTGTGACATCACTTGGACCCGTTTGTGTCAGTTGGCAAAATAGATTATCAAATCAAATTGTAAAATATAAATCAAATAAGTAAGATCAAAGTTTCGTTCAATAACAGGAATACTTAATAAATGTTATGAAACTAGTATGAAGGTATATAATTTTTCTTGATTTTAAATTCTTTTTAGGTATTACAAAAACAAAATAATAAAATAAAAAAGTGAAAAAAGTGAAGGAATAGAATAATTTATTTGTATAACATATCTACATACAAAGATTTAAAAAAAATGATAATGCGCTATGTTTTGCCACCTATTGAAAACATCGTGAGCAGGAAACCGACATGTCCTAGAACTAAAAAAAATAAAGACATGTGACATCCACTAACACGCTCTGCGGTGGATTACAGCCCACTCCCTCTCAAAGCGAGGAGGCACGTGTCCCAACAGTAGGCAATAGGCTGATTATGCATGTTCAACAGTGTGAATAAACTTTTCAGGGTAATAAACAAAGGTTTACCGCAATCAGGCACTTGATTGATTCGTTGCCAAATACATGAACCAATCAGCACTGTCACATTAATTGATTATCGACGGTCAAAAAAACAAAGTTGTGAAACTCATTTTCCCTTTGGGACAAAAACAATTATTTAGCAACTGGAACTGGCAAGCTTCATTGAACTACACTAAGTGTTGTGGAAAACTGACACGGCTTGTCGATTTTCTTTTTTTTAAAGCATTTTACTTTACAGCGGCATCTACACGCCACATGCGAAATACGCATCACAATGACATTACCATTACCATTAACTAGCACCCCACTAGACACGACACGAGGGAGAGGAAGTATATGCGCCCTCACGGCCTTAGCCTCCGCAGGAGACGCCCTGGGCGTCGGGAATCCCATGCTGATTCCCGGCCACCGTAGGACGGCGGACGGCAAGTAATGGGTAGCTCGCTGTCCGGTAAGGACCAAGCCCGGGTCGATGACGGCACGTTGTGTTCCACGCGCGCCTCAAAGAGATGTCAGTACCAATTGGTGGGGCCCGCATGGACATCGGTCCCATACCCCTGGCAGGCATCGGCCTGCCAGGGGTATGGGTTGTTCGAAAGAGATACTGCGGCCCCTGGCACACAGGCAACTGAGGGAAAACGGGTGGGTTTTAGTCAGTAAAAGTCTGACACGCCCTCCCACTCCACCCAGAGCGGGAGAAGATATTTGATGATTTCCCACCCAAAAAAAAAAACAAACCAGACACAACACCCGTCTGGTCGGAGAGTACTCCCTTTTCAATAGAGAATGAGTGAACTTTACATCCAGTTTTCCTCATTCTCTATAACTGTAATTCCCTTTTTTATTTTGAATCTGTGTATTGAGATAGGCAGCTCCGCAATTTTCTCTGAAAACAGCACATTCGTGTCTAACTAACTTTTGAACATAAAACACAAGGAGGAGCTATCTTGCTTGCTGCCAATTTTTATCAAAATCAAAAACGTGCCAAATAGACATACTTTCGTAATAACACGATTAGTAGAGTAGGTTTTGACCGATTAGATAATGCATAAAACAATTAGTTACAGTGGAGCTAAGGCTTCTTCAAACAGGCGCGATGCGACAGCGCGCAGCGACACTTGTAGAACAATTTCCATGAAGTTTTCATAGAAATTGTTCTACGATTGTCGCTCCTGTTTGAAGAAGCCTTTATGCTAATATTAGCCACCTACCTCACAAACAGTTCAAGGTAAGCTTGCTTATAAAATCATTTTTCTATTTAACATTTTTAAAGTAAATCTAAATCGCAAAAGCGAACCTATTTACAACGTAAACACCATTTTCATTTTCTCGCCCATGAATATTGAAACAGTTTCAAATTGCGAACGGATTGGATTTTCGAACGCTCGAGGTTTCGCATTCGCCGGATGTACTTCCGACTTTATAGTGATGCGCTTTCCAATATTAGCACACAATTTTCGGCGATGCGAATATTTTCATCAACGATTCTGTTTCGTAATGTTTGACGTTAATTTTGTACGTTTTAAACTGGTACTTTTATGGATTATAATCGCGTATTGTGTAAGTTTGTTTTGTGAATTCTCTCGACCGTGACTGTACGTAGAAAAGTACTCTAAATGTCAGGAAACGTTACTGTGAAAAAAGTATTTCGATTTTCCTAATGTTATCACGCAAATGAATGCGAAAAGTATTTCATAACGATGTAAGAATATGCAAATGCACGTGTCTGCTTTCTAAATGGAGCAAATAATTAAAGAAATTGTTTAACTTTTCAAAATAATTAGGAAACTCTTCAAGAACAAATCTAGACCAGACATCTACCTCAATAAATCGATTCTAGACCAGATAATCCAATTATGTAATTTCATTATCTTGATTCAGATAAAAACAAAATACAAGAAAATTTGTATATTGTAGTAAACAATTGCAGACTCTTTAGTCTGCAATTGTTTACTAAAATTGAGTTTGTAAGACTAAAGTCTTCAATCAGTGTGTCTATCTGTTATGACCTACGGAGCCGAAACGTGGACCCTCACGGTACGGCTGGTCCATCAATTCAAAGTCACTCAGTAAGGTATTGAACGAGCTATGCTCGGAGTATCTCTGAAAGATAGACTCCGGAATGAGGTGATCCGGCAGAGAACCAAAGTTGTCGACATAGCTCAAAGAATTAGCAAGCTGAAGTGGCAATGGGCCGGCCATATTAGCCGTAGAACCGATGACATGTTCTTGAGTGGAGACCGCGAATCGGAAAACGTAAGGTAGGACGCCCTCAGGCTAGGTGGAGTGACCATCTTCGCAGGGTGACTGGTAGCAACTGGATGAGAGTTGCCGAGAATCGAGCTGAATGGCGTGAAATTGGAGAGGCCTATGTCCAGCAGTGGACTGCTGTAGGCTAATGATGATGATGATGAAACAAATTGCAAAACAAACAAGATTATGATCCATATGTAAAAAGATGGCGAAAAATGCAAGATGGCGGATACAACTGCCCTAGTCAACTAATTTCTAAACTCCGGATATGTAATTTTTTTAAATGGAAATCCCAGTTAACCATAACAGACAACAAACCGTCATAATCATAATATAACATTAAAAAAATAAGGAATTTCACACATTTTAATAATTTATCGGCAGGATGCGTAGGAGTCGGTATATTACGGATCTTCGCGTCACGAAACAATACAAGTGGGTCAATGACTTTGATATTTCGTAGTTATAATAATATAATACTGCCGATGTAAAACATAACTACAAGGGTATTTTTTTGAGTTCTGCGTAACTTGTATGACAAACGGGGAACACCCGTTTGCCTGTGATTTCTGCTTTGAGGAATCTGTGCTGGATGGGAAAATCCTGACTGTGTAACTGGACAGCATTATCAAAAGTATTGTGGTTTGATGTAACTACTCTACTTCTTATTACAATAAGTTATTCAAATTATTCTCGGCATATTGTTGTGATACTTCAAGAACTTCCTTAGCTACCAAGTAACTTGGGGAAATTATGAAAAACGTAAAAATAAAGTATTAAAGTAAGTACGTACCTACTAACATTTTCAAGAAGTGACTTCAAAATGGATGAAAGGGTGAATGCCAAGCCAATCTAACATCATATTATAACATTACGGTATATAGGCGTAAAACGTTCCAGAAAGCTTCAGACAGAGTTGTAGTTACGTATAGTACACCTAAATTAATTTCGACAAATTAAAAATATAAAAAAGCCAATCTCTGCTCCAAAAAAAAAAAAAACAACATAATCCTTATTACACACGACGTAACAGCAGTTTTTCAGCCAATCAGCCAATAGACACATAACGCGATAATATCGACACGCCACAGAAGGAACCGGCCGATTAGTGACGCTGCCTACCGCGTGAATGTGCTGGCATTGGCTGAACGCAAGGCCCACTTGTGTAACACTGTCTTTATTAGGGTTCGGTTATAACAGTTTTTGATGTGTAACATCTTTCCTCTCGTTTTCCTTCAACCTGTCGCAGTGATTCCGTGAAAAGGGACGGAAGTGTGTAACTGGAAGGGGGAAGGGTTCAGGGCAGCGTGCGCTATTTGGTTTGACCAACCATTGGTACATGTTGCTTATTACCAACGTGAGATGTCGGATGTTCCTCAACACAATATGCAACTACTGTGAGGCTCGCTCGTTTTATTTTTACCTGCTTTTGGCTCGGGTTCCTTAGCCGTGCTCATAGAGATTACTCATAAAGAGCTGTCGAAGTGAATTTTGTGATCAGTATTTCATAGAATTAACAATACAACAGAAACAGAGGCTTTTCAGAACTGTATGGTCTACCGAAACAGTTTTGATAACTAAGTTTGATAGTAAGTAACTTAATGGGAATAGAAGAGATAGTTGGTAGGTTGGAATCTTTTAATGAATGTATGAAATCATTGAAATCAATAACAATAAATTCGTGGTTTCTTAGAAAACAACAATATTTTCTACGGAACCTCTATTCAAATTAAGCGTGCTCTATTCTAGTTAATGGTGGCAACACTTTAACTTAATCGTTTAAGACAATAGCTGCAATTAGTCTTATTCGTTCCGAAATTTAATTCGCTTTTGTAAATAAAGGCGGGGGTCAGGGTCATTACACAGATTTCTTTTATTTTTAATTATAAAGTGACTTATGTTTTTAGAAGAAAAACATAGTGTCCCTTCACTATTCATAGGTTTCGCAAAGCGGCTTAGGATTATATCAATATCACGAAATAATATAGTCTGCAGAAAACGTTTATTTGCAATCATAAATGGATTTTACGCTGTTTTTCCTATTTGCTTTCGATTTTTCGAACAGTTTTCGTCTGATTGCTCAGAGATTTTATTGCAGATAGTTAAGGAATAGATTTTTAACTCGAGTCAAAGAATATGAGTCAAAATGAAGAATATTTCGATTTCATAAAAATAAATCTGCTAGGGTTACTTGCATCAAGAATTTAATATGAAAAAAAAAACAACCTACATTATATTAATAATTTAACTCTCTAATCCGTTACTGTCGGTTTGCAATCCAAAATATTGGGCACATTGGTATCACTACTATAAAATTGTTTTGGAATAACAAATGACCGAAGAGGCTGAACCAAATCTGAAAAACCCTTATATTGACTGGACCTGAATTCACTATGACCGCTTAACCATTCCTTAGTCGTAACCACGTCAATCACACACGAAATTTGCTAATATCGTATTAATAATATCAACAAATTGTTTTGGAACATACAGAATATGACATTTCGATTCCTTACATTGGTTTCTAAAAAACACGATATTGACGTAGTTTAAACGTAGTAAGATTCCGCGGGGAATTATTATAACCATACAGAATTGGGCCCTGGTCAGAACATAGGTGTTACAACTCAACTCTAACATAGAATAAGTGTAAGTCCAATTATGATTTGAAAACCGACTATTAAGGCTTCTTCAAACAGGCGCGACCCGACTCTCGTAGAACAATTTCTATGAAAACTTCATGTCGCGCAACGCCTGTCTGTAAAAGTCTTTACTCCCTACATAGGAAGAATATAACAGCCTACACATAAAATACCACTACCTATACATCTGAGCTGACAAGAAATAAATACAATACATACTCGTACTCACAGTTACTCATGTACCTACCTACAACCATGTTTCACTATTCCAAGTGAGCATTGTGATAGTTCAATGCATATCGTGTAGTCCCACGTTTTTGTTGCAACTACACATGTACACCGTTACTCATGGGCAAACTGTCAAGTTTAGCTGTAAATGAGTAGATATGGGCCAGAGAGCTAGGTGTATGCAAAAGCACATCGATAGATACGATGTGACTACAATGGATGCACCAACTTGAACGCAACGGACTTGTGAAACGGAAAAAAAGAACTTCTTGCGTTTCACCAAATTACCTAAATAATGATATTTTATATCCTGACACAGGTCAGAGGCAGTTTTTACATTGATAAACGCATGAATTTACTGTTTCATGAAATTGACATTCAAAGGGATTATGAATGTGATATGATTTCCAGCGGTAACCTGGCGTTTTCCTCTTAAAAGATTGTTTTCACAAGTCAAGTTAAACGAATTAGGGGTGAAATTGCAAACGAACAACAAGCGCAAAACGTGCGGTAAGTGAGGTTTCGTGCCAAACGAACTGTATTTACAACAATACTTTAACATCGTACGTTTCGTTCTCCTAAGCCAAATGATCTACAACAAGCTGTTGCCGGCGACTTCGTCCGCGGTCGAGGATGAAAAAATAGCCTATGTCCTTTTCCATAGTCTTAGCACACATGCGCCAAATTTCATCTCAACCACACTCCACTGGGTTGTGGAGGTCAGATCCGTGATCTGTCGCTCCATGAAAAATACTAGTATTCAGCTGCATCTGGTTAGACTGGAACCGACCCCAACATACATAGTTGTGTTAAGGTTCGACAGATTATGATTTTAGACAACTGCATACGTCAATGGAATGTGTGATGGGATGTCAACGCAGCGCGATTCTATTATAAGAAGTTTGTGCTCTGTTGAATGTGTACTCCTGTATCCAGCAGTGAATGCTGATATCGCATAACACACCGATATTATTGACGGTTGAGTAAACGCGATATGTTTGAAACGGTTCGATTTGGTTATGTTAGAGAATAAAAATATATAATGTGATAGCAAACGTGATATTTTAAATAAAACTAATTTGATATGGTATTGTTTGATATTACTTTCACACACTCACTAATATGACATTATGATATACATTTTCTACTCCTGGTTTTCTACTCTGATCATATAACAGCTACATTGTAGATTACTGTAATAGCCTAACCTGGGCTGATAATTAATCTATGCTCATAATAAGGCTGAAGAGTTTGTTTGTATGCACGCGCTAACTGCCAGTTGAATTTGAAAAAATCTTTTTCAATTTGATAGCCCAATCCCACGGACAGAAACTAGTAGATTATGTCTTTCATTGGTGATCGCAGTACCATGGCTTAAGGGATGCCTCAGCCACCTGTACGAACTCTTGACGATGTATGGCCTCCTAGTACCGTTTTGCGATACCCACAAGCAAAAGCTAATGCTCATGATAAAATAACTTTAATAACAACTTGTGTAACAAAATACGTGTTAGTTTATTTATAGTAAAGTTCAACTTTCTCTGTGGAAGGACATGAAACATGTTGACTTATCCGGGATGTGGCATATTAACAGTGCTGGGATTGTGAAATAGTGCGACTACCGTTTGTACCTGTAATGTACGTGAGGCAATGAGGAACAGGTTGTTTTAGGGGGCTCGTTCACGGTGGAGTAATTAGCAACGTATTGCAGACATAAAGAAAGAGAAGATTTATTATACTTTGCGGTATTGAAATGATGCTATGTACGTAAATCTTTAAGAAATGTCCGTATTTTAAAACTAGACCGCGCTGATATTTCTTAGCGGACTGATCTCTGAGAAGAAATGCCGCAAGCAACTCTGGGACCCTAAAAACGCCACATTATGCAATTCCTGTAAAAGCGATTAATTTCCTGAATTCCCTTATAATTCTGCTATTTGACATTTAACTTCAATAAAGCAATTCACAATCTGTGGACCACTTTACGAATCTCTGTGTACGTAGATAATGTTATGATGTGTCAGTTTGTGACCATTTTACAAGTCCAAACAAATGTTTGGAGAGTAAATACTTTCACGACAAGGGGACAACATGTCCTGAGTTGCTTATAAGGAGTGGAGAGGTATGACACGGCTATCAGAACAATCGCGGAAGTACAGTCCAGATCCCTACCAGCATCTTACTGGAATATTCCCTTCCTTCAAACACGTTAGCTCTTGCAACTCTCCACTCAAGCCAATAAAGGCAAGAATGAGGTGGGATCTCTTGCCCTCGTCAGTGTTCACTCCAGCCGACCAATAAAAGCAAGCCAGAGATGAGAAAAAAGACTTCTCCCGGGAGATAGGATCCGTGGGGTCGCTACTGCCCAACAGCTCGCCACATTCTGCCCTGCGGATGCTATTATTGTGCCTTACTATGGCTAGAGAAAACAGCTTGAAAAACCATAACGTACCATTGTACGACACGATTAGCATACTTAATGACTTCATGCGTGTAAATTTTACTGTCATTGGTTAAGCAGTAAAACTTAACTGCCGGTTATATAACAGTTACAGACGCATTATGTCAAAGAATAATTAATAACGATCGATTTTAACTGTAAATCACTTTATACTGTATAAGGAAATGCAATAGTAACTTGCTTTCCATTGTGACATTGTATTTTTCTGTTTTTCTGTTGGGACGTTACGTGACTAGCGTTTCATGTCTACGACTAGCTGTTGCCCGCGACTTCTTCTGTGATTCAGGATGGATGGTGTCATGGTCCATGTCATTGTCTACCTGTGTGCCAAATTATATTCAAATCGAATCAGCTGTTTTTGCGTGATTGAAGACCAAACAACCAAACACAAAATTTCACATTTATAATGTTAAGTGTTAAATATCTTATGAATATAAATGTGGATGGAGAGGGAGGGAAAGGCCAAAGAAAAGATGGATGGATTGTGTGAGGAATGATATGAAAGAGGAGAGAGTGAATGATAGCCTGACGGCTGACAGGGAAAAATAGAAGAAGAAAACGAGTTGCACCAACCCCAAGGGACAAGGGCAGAAAGATGGTCAGTGTTTTATGTCTATGATTTGTTTTGATGGGTGCGTTAAATGTTTTGTGATGAGCCACCATGTGACTGTGAAGCCACATAACAAACGACGCAACATCTCTTGTCATGCTGGTATTTTCTGTCAAATCTCATCGTGAAATTGTGGTGAAAACTCACTCCAGAGTTTGAAGAGAGCTGTCAGTTGTGTTAATCCCTAGCACCAGGTGGAATGACAGCTAACTTCACCTATGTTTTGACGGTGAGATTTTAACAGGACAGACTGGCTGTGCTCTGCACAAGCATTATCAAAAACCGATGCGAGGTCAGTGCTAACGGTGTCGACGTGGCTAAATTCTGGTTAAAGCTTATATAAAATTTGAAAATGTAATCATCGACACAAATTAGAAGAAGATTCTATTATCCCTGGTAAATGACGCAGGTTTTATCTTTTTTTAATCCGATAGTTAAACATTTAAGTAGTGTTTTAGCAATCAAAGTGCCGTTTCTCACTTTATCGTCACGTTTTTGCTCTCTAATTGTTAGCTACACATATTCTTTTGATATTCGTTTATCGTGCTTTCATTACCTATTTATAGACTGTGTGAAAGATGATATGACGAGAAAGAAATTGACGTCCCAAATGACGACTAATAGAAAAGTATTGAAAACGAGGACATGTTCCGCTTACACCAAATAAATTGATTACCTATTTATTATTTAAACTTGTGTACAATTAATAAAATATACAAGACGTAAAAAGACAATAAATCATGGGTGATTTTATAGAAACTAGTGATGGGAACGGATAAATACGTACCTTATCGTTCAAATCTCGTAAAAGATACAATCTAATTATTGCAGAAATAAGTTTTTTCTAACGCATAAATAGAGAAAATCGTTCGTTATATGACAACAACGAATGTAATTTTCATTGAGTTGTATACGACATAAGTTTCATAAGTCTCTTGATAACATAATTGAGCTTGGGTGTCTTACTTTACAGTAAACGCTGGTGTAAATCTTTTCAATTGTCATGTCTTTTTTGTGCGCCGCATTTCTATTCTATGCGTCTGTACGTTTGTCTTTTTATGTGACATTTTTCTTATAAGGCTAGTTTTCTTTTTCAAGGAGAGCAGAATTTTAAACTTAGCTACTAGCTAAAATTCTTTTTCTTTTCGATTCGATCGTAAATGTATATGTATCTATTTATTATAATTATGTTAAATTAGTAGGTTATTTAAAGAATGCGATGAACACAATATCGGTGTAATGAGAAAAAAACCGGCCAAGTGCGTGTCGGACCACGCGCAATGAATCTCAAAAACAAACTTAACATCGTAGTTGAAAACCATGTTTACCCATAAATCGATAAATACGTCACAGTCAATTTTCTAACTGCAAATGTAAGTGTGTAATCGCAAAAAAAAATATGATAAAATTACAAATTAACAATTTTCTTTTTCTTTTTGTACTTGTACTGTGAGACCTTGCTTCATGCCAAATTTCATTATTCGAGGTCAACGGGAAGGTCTATAGGTTTTGATTTTGAAAAAACGCCTACCCTTACGCCTATCCTAGCCACTAAAATAGCCGTAGAGATTTTGACTCATCTATTTGACCATAAACCAAAGGTATACATTTTTTTTTAAGTCACATTTTGCTTTAGCGTTATAATTAATTGTTACATCAACGAAACATTTAACGGTAAATTAATTTCATTAATCGGATATTAATAAAGATAGATTAACAGCCTTAATTAACGTAAAATGTCGTACTAAATCTTTTAACTTTCGATTGTCATCTTTCCTGCGTATCTTTTTTCAATTTAGCGTTTTCTTTTGTAATGTGTGAGTTTCGCTTATGTTCTAAGCTAAGTGTGTGAATTTCTATTACGAAGAGTGTTATATTTAACTTGGTTACGTATACTGATATTTAAACTAAACATTATTAAATATTAGCTATATAATATGCATCAGTCGGTAGTTACTTAATATTTAGGGTAAAATAGGTATTGTATTTTTATCATAAAGTAACAATTACTAAGAAAAACTTGTTTTCAATTTTTATGAGCCCCAAATCACACAAAAGATAATTTTGCAACTTGCACTTGAAGATCTAAGTATAATTTAACACTTCAATGATCTCACCAATATTGTTAATTGGCATAAACGCAAAAAAAAAAAAAGCACTAAAAACTTTTATCGTTAGGTATATTTAAATAAACTTCACTATAAAATCACCATCACTAAAATAAAACTATTTGGCTAACGCCACTATTTAAAAAACTACTCCACACAACAAATGTCAAAATCCAAAATTAAAAATCTCTCGCGGAAAATGAAACGTCAAAAAATCACAGACAATAACTGATGTTTTTTTAACGCGCGCGCAACGCTGTGTAAGGTCGCGTCGAGACTGGCGCGTTTGTTAGTAGATAGGGGAAGCCTTAAATGGTAGTGTTGGTGTGACGTACAGATTAGAAGAGCTTTGTATTGGAACACTGGCAGTACATACATGGTGATACTGTAGCAGCGTGTAGGTGTACACTGTGCCTTACAGGGTGAAGAGAAAGAAATGATGGTTCATGACGAAATATTAAAGGGTAACTGACCCGTGGACATTTGCTGATCAATTTGATTGCCATCAAAATTTGGCGTTGTTTTTATGGAAATAGCAGACAAATTGCGTTGTTACACTGAACTGAATACATTAATATTTCGCTGATTTTTCGTAGTTTTCTTACAAGAGCCTTATTAACTTTACCATAGTTCTATTACGTCTTCAAAAGGGTTGGTTGAAATAGTAGAAAGAGTACGTATAGCTCCGTAAATCGTAATAATCCGACTTAGTTAATTAAGTACTTGATTATTTCAAGAATAGATTTGAATTTCCCCGGGAAAATTTCTACAATTTTCATAGGTCATTTTTGCAGTGCCCAGTTTCTCGATTCACACAAAACCTTCCGTAACCTTCACTACCCATACAGAATCCCCATGAGAGTCACAATGAAAGTCGTCAAACCCCATGGCACTATGAAAGCCATACAAAACTGAATATTTAATGCGACCGTGACGGTCAGGGTTCTCGCTTGCGTCACATGTCAAAGCACTATTGATTATTATTTTTTATCCTATTAGGTACCTAGTAGATTTTAGTCCAGTTTTTGCTTAGTTAATTAGGTAGAAATTCTAGAAGCAAGATTCTAACAAAAGTGGAAGTTTTTTTTAAAAAAACGCCCATTTTTCGTAAGCCTATAGGAGGTATATTAAGATTAAGAACCGTGTGATAGACCTCTATTCTATTTCCTTTAAATGCAACAAAAAATTTAAAACACCACAACTAATGGGAAAATCTGTTTGTCTGTTTTACTATTATATAACGGCTGAACCGATTTTCATAAAATTCTAAAGAGAAAACTGATCCTCCGGATATTAAAATAGAGATCATACGTGGCCCTGCCCACGGGCGCGGATAGTTACAAGAAAACGGACACAGCAAACTTATAATTAAAATCTAACTTTACAGTTTTCAAAACAAATAATGTCAAAAGTCAAAACAATGTCAAAAGTGCAAGCACAACCATTCAAATGTCACATACGTTATTTAAAAACAAATGAACCATAGACGATCGTGCGTGGTTACCGTTGCAACGGTACTCACACAATGGGGGACTATAAAACTAGCCGTATGTCACAAGATACGCCTAGATGTCTAGGTCTAGTACTTCACTATGTTTTTTATAACAGTTTGTGTCTGTTTTTGCCTCTCGCTATGTCTAACAAAGTGTAAGGGTCAACTACTATGTTTAATCATCATATTTCATATCGTCGTCATCTGCCTAGCGTTTCCCAACTATGTTGAAGTCAGCTTCCAGTCTAACCAGATGCAGCTGAATACCAGTATTTTACATGGAGCGACTGCCTATCTGACCTCTATAACCCAGTTATTGGGTATTTTTATTTTTGGCTTTTGATATTTGTTTCATAATCAGCCTATAACGTTCCCACTGCTGGGACACATGCCTCCTCTCTGTTGGAAGGGGTGGGCCGTCTATACAGGGTGTAAGAGAAACCCTATTGCTATCCTTAAGCACTAAAGATAACAGCTGGTATAGAATTTTCATAAATTCAAATCATAACAAACGTGTCACCGCACTACGTAGGTTACTTTCCTATCAGGATAAATCTCTTCCGAGTGATGTGATTATTTCAATTTGAAAAGTTCGGTTTCTGGTATCAATGTACTCAAAATTCTTATAACTTCTGAACATGTAGAGATAGGATTAAAAAACCCTTCCAATATCATTTGATATCATCCAAAGAAGCCGTGCCCTTGAAATGAAAATATATACTCTTTCCGTTACACGTTGCATACCACGCGAGCTTAGTGCGGGTTGGTAGATGTAACATATTATCGAATTTTTGGTTCTAGGACATGCCGATTTCCTCACGACGTTTTCCTTCACCGTTTTGAGAGCAGTGGTGATGAAAAAATGTACACAAAGTAAACCACCTGTTCGAACCTCAGACCTACAGCGCGTACGTCGCGTCCGTTGCCCTGGGCCACCATTGGTCTGTGAGCTACTACTGCTCTTTAATTATGAGTTATGGACAGCATCTCTACTACTCTGTCACAAACTGACAATTTTGAAATACACAATGGCCAGTATTGGTCTTACAGTTAAAGTACAAAATATTAAATACCCTTTTCCATTAAGGCTACATTTCTTTTATCTTGCTTCTGTTGAAAATTCAGCAACCAGCATTACTGAAAACACTTTCTACCTATACCGTACTTGAATGAAAACCGTTTTCTCTTTTCACTTTATTTTTTAAGTCATGCGGGCGTTTGACAGTACGTATGACAGCTGGCAATCAATGACAAATGACAACTGACTGACACTGTACGCTCCAACTGGTTCTACTTATTACAGAGTTTTAATCATTCCTAGTTTTGTCTGAGCATCAGATAAGAAAAAGGTTCTTTTAAGAAAAGGGTAGAAAATCTTAAACTTTTAGTTTCGTCTTTTTCGAAATCCTAACTTAATAATAGACATTAAATGCAAAATTAAGGCTAAACGAATTTGGCTTATGTCCAGCAGTGAACTGCGATAGGTTGAGTTGATAAATTGATGGAGTCAACAGTATAATTTTTAGTAGTCAGGAGTTTAGCTCCTCGGGGGCAAATTGCACCAATTTTGCAAAAAAGACAAATGAGTGTAACCTTTGACGGCGAAATATAGAAATATTTCGCCGTCCTTGGTTAGATTGGGGGGCCTGCACACAGCAGGTACCAATTTTGTGTGACAAGGCTAGTCTGCCAACAATCTCCTGAGGGACTCAACTCCTAAATGTTCCCCACATTACACCAATAAGAGGCTCATGTAACGAACAACACCGACCTCGACACCACTTTCACCGTTGCGCCTGCGTCCATTCTGCAACGCTCAATCAACTGAGCTGATTTATTACATTAAAACGTGCACGATTTATGGGTTAAATGTGTTATTAACTTTGTTCATGCGGACTCCTTTAAAGGGTGAGCAGAATTCTAAGTTTGGGTGTGGTTTGGTTTTTGGTAGGGATTGCAGATACTAGCATGCAAAAGAAGAATAGAGTCCAGATGAAAAATTATCATCGTGAAAACTTTTTATGGTGAACTAGTGAATTTATTTCAATGACTAGCTGGCTGCCCGCGGCTACGTCCGCGTGGATTTTGGAAATTGGATAATTTCACAATGTGTGCGTGAATGTGGGATCACAGGAACGTGCTACCCGAAAAAAAAATAGCTTATGTCACTCCTTATAACATCAGCTACCAGCCAGTGTGAAAATCCTGTCAAAATCAGCCCTGCCGTTTCGCAGATTAGCCGGAACAAAGAAACCGACAGACAAAAACCAAAAAGATTTTTTTTTCTTTTATGCAGATACCGTTTACTTTTATGTGCATCAAGTAAAAAGCTGTTGTTTTGACATTACAAACCGACACATTAATTTTATTTTTATTTGTGACTAGCTTTTGCCCGCGACTTCATACGCGTGGACTTTAGAATCATGTAGATAATCATTTTTTTTGATAATATATAGCCTATTTTTTAAGTTAGACCTCTCGGAATACATCATTGAAAACTGCATTCAATTCCATGCAGTGGTTTTTGCGTGATGCGGTAACAAACATACAGACAGACAAAAATTCTAAAAACCGTTGTTTTGGCTTCTGTTGCTCTAATAAAGACCCCCCATACTATTTTTTCTTCAATATCTTTAATGTACAGACATCGGCCTGTTACAATTTTATTATATGTATAGATTATTTATATAATAGATGTACTTATAGATAACAGAAGGATAACTTAGTATCCGGAGATGAATATTTCACAACGATATTTGTTCAAATCCCTACTTAATCCCTACAAATATTATAAATGCGAAAGTAACTCTGTCTGTCTGTCTGTTCCGCTTTCACGCCTAAACCGCTGAACCGACCGTCATGAAAATTGGCTGAGATATAGCCTGGGATATGGAGAAGGACATAGGCTACTTTTTTACGCGATAACCGAAATCCACGCGAGTGGAGCCGCGGGTAAAAGATAGTAAGTTATATAATTTATTCGAAAGTAGGTAGGATGTCAATATGTTCTATTAATTATCTTTATCAACACAGGTAGGTAGACAGTGTGCCAATATAGTTTTATCACTTGGACATAAGTTGATTCTGATATCTCGCTGTAAAACAATAATTGGTACTAAAAGATTAAACGATCTAATATCGAGTACCTACTTTCCGATAATAAAGTACCCAACTAAAGTAGATCAGAGTGGTGAAGTGGTGGTGGGGTCGGAGTGGTGGTGGTCGGACTCTGAAGAGGCACTTCAAAAGAGGTAGGTATAACAGTATGGCTCCAATACCTATTATCACTGTTATTTGAAAACTTTGTTAAAGCCAATTATTTTTAAAAGAGTAACCGTGGAGTTTCTGCCGTTTCCTCTCCATAGGAAGCGACAAATTGGAACCGTGCACCTGGCTTCTGACGTTTCATAAGTGCCCATGCAGGTTTATGTGAAATAAAATATTTTGATTTTAATGATTTTGATTTTGGTTGACATAATCTTATGTAGAATCTGTGTAACTAGGTACAGAATAATACAATGCTATGGGTCTCTGAGCTTAGAAATAAAACTGTTGAGTGGCTTATCAACATAAAAATCACCGTAAGTAGGTAAGTACGGTCAGCAACAAAAGTCAAATCCCTAACATGTTTCGTTTTTTAAAACTTAATTTTTGAGCAAAATATCAACACATAAATGAAAAACAATGTGTCCAATAAATTTTTACCAATTTTTTTTGTGTCGTTCAGATTTTCAGTAACTACAGTTAGCTCAATATCGTAAATTACAAAAGTACCTCCACAATATCTCGGTTCTCGATTATTAATATAAAATGCTTATACATACAAATACTTAATAATGTCCCACAGCTTAGCTAATTTAATACTTTGCTATCTTTAATTCATTTATTTTTATTCAATTATCGCTCAGTTTACGTAAAAGATGATTATGCAAATGTTTTGATCGTAATCCTATTAGGTATACCTTGGTTTTATAATAGCAGCGACCTTCGGAGATTAGTCAGTTTAAGGGTTATGTGGTGCAGGAAAACATCGTGAGGAAACGGGCATGTCACAGTCATGTCAAAATTCGAAGACATGTTTGTGACATCCACCAATCTGCACTGGGTCCCCGTGGTGGATAATGGCCAACACCTTTTCACCTAGAGGATTTGTATCCCAGCAGTGGGAACATTTTAGCCTGACTTATGCCATATTATGTATTCGGAACTAGCTGTTGCCCGCGGCTTCGCCCGCGTGGAGGTTCAAAATTATCCCAAGGGAACGTACTACCGGGATAAAAAGTATAAGTACTATATGTTAATCTAGGTTATAATCTATCTGTGTGCTTAATTTCATCCACATCCTTTCAGCCGTTTTTGCGTGAAAGAGTAACAAACATACCTTAATACCTAATATTATAAACTTTCGCGTTTATAATATTAGGTATTAAGGTTATGGATATTACATAGAATAGTAGGTTATGAAATAGGTGGGATGGAATTAGAAGCCTTGGTTTTAATAATGGGGTTCGTGGCTAAATGATAGTACCTAACAGCCGTACGGGTCGATCGAAGGTAAAGTTACGTTTTCCGCGGTCAGTTCGTATCCACGACCCGACCGCGGCAAGGGTAAGTAGTAGATGGTCCGTCATGAGACCCCTCCGTGCCTCGGAAAGCACGCTAAGCCGTTTTGGTCCCGGCTTTCATTCGTATATCTTTGACAGTTGTTAGACTGGTCTGACAACCAGTCTTATCGAGGGGTATCGTGTTACCCAGTAACTGGGTTGTGGAGGTTAGATAGACAGTCGCTTCATATGAAATACTGATATTCATTTGCATCTGGTTAGATTGGAAGCCGACCCCAAGATAATTGGGGAAAGGCTCGGTAGATTTAAAGTTTGCAGAAACGATACACTAATAGGTAATGCAACGCCACTCTGACGACAAAGATTTTTTTCGAAGTAGTTTATCTCCACCTTAATTACTGAATTAAGGTTTATTATTTCCGCAACATTTAATTATTTTTATCTAATGAAAGCATTTTCATGTTAAGCATTGATGAGACAATGATGCTATAATGGGTTAAGTAGCGACCTCTATATTTCAGTTCTTAAACTATAACAAATTTAAACGAGTTGTAGTGCTCATTAAAAAAAGTAGGTGTCGCTATTCACGTAGATATTTTTAAAGCAGACTCATAAGTGAAATTGAATAAAACTTGAGTTCGAATCTTTATCAGCTTCTTTTATGACAGTTCTTTGAGTCAAGAATATCGCTTAGTACTACTTAGCAACGAAATCCAACAACTAAAAGTTTGTAGTAGTTCACACTGAAACCAATAGATGGCGCTGATCTCAAAATTAAAAGTACTAAAAAATTCAGCAACTCCTAACCTTATCAACCTTGTCAGTAGGTGGTGACGCCGGTGGACTCTGCGGTAGACCCAGGTCTTCGTCGTCATCGCTGCCGTCACCTCGCCCCCGCCGTCTCACTGCCGCCACTAGCTCCGCCTAGCGAGAAAAAAGGGTAATATTAATTTTAATACTGTCACGTTGGTCTAAGCCTTCTAAGGTTCGCTATACCAGTCAGGAGTGCGGTGAATGTACATGTTTTTACCGGGCTTCAGACCCATGGTAGCGAAAGGAACATTTTTAAACCCCGACGCAAAAAAAGGGGTGTTAAGTTTGACAGCTATGTGTGTCTGTCTGTGGCACCGTAGCTCTTAAACGCGTAAACCGATTTGGGAACGGTTTTCTTTATTTAAAAATAGGTTTTCTAGCGGTGGTTCATAAACATGTTTCATCAAAATCGGTCCAGCCGTTTTAAGGCCATCAGCTGTTTTGTTAGCTGCGGTAGGGTATTATTTCTCATAAAAACTTAAGGGTTCTTAGACGCATAATGTGTATTTACTTTACTTTCAAACATACGTGTGATCTAAAATTTTAAACACTTATGTATGCAAGATTATGGAATTCTTTGTCTGATGCTGCAGCCAGGATATCCAGCACACTAGAACGCTCTTTAAAAAATAATAAGTAGCAGCAGCAGTAGCATGTCGTGTTTGGATTTGTTTTGATCAGTATTTGTTTTTGTTTTGTCTGAAAAGTGGCTTAATCGAGAGTGTTCTTAGCTATGTTTCAAGAAATTTGGATCAGCCGTTTGAAGATTATCAGCTCTTTTCTGGTTGATGAATGGATTTAAGCATCTTCCACGTTTCTGATCGAGTTGAATTTTGTATTCTATTACTTCTATAATATTAGGCGAACAAAGTAACCTTGAACTGATGCTGCAGCATCACCTGGAATTTCCAGGATACCCAACAACCTCACCAACAGCAGAAGTATCGTGTTTGGGCTCATTTAAAAGGTCTCAATGAATTGGTTAATATAAATGGTGATCAGGGTCTGTTGATAAACTAGCAATGATGATTTAGGATTTGTAACAAACGTCACTGTGACAATCATACGTAAAGCTGCGCCGATTTAAGCGAGACATGTTGTAGCGTGTTTATTACTACATATGTATTTAGTTTAAAAAGCAGGAAATCAAAGTAAAATATATTTTTTTAAACCCCCGACCCAAACAAAAACCTCTAAAAAGTAAAATAATAACATTTATTGGCCTTTTAAGTAATATTTTGATCAAAGCGGTCTATGAAAATGCCAATAGACGAGGCCCAGCAATAATAATAATAAATGTTACTATGCTATTGTAGAAAGGATCACGTTTTCATTAGCCGCCCCAAGACGTGACAATGCTTTGCTCAAAATATTACCTAGTTACAACTTAAAAGACCAATAAATGTTATTACTTTTTAGAAGTTTTTTTTCGTGTTGTGGATTTTAGTCGGCAGAAGTTCGACATAACCCTCCGACCTCCCCAGACGGAGGGTCCCGTTGAAAAATTACTCAAACAAAAAATATAGCAACCGCGACTGTTGAGTTTGATGTCCTGGGCTCGACCTCTGAGTTGGGCAAAGTGTTTTGGTTACGTAGCAGCCCGGGCTTTGGATTTATGACCAGTAAATGGCAGCAATTAGGTAGCCATTGTTTTATTTATTTATACATTGTATTATAGATATACCAACTCCTGCTTATCTCTTCGAGGAATACAATTTGAATTTATATTAATACTTATGTATTAATTTAAATTCACAGCTAGACGGATTTGATCACTGTATACAGGATAATTAAAATTATTACAATTTAATTTAGTTATGTCTACCTAATAGGAAAAAGATGCGCACAAGGAAATCTGGTGTAAAGCTGTCAAATGGCAATTGGTTTTTGTACGTGTTTAGTTTAACCAGAGTTAAGTAAGTTACGCAGTTGGTAGTTCCTAAACGTAGATGCAACCTGGGAGGTAATTACGTAAACACTAATGAAGGTTCAGGAAAGAACTTCCACATTGAGTGGACCTGTCCAGTCAGTGTCCGCATTTATCAGTAATCGTGCAGCTCCTCTCAACATAAGGTGCTCAACGATTCGACGAGCAATACCAAAAGAAGGACATTTGGGTGGACCGCATAAAGTAGGTACTCAAACTGCCAGATTAGTCATATTGGTTAAGTTGGGGCTGTTCCACTAACGATGGGACACATCATATCATGTCCTGCGTGCCCAGTCAGCTGCAAATTCCAAGAACAGATGGACGCTAGTGATAGCGCCAAACATGTAGCCGAATTCGGCGCCGAGACACTAAGAAGAAGATTAATGTGTATACCATAAATATTATGAACGCACGTCACTGTGCGAAATTCCGCCATGTTTTTGACCTATTAAACACGATAATTAGGAGCGGACAGCAATAAAGATAACGCAGCTTCCTTTGCATATTATCAATTTGTTACAGATACTTGTTATGTGGTACAATGTTATGTTATATCATTCCGTAAAACACTTTCAATCAAAATCTTTGCAGGATATTGCTAATCCACGATGTTCAAAAAGTTTGTCTGCTCAACAACGTAAATAATGCAATGAATGTTGTTGAACTGTCAAAATGAAAGCCATTCCAACTCAAACTCAAAGCATTTATTTCAATTATACCATCTAAAGGCACTTTTGAATTGTCAAAAAAATGAATAAAAAAAACAACCGACTTCCGGAAAAACACTACAAAGTGAAAAAAATAACTTTAATTTCGGAAGTCGGTGAGTTTAGATGTATATTTAAATTTTTTGTCACCACCTTTCCAAATTAAATTTATTTTTCACTTTGTAGTGTTTTTCCGGAAGTTGGTTTTTTTTAAATATTTTTTTTTTTCACTTTTTAGTTATAGTACCTACCCAATACAATTCGTTTTTTTTTAATGTATGTTCGAGCATAACTCCGTCATATATACCTAGACGGATTTGCAAAATAATTTTTTGTTCGAAAGGGCTTTATACCGAAATAGCACCATTTCAATTTCATTAAGATCTGATGATTCGTTTCGGAGACAGACAACGGAACTGTTCGAAAAATTACAGCAAATCAACCGCGATTGCTGCTATCGCATAAATATGCATTGTTTTGACCCCAAAGATGATGAAAATTCGAATTGGTGTGGGGTAGGTACTATAACTAAAAACCTTTTTCCAAAAAAAAATCAACCGGCTTCCGGAAAAACACTACAAAGTGAAAATAACTTTAATTTCGGAAGTTGGTGACTTTGGATATGTATTTTAAATTTTGTCACCGCCTTCCGAAATTAAAGTTACTTTTCACTTTGTAGTGTTTTTCCGGAAGCCGGTTGATTTTTTTTTTGGAAAAAGTTTTTTCATGTCAAAACAGGACAGGACAAACAAAGAAACAAAGTAATCCCAAATACACTCTACAACATTTGGATTTGCACTTCTTCATCTTCACTTGCTTTCTGGGAAGTCAGCTTATCTAGCTACCGGCCATAGCCTCTTCCCTGAGTGGCTAATATTTTCAATACAGTTGGCAACTATTATTTTACATTGCATTACAATTTTATTACATTTCTTTTCAGTGTTACGTTTCCAATTCGGTTGTTAAAATGCTTTCCTCATTAATTTATTGGTGGACCGTCTCCAAGCGTGTCAGTAGTCTTTCATTGGTAAATAATAGTTAGATACATATGATTGCTTTTAATTGGTCAATAACTTTTGTCGAGCGAATACAAAAACAATTGAATCCCATGTTTGATCAGGAAAACCAGAAACAATAATAATTATTATTTTCATGACTCGATTCAAGTAGGTAGGGTAAAACTGCTGCAAAATCCATAGTTGGTACATACATAATACATTCTTCCATACTAATATTATAAATGCGACGGCCACCGTAGGCGCGGGCTTTCGGACGGCGAGTAATGGGTAGCTCGCTGTCCGGTAAGGACCAAGCCCGGGTCGACGGCGCGTTGTGTTCCACGTACGCCTCAAAGAGATGTTAGCACCAACTGTGGGGTCCGCTAGAGCCGATGGGTGCCAGGGGTGCTGATTGTTCGAAAGAGATACCGTGGCCCCTGGCACACAGGCAACTGAAGGAACACGGGAGGGTTTTAATAGTCAGTAAAAGTCTGACACGACCTTCCGCTCCACCCAGAGTGGGACAAGTTGTTTGATGATTTCCCATCCTCAAAAAAAAGGTAGTACATACTCTTGGGATAATTTCGAATCTAATCAAACTAGTCTGCATTGCCCCACTGCAAGACAAAGGCCTCACTCTCCCTTTTCCAAACAATTCCTTATTTTGCCTGTGCTGGCCAGTCTTTCTTTTCGGTAGGAGTAAGCTCGTCCCGCCGTCTTCGTCTCGGCCTGCTGACCCAATCGATGGTTCTGTTAGCCCATTTGTCATCTGGCAGGACATGAAAAGCATAAAATAAATAATTTATGAACAAACCCATATTCGCGCGAATTTTCCGTCTGTGATCCAACTGAATTTCTTTTTCCATCCTTGACTCATACCCACTGGTAACTTTAGCACTTATTTTTGGCACTTGTTCACTAACTTAGCATTGCACTACACTTATTTATTTTCACTTAATTATTATTCCACATCGGCATTATGAATTTTCCCTTGGTCCTTAAAAAATCTCTTTTACTATCTGTTATAAGAAAACTATTTTGTAAAAGTGATACTCGTTTGAAATTGGAACTCTTTCACTTCAACGTCTTCACAAAGTTTTTGATGTTGTTAAGTTTTCTGGTATTGTTTAAATTATATTCACCAATTTTAATGTTAAATACGTATATTCTCATCAAAGTCTTATGTCCGACTAATTGTAAAATAAATATAGAATATTATCAAGCATTAGTCATGTCATATTTAGTGGTAAAGCCGTAAAATACTGGCAGATAACAACGGGAAGTCGAATTAATGTTATGTTTACCGTGAACCATCGTCTTCAAGCTTTTGGTTTATTACCAACCGGTTAGATAAGTAAATAAAGTTTAGAACTTATATTTTTTTAATAAGCTTTGTTCTACGTGGGATATTTTTCTTTTGGTAATGGCAGAACAGAAGAGAGGATACTTAATTATTTAATTTATTTTTCCTTAGGCAGGTCTGTAGTAAAGTGCAAGGCAAATAATTATAATTTTAGATTTTGTTCATGTATTTCGCAGAATTAATTATGAGTATTGTGAAGCTGACTATGGTAATGTTTTACCTTGGTTATGAATTATGCAGGTCACGATAAAAGTAGATACTTATATGGATTTAGAAATTATAAGTTCTTATAGCAAAATAAGGATAGTGTGAAGTTCTTACTTAAAACTCCTAGATTAAAATTCCTCCATAGTTTTAGTAAACTCTCCGTTCCAATCGCCGTACTAGGCAATCATAGCTTCATAGCGGTAATGAATCAGCTCTATACGTGGTTCTGATTTTAAAACAATTTCCACGATAAGTCAGTGATTCATATTGTTTTTACTTTGATTAAATCCCTAATTTAAATTTAATAAATGTCTCATGTATGATACATATTTAACATACTGTCCTACTTTCTACTAAAATATTATAAATGTGAAAGTTTGGATGTTTGTATATTTGTTATTCAATCACGCAAAAACGGATCAACGGATTTACTTGGTAATATTTCCTCAAGCATCAAGATAGTGTAGGGTTATTATTAGAGATCGGATATTCGGATGCATATTCACCTAAAGTTGAGATGTTGGCTAACATGGAATGCGCTTTTGTATCGAAAAAATATTAATTCAGGTAGGTAAGTAATTTGTTTATTTTTTGTTTTAACTAATACAAACCACCCCTCCTCCAGTACATACACATATTTGTATCAGGTTAAACATTAATTTTGAATTAATACACATCTGAATAGTTATGCCAACCAAGAATCCCGGGGTTTTTAATAAATAATTTATAATGCTGCTTCCATACTTTCATAGCTAAAAATTATCTTTAGGTAAATATGCATCCGAATATCCGATCTCTGGTTATTATATAGACACAATATTATAAATTACAAGTAGGTAAGCCCAATGACCATTTTTGACACGAAACAAAATATATTTTGCATAACAAGCCAGCGACTACGTACAAATTCAGACTCCAGACTGAGAAATTCCTGATAGAAAAACTCATTAACATGTCCGGCCCGGGAACCGAACCTCTTGCTCACCAGTAGCACTTGCGACCACTATACCAACGAGGCATAATCACTTGACATAACCTGACATTAAGCATATGACATGACACACTCGCCAAATTTATAAAATCTAGAAGTCTATCTACCTATAACAGCATACTAAACGGATCAATAAATACCAGGTCACCAGGACATGAAAGAGATTGCATAAATCATGTTCATATAATAACGGAGTGTGATATTTTGTAACTGTTATAACAATGGATAGGTTACTAACAAACTGTCTCATTGTTTGGAACTCGCAAATTTGAATTAGATGTGCAAATGATATTTGTGTGAGCCGTAGGTATTCTTCTCAAAAGAGTCCTTATTCATAGAAAAAACTAAATGTGTGGGGACGGGTAGACCATAGACATAGAGAATGGACTGAGCGTTATCCTCACAACAGTGACCAGTCTCTAGAATGAGACAAGGCGACTGTGCGGCCAATACTTGTCTCTTTTCTGCAAGTCTGTAATAACATACTAGAAAGAGACAAGTACTGGTCGCACATTCGCTTTGTCTCTCTCGTACTTTTCGCTCTGATTCACTGCACAACTGAATACGGAACACGCAGTCCATTCTCTATGTCTATGGGGTAAACCCCCGTCAGAAACGTACTTACTTACGCTTTTTTTCAAATCCGAATGTAATGTCGTTTACTCATATCTTTAAAATACTGCATATTTATTTTGATCTCACTATTCGCTTGAGCACCCTCGAAAACCAACAAAATGTCGCCAATAATGAACATTCTGACAAATTTTGTAGCTACCATCTTGGATATTAATTTGACCCTCACTTCTCGGCTTCCAGTCTAACCGTATGGAGCTAACATTGAGGAACTGCTTATCTGACCTCCAAAACCCAGTTACTGGTAAATAGAATTTCAGGTTTAATAGAAAGAGGTGGTCTACTTTGACTTTCAGAGGATCAGTTTTCACAAAAGAACTTCTTGTGAAACTTTCAAAGGGTGCCGGTGGAGAGGACCCTAGGCCCTGAGCGCTTGTCTGTAACTTATATACTTGGAAACTTTTAGAATAGGCATTATGTTTGCAGCTGATGTTAGTCCCAAATTTAGAATTTTTCTCATAAAAACCTCTGTCGACAAACTTATCTCGAGTAATTTATTCAAACCAACGAGAACAACTAACATTTAACAACTGATTTACCTACTGAGATTGACATGGTACCCAACCCAATAGTGTAATACACTTCCAATCACAATCCACCGAATTTTGTAGGAATTTGCTAATCCATTGCTTCCAATGTTTGAAATATTCTTCAGCTCCACAACGTAAAACATGCAATGAATTTTGTGGAATTGTCAAAATTATTGTTACATTGGCATTGTAAATGTGTTATGCCTTCGGAATTTAAATTGCTGTATTTGTTCTCTTTTCCTATATGAATTGGCCTTAAACAAACTTCTTGTTGTACAACTTGTACTTGAATCTCTGCCGAGCCCATAACGGGACGGTGATACGGTAATGACACATATTTCTCGCTAACGTAGAATAATAGCTGAGTATCGGGTGATGATGGACAATGGCCACCGCAACCGCAGGAAAACCTTGTGTTAAACTAGAGCAAGACAGTTAAACAGCCACTTTTCTTTAGGTATATATACGTATAGGGTTTGTTGAACTTAATGTTATCTTTTTACACGCTTTATATTAGCTCGGGTTGTACGTTATGTAACGGAATCTTTGAGCGCGATTTTGACCCACTTTAAACGGTCAGATTTCATTGAAACTTTGTAAACTTGTCGAGGACAATTCAATTATTTAAAAAAAAATGAGAAAAAAAACACGTTTTGTAGTTAGCAGAACTAAAAATAGAAAATAAATAATAGTTTAAAAAACTAAAAAACACGCTTTAAAAACCAAACTAAAAAAGGAGAAAATAATTTAATTCAATTAAAAAGCGTGGGGTGCTTGACATTAATTGATTATAAAAATACCTCAAAAAGCACCCCACGCTTTTTAATTGAATTAAATTATTTTCTCTTTTTTTAGTTTGGTTTTTAAAGCGTGTTTTTTAGTTTTTTAAACTATTATTTATTTTCTATTTTTTAGTTCTGCTAACTACAAAACGTGTTTTTTTTTTCTCAATTTTTTTTTTCAGAGTTTTAAGAGTATTAAAGACTGGTGGGTTTGGGTCGAGCTGTCGTTCACAGATCTTTGACAGTCGTTACGATAGTCAGAAGCTCAAATGTCTTACCAACGGGAATCGTGTTACCCAGTTATCTACTAGGCTGTGGAGGTCAGATAGGCTGTCGCACCATGTAAAATATACTGGGGTTTGGTTCCTGGAAGCCGACTCCAGCATAGTAGGGCAAAGCCTAGACGGATTGATTTTTTAGATTGAAGGGATTATAAGGGATTCAATTTCCATTATCAAGTTAATTAAGTAAATATTGGTTAATTATATACCTAGCTTCTACATTACTAAATCTCAAATTAAGAAACACAAAGTGTTAAATCTATAATTTATAGATGTTTACCTCTCTAATATAAGTATAAAATTATATTGAAATTTAAGAGTCTTTAGTTAGAAAAAAAAATAGAATAAAATACTTGTTTAGAGGATTAAAATAAGCAGGCAAGCTTCGTAGATTTAAGTACAGATGCCAGCACATCAAGTTACCCTAAACTGTCAAATTTTCCCAATTTAACATCAACCTTAGGCTTATGATATAAAGTTGATAATCTATCGAAGAAATTTGACAGATTGCGGTAGCATGATGTGTTAGCGTCTGTACGTAACTCGTTTTCCACCCACCGGCGCGAGTTTTAATACATACATTCGTAATATCTACTATGAGTCCATAAAAATATGATAATATATATACTTTAAACGACAAAATCTTTGTTATTGGTATACGTATTTAACTAACAAATATCGCGATATACAATCTAACATTTTAAGGTCAAATACATAATTATTATTATATAAATTTGACGCATTTTCATTTTTATGTCAACTCAATTGTATTGATCTGTCAAAATCCATGGCATTGCAATTACGAGTGAAGTTTTAAATAAAATGAGATGTAGACAAAGTAATATTCATAAGCTGTACAGCTGTTATTAATATAACAAAACATGCCAATAAAATGTTAACAATCGTTTGAAAACACGTAAAGCTTACAAAACCCGCGAGGTAACGTTAAATGTGAGATAAACATAAAAAAATATTAAATAATTCGCGCCAGTTCACAGGTCGTATCCTCTTGTCTTGTGGCCCAAGCGACAAGATACTAGCGAGAAAGAACTTAGCATTTCTTAATCTGACAAGAAATTCTCGTAATTCTTCGAACGTTCACAATCTGATCTCAAGTGTCAATCTGTCAAAAATACCTCGATTTTTCATAAATTTTTGACATTCGCTTGTCGCTGAGATGAGACTGCGACTAGATTTTGAACGTTTTTAATTACGAGAATTGGCCTTCAGATAAAATTACAAAAACAAAAGAGAGTTCCAACATATTTTTCGATATAGATATGGGTTAAAACGAACGACGACCAAATAGATTCACGTGTCAAGTTTTTTGTTTTGGCCTCTGTGTCAATTTTGTCATGTCTGAAATGTGACGTCACAGGGGCAACGCCATGTTATTCGCTCTATTGATTAATCTCATCATGGCGCTGCAGTGTGTAGTCCACAGTTAGACATAAAACTTTCCGATTTCAATCTACTGAGCCATTACCCCACTTAGGTCGACTCTTACACTAGATTCAGAGGCTGATCCAGGCGGGTGGCAATGGGGCTCTAGCCCCTCCCCCCCCCCCCAAAACATCTGAGTTCAGCCGTGAGCCCGTAACACATCCTTAATAAGTATTATGTTTTTGCCTACTGTTTATTTTGCTTAAATCTACCCTCAGCGGCGTTAAAACGACAACGACAATCCTGGATTAAAAACCCAACAACAAAACAAACTCACGGCCTCCATTTAAAAATCCAACCCGCCCAATCTCCTCCCTTACGCCGCAACACATACAAGAGCGAGTGGAATTTCACTTTCGCGATGATAGAACAATAACACAATAGTATCTTAGCTCGGAGGCAGCTCAGCTCAGTTCAGTTATGAAGGACATTGTGCTACTTCGACATTTCAACTATTTCCTCCTTGTATGCAACGCTTGGAGGAAAACTGGTTCAGTATTTACTTGATAACAACTAATAAGGTAGGTATGCACGTAGGCAGCATTAATTTAAAAATAAATGCACTGTTATGAATGCGGGTTTCAGTTGTTTCTAATATTAAATTTAAAGTTATCAGATTTCATTGAAACTGGGAGAAAAAAAAACGTCTTCGGGAGGAAACCGCCAACCCATCTTAAGCGTGGTGATCCATATTTGTGCGTCTCTGCAGGAGAAGAAGCCTTGAAGAAGTTGCCCTGTAGTGGGGCTATAATAGACTGCTAGTATTTATTATTTTAGGGAAGAAAAATAGTTTTTGAAGGCTTGTGCATAGCTATGTTAGGGCTCATCAAGGGGGATCAACGAAATGTGACATTGTGTGACAAAAACAGACGGGGGTCAAAAGCTTTGTGACGTCACATGTTAAAATCTAAAATACTGAAACTCGAAATTTTTATGTAAACCAAAAACTTAAAAATATTACTTACTCGATCTATATTTAAAAGCCTTCTTCTATCTACATATCTAAAATATTTGACTTCATGTTTGCTTTTGTTAAAGATTATTTTTAATATAAATAAAAACAATATTGAAAAACTGCTGTTCAAATTTAATTACTTCTAAATATAAAATTGAAAATTATGTGACGTCACACAAGGGGGCAGGGGTTTCACAAGTGTGACTACCTGTGACAAGGACGGGGGCGGGTCAGACAACCATAAAATTTGTGTGACGTAATTTATGGATGGCCTCTTATAACAGCCGAGGTAAAGCTACGCTTGCCGCGGTTGGACCAACCATTACATTTCTGTATGTAATGGTTGGTCCAACCCCTCCATGCCTCGGAAACCAACTTAAGCCGTTGGTCACTCGTGGATCTTTAACTCTCGTTACGGGCCGTCAGAAGCCCGAAAGTCTGACAAATAGTCTTACCAAGGGGTCTCGTGTTACACAGTAACTGGGTTGTGGAGGTCAAATAGCAGTCCTTCCATGTGTAACATTGGTAGTCAGCTGCATTCGGTTTGATTGGAAGCCGACCGTAATATAGGCAGATGATGAGACAAAATTGTTTTTGAAGAATAGTTTTTTTTAGTTTTCAATGATATCATAGTTGCCTTAGCTAGTTTACCTACATTATTAATATTGCAGTGTCTTAACTGAAATAAAGAATTAATAACAGTGTTCACTAAAACCGTTTATCATACTTCTAATAGAGACTGTAATTATTTCTTCAGTTTTAGAGAGTTGCCGAGTGAATATATTACAAAGAAGCTCGTTAAACTAAGTATATTGCGTAAGTTGTGTTATATTTTTTTTAGTATATCTAATTGCTAGATCTAGATTAGAAGAGAATAAAACCGTTTATTAGGTCGCTTATCTACATCAAATAATTTTGACAGAGATATCTCTGTCAAGGCATACGCCTTAATCACCATAATTTGCAAACGGATCGGCAATTACTAACATAAGATGTCTTAATAATGGCATTATCTATACCGGATAAGTTTTATTTCATAGAAAAGTGCAATACCTACGCGGTCAAAATGTATGGAACAACTGATTTTTTTTTTTTTGTATTACTGACGAAAAATTTCTGCGCTGCAGCTGGGGGGTCTACAATAATTTGCTGAATTCATGATTACAATTTGCGCACTGAATAAAAACTTTTCCTGTTTATTAATACGTGAAACAAAAACTTTGTACCTATTTTTACGAACATTACGGGGACGGAGGCAGTTTAAGTTTATATGGAGAACGACTGCTGAACGCTATTTTTTTTATGAATTATTATCACATTTTTACCACTAGACGACCACTAGTTATTGCCATTGCCCATTGATCGTCTGACATGCGACAAATGTATCCAGCCCAATCCCATGTAAGCGTGGCAGCTTTTCGAGTGACATCAATAATTTAGTGATGGAACGGATTGTTGTATTTTTAAGTTAGAAAAAAAACGTAAAATAATATTTATCACGTGCCTGAAAGTTGTAGAAATATATTCTATTATTTTATTTTTACTTGAAGCAATAATTTTGTTAATATCTTCCAATATCCCTTAAAATAAACAAGTAATATTAATATAAAAGCTCTTAATGATGCCATCTTCCTCATCCAATTAAGAAAAGACAGATTGTCTACAATTGCTCAGAATGACAAGAGCGAATACACAAAATTAATAATGTTGTAGATAGAGTCCATTCAAATCCTTGTTTCCAATTGACGTTATTTCCACTTAAACGAATATCAACTTAATGAAAGTGTAAATAAAGTTGTTATCAGCAGGCTTTGCACGATGTTTTCTATTTCTACGAAGAATAGACAGTGCTTTTTCAATACAAAGTGACATTCCATTTCTCCATTTTTGACATCGCACCGTAGATATCCTTCTACCTGTCATTTTGTCTTTCGTTTCTAACGATCTTTGTCTAGGTCCTTATAAATGTAAACTATTTCAGAAACATATTTCTTCCCAAACTGTCAAAATCATACTCACAACAAACTTTCCACTTGACGGCCACAAAGTATATACGATTATCTACAAAATCATGATTCGTTTAGAACGGCATAACTGAGATAATTAATAGAAACATAGCTATCTTCTCCTATTGTACATCATTTAGTTAATAGTCATGTCTATTCTTCCGTCGACAAATCGGTGCTTGTGCTGAGCCCGCAGAATGACAAGGACTATTGAAAAAGTCACGATAATGTTTGAAGTTGAACTTTATGTTCGGGTAACAAAGTTTTTTTTCCCAAAAACACATTTGCATACATGTTCGGAAACTAATTCGCGAACGCAGTACAGGGTACAGGTTCTTGATCGTATTAATTACTTACAGTCGGCTTAATTTGTCGGAAGGTAAACAGCTGAGTATCTTCAAGATTTCAATAACAGAAATAATTATGTGACAGATTATTGTTATTATTTTGGTAATGAAACAAAATATTTGTAAGCGATTTCCTTATTTTAATTGTATGTAGGGAGAATCGCTCAGACAATGGTTTATTGTTGGGCGATTTTTACATGGCTATTGTACTTTTTATTATGTAAGTAAGTATGGACATCTACTCTCTGGGTACCTTATTCTCGTTAACATTCTCCCGTCCTTATATCCTAATTTAATTGGGGTTGGCACAGCTTGTTTTGTTCCATATTTTTCTATAACATGTCACCTTAGTAGTTTATTGGTCACCTAACATCGGAAAAGATGGGGTCCAGAGGAGTGATTGCGTAATACACTATCAGTAGCAATGGATTTAATTTTGACAGCTCATTAACATTAATAGCGTTATTTACGTCGTTGAGCAGACATTTTTTTTCAAACATTACTAAGCAATAGATCAGCACTATCCTTCAAAAACTTTCTAATAAAATTGATAGTGTGTATTTTAGTATGGACAACCAAGGAAAATGCAGTATGGTACATGTAAAACTTTACTGCATGTCTGCATTATGGGTAGGTATATTACATAATTAAAAAATATGAAAACGCAATCCACAATCAATTTCGGGAAAATTTCTGCTCGTAAATTCAGAATTTTCATAAGACCAAAATGAAGAGTCGATTTAGGTTTTTTTTTGTTGGGTGGGAAATCATCAAATTACTTCTCCCGCTCTGGGTGGAGCAGGAGGGCATGTCAGACTTTTACTGACTAAAACCCACCCGTGTTCCCTCAGTTGCCTGTGTGCCAGGGGCCGCGGTGTCTCTTTCGAACAACCCGCACCCCTGACAGGCAGTCGTATTAGGTTAGGTCGTATTTTCAGAAGAATAGGCATAACCATAACGAACCCAATGTCCTGTCTGAAATAAAAGTTTTCTATTCTATTCCATAACCATGACTTACAAAGGAGAAAACGCCAAGTATTGTCTATGAAAAGAAAAAGTACCATGGAGGCCATTTTATTTAAATATTTTAGTGATGCGTGGGTGATCGTGGTACAGGTTATTATCCATAGCCTCTTATTACAAAGCTCTGGACCGTGCGCCATTAAATTAATCGACGGGGAAAAAGGTAAGAATATTAAGATTACCTGTACATCTATCTTGAGATTTTCAAGGTATTCGGACGAGGTGAACTGGGCTATTGGATATTGTATGATCATGGTGGATATACAGAGTGGGAGGGACAGAACGCGCAAACTGTAACCATGATTCAGCACATGATTAGACCCCCAAGCAAAAAAATGTACTGTTTCACAGTAAAGTGCAATACTTACGCGGTCAAAATACATGGAACAGCATTTTTTTTTATGACCTTGGTTGTGGTGACCCGAATATCGATATGTGCAAGTCCAACTTTAAGGTCCGCTTGCACATGAATTTAGCGCTAAACGTATTTACAACATCGTGACATTATTTTCAATCGTTTGAAGTTGACAAACACATTTTTTTTTTAATACGGTTAGCGCTAGGTGCAAGAAAGCGCAACAGAACGCGTTGTTTTATTAATGCCAATAATGTCAATTTCGCAGTAAAAATTGATCGCGATTAGGTATATACAGGCTGATTTTTTAGTCACCGTCCAAATTTTTCAGGGTGATAGTACCCGTGAAATTGAACAACTTTCTCCAAGGAACATGGGTCGAAATATGAAAAAAAAAATCGACCTCCCATGCAAAATCAATAGTTAGGTGGTCGATTTTGTATGGGAGGTCCGATTTTTTTTTTCATTCATTTGGACGGTGACTAAAAAATAATTCTGTATAGCTGTTGATTTCATAGATAAATAATACAGGTAATATGCTGATAGTGTCTTGTGATCAGAGGGGCAATTCTCGTAATTTTAAGAACGTTCATAGTCTGATCTCAGTGTCAATCTGACAAAAGCACCTCGATTTTTTATAAATTTTTGACATTTGGTTGTCGCTGAGTTGAGACTGCGACTAGATTTTGAACGTTTTTAATTACGAGAATTGGTCTTCAGATCACTTTTCGTTCATATGCTTCTTAACGCTAAAAACTTAATATGAATAAGTACCTAAAAAAAGTTATTAATTCTTCTGTTACTGTACCTTACAATATTTGCTTTTCATGATTACATGGCGGAATGTGTCTTTGCACTGAATTTTTATGTTACATTTTTTGTACCTACCACATTTTAAGGAAATAAACGGTTATAATTTGATTTGATCTTGCTTCCAGGTAGCTTACTGCTTAAAGCAATGTCTCGTTACGCCAGTGATCGTAGGTTCGAGTCAGAACTATATCCAAACTCGTTCTTTCACTGCATGTGAAGAAGATTTCGCCTTACAATAGGACAACCATTAATTTCATGCTGACTTATAATACTGGCTGACTCAAGAATTTACATAACTTCTTGTATCACGAAGTTATTAGTCACACAAAACAATTTTCTAGTATTTTATCCATTTCATAAAATATAACATTAAACAGACTGGTATATAAATAAGTGGGTATGTGCTTCTTATATAAACATGTACAGGAAAATAGTAATGACATCAGTAATTATAATTTATATTGTTTCCAATGCTTATTATCTTTTAGGTATGGACCTACAAGGTAAAACAGAAACCTAACAGGGAAAAACATTGTTTCAAAATAAGGTTTAAATATAGCTTTGCAGTATATTACATATAGTAGGTAGACCCAACGCAATGAAATTTTTCATAAAAATTAGTTCACCTGTCAAAACGAAAGCTAAGGCTCACTTGCGACACAAAACACTAAATGCATTTAGCGCTAAACGAATTCCAAACATCGTTCTCGTTTTTTTGTCGTTTGAAGATGACAGAGACAGAATTATGTTTTAAATACGTTTAGCGTTGCATTTAGCGATCAAGTGGGCCTTAGTATTACGTAATAACGTTTTCGTAATAAGGTCGTACTCAGTAGCCAGTAGGACCTCAGTAGGTATAATAATTATGACTATAGCTATAAGATTATAGCTATCTATGTAGGTAATGGAAAATATGTAAAATTAAATCCGGACGGGAATCTCCTTAGCTACAAAGATTCAAAGAAAATCTGCATATTTTACGTAAATAGCAAGGCAGCTCAATTACCATTTACAAAATATTACACAAACTATACCGCAAATGCAATTCATATTTTATAGACAAAGAAATAAAAATTAATATTCACCAAAAAGACTTTAGTTGCCAACAGCCAGGCCATGTTCCAAATCGTTCGAATTGCCTCCGAAATTCGCGCCATTTTGTTATGTCACCACTTCAAATATCCGAAATTCCAAATTTGAAAAGTATGATGCACATTCAACTTTTTGTTCGAGTGACTATAATTAAATCAATGGTTTTTTTCTTGTTGTTATATTCTTATTCCATCGTTACGGAATTTATAAACATGATAATTATGATGTTATGGGAAAATAAAGAATTGTGCTTGTGAACAACATTGTGAAAATTTTGTTTGAAAAGAATACGTATACAAAGCAGAATGAGCAAAAAACATAATTGCTTCATCATTACATTCTCTATGACTTAACATAATTGTTGATGCTACTCGCACTCTAGTTTGAATACATTTTAAATTCAAAAGTAGGCTCCAGCTTTGAGCAGTCATTTCGTACCTTTTTAGTTGTGAAGAGGCCTAAAAAGCCCTTTGACCCTCAAGACCTTTTATGCTTAGAATTTAATAAGCACATTTCCCGGGACCAAACACTAAGTAATTAAAAAGTAACTCAACAAACAAAATTACCAATTCAAATTCACTTTCCGTAACTCAAGAATGAGAACAACAAATTCCAAATTTGAAAATCCGCGCGAAAATTTTTGACAGCTATTTTTTAATAAAAAAAGAGGTAAAATGTTGCACAGTGTTGCACGACAGACAGAATCAAAACCACTGGAAGTAATTGTAAGACGTATAGTTTACTCTGTGAAGAGAATTTTGGAAAGTAGAAGCATCAAGCGAAACGGTACTGAGCATTGAAATTAATGTATCGTCGCTTGCGCCGCGTGCACGGTGGCGAATTACCGTGAAATGGTGGTATTTTTCTGTAATGTGATTTGTTTTTTTGACAAAACAATTAGATATTGTATCAGGTGATTATCATTCTGTAAATTTTTTGTCTGTAACGCAGCGATTGGCTGAAAAGTTATTTGTATGAGGAGGTTTAGAATTCTGAGCGGTAAGGCACAATCGGACTACTTTGCTTTGCACAACTTTGATCTCATGATAATGAAAAACATAGTTTAAATACTTTTTCCATTACTGATTTTTAAAACCCTTTAGTCCAAAGCCCCTGCTATATATTGTAATGTTAAAAAAATCCGCATCCCAATATTATGTTCCCTGATCATTGTGAGACCAACAATGTGTCTCGAACCTAACGTACTTAACCGTCGTTAAATTAGTGGTAAGTATAGATTAATTATTTGGAGAGGATTAGCAATGCGTGGCGGACGGGCGGCAGTTGTAACGTCCGCGTCTAGTTAGGATGGAGACTGCTGGTATTTCTGAGTTGTTATCTAGTCGACAACTTGATGAGCTGATGCGTCTTACGTGTGATCTTGCAGAAGAAAGTAGACCTAGGCGTCTGTCATATGTGATTTTCTCTGAAATTATTTGATGTACCTCGGTACTACATTCAATGCTTTTTTTGTCTTGTAAGTTTTGACGTTCAAAGGTTCTTATGACGGTGTAATCGAAATAAAACATTTGACTTAGAATTGGTACTCTCTTTTTACATACCTACTTTTCTTAGTCAAAGTCAAACTCAAAGTCAAAGCATTTATTTCAAATAGGCACTTTTGAACGTCAACATTTACATTAAAATAGAATTGATTCTAGTCGCCCAAAATCCCGATCCCGATCTAGTCTTCCAAAATGTATGTAGTTTCGTATGGAGAAGAATGGGCAAGAAACTCCACTGTTACTCTTTTAAAATGTTTCAAGTACAATATTTACATTCATTATATGATTATGTGTGATGCACCCAGAATAAATATTGTTTTAAAATATGTAATTGTAGTAGAATAACCACCCAATTTACGTCCCTCTAGAATTTGTTTACCACAGAGCTCCAAATTTAACACAATTTTACTTTGCACAACAGTAAACCAATATGCGTTGTACATAAACACAGGCGAACAAAGTTCTTCGGCATATTACAAAACTTTTATATGGGTAACTATTTCATTTTCATGATCCCGTCTGAAAACTATTGCGTAACTTATGAAACTCCGGCTACTAATAACGATACGATTTAAGTTGTGCTGACCTAATAAAGATATGGTGAAAATGGTGTCGGAATGGAGACTACTTTGCTTGATACTTAAACGTGGAGATCTACTCCCTTAAGTCCGTTCACAAAGATACGGGCCCGTCCAAACTAACTGGTCATCAAAATAAGTGTCCGTTTAATTTGACACTTCGGGGGTAGGTACAACTGTCAAATTGCGTTGTGATATTTTATTAGTTCGGGCCCATTCGGGCCCCGAACTTATATTATGTCCGAAGTGATACGGAGTAGGAAACGCCCGTGAATTCAGCCGAAACTAAGGGAGTAGACCCTCTGACCGTATTTTTGAGAATATTTGCATATGGTTCACATTTCAAACAATCAAAAATACGTCTGATTTTCATACATTTTTGACATTGATTGTAAGCTCTGAAGAGATTGCGATTAGAAGTTTTTAATTAATTATTACGGGGAGTAGTAAATTAAACGCGACTACATTTATTTTCAGCAATGGGTTGAAATTTAGGGGAACTAAAGCGATTAAATGCAGGTTATATAAATACGAAGTCGACTATGGAATCTTACTCACAGGTTGGTAGGTAATATCAGTAGCGTGACCAAAATAATAAAATTAGAACCTAGAGTTCGACTTTTTCTAATAGAGCCAATGCCTAGAGAATACTCCTATTATTGCTATACCCAAGGACAAAACAAACCACGATACTTACATATAATCAGTTCGATTGTTTTCAACCATTTTACGCTTTACCAATAATAATCTGTGCAAAATATCAGTAGGCATATATTCCATAGACATAATGATCTTTAAATGTTTCCTATTTGAATATTTCAAATGTCTAGACGCTAATATACGTAACACTTAAGTTCCTAATGCTATTTATGTAATTTAATATACCTACACCTTATTACATAACCTGTTATCTGAGTCTATTAACGTTTCTTGTTATATGTTTTTTTTTTAACAAGAATTCCTATGAGTTTAGTCAGAATTGTTGGATCCACGAAATTCTCTGAATTGTCTTTATTTTAGAATACTATTTATTATGTAGGCTATATGCATTACAGATAAACAAATGACGGGCTGGTCTAATGGTCGCAAGCGTTTCTGCTGAGCCGGTTGTCATGGGTTTGATTCCTAGGTGGGGAAGAGTGTTATTGGGTTTTTAACCGACTTCAAAAAGAAGGAGGTTATCAATTTGAGATGTTCATACAGAATGTTTTTTTATCCAGTGCGCAAACTGTAACCATGAATTCAGCATATCATTCTAGACCCAGCACAGAAATTTTTCATCGGTTACACAAAACAAAATCAGCTGTTTCATAGAAAAGTGCAATACCTACGCGGTCAAAATGTATGGAACAGCTGATTTTTTTACTAGAATGATATGCTGAATTCATGGTTACAGTTTGCGCACCGGATAAAAACTTATCCTGTATATATATTTTTATTTAATGTATGTTCGGGCATAACTCCGTCTTATATAGACGGATTTTCAATATTCTTTTTTGTTCGAAAGGGGTTAATTCCGAAATGGTCCTATGTAAATTTCATATACTTAGATCTGATGATGCGTTTCGGAGACAGACAACGGAACTCTTCGAAAAATGACAGCAAATCAACCGCGATTGCAGCTATCGCGTATATTTGCATTGTTATGACCCCAAGGATGATGAAATTTCGAATTAGTGTGGGGTAGGTACTATAACTAAAACGAGAAAAATAAAAACTTTTCTAAAAAAAAACAACCGTCTTCCGAAAAAACACTACAAAGTAAAATATAAATTTAATTTCGGAAGGCAGTGACAATTTTTTTTAATACACATCCAAAGTCGCAGACTACCGACATGAAATTCATTTTTAACTTTGTAGTGTTTTTCCGGAAGGCGGTTGTTTTTGTTTTTGGAAAAAAATAATTATATCTGGAATTTTTTAGTAGCAGCCAGTAGTCTAGATTTGTGCCGGGTTAATGGCAATAGGTTCACGTCGTATTACATGAGATATAAACATTATTAGCGAAATATGGGTGTCGTATCGGTACACCTCTGCCCAACCCTTCGGGGAAATACGGCGTGATGTTATGTTAAGTAGAAATTTGACATAGAGAGACTTTTAAATAATAACCTTTAGATAATACACTTAACTTACGAAGTTTGGTATTAAGTAGTTAACAAAACAGAAAAAGTATCACCTAAACGTGAAAGAGTAATAATTGACTAAGATCGTAATAGACGTGCTTACCATAAATTGGTATCATGCTGAGAAGAAGACTTCATTATGGCAGCAGATTAAATAGCTCAACAGTGACACACCCACTTCTATAACTATAATAAAGCTTGCCGGGAAATACTTCCCACACCCTGGACCTTTCTTTATATTTAAACGTCTCTTAAGATTCTATTTTTACAGGGATTTTTTTAACCAGTGCGCAAACTGTAACCATGAATTCTGAAAAATTTCGAATTGATAACCTCCTTCTTCTTGAAGTCGGTTATAAAAGCAAAATTAATAAACAGTGGATGTCTTAGATTTCTACGAAGGAGATCGAACTACACACATTCATCTCTGGTTTGACAGAATTTCGAAAACTTCTGTCGCACATGGCGCCAAAACTCTTAATGGCTATTTTAACTAGAGGAAAGAAATGAAACCTGCTTCAAGACAAATAAAAAACTGAATCAGCTGCTCATATTTGAACGCAAATTAATATTATGATGCTTAATATAAGCTTCAGTTTTATTATTATATAATAACCATTTTATTTATCTGCTCTCTGCAGTTACTAGGTAGGTAGGCTGACTTTTACCTTTCTAAGGGGCGACGTTAAAGCCATGATATCGTAGACAATATTTATATGACGTTTAATGAACTCTATGTAAGCATAAACATCCATAATCTCTCTTCGTCTTCGATTTTTTTATTCTAAGAATATGTCGGTTTTCTCACGATGTTTCCCTTCACCGATTTCAGAGCAGTGATGATGAAAGTACTTAAATGGATAAAATAAAGTGCCTGCCTCTGCACTGCTCACTCTATGTTGATTAAAATCTTATTAACAGCCATCGCTTACTTCTGGGCAATCATCTTTTTTTTATAAGGAGAGGATAAATGCATTGGTCATTGGGTTGCTGTCTACGTTTCAGGGATTCCGTTATACATAATACCAGGACTCCTCAGAATGTATTCCTTCAATAATAGCTAAGCTCATGACTTAAGCCAGAAACACACACTTATCTGCCTATCCTTTTTACATGGAGCGACTGCTTATCTGACGTCCACAACCCAGTTACTGGGTAACACAATACACCTTGGTAAGACTGGTTGTCAGACTTTCGGGCTTCTGACGACTCGTAACGACTGTCAAAGACTTAACGTGCTATCCGAGGCGCGGAGGGATCTCGGTATGTAAAGATGGTCACCCATCCACGGACTGAACGCGGTAAACGTAGCTTAACCTTAATTTAATAAAAGTACGAGCCCCTCTCATTAAGTCACGAGTTATTGTGCATTTAAAATGTTGTTGTGAATATAAAGCTATATAATACAAACAAAACACAACTTTATCACGCCTACCCACGGCCCACCTACACCACACAGCCACTATGACATAAATGAGTCAACTACATCGACTTAGGAATGTCTACTTTTATAAGCTTACTCTTGCCAAGTTTTGTTTACGTGTTCTGCCCGAATTTTGGTTCCTGTGCTATGTTAATAAGGTCTATGTTGGATACTATTCAAGGTTATCGTTATACAAGTTGGCAGGGAGATGAATTCAGCACGTGAGTGCATGAGTTCAGCACTAACGTAGAAAATGTATTTCGTTCGTTAAAAAGAAATGTATGTAGAAGCAATTTTTTTTAAAGCTACGATAAATTTCAACGCAGGGGCATTCAGAATCATGTACCTACTGAATCCATGGTTACAGGTGTTCCTGCCACCCTATATTTGCATACTAAAGAGTCACAACCCTTCAAAAACAAGGTGAATAGGCATTTTTTGGGCACACTCGACCCATCATAGACCTCATCAATCGCTTTTCATAAGGCGTGATCGAGGTCAAGAGCAGGCCTAACTATTTAGTAATAAAAAAAGGTGTCAAAAATTTCTACAAATCAATATAATTTGTAGTCATATCCAGTGATTCCATTGCCTATTGTTAATTAGGTTTTTCTTATCACAGCATGTAACCAAAGATGTTATTCTTGGATCTTTGACAATCGTTACGAGTCGTCAGAAGCTCGAAAGTCTAACAACCAATCTTACCAAAGGGTATCGTATTACCTAGTAACTTTGTTTGGGTTTGGAGGTCAGGTAGGCACTCGCTCTATGGAACATACAGGTATTCAGCTGAATACCAATAAGAAAAGGCAGGCAGTGAGGTAGCTGATGAACATCTATTTGAAGATTTGGCAGTATATTTACTCAAACTCAAACTCAAAGCATTTATTTCAATTAAACCATTTACAGGCACTTTTGAATTGTAAAAAAGTCGACTAGTTGGAAAGTTGAAGCTAGTTGCCCATTCCAAAACGTAGATCTCTATGGAGAAGAACGGGCAAGAAACTCCATGGACACTCTTTTTAATCATGTTAAGTATTACAAAAACTTGGGAACAATAATCTTGTTGCTTCTTTAAGTGAGAACAATGTAAAAAAAACTAAATATAAGATTTAAAATAAGCCATGGAAGTTAGGAGATGACCAGTCTCAATCGACGGCGCCCGTTCACGAACTTGACGCGTGGATCAGCACCATCCAGCTCAACCATTTTGTAGGGAACCGAATGATCCAACACACGCGCCACCATCAGCGAGACATTTAAGTGAGCATACTAATTAGAGTCTTCATAAGGCTTTAAACCCCTACATAACAAATGCTAGCGTCACGACAAAAATGTAATCTCTCCCTTGTGACTACAGACGGGCAGAAAATTAATAGCTATGCAAAACGTTGTTGAATACAAGTCAAGGTAAGCCGTTTGTTTTGTAAAGCTACACACAATTTATGGAAGGTCATTAGAAATAGGTTAACGAGTCCATATATCCTTGTGTCCATATCATCTATACGACTGAAATTACGAACCCAATTCAAGATGGCTGAATGACCGACTGGAACATATAATCGAACGAGAGGAAGCTACGGCGAAACAGAAAGGAGGGTTATTGTGAGTATGTATGTTTGCAAGTATGTTCATCTGTTTCCGTCATAAGTTCTAAACTACTTATCATAATTTAATAAATGAGAGAAGCGTCTTGATTGTCCGCTGGGCATGGCTGTGACTTCACATTTTTTAAATTAAATATGGCGCCCTCTAGGGTACTTATAGACATGAACTAAAAAAAAAACGGCATACGACCACGGCCTTCAGATGAGAATATTTTCTTGTAATAAGTATACTTCTTAGAGCGTGTTTTTTCAGTAGTAGGATTTTAGTTTTTAATATTTATAATTCGAATAACTGTTCTCTTGCCCTTATCCAAATTTACTAAGTGTCGCGGCAGTAAGTACCTACAAATTTTTCTTCCATAGATCTCTATCAGCAGGCTTAGCACGAGCACTGATTTGTCGACGGAAGAATAGACATGACTATTAACTAAATGATGTACAATAGGAGAATATAGCTTTGTTTTTCTATTAATTATCATAGTTATGCGTTCTAAAAGAATCATGATTTGTTAGATAATCGTATATACTTTGTGGCCGACGAGTAAAAAGTTTGTTGTCAGTGTGATTTTGACAGTTTGGGAAGAAATATGCTTCTGAAATAGTCTACATTTATAGGGACCTTGACAAAGATCATTAGAAACGAAAGACAAAATCACAGATTATAGAAGGATATCTACGGTGCGATGTCAAAAATGGAGAAACCAAATGTCACTGTGTATTGAAAAATCACTGTCTATTCTTCGTAGAAATAGAAAACGCCGCTTTCTTAGTGCTCTCACTTCTCTTTCTAGCCATAAATATCTTTCTCACAAACCATCCTTTAGTTTCCCTGTTTTTATCTTCATCCACATACCACATACTTTAATGATGAGTTCCTACTTTATTTTCTTCAAATAGTCATGTAATCGTTAAAAATATTAGCATTAACAACAGCAAGGCTGTCGATCTAACTTTTTTGTTTAATGTTTTTACAGTAACCTAAACACAGCGAGGTTGGCTATGGTTTTTGTGAGTACATCGCGTGTCATAATTATGTGCAGTATTCAGAAAATATACGAAATACATTATTGATGTATTTCACATGACTAGTCTAGTTTTTATTACCTACTTATTATTAATTGTATAAATTATGTTTTAGATTAGTCGTTTCTTTATAAGGAACGTCTTATAGTTTGTATTTAATAGACTACTTTTTGTGTAGTTGGAGATGGTAAACCTAATGTTTAGTTAAGTTAATATTAATATTAATTGGAGTTTCTTTCGGTATTCTTACTTAAATTATTTAGCAGCCTGCGCTTTCACGTTTTGCAAAAACGAGTAATTACCTAAGTCTGAAATTCTATATTTTAATTAATGTTTTACTTTAAGTTTTAGCTTGGACAACATATCTTCACTTACATTTAATTGAGTGTTTACTTAGTATATCCCAAGTAAATATTAGACTTAACACCAACTTTGAACAAAAACAAAAGAATGACGTAATACAAAAATTCGAAAAACAAACGAATACTAAAAACACAAGCATAAAAAATTATCGATCAGTAGCCGTATGAGTCAGTCAGACCGAACCCAGTTTCCATATTTGAAAGGCAGACGTAAAACATTAAACTGGCTAATTAGCGTGAAAATTAGTGTTCCTATTTTAAACTTAGCTGTCAAGGGTGGCGAGACTAAGGTGACGTCATTATTTATGTTTTTTTATTTATAAAACTGTTTATGGATAAGGCAACTACAGTTTAACTTAATTAAACATGATTATAAGGCAGACTGTTTTAAGTTAGATATCCAACTTAACGGTTAAGAATATTCTTGGCGACCTAGCGAAGCGATTCACCAAGGCTAGAGCTTAATAAAGCACAGGTCAATGTCATGTTATAAAAGTATGACCATCAAATGATCATTAAAGAGATTCAACAAACTAAGTTATAACTTGTATCGCCTACCTAAATCTAAACTTACACTATACCGGCTGAATATTACAACTTAAAACTAACTTAACACCAGAAACGTAACAACAGGAAAAACTTTTGAACACACATTTCACACAAACCAATCACGCGTTAATTTTTTGGACACTAAACACAACACACATTGTATTTTTTAAATTTTAAATATCGAAGCTCTGTAGTACGCCGGGCGTAGTCGCGCGTTCGGTTCAGACTGGGTGATTCATCCCATTCGATGGAAGAAAAAAAAACTATAACTTGAATTAGGACCGCAGCACACGCGCGGAACACAACTGTGACTGTGTTCGAGAGAGCATAACTGAGCAACGGAACTCGATCTTGTATAGGATTTCGCGTTACTACATGGTAGGTGTTGGGTAGGATATGTGCAGAAGTTTTGTTATGTTGCTAAGATGTGATTTATGAAACTGAGAAAAACTGCAGTTTTTGCCAATACCAACTTATGATGTAATTTTTCTTTTTGGCAGAATGATACCATTCAATGATCAAACTCTAGCAGTTTGATCAATTCTTTCATCGGACTATCTTAACGAAGTCACAGATGATAGTTCAGTGTACTGGGTTTTGCGCATTGTGGTTTGGCATAGGTCCAAATAGATGCCTCCGCTCCGGGAAGACGGAAGAAAAATAAAATTGGAATGGAATCGTCGCCAAAACTAGACCTACAATTTTTTTTTACACATGGTGACCCATGCAGCGCCTTGTCTTTTTGTTTTTCTCTCGAGGCCGTGTAGCCACGTGATAAGCCCTCGATCGAATATTATTATATGGGCATTTCTCTGTAAGCTCGTACAGGTCCCATACAAATGCTGTCCTGGCAATTTTTTTTAACATTTGCTAAAAATCCGTGTTCTATTTCGAAGAAAATTAACTATAATTTTAGTTAGATAAGGAGGCCCACTGAATTTATACGTATTTTCCGAGTTATTAGCGTTTTTCGAAAAAATCATGACAGGGGACTGTTTGAGGCATCAGGGGACTGTTTTGAACGTGACTGTTTTGAAATTGTACTTAGAAAAAAGGCATTTTACATTAATCAATCATTTATTATTTTTATGGCATATTTGCGTATCAATAATCAACTAATTTTTGTTAAAAAAAATCAACAGAAAACATAACTTTCTTTAAACATTCATATCAAAAATTTACCATAAGTGCTAGAAACATTTTAACCACAATGAACTTGAACTTAACATTTTTTTTTAAATAGTGCTCAAAAACGTCTACTTGAGTAGAAAACTTATAAAATACTAGCTTCCACCCGCGGCTTCGCCCGCGTGGAGGTCATTATTCCACGGGAACCGGGACAAAAAGTATCCTATGTGCTAATCTAGGTTATAATCTATCTGTGTGCCAAATTTCATCCAAATCCGTTCAGACGGTTTTGCGTGATTGAGTAACAAACATCCAAACATCTTCACAAACTTTCGCATTTATAATATTAGTAGGATTCTCTTTCCCTTTACAATCAAGTCAGGATTATCCAAGTTTTGCATAACTTGATCAAATGACACGTCTGAAATCATCTAGTCTAAAGTCTGCACTTTTTGGTCTGCAAATCTTGAGGAAAGTAACACAAGTCGTTTTCATCGTCATCAATCTTATTAATTACGGCAGGATAACGATATTCTATATTTTTAGCTGGAAATTTCACAAGAACGTAATCTCCAGTATTGTAACATGAATTCCGAATGCCACTCGTTCCTGCTATATCATCATCTAATCTTTAAAGGGACTTATTTAGTGTAGGTGTCAATTCAGGTTCAGCAGATTCAAGATCTTCCGGTTCGGACTCTGTAAACACTTCTTCTACTGTCCATCTAGGTTTTAGAGCAAAGTTGTTACTACCGATCTTATAACGCTCACAAGATCCGCTATTGCAAAAGCTGCTTAGACTTTTCATTCTAAGTGTTTTACATTTAGTTGGAAGGCCGAGGATTGAGCTGGAACAAACACCTGCGACCTGATGTACATTTAAAGTCCCTTTAAAACCCATCTGATCGGACGCTTCCTCTTCAACTTTATCAACCATTGCCTGGATATCTTTACCGTCGATTGCGCCTCCAGAATTAACAACAAAATCAGCTGTTCTTTTGCACGTTGCTCCGATACCATCCGGTGCACCTTTGCCATGGCCACTTTCGGTGTAGTTCCATGTAAAGTTCTCAATATCTGGAATTTCGTCAGAGTTTGGTTGCCATTATAAAAAAAAAACATTGTTTTATTACGATCAGGACTTCATCATCTTGTAGGTTTGGCTTCAAATCATTCATGGCTTTATATTGGTGAACAATATTTCGCTGGTGATCCAAAAATATCAGTAAATCTTCCTGCAAATGTGTTATGAGCTGTCTTGGATGTACTTCAAAGGGTTTTTTTTTTTCAAATATTTGGTCACCAGTCGGGGTTCTTATTTTGGTATTTCAACTTCTCCTTTTCTCTCATTTCTGCTCTTTTGAGGGTATTTTTTTCTTCTTTGGTTGGTAGTCGCTCTGCTTCTCTCTTTTGCTGTAGTAATTCCTCTCGGTATAACTTTATCTTTTTGAGAATTATATCATGTGTGTTCGATCAGCCTGTGTAAAATAATGTAAGTTTATAAAGGAAAATAATGCGAAGCAATTATACTTTGATGATTATTTCAATAATAAAACAGACTAGCGGATAAATTTACACAAACAATGCATACAAATAATAACCAATATACAAAATACACAGTCCCCTGTTGTGTAGAACAGTCCCCTACTGCATTTTCAGGCAGAGGACTGTTGCCAGGGGACTGTGTATTTCGGTTAAATTTCACAATGTTTACAAAACTGATCTAAAATAGTTTTTTAAGAACCTACCGATTAATTTAGACATCAATAATAAAACAATAAATTATAAATAGATATAATTAAAGCAATTAACATAAATATTATTACTTACCAGAGGACTGTATGTGGTAGCGGTCCAAACGCGTGTTCACCTCACAAATGACGCTCTGACACTAAACAAAATCGCGTCTAGCCGCCGTAATCGGCAAGGTTGCCAAATTCACAACAATTGCGTTTCGGTTCACTCAAAAAAACGTATGGAAACATTACAGTTTTTTTTTATTAAGGCTTTACATTTTTGGCAGGGGACTGTATAGAAATTCTGGGGACAAAGTTTACAAGACTTTACTAAATAAATAAAATACGTAATGAGACCTGTTTTTACGAAAATAGTATAATTTAATAATTTTAGTTTATGGTATTAACTGCCAAATTTATGTAGTTTCAATAACTTCTTCGTAAATCTCATTTCTAGGTGGGAATACAGTGATGGGGACAGCCAGGGGACTGTGTTTTTAGAGCTTCTATCACGTCTAGAAAAAAACTTAAAATAGTTATGGTTCTAAAAACAATGGGCCCGTAAAGTTTCGGGGTTAAAGTTTCATTAGGAGTGATTTAAAAAAAAAAAATACATAACTTTTTGAAAAAATCGGTCGGGACAGCCGATTACGAGCTTACAGAGAATCGCCCATATTTATATTTGGTTATATTCCTAGTTGGACTCCAATTTCTACGTGTGGTTTCTTAGCTAAAGCCGATTTAAAGCAGGAGTGAATAGACATATTCTGGGTGCATTAAATACATTTTAAGCTGGATGAGCCATCGCTTTCCAAGAGAAAAGACCAGAATCAAGCTCATGAGGTAATCTGTTCTTATACAAGTTAGTTTTCAGTGGGCGAGACTTTTAAATTCCAATCTAACTTGCCTCGTACTTAAGCATGCGATCTTGTACGGAGTGGTACTTCTGCTACGTAGGTTGTGTGGTATTATTATGGTTGAATTATCACGGCTCCTACGTGATGTTGTTATGTGGTATTAATAAATGTATTAATTAATCGCGTCTGGGCGTGTCCAGGTTCCAGTATTACGAGACTTTTGTTTGCTTTTGTTCTGGCCATCCTGTTTTTACGTTAATTGCATGAAATTAAGGAACTATGATTTAGCGTTTGTTTCTCTAGGAATTAGCGATAGGTTAGAGGTTTGTGAGAGAGCAGTGGCCCAGTGGTAACGGCCGCGACTCACGAGTTGTAGATCGCAGGTTTGAACCAAGACAGGCACTTAACATTGTGCAAATTATTTCATAACACTGCTCAAAACGGTGGACTTGAGGAATCGACATGTACTAGAACCGAAAATTCGAAAACATGTCAGATCTACGCTACCACACTGGGCTCGCGTGGTTAATTATGGCCCACTGACTCTCACCGAGAGGCCTGTGTCCCAGCAGTGGGAACATTATTGGCTGATTATGCTAGAGGTTTGTGAGTAGTTTGTAAATGTAAAATAAATAATTTCAGTGGCATTATTTCACAGACTAAAAATTAGTATTTCCTGTTTTTCTGAAGGAGTTCTAATTGTAAGTACAGTGAGTATTGTATTACCTAGTAACCAGTGGCTAAAGCATCATATAACACGATTCCTACCGGCTTCCCTTCGGTGATTCGCATCTCTACCACTTTTGAAAAATGCCACGTCAATAGTGTCGTCAATGGTCGATTCTTTGAAACCGGCTTCGCTTCGGCTTCTCTCTTAGAAAAATTGACACCTCGCCGCTTCTAGTAACTAGGTTGTCGAGGTCAGACAGGCAGTGGCTCCATGTAAAATACTGGAATCCGGTCTGAGGATTTTTTTTTTCTCTGCTTAGCACATAGCATAACTATCCGGAAAAGATCACACTAAACAAGAAGGTCGGTAAACTACGTAGCAAGGGAGAGCAGAAACTATTATGAGTAGAAATATACCTTTTCTAAAACTGTTGGTTTATAGCAAAATACGATCTACTTAGCAAAGTACTTTAAAACAACCATTCACTATTTACTACAACCAACAGACGCACTTTGACCAAAACTTTTGCAAATCATTGAAGAGTGCACAATGACCGGGCATTTCGGGAAGTTGCGCAAGAGTTTATACAATGACATGGTACTATTCATATACTTTCTATTTGAATAGATACAACTAAAATACTAGTATATGATAGTTTTTATGCGGTCATCCGAAACGAGAATGAAATCGTGTAATCATGGCGTGTTGTGTCTTTGTTCAAAAGGTGCGCCCCCGCACGACGACGTCTAGGTAACATCTCCAAATTGCCAAAATAACATTAAATTTTTTTTTTTTTTTTTAGCTTATAGCGTCCCACTGCTGGGCAAAGGCCTCCCTACTCTCTTTCCACCTCTCTCTATCCAAAGCTGACAAGGACCAAATTTAAATTTACATTTAAAAAAAAAAACAAATCTTTACCAAACTTTTCTTTTATGTTTACGTAAAAATAGTTGACCGACCAATCCATAAAGACGATAACGCTCCTAGATCATCTGAAATTGACAGGAACAGAGCGATATTTTGAATATAATTAGTAATTAGTTTAACGGTTTAACGTATTTGGTGGTGCAAGCGGCCCTAGGCAGCAGCATTATCTTGTGGCGCCATCTACATCGCCACAAGCGAACTGCGCATCACACTGACGTCACACGAAGTCCTGCATCGCGCAAGCAGAGTTTACCGCGCGACGTTCTGAGATTAATCGTCGGGTAGTAGCCCACCAGATACAATACCCGTCTGGTCGGAAGACCTTCCCTTATCTATGGAGGATGAGTGAACTTTACACCCTGTTCCTCATACCTACTCAATAATCTAAATAACAAGCAGTATGACGCTTGTATTTTCCGAATTGATTGACAGAAGGTGTTAATTCACCCACATTTTGCCGGTTTAAATTCTTATGTTATTGGGGGTAATCGCAAACAGATACAACATCCAACCGCAAAGTAAATTCAGTATCTCGAGACTTTCATTGTGAGAGAATGAGGAAACGAATACAGCTCCTTCCGGGCAGAACAATAGTGTAGCAGTACTGTATCATAAACACTGATGTTTTTTTTAATTAACACACAATCTCATTACCTATGTGAACTACAATGCTGGCTGTTGTTGACAGAGCTAAAATAAGAAAACAATATTCTCCGTGGTTCCCTGTAATTCCTCTTTGATCTCTGGGCACCGTTAAAAGTGGCATAGGGATGACATCACTATGGGTCTTAATCTGTTAAAAATAACTGCGATGACCAATCCGTCTAGCAAGCAATTATGGCAAACCGAGAAATGACGTTGGTTGGTCTGTATTTCTTGCAAAATAAATTTAATTATCTTGATGTAGGGTAGGGTATCGTGACTGACTAACAGGCACAGCAGTACGGGTCGATTTACCAAGTTAAGCTACGCTAGCAGCGTTTGGTCTTTAGAGGCATGAGGAACAGGGTGTAAAGTTCAGACATACTCTGTTGAAAAGGGAAGATCCTCCGACCGGGTGTTGTGTCTGGTGGGCAGTTGCCCGACGATTGATGTCGAGACGTTGTTTAAAAATATGCTAATTATAAACTCGCTAAAATTCGATAAACTCTGCATGCTTTATGCAGGATTTTGCGAGACGTCAGTCTGGCGCGTAGTTCGCAAATAGAGTTGTAGATGCCGCTACAGGTCCGTGGATGATGACCCGTTGCATACCGATACCGAGACCCGTCCGCGCCTCGGAAAGCACGCTAAGCCGTTCGTGAAGGCTGACATACGTAAACCTTTTACAGTCATTCCGGGTAGATAGAAACCCGAAAGACTGACTAATACTGACTGCATGTGTTGTGAAGGTAAGATAAGCAATCGCTCCAAGCTTACCCCAACGTAGTTGGGAAAAGACTAGCCAGAATTTGAAGAATTTAGAAAGTTAAAAGGTGTCGTATTTTAGTGTATATCAGCAATTATTATAAGTACACTCAATATTATAAGTAGCTGGACTGACGTCTAAGAAGTAAATAGGCTTATAAACCGCGCTAAGAGTCGCACCTCATTCATAATCTTATTTGTAACGACATGGAGCATATGTTATTTTTTTAAATCAAATAATCAATGTTTTCTTTTGTGGGCTCTTCCGGTTTATGAAAAGCATTTAAATTCATGAGATGCCACTTAGAAATAAGTAGTTGTTTTAATCAAACAAACTTAACGGCAAACTTTTTATAGGCTTTCAGAAATTAGAAGATAGTCTATTCAGCAAAGGCTGCGCTAGGCAGTTGAGAAACTGAAATGAACTGAAGATCTGGGGAAGGCTTTAGCAACCTTGTTGACTGGTAGAAAATGCCTATGGCATTAAGTCCGCCTCTGTACATATTTATGTGAAGAAATAAATAAATACAAGTTTGGCAAAGTTTTAGTCAGTAGAATAGACTTCCATGACTAGAAAATATCATATTCGGTTGCTTGTAATAAGATTTATGCTTAGGCCTCGCTCATTAATACTAGGCCTAAAGACGGTGTTAGGCTTCTCCTTTTCTTCTTTGTTCAGCTTTGAAAAGTATTCCAGGATATAAAGTGAAGTACTCACCCGGTGCGATGTGGCGACATGGCCCAATCCGTGCGCAGGAGTGGGTCGCTCGTCGCTCGACTCGTCGCCTGATCTCTCTCCCGTGAACACAGAGTCATGGGACACGGACAGCCCGCTGCCGTATGCGCCCTCCCTTAGGCAAATAAGAAAGGTTGGTCGCTAAGGACTCATACACAATTTAAGACTGATTTACTTACACGGTACAATTTAATTGCCTATACCATAAGTCGAAGCAACATTAAAGTTTACGAATTTTAAACAAAAACCTGTTGTATGACAAAATTATAATATTGCATCTACTTACACACTTTACCAATATTAGAAACAATACAATTTTTTTGCAACTTGAAAATCAAATATAATCAGCCGGCTCGTTGAACTCTAATTCAAAGCAAAACTTTGTAACTTAGAAGTACCACGACCAAATCATAGATGGCGCTACTTGTTGAGTAACTTAACATCTAAGTTAAAGTTAATAATTATATTACTAGAATGTTACTCCGTGTACATGAACCTCTCGATAGTGATAGTAAAAGACCATAGTTAGGATCCAGTCACTATAATGCCAAATTATATAAATTTTCCTTACTCTTGTTCTCGAAGGTTTTTTTTAATTTCTACAGAACCCAATAGAAATGGGCGTTGATTGAATTATTTATGAAAGTATTATCTTACTTTCTTCTAGCATGTCGATCTGCATCCAGCAGTTCGGAGGTGGAACTACTCTTGGGGTCGGGCGAGGCATCTGCGCGGGCGCCACTGCCGCGACGTTTGAACATACGCCGGAGGCCCCGCAGAAAGCGCCCAGTACGCCCTTCGCCTGAAATATGCACAGTTGGTGTCAGGAAAATTCAAATATCAAATATCACGAGCACTATTATATAAAATACTTTTATAGCAATGAAGGTAAAGGGATACTTGACAGTGACAAATCAGCTTGCTGTCACCATATTTCCCGCGAGTCATTTCATAGTGAAATATCAAAGGTAACAAAGAAGGATTTCAGTACGTTTATTTATACTATCTATGGCAAAATCTAAGTGCTCTTCAAACCAATGCTATATTTTTCATGACATATATTTTGTATGTTTTTTTTTTTTCTCTTCGCTTTTTACATTGATTGTTACTGCGATTCGAAAGGGGGATAGGTCAGAAAAGGAGTTTCATTTTGTACTTTTCGTGTTTTTTTTTTTGGGTTTTTGTGACCAAATGAAAGTTTCTTGAATTTTCTGCTATTCTGTTACAAAATCTTAGCCATCCAGGCTAAGATTTTGTAACGTAAATAATAATAAGATATATTATTACAATCTTATTATTATCTACGTTACAAAATCTTACACTAGGGATTAATTTGTTTATGTACTAACTATAATGTCATTTTGACGTTGAAAAAGTGTCTCCTGGTCTAGCTTGAATAAATGACTTTTGATTTGATATTTTGAGTAAGAAGATATGATATTATCTCCATTATACGCTTATTTTAATAGTTTATTATAACTTTTGCAAATAGTCAGACTTACGCAAGCACAATCTAGGGGAGCATTTTATCTCTTTTCATTAACTGGGTAAGTTTCTTAATTTTAGGGAAGACCAATGGCCTAATAAAAGGACCACCCTAATCAAATTTTATACTTACCACAGCTAGATGTTATTTAAACCTGGTCGCCCATCCCCCTCCGTAATTATTTCCTTACTCACTTTTTATGACACAAACAAAAACCTTCGGGGTTGAACCCCCAAGCCGCGAATTATACGATAGAATTCCGATTTTAGATCGTTCGTTAAATCAGGGGTCAGCGTGCAGAATTTTATTGTTAATAGTGAGTTATTTTAGGGGAAGCACCCTTCGTCAATTGTCGCGGATTTGTCAGCTTCAACAATCAATAGATCAAACAATTTGGGAGTGGCGAGAGCTCATCGAGCAGTTTTAGCAAGCTGTTCTATGTTGAACAGAAATTAACGGTTAAGAGAGTATCTGTAAAACGCTATGCTAGCCTAGTACATATTTGTCTGATAGACAATAATATTTAGTTTTTGCTATGGTGCATGTGTCAGTGATAGACAGTGGATTTGACAAGGAGTGCTCCGCCCATAAAGGATGATTTCCACCAAACGGCTCGTATCGCATCGGATCGGAAAGGATACAATCGGATGCGGCGATAGCCGATCGCTCCGTACGTGCGCGAACATATCCGTTGCTGCGCTTAGTCAAATAGTTTCATTCCTACCGTGTTTACGTGTTCTAATTTTTGAAAATGGTGGAAGTTATATTGTTGGCTATTGCATTAGAAGAAGAAAATAATCGTAATTTTTATACTAAATCCATGATTGAGTGACGTCTGCAGTGCGTGCACTTTCGAGAACGAGTGGTGCCGCCCGGCCACGGCTTTGAACGCATGTGATGATAGCCGAAGGGATCCGATCAGACGCGACGACATCCGAAAGGATCCGATCGGATACGACGACAGGCGAACGGAGTATGCTTTCGGCTGAGATCGTCAGTCGCGGAAGACGTCCGCAGTCAAGCTAATGTGCGCGGCTTGGTAATATAGACTTTAAATACTGTGTACACGATTTAATATCGTTGAAATATTGTAAAATCCGTTCCGATCCGATACAATAGGAGCCATTTGGTGGAAATTATCCTTGAAGAGTAAAATGTATATTTGCTATGGACTTGGGTTCTAGTAGCTCTTTTATGCTATGTGTTCTGGTACTCATCCAGAATGTATTTACACACACATATCTCCTTAATAACGTTATTTTGTATTAATTCCACTCAAAAGTGTGGCATTGTGGCATTAATTTGACTGATTTAGCCCCAAACCCGTCGCATGATTACATAGGAATACCTACGACATGACAGAAGATTTTTATCTTTTGACCAAAAAAAAAAAAAAAACTATTCCTTTTTCAAATTACGAAATTTACAAAAAAGTATCCATAGGAGATAGAAAAATATAATTGAAAAATCTGATTTTAAATTTAATGTAAATTACGTTATTGTGGTCCTAGATTATGCTCGCTACAGTTGAGTGTGACTATTGAACGATTGAAAAAATGTTCCAGGGAAGCCCTAGCAGTAGCTCCCATCACATTATGCGAGCCTGGTACTCACCATGGTTGTGTGTGTCGGTGATGGGCGGTCGGTATGGCGGCTCCAGCGAGCCCTCGCGCACACACGACATGAGGCCCCCGCCGCCGCCGCCCGACATCCGAGCCCGCTCCTGTAACACACAAATAAGGCAAATTAGGAAGGTCATAATCAGACTAATGATCCCACTGCTGGGACACAGGCCTCCTCACTGTAATAGGGAGTGGGCCATAGTCCACCACGTAGGCCAAGTGCGGTTTGGTGGATAACACATGCCTTCGAAATATTTGGTTCTAGGTCATGCCGGTTTCCTCACGATGTATTCCTTCACCATTTTGAGAGTCGTGGTGATGAGTATGATGACATTAAATACACAAAGTGGCTGCCTGGGTTTGAACTCATGACCTACAAATCGTAAGTCGGGGCTGTTACCACTGGGCTACCACTGCTCCTAATTCAAAGGCTACTGTTAGCCCCATCTTCACCGATGGAATATTGGTATCGTAAGACGGTCTATAACATTTCGGTGAGATGTGGTTAAAACTAGCATAGACCAGGGAAGCATGTCACAAAAGGGATAAGGGCATAACTGAGAAGTGAGTGGAACTAGGCTTTTTTTTGAGGGTGGGAAATCATTAAATAACTTCTCCAGCTCTGGGCGGAGCTAGGCGTTTCAAACTTTGCTGACATCTCTTTGAGGTGCGCGTGGAACACAACGCGCTGTCGACCCGGGCTTGGTCCTTACCGGACAGCGAGCATTACTCGCCATCCGCAAGCCCGCGCCTATGATGAAGCATTAGAAGTAGCAGAGCATTCTACTCTTTGCAAAATAGTATTTCACAAAAGGACAAAGACTTAGGAAAACCGTACAAAACAACGGGAGTAGAAAGCAGAAATTAAAATTTTGAGGGATTAAAAACTTTAATCCTGTTCTCGTAGGCCTCACTTAATCAACATGTTAATTTGGGGCGTCCCTAATTTGCTTATTTATGCTGATTTAATTAACATAGGAAGTTATTTAGGACCTCGGATCCACAAATTACCGCTAGTGTTTAATTAAAACGTTGAAAACGATAAAATCTGAGATACGAACCCCTGACTTTTAAAATTGACTTTTGTAACATCAAAAACATAATATCAAGTAAAAAAATCAGAATATCATGAAACAAGATATGAACACGAATTTCTGCGGCAGATTTTTCGTGAAAATTAAATCTTGCCTTGCTTTGAAAACGGAATTTTGATGTCCAACTTTAAAACACAATATTTTTTATTAAATTCGAAGTAATACAGACGACATACAGCCAGTACTTACCTACACACTTTCGCCAGATAAGTTACAGTCCCATGGAATAGGGGGCAAGCTTATTTCCATCAACCGGGCACCCAGTGAGACCCCGAGTCAGGAATAAAAAGCTAGGACCTAACGTTCAATAGTCACGCTTATGACCATAAGACCAACGAGACGTATACTATTTAGCAATTGATTTTTCCTCAATAATATTTTCATTTACGAATTAAGTGCTGCAAAGAGAAGCTGACAAAGAAGAAGTAATTGATGTGTCAGTCTTCATTTACGGTAGATACGGGTCTAATAGAGCCTCGGAGCTGGCGAAGCACTCTCCTAAGGAAGTTAAAGGACATCAACGTCAAATCATTTATATCAATCAGACTTACAGGTACTGTTGGTGGAAAAGGGTTGTACGTAAGAAAATGAAGTTTTCTATACTAATATTATAAAGAGTTGTTATAGAGAAAGTGTAGAGAAAGTTTGTGAGTTTGTGAGGTTGTAGGGGGTAATCTCTAGATCTACTGAACCGATTTTGAAAACTATTTTACCAAGAGAAAGCCACGTTATTTGTAAGTGTCATAGGCTATATATTAACCCGAAAAATTAAAAGATTTTTTTCTTGGTAGTCGGATTTGCAAAGTAAGTCGGAGAAAAAACGGTCGAACTAAAACATTTCATACGAACGCTGCCTTAACGATGATAGAGTTCTACAGAAAAGTTGTAGAGCTTGATAATGCCTACAGAAAAGTCAGGGACAGCATATTTCTAACTTTTATATTTAAGTCACAAAAAGTAGTTTTTAATATTAAAAAATATATATTAAATCGTTAGGTCATGTTCTTTGGTCATATTATCAGCAATTATGAATTCATATCAAAATAAGTAAATTTATCGTCTCAAGTGTTTAAAACAAAAGATTTTTCCCTTTTACTGCATATAATTTGGACGAATGGTTAAAGAGATAATACGACATAGGTATGGAACCGCGACCGTGTCGTAATCTATTGAGTGATATATAAAAATGTTTACCGTCCAATGAAGTGGGGGGTCAGCTAGTAAGAAGTAAAGGTATAAGAAATTCCGCGAACTGAATGAGTGACTGACGCACTGTCCACGAATTAGACAAGTTTGTTCTTTGTCCGTGGAAAACTGATAAGACATAGTAATGTGGGAATTGTGGCAATAAACAACCATGTTTGTAGGGACGGGAAAATATCGCTATAAGATTTTATCGCGCACTGGGTTTGAAATCGCGGAGCTTAAGAGGGAACAGGGCGTGCGATTCTCCATACAAATGTATTCCCCTTTTTCTTCCTGAATAATGCCTCTAGAGCAATTTTTTTTTCATAAAATCAATGTCTGCTGTTAACACGTCCCTGGCATTTTCTTTTTTCAGCAACTAATCAGTAAAGAAAATATGACCCTCTAAAAATTAAAAAAAACCCTATTTTTACCGCCGTGATTAGAGGACTACCAGACAAATTAGAAAAGTTTTAAAACATAAAAAAAATATAGGAACCTAAACATACTCTTACTTAAAATGTTAATGTAAAAAATAATTGAATTGGCTTAGTTTTCGAGGAGAAAAAAGGAGAATAGGTCCGAAACGTCGATCTCGTCAATTTTTTTGTGGTAATTTCGGTCTGAGCTGCAGCTGTCCCTATCACACACTACGGGGGCAGACTTACTGACAGCGCGATGGCAATAGTTTCTTCAAATACCTATTTTTCTAAATCCTCGCAGGCCCCGTCCCCTTTTAACCGTAAAGTTTTAGGTCGTCGGTTCGAACTCAGCTAGGTACTTTACTTTGCGTAAATAATTTCATCACCACTGGTCTCAAAACGGTGAAGGAAAGTATCGTGAGGAAATCGGTAAGTATCTTCTAGAATCAAAATCTCGTAGACTTGGGACATCTAACCAACCGCACAGGACCCACGTGGTAGATTATAGCTCACTCTCTCTCGAAGAGAGGAGGCCTGTGTCCCAGCAGTGGGAAGATAATGGGCTGAGGTGTTGAATTGAGCATTGAGAACCCAACGGACTGCATCAGCCCAGCTCGTCGAAAAACACACTCTTCGATATTCATCTCTCGGTTTTCAAGACTCAGACCCAGCGCGAAAAAATATCGCCGCGATATTTTTACATCCGTACAAACTTGGACTAACAACTATTTTACTGTAGTAGTCCGAATCCAAAATTAATCTAATACCTTTAAACGAGCAATTCTTGTATATAGGTATATAATTATATAATCTGAATCTCGGAAACGGCTCCAACGATTTTGTATGAGATTATGTATGCAGGGGGTTTCGGGGGCGATAAATCGATCTAGTTACATTTTTAGAAAACGAAAAAAAAAATCCCGAGCAAAGCTCTGTAATACCAGATATTTTAAGTAAAAAAAAGAAACAACTATTAAAAACGACACGGACATAATTATTTTGACTGTGTAAATAAACACTTTTAAACTTAAGACTTTGCATAGAACTACCTTTACAAGATACCCCATACCTTTACACACTCTACATTAATTCATCACATTTTAGCTAAATATAACATTATTGTTACAAGCAAGTCAATAGCTACGCGAATGTTGAACACAGGTTCACGAGATAATAATGATGTTTGAGCTTATCGGTACACAAACCCCTTTAGGGTTTACCCGTAATTACACGTTAACCCCTTGTGGAATTGTGTGCGTGTGTGATTTGTTTATATAATCAATTATTACTGTGTATTATAATTAATATCTGGAGGACCGAGCATTGCTCGTTTTTTTTTTTGGTTTGACGTTTTCTAAAAATTAAACCTAGCTAGATCGATTTATTGTCCCTGAAACCAGCTGCATACTAAATTTCATGAAAATCGTTGGAGCCGTTTCCGAGATTCAGATCATATCGATTATATCGCACCCTTAATAAAGTAAAGGCCTATTAAAAAAATATCAACTTTTGGGAAAACGAGTTAAAAGATGTTTTACATATTATATTATAACATCATAATTTTAAGTGCGCTTTAATATTGTCTTTTTCTCTTTCTGTGAAAGCCAAGTGGTAGAACAGTTGATATTGATATTGAGTCCATCTAACACTAAAAGTCAAAACCTCAATATTTCGAGTGGTGCCCTTACATTACTAAGGGTGAAATATATACAGGAAAAGTTTTTATCCAGTGCGCAAACTGTAACCATGAATTCAGCATATCATTCTAGACCCCCCAGCGCAGAAATTTTTCGTCGGTTATACAAAAAAAAACAGCTGTTCCATACATTTGACCGCGTAGGTATTGCACTTTTCTACGAAACAGCTGATTTTTTCTTGGAAAACCGACGCAAAATTTCTTCGCTGGGGGGCTAGCTAGAATGGTATGCTGAATTCATGGTTACAGTTTGCGCACTGAATAAAAACTTTTCCTGTATACAAGCTGCTCGTTTAAAGGTATTAGATTAAATTTATCACTTCCTCACAAGAGAGTCAATCCCAGCAGTAGGAACTTTCCTGGATGATCATGGAAGGTTGGTACTACAAAGGTTCTCTGCAAAAGTCGACCTTATGTAGTGCAGGCTGGTAATAAAGTTGCTTTCGAACAGTCAAACAGATTTAGAATTATTATCATTATCTGCCTAGCCTTTTCCCAACTATGTTACAGTCGGCTTCCAGTCTAACCACATGCAGTATTCAACCAGCTGATTTTAAATGGAGCGACTGCCTATCTGACCTCCACAGCCCAGTTACTGGGTAATGCTGGCATACCCGTTGGTAAGACTTTCTGTCAGACTTTCATGCTTCTCGTAACGACTGTCAAAGATCGAAGATCGAGATAAAATTTTAAATACGCTGTTACCATAGAGCATCCACCTAGTCGTCGTCGGAGTGACGTTACAAATTCTAATCTTGGAAAACATTGTCCAAGAGGAACCTTGGAATAGGTACTCAAAGGTTTTTACGGGGCCTACGCCCTAATTGCGTAACACTATACATATATCAGAATCTGAATCATTTTGAAATATATTCTAATCCATTGCTTCATATGTTCGAAAAACTTGTCTGCTCAACAACGTAAATAACGCAATGCATGTTGTTGAACTGTCAAAATGCCCTTCTTTGTGTTAGTTACCCAATTACCCCGCTGGTATATCCAAATCTATTGTCAACGAACTTGGGCTAGTTATTATATAACGATGCTTAAGCATGAATTGTTGGTATAGATAGAGTCGGCTTAATTGTACCAATTTTGCCATGAACTCTCAGTATTTCATTGAAAACATTGGGGATATAGCAAAAATAGGCTTTAAAGTTTCCAGACGTACAAATGACATTAGACCTTAAAGGAGAAAAAAGCATTTAGCTGGTCGACTATATCCATCTATGCTGTTTATAACACACAGAGAAACGGTACTTCTTGTCCTCTTAAACATACGATTTGGATCAATAAACAGAATTGCGAATGAAACGTAAATAGAATGTACCGTGCGTCCATCTCGAGCAAACGTCCAATAAACCTTCATTACGACGCAATAAATCGAGCGGGAAATATTGCCCGGCGTAGGTAAACACTCCCTGAAGTAAGGTTACTTAGAACACACAATATAGCCCGGGTACGATTGACGCAATTTGGTTCGGTTCGGTTTTTATTCTTGTTGGCGTCCCATTGCGCGGCAAAGGTCTTCTCAGGTTGCCTTCTGATGTCAGTCCTCAGATTGGTAAAAAACTATTCTCCATTAGCCTCCATCTCATTTTGGGTCTACCACAAAGTCGTATGCTGCTGTTTGAGAGCCACCATTTGTGTCTCCAACAGGTTGTTTAAGTCTTTTAACTCATATGCACAAGATACATAACAACCAGTTAAGTCAGGAAAATTCATAGTTAGTCAAATTGACAACTAACCTAAATTGCCGTTTTATTCAAATGTCAACTGTCATTCTGTCGAAATGTGGGTGTACTATTAGTTAGTACACCTCAGCTTAACCCTTGGGGATTGTAGGCGTGATGTTATCAGTTGTGTGATACGGTATGAAAGAAATTATTTACTGTGAACTTCTTAACCAATTCACTTCCCTGACTGTAAAATCTCAGTGCCCCACGCTAAGATTATTCACGTATTGACCCTGATCCTATCGTCGGGACTGACTTAACGAAGTCTATTGTTATCTTCTTCATGCAAGTAGGCATAAAACAAGAAAAAGATGAAAAATTGTATCTTCTTGTCTGCTGTATTTACGATAGCACTCAAAACACTTATCACAAATAATGAGTCTTTAGCCATTTCTTTACGACACTTTTGTGAAGCATCAACAAGCCATGTGCTCACATTATTGTATAACATGTGCTATGTGCTCATAACTGGCGTTAATTCTATAAATATACTCGTAATAATAATCGTATTGACTTGCGTATAGTAGTACTATTACTACTTTGTAGAGAAGCCAAACATCCGCTTTGCATCCGCGCGCATTACCCTGAAACTACCTGGAGCTGGGGCTGGGCTGCTCTAAGGCGTATCGTCAGCCTAGTTCTTCGTCGTATCGATGATTCCCATTTTTGATAAGCCTAACCCGGAGTCTCAAAATCAAAAGCCATTTATTCAAACTAGGCTGAGAGTCAGCACTCTTTTAAGTCCGTCAAAGAAAATATGAGCTCGGTAGTAGTTGATCCGTGTAACAAGTGTCAAATTCATGTTTTTGGACGGGCAAATATATTTGGGGAGTAGGGACAACTGTCAAATCTGCCGTAACTACTGATATCGTGCTTAAGGAGTAGATCCCTGAAACCAGTCACGTCAACAGCGCTATCATTGGCCTCGCAAAGGTCTTTTATAGAGCAGTTGTGTTTGCACGGAGAGCTAGGCAAGAGGTGGGGCATCATCACATTGTGACTCATCGGAATAAAACATCTGACTAAGTTGTACTTGCGGAGGTTCACCAGGCTCCGTGATCGTATAGAGGTTGGCCCAGTTTAATTACTTGGATAGAGTATCGTCATCATTATCTCCAAAAGACGTCCAATTCTGGAGAGAGAACTGGTAACAAGAATTCCCACAATTTTGTTGGCCCAAAATAGGAGAGAGGTCATGTTGGCTGAATGTTTTGGGGCACAGAGAGCAAGATACGAGGTCTATTACGATGTGTTGCCTTTGTATTTGAAAGTTTGACCATCAATTTAATTAAGTCAACCCGAAAATTCCCACCAATTAAAGTTTACACAACTCTGTTTCAACTGTGTAACTTCATTGAAATCCCTTCAAACACTATTAAAATTAACTGTAAATTCATATTAATCGGATGAGTAGGTAAAGGATCCCAAGTTTCTTGACCTCAATCCTATATAATCTTACACAATATACGTTGGCATACTAAGTATCTTAATACAGTTGGAAGATTAGTTTGCCCTATTTTGTATTGAGTTCACTGTGAGCCCTTTCAAATATTCCTGAATTGGTGTACCTACGTACCATTGGGAGAAGGATTGAAGAAAGGCTGTACACCCAAAATGTATGCCTTGTTTCCTCAAAGGGGTACCTTTTATGTTTAAGTTCCATGAAATATAGCGAGCCTATTACTATCAACCAGGCACAAAACTAGACTCCGTGCTGCTATTCAAGAATTTTCGAGAAAACACCTAATAACACTTTTTCCGATCTGGGAATCGAACCCAAGAGTCAAAACCTGATGCTCAACGGTATCACTTACGACCAGTAGACCAACGAGGCAGTCCGTAAGTACAATAGAAATGGCAATACAAATATAGGTCCACACGTGACTGGCAAATGGCAGTCCAAGACCACATACATAAATCTACCTACTAATTTTGGAGTGAACGTGGAAGAAGCAAAAAGAGTTTGTATGTGTCGTGCGTGCCACGTCACCACGTGTCTGTCTGAAAATGGTGTGAGTATTTATATACTATCCGTAAAGGCTGTCAACGATCTAAGAATGACAGCCGGTACCAACTGCTTAAGAGCATTTGGTCCCGACGGGAGGTGGGTTGGAGGTCTACTCCGTAAGCAAGAAATCCGCAAAGTTACTGGCGATTCCTACTTCATAATTATCACCTACGGACATAAGATTCCTTTGGGGCCCTACCTAAGAATGAATAATACCACGATTTGATAGCTGTCTCTATTCCCGATGTGTTTTTGCCCGTTCAAAAAAGTTCATTAACGGGGTTTAAGGGTCACGCTGAAGTTTCGGACGGACCATCTTCGTCGACGGACTAAAGAGTAGGCACCCTTAGGTCCTCCTTACCTCGGAAAGCACGCCGATGTGTTACTTATGTAACCAAGGCTTAAATCTCTCAATCCTAAGACGATGTTCTGTGGCTGATCGTTCTCAACATAAACCTTTCAATTCTACTACTTTCAATAATACAATTGTTGTGACGATATCCTGATAAAAGGCATACTGGACCCCTGTAAACCCTTATATTTCCTGGGGTAAAATTTCATGACAAATCTCTGAAAACATCTCTGACCTGTCCCCCTTTAATACCTGAAGCTTTGATAATGTGTAACTCTGAAAGTCTTGTTTCAGGCTCCATACTTCTACTTCTCTTGTGTCTTGTTAAAGATTTTCCAGTCAGCTAAATTAACAGTGAGGCTAATCGCTAGTGTGCAGGACCATACTTTGCTATCGCCTCGATTAATGAAACAAACAGTGCCTTCATATCCACAATAACGTAACTAACAACAGAGGGCATTTTCTACGTAAAAGCCGGAACAAGTGTATGGTTACAGGTGTTTTGAATAGATATAGTAGTATAGACGACACCGTTAACCGGGTATATTGTGACGGTACGTGTGAAAGCGTTTACAGTTATTGATACAATTCGCCACCCGGCACTGAGTAACTGGCGCCTGAGATGTGAACACTCTCTAGTATTCCCAGCCTTCGTTAACCCTACAATAGGGTTATAACTCAAAATATAACTCACAATACAGGAGGCATCCCTAAACAATAGCATTATAACAATCAACTGTCCTATATTATAATCTATCCGGTACTACGACAACTTAGCGACTACCAATATCGTTCACAACATCGTTCTCTCCCTCCCCAAGCTTCATAGTACAAGGTCGGGAACACGGGACATTGTATGTCCCTCCGCCAGGGTCAAGGTCGTCAGCCCGATCGATACGGATGCTGTGGTGAACAGAGATGGAAGCATACCATGTGCATGAATGCGAAAGAGAGGGCGCATTAGAGTAAGAGATACGAGGATAGTGTTTTCCTATTATGACACTGTGTAATGTCCTTGTGTGGAGATTTTAATTAGTTAAAGGTCATTGCTTGGAGATTAATGAGTTTTAAGAATGGGAGATGGATGTTGGAGAGAGAATGAGTTTGTATTCTAGTGGAGGGCCGTAGAAATTGGTCCAACAAGTTTGAAATATTAAATCTTGGCCTTATGAAATGAAAATGTTTACTGAATTATTAAGTTAGCAAGTTATGTAAATGTGTTATTTTCTCTTTGTTTTTGTACTATATAGGCCGAGGCCTTGCGATGTATAACGACAGTTTTTCAGCAAGAGCTTTTGTATTAGTCTCGTGAGAGAGATTCTAATTACATGAATAGGTACCGACAGCAGTATTTGGCAGGATTGAACTTTTTTTATTGTCATCGTCGTCTTTGTGTGATCACAAAAAAAATCCGACCCATTTAGTTAAGCCTATTGCGAGGGACTGGAAAAATGGCATTTCCGTGAATGTATTCTATTTTTTCACATCCTGTTAATCCAATTTGCCTTGTATCATCAGTCGGTCTGTCAGAGTAGAGCGGGTCCTGACCTTATCTATTATGCAAAACAGCATTAAATGTGGAAAAAATCCTAAACAAGCTGAAAACAAAAAGAGAAAAGGTCATTGGAATCTGTAGCAGAATATACTAGGATTTTAATCCGCGACCCTCTGTCTTAATCACTGGAGTACATAAATTATTGTGCAAAACATTGTCCAGAAAAACCTTATGAACTGTACCACTGTTATATCTGAGCTTCCTAATTACTGCAACAATTAACGTCTAAAACAGAACTCTTGACTGATTGTTTATTGGTTACTAAACAGAATAAGGGGCTTGTGGCTATGTCATACCAGCCGCACAGGTTGATCAACCAGGTTAAGCTACGCTGGCGTAGGTAGATGATGATGAGACAGATTAAGGACTTAAAAATTATCACAGACAGTAATGTCTCCAAAAATAATAGCGATACCCCCAGGCATGTGTAACATGATGGTGATGGGACTCCCTTTTCCGCACGTAGACTCCCATTCGGTCCGTTGTGCGTGGGGATTCTGGCTAACAAAGCCAGCCTAGCTCCGCCCAAAAGCACAGAAGCTTCCTGGGAGCTTCACAGGCTTCGCGGAGCGACCTCACTGTTCCGAGGATTTCTTCACGTTGAGAAGCCACGGCCTCGCATTCCAGGATGACGTGGGCGGCTGATTCCTCGGCGTCAAGGCAGCCTCTGCAAAGCGGGCTGTCTGTGGCGCCTATATTATGAAGATGTTTGTTAAGGGGGTTATGGCCCGTAATTGTTCCTATGATTATTCTAAGGTTATTTCTACTCAGGCTGAGAAGCTTTTTGGTTAATCGCGGGTTTAGAGTCGGCAAAGCCAATTTTGACTGTCTACAGTCTGTAGCCCGTGACCATCGGTTATTATGAAGTTCGGTTGATCTTTGGCGAATCCACGCACGAAATTGTGAGAAAGGCAGGGGGAGAAGTGGGTACGGGCCTAGCACGTTCGTATCTGAACCTCTCTTCGCAAGTTCATCTGCGGCATCATTACCCAAGGATCCACTGTGCCCTTTGATCCACTGGAGGGTAATACGATTGGACGTCGATATACTCTCCAGAGCTAGATGGCACTCAAAAATTAGTTTGTTGTTGGTTTGTTTGTTTGCTAGGGCTTTAAGCACAGATAGGCTGTCGGATACGAATTTAATTCCGTAATTCTGGATGCCTAAGCCCTTTACTGCCGTTGCGGCTTGTGTTAAGGCAACACATTCACATTGAAAGATTGAACTGTGTTTGCCTAGCGGTATGTGAAAGTTAAAGTTGAGGTCAAGGGAGTGTGCGCCAGCACCTGAACCGTTTTGTGTTTTTGAGCCGTCTGTGTAGATGCGCACTTCATTGGCTCCTGACTGATCCCTTTCTTCCTCTACTGTTTGTATAACATAGTTTTTGTTGAGCATAGGTTGGTTTGGTGTTCTATCACACGGGGCAGCGATGAGCGGCTGGTACTCAATTGCCCGGTCCAGGATTTTAGCGTGTGGACTGGTTAAGTTCTTGCCCCATATGCCCAAATGCATTAGCCTGATGGCAGCTAGTGCCGCCTCCTGCTGTATGTACAGGTCAAGGGGAGTTAATTGAAGGGCTATCTCCATGGCTGCTGTTGGGGTGGTTCTCATGCAGCCAGTGGTAGCTGAACAGGCCATTCGTTGGAATCGCTGTAGTCTAGTAATGGTGGTCGAGAGCTCGGTCCTTGTCCACCAAACCAGAGCGCCATAAGCCAACATTGGCCTGATCACCGCTTTATATAGCCACAGAGTAATCTTCGGAGAGAGCCCCCATGTTTTCCCTAACATTCTTTTACATTGGTAAAGTGCAATTGTGCTTTTATTCAGTTTGTAGTCAAGATGCTTGTTCCAGAGCAGTTTGCTGTCAAGGATCACCCCCAAGTACTTGACTTCGTCTTTAAGTGTTAATTCTGTGTTGAAGAGTTTTGGAAGCCTGTGGGGTCCCAAGGTTCTCTTGTTAGTGAAGATTATTAGTTCTGTTTTCGCGGGGTTAACCGATAGTTCGTGTTTCGTGCACCAACTCTCGATTATTTTGAAGGCCCTTCTCATGAGATCACACAAGGTGCCCTCAAATTTCCCCGATATTAGAATTGCTATGTCATCCGCGTATCCCACCGAGTACAGACTACTAGCGTTGAGCTCTGCGATGAGCTCATTTGCGACTAAATTCCACAGTAGTGGTGACAGCACCCCACCCTGTGGGCAGCCTCTACTCACGATACCTCGTGTGGTGGTGTTCACGGTAAATTGAATAGCACGGTATTTTAACATGTTATTAATCCATTCTATGAGTGTTCGCGCAACACCGTGCGTGGCAAGTGCCTGTTCGATGCTGGCGAATTTAGTTTTGTCGAAAGCGCCCTCTATATCAATGAAGGCGCCTAGGGTTGGGTTTTTGGCTTTGAGACCATTTCCTATGCGTGAAACTACGCTATGGAGTGCTGATTCAGTTGATTTGCCTGCACAGTAGGCATGTTGATTGGGATGTAAAGGTCTTTGTACCGAAATTTGGGATCTGATCTTCCTGTCTCCCAGCCTCTCCAGTGTCTTTAAAAAGAATGAGGAGAGGCTTATGGGTCTGAAAGATTTGGGCTGGGTGTAGTCGCCCCTACCTGGTTTCGGTATAAAGATTATTTTTACCTCTCGCCATTTCAAGGGGATGTAGCGGTGGGCCAGGCAGGCTCGAAACACCTTGACGAGGTATTCAGCCAGTAAGTCTTGGCTCCACCTGAGCAGAGCTGGGAATATACCGTCCAGTCCCGCTGCCTTGAAAGGTAAGAAGGTGTTGATTGCCCAAGTTATTTTGTCTTTATCGATTACCTCTAACGCCACTTCCCAATCTGATCTGCTCGTTTCAGTCTCACTATGTGGTTCCCAGCTTTGCTGGGTGGCAATCTGGCATCCTGGGAAGTGGGTGGTTAGGAGTAGTTCGCTTGTCTCAGCGTCGTTTGTGGTGTACGTGTTGTCTGGTTTTTTCAGGCATCCTATTGAGTGGTCTGTCTCTTGAGCAAGACAGGTTTTGACCCTCATTGCCTGGTTGTTGCTTTCAATGTTAGTGCAGAAACGCCTCCAACTATTCTTTCCTCTGAGGCGTATCAGTTTTTTATAAGTTTTACGAGCTGTTGGTAACATGATGGTATTGCCAGGTCAAACAAGTTAATACTGAATCTTAAATTATATGTAGTTACTATCATTCAGTTATACAAAATTGTATTGTTTACATTGCGGTTAAATTCAATACAATCATCTACCATAGCATTTATTACCAACAAACTTTTCATTCAACCTCGAAAAATTTACACAGTGTTTGTCCGTGCTGTCTCTAAACACCCTTCTTTTGACACAGTGGTGCCGATTCTGTTGTACACCGAACTAAACTAACTAAATTATCACTAAAATTCCTTACTTTTGACTATGAGAATCTTAAACCTATTCTGCAAAAAATAATCTCTAAACTAAAACATAATTTTGACACAACTAAAATCGAATTTGACAATCGCGATTCCTGCAGGCTTAGCATGACGCTTTCTATTTCTACTCTACTGTAGAATAGAAATCGCTTGTCTACATTTCTCGGTGAAAAATTGACAACTGTCTACACGGAAACGTCATTTTTGTCTAGTCTTCCGTCGACAAAACGCTTCTCTACGGTTGTCGTGCCAAGCCTGCAGGTGGTGTTTTTTTTTCTTTTGGCTTCGCAACGTGGTACTTGTGTGCCCTACACAATGATTTTTTTTTAAGAGCTGAATGTAGCGTGCGCAGGGGGGCAGCCTCGACGTTTTTTATATGGAATTTTTAACTTTTTGTTTGGAAAATAAAAAAAAATTTTACCTACATGTTGAGATTATGGGGCTTGCGGGTTTATTAAAGGGGGTCGAAATTATCATCATTTTTGCGATAGGACACACCATTTTCGAGATATAAACAAACGAAAAGAAAAAAAATATCAGTACTGTTTTTGCACCTCAAGTCGAAGTGTTGGTGTGAATTTTAGTTCATGACCACTAGTTTTATTCCACACTTTTTTAATCGCGATTAAAATTAGTCAGATTTAGTTAGAAAAACTAATATAGTCAAAATTTTTGGTGAAAAACGGCAAACTCAGAATAGCAAAATTAGCATCTTCACTAAATTAATAATTCAGTGCAATCTTAGTGCTGTCAAACTAAAATATAGTTAAGTTGTGTCACTTTAGTCAATCTCAGAATAGGAAATTGTCGTTTGACAGGAATAAACTAAATTTTGGTGATTTTTAGTTTAGTTTAGAGAATTTTGTGACAACAGAATCGGCACCAGTGTCGCTCTGTGTCTTCAGTTGAAACATCCCACGTCCAAGGGTACATGTCGTGATGCGGTCATTTATTAGGGCAGGCTTAACCATATGATGTGAGAGAGAAAAAGGGGTGATTGATGACAGTGATATGCGTTGGCGCTGTTTTTGTGAAAGCAGCTATCCACCGCGCTGGCAGGGGCGTAGTAGCAGTGTTAATCTCCTGTATATCTCCTAAGTATTGCTCTTTTATAGATTGGATTTATAAAAGAGGGGAGGATACTATCTATTTGTGGTGACACCTAGGTGGTCACGCAAATTCACGTAGAATTCTAGACTTGACGCAAATTTGGGAAATGCATTAAATGGTTATAATTGTCTTTGCTTTGTGTCTTTTGCGGAAATTAAATGCACAACTGTGACAATAATTTAGATATATCCCTGGTGAAATGGGAATGCAGATATATCTGAGGATTCAAAGTTAATCTAAGAGACTCGTTATTTACCAACGTTGTATATCTCGTTATTTATATGATAAAAAAGGAGCTAATTTATTAGATCATAATTGAAATGTGCGTTCTCGTGTGTGTGTTAAAACTTATAGAAATACAGTATTTAACAGTAAAATCACGTAAATCAGCGAAATCGGAAACATTTTGTATACGACCTCAGATGAGTAGTTTTAAATGTTTTGTTGGAATATTGAGGCGTGTGCTAGCTGATATAATTATGGCAAATGAAAACTACTTCAAAGACGAAGATTTATGTAAACAAAGTCCGGCTAGGCCCGCGGCGTTTAGACAAAAGAATTTTTTGCGACGCACTTCAGAAAAAAAGGTCGGCTCGAGTTTTTGTTGCTTCTTGGTACTTAAAGTTTTGTTTTATGGTTTCTTATCTAAACAAACCATGTGTTAAGGCTAATTAGTTCTCGTCTTACGTAGAATTTTAATTATAAACAATGGAGATAAGAAACAATGGCCGAAAGTGTTTATGTTACTGTATTATGTCGCTAACTCATAAAAGTACCGTCTCAATTTTCTCTAAATTTTGGAGTTTACTTATTGAATAGACTTAGAATCGATCAGCAGTTATTTTATGGGAATCCTACGTAACATTTTCATAATCTTGAAACTCAAAATTCATGTCGCGCGGAGGTCAGCGGCCATTTGTGCACTCGAACATTCAAAGGATTTATAAAACAATTTTTAGGTTAAATTGGCTAGTTTTTTTAATAATATAGTTGTTACAACTAATAACTTACCATTATTTCCATCTGGATACCACTTTTTGCACTGTAAAACACTAAAACAATCACATTTCACAACACAAGGAACACTTCCACGAACGGTTTGTTTACGTACCACGTTTTGTCGAAAATAAAGGTTTTATGACGCTATTTTATGCAAATAACTACCTTCAACGATGTAATAACTACTTTAAATGAATATTAATCCACTTGAATGTCGAAACCGCACTAAAAATAAGAAAAAACACGATAAAACTAGAGAGCATAACACGGAAACGCCATGTTGCCAAGCGCGTTCGAAACGTCAAGTTTGACTATTTTATTTTTCTGTTCACAGACATTTTTTTTGTCTTTGAATCATTTAGTCGACGAGAATATTTAACTGACAACATTGTTAAATTATCGCAGACGACATAAAACCTTATTTATATTAAGAATAAAGATAAAAACCGCCTGCATGCTGGTGCATGCTGGGTGGTTCCGATAGGAACCACCGGGGCTTGAAGGTGGTTTTACTTTTGGTTCCGGCCGGAACCAGCAGGACGTTACCGGTTAAATTTTTGTGTTTCATAATGTTAATTACTTACTATTGTATTATCAAGTTCTTCTAACTCAACAGACAGCTGTGCTGCAGGGATTTTGCTGCGCAATTTTTCTTCCCAGGTTAAGCACTAGGAAGTGGTTAATGGCGGGGGTTTTGGGGGACTGTCTTATGTAATGTTGTCGTTCAAAAAGTGCTGACTGTCAGCTTAGTTTGAATAAATTACTTCTGATTTGATTTCTTAGGGCAAATTTCACCAGTAAAACCGGAAGCGATCAGCTCGAGTAATTCCACTTTGCCCCACCAAGCCCGCCACCCTGGTGTGGCAAAGTGGACTGCCTAAAATTTTGCAGTGGAATATGCCCCACTATTCTGATTTGATGGGGCGGATAACACTAGCATAAACACTTTGTGGATTCTGCCCCACTAGGGTTGGCAGCTCAGGATTTACGAGACATTCACCGCCTCATCTAACCCAAATGATTCACCAAAAATAGAGGGGATATGGCGCTCGGCGGCCGCTGCCGCGGCACCGCTCGCTTCGCTCGCTCGCCGTCGCGCGTTAAGGGTCACTGTTCTAACCTAACCTAACCCAAATGATTCAAAAATACATGTTAACCTTCATACACAAATCCTGAGCTGCCAACCCTAGTGGGGCAGAATCCACAAAGTGTTTATGCTAGTGTTATCCGCCCCATCAAATCAGAATAGTGGGGCATATTCCACTGCAAAATTTTAGGCAGTCCACTTTGCCACACCAGGGTGGCGGGCTTGGTGGGGCAAAGTGGAATTACCCATCAGCTCATCTAAACCACGTTCAAGAGCTGTCAGAGTCAAATATTCTAGGAGAATGATGACATAGATAGCTCTTCGACGTCGTATGGATGTGTTGTCCATTCATGAAATCCACATTCAGTCTCCCAGTCTACTCTTGCAAAAGTAAAATAAAAACATTCTGTGGAAACCAAAGGCTTAGTGGCCTGAAAACGTGCTATTTTCGGTGATGCTTACAACTTGTTACCACCTAAAGGATTTGCCAAGGGTTTGTGTGGAGACCCCCTTGACAAGGACCCCTAGCAACCATTTACGACACACTCAACCATAAAACTCCAAACTACCCACATTAAAAACCGCGTTGACTACATGGCCTAACCCGAAAGTTTCGCGGTCTACAATTATTACGTTGCTTCATACCCTGAGAACTGGGTTGACGGCCGTAATATTACGACATTATTGTTGTGGTCATACTGACATACGGTGTATTATGCTTTATTGTCAATTTGGGAGCGGTGGTTTTAATATAGAAAAGAAAATTGGAGAAAGGGCTTCAAATTGGACTTCTTTTGTCTGTTTTAAATGTAGATTTGAACGGGTTTCTTTTGTTATTCAGTCTTTGTAATAAGTTTGAATTTGGGTTCATCATTCCATTGCATCAATCTTCAGATTATTATTTTTCTTGCGTTCAAAATGGTATTTCACAATTTTTCCTACTTTTGAAGGTCTCGCTTACGCTGATACAAAAAGTACAATTATGTTTCGTTGCAAGGATTGTGTTTTTTGTTTACTTAGTTGGGCAAATAAACTAGCAATCGATATAAGTTTACTCTCATAAAGATGTTCTACCGAATGGTGAATAAATACGCAATTTTATTCATCACTATCATTACAGCCGAAAGACGTCCATTGCTGGCATATACGCCTCCCCAAACACCGCCACTATGACCGGTTCTACACTTCTCGCATCCAGCAAATTCATGCGGACTTTACCACCTGGTAAAGACCGCTGGAATCTGCTCCCACAAGGTGGACCGATGGCCTCATCGGTTGTGGGGACTTGTGGGGGCCTTGCAACGCTACGTCTTTCAATACGTGATCGCCACTCAAGGGTCTGGCCCTTTCAGCCCCATTGGCCATCTGTTCTGTGCCCTGCTCACTGCCACGTAAGTTTGGCAGTTCTTAATTTTATTCAATAACCTGGATTAATTGATTTCCAATTTTACCTGCTTCTGCATAATTCTTAGAGTACTTCAACGACATTGCCTTTACTTTAAAATCTTTTGACGAGACCACTGGAAACATTAAACCTCTTAAAATATTGACGAAATGTATATTTAGGGGCTTAAACTAAGCAAATTAAAATCAATATCTTATGTCAGATTGGCCTTCAAAAATTACAAGGTAAAGCCTGTTTAATTAGTTTCTTTAAGGGTTCAGGTGTCCTTGTGTCTTTCTTACTCCTAAACTAAATAATTTATCGGCCCTTCGTGGCGACCCATTAAAAATCTTATAAGTGGGGAATGAAATTGCTTTCTGTCAAATGGTTTATTAAGGTGGTAATTTATTTTACTTGAAGACTCGTTTTCATGGAAACCTCAGAATTTAAAGCTGAATGGAATTCCTTCTAATTAATAGCCGTTGCCATGGTGATGAGTTTATTGTGGCCCAATTAGTGGTTGAATGATAATGATACAAATGAGATTTGATCTTCAGATATTTGATGCTATTGATTTCAATGTTACTATGGATTTCTTGATAACAATTAAGGACTATTAATGGATGTCTTGACCTAATTTTCTAATGAGCATAATTATACAAGTTTATATCAAAAGATTGTATAAACCAAATATAGCAAATACTTCATTGACATCAAAAATGTATGCAAAATGCCTATGCATATGATCTCATAGCGACAATCAAAGAGTATAATTTATACGGGTTAATTCCTTTAAGGTATTTCATGCTTACTTTTTTTTTAGAACCTGTGGAAAATTTAAAAAGATACTATTGAAAACTTTATTTATTCAGTTGTGTGAACGGCATTGCTAGGACGCGGCCCCATTTAAGCCGTGTGTGTGTGTGTGTGCAAATATTATCTGTGGTCTTTTGCCACAAGTTACAAGAGTTGTTCAATCGTATGTATCTGGAATGTTGTGCAGTAAAGACATAGATGTTGTATTGTATTGAATTGACGTAGTATTATTGTTTATATACTTTCGAGGTTATGGTCCTTGTGAATTTTCTTCAAAACGATATAGGAAGACCTTGAGAGAACCATCATCTGCCTAGTTTTTTTCTAACTATGTTGGGGTTTTTTTCACTTTTTAGTTGTTACCACAACTTAAATTCCCTGAAAAATATGCATTTAATTAACGAAAACCCCATCCACATCGAATCAGAAGTTTTTGAGAAAATCAATAATATGAAGTCATCTCCTAATTTTCCACCCTTAGAGCTGGAATATTTTCATGTTTATATGGAACCTCCCCCTTTTCGAAGTCGGAAAGAAATCAGCGCTTGTTGCGTTTGTAGCACGAATACCCAGGGCACGTTAAAAAAATATCGTGTTTAATGTTCATTGTTCATAAGCCCATATATTTACAAAAAAAGTTGGATATTGTAAACTGCCTATCAATAAGCCTCTAGCTAGCTAAATAATGTCGTCCTAATTCATAATTGTTTCTCATAATCATAGTAACATCATCACATAAATAACAGAAAATATTCTTTCATAAGGAAAATACCAAACAATTCACAATTCAACGTAAATGTGTCAATTTGTTTAATCTCTCACATTGACAGTCATTATTTTGAATTTCAAATCGACTATGAAATTATTCGGTTTCTCTCGCTCTACTTGGAAATCTCTTGAATTAATGATCTTCGAATAAAATTGTTTAGGAATACATTAAGGGGAAGGCAGATAAGTGTTATCCAGCGTGATTTGGGAGCAAAATGAGATGAGAATTGACTTTCGAGCAAACAAATATCGATTTTATGAAACCGAATGGAACGTAATTTCGTTGCCTCATTTTGAACTATGTGAATGAAGATTGGGACCAAAACGTTCTAGAGTGGCGACCACGTTCTGGAAGACCTGTTGGAAGGCCTCCCACCAGATGTACCGATGACCTGGTGAGGCTGAAAGAATCCGCTGGATGAGAAAAGCACTGAACCGGTCGAAGTGGCGGTCCTTGGGGAACGCCTATGTCCAGCAGTGGACATCTTTCGTCTTTCAGCTGAATTAATGATAATGATGATGAAATGACGTTGATGAAATACGTGAACGCTCGTGTGAACCTTTTATAGTTAGTATCACGCCACTGTTTCCTATTAAAGAAGACAGAGGTGTGCACTAACCTACACCCACATTTCGCCCCATGTAATCCCAGGAGAGTGAGACCGAGAACCTTAAAAAGGTGGCCGAGATGGACTAGAAGCGGAAGGCGGAGGACCAGGTGTTGTGGCGCAGCCTGGGAGAGGCCTACGCCCAGCGGTGGACTGCGATAGGCTGATTGATGGTGATGATGACGCCCAGGGGCGAGCCATACACGAGTCCACTTTCCATTCTGCTCGCGACTAGGTCCGCGTAAAATTTATTTCTGTTTGCTCGGCTCCTAAGGGGTCTAACGTGATGTTAAATAGCCTATAGCTTAGTCAATACTTGGGCTATCAATTGCAAAAAGATATTTTTTAATCCGCCCAATAGTTTCAGAGATTAGCGCGTTCAAACAAACAAACAAAAAGACAATCTTCAGCTTTATGAATACTATAGATTTGTGGGTGTAGGTACTACAGGTGGGTGGAGCTCTGCCTAACCCTTTTGAAATAAAAGGCGTGATGTTCTGTGTGATAGGATATTTCTCAACTCCTTGTGATGCTCGAGTAATAATCGTAAAGTGCATTGAGATGCAGTTTAGCAATTTCTTTGACAGTTGTGTGGGAGTCCACGATAAAGTAAGATGTATTTTGATTCCATTAGATAATTAAACAACCCACACTGATTCTAAATGTCTGTTGAGATACGTTGTTATTATTTATTTGTATTATACAGGAAAAGTTTTTATTCAGTGCGCAAAATGTATCCATGAATTCAGCATAGCATTCTAGATACCCCACCGAAGAAATTTTTCGTCGGTTTTACAAAAAAAAAAGCAGCTGTTTCATACATTTTGATCGCGTAGGTATAGCACTTTTCTATGAAACAGCTGATTTCTTTTTTTGTAAAACCGACGAAAAATTTCTTCGCTGGGGTCTAGAATGGTATGCTGAATTCATGGTTAAAGTTTGCGCACTGAATAAAAACTTTTCCTATATATAGCTAGAGATTTGTATCTAATTGTGTATTTTTACTTTTGTGGAATCTCGTAGTACCTAGGATATTTCTAATACATTTTATTTTATTTTTCTGATTAATGTTTGAATACCAAGAGAGAGTAAGATTTTCAGGATTTTCATACATGTAAACAATACTAAGACACCAGAGAAACTTTATACTTTTTGATATTTTTTTCATCTTTTTCGTATTGACGGATGGCTTTACAAACGTACAATACAGTGGCAGTCTGTGGCAGGGTTTTTTTTTAAAGATACTGACAAACTACACCTCTTTGAGGTCCTGACGCAGAAACAATAAATCCTTGCGTAATTAAGCTGCCCGTCGTCCGCTATCCATCTGTATTTCTTTAACCATTAAGAAAAACTTTTAGAGACAATCCAATTTCTTCCTGAGTTGATTTTGTGATTAAACTGATAATTATGTACCTAAAACTTATTCCATTTATATATGAACCATGAATGGTAGAAGAAATGGCCAGCAGTGGTTGATTCCGGGCCGAAATAATGATTTTTATGATGATAAAATTAAATATTTCTTTAAATTATTTAGGTTACATAAATGTTAACTGTGAAGCGCTTCAAGCAATCATCCATCATGAACCGATTACAACTTCTAACTTTTCAACTTCACCCCTTCAGCGACACTTCCGCTTGATTTTCACCTTCACCCCTACCCTTATATTACACATCTAGGTTAGGTCGTGAACTCACCCGTTGGTTTCAGGGGTTTGTTTCAGTAACTGTTGCCATGGTAACCGGTCGCCCCGACAGACCTGTAAAGGAGAGTTAGTAATTAGCTTTGTGAAGGTAACTTTTTTTACGTTGTTTGTTGTGAAATATGTACTATACGCGTGATGTCACTTGTCAGTATTTATTTGTCATTATTATCATCAAATGTAAATGGAAAATGAAATAAAAATCGTCGCCACAGCTGATCTTGAAAAAGTGGAACTTTTTGTGGAAAACAAATCTTCATTATCTTACTTACAAAAGTGCAATTCCTAATCAAATCAAATCAAATCAAATTTATTCGTAAATGTAGTCCTACACGGTGGATTACTACACGCTTAAAATATAACCATGAATTCAGCATATAATACTAAGACCCCGAGTTAGAATCATGTGCTGATTTATCTCTTATTTCTATTCTCCGCCCTCTAGCGTAGAAATTTTTCATCGGTTTAAAAAAACCAGCTGTTTCCTAGAAAAGTACAATACCTACGCGGTAAAAGTATGGATTTTTCAGAATCAGAAAGTTCAGAATCACGAACTGAATCGATACGAACAGGTTGCGCGTTGATGGCTCTGCCACCACCCTGTTTGACACGGCAGACTTCTATTTTAATAACCGACTGGTGGGTCTACAATTATGTATCTACTCAATTCATGGTAAGTAACAGTTTGCGCGTCTGTCCCTTACAACCTGAATAAAGTATTCCAAAACAAAGTAAAACATAAAACGGTCCCTAAAAGTCAAGTAATCCACCGACCCTTACCTCGTAAATAATCGGATCCTGCAATAATTGCTGCTTGAATTTTTAATAATAGGTCTTTACCTATGAAATTGCCGTTTTGTATGAAAAAATTTAAACGAATTTTTTTCATGTATTTTTTATTTGTATTAATCGAAGTAATCACCCATGCAATCAATGCATCTTTGCCATCGCAGTGGCAGTTTATTGATGCCCTTCTTAAAGAAATCAGCTGGACGGGAGGCAACAAATTCTTCAAAGGCATTTTGTACTGCCTCTCGGGTATTGAATATTTTTCCCGCCAAGAAGTTATCCAAATTCTGGAAAAAGTAGTAGTCGGTAGGCGCAAGGTCTGGTGAGTAGGGCGGATGACGGAGAGCTTCCAACCCCAGTTCTTGCAACTTGGAGACCGTCTGCTGTGCAGTATGAGGTCGCGCGTTGTCGTGCAGGAGCAGCGGAGACGAGCGATTGACCAATGCTGGTTGGAGATGTGCCAGCTTCTCCATCATTGTGTTCAGTTCTTCACAGTACACATCTGCAGTAATGCTCACCCCGTTTGGTAAGAAGCTGTGATGAATCACACCGGCGCTAGACCACCAAACAGTGACCATCACTTTTCTAGGGGTAAGTTTTCGTTTAGGGCATTGTTTAGGTGCTGAACCAGGATCCAACCAACTTGCTGAGCGCTTGCGGTTATCAAACAGAATCCATTTTTCATCGCAGGTAACAATGCGGTTCAAAATTCCTTCATTTGTGTGTCTGTTGAGCAGTGCAAGGCACGTCTCGACGCGTACTTCGCGCTGACGATCATTGAGTTCGTGGGGCACCCATTTGTCAAGCTTTTTTACCTTGCCAATTTGACGCAAATGGACCAATATTGTTTTGACGCTAACGTCGAAAGCTGCTGCTAATTCAGCCGTAGATTGTGTATCATCAGCTTCCACAATCGCCTTTAATTCGTCATTGTCGACCTAAGTCTTCGGACGACCGCGAGGTTCATTTTTCAGGTCGAAATTTCCAGAACGGAAGCGAGCAAACCAATAACAGGTGGTGCGTTGGTTTGTAGTGTTAGCTCCGTAAACGTCGTTGATGTTGCGTGCCGCTTGTGCCGCGTTGCTGCCACGACGGTACTCATATTCCATAATTACTCGAATTTTTAACGTATCCATGATGACGAAAAAGATTGAAATGCGATGAAAATGTAACACTAATCAATAAACAAATGACTACTTTTGGAAAAAAAAATCCATGTTTTAAAAATAAAATTAATTTGAAATTAGAATTCTTACCCAAACAAAAATTATTTTGATTTGAAATGGCCAGTACTGCAAAACGGCAATTTCATAGGTAAAGACCTAATATAACCTAAAACACTCATACTTTGTTTGCAACCGACTTCAAAAAGAACGAAATTCAAAATTCTTCTGTATTTCTTAATGTTTATGATCCATAATTGTCGCAATTAGTCGTGTGCCCGAACGGCAACCGAGTAACGACAAATATGGACCAATTTGGATACCATTCCTCTCAAAAGATTAAATATGAAGACCAGAAGGGCAATTCCTGTATATTAAGAACGTTCAGTCTGGTGGCCTGATCTCTAAGTCCTCAACCATAAGTCTAAGTCATGCAACCTGACAGAAATCCATACTCCGGGCTGATACTGAGAAATCCCAGATGGAAAACCCAAAGACACTTGCTTCTACTGGGGACTGTAACCCCACACTCTGAAGTCACGTTTGCGACCACTTGACGAACGAGGCAATCAAACCGAAATAATAATGAAAACAGTTTAAAAAAGTATCATGACGCTTGGTCCCCTTGTGGGTAAGGAGATTGTTAATTGAGATGTTGAAGTGGCTGTAGACCCAGACGTTTCCGTTTTAAGACCAATCTGCTTGATATATATAACCCTCCGTTCGTGTAATTGCTTTTTTGCGATCTCTTGCTACGTCCAACATTGTCTTAAGCTTGGTCAAAAACAGCCCAATAATTGCGTAAAACAAACATATCAATCACAATCTAAATCATTTTGAAAGAGTCTGCTAATCCATTACTTCTATTGTCGTAAAATTTGTCTGCTCGATAACGTAAATAACGCAATGAATATTGTTGAACTGTCTAAAAGAAAGCCATTCTTAATGTTAGTGTGTTACGGACTTCTACACTTGCTCAAGGCGGGTTGCTTCCGCAGCGTCTCTGTAATAGTTATTCCCGTTCCTTTTCCAAAAAATGCCTTAACCGTTTTGTCACTAATACTAGTAGTTAGCCCACAACTAAAATCTCAATAATATCCCACAATTCCCACAGCAAACGATAACTTCAATTGAAAACAAAGAAAAAACCTATAAAGTCATCTCTTCCGAGAATTTCTAACTTAAACTAACAAACAGATTCTCGCACAAAAACTGAACTAGAAGTAGAACTATATCGTTAACAATAAATAATAAAAAATAAACATATCGAAACAATCCAACTTGCAATAACTTGCGTGACGGAACCCACGGTATGGCATACTTACTACTTTTTTACTTAAGCCATTGAACTATTTACCACAACACAAACGCAGTTATCATCACCCTTATCACTGAGACAATAAGTTATATTTTATCGTGATTGAAACGTTATTGTTAGTTCGTCGATCTTTAATAATAGAAGTTGTCATGTCTATACAGTTGTGATTGCTCTTATAGTAATTGCCTAAGGTAGATTATCGCTTGAATTAAGTGTAGGTGTGAAGTAGTTAAGTTGGCATAAACTTGCCTTGCTGTAAGTTCAAGGTTTTGCGGTGTTTCCGGATGATTACTGTTGGCGGTTGCTTGTGGGAGTAATTCACTTTTAATTGGTCGCGTTTAGCTGATGATGAGTGGTAGAAAGTAACGGCCATTTGTATTTGTCAAGTTTTGGCGAGATTAGCCTTTAACACGATCGCTTGTGACAGAACTGTGGCAATAAAGATGTTGCTAATCGCACGAGTTTGGTTTGAATAATAATCCACCATAACTTTATGTTTCGGACCAACAAAGTATTGACGTGTAAAAGTGTGTTTTATGATTTACTTACATAAATAAACATTTCATTTCATTTCATAGAGACGCTAAAGAGTCTACGAAGTAAATCTTTCTTACCCGACTACGGAGATCTGATCCCCTATCCTACTTATAGTATGTTCATCTGTTCTCCTATCCTACTATCCGACTTCTTCTATAAATAAAAAGAAAAGTCCTGACTGACTGACTCATCAACGCCCAGCCCAAACCCTTGGACCTAGAAAGCTGAAATTTTGTTCAGTGGTTCCCTTTATAATGTAGACAAGGAATAAGGAAGGGTTTTTCGAAATACAACTAAGGGAGTTAAATAGGGGATGAAAGTTCCGCGAGGGCGAAGCCGCTGGCTAAAGCTAGTATATTATAAATGTGAAAGTTTCGATGTTTGGATCTCAATCATTAATGGTCACTGCATTCAATACCAGAAGCATCGCAGATCATCAAATCTAAAATATGAGTCAGTCTATCGCAAGAGTTGTTGCAGTAAAAGAATGACCCTACTAATATTATAAATTTATATGATAGTTATATGTTTGTCACTCAATCACGCAAAACGGCTCAACAGATTTGGATGAAATTTGGCACACAGATATGTAGTTTATAACCTGGAATAACAATTACAGGATACTTTTCATCCCGGTTGTAAGTTCCTGCGAGATAATTTCCGACCGTCCACGCGGGCGAAGCCGATGTAATATAATTAGTATTCTATCTATTTATTTTCCGTTCCCTAGTTGATGAATATCTCTAAACTGAAATAAAAACATAAAATCCGAGCGAGAGCAAATCTATCATGTTTTAAAATAGAACTGTCCAGGTTTAATATTTCGGTTGGAAAGATCGCCATGAAAATAACATGTTCCACTAGGGATGTGCAACGGTCTGGACTTCGGAACGGGATCCGATGCGCTCCTTCGTGGCTGTTACGCAAATAGAAATTCTCACATTAGGTATTTGATATTCAAGCATAGTGATTTTACAAGATTTTTAAGGATACACCCTGTCATACCCCTTCGGAGAAAATGGCATGATGTTATAGTTTATGGATCTGACAGGTAAACAATGTAGATTTCAGGAGCGCGATAATTGTGAATTATGCCAACCTAAACCGATTCCACAATCCGATTATTGGGAAAAATATGCCTAATCCATTGCGTCGTTGGGTTGAAAAAATCGTCTGCACAACAACGTTAATAACGCAATGAACGTTGCTTTACTGTAAAAATGAAACGCATTGCGATCGGTAGAATGTTGTGTCTGTTGCACAATTACCTGCAGATTGTCCCTCTGTGTTGATAGACCCTCAAGATTTAAATGTCAAAATCATCATCCGTCTCTCATTTAAGATCAAATTCTTATAAAGCGATCTAGCTTTGATATAAACACACTAAGGTTCCCAGACTCTATTTCACCATACTCCTGTAGAAGTCGGGCGAAAAACTTCTTGATATACCAAGAAGTCTCGTCCCGTCACTTCACATAGGTATACACTTGGTATACCAACGCTATCCGAGTATCCGTTTCGCAATATCTCAGGAGGCTGCAAGACGATTTCCTTGCTAAAATAGGACTCGGATCCGTTCCCAGGAGATATGATTTACGGAACCGCCACAAATGGGAAAACCGCCGCTATACCAGATGGTTATGGTTTAGTAATGCAACATGTGGCTCGTTATAAGTGGCGAATTAATGTTGGATTATCCCATTATTGTTTCTTTTCGTTTTTCTGTGTTTGTTAGAACATGGAGGAAAAAGTTCGCGTAATTGTTTATGGATTTGATAAATGCGATACAAGGGAGCTCAGAATAAGGCGATTTGTCTTGTCTTCTAAGAACTTTATTTTCTAGAAGATAATAAATAGGAACTTTTATGATAAAGCTTGTAAACCAAGCTTTCATTAAGCTATTTATTTGCGTCAGTTCACTTGGAAATAATGACAGGGAGATTGGCACAATATAATTATATTATCACTGTATAGCTAAATGATCAATTTTAAATTACTCACATGTTGATTTTTTCATAAAGCATAATAACTAATATGGCTTAATAACTAAGTAGACAAATAAAAACCTCCTCCTACTTAGCCGAGCCTGACAGAGTCCACAATGTACATGTCTTTGTAATACCTACCACCTACTATAGGTACACAAATAACCCTTCGAGGAAATAAAGGTGTGATGTTATGTTTAAGTAATGATGTCTGGACTTGTGTCCTAAACACAACACATTGTGGTCCTGGCAAAACAGCCGACGCTTAAGTTTACTATACCCTGTCTTATTCAAAGTTGAATGTTTGTGCTCAACCAACCACAGGAACATACTCTTAGTATACCAGGCCACTCAGAAAGTATTGCGAAAAAAGTTTTTATGTATGAGAGACTGGCCAGTTATAATCTATTTTAAAAAAAATATATATATTTGCAAGTAAAAATAGGTACGTTCCAATTTCAAAATTTCCCTCCACATTGTTTGCGAGCTAATTTAAATTAGCGTGTCTCATTATAAAATGGATCGATCTGCGCCGGGAACATTTTCGCGCTATGATTTTTTATTTCAAGTGTCGCCTGAAACCGGACGATATCGTACGATAGACTTCAAATGGCATTCATGGATTAAAGCCCTTCTAAGGCAACCGTGTATCGTTGGTATAACGAATTCAAGCGCGGTCGACTAACTTTGGGGGATGAAGAAAGAAGTGGTCGCCCTTTGACGGCTGTTACGGAAGAAAACGTGGTAGTAGTGAAAAATGTAATCCATGAGAATAGGCGAGTTACGTATCAAGAGATTTAAGCACATACTGCAGGTTGGATCGGGAAGCCTGCACGAAATTCTACACGTGCATCTTCACGTGAGGAGGATAGTTTCACGCTGGGTGCCGCACAACCTCACCGATGCTCAGAATCAGGCCCGGGTGGAATGGTGCCGTGACATGATAAACACTGCTACTGCTCCACCACGACAACGCGTCTTCGCACACCACGCTCAAAACGAGGGACTTCCTAGACAGCACGCCGGTCAAACTCCTGGGTCACCCTCCTTACAGCCCTGACCTAGCACCGTGTGACTTCTTTTTATTCCCAAAAATAAAAAATCAGCTTAAAGGGACACAATTTTCGTCGCCGGAAGATGCGCTGTCAGCGTTCGAGCAGGCTGTAAACGAGCTGTCTGCGGCGGACTGGAAAGAGTGTTTCGAAAACTGGTTTACACGCATGAAACTTTGTATAGAGGCTAGTGAGAGTACTTTTAAAAGATATAATAAAAAAATATTTACCTATAGATCATTTATTTTTATTTTCGCAAAACTTTCTGAGTATCCCACCTATGCATTACAAAACCCCTTATTCTTCACCAATTTTTACCGGCGCATCATCCTTGTGAAAGTGACCTTACAAATTCGTGAGTGAGCGTACCTCCAAGTGCTCTGAGGTCACGACGTTACAATTATATCCCACAATGGATTGCGACATCACTATTACGAGTTTTTGTAATTTTGGGAACTTGCCTGGGAATTAGAACAAGGTACTAATACTAATTGATTTTAAGATTACTATCTTTTCAGAGTGCGATAAGAAATGATTCATTTTGAGAATACAATCACGATTCAAAATATGTACTGTCATGGTTTAAAAAAAATCGGGATCGGAACAGCTTTTCAAAGACATTCGACGAGCTACCGTAACGAAAATGACACCTTTCATTTCCCTGTTTTGCTTGCAAACAGCTATCGGAAGAATAGCGATCGTCTACAAAATTTTCAGGTTTCGGCAACTAGGACAACCTTGGTTGATTGTCGATTCGGTAGGGAAGCGTATCGAATGGTTGTGAATAGCTATGCAGGATGTATTCTCATCACGGAATGATAGAAGGAATGAATTCTAGGTCCAAGTGGTCCGTTTCTTTCTTAGCTTTTGTATAACTTCTGCTAAGAAAGAAACCGGTACCTTGGCTACATTTAAAGAGGTTTTTTTTTCTCCAGTCAAAGTCAAGACAAAGTCAGATTAATCTTCATCAACATGATCACAATCAATAATAATGAGTTTCATAGCAATCAGTTTAGCTTATCCAAAGACCATGATTATCCACAATTCCATGCAAATCGTCTTGAATTCCATCACGATACCAAATAATTGTCCGCATATAATTCTGAGTCAGTACGGTACCAGTGAAATGAGGACGAAGATATAATTCAATGTATTTTAAAATTACGAACCAGTCGTGTTCGGAAAGTGTTGTAGTTATGTGATGTTCATCATTCCTGGATGATGTCTTTCTGTCGAGAAACTGTTGTTTCTTGGAATTATTTATTGGTGATAATTTTACTCTTTGGTTGTTTTTTAATTGTTGCATTAGAACCAATATAATCGGTCAGACCTTCTATAATTTAGTACAAACCAAATCATGTCTGACCTACGGATTTAGAACCATATTAATTTATATAAAATCTCTTTAATCATTAAATGGATTTAATATCAATTAATATGGTTCTATATCCGTGGGTTAGAAATGATTAAAGTTATTAGATCAAGTCTGCTTCCTTTCTTGGACGAAGTAATCTTCGTAAGTACTCACGAAAGTAAAAGTGTACTCATATCAATGGCTCAAAGGCTGAAAAGGACTCCAAAAAAACTATTTATATCCTTTCTGACGTAATCCTTTACCCTACGATCACTTCCACAGGTATCACATCAAAAATAAATCTCCTTTAAAATTTCACCTTGATCTACAAGCTAGATATCTGCTTACCCCGCAGCGAGCGAACGAATCCAATCACTCCCACAGGTAGATATTCAGGAAATGGCGATGATCCCCGCCGATTCAATTTCCTTATTGTGATGCCATCCGAATATGAATATATTACATGTATATACGCCGCTAGGTCTTCAGACATCAATTTAGGATATATATCATGTAGCTGGGATGAAGAAAATCTCTGTTTTGGATATAATAAAGACAAAACGGGACCTTATCAGAGAATAAGTTACTTGTATGAAAGTGAACTATCGGCTACCGCATCATTACTTCTACTTAGGGCTTCTGCTAGAAATAAATATAAATACGAATTAAATGTACCTCAATGTAGATTGCAAATATTTAGGAGGAATGTATATGTTAAATGCCATTCGGGTGTACAACAGGCTGCCTAATCCTATCCCCATGTTCAAGAAAAAGCTGAAAAATTGGCTATTGGATAATTGTTTTTATGACATTGACGAATTTATGGAGTATTGTAAAAATCCAAGATGACAGGTAGTACATTTTGACATTTATTTTAAAGTAACAATATTATTAATTCATATCGGACTTAATGTAAATCACAGCTCTTGAAATTAATAGTACTAAGCTATGTAATAATGACATTTGTACACCACATGTTATGGTAGAATGTACAGAACTTATAAAAATATTAACACCATAATATGTAAAACTACATTCTTACAAATAAATAATACTTTGTAATCATCTACCTAGCATAAGCATAATCAGCCTATATTGTTCCCACTACTGGGACTCAGGCCTCCTTTAGGAGTGGACCAGAATCCACCACGCGGGCCCAGTGGTTAGTAAATATCACATGTCGGCCTATATTGTTCCCACTGCTGGGACTCAGGCCTCTCTCGGCGTGGACCAGAATCCACAACGCGGGCCCAGTGGTTGGTAAATATCACATGTCTTAGAATTTTATGGTTCTAGGACATGCCAGTTTCCTCACGATGTTTTCCTCTACAATTTTGCGAACAGTGGTAATGAAATAATTTACACAAAGTAAAACGAACCTACTACCTACAACTCGGAAGTCGTGGACGTTACCACTAGCCCACCACTGCTCTATCTAGCATTTTCTTAACTAGTAGTCGGCTTGTAGTCCAGGCAGATGTAGCTAAATATCAGTATTTTACTGGAGCGTTTGTCTGTATAACCTCCACTATCTAGTTAACGCAAACTCATTTAATGAAGCTTCTTGTAAAAGAGCTTGTCTTTATTCATCACTTGCTAAATATTCCTTATTTCCAAGTCGGCTTTTGTGAATACAATTTAACACAAAATGATTAAACCTAGTATTCCGTTTAGATTTTCCGGAGGCTTTAGTAAACTTTCTGGCGAAATGTATCTAATTTCCGGATCTTCCTGCTCGAGTCATATTTTATGGCTGGTTTATTGTAAATATGAATACTGATTTTAGGATTCACAGCCTCCTTGGGATTTCTAGATTTTCCTAGAATTTCATATTTATTTTATAATTTCCTCATCGGATTTGAATAAACAATATTCGTTCTTATCCCTATTGTTTATGCTTCTGTTAAATTTCAAATTGTGCTACAATTTCAATTTATTGTATATTTCCTTAATTGTGGTCTACTTTTATCTCCTTGTATTTTCTGTTTTCATAAAACTTATTGTTTTCAGTTCATTCATTCGTTACACAAAATAGTTCTCTCCTTAAATATTTTATGATTTCCATTACGTTCAGTTAGTTTCCTTTCCCACAATTTATCGAGTACCAAGACCTAATGCTATGTTTAGACAATTGTCTAGTCTATTATGTTTTCTCTAATGTCTGCAATTTCCTTTCTTCTGACATTCTCCCGAATTTATTGTCTGTAACTTCTATTATTACTTCAGTTTAGTGTGTAACTTTAGCACAATTTATAGTTTCCTTTAATTCTTGTGTGGTCGCAAATAAAATGTAATTTGGGGTATTTTTATTTTAAGTTTAAGAAATGAGTAAAAGTCTCCTTTAGTATCTTCTTTCTTATTACTATGTTGGTTTACGCTACATACATAAAACTACATTTACTCAAGTAAAATATCAATAGTCGTAAGTATGTTAATTACAAGTATGCAGCTGCTCTGGGTATGACTAAGTTAAGCTAAAATTATATCATGATAAGAATCAGTTCAGTCACGATTGTTCTAATAAGTTTATCTGAATAGTACTTATTATAGATTCCACATAATCATCATTTCAGCCGAAAGACGTCCACTGCTGGAAATAGGCCTCCCCAAAAAGGAGGTGGTTTGCCATAATCGCCACGATGGGCAGGCGGGTTGACGATTGCAGTATGGTGGTAAAATGCTTAGAGAACGCTGCTGCCCATTCTCTAGTAAGTCCTTTAGTCGCCTTCTACGACACTTACAGGAAGAAATGGGATACTGCTATTCTTTACGTCCCGCAACACACAGAACTCCATTATCCAGTATAGGCTTTACCTATTCAAATAATTTTAGGAATGAACGCAACTATTTCTTGAGAATTGTCTATGCAAAGATGTGTTACCGCAGTTTCTAAAGGGAAGTAGGTACCGACGCAGAAATACACGCACTCTGCAAATAACATTAACAGGTCCCAGGTGCAAGGAAACAAGCCTATAATCATACATTTCTACTTTCTCCAGCTCATTGCAAACTGTCAATGTTTCTAAACATCGTATTTCCTCTCCTAAGTATAGAATCTACTGCACGCATTCCTAAGCATGCCACAAATAGACAGAACCCTCCTCACTAACTTCCCCCAGAGCTCAACATCCATCGAACGAAACTATGTGTGCTTTATAGATTGCTGACTTTATTTTAACTCCTCAAGTACGAGCTCTGTTTGAACGAGTAATGTATTAGGGATTGAATTAGCGCGGTGTGCTGCAATTTTGAAGGATGACGCAGCTAAAACTTAGATGGGATTTTGTGCTGCGCTGTCCTTTGACTTTGCCGTGTTTAGTTCTGAAGTTTTGAAACGATATGGGACAATGTGTGTCTTACGATTGAGTGGCTTTTCGTATTATTTTATTCTATAAATTGAAATCTAGTTATATTCAAGAGACATACATTTTAGAGGGTTGACCTCTACTAAGACTAAATACTAAATGGGCTCCAGAGACTAATAACATCCTGATGGAAAAAAAACAATATTTTATAAATGCTAGGTAAAATTAACTACGATGATCTAAATCCTAATAATGGACTGCTTTCAGTTTTAATCATTCATCGTCATTTAAAGCAGGTCTTATTTAGAAGTGGTCTAAAGCTCCCTTGATCATTGCCATAAAATACTACTCCAAGCTACAAATCGTGTTGAACACAAAGCACTTGAAAACATGCATCATCCATGTGAGTACAGTAGGCCGCACGTTATTGGTAACAAAACCAGTAGATATAAGCTGGCCTCTAAATTTTTTGAAACTATGGACTAGGCTAGGCCAGCTCAAAGGGTTTTCTACCTAAGCACAACATCCGTTGTATCAGCCGAAGTTGCGGGCATTTCCTACTCCGTATCAACTACGGAAATCTATTTACGTAAAACAAAAACTATGTACCCCATTTCACGAAAATTAATCGGACGTACATACGTTACATACTGCTCGTATGTAATTTGGCACAGCTAACATTTATACGGAGAAGGAGTGCAGAAAGCTAATTTTTTTTATTTATTATTACATCAGACTTACGTTAAGTTTTAAATGAATTTTGGTCGAATTTCGACTACTGGGTGAGCACTAGTAACATTAATTTGGACCCCGAACTAAGAATGAATGACAATACGATTTTAAAGTTGTCTACTCCCGATATATATTTGCCCGTTCGAAAAAAAATATTTCACACTTGTGTTGACAGATCAACTCCTTTCGGACGGTCCCGTATCTTCGTTGATCCAAGTCTACTGTCTAAATCCGTCAAGGTCCAAGTGATACCACCGACATGCGTTCTACTGTACCACATATGCATTCCGAAGCATTTAGTTTATAGCCTAGTCCATCATCTGGATCTGCCTGCATTACTTCGTTATCTTATACACTATCCAGTCCGCGATCAAGGTTTATTTATAAAGGCTCTGTCTGTTTGTCTGTTTCAACTGGAGTTGTATTAACATCTGCAGGGTGAGTCAGATCAGTATTGGAAATATGTTTGATATTTATTGTTTAGATGTTCGTCTTGTTTATTGCAAGTGCTACTGGGCTTAAAATATGATTGTTGTAAATTGGGCACGTGGTTACAGTGACCGCTGTAGATGAGTTCGCGTGTTTTGATAAACTGTTGCTACTCATCAATCATCTCTAGGAGATCAATTCGTAAGTCAGTAATTAGTGTAGGGTATTTTCTAACTGCGCTACTATTATTTGGCTTAGAAATACAACCATGATTAATGCTCGGTTCCTAAAAACAAAACGAATCATTTTACATAGCAATGGTAGCATTTTTTCAAACTGGTCAAATACATAGTTTCAAAAGCTAATTTTACCTGTAATAGTTACTTCCATATGGGACGGTCTACTCTGCAAAGCTATAAGGCATTTGCTTCATTTTTGGTAAAGATACAATAATCTTAATTTTAACCAACAACTGTCCGTAAATTATGGGAATCGGCCATAAGAGGTAACCATTTAACAAATGTCGAACAACTAGGTACACTATACAATAATAAAAATGAAAAGAAAACTCTGTTGTTATAATGACTTAGTGAGTGGCTATACTGTATTACTTATGAATGACAGTAGCTCGTAAAAGTTCTTGAGAGTTCTTAGATCAAGTTATATCTCACACTTAAAAAATAATAGTTTAAAAAAATAAAAAACACGCTTTAAAAACCAAACTAAAAAACAAGAAAATAATTTAATTCAATTAAAAAGCGTGGGGTGCTTTTTGAGGTATTTTTATAATCAATTAATGTCAAGCACCCCACGATTTTTAATTGAATTAAATTATTTTCTCCTTTTTTAGTTCGGTTTTTAAAGCGTGTTTTTTAGTTTTTTAAACTATTATTTATTTTCTATTTTTTAGTTCTGCTAACTACAAAAACGTGTTGTTTCTTTTTCTCATTTTTTTTTTAAATTATTGAATTGTCATCGGTCCTCGACAAGTTTAAAAAGTTTCAATGAAATCTGACCGTTTAAAGTGGGTCAAAATCGCGCTCAAAGGAGTCGGTTACATACAAACATACAAACAAACAAACATACAAGTGAAGCTAATATAAAGCGTGTAAAAAACGTCATTTATGCACCAAAAGGAAATCAATAAATGAATTCAGGAAATTATAATATCCTGAATGCCATTTCCAGACATAAAACAAACGATATTGAGCGTCATTAAAATGGGAATAAAAAAGAGATTCCCAGAGAGGCGCCTGAAATGTCCGGTAATAGGAATTCCTAAGCCGAGGTAGGAATTCCTAGGAACTTATATTTGCGGGCTTCATAATAAAGTCTGCAAGCCGAGTTTTATATTTGTTGAGCCTTTTATAGCTTTCCAAGAGCAATGATTGCGGCAATATATGACTTTTGTTTGGTCGGCTAGCAATGGATTCCTTTTATTATTGGTCGACATCGACAAAAATAATAACTGTTGAGTTAAACAATTGCAATTTTTTTTCTTCTGTTTTGGCTGGCAAACAGAAATCGGCCGGACTAGGAAGTCGGTGAAGAAATTGTGCACCGATTTTGAATTCTTCCTTCATCTGGTAGAAGTTTTTCTTGGTTAGTTTTTGAATAAGCTTCTATGATTTGTATTTATTCCACTTTGTGTAAGTATCTTGATGATCCTATAAAAATTCGTATGACTGTTGTTTGCTTAGCAACTAGTATACGAATATTGGTGTGGGCTAGGTACCAAACGTATTAAAAAGTGAAAAAAATACCTTTTTACAAAAATAATCAGCCGACTTCCAAAAAAACACTACCTATAAATTAAAAAATAACATTAACTTCCAAACTCGGTGCCAAAGAGACTATAAAACATAAAAAGACACCGACTTCCAGAATTAAAGTAATTTTTCATTATGTGATGTTTTTTTTTTGGACATTGGTTGTTTTTTTTTGGACATCTGTAATTCTATAAGTTTCGCAAGTGCACTATGTATCATCAATGTGCTGTTCCCTTATGTCATTGGAACAATTCACCACGATCATTGTTATCGAGCATTCTATACAACAAAACTGTTACCTACACGTGGTCACTGAAGTCGTCGCACTAACTATTAAAACAAGCCAGTTTTCACTCGGTCATCACACTGCCGACTCATTACTAAGAGTGCTCACCGTGACGAATGACAACATTATACTAGCGTGACAAATTATGATAAAGTTCTTATTATTAGAACTGTTGATTGGCAAAACTCCTTGTGGGAGAGTTCATCGGAAAACAACAAATCACAAAGCAGTAATTTTCTGTTTCGGATTGAAGGGTGACATTACAGGGTGGAAAGCGCTGGTCTCCGCTAAGTTGATCAATCAATGATGCGTAGAACACATAATAGGAGGATCTACGAGGTTAGGCTTAAAATTATTGCATGCAATCAGGAGGGTTATCAACCAGAACAATTAGGTACTCTCTCAAATAAAACAAAGAAGATTATGGAGGACACAATCAGAAGCTATCAGGCAGAACCATTACTGTTTCAAATAAAAAATAACATATAGAACCGAAGGATATATTATGTAGGAAAGATGCCATCTTCTCCCGCAAAGATTGACGAACGCACTAGAGTTCACTGTTGTATCTAGTAGGTATATCTAAAACTAGCTTTGGCCTGTGATTTTGTCCGCGTGCATGTCAACTATGCTATAAAACATATCCTATGGCACTCTACAATAGTGTGGCTTTCTATCAGTGAAATATTTTTTAGAATCGAATCGATACTTCTAAAGTTTACCTCTTGCAAACAATTGTATCTCTTTATAACATTAGTTTAGATGAAATTTCTATTGATTCACCACAAGCGTTTCATCCAGTTTAGTTATCTACGGTTTGATCCACACACAACTCTTAACATAATAAATGTGATTCAGTTCATCCACCATGAATTCGGTCTTCCCCTTGTAGCTATCCACATTCATAATCGAAACTTTCCTCACGACATTGTCTTGATCATCACTCCGCTATAATTATTTTGTCTAAACTCCGTGACGCAGTGTTGGTAACGACAAATCATGTGCACATTTTTATCGCATGTAATCTATTGTCATTTTCGTTATAGCTTATTACTATTTATGGTTTTTGTTGTATTAAAGATGTACTATTAGAGTTCGTTGATACGTTTGTTACTCACTACCAATTGTTACATGATTCCAGTTATTGGAAATAGATTATGAATCGTCGACTTGTGTGCTTGGATAAATTTTTGTACTGTGTATTGATTTTTGATGCACGATATAATTGTAGCGGTATCCGCAACGCTACATGCGACCAGTGACGTGCAGTCCATAAAAACAGAAAGACACTGCCTACCCTACCTAAATCAGATAAATATTTAAAACTAATATTATTTTATAAATAAACAAAAAGATATTTATTCAAAAATCAGCTTCACTTGTCGAGCGTCGTCGGTCATATCATTAGCTGTTCGTTCGTACAGTTTGACGTAACTTCGCATTGCGATGCACTAGCGCCGCTGAGAGCCTCGGGATAGACACAAACTATTCGCGTCTTAATGTTTATATGTGTGCTCTCGTGGTCATTCAGATTCGTTGAGTGTGTGCACATGCGTGGCATACAATGTAACAAATAACGCACACAACCGTACAGGGTAGTCAGTGACTTTTGACGCGACGTATTCCGAAACTTACCGAAGTTTTCCGAACAAAGTTGCTTATGCGACTATTTTAAAAAGTAGCATTGTTTCATTGAATTGTCGCCACATAAAGAACCATCTGCCAGGGGTGCGGGTTGTTCGAAAGAGATACCGTGGCCCCTGGCACACAGGCAACTGAGGGAATACGGGTGGGTTTTAGTCAGTAAAAGTCTGACACGCCCTCCCGCTCCACCCAGAGCGGGAGAAGTTATTTGATGATTTCCCACCCAAAAAAAAAAAAGAACCATTACTTATTTGTCATATTATTTTATATTCCGACGCCTGTTTGTTTTTATTTATTTGTTTTGGTTGTGAGCTAGGATAACATGTATTAAAGATTTTAACGTTGTTAATAGTGTGGAAAATAGATAATATTCATTGTGAAATTTGCTCAGGTGGTTTGTGTATACAGAAAAGAAAAAAATATGCGTTTTCAAAACTATTTATCTACGAAAAAAAAAACAAACAAGTGATCGTGAAAAGTAGTTGTACACCGGGTTTGCAATTAATACAAAATAAAGGTAAAGTCAATCGTAAATTCAATACAAAAAAATAAGGTTCACTTAATTGTCTAACAGGTTGCATGCTGTGTTGTTTTTTGGCTTCTTTTTTATTTTCTGCCTACACTGTCTAACAACTCTGTGCACGCTACTGCATGCGATCTGCGCAAAATCCTGCATCGCGCAAGCAGTTTTCCACGCAACTAGATATACAACGTCCCGAGGTCCCGACATCAATCGTCGGGTTGCCTACCCCGCGTGGACGTCGGAAATTACCCCACGGGAAAGTACTACCCCGGGATAAAGAGTACTCTATGTGTTAATCCAGGCTACAGACTATCTGAGGTTAGGTTTCGTAAATTTTACAAACAGTTAAAACCAGAATATATTTCTAGTGTGAATAGGCTAGACTAATGGACCATTGATAAGAAAACATGCCTAAATGAAAATAAATGTAGGTTCGTAGATTTTCACCTCACCATGGGGACCTTATATTGCTAAGCACATATATTATCTGAACTAAGGATCGGAATTTCTTGTTAAATTCTATCGCAATGTAATCGGGTAATGTAGGATTTCCCAATTTCACGAGGAAATGACCCAAAAATCTGGATTATTTCGCAGAAAACAAGGTTATGTAAAACACGTTCATTGTTGCGATGTATCGTATAATATCGTTCAGATTCACGCGTCGCCTACCGTGAATATTGTCAGATACAGCTGCCATGAATTTAGGAGGGCTGGGACTTTCATTGACCTAGTTTACCAGATAGCTAGTAGAGTGAACTTTGTTAGAGAAACTAGATTTGCGATTAGATGTCTAATCATCATCAAGTCTTGAGGTTTCGGGTGGTTGAGCTTAGTCATTTAGTTGAGATAAGTTATCAATTAGAAAATAGCTTCAAAAGTTGATACATGATAAATGATTTTATTTCTGTAAGGTGGTTTGGACATACATTTTTACACGTCCATCATATTTTTAAAGCTAGATGAGGTCGGCGTTTCCTATCTGACTACTCTGAGAAGAAAGGCCGAAACAAACTCAGAGGTCAGTCTCTTTTAAAGTCCAGACATAGATAATCTTGGTCAGATCATATGAAGGTCATATTGGTGTATGAAATGGTCTTTGGGGGTAGAACTACACAGATTGAGGGGACTTGTCCAGTCAGTCAATGCGTGCAGCATTTGTCACTAATCGTGGAGCTCAACTCGGAACGTAAGGAGCTGTAGTTGTTTGGTAACGAATAGATTAGTTGGAAAGACTTGATAACAGTGCTGTTCACGAGAAGACTTCATACATTTGTAATAAATAAAGCGGATTACAACGTGACTGGGTTTTTATTAGACAAAAAAAAACAACTGATTTCTTTGGATTTATGGATCTGGCGTAAAAGATAATGTAAATGGTCAAATATGGCTGAACTATTAATTTATCATAAATTCATAACTCCTATTATGTATTAGGTACCTATATTTGCAAAATAAATGTCTATTTTATTTTATCTATATTTTTTTTGCCTTTGTACATTGTTCGTCTATTTCTGCTGTAACCGGTAATCGATCCTTGAAACATGTGACGCATGGTTACCCATTGGGAGGCCTCGAGCGCTTACCAAACGAAATCCCACATTACATAGCAAGCTGAAGCGTGAATGGACAGACTAGGAATAATACCTTATGTATTATAAAAAAAAACCTATAAAGAATAGAAAGAATAGAAAACATTTATTCGACACAGACACAACACAGCAGCAACAAACATATATAAAAAGAAAGAGAACAACAAACATAACAATAAAATTGCAGTAAAATAACATATAACAACCACAACAACACAACACAACACATAACACATCACAACATAACAACAAACACACACACACCACACACACACAACACAACATATCTAGGTTTAATTTTTGATACCTAGATATTTTCCTGCAAGTCTTTTGAGATGGGAACCGTTTTCCGTGCCATCATTAAGAGGCAATAACTTTATTTATCATAAATATCTCCACACATTCTAACAAAATAACAGCCACACCATCTCTTAATCATCAACTACATTAACCAAAGAGCTAGCTCACCAGCTACTCTGTGGCACCACGTCGAAAGCTCGCTTTGGTCTATCCTTATCAGAAGCATGCTGAAAATGTGTTTCTCGTAACACACATCCCAACAAAATACCACCATCATCTCTCAAACACCCAGTACAGCAACAACAGTGACCACAAACCAGCTACTCTGTGGCACCGGATCGAATGCTCATCATGTCAGCCAAAAGACGTCCACTTCTGGACATAAGCGGAGAGCCAAGCACTGCCTGTACTTCTCGCATCCAGCAGATTCCTGCAACCTTCACCGGGTCATCGTTCCACCTTGTGGGAGGCCTTCCAACGGTACGTCTTCCAATACGCGGTCGCCACTCAGAACCTTTCGGCACAATCGGTCATCTGTTCTGCGAGCAAGTTTGGCGATTCTTCGGGCTATGTCCGTTACTTTGGTTCTCCTTAGGATCTCTTCTTCTATGATTCGATCGCGTAGGGAAACTCCAAGTATAGACTTTCAGCCATCATTTGAGGCGTATTGTGAGCCACCACGTATCATTTCGAATGCTTAGTTCATCCTATCATAACTAAGAATTTTCAGTAGTGAATTTCATTTTTTCAACAGAGGCATTAGCATTATGGATTTGACTTAGCAAAATATGGTTCTTGCATTACACATCCTAACAAATTACCAGGAGCACCATCTTTCAAACAGCCAGTACACCTACAACAGTGACCAGAAACCAGCTACTCTGTGGCACCGCGTCGAATGCTCGCTTTCTCTCACGCTCGGCTGGCAGAGGCAGATGTCACAGCTGAGCGAACATTCGCAGTACGCTTTGATAGGCTCTCGGATTTTAAATAACACGCCTGTTATAGCTAAGGTCAAGTTTAATACGGATTTTGTGGCTTTTTTTTGTTAGTTTTGCACCTAATTGTAAGAAAAATTTAAGTGGGTGAGCATTATATTTTGGAGGTCCTTCTTTAAAAGATTTTCCTATATTTTAGAATTTTAGACTAGGCTAACCCAAAGGTTAAACTAGGCTAGGCTGGAACTGCTTTTTGTCGTGTGAGCGCGAGCTGTACGACAAACGATTTATACATATAGAGTAGTAATCGTCGCGCAAACTATAATCATGAATTCAGTACGTGTCGAGTGTATCATTCTACTCTCTAGAGTAAAAACTTTACGTTTGTTATCTAAAAAAAATCCACTGCTTCATAAAAAAGTGCAATATCTACGCGGTCAAAATGTATGCAACAGCAAAAACAAAATTACACCGACAAAAAAAATACGCAAGGGTTTCAGAATCAGGTAGTCAATAGTATTTTTTCTTGGCAAAACGATGACGTTAGTCAGTTAAGCTGATAGTAGACTACTTGAAATACTACTGTAAATAGGCTATCATTAAAATACATTTATATTTGCATTTGATTCCGATAATTAATGCTTCAAAGTTTTCGCCTCATAAAAGCATTTCGTGCAACATAATTATTATTTCAGAAAATAGTAGTTGTAACAGTATTTGTTTTCTGTCTGTATTTGTCTAAGACTAACTGAGGTCTGTATAAATTGCATCGAGCTTTAAGCAAGCATTTCGTTCATTATCAGGGTTCAGGCATCGAAAAAATTCCTTACAATATCTACATATCGAACACAGCATATCAAGATCAACAATCTTAGTAGCTATTTACTAATGAGGTAGGTAAAAAAGAAACTGAAAAACAAAAAATATTCCTTTAAGACTAATTTTAGCTCCTTAATTAATGTACATTGACTAATTTTGAGTCGGCGTCAAACATTCAACGCTGCAGATCAATCAAGGTGCTATTATTTACTTGACGCCCTTATTTGTTTATTTTTAGGAACTTACTTAGACTAAAAGACATTACCTATGTTTTTAGTTTTTAGTTAATATAATTATTTTTGACGTTAATGAGACCTATTTATGAAACCCTTTATTTTGATACCCCCACCCAATAGTCTTTGAGAAAAAAAAAATGTGTTTGAAGACACAATATGGCGCCAAAAATCGACCATTTTTCTTTTCAATTTTGATATACCCAGTGTCACTCTCACAATTAAGACGAATCTAACGGCACCTCTCAAGCTGAAATTGATCAAGCCGTTTAGGCTACAGAGCGTGCCAAAGAAATATACATACATACACTCGAAAAACATAACCCTCCTTCTGGCGCAGTCGGGTAAAAACACTAAATTGTAATTCCTACTGCTGCGAAACGCCTTTTTTCATACAGAAAATGATTTAATTAAAATAATCGTTAAAAAATATTAAATCGGTACTCGCCCAGGTCCAAACCTGGGTCTTGCTTAAGAAAAAGGCACGGTATCTTAATCCCTAATAAGTCACATAAAAAGATTCAGCGAAAAATAACTGTGAAAGATAACATCATGAATCTCAGTGATTTCTGCGCACAATTCCTTGTTACTTAGTTATTTTGTTCCAGGAATCTGTCAGCATTGTCTTCTCTTATCGCTGTGTGCATAGCTTATGTACATACTGTACTATGTAGCTTATGTATTTAGTGGCGATCGAAGGTCAGTATTGCAGGACTAGATAAGGAGCTGGTGCGTATTTACTAGATATGTTGGTCTTTTATTTTTGAAGAGGAAGGCAAGATATCGGAACAGCTCGTTAAATCTACATCAAGATCTGGTTGAGAATGTTCAATACCATGCTCCGTGTTGTTGAAGATACTGGGGCGAAAATAATCGCGGGCGTAAAACAATCGCGGTGGGATTGCATCGCCCACCGGATTTTCGAGGCTCTGCTAGGCGCCGAGAGTTGAATATCGAAGAGTGTATTTTTTCGACACGCTGGGATGCATTCTGCTGGATTCTCAACGCTCGATTCAACACCGAGAGTTGAATTCTAGTGCGCGATAAAATGCGCCGCGATATTTTGACGTTGCGTAAATAATGCAAGCGTAGCGGACAAAAGTAACGTAAGGGCCTTTTATTTTTTTGAGGGTTGGAAAACTGGGATATCATCAAATAACTTTTCCCGCTTTGGGTAGCGCAGAAAGGCGTGTCAGACTTTTACTGACTAAAACCCACCCGTGTTCCTTCAGTTGTCTGTGTGCCAGGGGCGACGGTATCTCTCACCCCTGGCAGGAACAATCCGCACCAGTTTGATATCCGCGCTAGGTACTTATAGGCTCGGGATGTTTGCTAGATTATCAAGAATCTATAATTTTTATTTGTTTTTGTTACTTAATATTTAATGTATTGATTGGTAAAAATCAGATACTGCAAACCATGCATTTAAAATACTAAACTTATCGAAGATCTTATAGAAAATGCTCCTATCTACACAATGATAAAGACACATTACAACAAGTAGCACAGCACCTTAAAATACCAGCCATGGATACCAATGAATCATCCTCCGACTCCTGCGCATACAGTCCGCTCTGTTCCGAGAAACTACACTAATTGCATTCACTTATCGTTGTTACGAGAACATGCTGAGCTTACGTCACGGCATGTGATGTCACGATGCAGATGTTGTACAACTATGTTTATAGACCCTTCCTTTATAGAGGCCTTCGTTTAAATAAGTAAAAAAATGTAGGAAATAGGTGTATTTGTAACTTTTTACCTGACTGCGTTGAAGCAAAAAGGAAAAACAAACATTTCTTTTTTTCATTCATTCATAGTTTTTTTTTTTTGGTAGCCCAATTGAGGAAAAGAAGAAATATAGAAATACAATTTATTCTGCACAAACAAAACGCACATTACAAAAAAAAATACTTAAAATGGACAGGTAAAAAAAGTTTAAGAAGGTGATTTAGCATCACGCTACTGCCATAGGGTGGCGAGTACCTATAAATAATAAAAAGTCAGAAATAATTCTAAGAGAAAACGAAGTATGTATATCTAATACTTATTACCGGCGGGCAATACGATGCAATAGGCTTTTTAAGTTAAATAAAACAAGACGGGCGAAGTCACGGGCAGAAGTCAGTCTAATAATAAAGCGTAAGCTAAAACTGTGCGCGGTTCTAACATTGCACACAGTTCAAATGCAATAAAGATTCCCATGCACCGTGCGTTCGAGGACAAACCAGTCGTACGCAAGTAAGTGTCTTGACATGAACAGATAACGAACTTCCTCGTACATAATGGCGTGGCACATATTTTTTGCTTTTATCTGCAGTTTTTAATCAGTGTTTACACGAAGTTTCACCGTGTTTACTTTTCTACTGTGTTTATCAATTATTTTAGTGAGAGTTGCGTGGAATTTTTACAGTGAAAACAATGCGAAGTGTAATAATTATTATATGTATTATCGGTATGACATTATTTTGATTGTTAAAGTTAAAAATTATGCTTGTTTATTAGTTTTCTGAACTATGTTTTTAGGAAAAAAATCTGCCCTATCATCATCATCAAAAAATCTGCCCTATAACGAACGACCTATATCACCCAAACAATTCTCATTAAAACATTACTTACAGTAAACGTAAATCGCTATCTAAACGATCCATAACTAAACCACATTCATCGCACTAAATTCAAGACAAACACCAGTCCAGCCAGTCGTATTATGAATGCGAGCGACGCCTCACAAGTGCGGATGACTCACTCAATGAACTTGCCCGCCGCAACTCGCAAGTTCAACGATTGTCGCAGGGGAGGTCGCTCTATCGATTGTTTCTACGTGCCGTGAATAGGCGGCTTTAATTACTTCGTCTTACGTATCTTATGTAATATTTTATATAATTTCCTTTTATTATTAGCTAGTTTTTAAACGCGGCTTCGCTCGCGTTCATGTATTTTTCTAGATGAAAGGAACCCTATGTCCTTTTCTGTACGCCTGACTACGTGTACGCTAAACATGATGATCAATAAGTAGCAAATACGTGAAAGCGTAAGTGCCTCGTTGGTCTCCACTCTAGTGCTCGTTGGTCTAGTGCTTGTTGGTTTACTGGTCGTTGGTCTAGTGGTCGTTGGTCTAGTGCTCGTTGGTCTAGTGCTCGTTGGTCTAGTGCTCGTTGGTCTAGTGCTCGTTGGTCTAGTGGTCGTTGGTCTAGTGCTCGTTGGTCTAGTGCTTGTTGGTTTACTGGTCGTTGGTCTAGTGCTCGTTGGTCTAGTGCTCGTTGGTCTAATGCTCGTTGGTCTAGTGCTCGTTGGTTTACTAGTCGTTGGTCTAGTGCTCGTTGGTATAGTGCTCGTTGGTCTAGTGCTCGTTGGTCTAGAGCTCGTTGGTCTAGTGCTCGTTGGTTTACTGGTCGTTGGTCTAGTGCTCGTTGGTCTAGTGCTCGTTGGTCTACCTACTGGTCGTTGGTTTAGTGGTCGCAAGCGCTACTGTTGGGCATGGGGTCCTGGGTTCGATTCCCAGGTCGGTCAAAGTGTTAATGGGTTTTCTATCAGAAATTTATCCGTAGCAGTCCGGAGTTTGGATATATGCCCGGTTGATGGCAACAGGCTCGCCCCTATTACATTGGACTTAAGCATAACTGGCAAAATCCGGGTGTACCTACTATAGATAAACTTCTGCCCTTCCCTTCGGGGAAACAGTTATTGTGTATGTTATGTCAGGATGGTTAGCCTGTATTTTGATGAAGCAGTAGCTGTGGCCCGAAAGCGTTGGACTAACGAACGAAACGTCGTGAGTTCAAAACCCGCATGTTGCACTATATAACCCACTTTAAAATAGCATAACATCACGCCTGTAAACCTCCAAGAATAAAGCAGAGGTACCCATAGTATACCCACATTTCGCCAATTGTGTTTTAAATCCCATGTAATAGGGGCGAGCCTATTCAAACTCAAACTCAAAGCATTTATTTCAATTAAACCATTTACAGGCACTTTTGAATTGTCAAAAAGTCGACCAGTTGGAAAGTTGAAGCTAGTTGCCCATTCCAAAACGTAGATCTCTATGGAGAAGAACGGGCAAGAAACTCCATGGACACTCTTTTTAATCATGTTAAGTATTACAAAAACTTGGGAACAATATTCTTGTTGCTTCTATATGTGAGAACAATGTAAAACAAAACAATTCTGAAAAAAAATCATATTTAAAATAATCATACATAAATAAACGGGAAGAGTTTCTTGAATTACGGGAGGCGTTTGCCCACCCGTGAGACAGCAGGTTCTAACAAAAAATAATACAAAATAAGAGTGAAAATATTGACCCTCAGCCTGGGTGGTCTTCAGCCAAGAAGAAACATTTCATCCGCACGCAAGAGTATCATAAGGAGCCACTTAAAGATAAAACTCTCGCCTAAGAAGTGGCTGTTTCGTGGCCTTTTGGGGGCTTTAAGTGAAACTTGAAGTTGGGTAGCAACAACACCTATGCATAAACTTCAAGATACTGACTGAGAAAAATACACTGTTTTCCCTGAATTAACCTAAAGCTGAACACGGTCAAAATTCTACCTACTCTTTTCATATCGTAATGGTTTGCGTGACAAATCAAAAATAACGCATAAGTGGTTTTCTTAGGTAGATTAGCTTACAAGGTTAAATAAGTAGCGATAAATAGTCAAATTACTAACTATTATCATTTGTACACCCTCTAACATAATATAGCGCACTCTTAATTAACTTTAGATATCATTATTATTCTACCTATTTATCCTATTCATATTATAAAAAGGTTAAAGTTGTTTGTATGTAGAGGGTAAGCTCTGGAACAATCAGACTGATTTGGAAAAACACTACAAAGTGAAAAATAACTTTCATTTCGGAAGTCGGTGACTTTGGATATGTATTTAAATTTTTTGTTACAGCCTTCCGAAATTAAAGTTATTTTGCACTTTGTAGTGTTTTTCCCGAAGTCAGTTGTTTTTTTTTGTAAAAGTTTTATTTTTCACTTTTAGTTATAGTACCTACCCCACACCAATTCGAAATTTAATTAATCATCCTTGGGGTCAAAACAATGCATATTTATGCGATAGCAGCAATCGCGGTTGATTTCCTGTCATTTTTTGAAGAGTTCCGAGTCTGTCTCCGAAACGCATCATCAGATCAGACCATTTCTGAATACACCCCTTTCGAACAAAAAAATATTTTTGCAAATCCGTCTATATATCACGGAGTTATGCACGAACATATATATAACCTCCTCCTTTTTTAAGCCGGTTAAAAAAGCTTTTTGACAGACCAATTCTTGAGGAAGGCTATAGATTATTTAACATCACGCTACGACCCTTAAGCGCCAGGCAAAAAGAAAAAAGAATCGGAATGAGAAGTGAAAACGAAGTAATAGAGCGCCGCCAGGCAATGGGACGGGACGCGGCCAAAATTTTACGGGGAGGAAATCACGGGCGCAGTGCTCGTGACTGATGACAACAAAGACTTGTCATGTGAAACCTAATAAAATGTCAAGTTAAATAATATGAATTTCGCAACTGTCGAGCAACACATACCTACATACCTGTCATGAACAGAAGCCTTTAGTGTGAGTTTCATTTAACCATCTCAATCAAACGCATCGAGCGCGTTTGGCGCTCAGCACCCTAATTGCGTAACACGCGATTAATCATAATCGGTTTCACTTTGACAGTTCAACAATATTCATTGCGTTATTTACGTTGTTGATACATTTACATTTTTCGAACATATGAAGCAATGGTTTAGTACATACTCTATTTTAAAACGAAACAAATTATGATTAATCGTGAGTTGCTCAATTAGGGTGCCGGTTGGCCCTGGATTGGTGACGGACCAATCGGAACGCCGAATGCGCTCGATGCGTTTGATCGAGATGGTTAAATGAAACTCACACTAGGCCGCCACAGACTATACTTGTGCACTAACCCGATTCCAATACATTTTCTTCATCAAAACTCTCTTTTAGCACGGAAACACCCAACAATAAACAAGCTAAGTGCTACTAATTAAAAGCACAATAAATCAATCTCAAGTCAGTCATCAGTTCACAGCGTTGTTTACTTTTTCTAAAGTTAACTGTAAACGTACCGTAAACAGCTTCCCATCATTAAAGCGAACTATCATGACATGACACAAAGCGACTTGTTGCGACAGAGCTCCCGATATGATGGGGACACAGAGTAGGTAATACATGGAGGGCTAACTTTCTGTCGTCAGATTGTGCGTGAAAACAGTGAAGGTGGTTTTGCTAAAAAGCGTGTTTTAAGACACTGTAAATCGAACTCACTCTGGGAAAACTATTGTGCAGTTACTACAAAAGACTTCCGCAGCGGTTCTTCTGTAACTGTCAAAAGTATTCTTTGAGACTGTAAACTATAGATGGCGTAAGTCAATAAAGCAGGAAACAATCTTATTGGAAAAGTAAAACAAACCCAATACGGATACTTGCTTGAAACGTACAAGTATGTAAAATGTAACACAAATTTTATCGTTCTAATTTATGCAATAAGAATAAATGATAATATTTATTTGTACATTTAAAAACATACATAAGTAAACAAGGATTAAGTAAATATTGAATAATTGGCCAAAGTCCTCCAGGTATAATTGCATATAAGTGGTATTAAGTGTCGTGCAACTACTTTTAGAAACAACAACATAAATTAAACAAACAATGCCATATTTTAAATACAGTATGCAATGTAACACAAATGTGCGTTTCATTTCATGTAACGTTTCACCCTCTAAGCTGCCGCAGGCGCCGCAGCAAGGCGAAGACTAGCACCAAGCTTAAAGTCTGCACTCAGCAATCCATTTGCCAAACACTCCATGTCTTACCCCGATACAGGTCGTTCCAGCCCGCCTTGTTACACCCACAGAACAAGTCGTTTGATGGACGTGCGCCCTAGAATTTGTTATTAAGTTTCGTGTTGTCTATGTAAAGTTTGCTGAGCAGCTTTGTGTGCACGATTATTGGCCGTTAGCTTTGAGGGTCTGTTGATAAATTGTGTCTGTGGTTTGGACGGATTTGGCTGATTTTCAATTAATACTTGTTTGAAGTTAGGTAAGGTTATGTTTAGCTGTCTGGTGTGTCAGCTGTGGACGTATTTGGGCTGATATGAGTCATGCTATTGTCTGAGACTCATCTCTTACAGATCACTTTAAAAATATCCCATTAAAACGTAAATGTGAAAAAACTTTTTCCAAAAAAAAAAACAACCGACTTCCAAAAAAACACTACAAAGTGAAAAATAACTTTAATTTCGGAAGTCGGTGTCTTTGGAGCTGTATTTGATTTTTTTGTCACCGCCTTCCGAAATTAAAGTTATTTTTCACTTTGTAGTGTTTTTTTGGAAGTCGGTCGTTTTTTTTTTGGAAAAAGTTTTTATTTTTCACTTTTTAGTGGTTCACATGTGCTTCACCCGACCCTTCACAGCATACCGGCGTGATGTTATGTTATGAACTGGTGTAAGCAATAGACAGACATGAGATTTCAGCAATCCCAGTCCATTTGCTATCATTTATTGAGGAGTTCCGTTGCCTATCTCCAAAGTTCTTCATCAGATCTTCACCAAATTGAAATGTGACCACTACGAGAAAGTACTCTTCCAAAAAATACCTAAATCGCTTGGGGTGCCTATAAAATTTGAAGACTTCTCTCTATTTCTCCAGGATCCCATCATCAGATCCTGACTTGATGATCATGGGACCACCTGGGAAGTATACCCTTTCACACAAAAAAAACTAAATCCAAATCGGTCCAGCCATCTTCGAGTAATCGGGGAACATACATACAAAAAAGAAAAAAAAAAAAAAAAGGTTCCGACGAATTGATAACCTCCTCCTTTTTGAAGTCGGTTAAAAATGAGAGCAAAGATCAATATTAAGAATGTGTGGTCTCGTCGCGACTGTTCCGACAAAAGAATTGAAATGTAAACGGGTACTAAGTTCTGTACCTAGATAATCCTGAAACAACAATCAATCTGCCTAGCCTGTTACCAGCTATGTTGGCGTTGGCTTCCAGTGTAATCAAATACAGCTGAATACCGGTGTTTTACATAGAGCGACTGCCTATCTGCCCTTCACAACCCAGTAACTGGGCACCACGGTACCCGTTCGTGAGCCTGGTCGTCAGACTTTCAAACTTCTGACTACCCGTAACGACAGTCAGAGATCTACAAATTTCAGTCGGGACCAACGGCTTAATGTGCAATTTTTTCCTCACTTGTTTTTCATTGTGGTAAAGTCCTCTTTAGCTGTGTGGGCTGCCAGCTGTGGATGTATTTGGGCTCTTAGGAATCATGCTATGGACTGGAGATTGATCAGACTTAATTTATTCAAGTTAGGTTGACTATTCGGATAATAATATTTTCTCAATAATTATCATTGCGTCTGATATCGTATAGTCCATGCCCGCGGCGTAAAATAGGCAGAGATGATCTCTATACGTCATCAACTCATTTTCAAAATATCACCTAAATTTCATGGCTTCATTTAATTACTTTTCAGCAAAACATATCCATAAACTTCTAAACCGTATATATAACTCGGCATCGGCGAAACTTGATATTATTATTCGCCTTACGTTTAGCGTAAATTGCGAACTGTTCAGTATTCTCATATTACAATTAGATTTGTTAGTAATCGGTTCTTAAACGCAATGTTTTTGCATTGGCAGTCAGATTTCGAAGTCAAACGTGGGTGTCGTTGGTAAATGTTGTTGATGACGAAAATTAACTGTTCATTTACATTGACTTTTACGACAATTTAATTGAGAATATTGAGCTTTGAAATAAGGCGACTGAATATAGGTACCTATACTAAACCGACATACACAGGGACGAAATAAAATCTCGGCAGGAATTATTGCGCACTAGATTTTGGACGTGGGCTCAAAGCTTATTTGATATGATGCTTGATGGTTAGGTTGTGGCTTCAAATCCGGGCAAGTATCAATGTCACTGTCTCAACTCAGTACTTTCTGGGTTTATCGCGGTTTCGGTTCAGTTTGGTTTATCGCCGAAGCATCGTGACGGAGGAGCCGGGCCGATAGTTAATGTACGAGTAAGTCTGAAATCGCCAATTCGTCTTGAGCAAGCGTGGTGATCAATGGTCGTGCCTTCTCTGAATGAGAAGATACCTTAGTCCTGAAGTAAAACAATAATAGGTTGGTGTTATAATATAGCACTTATCTGGTATGAAATTGTAATGTCTTCGGACATTCGCAATTATTTGAACCCAATCCCGTTTTATCACAAATGCGTATTTTTAGTCGCTTGTTTGTCCATTAATCACGGCCCACGGCTGTTACGGTCAACGAATACCTAAACAGAATTGCTTTTCATCTCGGAAAACTAATACTTGTCACACACCCAGAAGGCACAAATTCAGAGACCCGGCTAGTTTTACAAAGTGTACGAAGAATCCATTAAAATTTCCCCGAAAAATTCCTGTACCTCGAAAACACGGATCTAATTCCGAACAGCCGGTAACATTTCGACATGTGTCGCCATCGGCGGATAACCGGGTTTCTGTCGCTGGCATGCTGCCAACCGCTGGCTGTGCACGTTGCATCAATGTTGTTATGTCGTGACGTAAGCTAATGTTGTGATTTTGACTTATTTTTCTTCATTGTAGGTACGAAAAATAAAAGTTTTTTGACACCAAATACCTTTGTAGGTATATCACAGGTAGATGGTACATTGGATTTTAGGAAAAGGCAGCACAAATAGTGAAAAAGCCTGATAATGATACAGTTTTTATGCAGGATGCGATAAGGTAGCAAACAAAATTCAATTTTGTTACGTTTTTTGCAATTTGTAGGTAAGTACTTATGTGTCAGGTTGTCTGTTTATTAAAATATGATTGGCAACCGTAATAAATATGGCTTTACAGAATAATAATCATTAAAATCATCAATACGGGTTGTATCGTTCATATAAGTAGGTAATCCCGTTGAATGTCACTTTCATGAAAAAGTAAGGCAATAAGAATTGCGCGGAGTACTAGAATTAACTACTTAAATAACCTTAAATGTTAGTCCTTTTGAAGAGATTTTGGTAGACACAATACTTTACATAATACTTTTAACCGAGAGAAGTGGAAGGAGGGTAGAGAGGCCTTTGCCCTGCAGTGGGACATCACAGGCTTTTAATAATAATAATAATACTTTACATAAATCTTCAAAAAGTTTTAAAACAACAATAGTAGGTATGTATATCTTGATCCAATGCGTCGTGACTCCGCAAAGTTTGTCATTGCACTCACCGCGAGTTCAATGACAATCTTCTATTAGGGATTTACTCACTTCAAGGACAATTTTTTTAAGTTGTCTACGTGTTAGTTCGACTGGCTGAAGACTCCTACCCTTATTGGTGAAATAATATTATAATAATCACGATAAAAAACAGTACAGTAGTCGAAAATCTTCACTAATAATGAACCTGAAGAGTTTGTTTGAACGCGCTAATATCTGTAACTAACGGTCGGATTTGTATTTTTTTTTCCATTTGGTAGCCCTGTTCTTGAGGAAGGTTATTAAAAGCTGCTTAACTTCACGCTGCAACCCTTAGGAGCCGAGCAAAAAGTTAAAGAACGAAAACGAAGTAAAAGTGCGGGGTCCGATGGGATGTGAATCACAGCCCCTGGCCCACCGCATCATGTGATGCGGTGGGCCAGGGGCCAACATTTCACGCGTACGAAATCTAGATAAAGCTAGTATGAATCCGAGTATATGTTGTATCATAATTACTTTCTACATTTATGTAGTCATATCAATTGTAGAAACAGTAGGAATCCTAACTTAAGTCCAAGGTTATCAAAAACCCTATCCTAGCCTCACTACCGAAACATAATTATAACAATATATTTTTACCTCATTTACAAAAACTTCTTAGTTAGGCAATATTAGCCAACTACTCATGCAAATATGTTTATAAAATTGAAACACCAGCAGGCTTAGCACAAGAACCGTAGAGAAACGTTTTGTCGACAGAAGAGTAGACAAAAATGACGTTCCCGTGTATACCTACAGTTGACAGTTTTGAACCGAGAAATGTAGACAAGCGATTTCTATTCTACGGCAGAGTAGAAATTGAAAGCGTCATGCTAATGCCTGCAGTAGGTAGAACGCAAGTAGCAAATTAACATACAACTATCTAGGTTCAGTCAGGTCACGCGATACGGCGGACTGACCACAAAACTAAACTTCGATACAAAAACACGTGGCTCCTGAATCGCTTATGGAATATATTGCTCTTTTTTCATATTTTGCTGCTTATAGAAATTACTACGGAGAGCCAATTTATTTTGTACAGTTGTTCTTCTTTCGAAGGGAATCTCTCCTTAGCAGACGTATCCGAGAAAAGCTTAGATATGCTACAGTGAAAAGCTTCAAGAGATGAGTAAAAAAAAAGAACACGCTTTAAAAACCAAACTACAAAAGTAGAAAATAATTTAATTCTGTTAAAAAGCGTGGGATGCTTTTTAAGGTATTTTTATAATCAATTAATATCAAGCACCTCACGCTTTTTAATAACACTAAATTATTTTCTACTTTTTTAGTTTCGTTTTTAAGGCCCATAGTATCCTCATCTCCCGTTTGTATGCTAAAGCACGACTGCCGCCCGCGCCCGCGCAAGGCACCTCAGAGCCTTTATCTCAAAATGGGGATATTCCTTTGATTAATTTACAATTGTGCTTCGTCGATTCTGTGGTACCTCTAACTATCTATTTTTCAGTGTATTTTTTTTTCCAAATAACGAAGCCGTTTAGTAGGAATATGGAATAGAAGCCAAAATATTGCGTGTTGGAAAATATTTTTTACAGCAAAAGTATTAACCATACAAAAAAAGTACTTCGGGCAAAATGATCTATATGAACCTATAGCAAAATCATATATTTTTCAAATCTTCAAGACAAGCCGTTAATGAGCAGTACGGTTCATAAAGTGACCGTGTTACGCTACCAAACGGGACGTAGGCCCTTAAAGCGTGAATTTTTTGAATTTTTTAAATATTATTTATTTTCTGTTTTTTAGTTCTGCTATCTAAAAAAACGTGTTTTTTTTTAATTATTGAATTGTCATTGGTCCTCCGGTGATAAGTATGCAAAATTTAGACTTAATCCGACGTTTTGAAGGAGATCAAAATCATGTTCAAAGTTTCCGTTACATAGACACATACTAACATACGTATGAAACTAATAAAAAAGAAATGCAGTATTATATCTATAGTTGTGTTAGTTTTAGTTTGAAACGTCCTAGTCTGAACATAAGCTGACTTTCTCATTATTCTCTAACCCTTACGTAATTTGTTTGTGGTCGGCGCAATAAGTCTCTTTCTTTTATACTTCTCCATTATTCAGCATCTCGGTAGTCATTCTTTCAACCATTATTATCTTTCACACAGTCTGCATCCATCGTTTCTTTGGTATTCTCCTACTCTTACAGACTTCAACTGACCTTAACATGAACATATTATACGTATTCGTATATTTTTAGTTACCTAGAAATAAGCGACTTTCTTTCATCCTCAAGAATATTCGTTTATAGCAGCAGCTCAGCAGCAGTTCAAGTATAGCAATACTAAGAACAGCTATAATATTCGCCACATTAATCTAATAATCTTTACCACCTAATTCCACATTCTACTCAATTTACATACCTTCCTAATTCCCTCAAACTTAGGAAGACTTAGCATCTACACATTTAGCAATTACCGGGTTGTATAACCGAAACCCTATTCTGCTAGTATACGCAAAATTTCGCCGCCGCCGTAATTCAATTTACGGCGATCAGTGTAGTGAGCCAAACATTGGATTATGTTTATATTAGCGGTACAAGGACTTTATTACGTCATTAGGGATAAATTGGGATAATTATATTTGATCTGTTACATACATAAAAGATTTTGAAGGGAATTATGGGAGTGTGCTCTTGGATTATCGGTAATGGAACTTATCGGTAATGGAGAAAATTCTTTATATTTTTGTACAATAGATAAAACAGATGAGGATTGCCTGTGGAGGCTTACAACTCCAAGATAATTGTGAAGTTTCGTATATTGTGTTTGTAAAAAATGCAGACCTCTAAACTGGAACGTTGCAAACCTGATTGGCATCAGAAACCGGTTTGAGATCTTGCTGATTTTCTGGGTCTATCTACTGGGCTGTCTCCAAGTGGTTTCCTGTTTTACAGGTAAGTACAGCATGTGCCCGATGAAGCCGTGGGTGCTGGCTGTGTGGCTCGCCGCTCGAAGGATAGAGGACGTGATGACGATGACGTTATGCTGATGAAGTTGCACGAAGACTGTGCTGACGTTCATGGGGACGTGTGACATTCGGGATTAAAAGTATAGGTATGAGGAACAGGGTTTAAAGTTCACTCAACCTCCATAGAAAAGAGAGGATCCTCCGACCAGACGAGTCCCGACCGACCCTTACTCGTTGAAGCGCCAGCCCGCGCCGCAGCTGAGCCAGTAGCTTTAAATTCCCCCTATAATAATAATAATGCCAATTCGATCCAGCCTGTCCCCAATAGTGATAGCTGTCCCCCTATCAGTGACGCCCTGAGCCGAGGTCCGTACATACACAGGGGGTGCCCTCAGCATGCAGTCGCTTAGTATATAAATTTAGTTTGTAAGCCCTGGCTGGAGGCGTTAAGATTAGTTTCTTAATGGCAGCCCCAGGAATGACCGGTTGAGCAGTCACGGCCTCTCAAGGCCAACTGCGAGATGCCCTACAAAAAAAAAACCAGACGAGTGTTGTGTCTGGTGGGCTACTGCCCGACGGTTGATGTCGGGACGTTGTATATTATTATGTTAGTTGCGCGGTAAACTCTGCTTATGCGATGCAATGCAGGATTTTGCGTGTCGTCAGTATGATGCACAGTTCGTATGTGGCGTTATAGAAGCAGCTACAATACTTTATGTATAAGAACTATTAAAAGACGCTCGTTATTGACAACTTGTGAGTCTAATCACGTGTAGATTGTAAATAAATAAAAGCATTTGCAACAAGATGCTAATGATGAAGGAAAACATCGAAATAATTTGCATACGCTATAAAATCTTCAAATAAGATAAGATAGATATATGTTATTTTAAGTGGGTAATATGTTTTTAGTTAATAAGTCGTTAATAAATAAATATATATATATATTTATACGTGAAGTAAAAACTTTGTAACACTTTTTACGAAAATTACGCGGACGGAGAAGTATGAAATTTGGCATAGTTATAGTTTATATGGAGAAGCATATTATTTTTAAATAATAATGCATTTCTATCTAAATGAATAATGGTCGAATTTCAACCACTGGTCTAACACTAGTATATAAAAATATACGCGTAAACAACGCCTATGTTGTAATGCTAACGGAAATAACATTAAAAAAATACATAAAATAAAGATTTTGGAAACCGTGGAATGGTCTAGCACTGAAGCACATCGGTCGTTGACGATCCATCTCTTGATGAGCGATTGTCATTTTGCGTGAATGTAAAGCATATTTTCTCCCAACTTGTTCTTACTATGTTCGTGATGTTCTGTAATTGAAATTCTTGTTTTTTGTGTAGGTACATGATTTTTCTTTCTCTTTCTATATTTCCACTCTAATAACAAAAAAACGGGTGGTTGGCGACCCCGTAAAGAACGAAGTTCCAAATTCAAATTAAAAATTCAAATTCAAATTATGCTGCTTAATATGCTTTTTACTTCAACTTCGAATGCAACGTCGTTTACTCTATCTTTTAAATACTCAAACTATATTTGTACCCTCGGTAGCCTTGAAAACGACACTCATGACAAAAAAAAAATGTTCGCAGCCGCAATCTTGAATTTTCATTTTAATGACACTATCGGCTTCCAAACCCCGAAAACCATGAAAACTATCACACCATCTCTCTGTTTCTTTATTTTATCCCTACTATCCCTACTTAATAATATAAATGCGAAAGTAACTTTGTCTGTCGCTCTGTCTGTTTCGCTTTCACGCCTAAACCGCTGAACCGATCGTCATTAAATTTGGCGGAGATATAGCCTGGGATATGGAGAAGGACATAGGCTATTTTTTACGTGATAACCGACATCCACGCGGGCGAAGCCGCGGGCAAAAGCTAGCATATAATAAAGATTCGTATAGACGGGGCATAACGCTTTTTCGTCGACGACCACTTCTACAATTTTACTCCTATCGCAAACTGCGTTAAAGAACTTCGTTCTGACTAAATACTGTACCCTAGGTAATCATTTCGTTCACCTTTGTCTCACCAAAATTACATCGAACTTTTATTTTCTCCATTGACGAAGATATACAAAGGCGCGAAAGTTAAGCTTATCTCGTTCCAAGTGAGTGGTCACAGAGTAAAAACAATTGCTTATCATGCTACCTAGCAATATTCGTACACTGTGGTTACTGGGAAGTGCTTCCGACCGACACGCTTTCTTCAGAAGCATAGGTAAATTATTACGTGTAGAGGGTTATGTAAAGAAAATAATTGTAGCTATGTTTATTTGGTAGTGTAATTTAGTTTTCCATTATGAAATTCTTAGTAGCAGCCGAGAGTCTGGTTATGTGTGCCCGGTTAATGCAATAGGCTCGCCCCCTAATTAGGAACTTATAACTATGAACTATTGAAATGACATGAAATTATGTTTATATCTGTAAGTGAATCTTTTAAGACACTTCACTTTTGCAATGTTTTTTTTTAATCAATCTTAAAAATTTAATGGCACCAGTTTTTCCTAGCTGACTGATTCCTGAGCAGAAATGCCGAAACAAACTCAAAGGGCATGGTCTCTTTTATAAACAATAGATTATTTTATTAAGATTGTATGTGAGTCTAACCATGCATTGCCATATATGGAAGGGTCTTTTGAAGAAACAGCCAAACTAGCTTTGTTTTGCCGTGTTTTGGACTATTTACACGAAATCGCAATTCTGCACCTTTGAATCTTTTGACCACGTAAATGCCTCCATAGTGACAAATGTAGGTTGGCTAGCAGTCAGCTCCGATTCCGAATATTCTCTTTGTCTTTATGAGACGACAAATTCGGCCAACATTCGAGACTTGAATGTCTCCACAGTTTCCCACAGCAAACATGCCTTAAATTCTATATCATCATCGTACAGGCTTTACATCCGCGGGTAGGCCTCAGCCTGGTCGCGTCTATTTCTCCAACGAGTCCTAGTTCTCGCTTTTTCTTTCGAATGTACCTATCCCGCCTCGACTTCTTGGACCATCCAGTTTACTATCAAGTAAATGTTTGGGTGCTCTAGTGTCGGCCATTCTTGCGACATGCCCGTGTAAGATGTCGTATTTTATGGTTTTAATATCTTTAGGCTCGTTGTACATCTCATAGATCTCATGGATGTATCAGTGTTTTTGTTTTCCAACACTCTTACATTCTATATCTAATTTCAAAATCATTAGCAGGTCAGTAGTTACAGCAAACACATGCTTTACAATAAAAATGCAATGAACCAATCAGCGTATCCCCCACACCTATGACTACAACAAAGCGATCAGATGATTCACGAGCATGCGCGCGCGCTTCCTGGCGACCTTGACAGATCGTCTGCATGGACTGCTTGTCACGTTTGTGCGTGATTGGCTGATAGCGAGTTAGTTTATTGTTCGAATTTTTTTGATTTAAGAATTAATAGGTTACAAGGTGATTAATGAAAATGATGATGAGCAAATTGAGAGACTTAATCATCACTAAGCAGTCGGTTCATCACAAAGTGATGAACCGACTGCTTAGTGATGATTAAGTAATTGATGATGCCAATTTTCCCTTTGACCAACCATTGGCTGTTATGACCTGATTTTGTAGTAAAAGTAGCAAACGGGCAGGATAATATGACAATGTACACTTGCTAACAAAAACGTGGTAATTCATTCTGTGCTGCTGAAGCTTGTTCAGCTACTTGTTCTTCCCAGCTAAAGCACTAGGAAGTGGCGAAGGACGGGCGTTTTGGGGGACTGTCTTATGTAATTGTGTGTTGATTCTCAGCCTTATTTGAATAAATGACTTTTGATTTGATTTAGGATTTACACATTTCTTTGAACTCTGGCTGAGTAAATGAATACATATTATTGATAATTAATTATTTCTAGAATCCCCGTGAACCCACTTCTCTTTACCTAAAAAGACACTTATTTAATACGATTACGATAAATTATGCCGTCAGTGACGTATTCCACTAATTTACCAGTCACAGACCCGTAAAATTAAAACAGAAATACAATACCTACCAACCATATCCCATTACATTTAATTTCCTTAAAGGTAGGTACCTAACTTTGAAATAGATTTTCCGAGCTGCCCATTATGAAATATAATAGTAATAAGTTGAAAGCTACACGGGGTATTACGGCTTCTCTATCAGGAGTGCAAAGCCGCTGTAAGCCGGCTAGTCCATGTCACTTCGTAAGCCGCCTCCATTTTTATTTTGGGGCCACAAAAACAGCGGTTTCCTATAACATGGGACTTACAGATAACTGGCGAAATGTGGGTGTACCATAGATACCTACATCTTAGCCTAACCCTGCGGGGATAAAAGGCGTGATGTTATGATAATATTTAAACGTAAAGAGTACATTAAGAAGTGCGAGCTAAGTTTGCAAATGAATAGTAGACACTCAAGTAAGGTTGTGAGTAGGAAAATTGTTTAGAACATAAATGTATTTTACAAAGAACCCAACCAGGCGCTTTACTTTGTTCAAATAATTTCACCACCACTGGTCTCAAAACGGTGAACGAAAACATGGTGAGGAAAACCGGCGGGATCTAGAACCAAAAATTCGAAGACATGTGACATCTACCAACCCGCACTGGGCCCACGTGGTGGATTACAGCTCACTCTCACCGAGAGGAGGCCTGTGTAAATATAATCGACTGATTATGCTGTTATTCTGTGTACTAACTGTTTAAAGGTGAGATATCCTCGTTTGCCAATTTATCTGAATTTTATTGTAAAATATGATTTTGGAATTTTATTCAGACCGAGTTTAATTTGTGAGCGAACCATCCTCCTTTGTCTGGAATATGTGAGACTCACTATACGAAATAGCTTTCAGGAAACACAATTTTTGTAACAATATTTTTCTAATATTGTCACGTTTTTACACGCTTTATATTAGCTTCACTTGTATGTTTGTAACCGACTCCTTAGGGCGCGATTTTGACCCACTTTAAACAGTCAGATTTCATTTAAACTTTGTAAACTTATCGAGGACCGATGACAATTCATTAATAAAAAAATAAAAATAGAGAAAAATTTAAAAAAAAATAAAGGAAAAAAATACGCTTTTGTAGTTAGCAGAACTAAAAAACTGAAAATAAATAATAGTTTAAAAAACTGAATTAAATTATTTTCTCCTTTTTTTGGTTTGGTTTTTAAAGCGTGTTTTTTAGTTTTTTAAACTATTATTTATTACTATTTTAATATTCTCTAAGTTATGTATGCCAAGCAAGTGACAGAATATAGAAAACACTTTCAGTACATTTGATACTACATGTATTTGTAATTAAGAGTCACAGTTGCCTAATTTCCAATTTGCTGGTTGTAATTAAGTTTAAATTGGATACTGACTAATAAATTCGCGGTCAAAGGTAATTGAGTGACATACAACCTGTTTGTGATTGTTTCATTAGTTTGCCAGCTACAACATTCATTGGAAGAATGAAGTTTCAGGGTTCAGAGCCTAAATTACATAAAGCATAGGCGTACTGAAGGCCCCACGTTATGAAAGATACACTATATATTTCATAAAGTACTTATCTCGGTTTGGGAACAATTTAATGACAAATTCGTGGGGAAGAATAAATAATCATCCTATTAATATTATAATTGTGAAAGTTTGTATGTTTAGATGTTTAAATGTTTGTTACTCAATCACGGAAAAACGGCTGAACGGAACTGGATGAAATTTGGCACATAGATAGTTTATAGCCTATATAAACATAAAATACCTTTTATCCCTGCAGTCCGTTCCCGTGGGATAGTTTTCAACCTCCACGCGCAGAACCTTGCTATTTGCAGTTCAATTGCCGTAACATTACAAACAAACAAGACCACGTAACTAGAATCAATTCTATTACATATTTTGCGAGATAATTTTTAACGTTCAAAAGTACTTTTTCCTTGGAATAAATAATTTGACTTTGACCTCGCTACTCCCATTAATTATATTGCTCCTAATAGCCAACGCATTGCCGATAATCGCGGTCTTCCTAGCCCCACGTGTCAGCCGCCTTGACACCCAGTTGATCTCGGTTTAATTGCATCCGAGCTAACGATAAAAATCAAGGGGACACTGTTTCACGACCAGTATTAATTTAGGGGCTAAACACTGGCTGGAAACTTTTAAAAAGGATTTCCCTGTTCTGTGGTTGATATTTTGAATCTTATGACTTATGATTGTGATCGGTTTTTCTTTTTGGGAAAATTATTCTGGAGAAGTTTTTATGAGGAACGAGAGCAAAACTATGTTATGAAGGGGAATGAGGGACAGCTTTTAGTATGAATGTGGATGACTAAGGAGAAGGCCAAACGAAAGAGGGATTTGAAGCATTTCTAGTAGCCATATTCATTAGACATTAATTAAAGAAGAAGATACGTTACGATGCGATGATGGCGAGTAGACTCCCGCAGACAAGCGCAACACGACAACGCGAAGTGACTTTAGTAAAAAAAAAAATATGAAAACTTAATTGGAAATTGTTCTAACAGAATCGCGTCGCACTATCGCGTCTCGCCTGTCTGCGGGAGCCCTAACGCTAATGTTAACAAAAAAAACTGTCGGTTTACATTAGCTTTCTTTTTTTTTGATCTTCTCTTATATGATGCAGCTACAACTTTGTCACGTAAATAATAAACAAAACGGAATTCATTGTATAACGTTTCAGCTTCATGCATTTCGCCTTTACTGAAATTTTAAGCTTACGTCATCTACCCAGCTCTACACCTGCCAACGAAAGGTTTCCAGTATCGGAAAATGTACCGTCTACAATGCAATTCACAGATAGCCTGTCGTTGCTCCGGGCCATTTTAATCTGTATATGACACTGACATATTTTATGCTTGACAGCAATACATTTGCTACCGGTGTCTCTCGAAAACCAGGTGATATCTTTTCAAAACACATCGCCTGGTTGTTGAAAGCCTGATCGTACTTTAATCACTAAATCTATTTTAGTGGCATTAAGTTTCTGAATTCAGAATTTGAAATTGAAATTTTGTCAAACTCTGGTAGCCTGCAAGAGACCGCAAAAAGCAATAAGGCCGCCCATTGTATGTTTTGTAGTGTTAAATGTATTGTAATGTGTACAAAAATACACTCTACATGCGGGGCAGGGCCTTGGGGCTAAGTAATACCAGCTGCATGGATCGAATGATCAAGTTAAGCTACGCTTGCCGCGGTTGGTCCGTGGATGGGTGACCATCTATACATACCTAGACCCGACTTTGCCTTAGAAAGCACGTTAACCCGTTGATCCCGGCTGTCATTCGTGGATCTTTGACAGCCGTTACGGGTCGTCAGAAGCCCGAAAATCTGACAACCAGTCTTACCCAGTAACTGGGTTGTGTGTCCCAGCGTAGTTGGGAAAAGGCTACGCAGATAATGAAGCGAAATTCAAATAATCAAATCGTAGCACTCAATTTATAAGTGGCACTGCTAGTTGCCGTCCACAACGTTTCCTAATCCATTTGTTTCAGATACCTTTTAAGCAGATCATACTACTCCTACTAATGACTAGGCTTTCAGAACTGTGAGGAGTAAGCTTCAAAAATCAACCTATCAAGGACCTCTTGTATATTTTTTACACCAAGATTTCCGTGAAAGTGTAACGCACCAACTACCTACAAGTAATACAGGCTTAATCAACCAATCATGATTGAAGGCCGTCCGTCCCTCGCTAACCTATTCCAACATCTTATTAACGTTGGCGGGAATCTATTTGGGCATAATCAACACTGTGATGCCAGTATTTATGTGAAAATTGAGATCAAAATCGAAAAATGAGGTGGTTTTTCTTTATAAATTGCTAGGCCATGGGTTGTCTTAGAAATTGGTCAAAATGTCAGAAATATATACAGGTAAAGAGTATGGCTGCCTTTGGAGACAAAGTTCTGACAGCATTGCTGTTTAGAATCTCCTGTAAAAAAACGTGTGGGATCGGGGAGACCCCCTCAGGAACGTGGTTCCTTACGCTTTTTCTTCAACTTTGAATGTAACATTGTTTACTCTGTTTTAAAAATACTCAAACTTTGTTTAGACCTCACTATCGGCTTCATCACCCTCGAAAAACATGAAAACGACACCCATGACGAAAAAAGTGAAAATGTTCGCAGCATTTTCTTGGATTTTAATTTTGACTCACTGTGGGCTTTAGCACCCTCGAAAACCTTGAATACTATCTCACTCTCTCTCTGTCAAGCAGTGATCACCACGCTTGCTCAAAACGGGTTGGCGATTTTGATTATTAACAGCTGAAAGTTCAGGTTTCTTCCCGATGTTTTTCCTTCACCGATAGCAGTAATACCTGTCAATCACATGTGTATTTTTTACCTTCAGGTAATTTAAAACAAAAACACAGCTAAACTTATTTAGAGGTTTTTTTGTTTTTAAACTTTGTTGTTAACCTTTAACCTAACCTTAAAGGTTAGTTTTTTTTAAATTTTTTAGACGAAGTCGGTAGTTACTCACTTCTTAACTTGACGTCTATTGGACAAAGTGACATGATCAAGTCTACCTTTTAGCCGTTCCGAAGAAAAAGACTAAGAGAAGACTAGCTTAGTCTTAAATCTGATATCTGCTAGTATGGCTTCGTATCTTACTTAATCTTCATTTAAGCTTTCAACTCGAATTACCTGAAACAAAAATACGCTTTAATTAGTACAGAATACATTTTTAATTCAACAGACATTAAGGAAAATGGCCGCCTTATTACTTCAGCTGGAAATCTTAAGGCGATTAAGGGATTATGTCAGATGGGCACTTGGGCAGCTGCTTTCATTAATATTATACGTTAGTCGCTCATCGTAGATGATATTCTGTTAAGATAATATGTTGGCTGTGGTTAAGTAATAATAGCTGCACGGGTCGATCGATCAGGTTAAGCTACGCTTGCCGCAGTTGGTCCATGGATGGATGACCATCTTTACATACCAAACCCCTCCGTGCCTCGGAAAGCACGTTAAGCCGTTGGTAGTCGTTTCTGGATCTTTGACAGACGTTACGGGTCGTCAGAACTCAGAAGCCCAAAAGTCTGACAACCAGCCTTACCAAGGGGTATCGTATTACCCAGTTAGGTACTGGGATATGGAGGTCAGATAGGCAGTCGCTCCATGTAAAATACTGGTATTCAGCTGCATCCGGTTAGACTGGAAGCCGACCCCAAGATAGTTGGGAAAAGGCAGGCAGATGATGGTGTTGCATAACCAATATTGGACTTAGGGTTAGCAGAGAATTTGCTGGAATACTCCATACATCCATACTAATATTACAAATGCGAAAATAAATCTGTTGTCAGTCCTTTTCACGCCTAAACCATTGAACCGATCGTTATGAAATTTGATGGAAAGGTAGTCTGGGACCTGAAAAAGGACATAAGGTTCTTTTCATCCTGGAACGCAAACGAAGTCGCAGGATACAGCTTGTAAATAATGTAATCAGAGGTGAAGAAGAATGTGTGAAATGCTTAGGCTTATGACACTATTATACCCGTTGGTCCTTTTAACAAAACTTCGGCATTAGAGATACCTTATAGTTTAAACCGCTAACGTCTTATTACGAAACGCGATTTAACTTTAGATCTCCTTAAAGCTCTGAGCCAGTTCTTAACTTAATTTCGATTTGAGTAAAGTTCCATATACAAAAATGACAACTTAGCACCGGACTAAGTTGTAAGTTTTGTAAAAAGAACTACATTGTATAGGTACTTAATGGGTTCTTTATACAAATCTGGTTTGGTGGTTCAAACCTCATATTATAAATCAAAAACTTGTTTTGTAAAAAGGGACTTTAAGTCTCCAACAAGCCACCGCCCCAGCCGCCCCCACATTACGTTTGCTAATTCGAAATGTCCATTTAAAAACACTTCTTCTCCGAAACTGTCACTGGTACTTATGTGACCGGCCCTTCAACGCTTCCTCTTCTACAGTCAAAATATTCCTCTAAAACCATAAATAAACATGACTTGTACTAAAACTGCAGTTTCGCCGTGCATGCTAATGGCCGAGTTTCGCGGCGCGTTAATGTACGAGTAAGTGCCGCAGTTTGAGCCGCGCTAATGACAGGCCACACCGACACGGTTTTAAGTTGTAATAGTAAGGTGCTGTAATCGCTGCTTTTGGGGTTTTGTTCTTCTTGAGGCGTGAGGGTATGGCGGAGGTGAGTTGAGGAATGATGGTGATGGTTTAGAGAAGCAAAACTATAGTGAAACCCATAACAGAGCAGGAATTTTGACCTATCGGTATCCCAAAAATCTCTTCTGATTACTTTGTTTATCAACAGTTGATCAACTTACCCCTGTAGTAGTCTACTGATCGATACAGTGGAGTTATTCCGCAACACACTTACAATCGCATTTTGACAATTCAATAACATTGATTGCGTAATTTACGTTATTGAGCACACGATTTTTTCAAACATATGAAGCAATTGAATGAATTCCTTTTAATCTTTCCGATTATGATTGAAAGCCGTGATTGAAAGTATGTTACAGAATTGTCGTGTCGGTCTTTCCAAAGTTCCACAACACCTAATTCTCAGTCTTCCGCATCTATTTTCTTTAGCAATGCGGTATACAAAAAAAATAGTTTACAAAACTAAAAACACGCTTTAAAAACCAAACTAAAAAAGGAGAAAATAATTAAATTCAATTAAAAAGCGTGGGGTGCTTTTTGAGGTATTTTTATAATCAATTAATGTCAAGCACCCCACGCTTTTTAATTGAATTAAATTATTTTCTCCTTTTTTAGTTTGGTTTTTAAAGCGTGTTTTTTAGTTTTTTAAACTATTATTTATTTTCTATTTTTTAGTTCTACTAACTACAAAAACGTGTTTTTTTTCTCATTTTTTTTTTAAATTATTGAATTGTCATCGGTCCTCGACAAGTTTACAAAGTTTTAATGAAATCTGACCGTTTAAAGTGGGTCAAAATCGCGCTCAAAGGAGTCGGTTACATACAAACAAACAAACAAACAAACATACAAGTGAAGCTAATATAAAGCGTGTAAAAAAGAATTGGTGCGCTTCTAAATTCCTAGAGATTCTTGACTTCTTTCTTGTGTTATAAAGAATTTTCGAAGAAAAAACCAATGAAATCGAACGCGGTGGTTTGTTGTGTTTCGTGTGAAATTGGCCCTTAACGATTTAACTTTCATATCTCGCGGTTTCCATTTCGCTTTTCAATTAGCGATGAAAAGTCAACAAGTCCGCATCCTATTTCACACATACAGTAGCCGAGTCGTGCAGTATCGCGACGCGCTAAGTGCATCGCGTTATGTGCATTGACACTTACATTTTAGCACTTTGTAATGTATAGCCGTAATAGGTAGGATGCCTGTCTTATGCACTTAATACGCGTAGAACTTCGTGACTTGGAAACTGAAACGAATCTACGGTGTTACCAATTTTAAGTTAAGTTTTTGCGTCTTCACACAGACTTACAGTCTTGGTTTACCAATACTGTGAACAACGTGTTTTTATTGGAAGCAAACATCGAAATTAAACCGCAAACGACGACCTATGCGCGATGTATCGAGTTGCAATATCTATCTCTTGACCCTTATGCATTTACGTCCGGGCTGTTCGAAAGAGATACCGCGGCCCCTGGCACACAGGCAACTGAGGGAACACGGGTGGGTTTTAGTCAGTAAAACTCTGACACGCCTTCCTGCTCCACCCAGAGCGGGAGAAGTTATTTGATGATTTCCCAACCAAAAAAAAAACGCTAATGCATTTGACGTGAAGTCGCGAATGTGCATCAACATGTCAGAATAATACAGGAGAGAAAAATTATATTTCCATACATTTTATGGACGTGAACATGTACATCCATTATAATATCGTCTCATTAGAAATTATAAAAGCGCACAATCGTGGCGTTGCGACTCTCGTGGCTAAGTGACTGCCGCGGTCGGTCCGTGGATGGGTGACCATATTTACGTACTGAGATCCCTCCGTGCCTCAGATATCACGTTAAACCGTTGGTCCCAGCTGACAACCAGTCTTACCGATGGATATAGTGTTACCCAGTAACTGGGTTGTGAAAGGCAGATAGTCAGTCGCTCCATGTAAAATACTGATATTCAGCATCCGGTTAGACTGGAAGCTGACACCAAAAATAGTTGGAAAAAGGCTAGGGAGATTATGTGATGATGACAATCGTGGTGTCGCGGAGTCGCAACGCGAATAGTCGTACCAGTGTACAGTAGTCTTAATTTTACTAAATAGCCGAAGAATTCACACTAGCTACCCGGAACCAGACACCAGACAAGTATTGCTGTCATTCCTGCATATTATAGTATAGGTATTATCGTGTGCTGGTATTTACTTAGCATTTTGTGCATTGCGTGTGTTCTTATGTAAAATAGTTTATGGTATTATGTCTGCGTTCTTGGAGAGGCGTCGGTTGCATTTGTAAATGATGTGCTTTAGTGCATTTACAAGGTAATAAGGAAGTCTATGTTGATGATGCTAAGGCGGAGTAGTATCCCATTAGTACGGTGGATTATGTCAGGCGAAGGGTCACCAATACGCTTCATGTGGTTTCCTTTTCTCATTTCATCATCTGCCAAGCCTCTTCCCAAATATGTTGGGGAAGCCAAAGCTTTCTGTCTAACCGGATGCAGCTGAATACCAGTATATTACATGGAGCGACTGCCTGTCGGACCTCCACAACCCAGTTACTGGGGAACACGATACACCTGACAAGACTGGTTGTCTGGCTTCTGACTAATTGTATCGATAGTTAAAGATCCACGAAGGACAGCCGGAACATCTGCTTCATGTGCTACCCGAGGCAAGGAGGCATCCAGGAGCTGTAGTGACCCTTCACCCATTTACAGACCGAGACCAAGACCAACCACGCGTTACTTAACCGGTTATTAATGTGTAGCCATAAGCCCCTTCTCTTTAAGTATAATATTAGTAGATTGAAAATAAACACGAATGTATCCCCGAAGGGGTAAGTTTCAGGCAGAGGCGTACCTATCTATAGTACACCTAAATTTCGTCAATTATGTTTTAGTCCCATGTAATAGGGGGCGACCCTATTGACATCAACCAGGCACACATCCACACTCCGAGCTGCTACTGCGAAATTCCAGAAAATACAGCCATAAATAATACTCCACAAGCAATTATAAAACGCAATCCAGACTATGACAGTGCATAAGTCGATGGACGATTTATGTAGTCTTGCATCGAGCCTTTTACGACGAGGTAAATATTATTTAGTCACCTACTATTTACAATAAAACGTTCTAGCATAAGCTATTGTAATTAATTATTATGGAGCAGGTGTAACACATAACATAACATCACGCCTATAATCCCTTTAGGGTTAGGCAGAGGTGTATTGTACAGCCACATTTCGGAACTTAAAAATAATAGGGGGCGAGCCTATTCCCATCATACATAATCAGCCTATAATGTTCCCACTGCTGGGACACAGGCGTCCTCTCTACGAAAGGGAGTGGGCTGTAATAGATTACATCCTCACTGCGCCCGCGTAGATGAGAATGTCTTCGAATTTTTGGTTCGAAGGTGTTTATTAGGGATGGGGGGTTGGGGGTTAGATCTCTGCCTTTGCCTTCGGGGTAAACAAGCGTGATTAATTTATTTAAGCCTTTTAATTAATCAAAAATCAAAAGTAATTTATTCAAATTAGGCTGAGAATCAGCAGTTTTCGAATGTCAAAATACATAAGACAGTCCCCCAAAACGGCCCACCCGTCACCACTCCCTAGTGCTTTAACTGGGAAGAAGAAGTGGCGCAATAAACTCCCCAGCAGCACAGCTGTCTGTTTAGTCGGATAGACTTGATTCCTTACATACATAGACAAAGTAATATAAACATTACGAGACACAGAACATTAATTAAATAATTCGTCATACATATGTCAGCCAGCCATGCCAAGATACCAACAAATAAAATGAAAACTTAACTCGAGCACAAAGAATAAAAATTTAAATAAAGCATAATACCAAAATAAGAGCCTCCTGGTATAAAGGGCGTGATAGCTTACATATGCAATGCTGGATCATGTTCACATAGCTGTTACTACCCGAGTTACAACTCGAGGCCACAAATGATAACCTAGGACCATAATTGATGGGTTAGAAGTGACAAAAGCCATATTTTACTCAAACGTTAACTCAGCGTGGACAATTAAGATTTATCAAATATTTTTTACCGACTTGTCAGTTACATGATTACCGAGAAATTGGTAATAATTTTGTATTTTGTGGTGTCTGTGAATCGTCACACTTTTTCTGATTATGTCTAGAGAGACTTGAAAGTGAGAAAAGTAAATAATATGAATTGTAGACATTCATAAGGATGGTGATAATAATCGGCGTCTTCTGTAACGTCATTTTTAGACATCGTTTATGCTATGACATCACAAAATATCTTCCCCATTACATAAATTATAGCATCATTTATTCTTCCTAAATGTATTTCGTAAGAAAAATACTGTTTTTCCAGCTTTTCTATCTCTTTTGAGCTCTCATATTTTTTAACAGGAGGGTAAGTTTAGTTACGCGCAATACTATTATTACACTAGGAAACATTTAAAATATGCATCAAAAAGTAGAGTCTAAAATAAGTCTTCCAAGATTTTTAATTATCTTTTCACGTCAAAGAATTCGTCGCACAAAACAGCGACGGGAACAGTCGCAACTATTCCGCTTCTAGGGGTATTATATTCTTGTATTACTTGTTATAAAGATAAAAAACTACCTTTTTAAATTTCGAATCACTCACAGCTCTCAACTGAGAAATACCACAGTGTAACTTTGTAATAACATGTGATTTGCCCATCAATTATTATTCTTTGTGTTCGGTCTAACTGAAAAAATAATTTTATATCGAGACAATTATCATCAATTCATCAATTTCCTACTTTGTGTTTTCGAATAACAACAGTCGTAAATAATGTTATCTTTTAACTGACAGCTATCATGCGGGTGTTCGATTACACGCAAAATGTGAAATGAACAGTTTCATAAATGTGAACTTACCTGGTTTTTCCCGTGACTTTATCCACATAGACTACATTCATAAAGTAGAATTATCATCATCATTTACCTGCCACACAAAGATAAACTCAAATTTTCTGAGGCGAGAACTAAATAGTGTGTTTTTTATCCAGTAGCGTTTTTCCGAAAACCGTTACGCATTTCATTTTGCCAATTCAACAACATCTATTGCGTTATTTTTACTCTAGCTAAAGCAGACGAATCTTCCTATTAATTCCAAAAGGGATTGTCATTTCTAGTGTATTGCAAACATTTAGGTTGATGGTTCAGTCTCTCTTTTATAATTGATTATAGGAGCTCAGCCTTAGCGCAATAACAACAAAATTAATAACTGAAAAAGTTAAAGTATGTATTACGAAAACAGCACATGAGTAACATGAAACAAATAAATCATGTTAGTTGTCAACCACAAATTCCATAATATAATTGTATAATTAGACTTTAAGTCGTTCCAATTAAATTAAAAGAAATAAATCATGATTACAATCTTAAACTATTAAAATGGTTTCTCATCAATTCAGTAACGAGTGACATTAACGAGTGATTTAGAACATCGGCCCCTCGCACAGTTTCTTCGGGCGAGTTATTTTGCATTATAATGACAATGCCTTGAGATGAAGGACGGGAGTAGACTTCTTAGTTCAAGAAATGCGCTCATTTGTACGAGAGCTTGACTTGCGGCGAGTTTTGGAATACAGCCAACTTGTGTACAGAGGATCAACAGGAATTATTTACTGTTTAATCAATAAACACACATTAATAACATCACGTTTTGTTTCCTCCAAAGGTTGGACAAAGGTGTCATATTTCGCCAGCTTGTGCCCTAACTTGTCAAGTTCCATATTACGGGGCGAGCCTTTTGCCATCAACCGGGCACAAAGCCAGACTCCGGGTTGCTACTGAGAAATTCCTGATGGAAAAACCCAACATCAGTTTGCCGGACCTGGGAACCGAACCCAGGACCTCATCTCTCGATTTGCAATAGCGCTTGCGACCACTAGACCACAGAGGCAGTTATAAACAGTAACAGCAGCAGTGTTAAATAAATGACACTGCTTTATTATCTCGATGGAAAAGTTTTGTGCCCAAATGATAATCTACTGTCGTTGCCCCTCAAGCCAAAAAAATTAAGTTGGAATGGGTTGGCCACGTCGACTGTATGCCCAAAGAAGCTGTGGCCCAAGATTGCAACTTACTATTTGGAGCCAAGCGATGAGCTGTCTAAAACATACGACCAGTGGTCTACATTAGCCCTGGATCGCAATAGTTGGAACCATCATAACTCATTTGTTGGGCTACGTATAACCTTTTATAACAAACTTCCCTCTTCTTTGCTAGATTTACATTTTAATCCGTTTAAAGCTAAAGTAAAATCAAACCTTTGTTCTAAGGCATACCATTCTATCAACGACTACTTAAACGATAAGAATTGTTGGTCGCTGTGGTTAACTCAAGACAACGTTTGTGTTCTTCCAGGGGTGCGGGTTATTCGAAAGAGATACCACGGCCCCTGGCACACAGGCAACTGAGGGAACACGGGTGGGTTTTAGTCAGTAAAAGTCAGACACGCCCTCCCGCTCCACCCAGAGCGGGAGAAGTTATTTGATGATTTCCCACCCAAAAAAAAAAAAACGTTTGTGTTCTTTCACCAGAATTAGCTTACCTACTGACAGGTCATATGAGTGCCTTCATATCATTGTTTATTTTATTTGACTGTACAAACCATTTTTTTAAATTATTATTTTGTACTAGCTTTTGCCCGCGACTTCATACGCGTGGACTTTAGAATCAAGTAGATAATCATTTTTTTTGATAATATATAGCCTATTTTTTAAGTTAGACCTCTCGGAATACATCATTGAAAACTGCATTAAATTCCATGCAGTGGTTTTTGCGTGATGCGGTAACAAACATACAGACAGACAAAAATTCTAAAAACCGTTGTTTTGGCTTCTGTTGCTGTAATAAAGACCCCCCATACTATTTTTTCTTCAATATCTTTAATGTACAGACATCGGCCTGTTACAATTTTATTATATGTATAGATTTTTTATTAATGGTTTTTTGTTTCTTCATTTATTGTTGAATGTTAATTACGGGTATTTACCAATTATTATTGTATAGAATGAAGTTCTTCTAACTTAACAGACAGCTGTGTCGCTGGGGAGTTTGTTGCGCCACTTCTTCTTCCCAGCTAAAGCACTAGGCAGTGGCGAAGGGTGTGCGTTTTTTCGGGGACTGTCTTATGTAATTTTGACGTTCAAAAAGTGCTGACTCTCAGCCTAGTTTGAATAAATGGCTTTTGATTTTATTTCAAATTTGGGTGATGCAGGCTGGACTGACACTTGACGTGACAGCAACAACACACAGAATAACATCTTCATCGCTCTGCAAAGCGCCAAGAGTTGACAATCAAACAGTGTGTTATTTCGACGCGTTGGAATGCATTCTGTTGGATTCTCTACACTCGGTTCATTACCGAGAGTATAAAATCCATTACGCGATAAAATCCTGTTGCGATATTTTACCATCCCTGCGAACGTGGTGGAGCAGTCAGTGGTCTATCAGACGTCCTCAATGACCAGTTAATTGCACTGATTAATTCTAACTTACGACGTGTGACTTACGAGTAATTAAGTATTATTATTGTAATTAATTAGTACGAGAAGCTTAGTGATAGAGTTTTATCACTGGAAAAAAGGGGGGACCTAAAGATTAAGACCTTTCAACCTTGCAAATGATAAAGGAAAATAGCAGTAAAATATTAAATCAACAACTGATTATTTATGTCCGGCTTTCTTCGTGATTTTATGAACCTTCTTCTGCCCACGACTTCTCCCCCGACCCACACCGCGCTATTACCTCGTTTTCGCTTCACGTTCTTACTGACTCTTTTTCGTTTTGGTCGGCTCCTAAAGGTCCTAGCGTAATGATAAATACCTATAGCGATATAGTCTTTCTCAAAAATTGGGCTATCGAATGCAAAAATATTTTTTTTCTAAATCTAGTAAGTAGTTTCAGAGATTAGCACGTTCAAACGAACAAACTATTCACCTTTATTATTAGTAAGTTTTCGACGGCACGGTTGCCGCAGTGGTTAAGCGATTGACTGCTGTGCTGCGTGTCGTGGATTCGATTCCCGCACGGAACAAATATTTGTATGACATTTGTATGACCTACAAATAGTTGTACCGGGTGTGGCTGTTTTTGTATGAGAATTTAAATATTTGTGAACCTACCCACAATACAGGAGAAATTACTAGTGTGGGGCAACGTTTTTCTTTTCTTAATGTACATTTAATGATCACCATCTTTATTGAAAAAGGTAGGGCCATTTTGGCAGACAAAAAGTTTACAGTTCCAGATTCTTTCATCTCTTAACTCTTAGGGCAAGATTCAAAGAACGAATATAGACTTTGCTTTTTAGTAAGGATTGCTTCTAAACGTGATCCTTTGAAGGACGATTAAAAAGCCCTTTATTAATTTCCTCTCCATTACAAAATTGTTCACGTGGAAATAATCACCAAAGTAGGTACCATAAGCTGGCAGAAACATCACAAAACGAGAAAAATTACGTCACTATTCCAAGTCGCATTTCATTTCAACTCAAAGGATGACTTCAAACTTCAAACGCATTTCAAAAGATCTCTGCCTCACATTTTTCACCAACCTAATTTTATCCTTAATCTTTCAGAAATAAAGCTTAATCTCCTTTGGCGGGATTAAATAAGTGAATGGAGGGTAGGTAACAAAATCAGGTTAAGTGTACTTGCCTACAGGTGGCATGGCCTTTTTACATTTTGCGCTTGTTACTTGATGGGACTTAACTTGGGGGAAAAACGTCAAGTCCTAGATTCAGGTTCCGTTGCCAAGTTTCATCCTTTGCGGGAAAAATTCTGAGCACTATCTAGAACACTTGGGTATTGGAGAAAAGTGGGTTATTTTATTTGAGGGTGGTTTTTATTTAATTTGAATTACAGTTGGTAAGGAGATTAATGGTGGGGTAGAGGTTGGGGAAAATTATATTAGAAAGGTGGAAAAAGGATCTTGAGTTTTGATTAAATTTGAACTGATGATGAGTTTCAGATCAACTCCTGGTCTCACTGTTGGTTACATAGCAAGTAGTGGGTTACCTACCATAAACTCGAAAAATATTTGACCGAATTTCATTTCACCTAAAACTCTTCATCGAAGTCACGTCTGCTACTGTATCAGTTGACCTATTATTAATTCGATTTTTGTGTGGTCCCAGCAAGAAGCATGCAAACAGCATGCTTGCTTCAAGCATGCAGCATGCAAGCAGGCATGCTGCGTGCAAGCAGGCATGTAGCATGCAAGCAGGCACGCAGCATGCAAACAAGCATGTAGCGTGCAAACAAGCATGCAACATGCAAGCAGGCATGCAACATGCAAGTAGGCATGCAACGTGCAGTAAGTATTGTTGCTGTCACGGCTCCGGCGCTGCGGGGTTTGGGCGGCTGCACGTGAGCTTATGGTCGTAGATGGTTTTAACGCTCACCACCGCAGCTTTGGCATGGTGGCCGAGGATCCGTCGGCCAGCATGGCCAGCCTCAGCCACGGCGGCGGGCCTTCAAACCACCTACTCCTCAGCTCGCGGGCCGCCCCACCCCTCCGCGCCTACGCGGGCTTAAATTACACTTTAGGGGTAGGGCAGACAAGACTGCGTGAAGTCGGTTTTGCAGCGATTCGTTTCTCACTAAATTTTGTAGCACAATATACTTTTTATGACACTATTTTAATTTAATATTGAAAATGCTGCCAAGTAACCGGCTATATATTTGTGACCAAATAATATTCCGTAAAATGGTATGGTGAAAATATGGCAAATAAATCATTTGCCAAATGAAAAAAAGTTCAAAAGAATTTTCGGCCAACAGCAAACAGTTATTTTGTAAATCGGCGGAATATAGTTCGGAAAAAAATACCTATGCCATCGATGATCAAAAAATATGTCAAATAATGTATGTAGCAAAACAGACATCGTAAAAAAAAAATTAACAAATTAAATTCGGAGAAGTGATCGGTTCCCCAAGTAGTGGTATATAATTTGGGGTGGGGTAGGCACCTACTTACCAGAAACAAAACGTAAAAAAAATTACAAAAACAAACAGCCGACTTAAAAAAGCAAAAGTAGGTACCTACATAGTGAATAAAATTGCTAATTGTGACGTTAGTTTCTTTATCAACCAGACAGAATCCATATTGTTTTCTTCGCCCATATCAATGTCTGCGTAGCTCTCTCTACTAAATTATTTTCCTTCCTCCATATTCATGACTACTTAATTAGAACTCTGCCTATTCCACAAAGGAACATAGCTGTAGCTACACAGCCCTGAAGGCTGACGTAAGCGACTGGCAATGCAACATTTAATGACGTCACGCATACATATGTGCATCAGTCAGTCACATCATATGTTTTACAATAGATTGCATTGAAATTCATTCATTGCGAAAGATATGAAAGACATTCTTAGTTTGTTCTTAGAATAACTGAAGAATGATTCTTGAATTCTTTACATATCCATGATCATAACAACCGTTGACCCGATAGTGTACTCATGAAGACAATCTTATAGAACAATGAAATAATCGATACAACAACACAACAACAACACAATCACAATCAGCGTATAATATTCTCACTGCTTGGACATAGGCCTCCTCTTTGTGAGAGGGAGGGGGCCGTAATCCACTACGCGGGCCCAGTGCGGGTTGGTTGATGTCACATGTCTTCGGTTTTTTGGTTCCAGGATTTGCTGGTTTTCTCACAATGTTTTCCTCTACCGTATTGAAAGCAGTGGTGATGAAATAATTTACACAAAGTAGGTAAAGCGCCTGGCAGGTTTCAAACCTACGACCAACAACTCGTAAGTCGTGGCCGTTTCCACCGCGCCATCACTGCACTAAGCAACTTACTGCAACTAAATACAGACTCGATTGTTACTGACATAACTTCAAACATGTTTCAAATTGCCTATAAAAACGACAATAGTTGAATTCACCCAAACATTCCGTCCCTCTCAGTTATATAATAACGTTTTTTGCTATCATAACAATATCTCGGCCGTCAAGCTTTCTGAGACAGTTTTTCTGCTGAAGATAAGGATCAAAAAACTATATAACCAATGAAGCAAAACATCGCGTGAAGGCATCTTTACGTCTCGCTTCGCATTACAAAATGTTGAGAGTTCAAGGCAATGGAGATAGGCGACGCACTGAGCGAGGGGGATGGAGATAGGGAACTAGATAAGTTAGAGTGAGACAGTAATGATGTCGCAGAAGGCAAACATTTTATGAAAGTGTACTTAATTATCGAGTGTTGACTGAATCTGAATGTTTGGATTATGCAGTGTGATATTGTTTAAAGTGGAGTTGTTTTGTTTAACTTGTGAAGTGGGCCATTCGGTTAATTGTTTATGATTTTGAAGATGTCAAGTGTAAACTCTAATTTACTGGGGCAAGTACATTACATAAGCATAGCATCACGCCTGTATTCCTCGAAAGTTTAAGCAGAGGTTCACCAATACATATACGTACGTTCATATTTCGCCAATGATGTTAGTCCCATGTTATATTGGGACCGAAAAATTTCAGATGGATAAACCCAATAACACTTGCATAACCCGGGTATCGAACCTAGGACCTCGTGCTCAGCAGTAGGCAAGTTGGGGCAAGTAATTATTACTTATTTATTTTTGTTGGAAGAATCCTCAGGATCAAGACACATATTTTTCACATTTTACAAAGCTATTCTTATTTATTTAAGAACATGGAGGACTTACAGCTAATAAAAACAGACAAAAGAAAGGAAATTATAGTCACCAGAAAACCAATTACAAATCCTCATGTATAGAAATATTATAAAAATACAATGTATTCTTCGAAACGAAATATTAATTTTGAAAGACTGTGATGTGGGAAGTCCTATTTACGGCCAAGTCCGATTGAGCCCATTCAATATTTATGCTGTTATCCTTCCTGGAATTCTGATTATTGTAGAAATAGAATGGCATGTTTGTGATTCTTTTTAACATCTAAAAATAGATAAAACAAATCCTGAGCTGAGAAACACAGTTATACAAAGACACCAAAAAGAACAAAAATCTACCATATTTATTTATAGCTCATCCATTTCAAACATTGCAATAAAACCAGTCTCCATCGAAAAACAATTCTTAGCATTTTTCGTCATAAAATAAAAAAGAAGTTCGCATCTCATTTAACGGTACCTACTCACTGAGGTTTCTGACTGACGTCACGAGGGGTGAAGTGTAGAGGGGGGGAGGTCAAGGGCCAAACGCTTTTATGGAGTTAGCATCAATTAAAATTGAGTTTGAAGACGAGACAGATCTAGTGGCAGTAAGATCGTTGACAGTAGAGTTTAGGATCATTGAGATTGTGAGCTTGAATTACAGATTATTAAAAAAAATCTAAAAAAAAGGCAAAGATAGAAGTTTCGTCTTCAGGAGTTTACTAATGGATTACTACGTTTACGAAACGATTACTAAGATTTACTAAGAGTTTCGTCTATTACTTCGGCAAAACCATTGTGGTAATAGCTCCTTTTAGAAGTCTCGCTTTGATTTTCAGAAACTGCAAATTGGCTGAACCTATTTTGAATTAATTACATTTTGTTTTGTTTGACATAAACATCTGCCCGATATTGTTCCGAATAAACCCAAAGTATACTTTGGGGTCACTTCAAATTAAACCAGATCCCGCTGAATGAGCAATATTCTATCGTAGTATATATTAAAAACTATGAAAACCTAAAAATAATCTGAAGTTTCATTAACATCGACAAAGAAGGAAAGGATTACATTGAAACCGAAGTAATCAACATCGGAATGAAGAAAAGATGAGACGAAATGAAAACGAAGGCGGACAACGAACATTGAAATGAAAGATCTCGACGAATTGTGTACCTACTTAGCAGTATTTGTAGAACAAAAGATTATTTTGTTGGTTTCTGAGAATAATTTCAGGAGTTTTGATTCTGAAAATATCGGTATTATTTTAGATTTTACACTCGGTGGCGTTCTGTAATTAGTTTGATTTCTTGAAGTTTACGATGAAATTGGGCTTGTTATAATGAACAAATAACATAATGGAATTAGTAGTCTTATACCTACATTACAAACTGATTCGTCTACGGATTACAGAAGTTAGACCGTTAGACGGCGCAATTAGCATGAAAAAGATCCTATGAAGAATGTTAATTTAACCTTTAATAGACCTTCTGTTTATTTCTCCAATTACATTGATCTTCGAATGAAACTAGTTACGGAAAGCCCAGGAAAACAAGCAATACTGAAAACCCTTTGCACATCTCGTAAAAGGTAAATCCTTAAATGTGCCATTCGCATATCAGATGTTACGTCTTCACTCAACTTTGTCGAGCGAGCGAACGAGTATCATCACAAAACAATACGGTATTTTCGCAACTAAAGCTCACAGTCATTAACGGTTGTGCATCAGTGACTCAATAACCTAAAAACTGGCAACATTAATGCGCAGACAAAGGAAGATCGTTAGTGTGTGTCACCGAAATGTGGTAACACTCGTCAGTTGCGACATTGAGGTAGGGTTAGCAGGCTTGTTTGTATCCTTTCTTAATTAGGTAATATTTCGTGACTGTCAGATTTATGGATACGATTATTTAACACCAGGATGTTAGGTTAAAAATTTGGCAAGGACCAAAGTGATTTTGAAAGTTGCACGGTGATGAGAAGCATCGTAAACCTGCACTTACAGCAGGCTTAGCATGACGCCTTCTATTTCTACTCTACTGTAGAATATAAACCACTTGTCTACATATCTCGGTACAAAACTGTCAATTGTCTACACGGAAACGTCATTTTTGTCTACTATTCCGTCGACAAAACGGTTCTCTACGGTTCTTGTGCTAAGTCTGCTGGTCTGAAATGATTGTAGACAAGGACTGAAGCAGCGAGCAGTACTGGCCCAGTAGTAACGGCCTCGACTTACGAGTTCGAGTAGGTCGTAGGATCAAACCCAGACAGGCGCGTGTAAATTTTTTCATCACCATTGCTCTCTAAACGTGGAATGAGGAAACCGGCATGTCCTAGAAATAAAATTTCGCGTAGTGGATTACGGTCCACTCCTCCTCACTGATAGCAGGCATGTCCCAGTAGTGGGAATATTATAGGCTGATTAAATTATGTTAATCAGTGAAGCAAGAATGGTGGTCAATGCTCGTTCATTATCAATTTCAGAAGTAGCTGCGGAGGCATATTATATCGCTGGGGGCAATAACTTACTGAAGGATTTAAATTATGTACTATGAAGTTGCTATGAAGCAATGAACCGGAACCAAGGAGACAAGAAGCAAGAAATAATATTTAAATTTCGTTTAAAATTTAAACCTGAATACGGTCAACTAAAACACAGCATGAAGTACAGATCCTATTCCCAAGCCTGTTGATACTAAACATAACATAGAAAGGCCTATTGCCGACCCTAAACACAGGTGACACGTATCCGGGTCGCTGATGTGCTCTGACCTACTCCACTTGAGCACAATGACCAATTTATTGACCATAACAATCGATGGAACTAATTCATGTAGCTCTATTATATGAATGAGCATTATATGTAGAGGATCGTTGACATGTTCTTCAGTTGGGTTGGTTTGGGCATTATTTTTGTACATTGAAAAATCTTAAGTTCCTTGTGCTAAACATATTTTTATCGTAACGGAGTCTTTCGTGCTTCTCTCCTTGGATTATGATGTGCTAGTCTAGTAAGCAGTTAAGCAACGTCAAGAAATTATATCGACAAGGTTGTAGCAAACCATACAAGTAGTAATATAAACTTGTAACTGACTTTACTGACTCAGCTGCAGCAAGAATTCCACTTCTATCAAAGAATAAAAACTTTAAAAAAAACAACCGACTTCCGGAAAAACACTACAAAGTGAAACATAACTTTAATTTCGAAAGTCGGTGACTTTGGTTATGTATTTTAATTTTTTTTTACCGCCTTCCGAAATTAAAGTTATTTTTCACTTTGTAGTATTTTTTCGGAAGTCAGTTGTTTTTGTTTTTGAAAAAAATGTTATTTTACTCTTTTTAGTTACAGTACCTACCTACCCCACGCCAATTCAAAATTTCATCACCCTTGGTCAAAATAATGCATATTTATGCGATAGCAGCAATCGCGGTCGATTTGCTGTAATTTTTTAAAGAGGTCCGTTGTCTGTCTCCGAAACGCATCATCAGATCTATATGAAATTAGAATGGGACCATTTCGGAATAAAAACCTTTTGAACAAATAAATAATTTTGCAAATCCGTCTATAAATGACGGAGTAATGCCCGAACATAATAATATATAAAAAAAATATATATAATCTTGTCGAATTGATAACCTCCTTCTTTTTGAAGTCGGTTAAAAAACAGTGACTATCAATTTATCACATTCGCGCATACATTGAGCAGTGGTGACCTAGTAATAATGGTCTTGACTTACGAGTTGTACGTCGTCAGTTCTAACCCGGTCAGGTATTTTGTCTAATCTTCATCACCATTACTCTCAAAACGGTGAAGGAAAACATCGTGGAGAAATTGGCATGTCCTAGAACTAAAAATTCGGAGACGTGTGACATCACTCACACACATCTCTATATATATCATAAACTTCAAATAGCCATATATAAAAACCAAAATACTTCAAATAAATACCCAATCTTGCCATAAATACCCTCAGTAATCATATTTAAAATTAACATAACTTGATACAGGTAAGCCCTAACTCTCTGGAGGTAATATTGTACAATTAAATGGCAGCAGCAGACATCAATCGATGCTGATATCAGTATTCACATCCTGTGCGCCCAGTCGATGGATATTTCATACATAATGTTAGTTACTTATTGCAGAACAAGGCGTAAGATGCAGCGGTTTTAAAAGGATAGTGGACGAAGTGAGATTTTTAGAGTGCTGCACTTTTTCCGTACTATCGAGATTGTAAGGGACTGGCTCTTTTCATTCTTAATAAAAAATCATTCAATATTTCTTGGGCAGTCGACATCGACATCGACGTGCAACCTGTAACCATAGATCCAATACATGATTCTGAATCCGCCTGCGTTGATTTTTTGTTATCCAATCGAAGTAATAAGTGGATAATGTTGGTAATAGTATAATAAGTGTTTTGTTTAGTAACATATTATGTATAACATTTAATTGTACTCCTGTTTTTTATCCCGAAACAAAATAAAATAAAATCCTTTCTACGCAAGAGGCCCGGGGTCTAGCGTAGAAAGGATTCGTCGGAGGGTCTAGAATCATAGCTGAATTCAAGGTCTCAGTTTGCGCGTCGATGACCCTGCCACTCTGTACTTCATTTTGTATTCATAGTGTCTGTGGTAAGGATGGAAAGATTAGTGCATTAAGCTCGTGTTCATATTGAGCAAAGAAACCTTTCTAAAATTACTGTACTTACAGTGCGCAACTATAAGCGGAATTGGTGATGCGAATTCCGCTGTCAGTCCCAACCTTGCAACCTCATCTAGTTTTTCCACTACAAACGCAAAAGCACCTATGAGTACTCCATCAGCAAGGCTCGAATAAATTTGGAAGTACGGAAATTCTAACCAGACCATTTCCTATACTCTATCTACTGGCCTTCAGACTTCTACTGGAAAGACAGGTACTACTCAATTAATTAGCAAACAGGTTTTATTTGAAGCGGTTAATTTGCATGTGAGTATGGATGGGTCGTGCGAACGTGTCCGTATGAATTGAGGAGCCATGTCTCAGATTTAAACGAGGGTACTACCAATATTTAGTAGTAAGTTAGCCAAATTTGTAGCCCCGATCCTGGAATTTGTAGTAAATCCCTTCAAAAGTTACAGGACGTTGAAGGTGGCTCCTCAATTCAGGCATCTGGATTGAGGAGCCACCTCAGAACTCGAAAACTAGCCAATGGATATTTCTGAAACATTGGTAGGAATTAGTAGTGTTTATGCTTAATTTGTACACAAAAAATGGGTTTTGTACAGCTGAATTTGAGGCAGCTACAATGCTTTGATTTATCTGAAAAATCCATAAATTTCCCCGTGCTGTATCTCAGAAACGAATGAAGCAATTAAAACAGATTTTTAGTATTATTTAGTAGTAAGTTTGTTTTAATTTGTAGTATAAAAATAAATCGCAAAGGATTCATAGCTTCGGAAATACAACACATTTTATGTGGCTCCTCAATCCTGACGGTCTATAAAAAACAAATGCACGTAGCTACTAAAGTAGTTGATCAACTCGAAGTTTGATTACGCCAATATTTAGTAGAAATTTCTACTAAATATTGGCGTAATCAAAATTCCTCTACATTCAGTATTTCAAAAGATATTAATAATTTTAACATTCCTTAAGAATTTTCTGTGTAGGGTGACCATAAATAATTCAAACTGTGTTCATAAACAGAACTTTATTTACACATGATTCATTCTCCACCAAATCAGTACTTAAATAAAGAAACACAATATATTAAACACAAAGAATGAAAAAGAAAAACAAACAAAAAGTCTACTAGATCAAATTACCTGTTTTAAAATTTATAATCTCTAAATATTATCTCTATATTCCCTTATTCTATCATTAATTATTAGCCTTCTCTAATCTTTATTTTAAAATATATTTTCTAAACAAAGTCGCTTATTTTGACTGTCGGAGCGACCGCGCTGTCCTTCTAAAATACATAACGGATTTTGATGCGGTTTTCACCATCATTTGTAGAATTTATTCCACGAGGTTGTTTTATATGTAATAGATTCGTTTACATGTAACGTAAACGCATACAGACGCGTGGAAAGTGGTGGCCCAGTGTTAACGGCCGCGACTTACGAGTTATAGGTCGTAGGTTCCAACCCAGACAGACGCTTTACTTTTTGTGAGTTATTTAATCACCACGGTCTCAAAACGTTCAAGGAAACTTAAAATAAAAATTAATAAAAAAAAAAACATTTTTTATTCATTAAAATGAATACTTAAACGTAGAGATAGACTTAAACCGTATTCCCTCCGTCCAACCTGAGAGCAGTTGCTTTTTGAAAAAAAAGAGTTATACACAGTTCCGTTTTTTAATTTATATCTGATCGATTATAATACCCTTCCAAAAACACTGCCCACCGGTGAACTTAAAATTTTCCCAAAAGTAATAATATGAAAATATTTGTTTGGTTTGTACTATTGCGAATTCTGGTTTCATAATCATTCATCAACAGAGATCGGATATTTGGATGCATTTTTACCTAAATACAATTTTTAGCTATGAAAGTATGGAAGCGGCTTTATAAATTATTTGTTATATTTATTAAAAACCCCGGGATTCATGATTGCATAACTATTCAGACGTGTATTAATTAACCGACTTCAAAAAGGAGGAGGTTCTCAATTCGTCGGAACCTTTTTTTTTTTTTTATGTATGTTCCCCGATTACTCGAAGATGGCTGGACCGATTTGGATTTATTTTTTCTGTTTGAAAGGGTATACTTCCCAGGTGGTCCCATGATCATCAAGTTAGGATCTGATGATGGGATCCTGGAGAAATAGAGAGACCATTTAAAATTTTATAGGCATACACAAAGCGATTTGGGTATTTTTTGGAAGAGTACTTTCTCGAAGTAGTCCCATTTCAATTTGGTGAAGATCTGATGAAGAACATCGGAGATAGGCAACGGAACTCCTCAATAAATGGTAGCAAGTGGACTGGGATTGCTGAAATCCCATGTCTATCTATTGTTTACACCAATTCATAACATAACATCACGCCGGTACGCTGTGAAGGGGTAAGCACATGTGAACCACTAAAAAGTGAAAAATAAAAACTTTTTCCAAAGAAAAAGTTTTTTAAAAATTAATGTTTAACTCGATACAAATATGTATATGTACTGGAGGAGGGATGGTTTGTATTAGTTAAAACAAAAAATAAACAAATTACTTACCTAAATTAAGACTTTTTCGATACAAAAGCGCTTTCCATGTTAGCCAACATCTCAGCTTTAGGTGAATATGCATTTGAATATCCGATCTCTGTTCCTCAATTAACATCATATTAAAAATGTATTTTTTTATTTATTTTTATTTTAAGTTTCCTTGAACGTTTTGAGACCGTGGTGATTAAATAACTCACAAAAAGTAAAGCGCCTGTCTGGGTTGGAACCTACGACCTATAACTCGTAAGTCGCGGCCGTTACTACTGGGCCACCACTTTCCACGCGTCTGTATGCGTTTACGTTAAGTGTAAACGTATTACATATAAAACAACCTCGCGGAATAAATTCTATAAATGATGGTGAAAACCGCATCAAAATCTGTTATGTATTTTAGAAGGACAGCGCGGTCGCTCCGACAGTCAAAATAAGCGACTTTGTTTAGAAAATATATTTTAAAATAAAGATTAGAGAAGGCTAATAATTAATGATAGAATAAGGGAATATAGAGATAATATTTAGAGATTATAAATTTTAAAACAGGTAATTTGATCTAGTAGACTTTTTGTTTGTTTTTCTTTTTCATTCTTTGTGTTTAATATATTGTGTTTCTTTATTTAAGTACTGATTTGGTGGAGAATGAATCATGTGTAAATAAAGTTCTGATTATGAACACAGTTTGAATTATTTATGGTCACCCTACACAGAAAATTCTTAAGGAATGTTAAAATTATTAATATCTTTTGAAATACTGAATGTAGAGGAATTTTGATTACGCCAATATTTAGTAGAAATTTCTACTAAATATTGGCGTAATCAAACTTCGAGTTGATCAACTACTTTAGTAGCTACGTGCATTTGTTTTTTATAGACCGTCAGGATTGAGGAGCCACATAAAATGTGTTGTATTTCCGAAGCTATGAATCCTTTGCGATTTATTTTTATACTACAAATTAAAACAAACTTACTACTAAATAATACTAAAAATCTGTTTTAATTCCTTCATTCGTTTCTGAGATACAGCACGGGGAAATTTATGGATTTTTCAGATAAATCAAAGCATTGTAGCCGCCTCAAATTCAGCCCTACAAAACCCATTTTTTGTGTACAAATTAAGCATAAACACTACTAATTCCTACCAAAGTTTCAGAAATATCCATTGGCTAGTTTTCGAGTTCTGAGGTGGCTCCTCAATCCAGATGCCTGAATTGAGGAGCCACCTTCAACGTCCTGTAACTTTTGAAGGGATTTACTACAAATTCCAGGATCGAGGCTACAAATTTGGCTAATTTACTACTAAATATTGGTAGTACCCTCGTTTAAATCTGAGACATGGCTCCTCAATTCATACGGACACGTGCGAACCTGGGCTTAAAATAGACGATGGTATTTGTGAATGAACGATGGCAGTTGGATTGTGCGAGTGCTTATTGTTTGTATAAGAACGTTTCAAGTTCCTTCATGACACACATAATAGATATCTGAGGTCATCGGAAAACTAAAGACTGGAGATGCCAATGCGTTCCACCAGCTTTTATAACAATTCTTTTACAGTATAGGTAAATGGTTGTGGAATGCCTTGCCCGTGTCGATAAGGTGTGCTCAATCTTTGTCCACTTTTAAAATTCTGGTACAAAGAAACCTTCCTCCTCCCTTATCATTACATATATCGTCCACAAGCGCCCAATACCTCCTATCTGACTCCGGGCGGATTTTACATAGTAGAGAATCCCAAGTAAGAACGACCTTCACTAATTTGATAACCAGGTGAAAATTATATTTTAACAATATATTTTTTTTATAATTTTAATTAAAATATAATTTTCACCTGGTTATCAAACTGGTGAAGGTCGTTCTTACTTGGGATCCTCTACTGTGTAAAATCCACCCAGAGTCAGATAGGAGGTATTGGGCGCTTATGGCCGATATGTAGTTCATCTACTAACTACCTATAGTATTGTCTCTCCAGCTCCCTTTACTCCATCTACTTAAAGGTTGTCTGGAAAAGATCGCTTTTGAGGATAAGACCACCTATTCTGTCTTCCTATGTAAAATTATCTTCATAATCTGCCTAGCCTTTTCCCATATATGTTGGGGTCAGCTTCCAGTCTAACCAGATCCACCTGAATACCAGTATTGTACATGGAGCGACTGCCTATCTGACCTCCACAACCCAGTAAACTGGGTGAGACGATACCCTTTGGTAAAACTGATTGTCAGTCTTTCGGGTTTCTGACGACCCGTAACGACTGTCAAAGATCCACAAATGACAGCTGGAACCAACGGCTTAACGTGCTTTCCGAGGCACGGAGGGGTCTTGGTATGTAAAATGTCTACATACAAACCTGTAATTTTTATGGTGTACATAATAAAGAGTATTCTATCTATCTATCTATTTGTAGTTGATATTGTGGGGGTATGCGAAGACAACATTAATCTGTTTCTCACGTCAAGTCATCATGTTTGTCCAGCTCGAACCCGACATCAGTATTATTTTAACTATGTTGGATTCTCTACAAATCAAGGTTAAAGAATTCTTTTTGGTGTCAAATTTATGAAAAATTGTCACAATATTACTCTAATTCGTGACCAGAATAGCAGTCATATTTAATATATGGATACAAAATTGAGTTCATTTAAATATAAAATAGATACCCGTAGTTAAAGCTGTTGTCAGACCCACAGTGTTAAGCTGTTCACGCTAACGTGGCGCTTGAATCCAGAAGCCTGTGCCGTCAGATTTGAGCCTGCGGAATCACGGTGTGGCATTGTGCTGACGGCTTAAGAGCAGCTTTGCACCGCCGGTCGGCATGCCGGCTCTACAGCCGACCAAATCTGATAGGCTGGCTATTATTCGGATTTACGGAGCCGAGAAAGCTGCAGCAAGCAATTTTGCATATGTGGCAGTGATATAGAATATGGTTTTACAATTTTTTACATAATATTTTGAATACGGGCTGGCGGACGATCATTCAGAATGGTATTCTACTGCTACGTAGTATACTACATGTTAGAATGAACTGTTCAAATATTAAACATTTGTCTGCCCAAAGACGCATCAAAAATCCAAGTCAGTCTATCAACAAAGTACCCAACACTATAAATATCCCCAATAACTAATCATCCTAAAAACAAACTGACGATGACGCGGGCAGTCCTAAACTCCAAAAGCTTCAGAACTTCAGACGTGGGTGAATGACCTCAGCTAAATCGGGATTGTCTCAGACTGCAGTTAAATCTTCGGATAGTGTCGCCACGATATCTCGGGACAAGATTAGAAGACAGTATAGCTAGCGACGATTGGTGAAGGTAGGTGAGGAATATTGTTGTATTTGGATGAGTAATCTGGCCTGGAGAGGTAATTATAACGGAAATGTCTAACTTTTCAGCAGCATTGTATATCGGTAAGGTGTCATTCTATAATATGCTGTTTCTCGAACAACTAAAGGACTAGTTTCTGTTAAGAAAGAACTGTGCTATATCAAAATCAACTAGAAGTCACTTCATTTGTAGGTCACCAATAAGATGGTTAGCCATATCTTTCGAAAAACAACTTTGTATCCCTTTTTACAAAAAATACGAGAACTGAGGAGTAAGAAATTTGGCACAGTTAATGTTTATACGCAGGAGTGCAGAAGCTAATCTTTTTAGATTTTAAAATGCATTAGAAATACATCAAGTTTTAAATAAATTGTGGTCGAATTTCACGGGGCAGACACTAGTTACTGTAATTTGCCTATCTTAGGTACCTACTACATCTTTCAACGTAGTAATGACCAATTGACTATTTGATCATCAGAAAGATCTTCCTCAAGAAAAACTTAAGCTGACGCATTCAGACCGTCTTTTGTTTATTTTATTTTAACCCTTAAATTTCCAACCCCACAATATTCCCCCCACAAACATTGATGGCCACCACAAGGGCATTGACAGTGATCCGGGGGTTAGACGGATAAATCCTGGCTCTAAACAATTTACGACATTTCTCTGTCGTATCGTGTCGTATTCGATTCTTCTTGCAGGTTTTTATAATGTCGTCTTTATTACTTGGGTTGGGTTTAAAGGGACTTCAGGGAGACGTCGGTGTATCTATGTTTTAGATTAGGTTTAGGAAGACACATGGTTTCAGGTGTTACATGAACAACATTAGTTTTTATTTGGACTCTGTGGTGAGATTAGTGGTATCCCACAGGGGTAACAGCAACGACTTACGAGTTGGAGGTCGTGAGTTCGAACTCAGCTACTCACAATCCGATGAAGAAAAAACTCGCTCTCACAGAGAGAAGAACATTACAGGTTGATGAAGCTTTGGGATAGTGTTGGTTAAGACACAAATCATCGCCGCTAACAATATTTTTTGGAACAAGTATCTTTGGGGTTAAGGAAATTGCATTTGTCCAGCAGGGTAATTTCTTAATACATTATCAGTAAGAATCGCTTTCAGTGCTGATTCGTGAATCGTTCCGGCAGTATTGTTTGAACTTGAACAGGGCTATGCTTTCAATTGGAATAACATAGGATTAGAAAGAGGTATTTCTCTTTTATCTGTTCTGTGGGTATACCTATCATCATCATTTCAGCCGTAAGACGTCCAGTGCTGGACATAGGCCTCCCCCAAGTTCCGTCACTTCGACCGGTTCTGTGCTTCCCGCATCCAGTGGACTCCTGTGGCCCTCACAAGGGCATCGCTCCACCTTGCGGGAGGCCTTCCAACTTTACGTCTTCCGGTGCGTGGTCGCCACTCCAGAACTTTTCGACCCCATCGGCCATCTGTTCTGCGTGCAATGTGCCCTGCCCACTGCCACTTAGGTTTGGCAATTCTTCGGGCTATGTCGGTTGCCTTGCTTCTCCTGCGGATCTCTTCATTCCTGATTCGATCACGCAGAGAAACTCCAAGCATAGCCCTCTCCATTGCCCTTTGGGTGAAGCCTTCTTATGAGGCCCATTGTGATACCTATAGTACACATCTATATTTTCCCAGTTATTTTGAAGTCCCATGTATAAGGGGACAGGCCTATTGGCATCAATTGAGTACAAATCCAGACTCCGGGTTGCTATTGAGCAATTACTGATGAACAAACCCAATAACTCTTTTCCCGGTCTAGCAATCATCGAACCAGGACCACAGGTTTAGCAGTAGCGTTTGCAACGACTGGACCAACGAAATAAAATTGATGTAATCAGTATGAAATCGGGGCTGAATAGCAAGTTTCAATGCCATACTGAAATATAATAGTGCCTTATTAACATAGTGAAGTCCATGAAAATGACAGTCAAACTTTGAAAGTGTTTATGGAAACAACTTTTTGAACAAGGGGAAGTCACCCTTATCTAACTTGACAACATTAAACCATATCTATCACTTTCAAAACGAGACAGATTTTATTACGAAGTTAAAGAACCCTTCACCGTTAACTTATAGACAGGGTGACAAGTAATTTTAACTATTAAATAACTTTCAACATGATATTATAGTGCCTCTATTCCCTGTACGAGTAGGCAGAGGTTATAGTACTACAGTCACTTTTCGCCAGGTCTTGGTAATCACCATAACCTACAAGTAGAAATTCGAAGACATGTAAAATCCACCAACATGCACTGGGCCCGCGTGGTAGATTATGGCCCACTCAAAGAGGAGGCCTGTGTGGGCAGCACTGGCAATATTATAGGCTGATTGAGATTAAAACCTAGAATATGGTAATAGACCTGCCTCCTGTATTTATTATTATAGAAGGATGTGGACATATTTATGTTTAGCAGTAAATCAATGTTTAATATTTGTAAGAAGTTTTAAACGCTTTTATTAGCTTCACCTGTATGTTTGTTTATTTGTAACCGACTCCTGGACTTGATTTTGACCCACTTCAAACGGTCAGATTTCATTTAAACTTTGTAGACTTATCGAGGACCGATGGCAATTCAATAATGTAAAATTAAGATGTAAGAAAAAAACTGATAAATCACGCTTTTGTAGTTAGCAGAACTAACAAAATAGAAAATAAATAATAGATGTATGACGGTGTATACTGTAAGTGCAGCAAGCAATTGTTACATAAATAAATAATAAATAGCAGACGAGACTATTACCATCATCCGAGTCAAAACCAGACCCCGGGCTACTACAGAGTAAACTAAACTAACTACATGCGTAAAGGAAAAAACGAAACATATTATTTCCTCTCAGGGATCAATCAGCCAGAAAATGCCGGCGCCATCTAGTTTTTAAATACCAAAGTATAGACGTGAAAAGTGTCTTAAAATGGACTTACAAAAATAATCTTATCAATTCATTTCATAAGTAACACTATGCCCAATTTAGGAATCGAACCCAGGGCCACTTAACTATCGGTTTACTAATAAAACAGTGACAAGTAACCTAACAATTTAAACATTTTCAACAATACCTAGTAGAAATCAAACTCTGTAAAAGTTGTATTCTAAACTTAGCTTCTTCAGTTCAAGGCACTGAACTGGAAATAGATAGACAAAACAACAAGTCCAGTTAGGCTGAAATAAGACAAGCAACGTTCTGAAGTTACTTCAGGCTTGTCTGTAAGGAGAGCTTCTGTAACTGAAGGATTCAGGCTAGTTTATTTTTATATGATACTGTTTTATGACAGGTATTGTGAGGGCGATATTGCTTGAGTTCTTTAACGCAGCTTGCGGTAGGAGCATACTAGTAGAAATCTTCACATAAAGAAAATAGTAGAAATCGCCATGTTACGAAAAGGCGTTATGCTCTATGCTGACTTTTTTATAACATATAATAGAAAGAGACAATGAGAGAGAGAGATAGTTGTCATTATTTTCGAGGGTGCTGAAGCCGATAATGAGATCAAAATAAAGTTTCAGTATTTTGTAGATAGAGTAAAAGATGTCACATTCAGAGTTATAGAAAAAAGTAACTTCGTTCCTGAAGGGTATTCCCCGACCCCACACGATTTCTGGCTAAGTTATTATTGTAAATCTTTGAAATCATACATGTATTTTTGTCACGAGATCAAGTTATTATGAATTTTATTAATAAACGCATAGTGTACAGCATTTTTGTTTTCTGCTTGCTTGTTAATTCCACACTAACTTTTTTAACTTTAACTTTAGACCGGCTGGTGGTAGCTAAACAAACCAGATCCAAATGCAGTTCAATAAATACAAATGTGGTTTACGAATCACCCTTAAAATATAGACGAAAAATCACAAAACATAAAGTTCGAAAACGCCCAATTGATATCAATAAAACAAAATTGTTTGACATTTAAAAATTAAAATTAATTCTCAATTAATAAGCTATCAGCTTTGAACGCTTTTGTTTTAATGCTTACTGATGTGGTTCATTAATTACATTGATTTTAGCATTCAGAACATAAATGTACCTAATACAGTAAGATATAAACCAAGCGCTTTTTTATATTAGTCCAAAAATGTATAGTAGCTAAAGGGGTATTTGAGGGGCCAGACTTTTTTTTGAATGGGAAATCATCAAATGACTTCTCCCGCTCTGGGCAAGGGATCGACCGGCGAACATAGTTGGAAGGCCTAGGCAGATGTGATGGTATTTTCGAGGTCAATGGGGAAACGACCATCTTTCTCATCATGTTTTGCTCTTCTTAGTGTTCTGTTCTTCGACAATCAACTCTAATTCCGCCATATTTAGGTACTGGTGATCAACGTCTGCCCAGCGTTTACCCAACTTTGAGTCGGGTTCCAGTCTAACTGCAAGCAATTGAATATCAGTATTTTACATGGAGCAAGTGCTTATCTGACCTTCACACCGCACTTACTGGGTAACACTACATATACCTCTTGGTAAAACTGATACATACAGGTAACGGCATGTTGATTCTTATAATCCTTTCGTATCTGTTCTACTAACAAGATTATCTTTTTCCACTCCAAGTGAATACCTAATCCGACTTTTGGCACCTGACATATTAACCCACTCGATGTGTGCCTACTGGGGCGTTAAATTGGTCCCATTTATCAGTTCAGTAAACACGGCTAGCCTAGATCCAAGATCTGTTTACTACAACAATGTAAACAATGTGATGTACTTGTCTTAATGTGTTTACCGTGTATGTGATTCTGTGATTCATAAAACCTAGTTGGTTGTCTGTGTTTTCGGGTAATACTTCTGAAGTACTTGGTGGATTTTGTTGCGGTTTTTGTTTTTCACGATTTGGAAAAGATTTTAAGAATATCAATGTACTTGTTACAATGATTTCTTGCCTATGATTTGTATCTAAATAGTACAACGTAGTCGTTTGTTTGTGCTTTCGCTTATAATAAAATTACTAAACTATAGCTTGATTCTGATTCGGTTTTTAACATCATATAGAAAAAATCGTAGGAAAGTTTATGTGTCACACTCACAGGAATTGATAAATATTCTGTGGTCACACTCCTGCCACATTATGAGTAGCACTTGTATATAGCCGGGGTGGGTCACTTGTATTTTTATCAATAGTATTTTTGGATTGTTCTAGACGTCGGCCTTGAACAATGAAAAGCGATGGATAACGTCTACGATGGAACGAGCGTCCACAGAACATGCCTGTTCACTTTTCTTTGCAGGCTGATGTTAACGGCAGACTAAGCCATTAAAGATAAAAGCAGAAATGAAAGTAAGTATGACCGTTAGAAGGTGTTAAGGTATCAAGGAAGGATTTTTCGAAACAACCCCAGCAGATCACGTCAAAACAATCTTCCAACAATGTCTTTAAAAATATGAAAGGTGTGAATTTAAAACAAGTAAATATAAGTAAGTTGAAGATACATTCTCTAGGGGTCCTCTTCAAAGTAACAAACACTATAGGGGTGCGAAAACTGCGAAAAATATTACTTGCACAAGTTTTGAAGTTAAAATACAAGTTGTCTATACTTTAGTTCCCTCGAGAAATAAAACTTGAAGTCAAGAGAAGATATGAATAAGTTAGTTTTAAGTTAAAGTTTATAATAAACTAACAGTATCAACATGTTTTTATTTAAGTTTAGTTTCGTGATAGGGGTAATGTTAGCAAGATGTTTATCCACGTAAGATGCAAGTATTCTCATATAAGTCGTTGGTACTGAAACGAGAGAAGATGTGATAATTAAATCAAGTTCGAGATGATGGAATATATGTTCTTTAATGGACCAAATTGCTTTCTGTGGAATGGCGAGATTCATGACAATATCCAAGAACTCTATTAGGGATATATCTTAGTCATAGTCTGTCAAGTAAAGTTGTAGAAATTGTCACGTACCTAATTAAAAAGCGTTACGTAATGAAAGAGCGTGTCACAGAGAGAGTGAGATAGCTTTTATGGTTTTTGAGGGTTCTGAAGCCGATAGTAGCTAGGCTCAAAACGAAATTTTTACATTTTTATAATGGGTGTTATTTTCATGGTTTTCGAGGGTGTTGTAGCCGATAGTAAGGTCAGAATAAAGTTGAGTATCATAATGGATTGAAAGACGTTACATTCAGAGTTGAAGAAAAAGCGTAAGGAACATCGTTCCTGACGCAGGTCCCTCCGCCCCGCCCCCACAGGTTTTTTTTTAAACTAAATGTTTATCTCTGCAACGTAAGTATTACCCAAACAACTTTTTCTATATCTATTATTTTTCACTTTGTAGTGTTTTTCCGGAAGTCGGTTGTTTTTTTTTTGGAAAAAGTTTTTATTTTTCACTTTTTAGTACCCCACACCAATTTGAAATTTCATCATCCTTGGGGTCAAAAGAATGCATATTTATGCGATAGCAGCAATCGCAGTTGATTTGCTGTCATTTTTAACCGACTTCATGGCCTTCGAGAGAAGATTTCGTGGCCGAAGAACGCAAGTGTCCAATACCGGAACAAATCAGTTGTAGCAATCGCTTTCAAAACGTCTTGTATTTCTACAACGGCTTTCATCAGAATTTACATATTATAATTATGCTTTTCGGTAATGTCGATCCATTTTTATAAATTGCTATAATCGTAATAGCTGAGAGTGTCACTATGCTCAGGCCTGCTGAACGCGGTACGGGAGAAAGTATTATAAATTCTCTTTTATTTTAGCTAAAAATAATGGTTGTAGTTCAAATGACATGGTCGACTGTTCATCTTGAACTAGATAGCTACCCAAATGTGGCGCCTCCTTTAATAAATAAACATTTAAGCCACGGAAGACATTTCCGATAGCCTTGGCATTCTCTAAATGTTACTTTTAAATGCTAATTACTTTGTTTAATGTGCAGCTAAATGATAGGAAAATGTGGTGGTTTGTTAATGTGGTTAAGGCCAGATTTACACCACGCGCTATTCTGAAATATTTTTGTGTAACTCATATCATCATATTCATCATTTCAGCTGAAAAATTTCTACTCCTGGACATAGGCCTCCCCCAAGCATTTGTGTAACTAATCAGTCCAAAATAAGCGTAAATGGCCTTTGTATGCGTTAAATAATAATTAAAATACTTAATGCCATTGTCAGCACAAATTGCAACATAAAACCTTGAAATAACAACAAGTCACCAATTTCAAAATAATTAAAACTTAAATGTCAAAAATTACAATAAACATTTTCACTTCGCGAGTCATAAAATGCATCATCTATGCAATCTGCATGACAACTATAAAAGATGATTGGCTATCAATTTAGAAATTTGTGAAATCGTTAATATTTTATTGTAATATAAATATAAGTCTTGGTTCAGACGGTCACGGTTTGTAACGTGTTTATAGCATGAATTAGCGCGCGACATACTATGTAATGGCTTTTTCAAGTCATATTAACATTGGCCTAAGTGTTTCACGCGACCTAGGATAAAGACAAGCTTTCAGGCAGGATAAAATGGTACTTTGCTCATTTTCTGCATTAACGCTTTCATAAACCGAGTCAAGAAGACGACAAAGTACTTTGGGTTACGATAGGGATGTCTTAAAGTAAAAGTCTCTACAAAATAGAGAGAGAAAAAGAGGTAGATAAACAATTGGCTTACTCTTGTGTATTTACCGATAGACAAAATTGCAATTTGTGCACTATTTTTGCCATACAAACGGAAAACCAACGTGTCATAGAAAGACATTTATAGCATCCAACTGTAACTCATTCTTTGGCCAAAGAATTAGCATTGCTATTAAACGTGGCAATGCTGCCAGTCTTCTGGGCACGTTTCCGGATGACACCGAAGTGGACGAGTACTTCGACGTCCAAGCGTTTTTGTTTTTGCATAGATTTTTAAAGCAATAGGAAGTTATTTAATCGAATACTCAGTGTAAATCTTCATCTTCTTCGTAACACTCTTGTGACAGCGGTCGTGGTCCTCATGAAATTTCTTGTCAAGGGGCTGATGTTATTCGCTTCACGATTTCTCGCCACCTACTCCGATTTTTGGAATTTAATGTGCACATGCAGTGTTAATAGTCAGTTGTAAAATCATTTACTATTTGTGTACTGATTAATTGCTAAACAACTGTAATACAACTAACAAAATTAGCAGCCAAAATCGCACAATCGCGTCATCTGAACAAGCTATTACTTGAATTTTTGTTAAGATGCAAAAACTAGTGTCTATCTATCTCTAATGGGTCGCCTGACCTTAATGATGCACAGACATTGCCTCACACTGCGAATATTGCTAACTACGTGTTTCAATACTTGTATAATTAGGCATGCATGACTTTTGTATTTGCGTAGACACTTAGCAAGAGGAAGGAAGCGTTTTAATGAAGTTGTGGAGTAATAAAAAGTCTATCAATGCTACTAAAAGTGACGTTAGAGGTGATTTAAATTCATTAGATGGTTTATGAGAGAAGTCTCGTCAAAACATGGTGTTGATAGGTTAGCAGAGCCATAGATAACTGAATAAGGCGTCTAAAGAGGTGTTTTAAAATTCATAAGATCAAGTGATCGGGAAAAGATTTGATGAAACTTGGTGATGGCAGAGCCGTAATTGAATTGAAGGAGTGTTGGCAGACCAACAGTCAGATTGGTGGATGATCTACAAAAGACCGCGGGTACCTAAAAGACTTGGTGCTAGCAAGAGGATCAGAGCCTTAGAACTGAATGGTCATCTAGAGAGAGTTGATGTAGTTTTGGCAGACCAAAACCCAGATGGATAGATATCAAAGGACCGCGGGTAAGGCCTAGATGAGATTCACACAGACAAGAGTAACAGTACGAAATGGAAGCAGTATACTTAGTAGTGGGTGGAACAAGATTGTCAATGACGATGCAACTACCACTAATAAGAAAACAACAAAATACTTATGAAATAATTGTGTCAGAGACTCATTTCGCCTGATAATTGAGTATCGTTAGAGATAGACTAGAATCATCAACTCAGCAATATTGTCAGTGTTGAAATTTTCACGAATTCTTGACGTTAATTTAGAAGGTTCATAACGAGCATTAATTAATTTTAGCGTCTCTCCGTTAAGGAGGCTGATCCTTATTATATTTTAGTATTGAAGAGATGACAGGCATCTCGTTAACTTATAAAGCTTCTATTAAGTTTCATCGAAGAACTTAATCAAACGGTTGAGTGATGACTTTGATGGGAACATTAAATTAAATCGACAATTTTGATGATTTGCTAATAACGTAAAATAAATAGCTCAGTGTGGTTCTCGGCAAACGACAACTTTGATCACCAATTCGTTCCCCAATTCTGGCATTTCTTTTGGTATTTTATAACCGCATAGGACCTATTGCTTCACCCTCAAACACTTCAAACAATCTGCCTAGCCTTTTTCCGAACTATGTTGGGTCGGTTTCCAGTCAAATCGGATGCGGCTGAATACAAGTATTAAGTACATGGAGCGTCTGCCTATTTGACCTCCACAACCCAGTTACGGGGTAACACGATACCCCTTAGTAAAACTGGTTGTCGGAGTTATGGGCTTTTGGACTTTTGAGTCCAAAAGTTGATAGTTATCAGATAACGATTATTATCGATCTTCGAACGACAGCCGGCACCAACGGCTTACGTGCTTTCCAAGGCACGGAGGGGTCTCAATATACAGGGTGTCCGATAATTAATGGATAACCTTGAAATGGATCATGGTAGAACTAATGGCCATTCAGAAAAAAACATTTTTATTTGTAATTAATCGGTAAAAAAAATTAAAAAAATAATCAACTGAGTTCCGAAAGAACACTACAAAGTGAAAAATAACTTTAATTTCAGATGGCGGTGACAAAAAATTAAAATACATATCCATAGACACCGACTTCCTAAATTAAAGTTATTTTTCACTTTGTAGTGTTTTTTCGGAAGTCGGTTGTTTTTTTTTTACAGAAAATAATAATAATAATAAATGTTTTTTTCTGAATGGCCATTAGTTCTACCATGAACCATTTCAAGGTTATCCATTAAATACCGGACACCCTGTATAATGGATGGGGCCCATGCACGAACGTCAACCAGTACGGCTTTTATCATATTTTTTTTAACTATTTATACCAGTACTCCATGATTAGCTTGCAATATTGTGAAGTAACTGCACGATTCTTACCTGGAAACAAAACAAAAAACAAACATTAGTTTTATTGCAATTAAAATCATATTAATGCACGTCAATTACTTTAGTTATGTAATCAAATTACTTGATAGCGTAATACATAATGGCTAGAAGGATTAAATGTATGCCTACTGACTACCTTGTAATGTAACATAAGTGAATGCAAGAAAACTTCACTCAGTTGAAGCTATCTGTCACATTGGTCTTAGAACAAAAATAGACTTACTAAAAATAGACGATATCCCTAGAACAAATGAACACTGTTAACATACAGTAAGATACGATAAACAATCAGTGATCGATACAGAATTGATATCGAATTTATACATTTGTATAATTATATAAAGCTTGCGGGAGGCATATGCAGCAGTGGACGTATATTCTGGCTGAAATGATGATGATAATGAGCATATTAAACAATTAAGTTTTGAGGAATTTACTGACAAAGCTTATCATCTTCAAATTCTCACTAAGAAGGTAAAAAAAACAAACACTTAAAATTATCAACATAACGCCTGCCTCGACTAATTCCCTGAAAGACAGTCTAATTAGCAGAGACAATCTAGACGCTAGACAATATCGAAGTCAATTTGCCTCGAATGTTCCGATCGAGTCTCCCCAGCGTCTGGACCCTAGGTCCAACCAATCAATGCAACCTTGGATCAATTGGTCATAGTGGCCCACAAATGTCAGACGTGACGTAGTTAGCGGACGTGATGATGCTAGATGGTTATTGGATGACTTTTATTTTTTAAATACATACACATCATAAAGTATAAGAAGATAAAATAGTCCAAATATTATAATAATATTTTCAAGAAGTTTTGGTGTCTTAGCCAGAAAAGATAGATTTGAATTGGAATAGATTTTGTGTGAGGCTTGCATAACTAAGCTTCGGAAACGAATGAATCGACACTTTAGTCAATTGTTATTGGGTTTTTGACTGCGATTGCGCTACATGAATACACTTAACATTAAAGATTCTGCAGCATCCCCTAATGAATTTGACTGCAATAGTAGTTACGTCTTCAATGGTCTCCATCCGATAAACTAAATTAAAGGGTGAAACGAATTAAAATTCCTATCCCCGGAATTGGTGATGTTAACGTGCCTTGGCTGCACTTGCCAGATTCTCCTGTTGTTTAGCATATATTTTCATCAACTGCTGCGATGCGAGATACTTTCAAATTGTTAATGCGAAACCATTCTTATTGCAGCTTTAATTCTTCTTTGGATGTTTAAATAAAGAGTCTACTTTAGATTCAGCTGCTATAATTCGATAATGCTTTAAATTTTTATACAAAATTACCGGAAGAGTGACTTTTCTCTCACTGTCTACTCTAAATTGATATTCTATTCAAAGCAATGACCCATGGCTAAGATCCGCACTTCCTCCATCACTACCGAAAATATTTTTTTTCTATCTATTTTTTATTCTGAATCTATTTCTTTCTTACAACCTCAAAGCCTTGTATTGTAAGCCCAACTCCTACTCTTTCACCCAGATCTGCCAATTCATAATAATCTACTTCTTTTTTTTTTTTATTATTATTACAGAAAGCTTACAGACTAATAACAAAACTAAAAATCATTTGTAGGCAAGAAAATTTGCTAAATTACGAACTTCTAACACTATTAACAATTAATCAACAACAGTACTAACATTATATTCCGTGACGTGCTTTGCATACAATAGAACACGTGTCGGACATTGATACTACAGACACGTACGGAACCCTTATTGAGCATGTGTCAGATAATGTAGGTGTTATGCTTAGGTGCAATATAAATAATAAAATGTAACATGAATATGATGAGTACTAGTAGATACTTTAAAGATGCAGGTATCTACTGATAATGAACGATTAGCGAAGCTGAATGCAGAAACAGACGCGATGACCTGCGGGGTATTTGCATGACGCACTAATAGTAGGAATGGCTTTCATTTTCACAGTTCAGCAACATTCATTGCGTTATTTACGTTGTCGAACAGACAAATTTTTCGAACACATGAAGCAATGGATTAGCAATAAACTTCAAAATGATTCAGATTCTGATTGACTCTATCAATCAGTGTTGTGCAATTAGGGTGCATAGGGCCTGGCTATTTGGCAATCGTTTTCAAAGCGTTTCGTATTTCTACAATGCGTATGTCAAACATGTTGAGTACATGTTTGACATACGCATAAATCAATGCGATACATTTGTGACTTTTGCATCATCGTTATAGCTAATAGAATGTCACTTTGTTTAAGCCCTCAGATGTAAGAACATTGAAAAAAAAGGGAAGAAAAACGACATTCATGAAGAAATGTTTGAAAATTGTTGCAGTCGTTGTCTTGGATTATCTTTTAGACCTCACAATCTGCTTCAACACCCTAGTAAACCATGAAAACTATATTTCTATTATTTAAAATAAAAAGTAGCTTGGAAAAGGCTTAACGCTTTTTCATTACGTGATGATTTCTAAATTTTTTGTCCTACCGCAAGCTGCGTTAAAGAACTTCGTTCCAAAAAAGAAGATAAAACTCGATAAAGAAAATAAATTATATTTATCACAACAAAGCAAGACTAAAGACAGACAGATTTGAATGACTTTAGTCGGGCACTATTTGTAATTCTATGAAATATCGCCATTTAGAAGACATACGTCATGGGTGTTATTAGTTTTTCAAATAAACTTCAAAGACATTACAGCAATCAACTAAAACATTACAAACAAAAAATAGACACAACACACGATGACATGATATTAGTCATTCTAAAATAGTCAACGTTTATCACGTTTCCTTCACAACAGAGCAAGGTTAAAAACGCAATAAGTCGTACAAATGAAGGACATTTCATCGCATCGCATTACATTTGTTAATATTTGTAGGGTCAGCAACATTAACTAGGTTTTTGTAAAATTTATTACTAAGAAAAATATTCATATAAAATCGGACCCGACATAATATTTATTTTAAGAGTTTTAACTCTTACTTATTTCGTGAAATGCAGAAAAATGTGAATCGCATCAACTTGTATCAATTTAGATATTCTAGATGATATTATTATGTATTTGTATTTATTACGTAGCAATCGCAACTGGGGTGAATGTATAAATCAAAAATCAAAATCAAAAGTCATTTATTCAAACTAGGCTGAGAGTCAGCTCTTTTTGAACGTCAAAATAAAATTACATAAGACAGTCCCCCCAAAAACACCCGCCCTTCACCACTTCCTAGTGCTTTAGCTGGGAAGAAGAAGTAGCGGAACAAACTCCCCAGCAGCACAGCTGTCTGTTAAGTTAGAAGAACTTGTTTCTATACAATAATAGGTAATAAAAATTTGCCATATGTCAGCTAGCACACGCCAATATACCATCAAAGATTGAAAACTAAAAATAATAGAAAATTAAAATAAAACGTAAACAGAACTTCCAATCTAAATAAAAGCCTCTAGGCATAAAGGGCATGCCCGCTTACATATGCAATTCTGCATTATGCAAATATAGCTATAAGTAACTTAAAGTAACAAAAGTTAAACTAGGACCTCTGGACTAAAATTAATAAAAACTTAATACAATTAACAATAACAAAACCATAGTCAGCAAGACGACCAGTCACCACGAGCAGCACCCGTTCACGAGCATAACGCAAAGATCAGCCATTACCCCCCTCGCCATATTTGAGGGAAGGAGGCAACCCGACCCCCGACGCTACCGCAAGCAGTGACATCTAAGGGAGCATGACGAACTTGCTGCCGGTTGCACTGGCAAGAATAATCATGAATTGTCGAGGTCGCTAGCTAACTACATATTGCAATACTACTCATTAAAAAAAAAAAAAAAACATTGTAATGAGTAGATTAAGTCATAAATAAATGATAAAAAAAGGAAAACCTGAATTATACAGTCAGATAAAAAAAAGCAATTATATGAAATAACATAATGATATAACCTGTCAGTGGGTAAGCTAATTCTGGTGAAAGAACACAAACATTGTCTTGAGTTAATCACAGCGACCAACAATTCTTATCATTTAAGTAGTCGTTAATGGAATAGTATGCCTTTGAACAAAGGGTGGATTTTACTTTAGCTTTAAACGCACTAAAATGCAAATCTAGCAAGGAAGAGGGTAGCTTATTATAGAAGGTTATACCCAGACCTACAAATGAGTTATGAACCTTATGTAGCCGGTGAAAGGGAACACGTAGTTTGTCCTTATTTCTAATATTAATATTATGAATATCACTGTTTTTAGTGTACAAGTGTATATTTTGCCTAATGTATAAGATGTTGGCGAAGATGAATTGCGATGCCACCGTGAGAATCCCAACATCTTTTAAAAAATCTCTCAGAGAAACTCTAGAACCTAGTTGGTAAATTGCTCTAACAGCTCGTTTTTGAAGAACAAAAATATTTTGAATGTCAGCGGCTTTGCCCCACAGCAGAATGCCGTAGGACATAACGCTATGAAAATAACTAAAATAAACTAACCGAGCTGTATCAACGTCAGTGTATTGTCTTATTTTCCTGACGGCGTAGGCGGCCGAACTGAGCCTTCCCGCTAGGCTTGATATATGTAATCCCCACTGAAGTTTGGCATCTACTGTTAAGCCTAGAAAAACTACCGAGTCTACAGTTTCAAGCACCTCATTATGTAAGACGATGTTGGGTCCTAAATTCCCAACATTCGGTAAGGCGAACTTGATACATTTCGTTTTCTTGGCATTGAGAACTAGGTTATTTACGGTAAACCAATCCGTAACCTTTGAGAGTGCACTGTTTACGTCGTCAAAATCTTGTCTGTTCCTGTCTAGAATGGCAAGTCATTAATATACACTAAGAATAAGAATGGACCTAGTATTGAGCCTTGAGGTACACCTAACTGAACTGGTCGCCCGGATGATTTCACACCATTAACATCTACACATTGGTGCCTATTTTGCAAATAAGAGCTTATTACGTTAAGAGCTTCGTTTTGAACACCGTAATGACGTAGTTTACGCAAAAGCGTGTCATGGTGCACGCAATCAAAGGCTTTGGAGAGATCACAGAAAACTCCAATAGCATTTTGCGAGTTCTCCCACGCGTCAAAAATGTGTTTCAGCAGAGCAACACCCGCATCTGTAGTCGAACGACCTTTTGTAAAGCCATATTGTTAAGAATCAAACGAACTTACCTAGTGAAGTTTGATTCCAATTATGCGAGGGTCTCAACCGAAGACGATTACTTATATTACATGCAGCATTACATGAGATGGTGCTATCTTCATCACACGTTTAGATCTTAAACACTAAAAAAATGGATAAAAGGACATATTTTTTATTACAAGTTCCTGTTTCACTACCACTGGCAACACCGTACGCCCTTGAATCATTATTTCAGAGTAGATTTTTGTGTTATAACATTGCCTTTTGGCCATTGGGTTGGGGGGGATAGGGCAGTAATCGTCTTCGGTTGAGACCCTCGCATAATTGGAATCAAACTTCACTAGGTAAGTTCGTTTGATTCTTAATTATACTTCGGGTCTCAACCGAAGACGATTACTTATATTACATGCAGATGTTTAGAGCATTGCAATATTGCAGAGGAAAAAGAAAAATTGAGAAAGCAGTTTAGTGTATGAACTATAGAGAAAGGTTTGATTACATTTTTTGAGAAATCATACAATGATCAACGTACATCTATCGTTACCTTAACAAGCTTGTTAATTATATAAATGCAGTTAATCTTCTATATTATGAACCAAATATAGAATTTACAAAAGTGGTGTCATTCGAGTCTACCACATTTATAATTTAATACTTAAGAAAGATGTTTGAGCAATTGCTCCAGCCCGCGGCCTTGCGAACCACCTCCAGACTGACCCCAGATCTGTGCGCGGCAGATGTAGATGCCGAGCGAGTACTATGAGCACCGAATATGGAAATGGCTATTTCGCTGTCTTGCAAACCGTTTTTACCCAATGTGCTAATGTCTGAGGGCCTACTTTTTTATGAGGTTTACGTACACCGATAAAAATATTTCCTTCAGGGTAGTCATTTCGCAAAGATCTAGTTTGTCTATGTAGGTTTCAATGGCAAATGCTACGAATGAACGGCAGTTTGATAAGTGGTTGGTATTCCCCGGGCATGGATGTTTCGATTAAATCACTAATTTTAATTATATTTTTAGCTTTATAACACGATGGTTTGCATTCTTTGGGCAGAAGCGACAGCTAATAATGTACAAGTGTTATGTGGCAAATCAACGAAAGAAGAAGAAGAAGTAAGGGTATAAATTGGTAAGGTATTTCAGCACTACGTTTGTATCCCATGTTGAATTGTAGTTTGGTTTTGGGGGAGTAACTCTGTAAACACCTTTAAGTAAGCGGCTGATACAGTCATCTATAGTAACGTTATAGCCTAAAATAACTGAGAGGGCAGAGCTATGCGTATTTAAACTACTGTAGCTAGTACCCTCCTTGAATCTTTTTGCTAAAAATGATATAATTTGGGCAATAACCGTCTCGTAAAGATCCATGTTATTATCTTTACAATAAAGCCACCAAGATTTTATCGAACTATTGTACTGTCTTAAGGTTGTATTTGCAAAGGAGGCCATCATTATATGTAATGACGTTCGTGGTACTCCACGCTTGATCAGCGCCTCCCAGATAATTCTCCTGCCACCAGGATAAGCGTCGCGTGAAGCGGGTGGCGGACTCTTAAGGGAGATTTTAAAAGTGATTCGTGAGGATCAAAGAATATCTTTTCTGATGTAACAAGACTGGACCATAGTGGGTACCATGGTTGAGACGGCCAGTAAGGCACTACTAAAATACCAATCGCTTTATCTACGATATTTTTTTCCTAGGACTTTAGTAATTAGACAGAAAGGGGGGAAAGTCTAAAAGAAAATGTTACGCCAAGAAACAGTAAATGCATCAATAACTTCGGAATACGGATCTAGCTGCCATGATGCATATCTACTATATTTGTAGTTTTGAGCGCTCGCGAAAAGGTCAAACTTTGGTTTTCCGAACAATTGACTTAAATCTATATCTATATTAATTCGCCGAGATTCTCGATCTGCTATTACATTGTCGCTAGATTTGATATACGATGCGAATACAAATATATTTCTTGCTTCACACCACTGCCAGATCTTTCGAGCAATGTCATTTAAATGTGGGTGCTGAACACCACCCGTGCGGTTTATATAACATATGGCAGTGTTGTTATCAATACTTATTTAAAAAGAAAAATCTTTAAGAAAGATCTTTATTACGATAAGTTTATATTTTCATGTGTCCGTTGTAATTTTCGGAATGATTTAAAGCTATGAGTATCTCGCGCTCAAGCAATTTTTTGTACATCCAACCGTAACTGACTGCTGGGCATGCGGAGGTCAACAGTCCTATTATTTCAGCAAAGTACCTAGTATAGTATAGTATAGTGCATTGATTTTTGGACACCAACTCAGTAACTTTATTTTTTATTCGATGTTTCTTTTCATCCGGTAAAGTAATAATCATGCTTGAGGTATTCAATATAAAGTTACAAAAACTTACAAACTTACAAACCCTACTAGGTGACATAACACTTTTAATCATGTTAATTACAAAACCTAACGATTCTAACACTGCGGCTGTAGTTTTTACGTTTAACAAACACTCGTCATACGAGCTACTTATACCTAAGAAATCATCGAGGTAGTTTACTGATATTAATCCTAAAATGCGTAAGTATTTTAGAACGGGTTTGAGTAATTTTGTGAAAACAAATGGTGCAGTGCACAGGCCGAACGGAAGGACATTGAATTCGTATAACTGAGACTTCCATCTAAACCGTAACTTCTTCCGGTCATCATCACTACTAGAAATTAAAAAATAAGCATTCTTAATGTCTATTGTTGCCATGAAGTAGTTATGATTTAACAATTTTAGTGCAGTACGATAGTCCTCCATCTTAAAATGTTCAATCTTAACAAATTTATTTAATTCTTTTAAATTTAAAATAAACCTATGGGTTCCGTTCGACTTGGACACTGTAAATATTGGTGAAATAGATTGTCCTTGGCAACATGTACATGTTGATATAAATCGCGAACGTATCAAGTCTGATATACATTTGTCAATGATTTGACTTTGTGACTGCGAATTACATGCATTGCTATGGGGCTCAGCTATTTGTATAGGTTCTTCACTGAAAGGAATTTTATATCCCTGAACCCATTGTAAAATAGTATGATCATCAGTGAGTTCGCACCATTTATCATAAAAGTTTGAAACGCGGCCAGCAATAGGTACCTGTGTTCCTAATATCGCCTCCTCGCCTGGTACCGCGCGCTGTTGGCGTGGCAGCGTCCCCGGGTTGCTTCTAGGCGTCGATCCTTCGACGGTCTGCGTGGTGCGGGGGTCGACTACGGCTCGACCGCTGATGCTATGTGTGGCGGCGCCCCCCTCGAGTTTAAAGCACCCCGAGATTGTGTAACGGCCGATGTCCTATACATAGGCCGTTGAGTTTTTAATTTTATTTCTGGACCAGTCTTAGTTTTATAGCTTTTGACGACTTTATATGCTCAGATAAGTCGAAACCGAATAGATGTTCATCTAAGTTTGCATTTTTGACAGTATCTTTGATATTTTTATTTAAAGTGCTTAAAGTCGCATTTCGTCGTGACTGAGACTCTTTATAGTGACTATCGCATATAAGTCTACCAACATCACTCAATGATTTTATTATATCCTGTGGCAACAAGCTCTCTAGTGATAGGGCCCAATTCAAAACACGTCCTATTGCGGCGAGACCACAACCAATCTGATTTTGTTTATTTTGACTGAAAAGGTATTTTTTAATGTTCATATCCAACAGGACTGCCTTGATTTCTAAATTAAGTTTTGAAGCTCTCATAATTAGACAGTTTTCTGGTGGTAAATAAAAATTTCATAAACTCAACCTGTGCATCTTTGGACAAACCATTAGCCAAAATATAGGCCCATCTTGAGGCAATGTCCTGATATAACATATCTCCATAATTTTTCTGATTGGCGAGGTCTGTACCGAGTAGTTGTAAAATCTCAGGGTCTAATTCAATAGCGTCATTTGGATGTGGTACTTCAACATTTTTGGCGCAGACATCCGGCGGTGCCGACGCCGCCACCGGTGCGGTTACAGGAGCTGACGCCGGCGCTACTGATGACGTGGATGGTCCCGTGACCGGCACGTCGTCGCCACCAGCGCTTGCGCCAGTTTGAGGGTCATCAAGAACCTCTTATTCTGTCGACAATAGATATCAAGACCGAAACCTAAGTGACACTGATAATGAGTAACTTGTTTAAAATATAGCGTAGTTATAGTCTCGACATGATTTACATGATGTACGTTGCCTCAACACTTATAGCGGAGTAGGTACCTACATCCTCAACACGATTTACGTGGAGCAAAGTTATCCTCAACACTCATAGTGGAGTATGGTGCATGGATCCTCAACACGATTCACGTGGAGCCAACTTTAGTGCAGTAAGTACTTATATCCTCAACACAATTTACGTGGAGCAAAGTTATCCTCAACACTTATAGTGCAGTAAGTACTTATATCCTCAACACGATTTACGTGGAGAAAAGTTATCCTCAACACGATTTACGTGGAGAAAAGTTATCCTCAACACTCATAGTGGAGTATGGTGCATAGATCCTCAACACGATTCACGTGGAGCCAACTTATAGTGCAGAAAGTACTTATCCTCAACACGGTTTACGTGGAGTAAGTATTCTCAACACGACTTTCGTTTTATAAGGTTTTCCTCAACACTTACAGTGGAGTCTAATCTTGACACGATTTTTCGTGGAGTAACATACCTCAACACTATTAGGTATTTTAATGGTGGAGAATAAGTACGTACAACACCAATATTATCACGGAATAAAAGATCTAGTCGACACAAGTTTTATGTTGCATAGTTTATGTAGGTACATTTTACATTATTACGCTATGAAACATTCCAAATAGCCAACACTTCTTAGAAATTTTAATGATTTTAAAGATCGCCGGCGCGAGCGTAGTGAATGAGGGTAGGTCGTTAAAATTTAATCCATATTTTTCTTGTACTTAAACAAATTTATGTGTTTTAAATTCCGTTGTTATGTAAAAGAATATTAAATTACCTGGTAAGCTCGCATCCTGTTCATATCCGTGGGTATCATAATATCAGTTGTACGACCTATCATCACTTTCCACCGACTCCGACGCTGACGAAGACAAACGCCATCGTTTTCTTAATTTAGACTAATTTTCTCACCTTACGCAAAATACTATCATAATCACTATCTTTTGACCTTGAACGCTTTCTTTTTCGCATTTTAAATACGCGCAGTGAAACTTCGTGTGAATCCGTTAACACAAAAACACGTAATGATTCAAGGGCGTACGGTGTTGCCAGTGGTAGTGAAACAGGAACTTGTAATAAAAAATATGTCCTTTTATCCATTTTTTTAGTGTTTAAGATCTAAACGTGTGATGAAGATAGCACCATCTCATGTAATGCTGCATGTAATATAAGTAATCGTCTTCGGTTGAGACCCGAAGTATAATTCATCGTGAAGGAGGCTATTTAAATTAAAATGTCTTAGCAACTGCTTGAGTATTAACTTTCAAATATTTTACTAAATGCCGGTAAGATAGAAATAGGCCTAAAATTGCCAACGTTATTTTTATTTCCTGATTTAAATAATGGTATGACTTTACTACTCTTCATGAGGTCAGGAAAAGACCCTAGATCAACACATTTATTAAAAGTAACAGCTAGATAGGGGGCTACGATGTCGATTATATTACTTAAAAGCTTAATGGAGATGCCCCAATAGTCTCCAGTGTTTTTAGACTTAAGTGTGTTAAAAATGTTAACCACATAACGTATAACTAGCATTGCTATTTTGTAACCACCTCACCGCGTGAAGTGAGCTGTCAGTGGCATTCCGCCTGATGCTTGGTCAATCCCTACCATCAGTGGGATGACACTGACAGGTCACTCCACGCTCACTTCACGCGGTGAGATGGTTACAGAATCGACATGCAGATGTATGAACGTAAACGAGGCAAAAGGAGTGTATGTAAGCATCGTAGCAAGTGGCATTCTGTAGTTTCTGCCTGGATGTTTGAGAAGAAAGCGTGAGTTTATGTGTGTATTATTATGTAAAAGTAACCGTGTCAATCGATTGTTGTTGCTGACTGTACCACGTTGTTACGTTACATTAGCTTATTATTCGTAAACAAATTGTATTAGTTTGAAAAGCGTGCTCAAAACAAAGGAGGATTTAACAATGGTAAAGATCTCTGAGTTTTCTTGGAACGATACCTAATGTCAATTCAGTTCAGAATTACATAATAATGAAGTGCTAAAAGTTGGAGATTTCCTGATTATAAGATTTTTTAGCTATGTTGACAAGGGTGAGTTGGTTGTAGGTACCTTACCATTAAAATTTAAAAATGAAGCAAATAAATGTAGTGTAATTTATAATTGACGAGAGTGAAGAAAGTGATTAAGTTTGTTACTGCCAATTAAAAATCAAAATTAGCAAAAGTTTAATGTAGGTACAAATATCGTGATTGAAAATTGTTCCAGACTCTGTTTCTTGCCTAAACCTGTCACAATTCTCATTCAAACGCTCGTACGTGATTATGACAAATTTTCATCCAGATATTAGGTCTTTACCTATGAAATTGCCGTTTTGCAGTACTGGCCATTTCAAATCAAAATAATTTTTGTTTGGGTAAGAATTCTAATTTCAAATTAATTTTATTTTAAAAACATGGATTTTTTTTTCCAAAAGTAGTCATTTGTTTATTGATTAGTGTTACATTTTCATCGCATTTCAATCTTTTTGTCATCATGGATACGTTAAAAATTCGAGTAATTATGGAATATGAGTACCGTCGTGGCAGCAACGCGGCACAAGCGGCACGCAACATCAACGACGTTTACGGAGCTAACACTACAAACCAACGCACCACCTGTTATTGGTTTGCTCGCTTCCGTTCTGGAAATTTCGACCTGAAAAATGAACCTCGCGGTCGTCCGAAGACTTTGGTCGACAATGACGAATTAAAGGCGATTGTGGAAGCTGATGATACACAATCTACGGCTGAATTAGCAGCAGCTTTCGACGTTAGCGTCAAAACAATATTGGTCCATTTGCGTCAAATTGGCAAGGTAAAAAAGCTTGACAAATGGGTGCCCCACGAACTCAATGATCGTCAGGGCGAAGTACGCGTCGAGACGTGCCTTGCACTGCTCAACAGACACACAAATGAAGGAATTTTGAACCGCATTGTTACCTGCGAAGAAAAATGGATTCTGTTTGATAACCGCAAGCGCTCAGCAAGTTGATTGGATCCTGGTTCAGCACCTAAACAATGCCCTAAACGAAAACTTACCCCTAGAAAAGTGATGGTCACTGTTTGGTGGTCTAGCGCCGGTGTGATTCATCACAGCTTCTTACCAAACGGGGTGAGCATTACTGCAGATGTGTACTGTGAAGAACTGAACACAATGATGGAGAAGCTGGCACATCTCCAACCAGTATTGGTCAATCGCTCGTCTCCGCTGCTCCTGCACGACAACGCGCGACCTCATACTGCACAGCAGACGGTCTCCAAGTTGCAAGAACTGGGGTTGGAAGCTCTCCGTCATCCGCCCTACTCACCAGACCTTGCGCCTACAGACTACTACTTTTTCCAGAATTTGGATAACTTCTTGGCGGGAAAAAAATTCAATACCCGAGAGGCAGTACAAAATGCCTTTGAAGAATTTGTTGCCTCCCGTCCAGCTGATTTCTTTAAGAAGGGCATCAATAAACTGCCACTGCGATGGCAAAGATGCATTGATTGCATGGGTGATTACTTCGATTAATACAAATAAAAAATACATGAAAAAAATTCGTTTAAATTTTTTCATACATACATTGAAAAAGTAGCAAAACATATTTTTAGAAACCCGCACCAAAAAATTACACCTGTATAAAACTGTGCGAGAATTTTACGACAATTTTTCCGCTAAATGTAAATTAAGTATCCCACAAAATGACACTTTGTTTACAGAAGCACTTACTACCTACTAAAACTAAAGTTCTTTTCACATTATAAAAGAAAAACTTCAACTTAAGTAAATAACTGTTATGAAAGCCTTTAAAAACTTAAAGTCCCTTGTTTTTAAATGGTCTTAAAAGCGTTTCAGAAACCCGTCAACTGTAATAATATCAGAGAACAAGATAAAGTTTGTGCTTTTAAAATTTTCTAGAGGAAATAGGAAAGTGACGTGTATTTCCTATGACATTTTAAACGAGTTTCAGATGGAAGATTGTACTGGTAACATATATAATTTTTGTTATATCTAGTTTTAATATCGACAGGCAAAAAGATTACAGAGAAATACATATAGAAATGGTGAGTACTAATCATTCATTCATTACCTATCCGATTACCCTTTATTACACGCTTTATATTAGCTTCACTTGTATGTTTGTTTGTATGTATGTTTGTAGCCGACTCCTTAGGGCGCGATTTTGACCCACTTTAAACGGTCAGATTTCATTTAAACTTTGTAAACTTATCGAGGACCGATGACAATTCAATAATAAAAAATAAAGAATAATAGAAAAATTATCGTAGTTTTAATTATTAAGTACATTTGATATAATATTTATAAAAATAAATAGAAAAAAAAACTGAAAAAGTCACGCTTTTGTAGTTAGCAGAACTAAAAAATAGAAAATAAATAATAGTTTAAAAAACTAAAAAAACACGCTTTAAAAATCAAACTAAAAAAGTAGAAAATAATTTAATTCAGTTAAAAAGCGTGGGGTGCTTGACATTAATTGATTATAAAATACCTCAAAAAGCACCCCACGCTTTTTAATTACATTAAATTATTTTCTCCTTTTTTAGTTAGGTTTTTGAAGCGTGTTTTTTCGTTTTAAAATTATTATTTTTATGAGTTAGAGATCTAGAAGTCATGTAGGTATTAGAGAATGTGATAGTTAACGATAGTCCATAGTGCCATAGCAGTCATGCAGTTTCATGACGAGGGTTTCACGGAAGACCAATTTTAGAATGACCATGTTTAGGGTGACTTTTAACTTGCATGACGGGAAAAATATAGCGTGGATGATATTGATGCTGTTAAATAGTTTACTAGTGACCCGCCCCTACTGGTGAGGCCAGCAAGGGCCGATGCCTGCCAGGGGTGTGGGTTGTTCGAAAGAGATACCATGGCCCCTGGCAACTGAGGAAACACGGGTGGGTTTTAGACAGTAAAAGTCTGACACCTGCTTCACCCAGAGCGGGAGAATTTTTTTGATGATTTCCAAGTCAAAAAAACCCACCCCTGCTTGGTACGGTTCTTATGACTTGAAAAAACAATAACATTTTACTTAATATACAAATAAACCTTCCGGAATAAATTATCAACATAAATATTGGCGAAAGCCTCATCAAACTCCGTAGCGTAGTTTTAAAGAACTGCGCGGTCATACAAACAGACACGATAAACGACGATAATTTTTAATATGTATTAGAAGAACCACACATGACACATGTCCATGCATTACTCACTATTAATAAACACAAAACAAATACCAATTGCGTTCATTCTAAGACAGTGGTCAATGATACTATGATAATAATGATTTATGATCCGAGCTAATATATGCCGTGACTGATGATCGTTGCGAGTGACATAAGAACGTCGTAACTCACGGAAAAGACTGTCCAGTTACAGTTACAACGCGGAACTGTTGTCGTGGAGACATTATTAGGTAGGGTAATTTCCCTGCAATTTTAGTTATTAATTGTGCCGTAGATGAGTTAATGGTAATGTGAGAGAGTAATCAGAGATATTCATGGTCTGCTTTTGGTGAAATAGAAATGAAATCTAGTTAACAGGGACTAGTGGTTTTTCTGCTAATATATGGCAAGTACGCAACTGAATATAAAACCTTTAATGAAAACGGTATTGTTACTTAAAATGGCACTAAAGGGAAAGTTAGTTGATGAACATTATGGGTACCTGAGAAGGTCGAATAATAAGGTAAAGGCCGGTAAAGAAGAAAGGAAAATAAATGCCGCGCCATCCACAAACGAATCAGAATAAAGGCAGATGAACTATGATGATAAGCACAGCAGAGGAGAAGACTAGTATAATGCAAATAATAAAACCAACCATAAATACTTTGTAAAACATCTATTAGAATTTCCCATAAATATGGCACGATAACCCGTTACTCTTGGTACTGACACCACAATCAACACTTTTATAGCAGATCGTTAGCGTGTATACGACGTTTTTATGTTCTGATGCCGATACGCGTTAGTTTTGCCTCATACTTGTATTTCTCGTAATTTTCGTACCCGTAAACATTATATTTTAAGGTGATTAATTTGATGACGTATAAGGTACTTGTGTTCTTGCTTTTGTTGGTAATATAACTACAACCTTGGATTTTCGGAAGGTTTTGTACGTACCTATCGGTTTATCGTTATGTATGGGAGTAATAAAAACTTTAACCATGAATTCGGCATATCATTCTAGACCCCCTAGCATAGAAATTATTCGTCGGTTATCCAAAAAAAATATCAACTGTTTCATAGAAAAGTGCAATACCTACGCGGTTGAAATGTATGGAACAGCTGATTTGTTTTTAGAATTTTATGGGGGCCTAGAATGATATGCTGAATTCATTGTTACAGTTTGCGCACTGGTTAAAATTTTATCCTGTATAACATAAATTCTACCACTATTGCAAGGCTATTTCCAAAGAGCTACTAGTTACTCTTTATGTATATTGCTAGAACATGATACTAACATCAGCAATCTACTGGTGCAAGTTATCTATTTCTAACTAATACTTTTGCCATAAATCCTCGTCATTTAAAACATTTCAGTTAAATTGTCTATTAAATCTCTTCTAGTGATCATTTTATTTTAATCTTATTCTGAGGAACTTGAACTGACTCAATAACTTTCATGCATATACTCAAATAACCAACAGATACTCGGTTGAAGCTTACACAACAGTCCTCAAGTTATATCATCCCATTGCACTATCCACTCAATTTGTTGCACAAATAAACGTTTATACGCATAAAGTGCATTCGCTTAATCCACCATATAGTAAAAATCATGTATAGAACAACTGTGACGTAATGAGTACATTGTCAGGCGAATGCACTCGCCTTAACTAGAGTTCACGTCACTTCGGAATAGGGTTGGCAATTTGAAAAAAGAAAATCGTGAAATCTTTTTGACGAACGAATTTGTAGGCCACATTTTCGGGAATATAGAAAGATAAGTTTAAAAAAAACTAAAAGTACTTTATTAAAAAACTGACGGATGTAGGTAACTCTAGAATACAACTGACTCAAGTTTTTTTAATTCTTACTTTCTTTTTCCTACTGGTAAAATTGCCTTCAGCTGAAGGTAATTTGACTCTAAGGAAATTATCAACTCTAAAATCAAAGTCAAAGCATTTATTTGAAATAGGCACTTAAAAGGCACTTTTGAACGTCAACATTTACATTAAAATTGAATTGATTCTAGTCGCCCCTTCCAAAATGTAGTTTCGCATGGAGAAGAATGGGCAAGAAACTCCACCTCTTTTGAAATGTTTTAAGTGCAATGTTATACATACATTAATTAAAATAGACAAAAGGTAAAAATAATTAAAAGTGAAGCAATGACAGATAAATTAATTATATGATAGATACATGGAGCTCACAATATTTACAAAAATTCTAAAAGTAAGTATACGGTTTTTCTAGAATATTAACAAGTAATAAGTCAGTGTGTGAGTTCAAGTAATGACAGAGTGTAAATTAATTAGCAACGAGTTTGATTTTGTCTAGACTCTAGATTGTCCTATAGCAATGGTCTAAGGCAATTGATTCTAAGACGACAACTGATCTCGTCTTAGCATCAATTAGGCACTATCAAATGTTACGATTGTACTGCACTACCTTTTGCATCAAGCACTTATGTAATAAAAACCCCAACTTAAAGGACACAGCAAAAACATCATCATCATCTGCCTAGTCTTTTTTGGGTCGGCTGCCTATCTAACCGGATGCAGCTGAATACAAGTATTTTTCATGCACTGACTTCCTATCTGACCTCCGGTACCGCAGCCCTCTGGTAAAACTGGTTGACAGACTTTCGGGTTTCTGACGACCCGTGACGACCGCCAAAGATCGACGAATTTGCCTTCCTTGGCAGCCCTGTTTTAGGGAGAGATCATTGCACCACAACATTGCACTATCCACACTCCTCAGTGGAACGGATCTTAAGTGGACCGTACCAGATATTTATTGCAAATTGTTTAACGTACATACTATGTTATAGCCAACGTTGTTACACTTCTATCAAATAGAAATTTGTTTGAGGATTTACGTCAATAGATCGGGAGATTAGGCAGGTTTTAGACTTAGTTATGTTGAAAGGATTTCAAGCCAATAACCTGCCATGTTTAGTCGCAGTCAGGGTTTAGTTAACCTTTCAATATTTTGTTGTAGTAATTTTGTAATTGGTGTTTGGTAAAGTTTTCCAATTAGTTATTAAATAAGGCCGATCTTAAAGAAAGAGCTGACAATTAAGAAGTTGATAATAAACAAAGCCAATATTCTAATCTTGCAAAGTTGTTAAAACTTCAAAATATCTACTTCAGAACTTGAATAGTAGTAATCTTAGGGATCAGGTAAGCCGCATAAAATACTATACTAATAGACGTTTATCCAGTACAATATTCTATCAAAATGGTATACTCTTGGCACTTTTAAGCCAACCCTATGGTTTAATAATAATAGCACTCTTGGTCATAACGCCATTGTTCAAACTCAAACCACAAAACCCCAACTCTCACCACGCGAACTCATCAGCCGTGACGTCATCCAGCATTATCAATATATTATCTAGCAATTGCAACAGATAGCGATGATTGCACAAGCGCTTCTTTACGACGCATTGTCTACAGAATTGGTAATTGCTCGCGTGAAATTGACCGATCGAGTATCGTATGGTAAGTGAGTTATGTCATGGTTCAAAAGTAGGATGGGTTGGGATTTTGTATTTGGAAATGCAACAGTGTTCGTTGTAAAAAGAAAGGGGGGAAACTAAAGATTGGTATTTGGATGTACTAAACACTACAGCACACGTAGCATGATCACACTTCTACTATAGAAATATATAGTGACACAACATTTTCTCCGCGCCGCAGAAATCTTTCTACAATCTTTTCTTTAGATTCGTCCATTTCTATGGTGGCCACGCTACGCGTGGTTATCTACTCCGAAGTGATAAATTCGAAGTATCGCCCGGATTAACAGCATGGATGTGTCACTTTAGAGAAGACTCCCTAGCTATTATAAACGAGAGGGATTTCCAAAGGGGAGTCAAAGGATTCCGGATTATGCACGAAAATGTATTTATTAGACTCGGCTTTTCAGATCCATCTAGAAGACTTCTAGCTTAGGGTTCCGAAGACAGGAGTAAATTCAAATGTTTTCTTAGTTTGACATTTTGTATTACAGTCTTACGGAATCAGCATCAAAATGCGCAATGTTAATAACAGACATAATATCTGTCATCATTCACGTTTGTCGTGTCTGTATTTACATTGTATCGGTAGTCAGTGCCCTTTTGACGCTGCCATTTGAAGGTGAGCTCACCCCTTACATGCAAAAGAGCACTATTTGAAGTATCGGAGTCTTATCGTGTATGTAGGTAAGTATAATAATATGACTCATACTTACAATCGGCGATGCTGATCATGATATTGTTCTCTTTATCTTAGACAAGGTCTCTTTAATAAATGGACCCAGCCCTGGACCAGCTTTCAGATGAGAAAATTTTCTCGTTAAAGCTTGATTTTTCAGTATTCATGTTTTAGTTTTGAACTTCCTTTTTTGATGACTACACAAACCCCGAGTCACTCTTAGTTTCTCTTGTAATCTCTCACTTAATACAATAAGCTACCGAAGGTTTTATAGACCCGAGTTCATCAGTAACTGTTTACAATCTCCCTGTTTTAAACTTCGCATCGTTAGGCTCGAAACTTAAGCAACGTCCAACTAAAGAGTATATAAAATAGTTGCAATCTATTGTTGATTATCTCGGCATCTGCCTGGCGTACCGTAAAGGGGCCCACACTATTGCATCCGTGGTTCAGTCGCGTTTCAACACTATTGTTAAAGACACTCTACGCGTTGCGATATATACAAGTAATATTTTTGGATATGTGAAAAAACGGCTTTAGAAAGTGTTATACTACTTTGCCAGTAACATGCAATAATCAGGGCAGGGTTAGGAAGACCTAACTGCATAACACACATTTGCAATGCCTTTCATTCGATAATTCAAGAACACTCCTTGAGTTATTTACGTTGTCAGTAGAAGTATTCCAACATAAAGCAATGGATGAGGAATTTCCTTCAAAATCTTTCGAATTATGATTAAAAGTGTGTTAGCAATTGGGGGTTGGACTAAATGGTTTGGCCTCCTCTCTCTCTTCTGGCTTCGTTCCACTGTTTAAGATTAAATTCTATCCTCAGCAACAACCTTTAAAACATTCGTTTTGCTTACATTGGATCCAGTTCGTCTCTAATATTATGAATTACATAATTCCTTATCGTAACATTGCATTTACCCATTGATCGTCACGCTTTTTTCTCTTTCTGAATGAAGTAAATTCCAATGTAAGTATGCGCATCAGAATCGCTTAATGCCACATGACGACTGTTTCTAGTAACTACAGTTAGATAGTGATTGGTATATTGCCTCTACTGACGATAAAAGATGCTGGGACCATGGTGTCCGAGACTTATACCTTAGGGCTTGTTCAAAACCTCAGGAGTTCTTTTGATTTCATGACTTGGCTTGACTCTTGAATACTAAGGTGGCATCAAATTATCGCTTCGATGATATCGCCGTATGGATATTAATTCATAGAGTTTCTATTGAATTTGATGGCGAGACTTTTTTTGGGATACTCTCGCTCGTGGAGATGGCGCCTAAGGCAGACTCAACCTTTATTCAAAATGTCTTTCATTGAAATGAACCGGTGCAAAGCTAGTTAAAGTAACCATGTGAAACCCATAACCAAATAACGACTCAGTGACAACAAAACACTACTTCGTACGTACTACGTTTGACATCTTTCCATTAATTTCGACGCTTTAATTCAATAGAGTTTATTAGTCCATAAACAATCAAAGTTCACACCCAGCCAGCATAACTCAATTGTCGTCAAAATTTAATGCAAATCTGACCTTATTTCCAGTGCACTCGATACCCAAACCTTACGTTTTGATCATAAGGTTGAAAGTCCCTGTCATAGTAGTCAGAACTGAATTCGGAGTAACCGAATCATGAGTGTCAGCGATTTAATTCGTCAGTTACGAAACGCATGCGACTCGATTCGTTTGAATAGGGATTTACTATCATTGTGTGCAGCCAGTATCACTTGACCTGTGGTGAGATTGAGAACTAGTCTATTTAAATCGTTGTTTTCAATTGTTAAGATGATTTCTAAAATGAAGAAAAAAAATAGATTTCTAAATTCACTACAAGTTCTATTTAAAAAGTCTAAAAATGATATTTTTATGTGTTTTTAATACCCACACCGAGATGACGACTAGAGAAAACGACATGTTACGCCGACCACAAATAAGTTGGGGTAATAATGTTTTTTTTTACATTGTTAAAGGTATTCTAAAACACATAATTATGTGTTACATATATGTGTTACATACATGTTTGGAAACTTAATCGCGACGTCTTTAAAACCAGTGCCGCTGTAATGTGTCAGGTTATACTGGCAAGTTATTTTGAAATATGTGTGGGTTCGCTGATGGCACTTTGTTTGTGGTTAGAGAATACAAGGTAAACATAATTTATGTTAGCTGATTACATGCCCACGCGTGTTATCGTAGCGATTGAGTGTTGTGAGTGAAACCAAGGATTAGTGCCTTTTGAAAGAACTTGCGTAGAAATAATGACTGTTTGGTATATATGGTCCATGGATACCAAATTGAAATGAAGTTTTGCAAATGTACTTAGATATATCTTTTGCAAAAGAAGCAGCAGTTGCGACCCTGTTGATTCCTAAGAAAAAGATAAACGATTTTATTTCTGTGAGTAGATTTGTTTAACAATTCAATAAAATTTTAAAAACTAAATGAGGTCCCTCGTTTTCTATTTGACTACTCTGAGAAAAAAGGCCGAAACAAACTAAGAGGTCAGTCTCTTTTAAAGTCCAGACATAATCTTGGTTAGATCATGAGATGACTATGTGGTGTGTAATTTGGTTACTGAAATGGTCTATTGAGGATAGAACCACACACATTGAGTGGGCCTGTCCAGTCAGTGCACGCATTTATCAGTAATCATGCAGCTCAACTCAGAACTTCATCATCATTTCAGCCGAAAGACGCCCACTACTGGACATAGGCCTCCCCCAAAATGAGGATTTGGCCATAATCACCACGCGTGGCAGGCGGGTTAGCGATCGCAGTATGGTGGTAAAATGCATAGAGAACGATGCTGCCCATTCTCTAGTAAGTCCCTTAGTGGCCTCCTAGGACCTCCACGGGAAGAAATGGGATGGTGCTATTATTTTACGTCCGGCACCACACAGAACTTAAAGAGCTCAAAATAAAAGAAGAGTAGAAACTTAATTCCATCGAAAGATATGTAATTTATGGAAGAATCTAGGTACACAATAAGCCTTAGTTCATGTCAACATGAGAGAGAGAGCTCTATAATTGTATACCATGTTAATTTCATTAACGTCGATTCCAATGCACAAACTTTCGGTCCAACTTCGACATATCCTCGAGCTCCATCTGCCCGTAACATACAAAAACACACGGTAAAACTTTATCCCGGCTCTGATTGGGAACAAACATGAGTTTCATTCGTGATCCGACACATATGGCGGGATTGCAATTACTCTGAATTTTCATACCAATCAGAGCGGATAAATTGTGATTGTGACACACCCGTAACTGCATAATATAATAAGCAGGGTATAATGTATTGAGGCTATAATATACTGAGCAAGGCTGTTTTTTTTTTGGTACAATAAAATTATCTTATCTTATCTTATCAGTGACAAGGGGTGTAATTATGGCCAGGATAAGCCGTTCCAAAAAAAACACTCCCGTCAGCTGCTCTTTTACTCATACTGATTTGGAATCAGAGAATTTTGTAAGATGGTTTGGTTTTCTTTGCACGCATGAGTTTTTTTAGTAAAACTTGTACTTTGAAATAATCGGTGGGAGGTGGGATTTCCTAAAGGTAAGCCGATGGGAATCGGTTTGTATTTACCCTTCGCCACTGGTGGCTATAATATAATAAAGCAAAGTATAATGTATTGTGGCTATAATATGCTGCCTATACCTGCACTATAATTGCGTTACACACTATCAATCAGAATGTGAATGATTTTAAAGGATATTGCTTATCTATTGCTTTATCATCATCATTTGCCTAGTCTTATCCCAACTATGTTGGGGTCGGCTTCCAGTCTAACCGGTTGCAACTGAATACCAGTATTTTACATGGAGCGACTGCCTATCTGACCTCCACAACCCAGTTACTGGGTAATACGATACCCCTTGGTAAGACTGGTTGTCAGACTTTCGGGCTTCTGACGACCCGTAACGACTGTCAAAGATCCACATATGACAGCCGGGACCAACGGCTTAACGTGCTTTCCGAGACACGGAGGGGTCTTGGTATGTAACGATGGTCACCCATCCACGGACCAACCGCGGCAAGCGTAGCTTAACCTGATCCATCGACCCGTGCGGTTAATATTACTTAGTCACAAATCTTTCCAAGCCAACAAGTTCCTCTATTGCTTTATATGTTTGAATAATTACGCAAAACTAAAATAACGCAATGAATGTTGTTGAACCATCACAATAGTAGCCATTCCTAATGCCAATCTGTTAGTCAATTACCCTTCTGTTATCCTTAGAACATGCTACAACTATGCATGTGAAAACTCCTTAGTTTTCAGGGGCTGTGGATAATCCATGCGATCCTGAAAATTCCCGAGTGCAATAAAGCATATTTTAACTTTCTTTACTTGAAAAAGGAGGTCTAGTTTCCCAGGATAAAAAGCCAGCCTTTAAATTTTATATTGTGTAGGTAGTAGTGTGTATTGCATCGAAACTGATCGAAAGTCACCTATGGACTAGGTTCAGAAGTTTTAATATTATACGCGTACAAAAAAGACACACATTTAAGATATGAATAAAAAGTTTAGAAGCACCGTCGTAGTGTATTTAAAAATCAGAAGGAGGTCTCAAATGTTAATGGAACTTCATCATAAAAATTAATACGTAATCATTTCCATATTGTCCACCGTGCAGATGTGAACTCAGTTCACGTTTTATAAAAACAAACACTTTCACTCCTTAAAATTACAAGTTCCAAAGGAGTGAAACTTGAATGTATTTTGCATACAAATTAGTATCAAAAGCATTGATATACAAATCAGAATATTGGCCTGCCGTTTTAGAGGAGCGAAATCTCCCGGGGAATTATTTTAAGAGCAGGAGGATAGGTAAATGTAGCTGTTTTTAAACGATGCCCTTTTCAAACCCTGAGCTTAACATTGATGTACATATGAAATGGCACCTGACCCAACGACGATAAAGCGACTAGCTACAGACTATTTTCTCGCTCAGGAAACACAATAGATGTAGTTCAACAAAAGAGATACATCGCTGACTGTTTACACTGCTGGCGAAAACTCTCTGTCCGCTAGTTTGTCGCAGCGACAAGAACTATCAGAGAAAATACTCGACGACGCTCGCTTGGCGGGCAGAACACTCGCTGAGAGACTCGCTTGAAACATAATACATACACACATCAGCAAGTTACTGGGCAGTAATTTTACTCGACGCATTCGTTCATAGCCCAGCGTCAAAATTATCTGAACTACACACTCGCTGCTCGTTGCTCGCTAACTCGTTTGTAGTTGCAGCTAGCAACTAGAACCGAGAACTACTGTAAATAGTTAGTTGTTTGTCTATTTCTGTAGAAATAAGCATTACCTATGTACGTATTTTTCTGTTCCTTTCTTCTTATCTGTTTATATGTGTGTGCACAGGTGAGTGTGTGCATAAATGGTTAAATAAATAAATAATTCAAAAAAGAAAGTAGGATAGTTATTTGACACCTATTTGGATCTGTGTTACTTAATATCACAGAAATATTAGTTGAACTTATTTAGATGACGTCTCTATTGGAAAGGGATGCATCTTTGATCACTAATAAGACACATTTTTATATCCTTAATAAACCATAATTTCAAACGGGTGAAGCCGCGGGCGTAGCTAGATCATTACGTATTTAACTTAATGAGAATGGAACTACGGCTCATAAATCAGCTAATTATATTGGATGCAATTTATTTTTTTATAAATATTCATATCAACACCAATTAATTTAAATTGAACTGTGCTGTTGAGTTAAGTTATTTGTTATTATGGGTGGAATCGTATTAAGTTCTAATTAAGTAAGTACAATAGTAGATCTATATGTATGTATTTTGTTTCGCGGCAGCAAATTATTCATTGATTGCGGTAAAGTCTATTCAAATGTTTTCAATTGTTTTTTTTTTCACTCCAACGAATCATCATCACCATCATTGGCAGCCTAGTTCCGCCAACGGCTGATTATAGGCTACCTTCCTTTTTTTGCCATGCTTCCCTGGTATTTATGAGTCTCATCCAGGTCTTTCTCGCGATCTTCGATCTTAAACGATACCCAGTTGTTTACGAAATGGCTACCTAGTTTTTTTGAAGTCATAAATATGTTGAAGCTGTGGCGCAAACTGAATTTTATGTATTAGTCTTGAAGTAGGTTATCCAAAATCACATATTTGTTTACTTTTTGGAATCTAAAACGCGATCGGAGTATAGATAGGTCTCCAATCGTATTACATGGTGATTTGAATTTCAATATGTTGAGACTAATTTTATTTGTTCTTGTGTTGCAACTTCAGTTATTCATACTAATTAGGCATGTCATGTATTAGTCTAGTCTAGACCATCAGTTCAGTCTTCTATGGCACAAGAATCCAATTGAAATGAATCATTCAGCTAAATATAGTTATGCTCATTGAAATAGAGGCCTGTCTTTAGTGTCAATAAAAATACCAATTACTTGCTATTTTTATATAACGGCATTGAATCTTCATAACTGTCAGTCATAGTTACCTCCCTATCATTTATGATATAATCAATGAAGCAAATTGACTACCAACTTAAATCGTCCGTATATTCAAATTACTACTGATAAACTTTGACAGTTGTATCAAATAGCTATAACTCGGCAAATTAGAGTAAGCTGCCAATTTGCTTATTTTAAGAATACATTTTCCTGACTATACTCACTTAATCTTTGAAAACGATTATTAGTCCCCAATAGGAAATATACCTTGAAAATAAATCCTAACTAATACTAAAAATGCGAAAGGAAGTTTGTTACCTTATCACGCCTAAACCACTGAACCGATCATCCGGAAATTTTGCATATACGTTGTTAGGTGTACAGAAACGGACATAGGGTACCTTTCATCCCGACAAAATTGTATTGTTTCCGACGAAAACCACATTAACGTTCTTATGATAATAGATGGCGCCACGTGTCTTTCGAATCACGATTGATTTAAAAATTATTACCAGTAGAGTACAACCCGAATTGACTTTATAATTCTAAATTATCGCGAGCGAAGCCGCAGGCAAAGGCTAGTAAATAATAAAGTAAATCGTAAGAGCTCCCATGTTTCTTGGAAAACATAATCTCCTCAATTTATAGACATTATGTTGTCTTAGATGTGCGCTTTTATCGCTAACTTCAAAGAAAATAAGATTTTATTAAATCAAGCCATTTTTAACTTAAATACGTCAATGTTATTAGATCAGTTTATCAAAAATAATAAAACCATTGCATAAAAAGTCTTAATTTATAATTTAAAATCTCCCAATTTTAAAATCCGTTAAAAAATGTCTTCAGCCACACACTCATAGGAAAAGTCGGGAATTAAACAGCTTTTGCTATACAAAAACATTTACCTACTTGAATTAATTGAAACATCACCTTAATGAAAACTTTTGAGGAACAAAATCCTCTTTAATCTTCCCTCCTACTCCTACGTCAATTGAAGACTCGTGAACATAAAGTTCAGAGTTCACAGCAGGTTCGGGATCCTATAGTTGTATGCCATGAATAAAACACGCCGTCCTTTTACGAGCCTTGACGAATTTAGCAAAATTTAGAAAATGGCGTCGCATTATTTATATCTTTTATCGGTAAAATGTCGGAGGTTATCGTTGAGTGGTCGTGGTGATATTTTCAGGGTTGTATGTTGTTTTTGAAAATATTCTAGAGACATGTTAAATGGAAAATGATAATTAAGTTTTAAATAAAAAGAGTGGTTTTATTTTTATTGTACTGGTTTATTTTTTTAATACAGCTTCCTCATGGCCTTCTCAACTATTGAAGTCGGCTGCTGGTCTAACCCGCTGTAGTAGAGAACCAATATTTTAGAAGTAGTGACTACCCTATTTAAGACACCAAAGAAGAAGGCGTGGGTCTATGTGTATGTGTAATTCACCAAAGCATGATAAAAGACGAGAAGGAATAAGCCCCAGTCCTGTAGTTCCTGTTTCGTATAAGGCGGGAGGAAACGCCCGGGTGGTTCCATTGCGAAGATCGCCCTGAGGACACGGTGGAGCATACGGTGGCGGTCTGCCCGGCTTGGGCGGAGCACCGCCGTGTCCTCGTGGAGGCGATCGGCGGCGGCGATCTCTCGCGTCCGGCCCTGGTGCAGGCCATGGTACAGAGCGAGAGTGAATGGTTAGCCGTCACCTCCTGCGAAGCAGTAATGCTCGCGAAGAGGGAGGCGGCGCACGTGAGGGAAAGGCAGTATATACGCCCTCACGGCCGTAGTCGCCGCGGGAGAAGCCCTGGGCGTCGGGAATCCCAGGCTGATTCCCGGCCACCGTAGGCGCGGGCTTGCGGACGGCGAGTAATGGGTAGCTCGCTGTCCGGTAAGGACCAAGCCCGGGCCGACGGCGCGTTGTGTTCCACGCGCGCCTCAAAGAGATGTCAGCACCAATAGGTGGGGTCCGCAAGGACCGATGCCTGCCAGGGGTGCGGGTTGTTCGAAAGAGATACCGCGGCCCCTGGCACACAGGCAACTGAGGGAACACGGGTGGGTTTTAGTCAGTAAAAGTTTGACACGCCCTCCCGCTCCACCCAGAGCGGGAGAAGTTATTTGATGATTTCCTATCCAAAAAAAAAAGCCCTAGTCCCAACCATGAACATAAGAAACAGGATGACTAAGATGATATCATCTACATCCATCATATTTACAGCTCTTACCGATAAGAGAAAAATTTAAATTATTTTTGAACATCTCGTCCATCTTTAATAATACAGTAATGATAATATTACAATATTAGCATTTTTCGTGTGAACCTCTGCCATAGAAACAAACAAACTTCATAATTATTTGCTGGAAGCAATTATGATTATGATTTAGCTCGTGGTTTTACGGTAAATAATTACCCGTTAATCATTTTCACGCGTATGTAAATTACCTGTCAAATTAAACAAAGATTTATCAAGTCATTGAGTGTACCTACATAGGCTTGTTTGATCTTACAAATTATCCTATTTTGAAAAATCGCTGTTCGATCATTCGGTAGTTCTTTTTAGCAACTAACGCAATATCCAAAAATATATCATACAGTATAAAAGGTTACATTAATTTCTTTGTATCTGTATTGTGAATCTCAGTTTTTCAAACATACTCAAATGCAGTAAGTAGAATTAATTATCGTAAGTACGGTGCAGATAAATGGTCCGAAATCTCATATTTAACGTTCTCTTTACATTACAGACATGCATAAATAAAACATGATTTATGTCGGTATAAAAATGTCGACCATAAAGAATTTCTCATTGTTCCACAAACTATGAAGCGTGCATTAAAACTATTAAAATAATTTACGACACCAATGTCAAGGGCGCACGATAAGGGGCTAACATTTTAAGCCAATATTAGACCCTTATCTCTTGTAGCCACACGTTCATCAGAGACAGTCGTATGGCTCATGTGGGATGAATATAAGGTGAAAATAATAATTTACAAAATCAAAAAACCCGCGGCCTAAAAAGTGAACTTTAATTAAAAAAGATGGAAACAAGAAACTTGTTTTAAAAAGGATGACTATTAGACTGAATACTATAAGCAACCTCATGCAGTCGGAGGCATCTTCTTAAATTTAGCATTAAAGACCTTTGTTGCCTCCTTTGTTGTTATTTAGTTAATGTTTTTAGTATTTTTTTTACGTTAATGAGACCTATTTATGAAACCCTTTATTTTGATACCGCACTCAATAGGTTTTGAGAAAAAAATAATAAGACACAACATGGCGTCAGAAATCGCCCATTTTTTTCAATTTTGATTTACCCATTGTCACTTTCACAATTAAGACGAATCTAACGGCACCTCTCAAGCTGAAAGTGATCCAGCCGTTTAAGCTACAGAGCGTGCCAAAGAAATACATACATACATACACTCGAAAAACAAACCCTCCTTCTGGCGCAGTCGGGTAACTAGATCACGGTTGAATGTGTTATCTATTTTGACAATGAGCATGTTGGTCGTGGTTAAAAAAGAGTTTATTTTAAGAGAGTTCTCTGTCTGATGCAAGAACGCGTTAACAACTTCTTTTAATCACCTTCTTTGAGTACCTAATATGGTCGCGGTCAAAGTAGGTTTGGATTCAGATCATGTTACGTCGGGTTTAAACACAACTACAAAACCTCTCAATCGTCAATCAGATATTTAAACGTTGGGCTATACGTCGCTTCTTCTTCCTAGAGTGTCGATAGCATATACCGTCTACCCAGAATTTGGCTACAAGCTTGACACTCTCATCAGCGTCCATCAACTCCCGACATCAACTTTGTCGCTTGGGTAAACCGGTGTGGTTTTGTTTAAATGCCATATCCCAATGCCTTGTTAAGTTCCCAAGAAAAACAGCGCAGAAATCTACAACCCAATCATGAAACTCGCAATTTCTTCAATGTCACTACAAAATCCCATTTCACAATACATACATGTGAACCGCATTGAGCCTTGAACTGCTATTGGTTATATTTTGATCATAAAACCGAATGAGTCACACCACGGGATATATTCTGAGAACCAATGAAACCCATGCATGACGCACGGACTTCCCGAGAAAGCCTTGGATACGATACCGGGATTGTGGCGGGACACAAGAGCCGTTGTTTTATTTTTGAAAGTGTGATTCATTCGGTCCTGTTGCTATCTATGTGCTGTGGCTAATGCAAAAATTAAGGTGTTTTGGCTTTGGTGTAATTACTTACCTTTTGGTTTCCCTGTTATGAGTTTATGTCATGTAGACATAAAGTTTAGAAGATAGGTAAGAAATATGAGAGAGTATTGCTTCGAAAAAAAAAATCCTAAACTTTCCCAGTTTATTTTAAGCATAGCAGAAAACGAATGTGATGCTACTACAAAAGAATGATAAACTACGAGGAATGAAAGCACATAAATCTTTATTTATATTCCCCTCTAGACACTAAGTCATCTTCTTCTCAAACAACAAAAACACTAAACTCTTAGCAGCTAAATAAGCAGTAGTAGTAAGTGTTGAAATAGATACACCTACTTATTATTTACTGAAGAAAAATAAATGCGAATTGTAATTAATTCTAAAAATTAAGACAGTCATCATTTCATCAGCATTGAAGCGTGTACAAATAATAGCGAATACCGATACGACATAAATCTCAATAAAAACACAAATTCAACACTAAACATCGAAAACTAAAATTGCTTATTCACAACATTCCACGAACGATTCCCTTAAAGTAGTAATTACTTACTCCTGACAAGATGACAAACAGCAAACAGTGAAACAGATGCTGAGATGTTTTTATCTACCATCTAGAAAAGGAAATAAATTCTTCAGCCACGTGATGTTTAAAGCAAGTCTTGCAACGTAGTGTGACATTGCAATGGATGTCTACAGAATATCCACTGCACGAAAACATGCATTCATCTGAGTGTCACGTGGAACAGAATTATGGTAGGAGTACAAATCAAGTGGACGGGTTTAAGATAAATAATAAGGCACGTTGTGCTTTCTTACTCTACGAAGATACGTGAGCAGGATGGGTTGTTGTTTCCTTGCCGTTGCATCAGTAGTAGTGGCTTTTAATTGTTCGTCCCCGACATTTTAAAAACGATATTTATTAAAATCTGTGTTTTAGTTACTGACACACTCATAGTGATGTAGAGGTCCTAAACACCATGTTACTGGACCTTACCGCCTGGATTGTGGCTACAGAGCACCTGCCGAGTGCGAATTGAATTCCTAGTAGAGGTCGGGTAAGATTTTATGTACCTAAAGAAATTTTTCCTAATTGTAATCTGAAACTGTGCGATCAAATGGCAGATATTTGTAACATGAGACCTTATCACCAGAATATCGCCTCTGCTTATCCCTTATAGTCTTAATGTACTATACTCTCACTATACTATTGTATGGAATCAAGTTCTTCTAACTAAACAGACAGCTGTGCTGCTGGGGAGTTTAATTGCGCAACTTCTTCCCAGCGAAAGCACTTGGATGTGAGCGTGGGCGATTTTGATGTTCAAAAAGTGCTGATTCTCAGCGTCTCTGTCTTTACATCTCGCGTCTTTCCTAATGATTGTCCTTCTGTCTCTCTCGTTATTTTGGCCTACTAATGTGACGACAAATTAATCTGAATCAGCTATTACCCACAATGATGCGATATAAAACAGTGGCGCTAGTGGACCGCGACCGAACCAATGACCGTGTTAGTGTGGGGAAACTCGGCTAATTTCTAATGGGTAATGTAGTAAGTTATATTGACGATATTATGTCACTGGTAGACTGTTATCGTTAGTTAATTGATTGGGAATGTCTGCAGTATTCTCGGATAATTGATACGAAAAGCGATATGTTATAGTAATTTGTGGGTGTTTTTAGGGTTCCGTACCCAAAGGGTAAAAAACGGGACCCTATTACTAAGACTCCGCTGTCCGTCCGTCTGTCACCAGGCTGTATCTCATGAACCGTGATAGTTAGACAGTTGAAATTTTCACAGATGATGTGTTTCTGTTGCTGCTATAACAACAAATACTAAAAAACAGAATAAAACAAATATTTAAGGGGGGCTCTCCCATACAGCAAACGTGATTTGTTTTGCTCGTTTTTGCTCTATATTAATAACGGCAACAGGTAGACACTTGAAATATTCACGGAATATTGAGTTATATTATTCACTTTAAAAATAAAACAAATAATTAAAATAAAATTAACATTTAAGGGGGGCTCCCATACAAGACATGATTTTTTTGCCGTTTTTTATATATTCCGTTTCGTTTTTAAAAGCACAGCTATCTTTATAATTCGTGAGTGAGAAATTGCTTACTAGTTTACGCCCAGTTTAAATACATATACCTAGGTACAAAGTTACGTTATTGTTATACAGATCTACAGCTTCCTAAAATTTAATTCATACAATTTGCACACTCACAGGCAAACACTTATAAGATGTTATAACATTTTCAAATCGCGTTCGAAACCGTTGGTCCGTCCACGACATAATAACAACAAAACTACCCACAAATCACAGACTAACTCACTATTCCCCAAAGTGACAACTGCACGAGTTTCTTCACTAGTAGTAGCACTAGTTAGCGTGATGGCACGCTTACTACACCATCACGGTTTACTAGTGAAGTTATTGAGTCTCAGACAGCAGATATATCAGGCTTGGTGAAAATTAGCTCAGTTTTATGTGATATGAGGAATTTTTATTAGATTTTATATACGTTGGTGTGAAGTAGATTCATGACGTTCTTGCTCTAGTTACCGACACGTATTGGTAACGTTTACTAGAAACGCGTGGTTTGCATTATACTGTCAACTTGGGAGGTTGTTTGCATTTGGTGTTTGTTGTTCAATTTTGTGAACAGAATAGGAAAATATAGATCAGATAAAAAAAAATACAAATGAACTAAAACTGATAAACTAAAACAAAGCGTCGAATAACTCATCCGCATCGCTGTCGACTGGTAATGTACCCAAGAGACCGGCGGCATTGCCACGTTGTATAGCAATACTCAGCCTCTGGCCAAGGTAAAAACCAGAACCAGAACCTTGGGTCACGGGAAGTGTCAACCAGCCGTTTTGAGATTATAGATCAGATAGAATATTCTTCATTAGTACACATATGAATTACAGCTATAAAGTGGAGATTTTACATTGCCGGCTGGTCTTATCGCTAAAAGCACTGCAAATTATCGGGATGTGTCGGGATTATTATGATTTCTGTTCGTCAAAATTTAGCAAATAAGCTGAAGTTAGCATAACAGATAAAGCGTTACAGGAAGATGTCTTCCTTTCATAGTTTGTTACGCACTGTTAATGCTCCTACGTGATTTTTGTGACATTCATCAAACGGATATGCGCACAAAGGAAGCATATTAATAAGTTAAACTTTAGCATTTTCCTTAGGCCTACTCCTATCCTTGAAACAATAATAGCGTGACGTCTTGGCGCTTGATTCAAAGTTTGATGATCGTTATAGTAAGTCAGAATTTTAGAAATATTATAAACAACACTCACACAAGTTCCAATGAACCATATTTAGAAAACCAACAAAGATTTAAGCAAATTAAAGAGGAACCAAGATAAACAAATAGCCATTTTAAAAATCAGTGCAATAGTTTAGTTGAGTGCTGAAATGCATAGTCAGCAGTTATTATTCTACAACCTACTGACAAGACCAAACGCACGCAAAACCTGCACCATATTGTCAGTTACAAATTTTCTAGCACATAACATCTTACAAATCTTTTATTTGTAAGATGTTATGTGCTAGAAAATTTGAACATCGGAAGAAAGACAAAACATCAAATAACCCTGATCCAACATTACAGAAAGATTTGCCGCTCGACCGAACCGGATCGGATCAACACACGGACCCGGATAACCGGATGAGGAACACAATGTGGAATTATAGCGGCCATTATGGTTTGGCACGAATCTTTGGGTTGTTTGATTGAAAGATTTCAAGAGATATTAGTATACAGAGAGCCTCTAGTTCCACGTGTTGACAAACAATATCGAAATGTTTGTAACGGAAATTATAATGTAAAAATAATAGAGTAAACAAACTAAAAAACACGCTTTAAAAACCAAACTAAAAAAGGAGAAAATAATTTAATTCAATTAAAAAGCGTGGGGTGCTTTTTGAGGTATTTTTATGATCACTTAAGGTGAATGCGCAGTGGTAGAGCGCGAAATTCAAATTTTGTTACGTTTTTTGCAATTTTCAGGTGAGTGTCAGCTTGTTACTTGATCAAAATATGATTTGCGACTATAACATGTACGTAGTTACAGATTTATAATCATTAGAATCATTGATACATTTTTCTAAGTTAGATTTGTTCCATAAGAACAAATTTCTTATGGAAAAGTGATTGTGGAAGAAATCTAGCTTATAAGAGATATATTAGACATTCTAATGACATAATTCTGTAAACACGTACCTGTTATATTCGCAAATCGCATTTTGATCAGGATACAACCTGACACTGACCTGAAAATTGCAAAAACGTAAGAAAATTTGAATTTCGCGGTCTACCACTGCGCATTCACCTTAATGTCAAGCAGCCCACGCTTTTTAATTGCGTTTTGCGTGCCGTTTTATGGGTCGTACAAATTCTTGATCAGCTCAGAATTTTAGTAACATATTTGATATCTGAGACGTTTTCTTACGTTAGCATCCCGATATCATAATAATATTATTATGACGTGATACCAAATCTCTCAGAGATTGCCTCATATTGCATGCGATCCATGGCGAATCTGGAGCAATCCCTGAGAGTACGCGTATTGACTTGTGGATGACACGCGGCCGTTTAAAAAGCCAGGTAGAAGGCAAACGAAGGAGCTGCCGTCCTACTGTTGAGGTTGTCTGCAAAACACGACCTTATGTTATATATACTGGCTATAAATTAACTTTAATCATATTCGAACCGTCAAGTTGATTTGGAATAAGCTTTCAAATATTTTAATATAAGTTTATCTAGGTAAGTACTACACATCATGATCTCAGGCAAAGAAAAGCTGTAAAAACTGAAATTAAGTTTTATCTAGGTATACCGTGCTTGTCATAGAAATGCCAGCTACAATGCCATGGCACATCTTGTTAAGCAGTCAAGGTTGCACAGAACGTAAACAAGCAACAAGTCGCCGTTCTAGATCTTGGTTGGTTGCCAACCACACTAGAGAAAAGAATTATCAAATGTCAATAAAAGTTATCTCGCATATTATAGTTATGAGTCTTATTGTCCGAATACAGACTACATAGATCACATATAGAGAACGGACTTACTAGAGAATGGGCAGCAGCATTCTCTATGGATTTTACCACCATACTGCGATCGCCAACCCGCCTGCCAAGCGTGGCGATTATGGCAAAACCCCCCTTTTGGGGGAGGCCTATGTCCAGCAGTGGACGTTTTTCGGCTGAAATGATGATGAATGATGAGATCACATATACGTTGGTACGCAATACCTCAAGATGTTGGGTAATTGTTTAGGATCAGACTGTCAGGCTGACCCTATACCAGACGGTCAGACTTGAAGAAAATAGAAATAAAGCAAAGAAAAACAAGAATGGATTTTTTTTAAGCATAATTTATAGAAGCAGCAATAATGAAGCATTTGAAGCTAGCAAAGAAAATAGTTTCTGGTTGTATCCAGACCGACTTCCGCCTTACACTCGAAAAGCATTGCGTTAGTCAAGTTAAATAACACTCGTCACGGAAATTCATAAATAAATAAAAATAAATGCGAAACAATTCGTCTGTCTGCTTGTAACAGTTATATAAAAACAATGTTGATTGTAATAAAATATAACTTGTTCGCTGATTGAGTTTAACGAACTGTGAAGGATAGTACGAGTATGATAGCTAATAGACAATCTTTATAGGATTATGAAACTGAGTGAAATAAAGCTTTGGATGACAATATCTGAACACACAGTTTCAAAAAAAAATCGGAAATAAATTGGTGATTGCGGGATTCGTTTGTTAGAGAACAAATAGGTACATCAATATAATTTTATAATTTTCCCATGATGATGGCAAGACTGACCTGTTCATTCAAATTGTATGTTCAACTTTTGATTATTGGCTAACTGTTGAATATGTCTGAAAACAGATTTTAACCGTCTTTTTACAAAACGCGACCTAACAATCGTTCAAGCTTAAAGCTCTGGCCCAGTTTTTTTTCATTTCCAACTTAATTTCGATTTGGGTAAAGTTCTTAATATAAAAATGACGACTTGCCACCGGACTAAGTTGTCAATTTTGTAAAAAGAACTGCTTTTCCATACATATTGGGTTCTTAATAAAAAAATTGGGTTGCATGTTGTTTTATAAAATCCTTGTTCTATAATAAGGTGGCTGCATTTAATTCTATAGCTGAGGTACCTACACCTACTAAACGGCTCCAGAATAAAGAAAGATATGACATGAGAGAGACCAACCACAGACAAACAAATCGCTTATTCGCGGTAAGAAAGACATCAAACTGACAAGAAAGTAGGACTGGAATTCTAAATCATTTACAAATTACAACGAGATATTATTTTTCAAGAACACAGTCATCGTCATCTGTCCCCACATAATCTTAAGAATAACAAAGTAAACTCAACTGTACCCCCATTAGCATAGTGCACACAAAATATTCAAGTGCTCCGTATGAATATGTGCATGTCTGAGGACACTCTGACTCACACGCTGAATATTTAAACGATATGTGGCAACTATGTATTAAGAATGGACGATGCTGAGGCTATATTAAATATATTTTGCTTTTGAGACGAAGCAATAGACAGCCGTATCACAATACCACATAATTTTACGATGTGTGCGCAAAAATAGAACCTTAGTTGCCGTATATTCTTTGTGTTCCTCATGCATTTAGATATTAAAAGACGTCTGTAGATGATGTGTTACTATCACAGACTCAGTTTTGGGAAGCAAAATGGCACGGAGGCAAAAATCTTTTAAGATGTAAATGGCGGAAAATAATAAAGTCTTCTGACGACTTCGCCATAGACATATTGGTTTATAAAAATGTTAAATTTCCAACATAAAAACATGTTCTTTAAGGCTGAAATGTACTTAACACATGCATGTTGCTAATGTAGAAGGTAATACATTATGGAACACATTCAATTCCCCATGAAAAAACATGTCCACCAAATAAGACAACAAAACACTGTTAAAGAAAAGATTATCAGTGAGCCATTACTGTCGTAAACGGTAGTCGTTACGAAGTGTAGTTCAAACTAATTGACGAAACAATCGGACACGGCTTTGGGTTAGGAAGGATACACATCTGCCTGCGGCTTTGTATGTATCACTATTTGGTAGAACTGCTGAGTTGCTTCTCATACAGCAGACCAAAGATTGGACAGCCACAAAAGCAAGCTATGTGAGCTCTTTAGGCCATGTGGTATTTCGAGGTGGGATCTACAGCCTTTAATCTTTTCTTCTTCACCAGATTTTTGCAGTCGATTCTAACTACTAATCTTGTATGCACAAAGACATATCAAGCTACACATTTCCAGAATAAGCTGCCTTATCAATGTACGAAAAGCCTATACAGTGCGAGGTCAGCTAAATAAAACTGGAACTGTGTCGCAAGATATGTCGTCGACTCGTCGTGTGTACAATTTCATGCAGTTCGAGCTTTTCGGTGGATACATTAAAAATCATTTTGAACAGGGTATTTCTTAAAAGAACAGCCTGCATACATGCTACTTATCCAACTCTTAATAAATTCATAGACAGATTTACAAACAAAAACAAACCACAACGCAACTAAATCGCACTTAATATTATAAATGTGAAAGCTTGTATGGATGTTTACATGTTTGGAGGTTTGTTACTCAATCACACGAAAACGAGTGAACGAATTTGTATGAAATTTGGCACACAGATAGTTTATAGCCTGGATTACAGCATACAATACTTTTTATCACAGTAGTACGTTTTCGTGCGATAATTGTTGCCACCTACGCGGGCGAAGCTTGTACTCCATTAATGTACAACTACCTTTAACAAAATACCATCCGATTGCTTCGACAATTTGGTTAAACTATCGATTGAACAATGGCGTACAATGGTTATCTTACTACCCACACAAGTCATTCATGTTAGTTTAAAGTAATGGCGCTGTTAGCTATTAGTGTGCGGTGCTTGCTTTACAAAATGGAGTCAGGTCTATGAATGTTGAAGAAATAAAGGCTGTAGGCAGTTTTACGGAGTTGGATTCTACTGCAAGTAAGCAGTTTACAGGAAAAAAAATTACCCGTGCGCAACGCTCTACAAAAAAAAAATAGCTTTGAACTGCAGACTTCAAACCTCGATATTCTAAAAGCTCTACACAGGATTATAACCAGTGCGCAAACTGTAACCATGATATGATTCAGCATATGATTGGTTTGCGTACTGGTTAAAATGTTATTCAGTATATTTTTTTAATATCAAGGTTTGAAACCTGCTAATAAGAGCCAAAATGTTTGCAGAGCGTCAAGTATTTCAAAAGCAGGATTTTAAATCCAAAAGTCGTTGCTCAATTGTTAGTGCCTTTCATTCGTGCATCCAAATGAGGAAGTCCTTAATTTCGTATACTTATCAAGTATTGGCAATAGGGTCCCCCCTATTACATGAGAGGTCTGAAACATAGCTGGCGAAAACGAAATGTCGGTGTCCAATAGTTACAACTCTGCCTAATCCTTCAGGAAAAACAGGTCTAATGTTATAATTGCGAAAGTAACTCTGTCTGTCTGTTACGCTTTTACGTCTAAACTGCTGAACCGATCGTCATGAAATTTGGCAGAGATATAGCCTCGGATATGGAGAAGGACATAGGCTACCTTTTTCCGCGATAAGTAACTGTCATCCACGCGGGCGGACCCGCGGGCGAAAGCTAGTTTATTATATTTGTAGGTACTGATAACAAATGCGACCGTTTTCTGTTTGACAACTATCTTTATGTTTAAATTGGACTTAACAAACACTACTGAACATTTATTTACCTACCATTTTCAACTAAAATAGCGCACATATCAACAAAAATGGCGTAGGAGAAGTCTCTATTTATCGGTAAGTAAATGTGAATACTGAGCTGAATACACGAAAAGCTCTTTGGAAGGACCGCAAATAAATTGTGAGCCTAGTCTATGTACGGCCATGTTTGGAACTGGATTGATTCTGAGAGGGGTCGCAATTTGCTAAGGTTTTTCGTGAAAAACATAAAAGAGTATTTGAAAGGTCTGTCTATTTAAATATCTGCCACTTAGGCAGGTATTTCTGTTGGTGTTTTTTGTCAACTAATTGAATGGGATTTTCTGACTCTAGAAACTAGCAGTCTCAAATGGCCTTATCAGACAGATTTTCTCTTGTTCAAAGTTTATTCATTAGGTTTAATATATCTAACATATTTTATTTATAATAAACTTGACCGACTTTACAAGAGTTAATGAAAATCATAATTTTAAATTTTCCATGATACAACCGCATAAAATATAATATAAAAATCTGTGTAACTCTTTAAAATGCCAGACAGTGCGACCTTCATGTTGAAAAGTTAATTAATTCTAATTAACATGGAAACTGGGTCACTTCATAATATATTACAAGTTTTTAACAACAATACATACTTTATTACAACATTGTGAATATGAATATTTAACAACTACCGCCATCTTGTAAGTGGATTCCAGCCACCATTTTGTTCAAAGACTGAGTCTCGAAGAGCTAATAGAACCAATGGCAAGATGGCGAAAGCAGATAATGAACAAGCTTTTTAGGGTTCCGTACCCAAGGGGTGACAACGGAACCCTATTAACCCCTCCGCTGGTCGTCCGTCTATCTGTCAGCGGGCTGTATCTCATGAACCGTTAAAGGTTGACAGTTGAAATTTTCAGAGTGTGTTTTTCTATTACCCATATAACAACAAATAATATTAATAAAATTAAGGTAAAAATTAAAGGGGGTCTCTGTTTTCGGCGTTTTTTCTAGGCCGTTTTTTTATGAAGACCAGTAGCGTTAGGTATTCTTTAAAGATCACTTCGAAATTAGAACGATGTGTCGTTGTGAATCCGAGGTGATTTACTTTAAAAACAAATGAGTTCCTGATTGTGTGCCTGTGCGTTCGCGGCGGGATTTTATAGTGCATTGGATTTCCAACAGAGTTCATTCTAGCTTTTCGAAAAAACACACTGTTCGACTTTTCAACTCTTGGCGTTCAGCACTGCGTTGAAGATTGGGACAAAACAGGGAATGATGGTGGAAAAAGAAGACGGCTATTGCTCAGAAGTAGGTAGGCACTATAATGCTGATGAAATAAAAAAAAATACTGGTCATTAACCCAACTTTTCTCTGACGAAAGTGTTCCTTCGGTTTCCAACCACCTATCATTACAGTTATTGGTGTCGAACTCGTGTGTTCTAAATAGTCCACTCTTAGATATTACTTGTGTTCCGACGACCAATCGACCTAAATAGCCCATTGTCAGAATTTGGAGCTCGCAGTCGTACCTACTAAAGCAATAGTTTTTCCATTTCCCACGGAAACCAATTCTAAAAAACTGTTTTATTTGCCTACATTACAACTGGATCGATGTTAGTTAAATTTTTTCTACTTCTACCTACCAGGGAAAGTTTGGAGTATGAATGGGGTTGGTTTCAAGACTAGAGTAAGATAATAAAAAAAAAGTTTACTTACCAAATAGTCTTACCTTATAATGACTAAAATACAAATGAACTACTCCAAAATTTATTGTTACTAGGGAAACATCACGCGCGCTATGGAGCGGGCTATGCTCGGAGTTTCTTTGAAAGGTTACACCAGGAATCAAATTATTCGGAAAAGAACCGGAGTCACCGACATAGCTTGTAGAGTGTAGCTTGTGAGACCAAGCTGAAGTGGCATTGGGCTGGCCATGTTTGTCGAAGGACCGATGGACGGTGGAGCAGACGAATCCTGGAATGGAGACCGCGTAACGTCAAACGTAGTGTGGGACGGCCCCCAGCTAGATGGACCGACGACCTTAAAAAGGCGGCTGGGACAGACTGGATGCTGAAGACGGATAGAGTGTTGTTGCGCTGCCTAGGAGAGGCCTATGTCCAGCAGTGGACTGCGATAGGCTAAGTTGATTTAGGGAAAAATCATAAAAAAACGATAAATGGACTTTGTGAAAGATGGTATGGCTAGAAAGGGGGTGACTAACCGAGATGACGAGTAATACAGAAGTATTGATGAAAAAGACATGTTGAGCTGACTTCAAATCTATTGAGATATGGGCGGGGGAATGATGATGAGTAGTCCTGCGAGCGTATAGCATTGCATGATCAGCCTATAATGTGCCCACTGCTGGGACACAAGCCTCCTCAGAGGGAGTGGGCTGTAAACTACCACGCAGACCGAGATGTCTCACATGCCTTCGAATTTTTGTTTCTGTGACATACCGTTTTCCTCTCGATGATTTCATTCACCGGTTTTTTATTTTGCTTTTTTTTGAGGTTGGGAAATCATCAAACAATTTCTCCCGCTCTGGGTGGAGCAGGAAGGCGTGTCATACTTTTACTGACTAAAACCCACCCGTGTTCCCTCAGTTGCCTCTGTGAGAGCAGTGGTGATGAAATTATTACAAAGTAAAGCGCTTGCACAGGGTTCCAACCCACGACCTAAAACTGTTTCTTTAAGTCTGGGCCGATACCAGTGGGATACCTCAACTGCGAACGTGAGATGGTGAAAACGACGCGTCAATGCTAGGTTTTCCAACAATGACAATACATGTAACCAGCACATGCCTAAGTTACATCAACTCTTACTAATCTAGTGACAATGTCTTGTTCACTTCCACTCATTGAAATAACAATAAAACATAAATCAAGAGTGTCCTTTCCCGTCATTCACAAAGAACTCAACAATTGCATACTCTGCGCGGGTGCCATTACTTTGCATAACACTCGGCCTATGTAAATATGAATCAATATTACTAAAACAATAGGGTTCAATCATAACAGCAGATGTTAGTCAAGTGTTGTTATTTGAAAACACTATTGTTGGACGTCCGTTACTTGTGTAAATTAATGCTATTGCATTTTAATTAGGTTACAATCACAAGTCCTCATAACATTACCTAAGCTCCTCGTGGTTGAAACCTAAGCAGGTTAGATTTTATATACAGTCTATTCAGTGCATTTTCGAACTGTCAAAATGCTAAGCCAAAAAGCGATTGCACCTAGTGTCCTTTAGTGTTTAGAGATCTGAATTTCTCTAGACTTTTTCTTGAGGAGTAGTAGCAGTGTCTTTTAACGTCAAAAAGAGTGTTTAAGTAAACTTGGCAAAGTAATTTGTTTTTGGCAAACCAGTTGAAACTTATTATGTCAAGAATAGGTGACAAAGGCTAAAAGCTTGCAGGAACCATAAGAAAAAAAACTAAAAAACACGCTTTAAAAACCAAACCTTTTTTTTATTATTGAATTGTCATCGGTCCTCGACAAGTTTACAAAGTTTCAATGAAATCTGACCGTTTAAAGTGGGTCAAAATCGCGCTCAAAGGAGTCGGTTACATACAAACAAACATACAAGTGAAGCTAATATAAAGCGTGTAAAAAGTAGGAAGAATTTTCACATCGGTCAAGTCAGGTGGCCAAATCATCTCAGGCTATGCCATTAATTGGCAAACCTGACCTATCTTAGCTTTAACAAACCACAAGAAATCTAAAATACCGTTGCACATAAAATAAATCTTTCGCAGCGAAGACGTTGCAGAAAAAAATCGAGATGAGATAAACGACACCGATAAATCTAGACACGTTACTTTTCCAGCTAATTGACTTTTTATCCACTACCACATTAGACTAGTTTAATAAATTATTCATTAACATACTAACGTATTTATAATGGTAATTTTCTGTATAAACAATACGAAGAGATGTCCATTATGAACACGGGTTTTTACAGAAAAGTTTTGAGACGGATTGGTGATCACAATTTTTCATTAATATCGCGCTTTCCGAGGTCCACTATACGGTGAAAGGTGTTGGTAAAACGATAGTCGTCAGCGGGCTTTAGAAGTGTACGTACCTATTTGCAATATGATTCCAGTAGATCCCTTACCTGTTCTTTAAAATGTCTTCTAAAACAAAGATCTTGGGTTGCTCAATGATCACCCACCTATGCCAGAACGTGTGCGTATAGATTGCCAATGTTGGCCTATATATTGTGCCAACATAGAGACAAAGTAATAGCTGTCTTTTTATTAAAGTCAGTTTTCGCCTTCTACAAAACAAATAAACTGAAAATTCTCATCCAGGGATTACTTATATTAAAGCCGTAGGTACTACCCACACTTAGAAAAAAGTTTTTTCTACCAAATAGCGATATGAAAATGCTCCGAATAGTTTGGAGTTTATCCTACAGTTTGCCATGAGTTATGCAGACCTTTTTTGTAATATCGATAAACAAAGGGCTATATTTCAAAGCTACTTTATGAAAACTGTTAATAACAATTGGGTATATAATTTTTTTGTGGGCTAAAAGGGGAATAAAATGGAGGATGTAAAGCGGAAAGAGGGTTGAGTTGAGACCTGAATACTAGCGTTTTTATGTAAATTTTAGGTTTGGTTAGGTCTCAAGTTGAAGAATTTTACGCTTGTGATTTTTATCTAGGCAAGTGCTGCGGCCTAGGTTTTATGGAGCTGGGCTAAAGAAATTCAATGGTCATTCTACAAGAGTCACCAGCCCAACCTTGCCGAACTATGGAGTTTTCTGCCTCTATTCTTAACAATGTTTCCACAACCCTTTAGGAATAATGCCACCCAAAAGAAGTGATAAAAACTACAGCTGCAAATTCAGTTTGATATCTCTAATTAAACATTAATCAACGCTACGCTAAGCTAATTAGTACCATGAAATCAACACGTTTGTACAGGAAGACGGCGTAACTCAAACTAACTGCGGATATTAGTAATATTAAGTGCTAAATGTAAACTTGAATATGTTTGTAGGAAATTGATGCCTTGAACTGGCTGTACTTGGGAGTTAGACCTTGCAGGAGGCCGAGAAAGGGCAGGTTGCATTTATTGTAACTATTGTAGTAAATAAAAGCTGACTAAGGGTTCATCCGGTGCACCCAGGGCATTCCAACTTGTTGAATGGCTGATATTTAGGCATACCACGGCTAAAGCTACTATTCTCGCAAAGGTCCGTACCTACTCGTGCTTGTGTTTATGAAAAAATAACGCCAAAGTTCAGAAATCTTGATAATCCTTACACAGATGTCTTGGCATACAAGTTATGTTCAAGGCTACAAAGAAGAACAGATGTTACGTGTATCCCTACACATTTTTTCTCGATTTCCAACAACCGATTTATCAGTGTTCGCCATATTTACTCGATTTTCAACGATGCGATCGACAGAAATCGAGCTTGAAAGCACGTATTGCCGTTAACGCAACGGTCATATTTTAGGAGTGAAGTTAAATTCTTCAGAAAGGAATTTGCGACATGTTTGGATAGACAAAGAAGATTGAAAGGAAAATAGATAACAACTATGCAATACATTTAAGAATGGATTTGAACGTTTTTCTTCGCAGATTTTTCGTTGTCAATCTAATTTACGAATATAATAATACGTGAAGCAAACCTTTATACCCCTTTTATGAAAATTTCGCGGACGGAGGAGTATGACATTTGGCATAGTTAAAGTTTAGATATAATATGGAGGAACGCAGAAAGCTAATATGGGCCACCACTAGTTTCAATGAAATGTCATGGATTTTTTATAGAATAAATTTTCACGAAGAAGATAGAATATAACCGCATCGCATTCTAGGCCAGTCCTACACTAACATACCATCACATCACGTAGTATACAATATGTATATCATGCAAAACAACACTAATAAATCAATAGATTTACTACAACACATAGCAATCTAGTTCTGCATGATTCAGCTTGTGAAGATCGGTATCAAGTCAAATAATACACTAGATACAAACGCGACGCAACATCACGACATGTTTTGAATCGATAATCACTTATTTGTACCTACGTCATTTCACTTTAACTTTCTAAATTGTACGTAGAATGCAATTTAAGGAACGTTTTGGTGCACGGAAGATCGAAATGTCACCTGCAAAGCTTGGTGATAGTTTATGGCAGTATTTTAGGGAATCTCACGTTTGGCACATATGAAAGCCTCAAAATAAACATTTACAATGTTATTGTTGAATTAAGACCTCGGAAAGATCTGCACCCTAATTGTGATATACACTATCAATCGAAATCTGAATCATTTTGACGGATATGCTAATTTATTGCTTCATATGTTCCAAAAATGTGTCTGCCTAACAACGTAAATAACGCAATGAATGTTGTTGAACTGCCAAAATGAAACCCATTGCAGCTGTTAGTGTATTACACAATTACCCCTTTGTGAAAAACTGGATCGTAAATGAAATTGTATTTTAATTAAGTAGGTACATACCTAGTAATTTAAAAAATAATTATACGATATTTTGTGTGGATCTCTTACAGCTAACAGTATAATCTATTATTTAATTATCTTGACATAATTAATAGGAAAACTTGAGAGATATTATAAACAGCTATTTATCTGATTTTCTTTTGTTTTCAGATAATCAGCGTGGGCGCAGTCACATATAAAAGAAGACAATATAAGTTGTGAATGTTTAATAGAAAACTTGATTCATAATGGAGTCTAGACATAAAGGAAAACTTTGAAACGTTGTTTTTCCTATACCATAAGCTGTTTATGTTAAATACACAATTATAATGGTTTATAAAGAAAAATAATAAGTTAATACATAGGTATTGTAGGTTATTGCAGTTATTAGAAAATACACATAGATGTTGTTTCATAGGCTGTTCTATCATCATCATTCTCCCTTATTCCAATTTAATTGTGGTCGGCGCAAACAGTCATTTCTCTAATAATCGTCATTTCGGTAGTGACCCCCCGTACTGCCCTGCCAATCCAATACACTGTAACTTTTGTAAACCACATGTGAGATACTGTAAGCTATGTTACAGTTTATCAGCATGTTTAAACCTTAATTTGAACGATAAACAGTGTTTTTTAGCTTGCCATATCTTGCAAAATATACATTGAAAGAAAAATTTGTTGCTCAGGGATACTAAACAGACTTAAAGAAACTGGCTAAAACACTGTAAGTTGAGTTACAGGTTTTTTGGATTGGCACAGCAGTGTAGACCTGCTCTATGTACCTACAAACATTTAAGTAGGTAAAGACCTAAGAAAAACCTAATAGTTTTCATATTAGTTAAGTACATAAACTATCATAAATAATGTTTTGCTGTCTTTAAATGCAGTTACCGTTTTTATGGCTTGTGACTGTGACTTAATACCAAGCAGTAAACCTCTTCATAACATTTGGGTTTATTGTTTACAGATAAGTAGTTCGATACAGATTTTATGAAACCTCGAGGATATATTTTCCTAGCTACTTTTATCTGATGACTAAACTGCCTTAACATCTTCCCGGTGTGTTGTTGGCAATCTAAATGAAGTTGCCCCAGAATCCGGCTACGAGTTTGGTACCTTCAATAACGTCCTTCAGTTCCTGTGCACACAACTGGATACGCTGGACATGATGCCCCATTGTTTTTGGAACAGCACTACATTTACACGCCAGGGTGTACTCGTCTGTGAATGTCCACCTGAGCAGGATTCCCTAGCTTCGACCAACCTGAAAGACTTTCAGGTAAGCCAAGGCAACTTATATTCCGATGGGAGATTTTCTTCCTAAAGTTAAAACACCAGGCTACCCTCCAATAACAAAAAATCGATAAACGTCTGCTAAACACAGTTAGGTCAACACAATTAGGTAGTAGGTAGGTATAGTGAATACTGAGTGGTTTGCAAAAGGATCTTTGTTTGAACAGTCAGGAATGCCACACTCGTGACGTGGTGCCGAGCTCCGCAGTTTATGAATCGAGACCATTGTTCCGAACCAACATCTGTTGTAATACGTAAATGTATTGCCAACACTTGTAGCGTACATGGAAGTAGCTGGTAGGTACTACTTACGTAGGCGAAAAAACAATATGTGCAAAATAATAAGTTATTAGGTACATACTATATTATATTACTAACACCACACTGCGCTCCAAAATACAAATCACTGACGTAGCTCAAAATCGTAAAGAAGAAGTGTGTCTGTGCTGGCCACGTCTGCAGTATGCCCATTAAGCTGTGGGCCAAAATAACCACTACATGGAACCCTAGCATAGCCAGGTTTCGCGGCAGACCAGTTGAGGACAGCGGAACGAGCTGGACAAAACCAATGAAAAATCACAGTGCATGTTGAAGAAAAGAAACAAATAAATGAAGAAAAAAATATTAATTTTTCACAGAAACATATACATACAAAAAGAGAAGTTATTTTGGCACTGGAAGATGAAAAGTGTGATTTGCTAGTGATAAGTATTTGTGAGCTATGATAAAACATACTTATTCAGCAGTGCACATCGCGCTAGGAATTGATGAAATAATACAGTCTAAATTGTTAAACTTTGAGAGCATAACAATAAAACGTTAAAGAAAATATCGTAAATCTTTATCGTTTGTGTACCTACGTGTTTCATGGTCACATAATATGAAATTGTAAACAAAAGAAATATGAGTTCTTTCTAAGAAGATCCAGTACCTATCTCGGCTGGATGCCAACATAACTTTTTCTTCGTAGTAGGTTTGTGGGTAAGGTGTTTATAAACTGGTAATCTTTGCGACGCTCAGAAGTAACTAGCTTCCGCCCGCGTGGAGGTCAGAAATTATTCCATAGGAACGTACTACCGGGATAAAAAGTATCCTATGTTTTAATCTAGGTTATAATCTAATCTGTGTGCCAAATTTCATTCAAATCCGTTCAGCCCTTTTTTCGTGATTGAGTAACAAACATCCAAACATCTTCACAAACTTTCACATTTATAATATTAAGTAGTAGGATTAGTAAATAATGGCATAATTGACTGATGATGGATGGGCTGTGTGAAAGATTATATGGCTAGAAAGACCGACATGACTTCTAACAGTCAAGTATGGAAGAAAAAGAAGTGTTGCACCGATCCCAAATAAATAAGGCCAGGAGAATGGTGGTCACGATATAAGCTGATGATGATCAAACCAGAAATGAAGACTTGTCTAGAATATATTAGAGTTGAAGTATTTTCGACATCTCCACAGTTAAAGTTCACTCCTTCATAAGAAAACCCATAATTATAGTGAAGTAGATATAATTTGTGAATGGTTCGCTAAACTCACTATAATTACCAACCTATTCAATAGTCAATCCGTTAGTTTTGTATCAACTTGCGGCGCTTAGCACGTGCTTAGCTGTTAATCAGTAAGTTACTTGTAAAAATATACTGACCCCAAACCGGTTTCCATAGAAAAGTGACAAATAACCCGTTACTTAAACATAACAACACGTAATAATAAAATTAAACTTTCAAGTGGCATCGAAAAGCTTGGTTGAAATTCTGCTCACTCAGTAAGCGAAAATACTCCAAAGATACTTTGTCTTGCACAGGTATTTGTACATTCTCATAAATGGCGGTCCAAACTATAGAAAATAACAAGTTACGTTGCCTCGTACGTGATGATACGATTAAAATAAAGCATCAACATATCGATAGTATTAATAGGAGTTGACTGGGTTACTGACTTTCTCCGAACCAGTTAGCAAGTGCTACAGTATCCTCATGTACGCTATCAAAGACACTATCATATTACAAAAACCCCAGCCCGCATCCTGTTCTCGAAATAAACCCTCTACTTCAGTAACTTCTATTATTCTTGCATCCATTATTTAGAGGGCATAGACAATATTATTTTTCTTTTCTAAAATAGAACGTGTTAAAAAGAGTTCGAACCTTTTTGTTTGAACTGTTAGAACAACACTGAGTCAAAAACTAAACAAATGAACTTACGAGATGGGCCAAGGCCGAAACAGATAAATATTTGGAGTAAAACGAACGCTGAATAATATAATGAACTTACTGGTCTAATTTTAATGGACTTAGGTAATATACTACATAATTGGTTCGATGATTTTATAATTACCAATTGAGATTGGTGGAAATGGCAATCTTTTTGACAGATTTGATTATTTTAGGGCTGAAAAGATACAATAGACCCTTAGACACCTGTAATCAGCTTGGTCTCAAATAAACCAGCGAATATTTTTGATTATAATACAATAACCAACCAGGGCGGTATGAAAAAGAGGGTTAAAATAATGCAGCCAGGTTTCAGAGCATGAATAACAAGCCTATTAAAAGTTAGTCAGAGTTTCGTGCCAAATTGTAGGATTCAAATCCAACGTACATACTTGTATATGACACACGTTCTGAAAACTGAGTTCCTAAATATCAAATAGAAAGTTTAAATTGAATTGTCGCTCTCACTGAAATGAGTGGTTCGCCACATTTAAATACATTCTAACAGACCTAGGTATTTTGGGAGAAGGTTGGACTTGCACAACTGGCGTAGGATTTATGTTCGATTTCGGATCAAAACTTATTCTTCTGAAGTTCGATTATATCCCAACTTCAAGTCATAAATTATCCACGTTGTGCTCTGTTATTTTTACATCCAAAGCTGTTCTTGCGATCTCATTGGAAAGTTTATTTCTAGCCTTTGATTTAAGACAACCTATGGAAGTCTAGTTCTGTAATCTTATTTCTATTTAATGCCCGGTTGATTTTGTCGCGCCCCGTTAACACCATTATCGTTTGTTTAGAAACGGCTTGGAAGGAACGTAATACCTACATCTAATACATGTGTTGGGATAAAAAATGAGCGTCGCTCCAACACTTAGCGTGTCTTGCAGGTGGCTGGGAACAACAAAAACTATTTGTTGAAGAACTTTTTGGTGCTCCCTAAATTTTTAACCTCTGTTCAATATATTCAACGCTCTAGGAGCATAATGTTTTGAAATATATTATGAAGTCCCATTGTTAAAATAACACATGTAGATAAATGGTTCAATGAAAATGACAAATTCTTGAATGCCCATGTTGTTACGAGAAACGACGCGATTTCCAATTATAATTTTGATAGCAAAATACGAATGAATGATTATGAATAATTGCTTATTATTCAGATCAATACAAATGTTATTAAAAAGCAATTACCCGTCTTATTGTATCACTCGATATCATCTGGCTATCATAATGTATAAAACTCAGTTGGTGGTAATTGTGTTCGGAACCTCGGACTAATTACGTACTGGTCATGCAAGTGTGAAAAATAACTGTTATTGCTAAACCACTAAAGAAATTTACATAATATAGGTACCTACTATCACAAGTTGCTAGTATTCTTTTGGCGGTAAAAAGATCATATCTTTATCATTTCCTAGTTTACTAATTGCCCAAGTTTTCAAATATCAGTACCCAGCTTTGCCGAATTCCACAGCGAAAGGTTCTTCGAGATGTTTGCCCAATTTCTTTTTCTTTTGTCAGTAATGACTTCGATAATAAAGGGTGCCAATTTCGTTTGCTTATCTATCGGCAAGAGAAAGTTGCTAACCTTGTTCACAAGATTATAATCTTCGAAATTGTTGAACCGATTTAGATCACTTCTTACGTTTCGCTATCTTTTCATTTTACTAAAGAATAAGTTCTCAAGAATAACTTAAATTAACGCAGAGGTTTTTTATCCAGAGAACAAGTAAAAAAGTTAATTAAGTGCGTCTAGTTTCTGAGTATGTACCTAACCTACTATAATTAAAAGCAGCCCTGTAGGTGTTCCCTCTTTTCTGCTTTTTGCACGCGAGTCAAATCATCTGTTACTTAACATGTTTTTCTATCGAAACCAGTTGAAACCATCGATTTATTATTCAATGTCAGTTGAAACCTGACGTTTTTTTCAGTGAGCCGTTGGTGTAGGAGAACCGGCTCGACAGGGAGTGCCGAGTCAACAGGTAGGGTATAGGGCACTGACCTACAGTTGCGCTGCATGAATGGCATCGAAGTCGTTCAGCTGGCTGCCATTCTTAATGAACTATCGATTTTCGAAAATAGAAGCAATTACAAACACAGGGATTCACACCCACATGGGAAAAAGGAACAGGCATAATGAGACTTTCCAACGCTAGCTTTATTTTTATTAGAGAAAAAAAAACTTGTAGGAGTTGTTTACGAAGTTTGTTCAAGTTGAGAATGTGAGAGGTTTTAATCACTGCTGCATCATGTGATGTATAAGAATAATAACTACGCTCATTAGCAACATGTAGACTAAGTAAACCAACTGATATCAAGTCAAATAACGGCACTTATCTAACTAATTCCAAAGTGAAAGAAATACTATTTTGAATGCAACGATATAAAAAAACTCTCGTTGTAAAGATAACTGTAGTTTGAAGAGTAACTAAGTAGGTAATTCATGCCGCTCACCTTCTCGCAAACTGCAGGCGAAACGTGTCGTTTCGAGCCAGTTGCACGCCAGTGTCCTTTTGAACTTAACAAAGGTCTACTTTCACCAACGCCAGCCCCCAAGATTCAACTATACCATATACGGTCCTCTCGACAAATATTGCAACTTTGCTTACGCGCTTTTTTATCGAACAAAACAGTAAAGTACAATTGAAACGGTAAATTGCGATCGCATAAAAAAACCGTAGACGCACTTCACAAACACTCGTCAAGATTGACCACTTTTATTTCACCGCACTGCTGATTCTGGAGAAAAAAGTGTTGTATCATGGGCCCGTTTAAAAGTTGGGAAACTTTTCGACTGTTTTCGTTGATCGTACGTGGTAGCACGTTCGTCGTGGGGCGATGCCGCCGCGCGAATGGCGGCTGGCCCGGCTCGCCGCAGAGCACAAAACGACTCGAGAGAAGCGGAGCGTGCACCGCGATGCAAAATACACCAAGAGTACGAGAGCGAAAGAGACAACCACTCAGAACCGTTTACCAACCCCCCTAGCCCCGCATGGCAAATTTAAGGGGAAGTAAAACACCTGCCTTTAAAACATTATTTTATTGAACATTATCGACCCAGATGTTTTGTGCAGTTTGTTTATTACAAAGAATTTTATTGATTTAGTTGGAAGTTATCTGAGTCAATTTGACGTCACAAGGACTACTTTTACAAAGTTATTGTTTGTAGGAGTGTCATCTTCAGTCTTATAAAATTTACAGTTTGGAAGAAAAAAAGGAGCACATGGACAACAATATTGTAAATAATGTATTCACATAGAGAGAATAATATAAAGAATAGGTACATGATTTTCTAAAAAAGACAAAACAATACATGTAAAAATATAAAAATATTACTTATAATTAATATTCTGATTTTAGTTACATAATTTAAAATAATAATTATACTTAGTCAAATATTCCTATTTTACATAGAAGAAATAATCTATATGTATAAATAAAAAAATTGTATAAAACATGTCTACTTAACTTATCAGTTGTCTCCAATCTTATTTAATAGTGGAGTGAAATAATTGAAGTCAATAAAAGTAGAAAGAACAATAAATATTAATTAAGATTCAAATTACATTTCAGTGGCATACAATACTCATAAAAAATCTCTATATACAATACAAAATAAGGTAAATAATAATACTTATGACTAATTTTACATTTTGCTATCATGGTCTAACTAGTTCTACGGGAACACTTAAATGTGGTGTGACTAACAACGGATTCGTCTGCGGACGAATCTTAGCATCATAAGCATGTTTCTGTGCAACCGCAATAGGTGCAACTTTCTTAAAAAAGTTTGTTCTTATAGCTAAAACTATAGTACTCATAAATCCAACCACAATGTATATGCCACCGATGATTGAAAACAGTCTCAACGTAAATTGAAGTACATTTTCCCTTTCTTGGTATACTTTAACTTTTAACGCAGCCATGTCGTACTTGACAAAGACACCAGGGACTCCGTGAGATCCTTTAGTATGACTGATTGGTCTTTCAAGCTCTTTGACAGCATATTGAAAAGTTTTGATTGTTTCAAATGTAGTATCTACGTCAGTTGGGACAACTTCTATAAAATATTGGTACAGCATATTTTCTTCGTTTGTGATTTTAAGATCACCTTCCAGTGGGTATATTATTCCATTGGCTGGGCTACCGAAGCTGAGGCGGTGTATTCTGTGACTAAAGTTTTGGGGTGTGTCATCAAACAACATGTTTAAATGTATGTGTCCTCTCGGTAAATGTAAACTTTTTCCTGCTGTTACATGGAAGTTTCCAGCAACTTTGTTAAGTGTTAAAACACCATGCAGTCTGCATGCGTCTGGTCGACGGTTTGGCTTTGTTTTTCTCGCCGGTATCGTGGCGCGGACCGACCCATGGCCTTTTTTCCATAACAATTGCCAAACGGAATGGTACTCTTCTCTGAGGTAAGAATTTAAGTATTTTACAGCATCAAAAGCGTCTTGTTGTTCCTGAGTCAGCTCGAACCATGTGTCCTCCTCTTGTAACTCTCCAAAACCGAACACGCTTTGTGAAGTGGAATCCAGAATATCAGCCCCAATGTTAGAGCAGGGCATAGCAACAGTCATATCTATGTTTATTCTGAGCTTCTCGTCCATATCAATATCTGGCATAAATTTGAACACTAAATTACTGTCTAGATAATAAGTAACTTCGCTATATATCAGCCACATAATTATAAAAAATGCGATAACTGAAAAAGTGCCGCCTACCGGTGTGCTGTCCACGTACTCTTCCGGTACTTTGGGGAAGGCATCCAGCTCCTTCACTCTGTCAATGACTTTCTTTTTACCTCTATATCTTAACATTTTTAATTAAAAATAACTTTATCTAACGTAAACTTCTCAGTCGACGTGTTTTTGACTTTTTGTGATTTTTTACTATTTTGCATCCACTTGACAAATGAGAAGTTGACACTTGAAAGCTATAAGTTTGACAGCAAGGTAACGAATCACAATGCGTTCAATTATTAGGTACGCTCGCAACGGACTTACGAACATTGGCAGTACATACATTCAGCACAAATACAGACCAAATTTATGCTCCATAAGTCGTCTAGAGCAAAATAATGGAACGTATTCCACAAGATTACGTGGGCCGTTTACAAAGCCTTTCGAGGTGTAACGAGGTAATTGCTATTTAATTTTTTTGAAATAAATTCATCAAACAAAAAGTGATACAGTTAATCAAAACTTAGACCACTAAATTAACTTTTTGTTGCTAATCAGTTAGGTACCTATAAGAACAAATTATAATAATCCTCTTTTTGTAGTTGTGTTATCGTGGTGTTGGTATCGTGGTTAGGTCTTATTTTCCGAACGAAACCAAATGTCATTTGTCATTAGTTGACAATGACATTTCATGTTTTCTGTGTCATAGCATCTGTCATTTTTGCTTGCCGAGTTTCGCCCCCTGCGAAATACGGAATTTTCTATTTTTATCCGCATCGGGAGACAATAAATACAAACATTTATGCAGTCCGACGACGAAGACACGTCGTTGCATTCATGCTTCGACTCGCTGAAAACCGCCGTCATGGGGTGCTGCTATAGTATTTGCCACAAAGACACGGATCCACAGGTAAATTTTACGCTATTTTTTTACGTGTTAATTAGTTAAATAGCGTGTGTGTGTTACGTAGAGGTTTGTAAACGCTTTTAGCATGTTTCGAGCGTGAAATATGGGTGGCTAAGGAACTGTGTGTTCCATTTCCCGTTCCCAAACTTTGACACTGACATACAATCGTTATCTATATCGTCTAATTTCCAGTTGACTGACATTTTATCTAATTAAATACATATACAGCATGATTTAGTTATTATTAAGGATCTTCTAGATAGCTAGAGTTTACAAATACCTCATTGTTGTAGGAAGTCCATGGAGATCTTTGTCCTAATGTTTATGTATTTAGTCCATGATTAGGCATCATCACTATACCTACAACGAACCTTGCTTTGTTTATGATAGTACTTAGTAAGGCTTTTTAACCAATACTGTAAGTAGGCCTTAAACAATCCAATAAAACTGAATTACCTAGTGGAACCTCATTGTTGTTTAATATTACAAACAAGTTTACATAAATACATAATTAACCTTGTTTTTGCAACCAATTTTTTCATTTAAAAAATGTTTTCTAATGGTTCATTGGTCAGCTATGTCTAGGCTAGTTTGTTCATTAAACTGAAGGAATGGACATATACTGCCATATGTCTTGAATAACTTCCTACACTATTATGGTTCCCTGGTATACACCCACTACACATTATCTTATTGGAAACTTTTATGACAAGAACTATTTACTTAATTTAACTGACTGATTATTTAAAGAAGCATGTGGAACTTGCAATAAAAATAGTACTAGACTAGCCTTCACTAAAACATGATTAAATAACTTGTATGACTTGTCACCAACTCTATTAATTTTATCCAAACAGGCTTTATAGAAGTCATTTTCAACGTTCAAAACGTCAATATTCCTTTTATGTTAAACACAGTAGCAAAATGCGAGTCCATTTATTATTCAATTAAAGAATATTGTGCCACTGTAGTCTTACTAACATAGACATACACACTTCATCACACACATTTACAGCACCTACATCACACAGATACATGCACGCATACACTTTAAATATTAATAATTAGGTCACTCCCTGTATTTCTTATTTTTTGTGGACTTCGTAATTGCCGTAATGTTTAGAATAATAGTCAGCCAGTCTGTCAGCTGTGAAGCTACCTCATAGTAAATAAATAAGTAAACAACGTAGAACATAAGTAAACATATAGGTATCTTTAACTTTTCAATCATTCAATAGACAGGAAATTGTTATTCAGATAACAAGCACGCCAGAAATCCGTAACATTGATGGTTGTCATTTATTGTCTAGGTATTACAAACATACACTTTATTATCTTTTTGAACTGTAATGAAATTGAATAGATTTTATTGTACAGTTTCAATGTAACACTGTTGCAATACAACTATTAACATACATGGAATACAATTAGGCAAGGTTCTTAAATGTCATCTATCATGATAAAATTTAGTATAGTTTTTTTTTTTTGGTGGGAAATCATCAAATAAGTTCTCCCGCTCTGGGTGGAGTGGGAGGGCGTGTCAGACTTTTACTGACTAAAACCCACCCGTGTTCCCTCAGTTGCCTGTGTGCCAGGGGCCGCGGTATCTTTTTCGAACAACCCGCACCCCTGGCAGGCATCGGCCCTTGCAGACCCTACCAGTTGGTGGTGACATCTTTTTGAGGCGCGCGTGGAACACAACGCGCCGTTCGACCCGGGCTTGGTCCTTACCGGACAGCGAGCTACCCATTACTCGCCGAAATGTAGTATGGTGATAACCCTAGGGAAGTAGGCTATACTTTTTATCGATATATCACGCAGGCAATAAAAAATGCATGCAAAATAAATTTATAACGTCAATGAGTCAGAAAAACATCTTTCAAATGTGAATAAATTAAAAGTAATATGATAGGAACTGCAGTTGCAACATAAGCTTGGTTTAGAGTTACACATCTGTGACAACTTGTGTGGTCGATTTTATGTTGTTATGAACTAAATATAGTCTTTTATAAAGCAAGTTTTTCAAAAAACATCATTAATTGTTTATTGCAACAGCTGGCTGTTGTAGTTTTGTCATAGAACTTTGAATTTAAATGAAAATGATAATTTTATTAAATCCAGTGGGCATTTTTAATTTAAGGTCATTGTTTTCCAACACACCTTAATATTTTGTCCCACCGATCAATCTGCGTTTTAAAATGCATGCTGATTTTTTTATAAACATTGAAGTTCCATGTTTTCCATATTATTTGTCAACAATGTAATCACTCAGCCTTTTAAAAACGCATGTTGAACTGACTCACACAAACAAAATATGCAGGATTGCAGGTATCTGGCATCCACCTGCATATTTGAGCTGCATTCCGATTTACTTTGTAATCGATTTGAGCGTGCCTACACCCCGTTTCGAATTAGCGTGAGCGCGACTGTTAGCGCGTCAACTCGCGCTTTGGATTATTGATAAAAATGACAGTTCGTAGCTGTCATAAATCGTGATATCTTAAATCGGAACGCATATGATTGAACGCAAATTATTTATGTGAGCGATATGAGCGATTAACTTGGAATGTAGCCTTTGTTTCTTCGTCTTTGATTCTTCCTCTTCGTGTCGCTGGCACGACGGTCAACTTTTATTTGCCCAAAACTTCGGTACTTTCGGTTTTGCAGGTGGATGAAAACTTTATTATAAGCACCATTTACATAAAAACCAAGTCTGTCTACTGACGTACAAACTATAGGACCATGCTTATCAGAGAAAATACTACAACTGCAGTAGGTATAACAAAACATTGATAAAAAACTATTTGTTTCCTGTTTTTTAGTTCATGTTTTTTAACAGTGTCCTTCACTTAAAACTTTTATTTATTCATTCAACTTTAAAATATACCACCATATATTCAAAGACCTAATATTAATTTATGAAATGTTTACTTATTAATAATTGCAACATTAACCTAATAACCTTACGATTGAATAATAAAAACAACACAATCTGTTATGCATTCATTCACTTTAGAATGCGCTAGTAATTTGCAAGTAAAAGTATTTCTAAATCTTTTAGAAATCAAAGAAATAAACAGATTATGGATAAACTAATGAAAGATGCTCTATGCCTGTTCACACAAGTTTGTAGAGTGGGGATATAAAGTGTGTGTGAACCTTTAAACTTGTTGCGAAAAACTTTATTTCAAAGGCGATTGAAAAGACGCTACGGCGAACCAAAAAGAAGGCCGTATGTATGTTCATCTAGTCCATAAGGGAACACTACTTATTATTTATTATTTAAAACTACTAAACTACTTATCATAATTTGACAAATTAAATATCGTTGGAAACGTCGTATGCCACCTACCTTAACAAAACAATATATAGTAACAGTAGTAAGCGATCCTAAGCTTTAGGTCAAAGCATACCACCACGACTGCCAGATGAGAATATTTTCTTGTTTCATACTTTTTATAGCGTGATTTTACAGTAGTCGGGTTTTACTTTTTAACTTACTTTTTTTAAATCTGTCTTTCCAGGAGAACACAGTGAACGAGCGGACACACCTCCTCGAAGTGACGGAGCAGCAGCAGGAGACGCCGGCGCCTGCCGCCTCGGCGTCCACCCCGCCCCGCAAGCCTGACGAGCAGAGCGCGCTCAACAGGATACTGCACGAGACTGCCACGTGAGTCTCTTCTAGGCAATGTTTATTCTGGTAGACCTATTCCAAAGAAGGTGATACTGATGACCAAAATTGGCAACAAAGTCAATTTAACAGGAAGTGACAGCAATAAGTCTATTCTCATCCCATTATTTGACTCTGGTGTTTATTCCATATTTTACAACTGTTCAATTGGATAACTGAAGATCTGTAGCGGCATCTACACCATCACACTGACGTCACGCAAAATCCTGCATCGCGCAAGCAGAGTTTACCCGCGCAACTAGTATTATACAACGTCCCGACTTCAATTGTCGTTCAGTTGTCCACCAGACATAACACCCGTCTGTTCAGAGAGTCCTCCCTTTTCTATGGAGGTTGAGTGAACTTGACACCCTGTTCCTCATGCCTCTATAGGTCTTAGCAGTGTCCTCTGATTAGACAATTTCATTAAAATTCACCAGCTTTGGAAGGTAGAATCGCAGGCTTATTTTTTAAACACACCATCAGCATAAAAGAGAAGCTGTAAACTGCATTTGGTTGCGTCTGGTTGGACTGGAAGCTAACTCAAACATAGTTGGGATGATGTTCAGCATAAAAATGTCTTTAGTTTTAGCTATACTATTTTCACCATTATTGCTCGTTAATAAAGCCCTTTTTTATCCACGCTTTCAGCAACGTAATCGACGTAGGCGCCCTGGGGCCGTACGCACTGGAGGCGGGCGCGTACTCGGAGCGCGTGCGCGTGTACAGCGCGCGCGTGGCGGGGCTGGGCGCGGGCGCCGCGCCGCCGCCGCGCCTGCTGGCGGACCTGCCGCACTCAGAGCGCGCTGCTCTGCTGGCGAGGCCGGCGTTAGCGGCCGAGGATAAGGACTTTGTGAGTGGATTTTTAATTTTTGGTAAAACATAGGCTTGAAAAATTGAATATTTTATTTTACCAGCCCGTAACTGTGCCACTGTGGAGCAAATGCCTATTGCCTCATGTTTTTTCAGTTTGAGAAAGCATGAGTATTGATCACCACAGTTGTTCAAGGTGGATGGGCGATTTCAGACTTAAGTATATTCATTACATGCGACTCGCCGTTTGCTTCGCACGGTTGACAAAACATGAACATTTCAGTATTTTATGTAAATTAAATATTAAGTATACATATAGACCTTTCAAATTATATTATCTGAATGATCGCATCAAAACTCGTATCGTAGATCAGAAATACAACGCGGTCACACAGGCAGACACGTAAAGCGACTTCAAATTTATAATATGTGAGTATAGATAAGTCCACCATGACGTACGGTGCTGAGACGTGGACACTCGCAGGTGGCCTTGTACAGGCTGAGAGCTGCACAGAGAGCCATGGAGTGTTCCATGTTTGGCATAAGGCTAATATACCGAGTTCCAAGTGCTTGAAACTGGAGATCTTCCATATTCGAAAGCATATTATGGAGCTCAAATGGAGTTGGGCAGGACACTTGGAAGGCGCAGTGATGACAGGTGGAGAAAGGCTGTGACAGAGTGGCGTCCAAGGACTCAAAGACGAGATGTGCGGATGACGTTGTTGCTATCGCGGGCAAAACCTAGTTGAGGCTGGCACAGGAGCGTAGGGACTGGCACAAACAGAAGGGCCTGTACCCAGCTGTGGGGGAAGTGGGGCTGTACATGATGTTGATGATAGATAATTTCACGTTTCCTCGCGATGTTTTCCTTCACCGATGCCATCATAACAATAAATACCGTTTAAAAAATAAGTATTTAGAGTCATATTATCATACGAGGTTATTATATGGCGACGATTAGTTGGAGCTTTTTAGAAATTATAATTTTGATTGTATTCACGTTGATACAATAATTTGTAACTAGTGGTTGCGCTGTGGCGTAATTCATTTAAAACATAATGTTTACATTACAATAATACATGTAATGTAAAAATATCCAGCATGCATTAATGTAAAAATATCCAGCTTTCTGTACTCCTTCCATATAAACTTCAACTGTGCCACTTTTCATACTTCTCCGTCCCCGTAGTTTTCGTAAAAAGGGTAGTTACTAAGTTTTTGCTTCACGTATTAATATATAGGTAGGTACTTGCCAATTGTCATCAATTCCATTTGTTGCAAACACACACGTCATTACAAACAAATATGTTTTAGTAATCTAAACACAAAACAGACATCGACCTGACCTTCAAAGTACAGAATAGACTCGTACCTATTTCGTGTGATAGCGAAGCCGAAACGATAAGTACATTAAGGGTCAATTCTCACCGAGACGCGGCGCGACGCGCACTTTTTAAGATAGCAACAGAATATCTAACTTATTTACAACACGAAAAGGTATAATTTCACTACGAGCGCGAAAGCGTGTCGAAGAACGCTAAGGTGCACCGCGTTGTGCAGCCCGTATACCTTATTGTGAAGTAAATAAGATCTATTTTGTATCGTGATCTTAAAAAGTGCGCGTCGCGCCGCGTCTCGGTGAGAATTGACCCTAAAAGGAAGCCCTTAGGGCCTGTGCACACCATGTTTTTTAAACGTGCCGTTGACGCGCGTTTATAGCGATACGCGCGCGAGTCAGACGCAGCTGTAGGATATAAGCGCGCCGAGGACGCACGTCTCTAAAACGCGCGTCAACGGCGCGTTTTAAAACCGTGGTATGCACAGGGCCTTAATCCACATTAATCGGGTAGTACTTACATGCTTAAACGGATGATCGTTAGTGACATAACTGTCCTACAAGGAATTAAGAAAATGGCAGTCAAGGGGACGTGACAGAAGTGAAAACCTAGAACTTTGGAGAATAATAAAAACGTGACATTAGCATGACAGTATCGCGGTCACATTAGCATGTCGGTGACACGAACGCATTGTTTTGCTCCTACCAAAAACTGCTCAACGCGGTTAATGAAGTATTTACTTCAAAAACAGTCCCAGTCCCATTACAAAAACTCCCATAAAGGGGAAGCCCCACAGTAGCTCGCGAAATTCAATTTTTCTCCATTTTTAGGGTTCCACACCCAAGGGTAAAACGGAACCCTATTACTAAGACTCCGCTGTGTCCGTTCGTCTGTCACCAGTCTGTATCTCATGAACCGTGATAGTTAGACAGTTAAATTTTCACAGATGTATTTCTGTTGCCGCTATAAAAACAAATACTAAAAATAGAATAAAATACATATTTAAGGGGGCTACCATACAACAAACGTGATTTTTTTTGCTCGTTTTTATAGATAATGGTAAGGAACCCTTCGTGCGCGAGTCCGACTCGCACTTGGCCGGTTTTTTTTTTTGTAATTTTCTGGTCTGTGTCAGGTTCTATCTTGATTAATTTATGATTCGCGACCGTAACGTCTGTCAAATACATAATTATAATAATTAAAATCGTAAATAAAACCCTAACTTCATTTAATTCCATTGAGTGACTATTTCATCAAAAAGAGGGCTCGGGCAACCTTGGCGCGTCTACCTTAATAACTCTGTCCGTGACCCGGGAATCGATCCCAGGACCTCATGCTTGCGACCACTAGATCGACAAGGCAGTGATTTCTATTAGTGATCTGATCAAAAGTGGTCTAGCCGCTGAAAACGAGGAAGAAAAAGGAAAACAGATTGGAAAACTAACAAATTTTCGAAACCCCACGGTACCCTGACAGTAAAAGCGAAATTCTTTTTTTAACGTTTTATTCTATTTGAAAGTCAGGACATAAATGTTGATCAAAATGTCATTCGCACCGTAAAACAAATGGTGCGGGTTGTTCGAAAGAGATACCGCGGCCCCTAGCACACAGGTAACTGAGGGAACATGAGTGGGTTTTAGTCAGTAAAAGTCTGACACGCCCTCCTGCTCCACCCAGAGCGGGAGAAGTTATTTGATGATATCCCACCCAAAAAAAAAACCGTAAAACCAATTCATCATCATTCTCCTGTCCTTTTCCCAATTTATTTGTGGTCGATGCAACATATACTTTTCGTCCACACTTCTCTATTAGTCGTCATCTCCGTAGTCACACCCTTTCTAACCATATCATCATTCACACAGTCCATCCATCGTTTCTTTGGACTCCCCCTGCTCTTATAGCCATCGACAATCATACTCCAAACTTTCTTTGCGACATTTTCCTCATTCCTCCGTATCACATGCCCATACCATGACAACCGATTTCCACACAACTTTTCAGTTATCGGTGCCACTTTCAGGCTTCCTCTTATTTACTCATTTCTTATTCTATCCATTCGTGTAACACCACATTAACATTCTCATCTCAGCTGCACGCAATTGCCTTTTATTAACCCCTTTTGTGGCCCAACATTCTGACCCATACAAGACGGCAGGACGTAAAACAAATTAATTTACAGATTTATTTATTCATGCAAACTACTTACCACTAAAATAAAAACTCTCCATTACAGATAACGAACGCGGTAAGGAAAGCCGCTGCCGCCATTTCGGAGCTCCGAGTGGAACACCACGAGGACCTGGTGGTGCCCTTCCGGGTGCCATAGCAACGGCGGACCGCGTCGTACTGCGAGGACGAGCGGCCTTACTGACGCGAAAACATGGCCGGGACACACAGTTGGCAGTTTATGTAGATAGGTGAATTAGGACTATGAAAAGAATGAGAATAAAAAATCTTTGAAAAAAAACTCGCGTTTGTGGCGCGTTAAGCAAACATCAGGCGCATCACTTTTTGTTCATTCTTGAGGTTCCGAACTCAAAGAAAACACGGGACCTTCTTAATCTTACTTTCTTGTCAGTCTCTGAGGTTTTTCTCAAGATCTATGAAACTTAGTAATTTAATTTCGAATGTTGGCATATTGTGGCTTTCATTCGGCATCTTTCACTCATGTAAAACTTCTGAACACGAAATTTTGTTATTTTGTCGGTGTCCTATGAACGTAGAACGAACCAAAATGAACATTCACTCGAGTGAACCATTCACTCGAGTCTGAAGTGTCTGATATCAGCTTTAGTTGCGCAACAGTCGCGCGACTTTTTTGTACGGAATTTAGTTTTGGTGTGTGGTTAGTCGGCCTTAAATTGAATTGAAAGGACTATTTGAAGTGGTCTTTAAACTTGTTTATAAATTGGTTTGTATAGTAACGGTCACAAATCATTATTTGAAAAAAAAGAGAGGCTTAAAACGATGATTTACATTCCGTAAGCCAATATGTAAGTCCGAATTCCGAACTCCGAAAAAGAAACATTAAGAATACGCTTCATTTGTTTGCCTTTTTCTTCTGGAAATCTACTATTAAAATCAATCGTCAAAAATAAAAATACATATAATCGTGTAAAAATCTTGCAACAAAAGACTAGTCCCGGCATTTTTTATTGCAGTCAAGTAATTGACTTTCATATACAAATAAGATTTAACTAATACTTGCAGGTTACTTGCAGTGATTACTGCAAGTCACTGCAATATAGAACTGCTAATTAATGTAAAAGTATAACTATTTAACGTTTTTTTTTATATTTTCCATTATCATTTTGTGTGCCATGGCCATAACGTTTATATGCCAGGGTAAGCTGGAATCAACCTTTAACTTTGGTGGCAATTCTTATCTATTATATTATGAAATTATCTGTTCACTCAAAATTATCAACGAAATTGTAAATAATTCTGCTGTTACCTTGTATATTCGATTCTAAAAGAAAAAAAACGTGTTATTAATTTGTTTAACGATTTTATTAATCAATTCTAATTCTAAATGTTTATATGTAGGTATTATTATTTTTTTTATAACAAAGCAGGTACCTAAATATAAAGCCAATGACCGCCGATTCAACCTTTTGGCTTATATATTGTAAATCTCGACACCAACACAAAATAGGACCATTATCATATCATTTATTGGAAATATTCAATAGACTTAAGTTGTATGGTAACCAGTATTCAATCTGTGTGATAATTTCATTATTCATGTTTCACTGTTTCTTAAAACGTTGAAAATGTTCACTAAACGAAATAGGATATTTAGCCCGATGAGCCACGTGCATGTTCTTTATTTTTAAGCAAAGTGTTGATGACATTAGAGGATTAGTTTGAGCGATAGATGGCAACAATCGCGCAACAGTTGCGCTACAAACGCGCAACTATTTTTTAATTTACATAACAACGAATACATGTCACGCAAATGTTGTAGTCTGACGTTTAAACTGACTAGACCACAATTTTACAATTAAACAGCTCATGTAACACATCACAATTTTGCTTCCTTTCAAATTCGAATCAAAGTGACGTCTGCCAAAAGTACCGTCATTTTTCAACGTTTCTGGAAATAGTGAAACATTGTTAGTCAATAGTACACAATTAGTATCTTATTGTGTAGTTATTTTATCTCAACAGTTTTCACTATATTCTAGACTAATTTCATGATATTAAACCAAGACCATGATGTTATTTGACAGATAATAATAATAAAAAACGAATAATTATTTAATATTGTTCTAAGAAATAAAACAATATCAACAAATTAATTTTACTTGGAGTTACTACAGTCATTTTTCAGTTTATTTGTATGTGTAAACTAAAGTAATGACTAACATCCTAAATTAGAACCAAAAATATTTTAATTGTAAAATGTAGACAAATTGTGACTTTACCTTATTTAGAGAAACAAATGTTATGCGAACCCATCAAGTTTAAATAATGCACTATCATATAAAACTCTAATTATTATTTACCCTAAAAGAAACATTATGCCTAATGCCTAACCCTTCGGGCATTACATGCGTCATTTTATGTGTGTGTTTTATATATGCCGAAGCACACAAATTATTCATATTTATATTACACTAGCTTTTGCCCGCGACTTCATACGCGTGGACTTTAGAATCAAGTAGATAATCATTTGTTTTGATAATACAGTAGGGCCTCGGTAATCCGGACTCTCGCTTGTTCGGTGATCGCTGTAATCCGGCCGGGCAATGGGATACGCGGGGGAGGCCCGGCGGCGTGTAGGTGCGGGGGCTGTCATGAGCCAATGCGCCGTCAGTCTTTTGTTTATCGCCTTTCGTGTAATACGTAGTGTCAATTAAGTGCGCTCGCTAACATCATGGCGCCGCCACGTAAACATTCGACATTAACAATAAAAGACAAATTACGGATTATAGAAATGTTAGATAAGGGTGACAGCTACCCTGTCATTGCTCGGAAGTTTGGTATAGGCAGGTCAACTGTAGGTGACATAAAGAAAAACAAAGACAAACTCTTGAAGTTTGTTAGCCTAACAGAACGTGGTCCCGGTGTACGAAAAACACTAAAGAAATCGGAAAATCCTGTTTTAGAAGATGCTTTGTTTACGTGGTTTTTGCAACAAAGGCGATTGCATGTTCCTGTAAGTGGTGATATGATTTGTGAGAAAGCTCGAATTTTTCATCGCCAGATTACAAACTCCAATATCGGATTTAATGCAAGCCGGGGATGGTTAGACAAATTTAAAAAACGCCACGGAATAAGACGTTTAAAAATGGCCGGTGAAAAACTGTCAAATGATGAAGCCGCTATCGGACCATTCCAACTAGAGTTACAGAAAGTTATTAGAGAGAAAAAATTAACAGCGGAACAGGTTTACAATGCTGACGAATCTGGTTTGTACTGGCGATTATTGCCAGATCATACATTAGCCTCTGGCAATGAGCAGTCGGCTTCCGGAAGGAAAATGATGAAGATGAGAGTGACATTCATGCCTTGTGCAAATGCGGCTGGAACTCATAAACTTCAATTGCTTGTTGTCGGCAAATCAAAAAACCCACGGGCATTTAAATCAACACGTCTTCCTGTTTGTTATCGTGCACAAAAAAATGCTTGGGTTACGAAAGACTTGTTTCTTGAGTGGTTTAAAACGGAATTCGTTCCCGCGGTCCGCCGCCATCTTTTGTCTGTTAATTTGCCTCCTCAGGCACTGTTATTGTTGGATAATTGTCCTGGGCATCCATCAGCAGATGAACTTGTCTCTGAAGACGGCCACATTTTTGCAATGTTCCTGCCACCTAACACCACGGCGTGTATACAACCAATGGATCAGAACGTTATACAAAATGTGAAGTTAAATTACCGCAAATCACTTTTGGTTAACTGTCTTGCATTATGTTCTGAAAACCTCATGGACTCATTAAAATCGATAACTTTAAAGGACACAGTTTTTCTTTTGGCTAATTGCTGGGCCAATGTTAAGACATCGCTAATTAACAAATCATGGAAGAATTTGCACCCTGAATTTCTCACTGATAATGACGAACCAGAAGATGATGTTCCTTTAGCCCAGCTTTTTAACAGGTTGAGGGGACCCAATGATCCTCAAATAAGTGAGGCAGAAGCTCAAGAATGGGCTGCTGGTGGTGCCGAAAGCGAGTTACAAAGATATGAAGTGTTAACTGATGAGGAGATTGTGCGAGCGGCTATGTGTGAGGACGATGAGGAAGATGAGGACAATAGCGTTGAAATTCTAAAAATCACAAAAGTTGGTAATTCAGAGGCAGTAGGAGCTTTAAACACAGCTTTAAAATGGGCTGAAGATAACGAATTTGATAGCCACGAAGTTATGTTTCTCCGTCGACTTAGAGACCGGGCTTTCGAAATGAAGTGCGAAAATTATAAACAGAAGAGTATTACAGACTTTTTCAAGAAGAATTAACTAATGTTTTATTTTAACTTGCTGATTTCCTTACATAGTTGTTTGTATGTAATTTTGAACATGTACATTTTGACTGTATGCTATAATTTAAAAATTGATTAAAGAAACTAAGGTTAAACATGTGTTTTATTAACATTTAATATGGCATACTATAATCCGGACGCCTCGATAATCCGGAAAGGGTCTTGTTTTTGCCTCTCCGGATTAACGAGGCCCTACTGTATATAGCCTATTTTTTTAGTTAGACCTCTCGGAATACATCATTGAAAACTGCATTCAATTCCATGCAGTGGTTTTTGCGTGATGCGGTAACAAACATACAGACAGACAAAAATTCTAAAAACCGTTGTTTTGGCTTCTGTTGCACTAATAAAGACCCCCCATACTATTTTTTCTTCAATATCTTTAATGTACACACATCGGCCTGTTGCAATTTTATTATATGTAAATAGATTGTCATAGATCTATGACCATAGATATCACGATATGATAGTGTAGTATCTCTCGCAGTAATTTGCCTTTCTGAATAAGGTGGTCTACAAACCTGCGATTAGTCTTGCGAAGCTGCGGTTAATCACAGGTTTTCTTCGTCTATTTAATAACGTTGTGTAAATAACCAAGTAAAGCCTAAAAGAATCTGTGATGCAGATTTTTTATAATATTGCAGGCTTATTATATGTCTGATAGAAATATTATAGACTGCTTTGATTTTGCTAGTTTGAAGGGAATCTCTTATTAATATCATTTGTATAATCTATTCACCATTTTACTCAAAATATTATACAACAATTCATAAATAAAAAAAAACTTCCTTCAGTAGTTCACCAATGTCGGGAATAATTAAAAAAAAAATCAAAGCAGTCTAATACATGTGTAGATATTAAAACGATCATTTTGAAACTAAAACGACGACTGACTGAATGTAGTTAGTTTTATTGTAATGTATAGAAATCTTATTAATATAGCGTGTTAGAATATCTATGGGTTACCTTAAAATAGACATTCTCATTCAATGTTATGCACAAATAATAAACGTAAAATAAAATACACAAGACATATTGCCATCTTGTAGTACAAGCAAAGTAAAAAAGAGACGAATGAATAGACCTGTCAAAGTCACTGTGACAGCTAAAAAAAGGCTCATTCTAAACGTCATAATGTTGTTTCCTCTCTCCTTAGCCATATCATCACTAGTGTGTGATCTTTTACCTCTCAATTTTATATTTCTGGACATTTGAGTGAATTTGGATGAAACTGACATAAAAATATTATTAATAACAGAATACCTAGATATATTCTAACACGCCAATATTCGTATATAGAATTTTGCTACATATTATATGAGCTTAATCTTGATTTAAATGTTAACATCGATGCCATTTTTACATGTTTTTGTATGAAGACGCGACATGTAAGCGTCTTGCGATTATTGTAGCGATCGTACGCTCGTGCGGAACCACCCTAAGAAGTAATTTTAAGTTTATATTTTGGATGATAAAGGTGAATAGGAACGGTGCGATTTTTAATCAAGAATAGCATGTGCTGGTCGCGACTTTATTCGAATTGTTGCTTACGAATGTTAATCAAAAACTTAATATGTATTTAGAATTTGTTTAATACAAACCTGAAATCAAGAAAATAAATAAAGATTCTCCTTATTTTTTTTCGATTTATGTAAACACAAATGTGTGAAGCTGCTGTATTTTTTTAACGCCTTCTTCAGGTTTAGGATGAACCAAAACTAAGCTTGTATATGTATATTTATAATTCTCAGTTCAAGTAAGTGCTCGATAATTATGGATACACACTTGTTGGGCTTGCCAGTATTGGGCAAGCCGAGCGGCCATATCAAATATATGTAGATATGTTCAGGAACCAGCCGCTCAACTTAGCTCGAATTGTGCCCAGCCTACTCAAACATATTATATGTGTAGTAATATGTGTAGTAATTACTTAGGGTCGGTTTCTTTGTTCAACAAGTAATGCAGAATCCTGCATGCCGACCAAACAAGTGTGTAGTATCTACGGAGTAATGAAATAAGTACGAAAACGGAGTAATGAAAACTTTTTTAATTACTCCGTAGTAGCATCCCTTAGATTCCAAGTTCTATATATATTTTTAAACGTCGAGTCGCTGTTGCGATTAAAAATCGCACTGTTTGTACTCAAGAGTGTTGCTGTCGCGTCGTGTTGACAACGACGCGTCTAAAGAATGTAATTAAGATATAAAGAATGTTTATTATTATTATAGAATACCAGTTATTTTGTTATGCACACCATTAATGTTTAGTAATAAAAGTGATTATAAATTTCTATTTAAATATTCAACGTTTTTATTTATTTCATTGAAGCAGTTAAATAACTAAGCCCCCTACATGCCTCGGAAAGCACATGAAGCCGCTGGTCCCGGCTGTCATTCATAGATATTTAATAGTCGTTGCGAGAGTCTGACAACCAATTTAACCATAACTTTTAATTTCAAGTGGTATTGTGTCACCCAGTTACTGGGTTGTGGGGATCAGGTACAGCCCGTTCACAGTTAGTTTACCTCTTGAGTTTGCATCACTCAAAATCACAGTAGTCTTTACTGCCATTGGAATAAGGTTGCTATTGGATTGGTGCTGTCAAAGGTAAAATAACTGAATGGACTGTAGGCAGTGACTCCATGTGAATTTCTGGTATTCAGCTGCATCCGGTTAGAAGAGCATTAGAGAGAAAAAATGCTGTAATAGAAACTATTATGCGAAGATAGATATGCGTAAAAGATGATTTGTCAGTGCCACTAAACGGTTCCATCGATAACTTATACTCCATTTGGAACAAGATTACACATTCAAACAAACCTTTTTTATAGTCTGTTCAACCAATTTTGACTTCTATTGCGTAGGCATAGAGATGGCACTGTATGAAAAAAACTGGTTATAATACCCACCAGATGCCACTTATCATGCTACAACGCAATGGAATTCAAAATCAATTGAACGGACTGTAAAAAGGTTTATTTTAATGTCTAATCTTATTTCAAATACCTACTTTATATCTATACCTAGTTTTCAATAGACTGATCACTTTGATGCTGATTTGAGATTTCTGACCACTTGTAGGTACACTCAGCGTCAAAAATATCGGGACGAATGAGTTAATATTTAATTTTCAAAGTTGTTTAGATCATTTTGAACAGTCTGTTCGTCCCGATATTATTGACGCTGACTGTACCCATTATTGTAAAAACCTTAGTGGACTATTATAGTAAAAGAGGGCTGGAAGGAGGCTATAAACATGAAAACTCTGTGGTAAACATCTCGAGGTACATAAATTTAAAAAAATACCCAAGTAAACGAAAACGTCTATTCGTTACAACTGTCAGAAATAAACCTAAATGAAAAGCGTCAATTCATGTACAAAAACAAAGCAAAATTAAGTATATTTATTTAAGTATTTTCTTACTTTATTTTACACAATGTCTGTCTTCGATGGCGATATAGAATACCGATCGGTTTATATGGTAGATTATGACAGAAAGATCAAACCGTAAGTGGCTACCTACATTTTATTATACATACCTACATACTCACGCCTTGTTCCCGACGACGAGTGTTACGACGCCGTTCCACCCCTTCGTTGAATCAGGATGCCGGCCGTCGGACGGCTTAGGACCTTGAGGCCCACTGGCCTCAGATAGGGTCCCGGCACCCGGCGCGCAGCAGAAGTGTGCAGTGCATAAGATGGCCTATTTATCCTATTGGGACATATAATTTTTTTTATAGGTATTTTCTCTCGGCAAATACCTTACTTTTCCTGGTGGTGTACGCCAAAATCTATGGTACCCAAATAAATAAATAAAATCTTCACTTTGTAGTAACCACACTTAGCACTTACGTTCGCTAAACCTACGGCTTTATGTGCTCTCCATGACGGTGTTTTTATTAGTCTGCCCTGCGATCCGAACCCAAGACCTCGAGATACATAAGCTGCTAATCTAGCCACTAGATTTCAATGACTAAGTTCTTACAGTCAGTGTCACAACGGTTCGCGCTAAAATAATAATCGTACTCTGAGAGTTAGTATAACTGTTTATTTTAAAGTGTTACATGTTTAATGTTTGTCAATTTACTTTTTATCATAAGGATATGTTTTACCTACTTGCCATTTTAGACTTTTAATATAGCTGTACTGTAATTCAGGACCTTGTGACCTCAGACACCTTTCTCTATTTAAGATTGTGCATTATATTAATCAGTGCCTGTAATACGCACTTCCTGTCACACATCCGACATTTTGCGAAAAGCGAGTAGTTAGGTAGATGATAGTCTAAGAGCCCGTGAACCCCAGACCTTCGGTATTTTATAAAAGCTGAAAGTTTGTCAGCGTATGCCCCTAACACAGGTAAGAACGATGCAAATATTCGATGAATAAAGATGCGATATATTTTACACACCTCTAGTATCGTTTACCTACCAAAGCTACGGTAACCCGAACTTCATAATGGTCCATCGTTCTTACCTGTGTTGGGAGCATGCGCTGACAAACTTTCAGCTTTTTTATAATAACGAAGGTCTGGGGTTCGTGGGCTCTTGCTCTAAGAGCTAGCAACTAGAAACGAGTTGACGAGTAAAGAGTAGCGAGTATGCGGTTTGGATAGTTTTGTCGCTGGGCTATGCTCGATCAAATTTTAATAATAATAAAATAAAAACTTTTTATTTCGGACTGAAAAATAATCCATAGATGTTAGTAGAGTACAACTTATGAAACTAGTGTTAGTATATTATACAATTATTTAAATCCTAATGTGGGTATTAACCCAGTGCTGGACGTACCGCGTGTCCAGCCTGTCCGCAATAACAGCCAGGATGCTGTTGGTGCTGGCGCGCAACCTGCCGAGCGCCGCGGCGCATCGCTTGCGGAGCACGGCGTGGAAGCCGTCAACGTGTGCGTCCGCGAACATGCCCGACGCACTGCACCAGCGCGGCAGCCCCAACAACGCCCTAAACGCATTGTTATATTGAACGCGTAGGGCGCTGAATGATTTTTGCGTATATTGAGCCCACAAGCAGCACGTGTATAACGATGTACAATGCGCTCTGAACAGTGTAATTTTAACTTGAGCATTACAACGTTTAAACCTGTGGGCTATCATGTTCGCTCTGATCGACAGCGCCCTACGCTCCCTGTCCATGTCCTCATCGTCACGTAGGAGATCGGTGACTATGTGCCCAAGATATTTAAAACAGGTGACCACATTCATGGGTGTTCCATTCAAAGTCACTGGAGGAATCTGATCTGGCGACTTGGTACCTGCTTTAAATACCATGAGCTCACTTTTTGACACATATTTGAGGCCATGACTAGCCGCGTACGTCTCACACACATTAACTAGTTTCCTAAGTCCGCCGATCGTTGGGCTCAGCAGCACCATGTCATCTGCATAACTCAGATTATTTATACAAATATTATCTATGTGACAGCCGACATGCATGCATCATACATGTATCTATCTCTTACTGACACGGAACGTACCTACATCTGTTTACGTATTTTGAGAAATAAAATTTAGAAAAAAAGAATGTCGATACCCTTACAGCCGCTTCATTATCGGCGCTGGTACGGGTGCCTTAAAATGTCGAGAGACAAATAAAGATTGATGCCTATAACTGTGTCCTAGGAGTGGAAACATTATATAGGTTGATATGTATTCAAAACCCTCAAATACTTATGAAGGGCCAACCATATCCACGGTTTTTTCTACTGTTCGCAGCAAGAGTCCCCGTCGCAAGCGCATCGACGATGACTGTCTGATAGTAGGACTGAGCCGTGACATGCTGAAGCCTAAACAAGACACGCCGAATTATCCTGACATGCTCTGTCCACTGTCCAAAGAACACTACAAGAATGCTGTCAAGAGGGTAAATAAGTTTACCTAATGTTTCTTTATTACCAACTCGGCCCTGGTAATGTGAAGTAATATTTGTCAAAACACGACAAAATTGAGACATTGACACTACACTTTTTTTTAATGTGAAAACGTATTTTCGCTCGGCTGGTCGTAACTTCAATATTTCTGACCGACAAAAACATGTAAGATTGATTGATTGCAATGGTTGAGCATTCAAAAGATCATGATATATTTTGCCTATGACGTCACACTACGTGTGCATGCGCATGCGCTCGACCTTCTATTTTTCACTATGAGTCAAAATTCCAATTCGTCTAGCGCAAAAACGTCTTTAGTTAGAACATTGATTCCGGTATCGTTATCGAGAGTTGACAAAGCATTGCTAGGGCAAAGAGAGAATTAACAAAAACATTGGCCGAAATAGGATGCGACATTAATATGAAGTTAACAATTGCAAAATAACTCCATACATCGTCTCATATCGGCCGTTAATATGCTCAGAAATGAAAAAAATCCCAATCATAAAAAGCATGCATCAAAAGAAATGCAATGGGCCTAAAAAATCTAGTGCCGAGCCGAGCAAATACAATACCTACGGCAATGACTGAAACCGTAAGAAATTCTGTTGCATATAGCAAAATATTTTAAGATGTCGTCTAATATTAGTACCTATCGGTCAGATACAAAACCCAATGTAAGAACTCATTTCGCCTTAAATCGGCTGTAAATCTATTCGTAATTGTGGAAAAAAAACGACAATTCGAAAGTTTAGGTTATAAACACAATAACACTATTGTTATTCTGTAACCATCTCACCGCGTGAAGTGAGCGTGGAGTGAGCTGTCAGTGTCATTTCACCGAATGCTTGGTCTGGTCTATCCGTAGCATCAGTGGGCTAACACTGACAGGTCACTCCATGCTCACTTCACGTGGTGAGATGGTTCCAGAATCGACATGCTGGTCACATTACAGTTGTGACCAAACATTTTCACGAAAACGAACGGCGCGCACTCGGACTGCGCCTGCTTAATTTTTTTTTTATTATCCTACACTGTCCCAGTCCTGAACAAAGGCCTCCCCCAAATGCTTCCTGGCATCCTTTTCCTGGGCCACTACATTATAAAAGGAAAATTGTTGGTTTTATTAAATTGGCCCCATATCGTTAGGCTAATCTTTAATGATCCGCAATCAGCGGGATAGGTGACCTAAGACCCATTACGCACTGTCGACTGGTCGCCGGCGACAGGCAGTCGCTTGTGCGCACAGAACATATATACTCTAGGGAGCTTGTGCGTCGCCACTACGCGGCGAGTCGTCGAGTCGCCCGGGCGACCGACGACCAAGTGCGTAAACACTTATTTAAACTATAGTAACACACAGTCGCCATCGACCAAGTCGCTGGCGACCAGTCGACAGTGCGTAATGACTCTAAAGAAGTCGGTAGGGCTTGGAGACTGGATGTGATGAATGTATCTATTAATGTTCTTGGATATTTTATTGCGTTTATCTCAAAGTATGTTGGTAAAGTCAGGAGGGCATTGGTTTGTCTCATCTAAACATCTATGTATGATTAAGAAGATAGCGTACTACTTTCCTTAACAAAAGTAACAGTGAATAAATCATGATCTAGTCTTGACTTCCTAACAAATTTTTGATAGTTTGCAGAAGACTATCCAAAACTGACAAAGATATACATGTCGAAGGACATCGACCCCACACCAATCGAGAACGAGATTCAGGATCTGAAGAGGACGGAGTATTTAACTAAGTACTGTTCCAGAGGTAAAGTTATGATTTTTATAGGTTTTTACGATTAAACGAAACAACGAGATTTTTTTAAATAAATATTTAAGTAGGTACCGAACATGAATGTAGGTAGGTACTATAGTATAGACATGTCGAAACCTTTCGAAATAAATTAGGTATCTTAATTATGGCATCAAGATCAAATGTGTACTTAGATTATTATAACTGATAAGACAAAAAAAGGCCTAGAGAATAGAATAGGTACCTACCTACTGGGTGGCTGAATTATTTATGCACAGACTGTTACCATGGTTTCAGTACATGGTTTTGAACCCATCTGCTATGACATTATTCGCCATCAACTATATTTATAGGTACAGGCAATGGCTTCAAAAATACTATAGGTATTTGTTATAAAAAAGCTGGCAACCCAATATGTAACCTATGAAACTATGTAGGCTTCAGTAAATCTGTAGTAAGATTAGATTGGTTGGATTCAGAAGAGAGGAACGATGAAGAGATTCAGAAAGAACAGCTAGTGAACACTATACAAAAACTACACTGAAAATACTTACCACTATACTATATTCTATCTGCCTTTCCACAGACCTCCCCTTCATGTCCGTCAACCTAACCCGACGTGCGCGTGCGCTGCAAACCCTGCGTCTGCCGGACGACATCCTCATACCGGACACCACGCAGAAGGGCTCCTACCGCCATCCCAAGCCAGAGAAATACGTGGACCCACCTTCCTCCATGTCTATGAGGCCGATATACGATGATTCTTTGACGAGTTTGTATTTTTTAATTTAAACTATGAAAGAAAACTCTTGTCATAGACCTAGAGAGCGATGGCTATTTTAGGAGGAATTACTTCTTTGATACCTAAAGAATCTTGATCATCACCGACTATCTTGGGAGTAGCTAATGTCTATGTTTGAACGCGCTAGCGTGTTTTAAGCATGCCTGGGAGACGCAGGCCATCTTTAGGTGGGAACACGCCCAGGCCAGGGTCACCATTTTAGGCAGTGGGTAACCGGGATCTGGCCTTATAGTTATAAATTATGGATATATTTAGCAAGTGTAGAATATGAAAATTTATTAAATTTTACAGAGGAGCTTCGTCGCATCCTGCGTGTCAATACAGGCGACACGACATACGGCGCGTGTCACGGCTTGCTGGCTAAGGTGGTGTTGGACAAGAATCCATTCGGGAAACCACGCACGGAACCGAGATACGGCCGCTGGAAGAATCCGTACATGTATACTTATAGAATTTGACTGGTTTTGTTTACGATTAAAGTTGTTTGTCGAGACGGTGCTTTGGTTTTATTAATGGACTTAGTTCGCCTACACTATCCCATTGCTGAGCAAAGACTTCCCTAAAATCCTTCCAGGCATCCATTTCCAGGGCTACGTCGATCCAGCCCTTGGAATTAATGGATTTGGAGAGATGCGTTGTATTACACGCTGGCCATCATGAATATTGCCAATGAAAATAATTCAAAGGCAACAAGATCAATATTAAATGCACGATGCGATTTGTGAGGCTTGTATGGCTAAATGTCAGAACACGCAGGCAAACGAAAGAAAAAAAAAGTGTGGGTTCGGGGGACCTCCATCGGGAAGCAAGTTCTTTACGATTTTCGTCAACTTCGATGTAATTCGAAATAGAGATTTAGATTCTTTATTCCTTTCAATATACATATAAATTACATTTTTAAATATTAGTATAAACTTATATAAAAACATTTAAAAATATAAAAAATAGTGGCCCACCGGTATCGGGAACAAGGTCCAAGCTACCGGCGGTCAGGGCTCCAGAGAGAGGAACCTCCTGACAATGCGAGCCGTGTCCAGGAGTACTGCTTTCTGGATCAAGCCCTTGACCCAGCTGCCCAACGAGAGCCTCCTCAGATGTTGGTCGAGGCTCTTGGCTATCAAGCCATTGGCTGTAACAACTATCGGTACAATGATCGCTGAGTCCACATCCCACATGTCGACAACCTCGCGAGCCAAGTCAAGATACTTTATTTGTTTATCTTTCTCGGCTTTCACGAGGTTCCCGTCATGCGGGACCGTTATATCAACGATCATTGCACGCCGTTCTAGTCGATCCACCACCACTATATCAGGTTTATTGGCAACAATAGTCCTGTCAGTGATGATGGATCGATCCCAGTACAGTGTGACATGTCCATTTTCGAGAACTGGGTCGGGCACATACCTGTAGTACGGCACTTCTGATTCCACAAGGCTGTATTTCAGAGCAAGTTGCTGGTGGATAATCCTGGCTACTAGGTTGTGTCTATGCAAGTACTCCTCGTTAGCTAGACGAGAACACCCGGAGATTATGTGTCTGATTGATTCTCCTGGACGGTGGCATGCCCGACAGATGTCAACCGTGCCATCTTTCACAATAAATCTCCGGTAATTGTTCGTCATCATAACTTCGTCCATAATTGCACAGACAAAACCTTCGGTTTCCCCAAATAGGTCACCGAAACGTAGCCAGGCTACGGACGCTAGAAAGTCTACATCGGGTCCATGTAGGGCCCGGAAAAAGCGTCCGTGAAGCTCCTTACTCTGCCATACCTCCATGCGATCTTTAGTGTCAAGTACTACAGGCTTGCGCCAGTTCTCTTTACCCAAGGAGAGCGGGGTGAGGCCCTTGTCCACCGCAACCACATCTCGATGCATCCCCACGTCGGTTTCTAGGAAATAATCCCTGAGACTGCATATCTCGCGATTGTGGAGAGTCTTAGCATTTAAAAAGCCTCGACCTCCACATTTTCGCGGGATATACAGTCTCATTACCGATGACCGTGGGTGATGCATTCGATATGCAGTCAGCAGCGTACGGACCCTCCTATCTATGGCGTCGAGTTCGGTTTGAGTCCATTTGAGTATGCCGAAAGAGTACATCAAGACCGGCATGACCCAACCGTTGAAGGCACGCACCTTGTTTCCGCCTGATAAAAGACTATTAAATACTTTTTTCAGGCGGCCAAAGAAGCGTTCCTTCAACGATTGTTTCATGTCAGTAACATTGATGCCCAAAGCTTCCGACATACCCAAATACTTATAGGTTTCGGCTGCGGAGAGGGCTCGAAGTTTTATGGAATCCGAGAGTTGGGTTCCCACGGATTCCACAATCTCCCCTCGTTTTACATGCATGACCGCACATTTGTCCACACCAAAATCCATCCTAATGGCGCTACTGAAAGTTTCAGTTACTTTCAGTAGCTCCATCAGTTGCAAATTGTTGGGGGCAAAGAGTTTTAGGTCATCCATGTAGAGGAGGTGAGATATAACCTGACCACCTCTCCTCAGTCGATAGCCTATACCTGAATCCTCCAGCAGTGTGCTTAGAGGATTCAGGGCTAGGCAGAACCAAAGCGGACTCAAACTGTCGCCCTGAAATATGCCTCGCTCGATCCTTATCGGTTCGCTATTCCTCTGAATATTTCGACATCCTGGATATCGAAGGACCGTCCTCCATTGCCCCATACATGACATCAGGAAGGTGCGCAGAGTTGTATCTACTTTATACAATTCCAGCACCCTCATGAGCCATGTATGTGGCACCGAGTCATAGGCCTTCTTGTAGTCTATCCAACATGTCGAAAGATCCTTTCTGGAACGACGAACCTGTTGGCTAATGGCCATATCAATGAGGAGCAGCTCCTTATTACCGCGGGATCCGTTCCGACACCCATTTTGAGAGACAGACATGATGGAATTGGTGTCTACATGATTGTAAATTTTAGCTCTCAAAATGGATGTAAGAACCTTATAGACCGTCGGTAAACACGTGATCGGCCTATAATTTTTGGGTTCCGCGGTACTACCAGATTTATGGAGCAGGTGGGTAACTCCTGTCGTTAGGAACTGGGGTAGCGAACCAGACTCCAAAGCAGTCTGGTACTGAGCCGCCAAGCGAGCGTGCGATCCAATGAACCATTTGATCCAGAAGTTGTGCAGCCCGTCCGGCCCTGGAGATTTCCAATTTGGCAGCGGACGGACTGCACGAGCTACATCTTGGGGGCAGATGGTAATAGCCCCCATTTCTGGTATTGGATCGCAGGCTCGCTCGACTTCCCGAGCCCAATCACCTTCGGTGTGACTGACAGGCACCGACCAGATACTACGCCAAAAAGAACACATAGCATCATCGTCTGGTAGGCGCGTGTCAGCCACACTTTGATCCGGTCGCTCCCAAGCCCTATATACCCACCTTTCATCACTTTGAAAAGTGCGGTTCTGGGTGTATCGATCCACTCGCCGCTTATACCTACGAATACGGTTTGCCCATGCATACACTTTCTGCTTCAGGAAGTCGATGCGCTCCGTGACACAAGATGTATAGTCTTGAGGACTGATATCAGTCCCCGAGAACGCCCGTCTCACAAAGCGCATCACTCTAGGGCGAGTATTGCCCTCCCTGAAGCAGATTAGTTTTCCGATGAGGGCTCTGGCCCCACCAATACGGCGTTCAATTCTGCACTGCCAAGCTGGTACGGCTGGTTTCGGTCGTGTAGCTCTTGAGTCATTGGCAAATTTGACGTGAGCTACACGACATGCCGCTACAGCCGCGCAGTACAAAATCGAATGAGTATCGGCGAGGTCTTCGCAGTCATCAAAAAAGTTTGACAACTGCGAATCCAGAGCCGCCACCAGCGCCCTATTTTTATTATGCATGGGCAAACGAGGTAAGCGTGGTCTAAGTTCGGGCGACATGAGATTCTTTATATTATTATGTTTTCGTCACGTAAGGTCTTAGGTAAACAAATCGAATAATTTCGCAACCACCGTTTCGTTTGACTTCACTATTGGCTTCAGCGCCCTCGAAAACCGTGAAACCGACACCCTTGATGATTTGCGGCCGCCGTCTTGGATTTTTATTTTGACCTCACTATTGGGTTGAGCCGGTTCAGCACCAAAAAATAGAAACCACAGTTACTCGGTTTTGTGGGTTAAGAAATAAATCCAAAATTATAACTACTTTTGGGTACTTTTGTGAATGAATGAAACTATATCTTCGCTAAAGGCTTCATCAATTCGTCAGATATTTATATATTCATTACGCAGATGTAACACTATTGCACATAATAACTTTTATTCGCCGTGAATACCCTTTTAAAAATGGTCAAATTCTGAGTTTCAAAGCTGTCAACTTTAGGAAAAGCCCAGAACTTCTTCCTCAGGTTTGCCTATTTTAGTTAATAAGGGTTAGGCCGCACACGATCATACCCAAATCAACGTCTCTGAAGATCACTTTATTTTTGGTTCATTTTCGGATTCTTACACTGGACTCCTGAAGTCCTGACTTCGGGGCTCCTATCTGTTTCCAAATATATTTTCGTTGTTCTCTCATCATGCCGCACCGACTCAGCTATCAACTTTTGACACAGCATAATTGCATATAATTATGCTTGCTCAAAAACCCTTCTTATACCAATAATTATGTATCTGACCCGGGGAGCAATTCTCGTAATTTTAAGAACATTCACAGTCTGAAGGCCAATATTCTCGTAATTAAAAACGTTCACAATCTAGTCGCAGTCTCATCTCTCAGCGACAATCAAATGTCAAAAATGTATGAAAAATCGAGGTATTTTTGACACATTGACACTGAGATCAGAGAGGCAAGTCTCGTAATTTTAAGAAAGTTCACAGTCTGATCTCAGTGTCGGTTATATAAAATTGGAACAAAGCTATGACATGAACTCGGATCATTCTGCAATTTATTTAGAAATTAGTGAGACCATTTTGTTTAAAGACAATAGTCCCACTCTTGCCAATAAGTGTACAGACTGGGAGGGCTTCAAGATCAGATTGAATGATCAAATAGACCTTAAAGTCCCATTAAAAACACCCGAAAACCTAAACATTGAAGTAGAGAATTTCATAATGCATATCCAGCAAGCAGCGTGGGAAAATACACCTGACTTCAACAAGAGGACGAAGGGAAAAACATACCCCTTCAGAATCAAGCAGCTCATTATGGAAAAAAGAAGTCAGAGAAAAACATGGCATCAATCTAGGTGCCCTGATGACAAACGAAAACTCAATAACCTGACGAAAAAAATAAGAAGACTTATCCAGAACTTTAAAGACGAAGCAACCAACACCTATATCCAGAATCTAAGTAACAACCAAAAGACAGACTATTCCTTATGGAAGGCTACTAAGTACCTAAAAAGGCCGGTTACCCAAGTCCCACCTATTAAGTGTGAAAACGGGCATTGGGCCATTACTAATGAGCAAAAAGCTAAGAGGTTTGCAGAGCATCTAGAAAATATATTTCAACCAACCGACGAGGAACTCATTGAAGATCACACTTTGGCTAATATGGTGACATCTGAAAATGAAGTAACTATAAAACTAGTAACACCGAGAGAAGTTGCACGAGAAATAAAACGTAATATAAGTACACGAAAATCACCAGGTTACGATTTAATAACAGGAGAAATACTACATAACCTACCAAGAAAAGGTCTGGTTAAGTTAACAACCCTTATCAATGCTGCACTAAGGCTAAAATTTGTACCAGACGTATGGAAGGTGGCTGAAGTAATAATGATAGCCAAGCCAGGAAAACCGGCTCACGAAACATCATCATATAGGCCCATTTCCTTACTACCAATCATGTCCAAGCTGTTTGAAAAGCTGTTACTCAAACAGCTTAATCCAATAATAGATAATAAAAACATCATACCAGAGCACCAATTTGGTTTTCGAGAAAAACACTCTACCATCGATCAAGTGCATAGGATCACAAATGTAATAGAAAACGCCCTTGAAGACAAGAAAGTATGTGCTACTGTATTCTTAGACGTGGCACAAGCGTTTGACAAAGTATGGCCTGAAGGCCTTATAAATAAATTGAAAAGTCTGTTACCAAAGCAGTTTGCAGATATATTAGAATCCTACATTCTGAACAGAGCCTTTAGAATAAGACAAGAAGACGCCTACTCAGAACTGAAACAAATTAATGCTGGCATACCGCAAGGAAGTGTATTAGGTCCGATCCTGTACCTACTATACACTTGCGATATTCCTGAATTAGAGCAAAACACGATTGGGACCTTTGCTGATGATACAGCCATAATGGCTGTGGGTAACAGCCACGAAGAAGCAGTGGAAAAGGTCCAAATGGCTGTAAATCAAGTTTATAACTGGACCAAAAAATGGAAGATTAAACTAAATGAATCCAAATCTGTTCACATAGACTTTTCCAACAAAAAACATCAGTATTCTCCAGTTTACATTAACAATAAACTAGTACCATACGAGAATACAGCTAAGTATCTCGGGATGACCCTTGACGCAAAGTTACGCTGGAAAGCCCACGTTAAGAAGAAAAAAGATGAACTCGACCACCGATTCAAAAGAATGTATTGGCTGCTTGGAAGAAACTCCATGCTGTCCGTGCAAAACAAATTATTGCTATACAGACAAGTCCTGATGCCAGTTTGGACTTATGGTATCCAGCTGTGGGGCTGCACCAAACAGACCAATATATTAACTATACAACGATTCCAGAACAAAGTGCTAAGGGAAATTGTAAATGCACCTTGGTACATACGAAATGATGACCTCCATCGGGATCTAAAAGTTGAGTTCATCGATAAAGTGATCCAGAAATTTGCAGAAGCTCACGAAAAGAGGCTTCATCAGCATGTGAACGTCGAAGCAATCCAGCTTCTCGATCACACAAATATAGTAAGAAGACTAAAAAGAACAAAACCGTTCGAGTTAGTGTTTAGTGTTAGTGAATAGTGTAAAGTACAAAAGTGCCAAACAAACACAAGAATGAAGTGTATTCGCCTTAATAGAGACAATAAGAAAAGTGCTATTGGACACATTCTTAGTAAAGACAATTTAGTAGTTTAGTTTAATTACTTATTAGTCTATTTAAAAGGCTAGATTGTAATAAGATTAGGGTTCATTCTATTGATGAACCTTAGGACAAGGGAAAAAAAAAAAAAAAAAAAAAAAAAAAAAAAAAAAAAAAGTGTCGATTGTGAACGTTTTTAATTACGAGAATTGGCCTTCTGATCCACAGACATACTACTGTTTTATATGTCTGTGTTCCATTGAGATGGGAAATATATATTATGTCTATGCTGTGTTCTGATCAGTACCTTGTCAGATCTACCCTTACCTACAGTCAAAAACAAACATGATTACCAGTAAAACCTTTATGACAGTTCTCCTAATATAAACATAAATTAAAAAAACACAAATCAAGTCAACATCTTCCTGTCAATCATGTCACTTTCGGCAACAAGTCATTTGATAAATTCCAAATTCCAGTGAGAAAGAAATAAGTAAAAATATGCAAGCCCTTTAAACCTGATCACAAAATTGCCGGTGGAAACGACATGCGATAACGCGGACTATTTTTACGCCATGGATCACTACCTGACTACATATAGGAAGGACTACCTATGGCCAAATCTGCCTGGGTCCCCCAATGCTACATCCGGAGGGCCTGGGTCAGGTGGTGAAGGAGGGCAATTTGCCGAGTAAGCGTATTTCTAGCTTTTGTAGGCATGCAGAAAAGTAGGATTAAAGGTTGGCACAAAACATCTTGAGAGCTTACTTTTTCGTGATTCACACCTACAGGTTCCCATACGGTTGCGTGTCTAAAAATTTAATAGCTATCTGTCACTATCTATACAGTTTTTTGTGGCCAAGCGTCTTCTTTTACGGATAACAAATTAATAAGCCCCATTGCGCAGCTGTTATCTGCAAAAATACGGGGACCTATGTATTTGCCAAACATGTTACACGAAAACTGTGGGAGAAAACTCTCTGAAAAAAAAAAATGGAAAACGAAATACTTGGATACTTCGTTGAGATTACATTATTTACTTATTGTGCATCTAAAGATTGTTACGGGAGAAAATAGTAGATAGGTGATATTCCCTAGGAACGAAGTCTAACATCATCTTAGCTAGTTTTTAATAGTGCTACACTCCAAGTCGCATACATATTTGTCTAGTTTTCGTTTAATTTATGATCGACACAAAAGTAAACATACCTTAACAAAACAAAGGCAGTTTGTAGACGGGCAGCAGGGCTGCTACCTATGACGAGCTTTCAGTTCTACCCCCATTGTAGACGTCTATTCACCTTTTTACTTTACTGAATGGACCTGCTCTTGACCTCGATCGCGCTTGATGGAAAGGAAAGGATGAGGTTTGAGGTCTATGATGAAACGAGCGTGCCCATAATATGCCTGTTCATACTGGTTTTGAAGGCAGACGGGTTAATTGTGTAAGGGAATACAGACTCTGGCAGAGAGTTTGGCTGAGTTTGGGAGACTTTGGCTGTGAGCATAATAAATATGGAGGAGAAACGCTGAGTGTAGTTGGTCTTGCAACTTCAAAAATATCAACCAGGCGCGGATGAAATTTAGGTTTAGCCATGCATGGCAGAATAGGCTTACCAAAAACACAAAACGTTAACTGTAGTTGGTTTTAACAAGGTGCAGTAGGCCGCACACTTTGACCTTGAGCTGGCCGAGCGTAATACGGAGTTTCAATAGAATAAGATGCCAGTTTATAATGATTTTGGTTCCACTGATGTGCGGTCTAATAATGTCAACGATCCCCATATATTGCAATGCAATGCAATGGACCCAGCTAGTGAAGAATACATGATGTACATGTTTACAGAAATTGACCTTCAACGTTTTAAATGTTCTACAAGAAATAGCTATCCATCTATCGTAGACCAAAATACACTGAGTTTGTTAACCATAATTTTGGCTGTTCTCACATTCGTAGTGTACCGAAACTCTCAGGCCAGGAGTTAGCCTTCTACCAAGCATGCATGCAACACACTCGGCCCCCAGACTGCCGGTGTCCCCAGTACTCTGGCGGGGAAATGCCACAACTGGTGCCTGGGAAAGAAGGCGGATGGAGCCGGAATGAGGTAGACATTCAACTTGCTTTTAAGTGGCATTACATTAAGATATCTGACCCCGGGCATTCCCCGTATATGAAGGAATGTTCACAAGTTGAACATTCTTATCAGTCTCGAAAGATTTTAATTACGGAAATTGACCATCTTTTTGGCGACACTCTTGCTCTTACCTTTTTGTGCTCTGATGTCGCGACTGTGTACGTACCGCACAGTCAGCTGATGAGAAACGGGGTCCTTTGAAATAAAAAATAACTTTGGAATTTTTTTCTCCAAAAACATCGCCAATCAATCCTTCGGTACCCGATGTGATGAGGAAGCAGTAGAGTGGGGAACACTACGGACTCTCCCACTCGGTCTTCGACCCTAAAATCTTAAAGAAACCTTTACCTCAAGGTTAATGACCTTAGGTTTAGATAAAGGTCAGTAATGACCTTAAATGGCCTTAGGGTCCCCTGCAATTGGGCAGTACGTGCAACGTCGCTCAATGCACGCGACTGACCGGCGGAGAGCGCGTGCGGGGCGGGGGCGCGGGCGCAGGCATCCTCGGCGAGGCAGCGACGCTCTCACGAAGACTTGCTGCCGCTCGATATTTGAAAATCCTTTGTTACCGACCGCGCTTGCCGCTTCCGCCACCGCCGCCGCCGCCGCCCTGTTTTGTCTGGTTTGTCTATTTTAATCCTTTAATGGAAATAATATGTAGAAAATTGTGGGAAATTATTTACGTCGAACATAAAATAATCAGCCAATAACTTTCCCACTCAACTCCTGTCTGTAATTAGAATAACATAAATACTGTATTTTATGTTTCTTTATTTGGTGGTTAGTTACAGACTGAAAATCCCTAGAACAATTATCTGACTGACATATGACTAGTTTCACCGATTAAAATACTCTTGTTTGTGTTTTACTTTTGTAGATCATGGGACCGATGTTGGATCCGAAACTGTACCCGGTGCGGGTCGCAGCTGCACCAGAAACACCTACGTCACGTTACGACCAGCCTAATGCGTTCTTGGATAAGGTAAATAAGATTTTCGGAAATTCACTTGTATTGCTAGTTTTCAGCTTTTTGGTTACTCTAATAATATATAAAGTCAGACCTTTGTTTTGGTTTCAAGGTTTTTTAATATTTTTATTACAAAAATGAGCCTGCTCTTGACCTCGATCACGCCTGATGGGAAGCGATAGGTAGTATTTAGTCTATAGGATTTCTTACCAATGAATAAACTAATCTGTGTAAAATTGTAGGTGGTTCGTATCGCCCAAAATCATAGTCAGTTTGTGGCAAGAATCATTATTTTTCTTAGCTCTCCCAATTTATTTGGGGTCGGTTTACCTAGTACCTACCTAGTTACTTTTTCTTTCATACACTGATAGATACAGATCATTCATCATTAGTTCATAATCATCGTCATTTTCCATCATTTCTACTTTGCCTTTTATTCACACTTTCCTTGACTCACCATTATCATTACTTGCAGCCTTTTTGCCACCCACTACTAAATACTAGACCTCTTACCTTTTTGTGCCATGCTTCACTGGTTCAGTCGGTTCTTAACTCATGCTCGTTATTTATTCAGATTATGTTCTCTGTACCTCTAGTTACAATCGAAGTACCCGATGCTGTACAGCATCCTGCAGAACGAAGCGTCTCCGGAGCTGAAGCAGAGGATAGACCGGGACCGGAACAAGACGACGTACCAGGTCGATTTCTGCGAAGCAGGTATGTACATTTCGCCTGACATTTTTAATAGTATCTGCCATTTATGGCCCTTTGGACACACATATTTTTCTTGAGGTGAAAAATTACGGTTTATACGCCATGTTTGGCACGGTTGTCAAAGTTGTTTGGCTCACTATGGAAAGTTGTTGACAGACATGTTTTTTTCCGGCGTGTTTATACGCCGTGTGCAGGCACGGTTCGTCTGTATTGCATAGAATTTTGTTTAATACGCTGTACCGTGAAGAAACCGTGCTTAATAGAAGAGGCCTTATAATCGCATGTTATCTCTGCACTACCCTTAGTCGACTGGTAGAGAGTTCCTAAGGGCATTAAGTCCGCTTTTGTACCTTGTAGTGCACAGAGCTCAATACATAAAATAATAGGAGGCATGCCTATTGCATTGCCAGCAACCAGGCACATATTCAGACTCTGGGTTCTACTGAGGAATCCCTGACGAATAAACCAAATAACACTGCCCCGACCTAAGCGGTATTTATTACAAAACAACATTTGTCTCTTGATCAAGTTTAAACCATCGACCCAGTTCTTGTATTTCGAATTTTATCGCGACAAAGATAAAGTCCTGAATACAAAATCTGTCTCGTTAAAAAAAGTGTCAAAGTTAAAAATCCTTTTGTAAAGAGACAGGAGTCGAATCTAGCAGAGCAACGAGTCAGCCAAAAACCTATACATGACCACTTATATTCGAATGACTTATTACTGAATTCCACCAGGTCCTGGCGCCAAGTTCGAAGGTCTTCAACGCGCAGCAGACGAGAGCGGTACAGGTCCGTGTGCTCAGCCGATGCGTCTGCCTGGCGATCCCTGCCGCGTCGGACCTAAGCCGGGACAGAAGTCCGCGCCCAAGACCATCTCCAAGCAAGCTGGTGCCAACGCTGTGAGTGATCCAAGGGCAAAATGCGGTAAGATCGAATTTACTGTGGTATTTTTGATTTAAAAGAAACTTAAGATTACAAATGGGGCATGGTCCACAAGAAAAAACGTCATGAACGCAATATCTTATTCATTCCTAAGAAAGCTCCTCACGGTATACGTCAGTCATTTAATCTCAAAGTGTAACTAGACTTCTTCCGGTTAACTTTAAATTACATTTTAACATAACATCACGCCTTATTTGCCCGAAGGGTTGTGCAGAAGTATACCTATAGGTACACCCACATATGGCAAGAAACGGCGAGCTGTCAATTTTTCTAAGAGAGAAGCGAGTTTGCTTTAACTTACTGACTTATCAATAAAGAATACTTACTATTATTCTAAAATTAATATAGGAATTTATAGAACTAAATAAAATAAAATTGAACAGCTGAAAACTAAATAAAATGTGCAATATACCTCCACTTCATTCTCGCTGACGCATTTTTCTATATTTGTCTCTGTCATAACCCGTTGTACAGCGGCATGCTCTAGTCAATATTAAGCGGTGCCACGTGACCTAAAGTAACATCATTACGAGATCGCTGTTGTATGAAGTTATAGTTCCCGATTATGACGTTTTGGCGCCGGGTAAATTTAGATTTTTTTTTTTGTGTAAAAAATAACCGTTTTTGTTGTTTGAATGTTATGGTGAATTAAATACCTGTTTGAATGTTATGGTGAATTAAATGCCCGAAGTGTTACTATATTTTTCGACAATAGTAGCCACTATTGACGTGCCATTTTTTTAAAGCGATAGAGTTGCGGATGCGAATCCCCGAAGGGAAGCCGGTAGGAATCGTGTTATATGCTGCTTTCGCCACTGATCGCAAGTTATGTTAAAGTCCCATGTAATAGGGGTGAGCCTATTGCCATCAACCATACCAGAACCTATTTAAATCGATCAACTATATCAATATACATTGGTCAACGTAGATCGACTGTAATCTATATAACGTTCCATCATTATTCCCAGGGTTCGCTTACTACCACATCTAACGTAACTCAAAACATTTTAACTTCTGGAAGACTAGTTTCTATTTTCATGTAATAATATTCAAATGATCATATTAATCTTGACAGAAACGACTTCGGCGGTTCCACCTCTCGGACGGACGGAGTACCAAGACGGTGTGTCGAAACTGGGCGGCATCATCATGCGAGACAAGTTGCATCGGAGATAGACCTCAGCACAATTGGCAATATTATGGAAAACAAGAGCAATCATGGAATAAATCATTTCTACGACTTACTTCTGAGTGTTTTGTTAGTACTTGCGTCTTTGGTTCGCTGAACTGAATATACTTATATTCAGTACGACCCACTTTTAGTAGTCTAGGTTAACTAAAGAAGATAGCTCTATCGTATTATTCCTCATAAAGTCTTTTTTGAACCCAGGAATATTACAATCACACCCTTAACAACCAATAAGCTAGAACATATATGCTTCATAACTATTTTATGGGCGCACTTGGGAAATGGATTTGTGACAGCATCTTGAGGTAATTCTTTATTCAATTGGACGACTCGTCATAATCCATATCATGTCCTATTCTCTTCCATAGATATACATACAAACATACAATCAACCATCACAACACAGAAGGGTAACTAAAAGAGGAAACTTAATAAAAATCCAATAAAACACTCGCCAAACTGATAAATATTAGTGTATGTATGTAAAGTCATAGTATATTGTCACGTGGAGGGCCTAGCGCTGGATATCAGCTCGCCTCGCTTGTACAGCGTGCCCGACGCCGGGCCCACGGCGCCGGGGGCTGACGCCGCTGACGTCACGGAGGCGGCGGACTCCTTGCGGCCGGCGCCGGTGGAGCTGCTGCTCTCTTGGCGCGACGAGCTGCGCGTGCGCACGGTGGTCTCGTCGTGCTGGCGCAGCATGACTGCGCGAGCGTCTGAAGTGTTGCGCTCTCTGAGAAGAAATGGGTTGTGTTAGTTAAAATATTTCGAAGGACATTAATCCAATAGTAGTAGGTGGTAGTAGTAGCAAACTGATGGCACCTCACATGGTTTTTTTTGGTTTAGCCTATACTGTCCCACTGCTGGGCAAAGGCCTCCCCCCAGTCCTTCCAGGAACTCTTTTCCCACGCCACCTCGAACCAGTCTTCAACGTCACACTTACAAAATATTTATCAAGAAAGCTTCCGTGATGAGATTTTCCACAGAAATGAACTATTAAACACATAGGCACTATTTACTTCATAGAAGTTGAGTGCTACAGTAGGTACATATGTTTTAGAAGTGGACAGATCGGAAGCAATGATAACTGTCTAGTCTAGGCATCACCGGAATTGTAAAGTGACGTCACACGTGTATAATAAGATTTTGCAATCTGAAACAAGTTGGCATTTGAGTGTGGAACTGACCTGCTTAGCGCCATAAGTCTGTCAAGATCAGGTGAGGGGCGCCTCAACTCCGCTGCCGACGTCAGCGTCACGCGCAGGGGCGTGGGCACTGGAGCCGGGGCCGCGGGGGGCGGGGACGCGGGCGGGGACGACGTGGCCGACGCTGACGCCGGCGAAGACGAACCCACCGCTGAATCGCGCTTATTGGACGATTTATTGGATGACTTGTTGGACGACTTGTTGGAGGACTCGGAGCCCGACGTAGATCGGCGCCGAGGGGTCGAGCGCGGGCCCCGCCGGCCCCCACCGCGGCTGAAGGCGGCAGGGATGTGCAGGGAGGCCGTTATGACGCAGTTGTCGTCGTCTGACCCGCCTAGCGTCTGCGGAGGTATGGAAAAAGTAAATGAATAAAAAAGCAGCACCACCAAAAGTAGCAACAGGCAACACCACAAGTATTACTGGTTCCTTATTTTCGAAAAGCACGCCTATTCTAGCTGCTGCAGTCAATAATAACCTTCTTATTACAACAGTCATTAGACTTTAGCTTTTTTAATGCATTCGATCCTCGGTCACTTTCGTGAACTAACGCCGGCTGGCTGTTCTAAAATTATAACACTGTCACCGTACAGTTAATAATTTATCGATAGTTTACAATCTTGCGAGATAGATTATAAACTAACGGTGTACACAATCAAACACTCACTTATACATTTAAAAAAAATTGAACTCAATTAGGTACCTATAAACTAAATAAATTTAGCAATGTTCCAAAAATAGCATAGAATGAGTATTGCGTCATATAATTTAACATAACTGACTGGCGCTCGATGAGTCGTCATCCAGTGCCACATTATTGGGCTGCCCATTTCGTTGCCCACAATGGTAACCAGGTATTTGAAGTTATCGCGCACTTGCCGCATATAGGACGCCATACGTGTCCGCATGAGGGCGTAAAAATCAAGCGCGCCTGTCTCCACGGACATCCCTAACGAACTGTAAAAGCGGTAGGCCCAACATAACCCTCATAGCGTTGTCACTCGTAGAGAATTGTACGAGCTCTAAATGTAGTAGGTACCTCATTGTAGTCGCTGGCGGAGTCGTTGGAGTCATTGCTGTCGGTGCGCGCGGCCGGCGTGCTGCCACCGCACACCACGCCACTACTGCCGCACTCCTCACTGCTCCGTACCCTAGAAACAAGGATAGTATGGATATTTTTATTTCAAATGCAGATGCCATTGTTAGGAGAAATCCTCTGTTGAGTGTAGGTAAACGTCTCGGGAGAACTCGACGTGGCGAGTGAAGTAACTTATTGACAAAGTCTCAAATCCGAAAAAAATAAACTGGAGAAAGTGATAACCAATCTGGCATCACCTTTTACGTGTTCCGTCATCGAAATGGGGATCGATTTCGTTGACTCGATTTAACTGGGGATCATACGACAACAATTTCTAAGTCTGGTAATGGATCTATCTTCTGTAACCAAGAAGCTAACTAACTAACGGTTGTAGTTAGTTTTTTAAACCTTATTGTGCTCAGACCATAGAGCATCATTAAATTGATCTCAGACCTTTCCATATAAGTCGTCTAAGTCTTGTATTTGAATAGTTAAAACACACGAAAGTTAGTGCAAACATTTCAAATCATATCTTGGCTGATAATTTATTGCTAGTATTGACTATACCTACATATTTATTGAAGTGAAAAAATCTTTAGGCACGTTGGGCATTTTTTGAGATGGAAAAAATAAATTTAACTAGCGTCACTGTTACCGATATCGTTACCGACACCTCTGTATATAAGTATTTACAATTAGTTCGTATAAGTTTTCACTTCTGTCGGCACTCCCGGAGTGCCACTGTTTTATTTAATTTAACTTTACTTACTTACTTACTTTTTTTTTTACTTACTTATTTTGCTGTGCCCGACAGGGTCCATATGATCTAATATAAGTTTACCACCTAAGAATACCTACATGTGGAATGCAATAAAGTTTTGAGTATTGAGTATTGAGTCTATGTTGTCTCAATGCAAGGCAAAGGCCTTCCTTTCTCCTTATCCCTCCTGTCTTGAGCGTTGTGTGGACCAATCCTGATTATCAGTGATAGGAATAGGTAGTGCCTATTAGCCTAAACTTCGAAGAACAGAGACAAGAAACGGAGACTTCCTTAGGCCTAAATTATTTCCGGCACATCTGTCTCGAAATTTCGAGACAACACTTAAATACATTTAAAAAAATGTGTTATTTGAAATAAGTAATTCGTCTATACAGGTTGAAATTGAAAACATGCGACAAACCGAAATGTTTTTTTTTTTTGCGATTGCATCATTGGTCCCTTAGTAAAAGTTGTTCATAATGATGAGTACAATCTCCCATTTCGGTTTGTCGCATGTTTTCAATTTCACCCTGTATTTATCTAAAGTTTGTCTATAAATGTGATAGTTTGTATGGATGTCCATTACACAATTCCACTGAAAATGCTGATTTTGGTAGTGATATAGATTAAGGTGTGGAATAGCACATATGCTACTTCCTATTAAAAAAAAGTATAGTTCCCATGGGATACAAAAACAATACAAAAAAAAATTCAGAAAATTTTATGGTTGTAACGACTGTGTATGTTATTATTTTATTATGATATATCTAGTCGCAAACTTTAGGTAAATATAGACGAATTACTTATTCCAAATAACATTTTTTTTTAATGTATTTATGTGTTGTCTCGAAATTTCGGGACAGACGTCTCGGAAAAAATTTAGTGCTAAGGAAGTCTCCGTTTCTTATCTCTGTTCTTCGAAGTTTAGGCAAATAGGCACTACCTATTCCTATCACTGCTGATTATACATACTGTTTGTAATATTACGAACCTGGTAACAATAGTCATGGCAGACGACAGGGATCCTGACGACGTGTCCGAGGCAGCCGTTTCTCTCGTCCGTCTGCTGCGTGAATAGCTCTTCTCACTGCGCCTGCCGAGAGAAAAGCAGGGGGATTAACAGGGTGAAGTTCATTGAAAGATATAGTAGAAGACCTACGCAGATCACTAAGGATTTTATTTCCACTGGCTTGGTGGACAACCACCCTTGCCAAGGGTGTGTTACCCAGTAACTAGGTTGTGGACGTCAGATGGACAGTCGCTCCATGTAAAATATTGATATTCTGTTACATTCGTTAAGACTGAAAGCCGACCGCCTGCCGAGTTCTGGTAGGAAACCATCACGTAGTCACAGATTATAAGCATAAGTAGCATTATTGTAAGTAGCATCAACGATTGCTCTGGTGTGGTGGATGATTATGAGTGGATGGCGTCAGAGGGCCCCTATCTTCGTGGCCATACAATCAAAATAAAAACAAACAAAAAACACTCTTAAAACAAATCTAGAAGATGCACTATCGAATCGGGGCCACACGACTTCCAACCTTCAAAGTGATTCGAAGTCCAGTTTTGATCATTAAATTTTGTAGCAGCTTACCCTACAAAGGGCAAAGAACTGATGCTTCATGATTGTGAAGCAATGACCTGTTGCTTCGTGTAACCTGGAAGGTGTTTACCTAGGCATGTTGCCGGGCCCACCAGTGGCGGCTGCTCCGTGTAAGAACTGTTCCCTGGACCACACTTGTCTCATACTGTTCTCATTGTTCTCCGCGTTCGCTTCAGCAGCACACCTGGGGAAGGACGGTGAGGTGAGGGAGGAAACACACACTCTCAATCGTAATGTATTGTACAAATGGTCTTTTGGATCCCACGGTAACTGTGGTCTTTGATCCGGTTATTTACAATGAGGTATTTTTTTGATTTACCAATGGAAACAAAAATCGGCTTGTGACTGACTGGGAGGCTGACGAGCAGGAACCAATGCGTCATCACAATTCTCTTAAGTGAGCCTTGGCACTGACTGGGTTCACTATGATCCGACCTTGGCTTCATTATTGGCATAGTCTGTATCTAGAGGGGACTACACTCGTAAATCCTTTGGAGAGATCGATGAATTAGAATTAAGGACATCACATTTTGTTAGTACACATGCTTCATAACATTGGGCAGGGCAATATATTTCCTGTTTTTATTCAAACACAACAACTTCTTACTTACCGTTACATGCATTGTCTTGTAGACTCTCCAAATCTCTACCCGCCAGGACTCTGACATCTAACATATAACCTGATGACCTTCAAGCTTACTAACCTGAAACCTTGTATCGGTGTCGGCCAGCAAAGTCAAGGTACAAGACCATAAGCTTTACAACACTACTTCTGCCAACTACCACCAAATTAGTACTTACTCAGCTCTCCTCAGTAGCAAGGAGTCAAGGTGTGCGGGCGCAGTATGAGCCAGGTGTATGTAAGCCTCGTGCAGAAGCTCTGCGGGTAAGGTCCATAGCTCTCCTTGCTTCTCCACCAGCTGTCGAACGACGTTGATGACGTCAGCGCGTTCTGAGAGCTGTTCCACGCTGAAAATTAAGGAGAAATACTATTAAATTAACGTGTTACTATTAACACCTAGAAGTCAAAACCTTCGCCACGGATTTCCAACAATGCTTTTTCGCCGACAAGTGAGAAACTGGCTCTCCCCAGGAAGATCCCTAAGTATTGTATTCACAAACATATTTTAGGTACACTAAAATCAAATTGGTGACATAACATGGATTTATTTTTGCGAGAACAATTCAATTAGTGCCATACTTTGGTTTGTCTCGTCTTTGTGGGCCACGGGCAAACACGTCTTCCTTAATTAAAATGCTTCAAAAAGAGTAACCAATGAACAGTTTTTCTCATGTCCCTTTCTCATAAACCATCAAAAACCCACCTAGCAGGTTCATTAGGTTTATTCCTGTGCAGTATATTGGGCGCGAAGATGGTCGCCAAGTTAGCAGCGTCCATCTTGTTGCCGGCCTCATGATGGTCATCCTCGGAGTGCGCGGCCAGCTGCGCCAAGAACGACAGCAACGCGTTCAGCGTGTCGCGGTGTGCTGCTGGTAGCAGCTGCACGATCAGGCGCAGGGCTTCCCATTGGAAGCGACGATTATGGATTTCTGGAAAAATAAGCAGTTTTGCTTTTGAATGTGTTTTCAGCCTTTTATTAGAGAACTAACTGCTTATTAGGGTACACAAGGCGTAATTAATGAGCAATTTCTAAAAGTCGAACCATAACAAAAGTACTCAGAACCCTACTTTTTACGACTTCTTAGTGTTTCAGCTGCAGAAAAGGCATAACAAAAGTCCCTGACCCAACCAATTATGGATGCTCGTTACCATGCATTAAGTCAGTCATTAGCTTCTTCGCCATCTTGTCATAGATTGGTTCCATTACGAATACCGAGTATTTTTTATAACGAAGCATAATCTGCTTGAGATTTAGTAAAGTTGAAAAAGTAAAAAAATCGTAAGTTTTAAGACCCAAACTTACTTTGCGTGTGCAAAAATGCGGAATACAGATCCCTGCATAGCAGAGGGTCGGGCAGGTCTCGGAGGAACTCCTTCAGCAGTGTGGCCACGTCGTGCGGACATACGGCCGAGTCCAGCGCTGCCTCCTGACTCCGCTCCCAATCCTCGCGTAACTGGAAGTTTAAAAGAAAATCAACTAAATGTGATGTGTGATCTCCATCGTGATTCTAACAATTATTTGCTTTGCAGCAACTACATGAGCCCTTTCCTAATTGTAACAAAACTTAAGTATTTTATCAACCCCGGTCACCAAGAAGAGTGGAACCGGCGAGAGATGTCGTGCGGTGTCCCACAGGGATCGGTTCTGGGGCCGCATCTGTGGGACATCGGTTACGACTGGGTGCTGCGCGCCGACCTCCCTAGCGGCGTCAGAGTAGTCTGCTACGCTGACGACACGCTGGTCCTGGCGCAAGGGAGGTCGTACCAGGCGGCGGCCGACTTAGCGGCACACGGGGTTGCGACAATCGTCGATAGGATCCGGCAACTGGGACTCGAGGTGGCCTTGCACAAGTCCGAGGCCATGTGTTTTCATGGTCCTCGGAATGCACCACCCACGGGTTCCCAGATAACGGCAGGAGGGGTTCACATCGGCGTCGAGTCGACGATGAAGTACCTGGGACTCGTCCTCGACAGCCGGTGGAACTTCGCGGAGCATTTCCGACGTTTGGCTCCCAGACTGGAGCGGGCCGGGGCTGCCTTGAAGCGGCTCCTGCCCAATCTAGGGGGGCCAAACGCCTCCTGCCGGAGGCTCTACGCGGGGGTCGTGCGGTCCATGGCCCTATACGGGGCGCCGGTGTGGGCGCCTACATTGAGGCGCCAACCAGCCCGAAAGCTGAAGGCGTCCCATAGGGTCATGGCGATCAGGATGATCCGGGGATACCGCACGATCTCAGGTGAGGCGGCGGGCCTCCTTGCCGGATTACCGCCATGGGATCTGGAGGCAAAGGTCCTCGCGCACATCTGGGAGTGGCGCGAGGAGGCCAAACGCCCGGGCGTTACTCCGCTGCCGCGAGAAATCGAGGTGCAGCGGACAGAGCTCCGGCGGGATCTCATGGCGACATGGAGAGTGCGATTGTCGCAACCCAGTGCTGGGCACGCCACGATAGCGGCGGTAAGTCCCCTCTTTGAGGAGTGGCTTGAGAGGCGGCATGGCGTCCTCACCTTCCGCCTGACGCAGGTCCTCACCGGACACGGTTGTTTCGGGAGGTTCCTGTTTCGTATAAGGCGGGAGGAAACGCCCGGGTGCTTCCATTGCGAAGATCGCCCAGAGGACACGGTGGAGCATACGGTGGCGGTCTGCCCAGCTTGGGCGGAGCACCGCCGTGTCCTCGTGGAGGCGATCGGCGGCGGCGATCTCTCGCGTCCGGCCCTGGTGCAGGCCATGGTACGGAGCGAGAGTGAATGGCTAGCCGTCACCTCCTTCTGCGAAGCAGTAATGCTCGCGAAGAGGGAGGCGGCGCACGTGAGGGAGAGGCAGTATATGCGCCCTCACGGCCGTAGTCGCCGCGGGAGAAGCCCTGGGCGTCGGGAATCCCAGGCTGATTCCCGGCCACCGTAGGCGCGGGCTTGCGGACGGCGAGTAATGGGTAGCTCGCTGTCCGGTAAGGACCAAGCCCGGGTCGACGGCGCGTTGTGTTCCACGCGCGCCTCAAAGAGATGTCAGCACCAAATGGGGGGTCCGCAAGGGCCGATGCCTGCCAGGGGTGCGGGTTGTTCGAAAGAGATACCGCGGCCCCTGGCACACAGGCAACTGAGGGAACACGGGTGGGTTTTAGTCAGTAAAAGTCTGACACGCCCTCTCGCTCCACCCAGAGCGGGAGAAGTTATTTGATGATTTCCCACCCAAAAAAAAAAAAAAAAAGTATTTTATCAAAGATAAATTGTAAACACAGCAGACGTTAAAGTAGCTCTTCTCTTTTTCCGCTTTGCTTTAGGACACGGCATTTTAGTTTCACAAACTTTTCAGTCCGATAGAGCCTACGAAACAGCTTTTTTTTAATGAAAATTAAAATAAACAATAATGAAAAAGAGACCCTCAGTCTGTTTTACCATTTCATGTCCGGGGTAAAAGTCAAGTAAAGAATGTCGACTTCATCTAGCTTATTTTATTTTTAAACTGACTCATAAAAGTGATTCCGATATTCTATTGACAGAATAAATAATTCAATTTAATATAACTTCAATGAAAATTAGGTCCAGCATTCCTCCAGCAACCAGGCACCAGCACAGAAACTAAGTATTCGCGCTTTGACAGAATTATCGCCTTTAAATCACCTAGAGTCCCTTGTTTATACTCCCGTGTCAACATGCTCCGTGAGAATACAACACTGATCGACGGAATTAGATGTTTTGCTAAACGAAGGTATTGCCGAGTGGTTCCGTGACCTAGTTGCTACATCTATTACGGAGTGGAGTACTGCTAAGTATTATGTTTCGTGCTGATTGCTGGTACATTGTTGGGGGACGAAGATAGACTTATTTGTGAGTTGCGCGTGTGTATTATTGGCGAAAAGTGTTTCATACTTTGGTGAGAGTTTGTACTAGTCTATGTAGACCCATGAAGCCCGGGCCTAGGGCAGCAAATTTAGAGGAGCGCCACAATTTTTAAGACGACTAAAATTAATAATCGATTGGGTTTTCTGTAAACTGTAAGACCAAATTTTAACATATATTTTCTTGCGCTTTTACAATCTAAACATAATACCAATTCAAGGGTAGAACTTCTTTGTTAAAATAATCAATCAGGAAAGTACTAAAATCCGAAATATCTAACAAAAAAGATTTTACAACGTATTTTTATTTTTAGCCTTAAAGTTACGAAAGAAAAAGGGCGACATATCGTCTTGGGCCTAGGGCGCCATCAAACCTAAATCCGCTACTGTTCAGGATGTCGTTATATCAGCACCCTAACACTGTAATACATTATCAGTCGGAATCTGAATAATTTCTAAGGATATTGCTAATCCATTGGCTCATGTGTTGGTATAATTTGTCCGTTCAACAACGTAAATAACGCAACGAATGTTGTTGAACTGTCAAAATGAAACCCATTCCTACGGTCAGTGTGTTACACAATTACTTCTCAGGAAGGATAGAGTTAGATTACTGAATAGCCTTATTGAAATAATCACATAAATATACCTCGCTTTTACCAGCACTTAGGTTGATTTTTTACGTTGAATTGGTTTGATTGAGTTTATTTTCAGCATTAACATCATCATACCAATCAGTTTTATCATCTATTTTCAGATTTAAGGACAGATAAACCTTTGCACCCTTAGGTGGCCATCAGAGAAGATTTAGTCAGTGAGCTTACCGAATCAAATAACATCCACATTTAGATCTAAAACCAAAGCCAGAATGTGGCGTTATCTTGCCAATCAAGGGTGTGCTATTTCCTTAATTAAGATCTTTAGCCGATTAGCCATCTAACGCATCATATGCTATTATTGAGACGATCGAAATAGACCGTGATTGCACTCTCAAAGTGATGGCTCTATTAAAGGATTGGGCTATGTTTAGAAAACTGCCGAGCCGTTACCTAAAGATGCAGCTAGCGGTAGTAGCTGAATCTTTAACGTAACGGCTCGGCAGTTTCATCATAACTATGAGTAACAATAAAGGCCCCTTCGGGTTCTTTAGTGTAAGAAACTTCAAAAATATTTTTAGTTACTATTATTTGATTCATATCCATGTCAAATTAAAATATTGCTTTGTACTATTTCTCATCCTTCTATTGTTCACATTTATTCCTGAATTTCTTATTTCTTCTCATACCTTTTTCTTTGTCCAACTATCTGACTACACAAGTTTTATCACTTTTGGACAAGAAGGGTCCTAATTACTAAAGATAGTGTACAATATAATTTATTTTCAATTTCTCTTACCTGTCTCACTCTCTTCTTGGAGGCGGATACCCTGAACAGTCCGAGGGTGTGCATGCCTTGCCTCCTCAGGTGTGAGAGGCAAGCGGACACGATCCCCGGGACCTTGGGGCCTCCCAGACCAGCCTCTTCCAAGCCTGCCCATCCCCATTCTCCTGAGTCACAGGATTCACTCTGGAATGGTGGAAAAAGATGGATTAATTTTCATACAATAGCAACTCTCTTACTCTGTTTACATTTAGAATATGAACTCAACATGATTTTATATGCAATCTTTTTAACCACTACGTATATGTCAATACCTTTACCAAAAAATGCTCTAAGCTACTGAGCTATTGCCCCTTATAATATTGCGCATTTTAAACCACTACGAATGTGGAAGTTTGTTGGATGTTTTAAGTCTGTTAACATATAATTATGCGAAAATATCTAGTAATTTTCGTTTGGAGTTAAAATAATCTTAATTAAATGATGTATTATACCTGCGGGTGGCCACCCTGTAAAAATTAATGAATCTTGATTTTTCCGTTCATTTAATGCTGTTTATGTTATTTTCCGTGACCAATGTCTACTTCTAGAGAACATCAATGCCATAACAACTTATAGTAAATTCTTGTCAGTTGCGTTCTTAACCATCCGTTCTCAAATTATCTTACTTTACCATTTCCAGCAATGTCCACTTCACACATCACACATCTTTCTATAACATAGTCCAAGCAATAAACACTATCATGCGTCCAATCACATTCTCTTCCTTTTGTAAGACAGCACTCCGTTCCCACAAGGTAAGCAATTTCATCGGATTTATTATAGACTTAGTTATTTTAGTTCAGGGTATATATACACGGTGCGTTGGCGCGTCATACGATAATTTTATCGCGGCCTTAATGATCGTGATGTGAGGCCAGGTAACCGGATACCTATGACGACACAGGACGTCACAAATGACCTATTGACACTGTAATACAAGGTTCCTTCTTAATTACAAATTATTTTCAGACAGCTTAAAATAAACTAGGAAGCTTTTTCATGTTCTGCAAACTTTATTTTTATAGATTACGTGGAGAAATTACTCAATGTTACGCTGAACAATGTTGGGTGAGCTTTGGCGAGATTTTACGAATCTAAATTAAAATATTTCTGCGTATTATTAACCGTTGACATTGATGATCATCACAACATGTTAACGCGTGTTACATTTTGTATACATTTGATTTTGAAATATTACTATAGAGTCGTTCACAATATCTGTGTTATTAGGTAAAATATGTAAAAATAATAATCTATCTATATATTTAACAAAAAATCCCTATTTCCCTTGGTCAATGGCATCACACGTGACCGGCTGAACCAATATTGCTAATTCTTTTTTTTGTGTACGTTATTGTCAGGAGAAGGTTTTTATGAAAGGAAAAAATAAGAGAGTTGCGCGTAACATATATACATATACATATAATGCGATTTCAATGTAACGTCTGTCGGAGTCAGCTGGTTTAAAATAAAATTGCCGGTATTGGCTTTCGATGGTGATTTAATTTATCTGCTATTTCTTTGTTTTCATACCAGTAATGATTTAGAATTTATAGGGTAAGTTCATACGGCTATGAAATATATTTTTTACAGCATAATGTTATGCTGGGACTTGAAACGACACTGGACTGCATAGCCAGCACACAAACTCAACCGTGTTAGTCCGTGCTACCAGTGTGCAGTGTTACAACCAGTATATAACACGGAAAAACAATTGAGTATGCTAAATCTTTCTATCACGTCATTCTTATATCTGAGGCTCAATAATGCCATCGTAGAGTCAGCCGCCTAATGACCTGCAAACACTTAAGGGCTCACCGAGCTTCTGGCGCCTATTAAAGCATGGCGGCTCTGGCTTAGTTCATTGTGGACCCTGTCGGGCACAGCATCACAATAGGAGAGAGGAAGCTTTAAAAACTCAGCTTACCTTCGATTGGGCGCTTCGCAAACTTATTTAGGGATTTCCGTCACATTATGCAAACAAATACACATTTTGAAAATGTATACGATATAGAAAACATGTCGGTAATTCTGTTATTATTAAAACCTGATGACCTTCCGTGAAGCATTTACGCCGCACTTAGGGTTTATTTTGTATTTTAGAGATTACTTTGTTTTTTTTTTTATCGAAAAAACTATAAGTAGGTAATTGTGTTTCTAAAGTGTGCAATTTAGTTTATAGTAGGGAATCTTTAAATATCTCAAATATTTATTCCATAACTAAAAGTTAAGTAATCATGATGCAGCAAGGGATGAAACGAACGAAATTATGTCGTAAATCCTCCAAAGAGGCGAGTTTTGTCCGTATGACAGCCGACATCACCGTAAAAAATATTCATAGGAATACTGGACCAAAACATACTGTACCTAATGTTAAAACCATGCCGAATGAACATTATCCCACAACCAAATATCGCGTGAACTATCGAAAAGCACGGTCCATTAGACAACGCCTAACGAGTTATAAATCTTCAACATCAAAGACTTGAAATAAACGCTACATAAATATAATATGACGTGGTGTTTGTCACGATCAATATAAACTAACGACGCATCGCACATACTTCTGATGCCAAACACTCGTAATGACTGGCATCTGATTGAGTACTAAATATTTACTGGTTGTGACTCAGTTAAGACAAGTCAATATGGTTACTGCTACGCATCCATAATAAGTAGTAACGGTGAAAGCAAACAACTAAGTAAAAAAGGGGGTGGTAATGGCCCCGATGTTATGAGACACTTACTCAAAGACTTAATAACTCTGAAAACCGTTGCTATATCTACAAAAGAAAACAAGAAAGAAACACATAAGTTGGAGCTCTTACGTTGAAGGGAGAAGTGCCCGCGAAACTCAAACTTTCTTTTGTTTTTTGGAAATTTCACATTCCAAAAAACACTTGTTCAAATGCAGAACTGCGAATTGTAAGAAAATTTGCATTTCGCGCATCTTCCTTAAGACTATTAGACGAAAATTGCCCCAGGAAAGGGATACAGATTTAAACAACTACACGGTAAAACACACATGAGAAAACTGTCTTCAGAGAACTTAAAAAGGTCCAGTAAAACCAAAATCAACGATTGGTAATCACAACGGTCGATTACTGACCTAGCAACCAGATTGAAACTAGCAACTGTTAAAACGGCTATCACTAACCCATTACATAAACCAAACCCCAAAGTGCCATAAATCGAAACAACCTCACAACAATGTTGCTAACTGCTTCAACCACAAACACACGATGCCACGATATTGAGACACATCTCACATATACAACGGATTTCTTGAGGAATTCCGAAACAGCAATATATGTTTACGCAGACGGGAAGCTGGGAAGCATGGTTTATGATTGATAATAATGATTAACTGATCTGTATGACTGATTTTCTGCCAGATATTTCATCCTTGCACAAAATCGACTTTTTTTTCTTATTCGTCATCTTCTTAATTCCTTGTATGCACCCCCCGCCCTGCATGTACACATGTGTGGTACTAATTGTGTCAAAACAATGTTCAATTCCAATTTAACCTACTTTGATTTGAGACAGTTTTTCTGCACGGATGGTAGTCCTTCGCTCAGAGCAAACTGTTTTTTATGTTATTAAGTTTCAGTACGGCAAACTCTAGCTGACGACACAAACTGTTGAAGCCATGAAAGACAGCTCGTACTGACATGAAAAGAAGTTTCAATAATTCCCTATAACTGTAAAAAGAGCCCAAATTCCAGTACCAAATACTTAGTAACTACTATTTAGTTTGAAACGAGTATCTCCAAACGCACCCACGTTAACCTAGACGGTATGTTTACCCGTCAGGCCGTCGTACAGACGTAAATCTTAAACAAGACGATGCTCTGTCATTACAGGGATTTATTGACTCGTTAGCTGTGATCTGCGTTGTCATAGCAATGCCTACGTTATCGCCGTCTACGCAACTGTCTGGGCCCTATTTTTGAAGGATTATTTGGTTAGTGTTAACTTTACGTCTTCAGTGAACTGTATTTCGTTAACTATTTAATCATCTTGGTTTATAATCTCTATCTCAGTATTCACGTTTTTACACGCTTCATATTAGCTTCACTTGTATGTTTGTTGGTTTGTTTGTTTGTTTGTATGTAACCGACTTCTTTGAGCGCGATTTTGACCCACTTTAAACGGTCAGATTTCATTGAAACTTTGTAAACTTGTCGAGGACCGATGACAATTCAATAATTTAAAAAAAAATTGAGAAAAAAAACACGTTTTTGTAGTTGGCAGAACTAAAAACTAGAAAATAAATAATAGTTTAAAAAACTAAAAAACACGCTTTAAAAAACAAAACTAAAAAAGGAGAAAATAATTTAATTCAATTAAAAAGCGTGGGGTGCTTGACATTAATTGATTATAAAAATAGCTCATAAAGCACCCCACGCTTTTTAATTGAATTAAATTATTTTCTCCTTTTTTAGTTTTGTTTTTAAAGCGTGTTTTTTAGTTTTTTAAACTATTATTTTTTCTAGCCATATTGTCTTTTATACAATTTAAATCAGGCACCAGTGGATTTAAATTGGCTATTGCTTTTATGCAATCTACATTGGTTGCAGTGTAAATGTAGTCTCGCGACGTGTCTTTTAATCCTTTGCATTACTTATGTTAGGTGAGACTAATGCCTATTACTCCTTAAATAAAACCAGTGATTAAGACAAGTTTCAATGACTTACATAATGATATCATTCTATTTGCAGTACCTACATGTGTTTACGAATCACAGGTTAATGTTGATTCAGGTAAAAGGTATTATGCTGTTGCAACTATTGGGTTATTCGATTTAGAATCATGTGTATTGTTCTGTGATAAACAATTTATCTTTCACTAATGAATCTACTTTCGATTTCTTGGATGTTTTTGAGATTTTCTTTTAGCATTGGCGTACGTAACCACGGCTTTATTAGTCATCGCATACCTGTCTATTAATTCTTCTAATTGTTATTTAATCTTTTAGGAATCTGATTTACTTATAAGGGAGTGAACACACTAAGCTTATCGACGAGAAATTGGCTTGATCAGATTACGTATCAACACACTTCGGTCACTTCAGGTGATTAAAAATCCAGCAAGATGTAAATTCGTTTCCGATCGGCGTCGAATCGCGTCATCCGAATCGAAACGAGGCGAATGACTTTTTTCCGGTCTTATTGCATGAAAATAAATATAAACTATTCTTGACCGGCTCAAGCCGATTCCGCGTCGATAAGTGTGGTCACTCACTCCCCGATACTGCTAAGTCAATCCAAGAAGCAATTGATGGTGATGATCCTTCTCTGTAAGTCTTTGCAACTTTTTTTGTTTAGCTTGTTTTGTGCCTGTGCTAGGCAAAGGCCTCCCCCAAGTGCTTAAAAGAACTCATTTCCACGCCAACTCCTCACGTTACGCATCTAGGTCATCTCGCCACTTCTTTCTGGGCCGATACAACGAAACCCTAATATTGAAATGAGCCTTAGTTAAGCCAAGTCATCACCACTGCTCTCAAGAAACCGGCATGTCCTAGAACCAAACATTCGAAGACATGTGACATGATGACATCTACCAACACGCAATAGGCTCGCGTGGTAGATTATCTCTCTCACAAAGAGGAGGCCTGTGTCCCAGCGGTGGGAACATTATAGGCTGATGATGCTTAAGCTACTTATGCCAAAATAAAACTCGTAATGACAAACCAGTTTGTCACATTTCCATTAACAACAAAAACGTTATAGTTCACTTGAAATATAACGTAAGCAACTAAAAGTGCTACAAATACAAAACATAAAACCGTCGGTCACAAATGTAATGCTAGAACAAAGTAATGGCCATTTACCACATAGTTTCATGCCAGTTTTCTGCTAAACGTGGCTAATGCAGCAAATGCGGCGCGGAAAATGTTCTAGTTCACACAAATATGAATTTACTTTTGGCATTTGCGTAGTTGCATATTTTTCTATGTAAGTGTAAAAAGGTGAGCAGTGCAGTAGTGGCCAGTGGTAACCACCACGACTTACCCAGACAGGCGCTTTACTTTGTGTAAATAAGTTTATCACCACTGCGCTCAAAATGGCGAAGGAAAACGTCGTGACGAAACTGGCTTGTCTTTGAACATGTGACATCTACCAACCCGCGACTGGCCCGCTTTGTGGATTACAGTTCAGTCCCTCTCACAGAGAAGAGGCTTGTATGGCCTGCAGTTAGAAAATTATTGCCTGATCATGCGTGAAAAAAGAAAGTTTATCTTCCTTGTTGCATTAATTTGGAAGAAACTCTGATGGAAGACTATTCTTTATGAGCCTTGAAGAGCATGACACGCTTTCAGTGTTTGGTCTTGCTCATCTTAGGTACCTAATTCGGGCATAGTTCTAATAGCAAGAGTTAAGTAATAAAACTGATGCGCCCATCAGTTTTATAGCATTGTCCACAAACTTCTGAAAAACGAACTAACTATTAAACTATAGCAAGCCATTCCACGAACTTAATAGAGCTTTAGAAAGTGAACTCCTCTAACCCTCCCCCTCCCCCTAGTCCTGGGATCCGGATGTGCACATATTTCCTGACATATTTTCAGTAAATAACTCAGCGTGTTTTCACAGACAATTCGGATCTTACCTCATTACAAATTAAATGAATTAAAAAAACAATCCACATAATCACCCATTCCTCTTCAAGAGTGAGTAAACCGAGTTGCATGGCTGATAGTCCCAGGTGCACCGCCACGTCACATATTACGTGTCTTGGCGACCACTCTAGAACTATTTCTGAGCGCTCAAATGGCGAATGACGAACAGTAGCATTTACATGACCAGTCTATCATGACCCTCCCGACCCTTGCCTATTCTAATACTTACTAGTTCCGAAGGGGATTTGTGTGGGGATCATAGGGGTCAATGAGAATTGGGTGGTTGAACCTAGACGGGACTGGGTTGCATTAGAAAATAGATGTCAATTGTATTATAGATTGATCGATTGATGCTTCTTTTAATTCATCGAACAGTTCTATTGTTAGTTTTTGTGTTATATTTTTGGATGCAGTGTTTGGTTATAGAACTTTGTGGTTATGACTCATTGGAGCTATAAAATTCTTACATCTGGATTTAGCGTTGCCGATAGACAGGCGTAATTGATGGGAATCTTGAAACTAGTCATAATTTTAATTCTGTTGCGATGTCGATATCTTTACCAAACACTTCAATTTCTACTATTTACATCATCATTATCATTTGCTTAGCTGCTTCCATAATACGTCTCTGTGTTCCACTATATTGTATCGAATTTTAGAATTTCTTGTTTGAATTGATAAGCATCCAATTCGATAGCTTTTTCTTTGGGCTTCTACATACAGCATAGTCAACAATAGTAAAGATTATAAATGTATATTTTCCGAGCTGATAATAACCATTGCCTCCTTATCCAGACCACCATCATGACTTGAGGTCGGCTCAGTATGTTAACTCTCTATCTTCCTTAAATTTTTACACAATCCATCCATTTTCTTTTCTAGTCTGCCTCTTTCCATTCACACTAAGTATAACTGACATTTTCTTGTTGCCTACCTTATTCCGGAAAATTACATGTGATGAAAAATGGGCCTCATCATTGGTCGATATGTCGTCGGCATATTGTATGATTCCTTATTATATGAAATGCGTCGTCTGTTAACAAACGCTCGCTAATTTGTGAAACGCAGAAGGTAAATTGTAAAATGCCGTTTGAATGCCGTCATATAAAACCCGCGGATACAAGCCAGTATCAACTTATGTATCAGACTTACATCATCGCCCTTCTCCAGGGCTCCTAGCGAGGCGAGCGAAGCGCGGGAACCGCCATGCTGCTGCCGTCGCAGCGCCCGCTCGCTCTCAACACACTGCGCCAAAGGCACTCCAAATACACTGCCGCCCGATGACTCTGAAGAGGCAAAAGTAAAAGACTTCAATTAAACACATCAGAGAAAAGAAAAATTAAATACTTTAAAAGACGCTTAAGAATAGGTATTAGAGTGGTTTTACTCTGAGTTAGTTCTTTTGTTTAGGATACATCAACGCAGTATAGACAATTCTGTTATGTATTTTGGTGGAAACCACCTCTACTCGACCGTTGAGAAGTACATCAAGATTTAGAAAAAGAAAGTCATTCATGTATCAGAGATTACTTCTACGAAGCAGAAGTTTGGTAAACCTGAATCTACATATATATGTATATCTACTAATATTAAAGCTGAATAGTTTAATAATAAGTTTATTTATTTTCTCTCACAATGGTTCTGTAGCCTTAACAATTATTAACATATATAAATTAACATTGTGAGAGCTGGTGCCTGCTGTAGGTTTTAAGAAAAACCTGTGTTACAGGTCACCAGGCCCCACTTAGTGGCTCTATACAAATTAACAGGCAGGTAACATTAATTTCTTTCTAACAAAAAATAAGTAAATGGAAAGAAAAAAATAAATATAATAATAATAAAAATAAAATAAAAAAATAAAAATTGAAAATAAAAAACAAAAGCAGTCAAAGGGTGAATGAATGTTTAGGTAACTGTTGATGATTGTAAAGGTGACTTGTGGTGTATGTGTACGATGTATAGGTGAATTGAGATGAATATGTAAGTGAATCGTGATGTAGGGTGTAGGTGAATCGAGTGCATGGTAATTATTTTAGTACAAGTGTCTGTGTGAACGTTACAAATGGAAACAATGGGGCCTTAAGAGCATGCAGTAATTGAAATTCGTTACGAAGATACAAAAGGGAGATAGGATTTATTTAATTGTGTGGAGCAGTTTTTCGGTGTCATTATAGCAAAGGGTTTTTAAATATGCAGTCACTTTTTGCTTACAACTGGGTTTATTCAATGGATAAATATTGTGACTCTTGTTAATAATATTATAGAGATGATCCCCTAGGTAACAGAAGAATCTGTGGGCCAGACTTGAACGGAAATATTCTGTTTTGCATACGGTACCCTTTCTTCGTTTGTTTATAAGAAGATCCGAATCATAAACTAACTGCGAGTGCTTTTTGAGGACTGTATGGAGAACAAAAGTTTGTCTTATAGACAGTACCTCCCACCTCTTATACAAGTCTACTGTGGGAAAACGGAAGGGAAGACCCGCAGCAACCTTAAGTATAGCACGTTGAGCTCTTTCCGCCTCTATCAGGTGCGTTTTAGCAGCACCTCCCCAGGATGTGATGCAGTAGTCAATTAGCGACTGGCATAAGGCATAGTAGACCATCTTGATGGTACGATGGTCGGCTACGTGTTTTAGACTCTTGAAGATGTAAATGAGCTTACGCAGTCTGGTTACCAGGACGTTAATATGAGGTTTGAAGCTGAGGAATTGGTCCAATATAACTCCTAGATATTTAATATGATCGGTTCTCTGAAGAACAGCACACGAACATGGTTGGTAGGTTGACCAGCACGTGTGGGCCGTTAAAGAAAGTGAACGAGGGGGCAGCGCATTCGATCGGAGTGCAAATGCTACATATTTTGTTTTTGTAACATTGAGAGTCAGCACATTACTCTGCAACCAATCAACAACCCTGTCTAGCCCCTGTTGAGCCACATCATAGACCTCATACCAGCTATCACCACTAAAAAAGAGGGCCGTGTCATCGGCAAATGTAAAAATATGACCGTTACTAAGGAGCAGCTGACAGAGGTCGTTGATGTAGATCAAGAAGAGGGTTGGGCCAAGTATGCTGCCGTGGCACTCCAAAGGTCACTGGCAGTTCGCTACTCACCCTATCACAAATTTTAACCTGCTGTTTCCGGTTAGACAGATAGTCCTGAAATAATTTTAAGGGAAGACCTCGTACTCCAATTTTTTCCAGCTTTCCCAATAAGTGAGGAACTGAGACCATGTCAAAGGCTTTTGCCAAGTCCAGAAACACTGTGAGACATTTTTTTTTCTGATCCAAGGTAGTTATGACTGTGTCAACCAATTCGTGTACCGCGTCATTGGTAGATTTACCTTTCCGGAACCCAAACTGAGAAGATGAAAGCAGGTTGTTAGCCTCGAGAAACCTAGTCAGCCGGTTATTCATTAGGCGCTCCAGAACTTTTGACAGCGTAGGAAGAATAGAGATGGGTCTAAAATTGTTGACACAGTCCTTATCACCACCTTTATAAATAGGTTTTAAAACTGCGGATTTGAAAGCCTGTGGAAATTTCCCTGTTGATATGGCGAGATTACAGATGTGGGTAATAGCAGGGGAGAGAACGTGAGCATATTTTTTCAGTAACCGGCCCGAAATTTGGTCAATTCCGACAGCACAATTTTCCCTTAACCCTTCAATGAGAAGCAGGACCTCAGATTCGTCCGTAGGAAGCATGACCAGGGAATGAAGAGGAGCGGAGTCCGTGAGGTTGTCCGGTGAATGTCTGAGAGGAAATGAATGGGGAGGGATTTGCTCGGCTAGGTTGCGTCCAACGTTTGCAAAGAAATGATTGACCTCATTGATGCTCTTGTCCGGGTTCACATTTGAGATGCGACAGGAGGAGTGATCTGTTGCTCTGCTGGAGCCGCTAATCTGTTTGATTACATCCCACAGCTTCTTTTTGTTACCACTTGCGTTCTCAATCTCTTTTTTTTCATGGTTTCTTTTAGCTTTCTTTAGAACCGAAGAACAGAAGTTTCTGTAACGCTTGTATGATGTTTGGAGTATTTCATTATTTGGGTCCCGTTTTAGCTTTTTATACAGGTTGTCCCTATTGCGCATGCATTTTAAAAGCCCTTTTGTAATCCACGGCTTATTAATTTGTTTCCTTCTGGGTATTTTTACGGCTTTGGAGTATATTGTTTTTTGTTTATTGGAACTATCTCTGGAACTACCAGTCGCATTCGAAAAATACTTTTTGCATTAGATAACACAATTCTTGAGGAAGGCTAGGTTACTTATCATCACGGATTAGGATCCTTAAGAACCGAGCAAAAAAACATAAAAAATCAGAAAGAATGCTTGGCGAAATCGAAGTCATAACACGGTCAGACAGGTCCACGCGAATGAAGTTGCGGGCAGAAGCTAGTGTATTAATAAACAGCCAACATAGAAGAATTAACGATATTTATTTATTTAAGATCTCCAACAAAGGATACACACTTACATCTATTATATAAAAATCAATCCCTATTTCCCTTGGTCACGGCATCACACGTGAACGACTGGACCAATTTTGCTAATTCTTTTTTTGCTGTATTTGTTAATGTCTGGAGAAGGTTCTTACGAAAGAAAAAAAAGAAAAAGTTGCGCGTAACATAATATATTCATAGTTAAGACAGGACAACGTCTGGCGGGTCAGCTAGTTATTAATGAAAATGAAAGTAAGTAATAAAAATAAATTATAATAAAAATAATAAGTAAAAATTAATGAAAAGGTTATTTTACGTGTGCTCCTTCAATTAGATACAGGAGACCACAGCATGCATATATAATTAAGTGTAAACACAAACAGAATAGATAAAATAATGATGAATGATGAAAAGTTTATTATGGAATTAGAGAAAATAGAACCAAATAAATTAACACGTCAACGCATATAAAAATATGAAAATCAATAAGCAGAAGCAGACACATTCTTGGTTTAGAAGCAAATTCCTGCAGTGAAAACAGACTTCCGTATCGTGGGTATTTCGGGGAAACTTAAGACAGGCTTCCCCGAAAGGGTAGGCGATAGTGCATTGTCCTACACCCACCACACGTCTGTATTTGTTGACGATATTCAGTTCCCGTGTCAGGGGGCGTGTCTATCTTAGACATTATGGTGCTAATTAATATTTTTACTAGAAGCACGACTCATTTACGGAAACCGCTCACAAACGTCCGATAACTGACCATGAGCAATGCAGAGACATCCTGAAATGAGCAGACGTTTAAAATAGCGCCAAAAGTAAACAGACTCTAACAGGTTCCTAGACTATTATCTGGTGACTGTGATTGGTATAGGTATAAGTACGAGATAAGCAGTGAAGTTTTTCTTGTTTCCAAGCATAGGCTTCCTCTAGAGCTTACAGCTGTATACGAGGCTTATATGACGCTTGTCTCATCCAATTAGTACCCGCTGCTCTTAGAACGTCTTCCTCCCATCTACGACGCTGTCGTTTCTTTCTTTTGTATTGTCTTGGGCTCTGTAACGTTCTTAGACCATTTATCCTTTTTACTCCGAACCTTATGGCCTACCCAAATCCATTTAAGTTTTTTAATACAGTAAGTATAATAGTAATTTTAGTAAGAGCAGTTAGTACACGATGAATGCCACCTATCCTATTGAAACAATCCCTGGGCCATCTCTCAGGACATCCACGGTCTATTCTCTGCTAGGAACTAAATGCCATGTTAATATTAGACCGTCTATTTGCACCGTGGTATTAATATGATGCTAAACGCTTCATAAAGTTAAGAACGGTCGCAGACGGGCGGGTAACAACTGCGACAAAGGTCGTGTCTATTCCGAGCGCCGCATGCGCAGCGGTGTGTTGCTAATGCGGTAGCTGTGCATTTTTGCTATCATCATCTTCATATTTTTGGGCTGATTCTTTTATGCACCATTGATTTTGCTAATGTAGCTTACTAGTAACTAAAAAGAAAAAATAAAACTACTAAACTACCCGATACATGAGAGCTCTATTATAATAAAATATCAGTCTGATTTTCAAAACACAGAGCCTCCGCTAGTTAAAGGACCAGACTTTTACCACCAGAGGATCAGATTTAGGAGTGGGATAGGAATAACTCACTTTTAGATAACTAGATCAGAAACCGAAAAAAATGAAAAAAGGCTATGCGGAAAAAAGTAAAATTAGGCTGTACCTATTTATTGCTCAGCTTGTAACATTCATAAAGATTTGTACAAACAGTTGTCAGCTGGAAACACTAGCCTTATTATAAAGCACAAACTAACACAAAAATCCTAGACAATACACGCCCATGTGTTTTTCATCAGAGTCTTTAACTTTTTTGCTCCGATGATGGATGCTCCAAAGAATAGGTCAGCCACTACATTTCACATCATATTTGTGTGATGACTAACTTTTTCTATTTAAAACAAAACAATAATAGAGAACTTAGTCATTTTCCGTGGGCATGAGGAAGCGAGTGTTTACACACGGAGCAAAGTGTATGAGCCTCATACAAGTCATACAATTGGTATTTTGATGAAAAACACACAAAGTTATATTTTAAGGCGATCGTTACCATGTTGCTTGAATTATAGACAAATATACATACATCAGTTATGATCGATAAAGACGTGGGTTGATAGTTGAAAACAGTTCATGTGCTTTGATAGGTTGGCAAACAGACCGACAGACCACCTGATTCGAAGTGGTTACACCTGAAATACTAAGGGGTATTGCCGAAGTGTTTCTGCACAAAGGGACCAAGTTAAAACGACTTAAGTATGCCGTAGTCAAAGACAAAGTCAATTTATTTCAATGAGGCCAATGAAAGGCAAGTTTTAATGTCAACATTTTTGAATAAAGAATTGATTCTAGTTGCCAATAATGTTCCTGTCAGAAATGTCCCTGGATGAATGTTTACTGACCTTTTAAAATAGGGACAATAGTTTTTGTTAAGAGTCCCGGACACGAAAACTGGAGACTCACGATGACCCTTAGCCGAATTAGGGGGCACTTCGAAATCCAGTTTTGCACATTGTGCACAGTGTGCATAGTTTTAGTATGTAAAATATAACACAGATGACGTCGAGCTAAAGAAACTACAGCTAAAACAAAGGTTTTGGGCCATAAGCGGATCGGTGATGAGAGGTTTGTAAGCTTTAAACTAGTTACAACTGTAAATGATGAAGACCACACACGTTAAGCCACTACTACACCTTCACACATCTGAACCAATTTTCCCATCATCCAAGGCCGAATTAAGTAAACAAAACTATTTGCAGGTTCCCAAGAAAATCGCAATAAAAGCGCGGTTGGGCCTATCAAAAATGTGTGTGTATGTGGGTAGTCAAACAATATAGGCGCGCGTTGACGGACACTTCTCAAAAGCGAGTCTGCCTCTATTTTTAAATCTGTACTACGGTCGAGTTGGCGCTTACGATATTTTGAAATACATATTTCTTTTTTTTTTCTTCGCCTTCGATTTTTGTATCATAGATGAGTCAGTTTGTTGTTTTTTTTCGAATCGATTGGCGTTCTATTGTTTGTGCTTTCTATCGATTGGTTTTGCAAGATATTCTTTGGGTTTAGAGTTTGCGATTAGTAATTCATGTCTAAACCTTTTTCGCAATTTTCAATAAGGTTATCATATAAAATTGATATATAAACTACATTGGATATGGTACGGGGGCTGCATCAATTGGGTACCCCAGTTGTATTAAATTTTTAAGACAACTGGGGTACCCAATTAATGCAGCCCACTGTACATTTTTGGGCTGCTACAATTATAATGTATTTTCAAGATTTTTGTCAGTATAACATCCTCCTAACAAATTGACTTGTATTTTTTTATGTTGTGATATATTTTTTGCACTTGACCTACTTCTTATTTTTGCACAAGTGAGAATTTTCGATATATCTTTCAGTTTTGTCTTTTTTGAAGCCACTCTTCAACCAGGGTACTAGCTTGTATTTGACAAAAATATAAATATGCTTTTGAGATATTTTAGCAACGTTTATTGTTTACACAAACTTACTATAAAAACTGGGGCGTATCTGAACGTTGCAAAAACATTGTCCAGACGCATCGCTCTCTCACAAGACGTTATTGTTACACCTTTATACATTAAGGCCGAGCTATCAACGTAACTTCCTTCAAGGTCATAATAAATTAACATTGTATTTATGAACAGAAAATTTCAATTGCTTGCATTTAATAAATTTGGGAATATTATAGATTAAGTCAATTTATTAGTCAAATAGACCTAAGTAGACGGTTTCATACTAATGAAGTAATACACTTAACTTAAACTGAAAACTTTGTGTTTCCGATTGTGACGCAATGAAGAGCATTATACCATTTATTTACAACTAGCGAACCGCCCCTGCTTCGCACGGGTGCACTAGTGGCAAGTCGGAACATTGAGATTTTTGTGCTATCTTTAGTATCTGAAATAAAAATATTGTGTAAGGTACCTACAAATAAACCTTCCGAAATAAATTCTTAAAAATTATGGTGAATAGGTATAGTTTAGAAAGTGATTTTGTGTTTGTTTTTAATTCTCTTACCTTCTTTACCCTACTATTTTAAGCAAAGGCCTTTGTAATATACATGTTAATAAAAAGATTATGTATGTCCAACGTCTACATACTATTGCATAAGTGTATTCACCAGTCATAATTTTTTCTAGGATTGGAATAATCTTCTCAGTTCAGTTCGATATTATGGACCTGAATGACCGATTGAAAACTTCACAATAATAAGAACTTTGGCCGAGTCTAGCAACTCGCAACTCGCAAAAAGCACATAAGGAAAATAAATGCGATCAAACGTAACCAACTGAACATTTTCTTTCTGTAACGTTACAGTTTACACACAATTTTATACACAGGTGAAGTTTGTAACAACCTTGAAATGGAAGCCGACAAAGTTAAGAAACTGGCCCAGAAACTACCGGTGTAAACGTTTATTTTAGCGGTAAATGTAAATATTAAATAGTCAGTAATAACACTGTTTACATAATAGTAGTGACCCCTGCGAATTAGTTCTCGTATCATGTTATTTGTTTTTGCATTTCGTGCAACAATCTACGTAGATTTTAGGAGCTAATTTTGATTATGATTGCGAGCTATAACAGCAGCGCGGGTGGATCGATCAGGTTAAGGTACGTTTGCCGAGGTCGACCATTGGATAGGTGACCAACATATACTGAGAATTCTGCGTGCTTTAGAAAACACGTTAAACTTCTCCTGATGGTTGTAGACTTCTAGATATTTACGGGTAGTCAGCAGCCAGAAAGTCTGACTAGCAGTTTTGCTAAGGATCTTGTTACCCAGTAACTGGATTATGGAGGTCAAAAAGGAAGTCGTTCCATGTAATGTATTCAGCTGCATCTGGTTAGACTGGAAGCCGATCCGACAATGTTGGGAAAAGGTTAGGCAGCTGGTGATGGGGTTTTAGTAAACAGTTATCAATCTAAATATATCACAGTATTGTTCTATAACAATTCAGTTTGATATTTTCCTTAAACATTAGAAAGCGCGCGTTATTTTTATCATGCCACAGCTATTCGCTCAGTATTCGCGGAATTCGCTCCGTCATAGGTAGGTAGGTATATGCTGCTGTTTCTACGTTCACGAATTCTCAACGTGAACGTAGGTTGAGTTTAGTTGCTAAGGCTCAGAGTCAGAAGATAATTGCATTCAACGTGGCAAAGATCACAATGTGATTACAAATAAAATACGAAGTAAATGAAAGAAAATGGAAAAGTATAGGGATAAAAGTCTGTTTTTCAAATGTAACAACAATAAGCAATAATTGCTTACTGGCAAATTAATTTGTAGCTGCTTTAGTACTTCTGCTTGTTGTTGTTTGTTGTTATGTATGTACTTGTGCTTTAGTTAGTGTTTCGGCAGAAGCTTTAAATATGTGTTCTGTGTTTTGCCGTAACGGGAAAACAGAAGTATTTTTTTTAATTAGTGCGACTAGGTACAGTCACGGACTTTAATTGATAAGCCACTTGCCACAGTTCCTATTTTACCCGTGTAATGCAAATCGGGTTTAGTCGGTTATACTCGTACATTTCCAGAGTGACGACCCAAAGTCAACCAATTGCAGGGCTAGCAATCGTAAACTAGCAACAATTGTTTTAGCGTAGCGATGGTAACGTTATGATTAGTTATTTCGACATCGGAAAAACTCGCACCCACGATTTTATCCGAACGCGTAGCGTCCAAGAGACGTTCATGACAAATATGATAACTGTTGCTTATAAACAAATAGTTACGGCTACGATTCACCAAAATTCGAAATTATCGTCTCTGACATTTCAACTGTCACTGTCTTTGGATAGGTTTTCAGAAATAACGAGTATTTAATGAGCTCTTATTCAAAGGAGGTCAGTATCAAATAGATTGGATAAACTTATGCAACAGTGGGTATTGATTTATCATTGACAATTTATTAGTCAACCTCTATGGATAAGACTATTTCCGATTACGAGTATAAGTAATTTGTCATCTTGTTTACGAGCATGTGGCTTAAGTTCGTGTTTAATCGTGTAATCTCGTGAATGCATAAAACTGCAAAATTGGAAAGTTTAATAGTGGATTATCAATTAAAGTCCGGGACTGTACATATAATTTTGGATGAGGACTACTCAAATGAAAATCATTGCGTTGGTGGGATTCCCCGAGTTTATTGCCTTCGTATTTAGACGTTGACAAATACCGTGTAGTTTTATGTCTCATTGACGTAAGGTAAATCTATCTATACACTAATAGTAAAGCTAAAATGTTTTTGTTTGTTTGAACGCGCTGATCTCTGAAACTAACAGTCGGATTTAGCAGCCGAGGAAAATAATAAAAAGTTACTAAGAACGCGAAGTTAAAACGAAGTCAAGGAGTGAAGGTGCGGGCGGGTGATGGGACACGATACGGCGTGTAAGGGGCCAACATTTCACGCGGGGAAGTACTAATAGTAAATAATAACGTATTGTTAATTAGAGGTTATCATTCTCCAAGCGTCCACTGCTACACACTAGCTAGAACTTTACCTCTTTAACGTTTACTTCACTAATAACACTAAGCAAGAGCAAGGTTAACTGAGCTTTTCTGAAAAGCTTTTTCATAAGAAAACACTTGAAAACACAAGCGTTTCTTGCCCGTTCTTCTCCATAGGACCTTACTACGCTTTGGAACGAGCAACTAGCTCTATATTTCTGTCAGACCGACTCCTTGACAATTGAGAAGTGCCTTTATCGGCAACTATTTATATAGTTTTTTTGAAATAACTGCGTCATCGGTCTAGTGGTCGCTACGACTCTGAGCATAAGATCGTAGGTTCGAAACCTAGGTCCGGCAAACTGTTAATGGGATTTTCTTTCTGGAATTTCTCAGTAGCAGCCCGGAGTGTGGATGCGTGCCCGGTTGATGGTAATAGGCTCGCCAACTATTACATGGGACTTGAACATAACTGGTGTAATGTGGGTGTACTATAGATACATCTCTATCCAAGCCTTTTCTATTGTAATTTGTGTCAATATGTTTTTGTACGCAAATAAAATTCTTTTAGCTTTTTTTACCCTTTGAGAAAACAAGCCGTGATATTATGTTATGTTTTAAAATAAAAGCTTTGAGTTTGAGTTTGACAATTAAAGAATGGAGATGGCGAAATTATTTTTAATTGAGATTTTTTTTCTATTAAACTTAAAAACTGTATTTTGTTATCCAATCATTTCTTTAATTCACACGTGTTCTTTTCAAAAAGATGTCATAACTCAGTAGATGGGGATCGATAGCGGTTTGATAGCGAAGTGTTGATAAAGTGACGCGAGTAAACGGCGTGATTTAGTCTCGACTCACTCTTGGCACGGGTTCAGATTGTCGGAATATTTCACTAGTCGTCTGCCCCCGCAGTAACTATGTTTTAAGGAACTTTTTGCGTTAAAATGCTATTAAAATTACTGGGTTTAGGGTTCAGTAAGTAAATAATAGCACCATTAAAAAAAGTCACCCAAAACGATTGAAAATGCAACTAAATTAAAAAAGCGGTCGCGACTCACAAAGTTCAATGTCAACTCGTTTATTTCATTAGATTATTAAAGTCAGTTAAGAATTTCAATATTTACAAGAAACAAGAAGAATTGAATCTAGTTGCCCCTTCCAAAAGGTGGTTTCATATGAAGAAGAAGGGGCAAGAAGCTCCATCATTACTAAATGAGATCTAAACCTTGGGCAACCCCTTACCCTCGCACAATTTGTTTCGGAAAACCTGAAGGAAAAGTATCCATTGCTTATCTAAAAAAATGCACTACTTGTTACCTGTTATTAAAAAAACTTGCCAAAAAAGAGTGCCTACTCTCTCTCTATTCTTAAGCCGATTTAAGTACGAGTAATACTTTCTGCGACCAAATCTTTTCTGGGCAATTATAAGTTTGTCACATTTGTTAACTTTTAGATTAGGAGGTTACAGGTTTCAAGCTGTAAGTTAGATTTTATGGTTTTAGATTTCATAGTGCATTTAATCAGACAAACCTAACAACTACGGGATAACTCTGACGGGAGCCGATATTCTCTTTGCGATTTACTTTTACAAGATAAATTCGGTTGGCGCGTCTCCTGACAATCTAGGTAAACAATGGCCGGACAGGGTCCATTCGGCTAGCCTAATATATTAATAAGTCTAGTCTAGAAATATGCTTTATTGTGCCAAGTCATGTCACCTTAGTATTAATTTGTGTAATCAAATAATTATGTGAGTTTATTGGGTGTAATATTTCTTTTTGGTTTCTTTGCTGGGTTTTACGCGTCGTGTTTAACTCAAACAGGAATCGTTCGATTTAATTACAAAGTTATTGAAATAATGAGCATCACCATCTGTTATATTGCATGACGTATCATAATACGCGACTGTTTATTACTTCTGGACAAGATCGGCCTTCGCCTGCTGACGGGGACCATCACGGGACACAGTTCGCTAAACATACACTTCCACACAATAGGCACAACAGATAGTCCTCTATTCAGAGCATGCATGGGGGCTGAGGAAACCATTGCGCATGTGCTCTTTGAATGCACAGGCGTCACACAAATTAGTACAGAAACCCTCGGGGCACCCAGATGTTCTTTGACTACGAGACAAAATCCAGTTCTGGAGGGAGGTGGGCGGGTTGGAATAACCACTGACGGTCGCCATGGGCCTCGCACATTGGTCCACCTGAAGGACTGAGTGCGGAAACCAAACCCTCTAGCATAGACATAAATACTCGCGACTGTAAGTTGGTCGTTAGGAACACTTTTACACGATCCGATCCGACCACTGCTGAAGTAAAACACCGAAAAACTCCTGATATTTCTTCCTGATATTCCTGATATAAATTAGTTGCTGATATTTATTATGAGGGTCAGGTTATTTGTAAACCATGCAGATTAATGTCTGAATGAGCTATTAAGAAAAAACCGGCCAAATGCAAGTCGGACTTGCATATGAAGCGCTTCGTACCACAAGGCAAAAAACGCTGAACATTCTGTGAACATTTCAACTGTCTACTTATTACGGATCATGAGATGGAGCCCGCTGACAGACAGATGGACGGACGGACGGACGTACGGACAGCGGAGGCTTAGTTATAGGGTCCCGTTGGCTAACCTTCGACTACGGAACCCTAAAAAGACTTGTGCGGTCGGGGGACCCTCGTCAAGAACGAAGTTCCTTACGCGATACTCGCACGCATACACTCTCGTATATAATAGAAAGATACTGAGAGAGAGAAACAGTCACATCCTTTTTTTTTTGGGTGGGAAATCATCAAATAACTTCTCCCGCTCTGGGTGGAGCAGAAAGACTTGTCAAACTTTTACTGACTAAAACCCACCCGTGTTCCCTCAGTTGCCTGTGGGCCAGGGGCCGCGGTATCTCTTTCGAACAACCCGCACCCCTGGCAGGCAACGGCCCTTGCAGACCCCACTTACGTGGCGATTTCTACCAGTCAACTCCTACCGCAAGAGAAACTTCATTCCAAATAAATAATAAATCAGTTTTTGTAAGATCCCTTCAAAACATGAACAGCTGTTTGGTATGCAAAAAGTTATGTTTACCTAGATATAACAAAATCTTTGCGTGGCAGTTAGAACGTGTGAACTGGCACGTAGCACATTGGAGCAGTCTTTAACAATCGCAAGTGAACATTGAAATACCTTTCTTTTGCTAGCAAACGTTTCTGAATAGTTTGCACTATAAACTTTTTTGGATAAACAATGAACAGTTGAATTGTAAATATTTGGAGATGAGGCGTTTCTGTGAACTGGCGGAGATACAAGAGGCATGCGATTATATGTGTAGTAATGTGCTCAAGTGCTGTAGGACTTAGTACCTACCTATTTGGTACAAGCTTCCTGCACTAGCTTAAGTTGTAGTTTCCGTGTCACGAAACTTTAAACTTAAATACTAACTACAAAAGGAACATTTTTGAATCAGGCATGTCTTACTGACAGCTGACAGAAGTTCTTGAGATAGCCTACAAATAACACGATACCATGCAAAGAAAAGAAAGTAAGACACAAAATATTTTGATCCTGCATTAAATGCTCCGGGTTCGAACTAATAATCAGAAAACAAAAGGGAAAAGGGGCGTAAAATGCTGCAATTGCCTGTTGTGGCTTTGGCTCAGTGATAGCGGCTCCGAGTTACGAGTTTATGTAGTGGTTAACCCAGGCGTTTTACTTTTGTAAATTATTTCATCACAACGGTTAACGTGCGCTTGATAATTTGTCACATTAAATCCTACTATATAATATGATAAATGTGAAAGTGTAGATGTTTGGATGTTTGTTACTCAATCACGCAAAAACGGCAGAACGGAATTGGATGAAATTTGGCACACAGGTAGTTTGTAACTTGGAATAATACATAGGGTACTTTTTATCCCGATTGTACGTTCCCGTGGGATAATTTCCGACTGCCACGCGAGCGAAGCCGCTGGCAAAAGCTAGTTTGAAGTTATTTACGTTCGAAAAGCTAGCCCTTACACCGTTAGTCCACCGCCACCGTCAACGGGACGTCAAAGAGAACCGAGAGTATCGGAACTCAGCGTGACGTTCTGGTGACGGGGTACCGTGGACACGCGACCGTAGTTGTTGTATGTAGACATCCCGTTGACGTGGCGTTGGACAAACGGCCTTAATGTTGAGAAACTATTTCGTCTATTATAAAAAGCGATCGAACTTTTTTATTAGCGCAAAGCTCTGAGCCAGCTTTTGTATTTCCAACTTAATTTCGATTTTGGTAAAGTTTTTATTACAAAAATTATAACTTAGCACCCGACTAAGTTATAATTTTTTTTAAAGAACCGTATTTCAATTTCTGTTTGGTTCGTATTTCAAAAAAGACTCTAAGAAAATCCTTGTTGTGTAAAAAGACCGATTTGGTCCAAAAATAAGTAATTCTCAGCCATTGAATTGACATGACCTAGTTCTTCCAGAATATAAGGAAAATACAGAATCACATCGACATATCAGTGCTCTAATCTGCACCAATATTTTTGATGGTGGGAGCTAGAATATAAACCAGTAGCGCCAGTCATAAACACTATATAAAATAAAGTCTAGCATATTAAAAGCGTTTATATGGTTCCCAGTAGATTAATACATTCATTGCCTTCTTGACTTTTACGATTCCGCGACTAATACATGGGTTTTCCCCGAGAAAACATAAAAAAATAGAATTTGTAACGTGTTTTTTCCTGTTTATCGAAGTCACGAATAAATAACGAATATTGTTACTTCTTTGTGTGATAGGCCTTTGCCCTAGAGTTGGTCCCTTATAGGGAGACATTATAAAGTAATGTCCTCATAAACTTATTAATTTTACAGAACTAAAATCGGGGTGGTTGAGTAATTAGTTTCACTTGTACAAGATCATCTTACAGAACAAATATTTGTATCATCTGCCTGCCTTTTCCTAACTATCTTGGGGTCAGCTTCCAGTCTAACCGGATGCAGCTGAATACCAGAATTTTACATGAAACGACTGTATAAGCGATTTGTACGCCTTGCAAATAGTGCTTTCAAGTTCTCGATTTGAATATGTGTGCACGTGAGATCTGTAAAAGAATCGGAGCTTCAATCCCTAGTTTGAAGCACTTTTATTTAGCCATACATTATTTTACCTTGTAGAAAACAATTTATTTACAAATTCACATAATATATATTACAGAACCTCAATAAAACTGCACAACAAAAGACTCGGTAACAGCTTAATTATTGGCTGACAAGCTATAAATCTTAAGACTGCGTCTTAAATTCTGATCAAACACTTTTTACGATATTCTGGTTTACATCTAAATTAAATAAGTATCGCTTGCACAGGTATTTATATACAGAATTACATTGTTCGTGGAATTTAAGATAACAACCGTACTAGAAGTAAAATTACTAATATAGACTGGTCGAACTATCCATTAGCTATGTAGCGACACTACAGAAAAACACTTCGCAACAATCGCCTTTTCGCATTAAAAGTGTACAATTTCCAAAAATATTCAAAATGGGGTTAATATGCGGAAACGTTTGTATCACCAGTATTTTTCTCTTTAAAACGCTCTCCTGTAAAATTAGTAAGTTTTGAGTTTATACAGTAGTAAGTTTTTAATGCGAGAAGACGCAATATGTAGAAATACAAAAAGAGAAGTGGCGCCATCTACAACGCCACAGGCGAACTACGCAAAGACGCACGTCATAGAAAGCCTAGATCGCGCAGTTAAAGTTTACCGCGCGATTTGGATAGGTACAACATCCCGACATCAACCGTCGGGCAGTTGCCCACCAGACACAACACCCGTCTGGTAGGAGGATCCTCCCTTTTCCATAGAGTATGAGTGAACTTTACACCCTGTTCCTCATACCTCTATAGCTACTAATATTATGAGGAGCAGTGGTGACCCAGTGGTAACGGCTGCAACTTACGAATTGTCAATCGTAGGTTCGACCCCAGACAGGCGCTTTAATTTGTGTAAATTATTTCATCACCACTGCTCTCAAAACGGTGAAGGTAAACATCGTGCATGTTCTAGATCTAGAATAAAAGATTCAAAGACATGTGACATTCACAAACCCGCACTTGGCCCGCGTGGTGGATTACAGCCTGCTCCCTCTCATCGAGAGGAGGCCTGTGTCCCAGCAGTGGGTAAGTTATAAGCTGGTTATGATTATAATGATGACGTGAGTTAAAAAACATCTGTCTACTTGTATGTTTTCAGGGGTAAACTATCAAATCAATATCAGAGAATTGCCTGGTTAGCAACACCTACTCGTACATATGAGTTTTATTTTATACACGCTTTATATTATTAGCTCCACTTGTATGTTTGTATGTAACCGACTCCTTAGAGCGCGATTTTGACCCACTTTAAACAGTCAGATTTCATGGAAACTTTGTAAATTTATCGAGGATCGATGACAATTTAATAATAAAAAAAAATGGGCAAAATGAAAAAAAAAGAAAAAAAATTATAATTAAAAAAAACACGTTTTTGTAGCTAGCAGAACTAAAAAATTTAAAATAAATAATAGTTTAAAAAACACGCTTTAAAAACCAAACTAAAAAAGGAGAAAATAATTTCATTCAATTAAAAAGCGTGGGGTGCTTGACATTAAGTGATTATAAAAATACCTCAAAAAACACCCCACGCTTTTTAATTGAATTAAATTATTTTCTCCTTTTTTAGTTTGGTTTTTAAAGCGTGTTTTTTAGTTTTTTTTTTTAATTTTCTTATTATGTATCGTTATGACAGTATCTGATTTCAAAAACACAGTCTACAATGGTGTATGTTTAAAACTCAGGTTTAAAAAAATCGCGGCTACAGCTTGTTACTGAAGGCAATTTTCCCACATTATCATCATATCATTGTCGTGGTATCACTGGGCAAACGCTGAGCCTTGGCGTATGTTAGATGGTCAAATCATGAAATGGAGGCGGAGCCCGAAACCAGGCTGATCACAATATGGCTATTTCTACGATCGTGTGACGACACACCGCCAACTCTTAAACGGGGTTTAGACATGCTGATCGCGTTCAGTTTTTTTGGTGAAAGTTGGCCTTAGACATAATTACGTTAATATTCACAGCACTGTTCACAGCCCCACACTGTTTCTCAATTAACACATCTGACTGATTTATCTCTGTTTCCCGAACACGTGATTATAAAGAATTTAATACGAAATATATCGTCGGATATTTACGAGCGGGATTTAAAGATATTTCGTAGCAGCTGCTTGTGTTCTGACGGATGGGAAGTTCATTGGAGAAATTCGATTTTGTAAGATAATTTCTTAGTTCTAATATTTTATCACACATGTTTACCGGCACGAAATCGGTCATCTTTTCTTTACTATATGTAATGTCTAAGATTTTGCCTACAAAAGACAAAAAAAATGCAATTTTGGCACTAAGATGAAATCGTATTTATTGATTTCTTGATTCACAGTAAATATTTACTGACGGATAAGTAACTTAAGTTTAAAAACGTTAAAATCTTCTCATCATTAATTATTTATTTTTACATATTTAAATTATTATGTTTTTATTTAATTTTCAATTTCAAAATAAAATTCGTATTATATAATATAACAGATTGACCTCAAATTATTATGACGCTAGTAATTCACCTGTCTACGACATCTGCTACGGCGTAGGCGTCTACGGAATGCCTACGATTACTGGCTACATCAAAGTTCGGTTACGTAGCAGCGTAGCAGTTAGTTTAAACATGTGGATCTATATTTGGAAACAGTTGTTTATAAAAATAGTTTATAGTCACTAGCTCAGAAATACTTTAATATTTTAGTTTGAGGTATAAACGAGTTTTTTAAGATGACATATTTTTTAATAATGTTTAGTACGCTGATAAAAATGTCTGTTTGTTAAATGATAAAATCATTCATCAACCCCGCATAGCATACCTACAATAAAACTGTATGTAGGTAGGTGTTTCGAAATGGCTCTGGGTCAAAAGTCAAAAACCAGTTGGCTATTCTTAAGCCAGTCGTCTCGTACAGGACTTTGTTTTTTTTTTTTTTTTTTATTTATCTGTTGTTAAGCATATTGTGTAGTTAGGTTTGTGATATGCCTGTGCGAGTCTTATAAATACTTTTTCCTTCTTTCTTTCTTTCTAAACCCGTTTCTATTATAATTTATACTACCTGAAAAGGATGACTTTAATATTGCTGAATAATTGTATTAAATTCATTATTATTGACATTAATCTAGTCTTAACTATAATTTATAATATAAAAGAAAATAATAATGTAATAATAATCTTTAATGCATGTTAATTTAGGATGATAAGGGCAGGCGAATGATAAAATTGCAATGCTTGTAAAAGGCTGCTAAGTCATAAGTACTAACATCAGATAACACCAACACTGTACACTTAGTTCGCAATAAACGTTTTGACTTTGACTTATTTTTGTACTTTGCGATTATGGACACAAAATAGCACATTATTTTATTATTTGCGATTGCTATTTTTCTTCTGTGTTAGCGCGTTTATTTTAATTAGCTAGTTGACAAGGGTGCCTTTCTTTAATACTAGAAACGATGTTGCACGCGTAGGAAAAGACTAAGAAGTGATGAAGGAGGTTTTTAGGCAGTCTTATGTAACTTTTAACGTTAAAAAAGTGCTAATGATTTTTGCTTTACCTCAGTTACGGCACGTGGTGTCTCATTATACACCCTTAAATTGCATTGAAGTAGTTCCTTAACAGTGAACTCACCCTTATCCTTGTCGGCGTCCTTGGTGCGGCTCTGGTCGAAGAAGCCGGTGGTGAGCGCCTTCCTCTTCAGGAGGTAGGCGCGACGCTTTGGCTTCGTCGCTGCCACTGCATTTTCTGAGAAACAGACATAATTATGAGACTTCTGGGACAAAATACGATTGTTAATGTATTTCGTATTATTTATATTGCAGGCGGGGTGCATTTGTGCAGCCAGTAGACTGATAACCTAACCACTAAAAAAAAAAAAAAAAAAAAACAAGGTGTTGTCCTCGACTTCTGTCAGCGTGTGTTTTGTATTTCAACGTTTTTTAATCCATATATCTAAGATAGCTGCGCCCCGTGGTTTCACCCGCATAAGTCTCGATCCCGTGGGAATGTCGGGATAAAAAGTATTCTATGTATGGGTGTGTAAGTGTTCTATGTGTGTGTGTATGTGTTATGTGTTCTGTGTGTGTATGTGTATTCTGTGTGTGTGTTTTTGTAGATTCTTTTAAATATTGTTAATAAGAGAACGTTGTAGGCCTCGCAGACAGTAGATTTATAGACGACTTTCTACTCTTCATTTTCATTCCTCTTTTAATAAGTACCTGGTACTTATTGACAGGCCTGCACCTATTATCACAGTAATTCGAAAACATTGTAAAAGTCAATTATTTTTAAAAGAGTCCAGAATCCAGGTCATGTATTTATGATTTGATGACATTGTATTTATTTGTTAAATTGTGATTTGTATTTACTTCGTATTTGTAACTTGTGATTGTGATATGGGAGAACCCGAAATAAATGGATTTTATTTTATTTATTTATTTTGGTCTACCCATGTGCCAAATTTCATCCAAAATATAAAAACCCCGTAATGGAAACATTTCTTCACAGTAGGTATCATGATTTATTTCGGCCACTATAGCTCATGTCGTAAGCTTAATTATTTAAAATGATGGATAGTTGCAATAGTTCCAATTGTTAGACAGCGGTATTGTACTCCATTATTTTAGACTTGGCGATCGTCTCCACTCTGTAATAATAGAATGATAATTATAGCCAATAATCAGCTGATTCCTTTGCGTCAATATTGATTAAATATTTTTAAATACGATGTGATAAAGTCTAGACTACTTCTGTCTCTGTCTATGTATGTTAAGAACTGTTTGGTGCACTTTGGCAAGTTTTCTTCGCTTTTCATTGCACGAAATTGTATAGATAGGTTAACAAAATACAGAAAATTACATTGTATACGGTAGGAATATAATGTAGTAAAATTACAAAATAATGATAGGCATCTCGGTATTCATACTCACGTATGACACACACATATGACAAGTATAATAACTGACAGTCAGAAGCTCGAAAGTCTGCCAACTCGTCTGTCAAAGTAAGTTTGATTAAAGACGAAAATTATGTTCAGGGAGTTCCCAAATAATTATCTCTTTTAGGAGCAGTGGAGGACCAGTGATATGGGCTCCAACTTACGAGGCGAGGTCGTGGATTCGAACCCTGGATTTTGTGTAAACAATTTCTTCACTACTGCTCTCATAGCGGTAGATAAAAAACATCGTGAGGTCACCGACATGTCCAAGAAACAAAAATTCGAAGACGTGTGACATCTACCAACCCACACTGGGCCCGCGTGGTGGATTACGGCCCGCGCCCTCTCACTGAGAGGAGGCCTTTGTCCTTGTATTGGGAACAGTATAGGCTGAATATACTATAGATCCTGACGGCAAGGAGAGATTTCATAAATAAAATATAGATGCACTTTCAAATAGCTTTATTATTGTTGACAGAATTTGACGTATTTTACACGCACTGAAAAACTTATAAATGATCTCATCAACATTATATGAATGAATCTTACTCACCACGAAACATACATGCTAATTGCTTATCCTAAAATACTCAGAGCAAGAAATCCAAACAGAGCTTTGTAACAAACAAGTATGTAACCCGAATGGTGCACCTACCCGACACTAGTGCGGCTCGGGAACCTGAAACTTGTTGTGATAGAACTGCAGGTCACAGCCCCCGCACCACGCCAATACCTAACGTTCTAGTACCTAGTAGGTATTGAAAACAAGTCTATTGACACCTATACCTATTTGTAGTACGTGTTTGTATTTCTGATATAGGGTTTTGTGTAAACAAAACAAACATATTGATGGCAAAGAAACTGTTTTGTTTTTGCGTAAAATGCACGAAGTATTTTAGATTCAAAGACGGGTTTTCTGTGCGGTTGTGGTTTCGAAACCTGAAAAGGACTAAGGGAAACCCTTAGACAGCCTTCAAAGTCAAAGCATTTATTTCAAATACGCACATAAAAGTCACTTATGAACGTCAACAATAGAAATGATTCTAGTCGCCCCTTCCAAAAATACCTACACAAAGTAACATTCTATCAGCGACAACGTCATCTGCCTTGCATTTTCTCAGTTATGATAAAGTTAGCTGCCAGTCTAACTGAATGCAGCTGCGTACCATTATTTTACATATAACGACTGCCTATCCGACCTTCACAACTCAGTTATTATAATAATAATAAAATAATAAATAATAAAAATGTTTATTTGCACCTTAAAAAATAACATAGAGAAACAGGTTCAAATAAAAATAGGCCGAAAGGTAGTTACAATATTTTATATAGAGTTGCTACTAATACCTAAGCTAAGATAACTTAATATCTTGTAATATAGGTATCAGCACCCACCCTCATTTGCATTCACATATTATTAAAATACATTGGAGCCAGAAAGCTTAATATTATACTTATCGTTTTATAATTAAAATTCCCGTTATAAATTTTGACCGCGTACCATTATTTTACATATAACGACTGCCTATCCGACCTTCACAACTCAGTTATTAGGGAATACGAAACCCTAGATAAGATTGTCAAAGATCCACGAATGTTAGCCGGGACAGCATGAAGGGGTCTTCGTATACAACCCTAGTTTTAGTATATGCGAAACCCGAAACACATGTATTTTTATGTAAAGAATCTATGTACAAAATTTCATGGAAAATCACAAAGTTATAAACTTGTTATCTACACAAACATGGTCACCACGAAGCTCCCCACGCCGCCCGCGCGTCCAGCGTCGTATTGTGCTTATTGATAATAATTAGGCAACAGCTACCTAACCGTACGGTGATTGCATTGTAATTAACATTTTCCATCACACTTGAAAAACTTTTTTGGAAAAAAATATAACTTGGTGTAAAAATTATTGGAATCGATTCGAGATTACTTATTCTTAACAAACTATATTCAGGTCTCGCATATATTTAAAATAATTTTGTATAAAGATGGTCACCCATCCACAGACCAATCGTGGCAAGGGTAGCTTGACCTGATCAATCAAACCTGTTATTGCTTAGCCACAAGTCCCTCAGCGTCAACGATGATGGAAAACTCAAAAATGTATGAGACTGATGGATGTATGATGTTTAAGGGAACTGCGTAGCAAGACACCTAATGGCTGCTTCTGGTTGTTGTTTTCGGCTCGCTTAGAAGAATTAAACAAACAAACAATAAGTAGGAAAACTGTCTCAATCCATCGAAAATGTCGACACAAACACAGCCGCGCCGCTTTTTAGTGAAGTCATAAAATTAACACGTGTACACAACAACGGATGAGAAGAATTCCACCAACGCCACGAATATAAGTTCCAATAAAATAATACGCACTAGAACTGGCCAGCGAGCACGCTATGTTATATAGGGTGCGTGGAAAAACTAAGAAAATGTTTAGAATATACTATCACGAAATGAGCAAATCTGTCAAAAGAATTCGGGCTGGTGTCTAGCGTTTTAGAGCCCATGCAGTGACTCTTATTAAGAAAAAAACCACCCAAAAAAAAATACCCTCCCACAGAGAGGAGGTCTGTGTCCCAGCAGTGTAGGTCGTTATAGGCTGATTATAATGATGACTTTAATCAGTACTTATTTAGTACACAGCCAGTTTAATGATTTCTGTACTAGCTAATAGTAACCATGAATTCAGCACGTGTTTCTCATTCCCTCTAGCGTAGATTTTTTTCGTCGGTTATACGACAGTCGGAAAAGTCCAACCGACGCGGTCGGATGGAACAGCTAACTTTCTTTTTGATAACCGACAAAAATGTAAACAGCCCCAGCGTTGAAATTTCGGTTATCAAAAGAAAATTCAGAATCATGTACTGATGGCAACAGGTTGCGCGTTGACGTCACTGCCACCCTTTATATTTTTCATAATATTTTCTGAAATACGAGATATTAACAACTGACATGACAACATTTCACGGTCAGTCGAAAAAACACAAATCCAATCACACTATCAATTCGAATAACACCTAAGATTTTCCCGTTTCACTGCAAAACAAAAATAGAACTAGATTAATAGTGCTGTCACTAACTACCCCAACTATAACCCTACTGCTAAAAATACCCAAGTATTTCTGTCGCAGCACAGTGATGCAGCTCTGAGACCACCTTCCCACGGACTTAGTAAAATCGCGGCTTTATTCGCGCTGCTTAGCGCCATTGGATGCTCATTGCTCGGACACAGAGAGTGGAAAATCTAATGTCCGTGTGAATATCAACTCAATGATTCATTTTCGAGTCGCGTGTGATCTGAGTGTGAGACAATGCAGTTTGCCCCGTTGCGCATACCGCGGATATTTGGGTCTATTTATAAAAACGCATTAGTGAGACATCATGTGATTACCTGTTCTGAATGCGCACGTGGTGTGTTTGCTATAGGTGAAATTTACTTCGGAAACTTACGAACAGAATGTAAATACATAGTACTCATATGTTGTGTTATTGTTTTTGTTGGGTGAAGTGTCTCTCTGTATTTACATTGTTATGTATAGGTATTGTGTATGAGAAAACAATACGAACGAACGAAACTGTACACACAGACACACTTTGTATACGGATACACTTTGTACTGTACAGTTTAAAAGCGCTGTCAATGTCAACTGGCCGGACTCGTACACTGTACTGCATAGTTTTTTAGGGTTCTATACCCAAAGGGGGCCAATGGGACTTTATCACTAAGGCTCCGTTATCCGTCAGTCCGTCTTCCAGATGGCTGTATGTCATATGTATGTCATAAGATGTAATAGCTAGACAGTTGAAATTTTCACAGAGAGTGTATTTCTATTCCCGATATAACAACAGTTGAAGACCTTAAACCAAAAACAAGTTTAGTCACTAGAAATTTAGAAGAATCGGTACAACGAATAAAAGCAAATTGCGTGGCGTAACTAACTCGTAACATGGAATTTTTGACAAAAGTGGTTTTTGAAATAAAGTCTTCAATTATCCTACAATAATAATATATCTACTTCCTTACTAATATTATAAACGCGAAAGTTTGTAAGTATGGATGGATGGATGTTTGTTACTCTTTCACGTAAAAACGGCTGAACGGATTTGGATGAAATTTGGCACACAGATTATAACCCCGATTAGCACATAGGATACTTTTTATCCCGGTAATACGTTCCCGCGGCATAATTTCCGACCTCCACGAGGGCGAAGCCGCGGGCGGAAGCTAGTAATATTATAAATGAAAGTTTGGATGTTTGTTACTCAATCACGCAAAAACGGCTGAACGGATTTCGATGAAAAATGGCACACAGATAGTTTGTAACCTGGATTAACACATAGGATACTTTTTTATCCCGGTTCCCTTGGTATAATTATCGAACTCCACGCGGGTGAAGCCGCGGGCAAAAGCTTGTTAAAAATCAAATAAAAATTTAAAAATAAAAGGGGAACCATACATTTAGCCGTTTTTGTCTTTTCGGCTCATTTTCGTAGATAGTTTTAAATAATTTATTATTCCTATAGAGATAGAGTGTCAACGCTGTTTTAACAAAACGCTGGTTATATCATCCAGCATGTTTAGCCTGTAAACTAAACTCAAATTAACGCTAAAACTGAAAGCTTTATTAATTAGGTCAATCTGTAACTTCATATTTTTTAAACCCATTTTTTCGTATCAGAATATCCATAGTCTAGTTTCTAGATTGCAACCAGCTTATATACCTAATATTAGTAACACATGTCTGCTACTCCACAAGACGTTCGTGGACATAGCGTATCGTGTGAACTGACAAGGTGGGCAGGGAAGTAAATAACCGGAACGGATGGCGCCCCGCACTAGACGACACCTAGGGTTGAACCATTTGAACGAATGATAAATATTTGTGTACTTATAATGTTATAGTACTTTTATCTCATAAAGCATCGCGTGCTTTGCTTGAGGTATCTAGGTGTACAAACACGAATGACTATGAATGTGTGCGTGAAGACTACTAGCGTCAGCACGTAGCAAACACACGCAGAATACTTCAAACTCCGCCATTAACTTGGACAATACCGATAGCTCTAGCGCTTACTCTCACATTCACAGCGTGTTTGTACACTTGGTAACCACAAGTAAAGCGCGCGTCGCTTCGTGAGATAAAAATATTGTATTTGGAATTAACTGCTTCTTTAGTCTAGTTGCCGCAAGCGATACTGCTGAAAGTTGGGTCTTAAGTTCGATCTCCCGAGTTGGATAGTTTGACACTTTTCATATTAAGATTTTACTAGCAGTTCAAAGTCAGGATCGATGTCTGCCGTCTAACTAACGGCAATGCACTGACCCCTTACAACATGGGCAGTTTAACATTACTGGTTTAATGTAGGTGTATCACACACCTCTATCTACTCCTTTGGAGAATACTGGATAGGTAATGGAATTTGAAAAGGTATGATGAATTTCGATGGACCATATATGTCATGTAAAATTTTACTACATACTTTGAAAGGCAAAGTGAACAGATGATTTCTAAAAAAAAAAATTTCGATTTCGATCAAAAAAGTTGAAATGGACTTCATACACATACGGCTGTAAAAATAGCTAAGAAATTGCGCCAATATTTTTGTATAAGACTGCAAAACATTGAAGAACTCGTAGGTAGGTAGTAGGTGTAATTTAGCACTAAAATTAACGTAAATAATTAAGAACACTTGGCAGCCCTACAACCATCGCCGGCGCCCGCGCATACTAATACTCTTAATAAAGATTTATTTGACAACAAAAGCGAAGACGACACTAAAACACCCTGTGTAATAATATTTCAAGCTAAACTCTTCAAACACATCGTAAACACTTTAGTTTCAAATGCAAATTGTTTTACCACTAGATAATAATATTCCTTATCGTAAAAACAGGAAGTTTATAGTTTTGTCCCAATTATTATTTGCTTCAAACATATTGTATTACTTTGTCATACCTCCATCACGTCAATCAATCTATCTGCCCAGCTTTCTCCCAACTATGTTAAGGTTGGCTTCCAGTCTAACCAGATGCAACTGAATACCAGTATTTTATATGAAGCGACTGCCTATCTGACCCGCACAACCCAGTTACTGGGTAACACGATACCCCTTGGTAAGAACGGTTGTTAAACTTTTGGACAACCCGTTACGACTGTCAAAGATCTACAAATTACAGCTGGGACCAGCGGCTTAACGTGCTTTCCGAAACACGGAGGGTTTAGTACCCATCCACGAACCGACCGCCCCAAGCGTAGCTTAATCACGTGTAGTTAGATAATGATATAAATAAATAATTCTACATTTCATACAAAAAAGTGACTGATAAGTAATATGAGACGTATTTGACTTAATGTTTTGTTGGTCTATAAATTATGCGTAGTCATATTTAGTGTACATCAAAATGTCTAGTAAAATGATGTAAGTAAAAAACATTACAGCGTTTTCCCAGAACTATCTGAATGTGTGAAAATTCGCAGAAGCTTTCTAAAACGTCAAGGAGAGCCAATGCGTTTCGTGGAATAAGGTATTTGTTCATAGAAATTACTTTTTTTCGCATAAACGTGATAATTTTTAAAATGTCGTTTGTTAAATTCATGCCAAACACAAAATTTGGTTATAGTAAAAATGTATCTACACTATTTTACGAAACTATGGCATTAGTACTGCAGAACAAATCTTTAGAAATGATTCGTAAATACGACTTGTATGAAGCAGAATCAGCATCCTAATTGCGTAACCCGCTTTCAATCACAATCTGAATCATTTGGAAGGATATTGCTGATCCATTGCTTTCCGAAGTCTGCTCAGCAACTTAAATAACTTAACTGTTAGTGTGTCACGTACCCTGCTGGAGAAGCGCATTATAAAGAGGGACATTGCATTGTTTTTCTGATTTGATATATTGATTTACACATGTAAGATGTGAAAAATATTTTCTTGCTTTGTGTGTAGCTGTGCTAGCGTACGGCTAGCTGTGTCAGCAGTGGTGTTTCAGTGGTAGCGGCCGCGTTGTGGGTCTTAGGTTTGAAGACAGTCAGGAGCTTTACTGTATGTTAATTATTTCATCACCACTGTTCTTAAAACGGTAAAGGAAAACATTGTGAGAAAACTGACATGTCCTAGAACCAAAAAATCAACATCTGACATCAACCAACCCGCATTGGGCCCGCGTGGTGGATTCCGGCCCACTCCATCTCACCGAGAGGAGAGACCTGTGTCCCAGCAGTGGGAACCTTATAGGCTGAATATGTTTATGCTGTGTGTAGAACCAATTTAGATTGCGTAAAGCTTTTGTTTTACAAAACTTATTACTTAAATTGATAGCTCGATTAAATTTTGTAGTTAAACAATTCGCCCTTCAACTTCGATAAGTTATGAATAAGAATGAAAGTGCATTCTGACTATAATAAACCAAGGATATTTATTAAAACATTTGTACAAAATTTTCAATCCAATTTCATTGTAACCATTCTTTTAGTTATCAATTTATCACACAAGATCCACCACCTTTAGTTACAAAATAAATGCGTTTTTCAAACCACAAGTCAACACTCCGACCTACTCATACATCAAAACAAAACCACGCCCAGGTACCTAACTAGTGATGTAACACCTAAAATTAATGAAACTGATATTAATCAAAGATATTTTTGTAACCGCCTCGCGTAAGAAATAATTAATAGTGCTGGAAATTATTTACAACATTGTGTATAAAATAGTGTTCATCTGCCCACAGAATGGCATCAAAACTAATTAGGTACGACCACGGCTACTTTTGAAGCGACCACAAATAAATGTTGTGGTGACAATTTGCAGTTTGAAACGATAATTAGTTACATTTATTATTAATTTTAGTATATTGGTAATGATTTTCTTGTAATATAGTTTTTTTTCAGTGTCACATTAAATAGGAGGTAAAATTTAGCTTTTGGTACGGTGCATTGAATTTGAAAGTAGCAAAAAACTATTAACTTTAATTAATTTCATTCGAAGGTGCAAATCACACAATTTGTGTCTGTTATTAATTATAGTAGTTGTTGATTTATATTATACCAAAATATTACGTAATTATAAAGAGCAAAAACCTTTGATCTTGATAATTCATAACGGTTGCTTACGCGGATAACGCCCACTTTAATTTATGGTCTTTTTCTAAAGTTAGTCACAACCATGGAACGTAGTTTAATGTTCTGTTGTCACATCACTATTTTTAGTACTGTGGTCATAACAAAGTTTATATAAAAAAAAATATGTTTATATGGTTTATGCTTGAATGCTATTTCTGTACCTTCTGTGAATACCTTTTCAATCAGAAATAAAAACAGTTATTCCTGAAAGAATTTCAAAAGCTTCTTTTAACATCTAATTTCACCCTTTACCTACTGGAACTTAAGAGAAATTTTAAGGGTTATTCTCAGACACAACGAAACTGATATGCCACATTCCTGATTCCAAAATACCGCATTTTTCTCTCACTAACCAAAGCGGCAATTAATATCGATAATTGTATTTAGATCTTTGTTTACATTCTCCTTTGAAGTGGACCTTCAAGGTTACTCGATTTACGTGTCAACACTACCAGGTCCATTATTTAGTGATGGGCTAACCGCAGAACCGTGTGACCGAGATCAAGACGACGCTATACGAAAACAGAGTGCGAAAAAGAGAGAGAACGTCTCTAGGTTGTCAGAAGTGTCACTAAATAATCTACCTGCGTAATAAAGTTATCGTAAGTGTCGAAAGACATCGTTTGTCTGTCTGTCACAGGGTTATAACTCGCAACCGATTGAAGGCAGATGTCAAATACTCCCGTCAGTTTGGAATGGAACAAAATAGTGTTATTTGCAAACTTCTCATTTAATCACGGGTGAATGGGTGATTTGTTCGTGAATAGTTTAGTTTGACTGTTTTGTGATGTCTAGGACATAATGAGACTGGTATATAGCTATTAGCACTGTCAAAGGGTTTCGTAAGACACGATAAAACATGTCTATTACTCGAGCTTTCGATCTGTCTGGAAATTAAGACCAGTGGCATTAAGAATCACGAAGTTTAAGTGGAAAAACTATCGTAGTACGTGTGGCTGAAATGCAATTTTCTCACTTTTCTATCATTGGTCGCGAGTATACCAAAGACATAAGATGATGTAGAAAATGAAACATTTCTTGCACTTCACAACGAAGTTATGTCAAGTTTATGGCCAGGCCAGTTTTTAACAGAATTTAAAAAGGATGAGGTACTCAATTCGTCTGTATTTTTGTTCCACGATGTCTCCAGCAATTGTGGATCAATTTTGAAAATTATTGTTTTTCCTTGTAAGTTCTGTGAAGTCTTCGGGTTGGAAAGAAAAGTCAGATAATAAGAGAAAAACATCGAGGGTCCAGAATTTTCTTCGCTGCGTGTGAGGTTTATAAAAATAGATCAATCAGATAACGCTACGCACCATCTCAAAATTATTGTTTAAATTATTCCCAGACGACGTGGCCCATTTGCAACCTTTGAATCTAATAGTATATAACTCTTACGTAAATAAATAAACATAACTAACACTAAATTGTCCGGAAAGACGTTTTCGTGGAAATAGAAAGTAAATTGTGGACCTTTATATCTGAAGATTACGTGATTTCTATATTTTAGAATGTTTGAATGTTTTTCAAAATGCTATTTCTATGATTTCTTTTCATAGTATCGCTAAACTTTACATGACTGGCAAGTGGCACTTCTGCACTCTTATTGTGTAAAACACTACTAATCATAATCTGAATAATTTTGAAAGGAATTGCTAATCCATTGCATCATATGTTCGAAAAATTGGTCTGCTCAGCAACGTAAATAACGCATTGAATGTTGTTGAACTGTCAAAATGAAAGCCATTCTTACTGTTAGTTTGTTACTCAACTACGCCGCGCGCAGGGTCAGAGGTGTTTCGTATAAAGTAGATAATGTCATATAAAGAACCTATAATGGAATTGCTATTCATTCCTACACTTTGGGAAGTGAATACATGTTTGAGCCAGACTCCTTAGAGCTACGTACTCAAATGTATCACACAGATAAAACACGAAATACATATTCAGCCTATAAAGTTCCCGCTGCTGGTACACACGCCTCCTCTCTATGTGAGGGAGTGGGCCGTAATCCACCACGCGGGCCCAGTGCGGGTTAGTAGATGTCACATGCCTTCGATTTTTTGGTTCTAGGACATGCCGGTTACCACGTTTTCCTTCACCGTTTTGAGAGCAGTCGTGATGAAAAGATTTACACAAAGTAAAGTGTCTGTCGAAAGCAGTGGTGGCCCAGTGGCATCGGCCGCGACCCACGAGTTGTAGGTCGTGCGTTCGAACCCAGCCAGGCGAGTAAGGAATCGTTAAGTGGTCATAGTGAATTCCGGCCCTGATGGTATTGTCTTGTTTTCCATAAAATAATTTGTACTATTATTGTTTTCCATAATCCTCCCCCCTCATAATATTTACTTGCACTATTATCATATATGCTAATAACGCTTGTCATATCAACTTATTTGTCATAAGTTCATAACTTTTATTTGCCATAAAATAAGTTTCCATAATAACATGTGTTATAATCATTAGTTTATTTAAGTAACACATTACATAATCGATACTTGACTTAAGCAACATTTAATATAATTTAGAAACGTTTATAGCTTTGTATAAAAAATAATGTCATTAAGGCATTTGGTCTGTAATCAATTGATTTATTACAGCAAACAATGTTTAGATAATAAACACTTTGTCAAATTCGAAACGGCTAGGTTAGGTTAGGTTAGAACTGTGACGAGATGGCGGCGCGTAGTGAGATGGCGGCGCGTAGTGTTCCACGCGCGCCTCTATTTGATGTAAGGGGGGAGTTTAACACCTCACTCCCCCCCTAACGCGAGGTGGCCCGCACAGGCGGGCCGGCACTAGCCGGGGATCGCGGAAGTCACTTTTGTTCCCGTGATCTCCGGTGCAAGTGTGAGGCGGAACACCGGGGTGGTTTTAGTCAGTAAGAGTCTGACAGACCCCTCCGCCCTCCCCAGGGCGGAGGACATCCATGAGGATTTCCCCCCGTAAACAAAAAAAAAAAAAAAAAAGGTTAGAACTGTGACCACACAACGCGCGAAGACGAGCGAGCGAAGCGAGCGTGCCGCGGTAACGGCCGCCGAGCGCTAAATTTCTTCTTTTGCAAAGCAAGCATGCATGGTAGAAATACTGAACTAGCATTGTTGTGCTAGTATTGACAAATTAATATTATGGTGAATAAATTTTATGGAAAACGACATTATTGAAAATGAAAAATATAGCAAGTAAAATGGATCGAAATTAATATGACACTTGATCGATTATACTCAATGAAATTAGTGAAAATGATTTTAGGTAATTTCACGATTATGACAACTGAAGCGTTATTTCTAATGACATTATGGCAATTACAAGTATGGTATATAAAATTATTGCTTTTTAAATAAATGGTTAACATTAGTAAACCAGCCCTGATACATATATTAAAATAAGGCATCAGTCGAGCGTCTACAGAATCCACTACAATAATACAATCACAGCGCTTACTCGGAGCAGTCGGTTGTATTAAAAGAATGATTTATTTTGGCCGGCATCTCATCTGGGGATATTATTAATAGATTTATTGACTGCTTATCATTCTTGCGGGCTGAGAGACATTCGCGTTGCTATGACAACGGTTCTGAGTTACACGTGGTGTTGTGCAGTCAAGGACATACTAACTTGCTCGCTCAATAGATAAAGAAACTCTCCCTCTCTGTGTTTGTTAAGTACGTTTAAAACTCGTAAACCACTTAACAGATTACGTGATGTTTTTTTTTCAGTTCATAGATATTTTCTTAAGTATTCGTTTCAGGTTTTTATATTATTATGTTAAAGGAAATAAGGAAAAACTGTGATGAAAATCCTAACATATTATAAATGTAAAAGTGTGTTTGTTTGTAACGCTTTCACACTAAAACGGCTGAACGGATTTAAATGAAATTTAGCACATACATAGACCATTACCTGGATAAGGACGTAGGCTACTGTTCATCCTGGTTCGCAGATAAAGTCACTAGAAACAGCTAGAAGTTAGGATATTGCATTTGGGTTCTGTAATCTCCTGCATGAGTAAAAAGAGAGGTAATTTAAACGGCATAATTATTCTAAACTAGCTCCCGCCCGCAGCTTTGCCCGCAAGAAACTCGGAAATTATCCCGCCGGAACGTACTACCGGGATAAAAAGTATCCTATGTGTTAATCTAGGTTATAATCTATCTGTGTGCCAAATTTCATCCAATTCCATTCAGTAGTTTTTGCGTGAAAGAGTAACAAACATCCATCCATCCATCCATCCATACTTGTAAGTATAACTAACTTTCGCGTTTATAATATTAGTAGGATTTTATTTGAGACTAGGTTTTGTCAGCGGCTTTGCCAGCGTGGAGGTAGAAAATTATTCCCCGGGAACGGACTATCGGGATAAAAGTATCCTATGTGTTCCACGTTACAAACTATCTGTTTGCCATTTCATCCAAATCCGTTCTGCCGTTTTTGCGGGACTTAGTAACCAACATCCAAGGATGTTTACCATTCAAACATCTAAACATACAAACCTCCACATTTATAATATTAGTAAGATAAAATTGAGATTTCAAATTCAGACAGTAGCAAAATTCAACAGTCGACGTCATCACGTCAACGCCGGCTGTCGCTGAAAACAGCGTTGTGGCTCTACCTCGCATAGGGTCGCAGGGTTATGCCGTTTTGCGTGGATGTGACGAATATTTTCCCCACAACTTATATAGTTTTTTGTGTTTGTGTGCTTTCTTTGCGTGGTTTATTTCTTCCTTTTTTTTAAATTGGCAGTATTGCACCAGACTCAGGCAATAAGGAGCCTCTTTGAATTACCCACAGTAAATCGGCACTCATGAAGACTCTTTTATTACATCGTAACGACACAAATATCACATTGCTCCACATTCTTATTTCTCCAACAAAACTTACTTACTGACTCACATTCTCAACTTAACTGCAAGCTGCAACCCACATAACAAACTCCACGTGAGCATTCCTACAGTGACACACAGACGTACAGATAATGCGCGCGAGATTCCTGAACTAAATATAGCTTAACCTGGTTGTAAGTGATCGCGGATTGGCAGCTACGTATGAGTACGTAATGCCCGATGCGTTTGCACCGGTGACGACTGACGAACGATTGATTGGAGGTATGTTATGTCGGTCTACGGATGTACGGGTCTGATTGGTGGAGATGAAATGTGTATTAATTGAATGATGTGTGGTGATTTTGATTTTTGTAACTGTGATTCTAGGGGATTTGGGGAATTACCAGATGAGGAAGTTGAATTGGAAATGGTTTGATATCTTTTGTCCTTTAATGTCTTGTTTAGGTTGTCACCTGTTTTTAGCGAAGTGACGAATTGCCTTTTAAAAGCTTAGGCAGTCCATAAAAATGGGGCCTTTTCAAGATACCTTTAACACTGTAATGTTTCAGTACTTGATCAAAAGAAGTATCCTAACTCTAATTCAGAACCACAACAATACAGAAAACATCAACGAGACATAAAAGCATCCAGGTAATTAATCTAAAAATAAAACATTAAAATAGAATCACAAAATACGAGTTGTATACGAAACAGCAGACGGCCAAGATTATTTCGCAACAACAATTATTTGTAATAATTTATCTCGTGCACGCACGGAAAATAAAATCCCATAAATACGTACCTATCTACTATTATTTTTGGATTAGGTACCAGGTCCTACGTCACCTTTCAAAAACTAATCATAATTTACCTACAAATACCCGTCACAATTGTACACATTTCATGAAAAGAAACAATTAGACAGACTTTTATTAGCATTTAAATAGAAACAAGTGACGATTGTAAAGTAAAAAAATGACAATAGACGTGAGAAATAAGGCACTGCGCACACGCAGAGACTTCAAGTCATAAGTCGGCTACAAACAGCTGCAACTATCAGTGAAGAATATCAAAATCGATCAACAAGGCACAAACTGTTTGCCGATCAAAACACGTTTGGAGTTTTCAGCGAAAAACAGATGTAACATCCACAATAATTATGTAATTGATTTTGTTATACAGGGTGGCAAGGAAGGACAACGACGCGCAGTCTGTGACCATAAATTCAGTACGTGATTCTGAACCGTTCGCGTTGAATTTTTTTTTTCCGTACATTTTGACCGCTTAGGTATAGCACTTTTTTTTATAAAACAGTAGTTTTTTTTGATAACCGCTGAAATATACGCTAGGGGCTAGGGCTACAGTTTTCGCGTCCATGTCTCTGCCACCCCAACGACTGTGTTCGTAAAAGGTGCCACACAAGCCCAGCTGCTTACATAGCTTTGACAGATATTTCATGTGACTCTCTCTGAACGTAGCTAAAATGTAGTGCCGGCAACCTGTGACTGTGGCCTGTCGACTCGTTGTCGAGGGTAAAAAAGTGTCTCAGTCCACGCCACACCTAACTCGTACCATGACAATACTCGCGACAGTGATTTAAGTCCCACCTACACCTACATTCCTAATCAAAAATAATCTAACAAAGAGACCATGTGATAGCTCGTAAGAGGTAATTTTCTCGAGCTGCCAAGTACACTGCTGAACACAAGTTATTTGTTTATTTGGTACACTAACCAAAACATTGACAGAATTTAAAGAGTACAGTAACAAAATGAAAGAACGATACACAGCATTCACCATGAAGACAACAACGTAATTATCTCTATATCTAAAACAACATGAAAATACAAAATTCAATTAGTCTGCAATATGTGCATACAGGATAAGACTCGCAAATACCAGGGAAGCATGTCACAGAAGGAAGGAGGGAGACCTACAGGCCAGCAGTGGGTTGAACAAGGCTGACAGTGATGATGATGATAAAGTGGATATCACTGAGTTATAAGTAATAAGTATAATAAAGGGCTTTCTTAATGATCAGGAAAAGTATTTTAATTGTCATCTTTGGTGTTCTGCCAAATGTTGATGACAGGTCAGGGTCACGTTTAATCGAAGTTCTTTAACTGTGTACAGGAAAATTGAAGTGTTTTCTTGTTATAATTTACGTAGATATACAAGTGCTGGATGTATCGGCCCGGCCAAGAGCTTACTCTCAAAATAAGCTGTCAAAAGGTAAATGTTTTGAGAATTCCTTTTTTTCCCCTGAAAACATGACGACCGTTGTCTTGTCGGTTAAACGGGTTAAACAAAGATACTTAGAGTTCATAAATAGTAGGTATGCTTATGAGACAATGCTGTAAAGAAGATTATAAAAATTTAAATGGCAAATTTTTGCAGAGCTTGCAGCCTTTGCAGCATAATTTCAATAAGAAAGTTATTTTCAACCACAAAACAAACATGAAGTTAGTATGTCTGTTATCGACCACCAAATTATCAGAACAAAAATATTCAAGCAAATTGTGAAAAAGCGTTCCCCGTCACAACAAGTTAAAATATCATTTCTCCCTTCGAATATTTAATACTAAAATACTTTACACTTCATTACAACTATCACGACTCTCGATTGTCATTCTCAAAAAAAACAACATGGTCGCATAAATAAAACAATTTAATTTCGATATAAGCGTACACATGTATATCAACACGCTGTATAATGTCCCGCCGTGACGTCAGAGCGCGTCACGTTTGCGTAACGGCGCCCGCGCATACGACTACAACGTATTTGTAGCAATCAAATAAATTAAGAAGTACCACTTTGAAGAAGGCGTGTTGAAATATAAGTGAAAATTTAAATTCAATATATGTATCTAATATGTCACCAAAGATAATTACAATACTATAATATATAATAATAATAAATAATAGATAATTGCAAAGACTTAAAAATTACTTTGGGTTTTTGGTTTACATTATTTATTATTTTTTATTGTCTGTTTATGAATCATGTGGTCTGCAATAAATATTTATTATTAATTATAACGGAAGCCTACAAAAACTAAACTTTAGAATTTAGTATTTCTTGCGACAATTGTAAAGTTTCATATACATCTGGCAAAAACTAGCGACAAAACGTTCAGATTTACAATCAAAGTGGTAATTGCCATACACACAACAGTAGGAGTGGCTATCATCTTGACAGTTCAACAACATTCATTGCTTTAATTACAATTTAGTGCTCAACAGCGTAAATAACGCGATGATTTTTGGTTGTAGTGTTTTATTGCAGGGAAGGCTTTATTTACTCATCGGTTTATAATAGTTTAACAGGAACGGAACATGAATCATGAGTGTGCCTTATTAAGAATGGAGAAACACTGGTATGTGTTAGCGACTTATCACAATACTAATCCCCAGGAAGAGTAATACAATCAAGGATAACACTAGTTATTTCTTAGACCTTCGTAGCTCCTCGTAGCCTTTCGTAGACTTTCGTAACATGCGTAGGCGCCATTTTCTCGTGTATCACAACCAAACCTTCTGTCCCTTTCTTGTTTGCCATACGTATTTGTTAGCCGGCCATTTTGAGAATAGCACATGTCTTGTATGTGTCAGATATTATTAGCCGGGACTGGGTCACCTGTAGCGGTACTTCAATATTTACAGGTGCCTGCTCGTCATACTTACACGTAGGACTGAAAGTATCTATAGATTTTCGTGTTTATGTGATAAGTATAGGGTTTTTTGGAACATTGGCAATAGGGTCATAATAGCTGTTATATTATTAAGGGCTGTATTAGAATAAGAAGGATCATTGAAATCTAACATTGCCTTTTATATAATTAGATAAGTCTTCGATATATTACTTTCAGCGATGCATAAAATTGCATAATGGAAGTCTGACTTTCGATAAGATCTAGATTTTTAGGGCCTATTTATTGCTAATTAAATGTGATGAGATTAAAAAAGCCGAGTACCTAGTTAGTTGGTCCGTGGATGGGCACCCATCTTTATTTACCAAGACCCCGCGCCTCTGAAAGCACGTTATGCAGTCCTGGCTAACATTTGTGTATTTTTGACAGTGGTTACGAGTCGTCAGAAGCCTAACAGTCTGACAACCAGTCTTACCAAGTGTAGTTAGTCTTACCCAGTGACTGGGTTGTCGCAGTCAGATAGGCAGTCGTTCTATGTAACTGTGGATTTGTATTTTATAAAAAATTCATGTCACGAATCACCGACTTCTGAAATTGAAGTTATTTTTCTCTTTGTGTTTTTTTGGAATTCGGTTGTTTTTTTTTTGGAAAAAGTTTTAATTCTTCACTTTTAAGTTTTAATACCTACCCCACACCAATTCGAAATGTCATCAACTTTGGGGTAAAAACAATGCATATTTATGCGATAGCAGCAATCGCGGTTGTTTTGCTGTAATTTTTTTAAGAGTTCCGTTGTCTGTCTCCGAAACGCATCATCAGATCTATATGAAATTTAAATGGAACTACACGGAAAGCATCAGCTTTCAAATAAAAAAAGAATCATCAAAATCGGTTCACGTAGTCGAAAGTTCTGAGCCAACACGCATAAAAAACCGTCGAGTTGAGAACCTCCTCCTTTTTTGAAGTCGTTTAAAAAATACTGGTATTCAGCTTGGTTGGTTTAGTTAAGAAAACGCTAGGCAGATTATGACGATGATGACTTATTAATAATTTAAGTCTGAAGGCCTTAAACGACGTCGCCGACATAATGAACAAGGTCTCGTATATGTTGCGCATTATCAGTCCGAATAAAAATTGGAAGAACGAAGTCTCATAAACATATTTTGAGCACGAATACCATCGTAACCCGATCGAGCTGAGTAAACTAGAGCGCGCCGGGTAGCTTCACGTTGCAAGCTGGTCTGTGAGAAGCCAGGTGAAGTACCATTCACATAACACCACACATGTATGCCAGGGTGTACTGTGGCTGTACAGTGGGTGTACTGTGGCTGTACAGTGGCTGTACAGTGGCTGTACAGTGGGTGTACTGTGGCTGTACAGTGGCTGTACAGTGGCTGTACAGTGGGTGTACTGTGGCTGTACTGGCATACTTCTGCTCAACCCTTATGGAAACAAGGCGTGAGAATGTTATGTATGTTGCCATCTAAAATGACTTTGGAATATATTAGAAATATCAGTACCTAGACAGTTATGTATAAGTAATTTACTATTCATCCCATAGTGTTCACTTCATAAAGAAAGAGATGTTTTCAAGTCGACTCAAGAAATGTTGCTGATACTAGTGTAAAGATTAGAATCGTGAGCTCCGACTGGTCAACAATAAGATTCTAGAATCAATTAGCAATAAAAAGGTAAGAAAACTTAAAGTTTAATAAGTAGATGGTGAAAAATTCTAGACCAAATTTTCATTTCGCTGACTAGTCGTTTTCGAATTTCATTAATAGGCTTCTGGAATATTTCAATTCCTCTATCAAAATTAATTAATTAAACCTGTGCCATCTAAAAAACTGGAAACGACTGTCTGAAGTTGGCCCAATAACTAGATTTTTTTTATCTACTTTGACTGAGCAGTATCTGAATCAATTAAAGTAAGTAATGGTCCCGAATATAAAAACCCAAGAAGACCTGACTGTTCTTTTCCGTGGCTACGTAGCTACAAACACTTTCCTGCTTTCTAATACTAATCCTCTAATCTATAACACTTATAATAATCAGCGCGATATGTGTAGACACGCGCGCGATCAACAAACAAAACGACTGGCATTCGACCAAGTTTCGCAACGGTCGCCACGCTCGCCACTCCCGACACTCGCCGAACAGTTAATCTTAACTCATATCCCGGAATGTTAGGAGGTGAATACAATATCAGAAAGCGAAATTATTCGGTTAGCATTAGCAGCACGGATTATTCCACAGTTAATCATAATCACTGTAACTACTTATTATAAAACAAAGTCCCCCGCCGCATCTGTCAGTCTGTCTGTTCGCTATAAACTCAAAAACTAGTGGACGGATTTTCATATGGTTTTTACCAATAGAGAGAGTCATTCATGAGGAAGGTTTATGTATATTTGTGTATAATTTGCTATGGTTTCATGTGAATTGGTAATCGCGGGGGACTCGCTGCTAAAAGCTAGTACTATTATAAATTGCGAAAGTGACGCTGTCTACTTCTGTCTATTATTACCTTTTCACGCCTTCACGGATTTGGATGAAAATTGACATAGGGATAAACTATAACCTAGGTTAGAATTTTATCCCGTTAGCAAGTTGTAGGATAATTTCCGACCACCACGCAGGCGAAGCCACGGCCAAAGCTATTCTGCCTAAATTTCCCAAACTTGGGACACAACAGTCATATCTGTGAGTAGGTTTTCAGTGAACACCACGCTAATATATTTTAGAATGAGTGACAATTCAATACATTTTGGAAGCATATTGTACTTTGCACAACGTTTTAAATAATGGGGCCGATTTTTCATATAAATACACACAATCGTTGTATGTATTCAGGGAACCGAAAGTCTAACAATTGGTTTAACTTTAGGACATGGAGTAGGGGAAGTCAGATGACAATTGTTCTTGTAGATCACCGATAATATTCGCATCTGGATATTAAAGTGAATAATTTCGAAAGTTGGTGTCTTTGGATATATGTATTTTAATTTTTTATCACCGCCTTTCGAAATTAAAGTTATTTTTCACTTTGTAGTGTTTTTTCGGAAGTCGGATGTTTTTTTTTTCACTTTTTAGTTATAGTTCCTACCCCACACCAATTCAAAATTTCATCATCCTTGGGGTATTCTCAAAGTCAATCAAATCAAAACAATCCATATTTATGCGATAGCAGCAATCGCGGTTGATTTGCTGTCATTTTTTGAAGAGTTCCGTTGTGTCTCCGAAACTCATCATCACATCTATATGAAATTTAAATGGGACCATTTCGGAATTAAAAACGTCACCCAAAGTTGTTTTACTGAAATTTAGAATTGTAGAACGAGCTGTAAAATCCGCCTGAAACTTCAGCAATTTCGTAGTCAGTGTACCCATCACCTAACTCAGCAACACATCAACCTCTTAACAGCCAACTAGACACTATTACTCAGCTCCTAAACACCTCAGAAACCCATTTGTCACCTCGTAAACACAGGTGCAAAGGGATTTACTGAAAAATCACTTTCGAACCACCCTTTGAACTTCAGATATGTTTTGAAGATCGCCCAATTAATAAATTAAATTTTATATGACAGGTAAGAATTAGTATTAGTTGGCTTCGGTATGGTTTCACCACGTTTCTTTATGATGTGTTATATATAATAAAAATGATAAAGTTCTATAAACATAAGGAATACGTTTGCTGAACTTTACGCAACAAAACCCTGGTTTTTTTTAGTCATAATTTAACAAAAAAGGAGGCTGGCATGATACACGATTGCTCGCTTTTAGCGATAGATGATAGCCTATTGTGAAACTTTCAAAACCTCAATTGAATAGTTCGATATGTACAAACAATATAGGCAGTTCGTTGTATAAAAAAAGATATATAAATATATCTATACAGCTTTATCTGTATCTGTACGTACAGGGCTACACTGTTGTTGTTACTTGAAGTGAAAAATAAATAAATTATACATAAATTAAAGCCGTGTTTCGTGTCTGTCTGTGTGACCGCGTTGTTTTTCTAAAATGTGCGGATTTTAATACGGTTTTCACCATCATTTAGAGAATTTATTCCGGAAGCTTTATGTGTATAATACATTCATATTAAACTTCCATGTAATAAAGGAATCTCGATGTTTTGTCAAGTTGTAAAAACAGTGCGTGTATATCAGGAGGCTGGTTAACTCATTTAATCTAAAACTCACCCTCCGGGATCTTGATTGCAGTTCCCAGGTTGATCTGCTGCAGCCTGGCGAGCGCGGCCTGCTGCAGCGCTTTCCGTTCCACCTCGCTGAGGGTCAGCAAGGAGGTGTCCGTCAAGCGCACGCACCGCCCACTGCCGTCTGCCCAGCAACAGCTGCCCTGCACATAACGCGTGACGTCATCATACCACACACAGGTTATCTTGCTACATTCGGAGTAGCACAGAGACAAAGAGCTATTAGCACACAGGCAACATACAACGCATAAGCATACGATCTAGCATTATATACCTATAATGCTCTGTTATTCAAAGTCATCAAATACTTCGTCTACCGACAATGAGATGATGACTTTGAATAATTTCAACGACAGAGGGGAAAGATGAGGAAAGAGAGAGATGAGTTGAGAATTGTTTGATAGATTCCATTCCAAGTGTATGCAAACACTGTTCATAATATGCCATAAATGTTCACTACTGAGAATGGCTTACCTACCAATGAATGGTCAAAGGGAAAACTGCCATAGCCATCATGCTTGGCAAACTGTTTGGTATTTGTTTGTTGCAATTATCAAAGAAGAAGACACTGTTGCTCATACACTGGTATTTTTAGCTGGGTGGGAGTAAAGCATACTAAAACAATTAGTACAAACAATAAGGAGAAATATTCGGAGTTCATGGCTAACCTTCAGTAACTAGAGATGCACCAAAAGAAGAGGAAAGCATTTAGTATCACGAAAAGCATTCTCAAGAAGTTCAATAAATACAAATACAAATTCTTTCCTAAACAATCTCAAGGTCAAACCAAGCTTCCTACTATCACTAGATACGACAAAATAGATATAAAAGTAACAAATAGGAGTAAAGAACCCGTAAAGTCTTATCTCAATGAATAGTACCACGTTAATGTCACAAATATATCGCAGTAAATTATCAACAGGTGGTCCTATGGCCGTACACATGACGTTTTTATAGATACCCACGCGTTTATATCAAGAAGTGTTTACGAGATCTGAGTGGTTTTTCTGATTGGCTGCGGCGGGATTACTGTCTAACTTGGCAGTTTATACCCAAGCTAGCTGTGGGCTGCGAAAAACTGATGAAAACATGCAAACTGAAACGTCTTTAAAATATTTGTCTTTGCGCTGCAGTGATGTCGGATAAATTAAGTATTGGCGTCATTGATCTAATACTAATAAGGTAAATACCATTTTGACGTCTGACAACAAAAAGCATAGGTATGCCCTGCCAATCCAATACACTGTAACTTTTGAAAACCACATTTGAGATACTTAAGTGCATGTTTAAACCTTAATTTGAACGTTAAACAGTGTTTTTTAGTTTGCCATATCTTGCAAAATATAAATTGAATGAAAAAATTGTTGCTCAGGGGTACTAAACAGACTTAAAAAAACTGATTGGGCGTTGTTAAGCTAAAACACTATAAGTTGAGTTACTGTCTTTTGGATTGGCCCGGCAGAGGTGCTTCACGATAAGTTTGGACAGACTTGCGTACATGTGGTATAGGGATAGGATACTACTTTTAAAGGTGCATATGTTACCGGCCAAACCCAATTTCAAGCCAAACTAGTTTGTCCTAGGCAAAACAGACTTATCCTACGCGTGATATGTCGCAGCCAACTAGCTTAATTAGCCATTTCGTTAACAGCCTTTGGAAGTAACGCTCGCCGGCCGCTGCCACGGCGCCCCTCGCTTCGCTCGCTCGGCTCGCGCGCTTTTGGTCACAGTTCTAACCTAACCTAACCTAACCCATTTAATCGGCGTGCCCCGGCTTAATAAACCAGTTTGGCCCTGGACAAACTAGTTTGGCCTGAAATCGGGTTTGGCCGGTAACACATATAACGTTCATAATCTAAGGTAAAATAAGATAGCATTATAACAAGACACAAACATTTTAAATATACATATTATGAAATGCGTATACATAAGATGTGATAACTCAAGACAAGAGAAGGCAGAAAATCAAAATCATCAAGAAATTAAACAACAAAAAAGACCTATACAATATTGAATGACTCATTATTTGTACTACAATGTGCTAAATTATTTTAAACGAAGGAAAGCTTACAATTTTGCACAAGGAAGTTGACGAATAGAAGTTTTCGTTCACAGCCTTGTTAGAGGTCATTAAAATGAATACGCAATACAAATAAATAGAATATTCAATGCAGCAGATGTTAAAAACAGTCCAATGTGGGCCACTGGTCGAAATTAGCAATACAATCGCAAAACAACAGGAAAAGGCGAATAAATAGCATAAAAAAATCACACGTTTTCAAGGCAACACAGAGAAATGTTTTGTCAAAGAGAATCTTGTTTTAATATCACACTGGCAAACCAAGGTGACAATTAGGAGGAAATATAAAAATACAAACACAAGAAAACAAGCGTATAAACTAAAAAAAATATGTAGGATATGTTTTACATCTAACAAATTAAAGTTAAGAACTCATAACGTAGATTAATAATTATGAAAATGGCGAGGTTTTACATTAAAAGGAAATATAATTAACTAAACCTACACAGTAATTTCTGTTCACGGCTATGCTCGAGTGGAATATTTTACTTTTAAGTATAACGTAAGAAATTAAAAAGCATGAAACGTTAAATACAAAAGTAAATTAATAAGACTAACTGGCCAAACATGATGCATGAAGATTGGGTAAAAGGTAGTATTGATGCAACATTGATATACAAAACAACAAAAGTCGTTCAAAAACAACGTAATAATAACCATAAACATGGAGTTAATGAATTGGAAAGCATCAAACTGAATAATGAAAGAAGAAAGAGAGTTTTTTTTTAAAACGTTGCCCCTAGCGTGATATTCCTCCTGTATTGTGGGTGCGTTTTCAAACATTAAAACTCACCTACACAAACATCCAGCCCCGGAACAACTACTTGTAGGTCATACAAATTCCGTGCGGGAATCGAACCCGCGACACTCGATGACGATGGATAAGGATAAAAGGTCAAACATGCTGCACTAACTGTAGATGATGAGAAATATGAATCCTAAGAAGAGATGGATGGTCTGTATGAAGTTAATATGAATGAAAAGGGAGTTCATAGAGCATTTGCACCAACACCAAGTGACATTGCACAAGGACAGGTAAAAACGAATACCAACAGCAAATTATCTCTTTACACACTACCCAATATTACAGCGATAAACGACAAGTTTATCCGTTCGTCTGTCACTGGCTCGATATTAAAGAGAAGCTGATAGTGACTCAGGCAGTGCTAATAAATGTGTTGTGTCTCATATACGCCTACGATACTCTTTGATAGTCCGCTTTTAAATGAGCAGCGGACTTGGACGCGGCATGTGTATATATTTTTTGTTATATGTATTATGTAATTTGAATGTTGCGATGGGTGTGAAAGACGGACTGTATTCAAGATTGCAGTGCATCTAGATTTAAGAGGAGTAGTGTTGATGGATGAAGTAAGTCTGGCTTGCAATGAAACTGCAGAGCTGAAATTAGAATTTGGTTTTTATGCAGATGAAAAATGAATAGTATAGATGAAACCACCGTGAGTGTTCAGTGTCGCTGGTCAAAATGTTATGCATTATATTATAGACAAATGTTCAGCAACTTGATGCAGTATTTTTTCCTATTTAGTTTGTCGACACTAATGTTATTACAACTACTTCAATATTGGTGATAAGGGATAACATGGAATCATTGAGCTTTCTAGCATACAATGCAACCTATACATCTGTCATCTAGGCAGTATTGACTGACGCTGATACTGACGCAAAAAGTCTACACATGTCTTTTCTAAATCATTTTTATTTTATTTTAATCAACTACACACATTAGTTAGATGAACTAGATGAAGGTCAATGTTCTGTAATGATCATTTTACTGCTAATAGTTTACACAGATGAGTAACCGCAGGCTGTGCTTGATTAAACGTCAAACGACGGAGACGAAATAAGTGCTACAGAAATATGACTGATTGATGACAAAAATAACTCAAATGACTAACAAAATTCAGAAATAAATAGAAAAAGTAATGCACCATGTGATTCAGTACCAGAGAAGCATAAAAACTGACAGGTGGGTTTTTTAACTTGCCTGGCATCGGATCTACGATGACTTAGCCTGTATTCAATTCGCTCAGCCAAAGCGTATAAATAGTGAAGCAAAAGGTTTTCAGTATAAATGTATTGGGATAAATATAAAAGGTTATTTCTGTATGTATAAATATATTCGGGTATATTTAGAATGACACGAGTTATCTGAATTTCAAGCGTTTCAACACAGGTGCATCGGCACCTCTCATCGGTTTGTAACCCCAATATAAACGTGCGAATTTAAATGAAAGCATGTCTGAAAATAACAAGCAAATAAAAATAACATCAAAAATAAAGATATGTAGAATTGTATATGGTAGTTTGATGATATTGTATGATTGATAAAAACTTAAAATTTAAAAGATTACAGTAAGTAGCAAAACAAAAATGAACACAAAAATATCGTAAGGACACGAACAACAAATATAGACATAATGACAGCCAAAGTTATCCACGAATCGAGAAAATTATGTACCATCTAAATCAAGACAATAGATACGGATGGTAACAAATCTGATGCTGTCGAAAATACCAAGAGTCAGAGCCTGTATTTAAAAATGGACTACAATTAGGCAAGAACATGATATATGATTAATACAAAAAGAGCCAGAGAACCAATTTTGTCACTCAAAAGGATATTGCAGTAGATAAAAGTAACAGTAGGGAGAACTTTAATTTAATCAAAGAAGAACATTTCCAAACAGATCCTCATGAATAAGTAAAAGCATCCACTCATACTCTCGAAGCAAACATACTTGAAGAACTCAAGCCTACGCGGCTCGTTGAAACGGAACGTCGACGCGACTGGAGAGTGCATTACAGACGCAATTTATGATCCTCCACAAATTATTAGTGTAGTAGGCAAGTAATGTGGTATGCGGCTTCGCGAATCATGTGATACTCGTTGATAGACTGGTATGAATTGAATGGGAGTGGTAAGAAAAAGGGGTATTTGACAGTTATATATATACATAATGGAAGAAGTACGGAAACAGTTTTTTTGCAGTAAAGTACATAAGGATATTATTTTTATAGCACAGGTATTTTTTTCCTTTTTACAGCATAAGCTTGTTGGACAAGCAATTTAGATAAGAAATTGAAAAACAGAGGTGAACGGCGGGATCAAGGAAAGACTTTATTTAATCCTTAAAAAAAACACGAGTTGGATCATCATGAATATTCCAGGACACAATATTGAAAATAACTATTAAGCGCCAGGAATTCCATAACAATTTGGAAATAGTGCAGGAAGGTCGGAAGTAATAAAAGAATTCAACACTTGTGTACCTGTAGCCGAGTATTAATTCATTCGTGCATAGTTGCAGAGAACGCAATGTTTTGATTTACAACTCTGAAAATATGCCGTAGGAGATTGGAAAAAAAGGAAAATGAAAGGTTTAGTTCATTGCTGCAGTTAACGACCCCTAAATGGAATTGCATAATCTAACGATCGGTTGTTACAATTTTATTATAAACCTGAAGCCGTTTTGAATTCTGATTCGCGAAAGCAATCTGTAAGTACATCAGATTAGACATTATGAAAATAAATAAGGATTCTGTTTTTTCAATAATACCTATATCACTTCAGCTGCCTCATAATTAAGATTAGCAAATATGTTGTTATATTTGATTTTTTTAATTTTACTTTATTGGGACATACAACATTACAATTTAAGTGTGATAGACTAAATTAAAAACTAGGTAAACGTGTAACCCACACCAATGTCTGCGAAATAATGGTTTGCACTTTGATAGTTTAATTCGTGCGTTGATTTTGCAAAAGAGTAATAAAGATTACTTGTACGTATTTTAGAATAATTTGGTAAGATTCAATAGCCAATTTCTTGAACTTAAAGTGTGTAAGTGCGAAAATATCGAAAACGATGATGTGTTATACGTATCTACAATGCGTCGGAGAGGCTCCATGCACCGGAGTGAATTTTGCACCTTGCGGTGTGGAACAGTCGGGGCACACGCGCCTCTCGACGCATCACAGTTCTTGGTACAATATAACATAGGTTATTGGTAATTGCTAGACAATCGAACTTGTTATTACACAGACCATGAAGTATCATGGCCGTAAGTAGGCTGCGCCTTGACTCTAAGCTCTGAAGCTTATAACGCATTAATAACTGAGTGTATGGTAATTTACACTTAGTGCATCTATAATGCATAGCACGTAAACATTTTTTTAACCATTTCTATTTTTTAAATATAAATATCAATAATGGGACTCCAAGTGGGTACTGCAAATTCCAATTGAGAACGGACCAAAGATTTAAACAGAAGTAAAAAAGTAGACGGTCTTTTAAAGTCGTTTGAAGAACGCATGACGAAACCAAACATTCGATACGCCCTATTCACGATGTTATCAATATGAAGATTGAAGTGCAATTTCGAGTCCATTACTATATGAACACAAAAACATAATCAGCCTAAATATAATGTTCCCACTGTAGGGACACAGGCCTCCTCTCTGTGAGAGGGCCGTAATCCACCACGCGGGCCCAGTGGATGTCACATATCTTCGAATTTTCGGTTATAGCATATGCTGCATTTTCTCACGTCGTTTTCCTACAGCGTTTTATGAGTGGTGATGAAATTATTTACACAAAGTAATGTGCCTGGCTGGGTTCGAACGCACGACCTACAACTCGTAAGTTCTGACCGCATTTACTGAGCCACCACTGTTCTTACACTCTTGGCGCAATAACGCTCAATTAGTCGCTAGAGTGCACTAATTAGTAACATTGCATTCATTCCACAATTTTTTCAAACATTCTTAAGGACTGAAAACAAATCTTTTATTGGAAAATGTCCACGAAATGAATTCTAAAATATCCGCAGTTATTGCTAAATAATATTAAAAGCATACGGAAAATCCCAGCAATATGTTTATCAGGAATTCCCGGTACAATGCAAACATTATACAAAGTTCAGGTGTACAAACATTTAGACACCGAAAAAGTATTTGTGGCCTAATGCAAGGGAATAATTTGACCAAATAGAGGTATGGAGTATCACAGCTTTTGCAGATGTAAATATCATACGTAATCACTGCCCTTTTATGGAATGGACGTGAATTGAACATAATATCTTACTAGAACCCTGTGCATTCGATAACCAGAGAAAACCGAAGATTTAAGCAGTATTTACTATCAATGGTAATCTTGCTTCACAGCACGTCTTAGTATGCGAAAAAAAAACAATCAGCGTACTCTTTTAGGGCATTTCTAAGACCGTGAAACTATGCTATAATGGACATGAGACAAAAAAGCATTTCTCCTGATTATGGTATGTCATTGTTTACTATTTGTTTGTAAACAGAACATAAACACGATGTCATCCCCGATATACATACAAATAAGCGACACGCAACACAAACTAGAATGCTACACGCAACACATACTATATCATGCTACAAAATACAGCCAATGCGATACACAACATAGTCTGTAATATCATACACAACACAGGCTACAGTGTTATACACAACACAGACTATAATGCGACACACATCATAGACCAGAATGCTAGGTATAGCACTGATTACAATGCTCCATACAACAGAGACTATAATGCGACTGACCTGAGGCGTCCATGTGGCGGCGACGCGCGACGAGCTCCGGCTCCTCGTGCGCCACAGCTTCTTGCTGACACTCTGCACCACGCTGCTCGAAGACCGCGACTTCTGCATGCCACCTGCAGGAGGAGCCACAGTCGGAGCACTTCTACCAAGCAGCGTCGATAAGAACGAATGCGACTGTGTAGGGGACGCTGGCGATGGCGGGGACGACGGCGTCGACGCAACCGACGCAAACCGTAACTCCCGATACGTCAAAATCCATCCTTCTTCTGTCTGGCAGCCTTTGTGAGGACCATCATCGTCTACGTCACTCGGCATACGAGGTTTTATGTTTCGCAAATTCTTATCGTAATTGATGCGCTTGAAACGGTCCGCTTTATCAGCGTCCACGCTCTTCTTGCGCGCCATCCTCAGGTACCGCTTGATCGTGTCGCTGACGGACTGCGACACGTCGTCGTGGTCCACGCTGGAGCGCCGCCGTGCCGGCTTGGGCCGGTCAGGCGGGCCCCCCGTTGGACTTGTCGGTGCCGTCTGCAGCTCCAACTTCTCCCGGTAAGCACGCTCCAAATCCAGTAACTCTTCCTCTGGGATAGCATGCGTCTGCGTTCCACACTCCACGTATTTATCCTCCAGCGATTCCTGAAATACCTCAATGAGTGGCGGTGGAGACATCGGTGGTGATCTATAAGGATCATCGTCATCTTTAAAACGCGTAACACCAACAGTTCGACTCCGCGGTACACTTCTAGAGTTAGAGCTAAGGGCACTGACGAATCCACTAGGTCCATAGCCTCCGGCACCACTACCACCGCTACCACCACTCCTACCGCCTCTGTAGGGCTTGGTCTTGCGAAGATCATGATACAGTCTTTTCAATAAATTCCTATCGGTTAACAGGTCCTGCACTATATTATCCCTGTTCGGGGATCGTACGTAGTACCTGCTCAGGTTCTCCAGCAGGGTTCTTTCCCGAGAGGGATTAGAGTCGGCGTCGGTAGGGACCCGCTCCGACTGCTGCTTAAGATACTTCCTTAACGAGCGAACTAGCTCTTCCGTGTCCGAGTGCCTCGTCGGACCGGAATCATCTTCTACTTTCAGGTACGTGCGCAATAAATCGACTAGACAACTCTCTTCTTCCTCGGGCACGGTCCGGCTCACATCACCGAACGCAGCGGCCGTGCGCACCTGAGACGCGGTGCGAGCCGACGACGCTGCGTTGAACTTTGAGGTAGAAGCGGCCGGGCTTGGTGATGCGAAGAAATCACGCCGGAGTTTGGCGATGTCGAAGCGGCCGCCGGAAGTGTGGCCGATGTAGAGATCGGTGGGTCGCGCCGGTGGCGCAGGCGTGTCGTCGACGGGTGAGCGTGCGCGAACCGAACCGCCGCGCGGACGCTTCTTGCGGCGCGGGCGGGGCAGCGCGCCCGGGTACGAGCTCTTACGCCACAGCAGGAAGCGCGGCTCCTTGGCGCAAACTTCCTGGAAATAGGCCTCGAGGCGCGGGACGTCCTCGGGCCGGTTCTGCGCGCCGTCCGGAACAAGCCGGCGGCCGGCATCGGACATGTACTTCCATGTCTTGCGCGTGAGGAGCCAGCGCTCGCGCGGCTTGTCACGGCGTCGCACCACCTTCGTCATGGAGTCGGGCGCGGGCTCGAGGCGGCGGCGGCGCTCCATGGCCGCGGGTCACATGGGGTCAGGCGGGCTTGCTGCGCGGCATGTCCGACCTCGGCCCGCGCACCTGCCTGCGCGAAACTGAACACTACTCCGCACGGTGCGGTATATTATGCGCCGAAATAGCCGTCCGGTTATAGAGCGGCCGTGAACTGGATAGGGTGCGCTCGCGCACGACGGACCGGCGCTGGCGGCGGCTCGGCACGGGACTGCCGCCCGCCCGTAAACAAACCGCGCCCGCCCACGCACCCCCCGCGCCCCCGCCCGCCCCTTGCGCCTTGACCTATGTGGTGACATGCCCTAGCAGCCGTGATTGACGATGGTCATGGCTCATACCTCCGATGCGCTTTATTCATGGATGCACTCGTGGTCGACCCAGGACCAATAAATTCCAAATTGTGAAATCAGGTGGTAGCAATCAGCTGGTTAGATTTTTCGTTTGAAAATTTCCTAAAAGATAATTTCCTCTTTTCGTTTTCATGTTCTAACAGAAAATCGCTGTCCAGATCATCAGTAGATCAACGTAAAAAATCTGTGGCTTCAGTAATTTCTTTATTTATTTGTTAACACCTGTGAGCTTCACCCACCTGTTCTTGTTTTTATAACAGTTTGTGAGTGCTTTCATTTTTGATTTTACGTATTCAAATAGTGGAAGTAGTGAATCCACAAATACTGACGACTGAATCATCAAGGTATATGATTCGCATACTTCTTTAAATGACGAACATATTTTTGAAATAAATATGATAAGTGTTTATGCCAAGTTTTAATAATAACTATCTAATACAATAGTTTAGCCAAAACACGTTACGCACATAACTGCTATAAGAGGAAAAATTACTAATAAAATAATCAGGAAAATATAAAAACAATTAACCAAATATCGATAACGAACAATCCATTGCTGTAACAGCTAGACAAAATGAAGGACAAAGAAACTATCATAAAGAAATTATGAATTTCAAAATGAAAAAGCAAACTTTTACAAGTGAAGGTCATATTTTTATATTTCTAGATTCAGCAGTAATTTACAAATGTCTCTTAAATGAGCCAAACAAGATATTCATAGCTGCTAATTACGGTAACGAGACAGTGACCGCGATAATCATAACTAATTTGAGAGTGGTCATCAAATCGTTTGGAATATTTGCACAAATGTGCGAATTAACATTCAATGGTATATTTTCATACCTGTTAGTATGACAGCTGACGTAAAAATTGGTCATGGACTGATGATATGGTACTACATAACTTAGCGTGGGAAAACTATTTATCATATTAGCCTGCAAACATGCACCGTTGAAAATATGACCTTCCTATTATGTTATAGTTATTTGGTAACCAAAGTCATTAAAAACTTACGGCTGGAGCCGAGTATACCCGATTCAGCGTCCGAACCGAGCGTGACGGATCAGTTTCGTTCACTGTTCAGAAAGAGCGCAAAGTGGGCCACGTATAGCAATTTTTTAAGTGAAATCTTTAATTGCTAAAAGTAATCAGCTTGATACGGGTATAATATCTACTGGTTGCTGCTACTTCTGAATAGTCTAAAGATGTTGAGGATCTTTTTCTTACCCTTATTCAGAGTCATCTTTAACGACGAAGATAATTTTGGTAGGTAAATGTGGCTCTATCTTTGCTGCCTTAGATGGTGAAATGGCCCCTTAGAATTTACAAGGTCTGAAAAAGATGACGAAGGTACATTATCTTGACGACAATAAAATAATACAGAGTGTAAGGGAAACGCTTCCGAAAACGAAGACAGGTTACGACGGTGACAGGTTACAACAGGTGACGGGCTATTGATTATCGATACAGTACCATATTATTATTATTATTTTAAAATTTGTACCTACCTACTTTTTAAGAATTCTTTGTACACCATGCTGTGAGAACAGTTAAATGAACCATTATTTGAGATTACACACATTTAAAAACGATTCCAAATCCAGGCGGCAACTTTAGGTTTAGGCGTCCTTTGACAAAGTAAAATAAGAAGAAACATTATAGAAACGTCAAACGTCTAAAATTGATGCAAAATAACTAATTTAAGGCGAAAGGATATTGGTCTTTTTTTTTTTTGGGTGGGAAATTTATTATTATTATTATTTATTTATTCACAAAAATCAAAAAAAAATCAAATAACTTCTCCCGCTCTGGGTGGAGCGGGAGGGCGTGTCAGACTTTTACTGACTAAATCCCACCCGTGTTCCCTCAGTTGCCTGTGTGCTAGGGGCCGCGGTATCTCTTTCGAACAACCCGCACCCCTAGCAGGCATCGGCCCTTGCGGACCCCCCCATTTGGTGCTGACATCTCTTTGAGGCGCGCGTGGAACACAACGCGCCATCGACCCGGGCTTGGTCCTTACCGGACAGCGAGCTACCCATTACTCGCCGTCCGCAAGCCTGCGCCTACGGTGGCCGGGAATCAGCCTGGGATTCTCGACGCCCAGGGCGTCTCCCGCGGCGACTACGGCCGTGAGGGCGCATATACTGCCTCTCCCTCACGTGCGCCGCCTCCCTCTTCGCGAGCATTACTGCTTCGCAGAAGGAGGTGACGGCTAACCATTCACTCTCGCTCCGTACCATGGCCTGAACCAGGGCCGGACGCGAGAGATCGCCGCCGCCGATCGCCTCCTCGAGGACACGGCGGTGCTCCGCCCAAGCCGGGCAGACCGCCACCGTATGCTCCACCGTGTCCTCAGGGCGATCTTCGCAATGGAAACACCCGGGCGTTTCCTCCCGCCTTATGCGAAACAGGAACCTCCCGAAACAACCGTGTCCGGTGAGGACCTGCGTCAGGCGGAAGGTGAGGACGCCATGCCGCCTCTCAAGCCACTCCTCAAAGAGGGGACTTACCGCCGCTATCGTGGCGTGCCCAAAAGGATATTGGTCTCCGTTTACATTTAGGTTGTAAATAACCTACGTTCTGGCTTCGGAAGCGTCCCCCTTACACCCTGTACGTAACGAAATTCGAAGCAGGGAAAAACTAGGTCAAAAAATTATCCAGGCTAGGCCATAGGAACCGAAGAACTTCGAAACAGAAAGGTCATGAGATGAAGCTTCAAATACTTAATCTGAGAAATTAGTTTAGTTTATTATTAGTTCATTTTATTGATTGCTTCATAATAGTAAATGATAGCACTTCAAAGATCTAGAGACATAAAGAGGATATGAAAGGCGTTTGAAAGCAGATAAACAAGTTATTACACCTTGGTTCTCATGTTCAAAAGATCTTGTAGGAAAACTCTGGTAAGTATAGCATTACAGACAAAGTTATGCTAATAAGATTGAAGCTATTACAGGTCGTCAGGTTGTCTGGCTATAAAGTCTACATCACAATTATTACCCAATTCATTGAAGAATTCTTAAGCCCAAACTCTAAAACAAATACTTCAGCATCAGTGGCCTACAATTCTAAATTCTTTCCCTGTTGCAGCACTACTGCTGCCAACTAAAAGACTTTTATATTAAAAAAAACGATACGCCTACCAGCACATCTAATCCCAAAACAACAATGGACTCAAAACTTTCCCACCGTTTAGCGTCACAACAGACTGAAAAAACGTTTTATTGCCTCAGTGAAATCAATAAAAATTCTACGTAAAGTGTTCGTAGCGTGGAATCGTCTCGGCACTGCACCGCCAGCGCCACATTCTGCACAGCCGTGGTATACATAACTTCCTAGGCCACTTATAAAACGCTCCGATTTAAAAATAAACCCACGACATAACATAAACAAAATAATTTGGAAGCTCTCCTCCAAGACTACTAGCGCCATCTAGCGGGCATGGTGTAAACAAGGAAAATTGAAAGGTTGCCAAATTACTCCCGAATGTATTCAGGTTTGAATCTGGATTTTCTTATGCTTTGAGTTCAGGCATTGACCGCTAGATGTCGGCACTATTATATCAATTTTGAAAGAGATACTATACTATAACATACTTGTAGGTATTTATATTGCACTTTTCATATGAATTAGACACCACAAATATATCTTACGCAATAAAATGTATTTTAGTAAGTTCGCTACGTTCCAACGAAATTAATGTTCTTATTATGACAGAGTGAAATGCAGATGACGTAGTAGTCCATACTTTTGTAGCTCTAAAGCTACATTTTAGTACAAATTCGTGCAAACTTAATATCGATCGTTAGGTAAGTTAACGGACCGAAAACAATTGGTTTGTAATGAACTTTTGGCATGCTCCCGCGCATTGTATCACGCGTTCCAATTTTTGCGATTCCATAATTGATATTGCATTGTGATGGTCTACAATGGCAATGGTCACCTGCCAACATACCGGGTTCATTTCGAGGAACAGTTTGCGTCAATATAAGAAACAATAGAAGAATACGTAAACGATTATTTATCAATTATGTTTTGAGGTCAAATCGATAAATGATTGGATATTTATCATACATTATGTATATCGCTGCAGAATCCAAAACAAAAAACAGAAATAACTCAACGTAAATATTTCTAGAAAACTAAAATTGGCAAAATTATAAGACAGCAATAGAGGAAAACAGATATGTTGATGTAATCAACATAAAGTATGCCACTGATAATGAAGCAAGTTATATTTAGAAATAAAAACATTGGAATAATGTCAAAAACTAAATCTTAACAACGAAGAAATCTATTGAGGCCTTAGGTACTTTACTAGACATCAATGCAAATTAGGCCAGCGGTAATAACGATGATTATAGAAACAGAAATATCACACAGAAGTTCAATTTTGAGATTTCCAAGATTAATTTGCAAATGTTTTGTCAAATGCCAATGGACTGACCAAAAAATAGATGGAGACTAAAAGGTGCCTTGGACTCAATAAAATTAAGGAGACACAGGGGAGCCATTTCTTAAAATAAAAACAGTTGACGACGTAAACAGTGAAAAGCATATATTTATATTTGTTGAGGAAAACAGACAAACAGTTGTTGATACGATCAACGCGAAATAGGCCACTGATGATGACGATAGCCGTTTTACTCAGAAAAGTCTATAAATCAAGCCGTGTTTCAGCTTCGGTCTAGGCTACTATATTTGTGAGTCTCTTCGAATTATGCCACATGCTGGCAACACTGGCATTGAAATATTACTTAATCTATGAAGTCACCCCACATCATAATGATGTGGAAACGGATAAATTAATTTGAATAGAAATGTTTTCATACAGAAGTTGGTCGTTTGAAACACGATGTTCATGGTGAATTGTGGATTTTCACGAAGTGGGTTTAATTACAAACTAGATGAGGCACAACCTCGTATAATTGTGATGATGACCGATGAACCTGTAGGCAGTTTTTATTTAAGTTTGTATACAATTAGTGGTACATAGTTTTTCCTTTTAGATGTAATTTGGCTTTCAAGTGGACTACGCAAACGTAAGGCGATATACCCGGCACATGTGTGATCACATAAATTTCACGCATCATGTATATATGAAAGATGAATTACTCTTCATACGTTTGAAATTTTAGGATGCGATCACACTTATCACAACCTTAGCACAACACGACGACAACACGTGGACGGGAGCTTATCTGTACAGAAGTGAATTTGGCCGTCAAAATCAACCGACCACATGAAGGCTACGACGCAGTCAGGACGCAACCACCAGTGAAGCGCACTAGCGGTCGGCCATATCGCAAACACAATGTTGCGTCGACGAAACGACACTGTGCCACTGCACCTCATTCATTCTGTGTTGTGGTAGCTAAATTGCATAACAACTACTAGCGACAGCGCAACTGCAAAAAGCTACAGTGATACTATTCACACGTAACTACTGACCACCCATATTTTGTCGCTTTCGATGTCGCGTGGTTGTGGTACATTTGTATGTACGGGCCCTTAATCTCCTCAATACCAGCAAAAGGGCTTCAACTCCCAGACAGTACAAAAATACACTAAATTCCACTTTTCCGATTCGGATACGGAACATTAAGAATAATCAACTAAAATAAAACTCCTGAAAGAGTCAGAAAAAGAAAAGTATATTTGGAAAGAGAGAGATATATTCGCAAACGAAAAAGATAAATGATTCTGGCGCAATTATTTTTTCGGGAAGACATATTTTTTTAGTGAATTTTGTCTCGCGGTAGTCGACCTGACGAGGTCTAATGAACTTTTGGATTTGTACATTATCTCTAAGTGCTTAGCATGGATTACTTTAACATGAACGACAATAATATCACCTAAGGTGTACTGAATTTTTACCTTCCAAAATAAATAAGGGAACATTTCCTTCGTTATTTTAGTGGTCAAAAGCTACGACTTGGTTATAGACAGTGACAGGCTTGATAATTATGATGTGCATGGTTGACATGGATTAGGGGTTTGTGGAAAAATAACAACAGTCGCATAAACGATCTGGATCTGTATCTGGGGTGAGAATCTTCACATACCAAGACCTTGTGTCTCGGAAAGCACATTAAGCTGTTGTTGCTAGCTGTCATTCGTGGATCTTTGATGGTCGTTATGGGTCGGCAGAAGCCCTATAGTAACAACCAGTCTTACCAAGGCGTATCGTATTAGTATCGAGTAACTGGGTTGTGGAAGTCAGACAGGCAGTCGCTCCAGATAAAATACTGGTACTCAGCTGCATCCGGTTAGACCGGAAGCCGACCCCAACATAGTTGGGAAAAGGCTAGGCAGATGATGGTTGACATGGATTAGATTGATATACTTAGCTAGTCTCAAAATAGAAAATCTTTCTTCAAATGTGTTACACAATAATGGAATTTTTGAATTTAGGTTATGTTTCATCTGCTGTACAAGCAAACAATGCTGCGGCTCAGTATGATTTGCAGTAACAATAAATGGGAATTCAAGTAAATTCTACGACAAAATTTGAATTCTACTGCAACTATGGTTCCACCTATTCTTATCACAGTAACGTAATATCATTTTTTATTTTTTATTACTAAACGGTCTTGCTCTTGACCGAGGTGAAGAGCAGGACCATTTAGTTAGATTTAGATCATCACGCCTAATGGGAAGCGATTGATGAGGTCTATGATGGATCGTGCGTGCCCAGAAGATGTATGTTCACTCTAGTTTTGAAGGGAACACAGACGCAGTCATGCAGTTCCACACTTTGGCTGTGAGCATAATAAATGTGGAGGAGATGCACTTAGTACGACTGGTCGGGATATCAACCAAGTGTGTATGGTACCCTGCAGTGCGTCTGGTAGTCCGGTAATAAAAGGGCGATGGTGGGATCAGTTCGTGGAGCTCCTGCGCACACTCTCCGAAATACAGTCTATAGAAGACCGACAGGCACGTAACATTACGCCGATGAGTCAGGCTGTGAAGCTTAGCCACTACGTTTTGTCGCCTATAAGCCTTTTTGCTCCGCGTTCCACCGAGACAAGAGCAGCAAGCTGGTATTTCCATCTCATAGGTGTCTGCAATACTCCATGCAAGAACAGACTTGAGCTTTATACAGGCTCAAAAGTTGTCCAGGCGTGAAGGCCCTTGCCTTATTCTGCCTTTTTTGCATTAACTCAAGGGCCAAGTTCGATCAATGGTCATATTAATAATAAGAACCGAAGCGAAGAAATGGCGGAAACACGTCAAAATCATGGTAAACGGATCCGTAAATCTTGCATCACTTAAGTAACCATAAATATCTTCATTTTTCTTGTTCATTATTTTGTATTATTTCAGTCCAAGTTAGTCACTTTCTTAAGAGACTGCGCCTGCGTCGATCGATCTTTTTGCATGTTTGTGTTTTTTTTATTTCTTGAACGGCAGCTGTTTTACTTTCGACTTTCTGTGAATAATCCTTTGCTTCATTCGTTTTGCAACACTTTCTTTTTTGTTGATATTTGCTATTTATGTAACTATTTGCATGAGTATGGCCCCTTGGTATTTGAATGTGTGTATCAGTTTCCTTCCTTCCTAAATCCTTTGCTATTTATAACAATACTTTGTTTCCAATCTTATCACCCTTATTCTGGTTACTGTTATCTCTACGCATTGTACAAACGATGACTCATGCAAACAGAGTTTCCAAAATGTAGAACAAAATAGTTATTTCTAATTATTTGTCATAATTTTAAACTTCAATTAACGTCCAGAAGCACTCACAATATTTCCACTGTTTTGACATCAAGGTCTATCTATCACGAATTGAGGTCATCAATAATGTGGGATTGTAGGTTATTCCCAAAATTGCGCATATTAATGTATCTGTCATATCATATCGACAGATTACTGTTTTGTTTTGACGTTTGTTAGCGTTATAGCGAAAATAATGCGCGGGCGCCGAATTACAACCGACATTCCAAATACAAAATTTAAATGATTGCCAGTATTTCTGAGTTAGTCGCATTCGTTCGTTCTAGGCCGTACGTTTGACATTGAACTTAAACTAAAATTATAAAATAAAAATGTTTGAAGACACTGAGAATAGAAATCATGACTTTTTAGAGGACAAGGATGAATGTTTCCTGTTACTTTGTTTCGATAGCAGATTTAGTGTGTTCTAAATTAGTCTGTGCAAATAAACGTATGCAACGCAAGACTTTCTCGCAAAAACGGTTATTTATGAGTTCTTTTACATGTCCTGAAGTTGAAACCAGGCTTAAAGCATTTTGTTGTATTTTTAAAGCTGTGTCGTTACGTTTTCTTTCATGTATTTTCTCTAGACTCAATAGATGTGTCACGGTGTAATAAATATAACACAGATAGTATGACATAATCATACAAATATTGCTGAATAAATGTTTCGCTTTGGTTAGGGTGGAACACTGAAACGATTTATGCGATTGACATGATTTTGTTTTTACCATTTTATCTTTCTACTACTAAAGAGCTTTTTTGACCTGTTTTACATTACACGTTGATATTTTTTCTACTGTTAGTACAACTGTAAATTCTTCACAACTAACGTAAACGTATGACGTAAACACTTTGCCTTTAAAAAAATATTGAAACTTTTTAACATAGCATAACATTACGCATGTAATCCTCGAATGGTTAGGCAGAGGTGTCCCTTAGTACATTCATTTCGGCAGTTATATTTAAGTCCCATGTAACAGGGGGCGAACGTATTAACATCAATCGGGCAAAAAATCTAAAGTTTGGGCTGTTAAGCCCAAACTTTAGATTTTTTTTCCCTGTAGGAAATCCCTAGTGAAAAAAGCCCAATAACACTTTGCTGGACCGGGGAATCGAACCCAGGATCTCATGCTAGCACTGGCGCTTGCGAAAATAATGTAAACTTACAAATAACGATCCTGCAAAGTAACATTACTTTGAGGAAACAATAAATACTATGATTGTAAAACAAAAGTGGTACTGTATTAAATAAATTAAATTGAAAGTGTTGCACTTATTTTTGTAGAGTTATGATTTGAACACCTGTTGTTATCATCTCCTAAGTAATATTTATGTTTTCATTAAATATATAATAATAATAAATATTATATAGATGTACAATTTGCGAGTTTGTATGTAGAGGGTTAATCTTCGGAACTGTAGATCCGATTCCGAAAATTGCTTCACTAATGAGAACCTACAGTATTGCCGAGTGACATAGGTTTATATAAGTCGCGGGCAGAAGTCATTACATTATGTATGTCATAACATTGTCCTATGAAGCTAGTACAACTGAACACAATATGCGTTGGCTGTTAAAAACGGTGTTGCATTTTAATACCTCCGATGTGAATTCTATCTCGAAGCACCAAACCACTTATTGAGTTACAAAAATACGAATAAATGTTATTTGTCTACAGATTTAGTCTATTTACTTCGTTAATTCAAGCTATTAATGACCTTTTCCAATTTTAAACGTTAACAACCCTTTCCTATGTGTTCAATATCATGTACATCGCTTCAATTTATTTTTCGCTTAAGCCAGATTTCTTCCTCTCGGGAACAGACCTTACCTAATCAGTAATTTATCATCCAGATCTTATACCTTACCAAGAAACATTCAACCTCCTTCGTAATGCATACTTTTTCATATTGCCAAAAGTTAAGAAAAGCCGAATCTAAAATGCTACTAGCCACGAATGTCGTAACTAAGTTTTACAGTGCATTGGTTAACAGCTTTATATAGTACTTTCATGTAGCATTCCATAGAGCGCTTTTGTTTACGTTTTTGGCGAAATGAAATAAACTGAATAACACTCTAATAATATTTTCTTCTTTATAGAAGTATATTGACTTGAGTTTCTTCATTTTAGAACATACAGAGACACATTAGTTAAAGTAACTGTTCTGATTCGTAATGCAAAAACAATCATGATTTTGTCAGTGTGCACTTTATAATGATGGCATAATCAGCCTATTATGTTCCCACTGCTGAGACAAAGGCCTCCTATCGGCCTATAGGCCAACAACTGGGCCCAGTGCGGGTTAGTTGATGTCGTATGACTTCGATTTTTTGGTTATTGGTCACGCCGATTTCTTCACGTTTTCGTTCACCGTTTTGAGAGCAGTGGTGTTGAAATTAAATACACTAAGTAAAGTTCCTGCCTGGGTTCGAACTCACGACCTACCTCTCGTAATTTGGAGCCGATACCACTGGGTCACCACTGCTCTATACTATAATGATGTAGGTAGACGAAGCAAAGATTTGCATTCGCCGTATGTATCAGACAGTTTCAAAAACCAAAGTTCCGTTCGTAAATGACATAAATAAGTTAAGTGACTCAACTTACATGAGTTACTATTATAGTTCACAGAATTCTCCACTTGTATGCCCATGGTGCTCACACCATGCTTTCCCAGTGATCCTCAAGCGAACCACGATGCACTTCATCCGAGCACTTGGCACTTTACATCTTACACTTTTGATGCACTTTGCACTTTCACTTCACTTTTTGGGGACGTTTCATTGTTTTTGCATTCACATTGATCTTTGACTGTGGAAAAAGTATACGTTTTAGTCATGATCTTACTAAAGGGTCCTTAGTTGAAACAAAATTTGAAATTATAAATATTGGTGCAAATTATCGTATTAAAAGAAAAATCTCTTAGTAAAAAATTAGAGAAATATCAATATGAATGCAAGATATACTAGTAAAGGCGCACATGAAAAACTGGAATGTTTAGTATGTAGCGTTGCGTGCGAGGAGCGCGCGCGCACGACCGAAGCTGGCATGTCACTGCGCCGGCGTCTGAAACCAACACAAAAATCCCTTTATTTTCGTTATGTTCGGAAACGGAATGCGGAAACTACTGACAGATTTTTTGACAACCGTCGTTGTTTTGATCTTTAGGGGGGTAAAGATACATATTTTTTTTCTGGAAATTAGATTTCGATCTATTTCTTTATATCATATGCCTATTTATTAGGTTGGTAGCCCATGTACTTAGTTGCTGCTAGAAAAGTGAGTTCAATGGTCACTTTTTAATTTTTTATACTACTCTTCCACTCAAACAAACAAGAATAAAGGTTATTCTTAAAAGTCTGAAATCTCTCACTGCTGATCAAAGGCTCACTCACTCTCCAGTCTTCTTATTTAGCCAAAATATAGATATTTTCTAACACACGGGGACCCGGAAAATAAACGCGGAAACAGTGACGGTATCTTTTTCAAATAGGTTACTACAATGAATGAGAGTAGTGTAGACAATATTTGTATCTGTCGTCCTCTTAACGATTTGACAGAAGTGTTGAAATATCTGTGTCGTATACCCATAAATCTAGCGAGAGTAGGTAATTTTCTGTGTACTAATTAGAAAATTAGTAGAAGAGTACACACGTTTTGAATAAATTAACTGCCAAAATAGATACAATCATAAACAAACACCACGCTTGTATTCCTTGAAGGGTTGGCCGAGGTGTAAGTACCTACCCACAGTACTCCTACACTTCACCATCATGGATGTTTAAATCCCGTGTAACACTTTTAAGATAATTAAAATCCAATGTTATGATCATTTGTGATATTTATTATAAATGACTTAAGTATACAAACAAATACACAACGTTCTTGTTATCGGTGTTACATTGAGTACCTTCAAAACTTGTCGTGAATGTCTTGTATGCTAAGAAACCTAAGCTAAAGTTTATCTTAAAACAGACTTCTAAAATTGTAACCTACTTAAAGATAACTCTGAGTATATGAATCGATCGATTCTCAGAGATTTGAAGAATTAGGTGAACGTATCTTTATATCTCTTAATAGAACAATAAAAGTCCACGTAAACTGAAAAAACGTTTTACACCGATTCTGCGAAGTACTTTAATAAAACCAATGTATTTCTTACAAACTGCAGGCGTCTATAAATTCAAGCATTTTCTCCTCAGAATAAAACGATACTAAAGATTGTAGAACACGAGTGTGGCTCTCGTAAAATTGTAGTCTTATTTTACAGAATTATGAAGACAAATCGTACATTATCATATAGATGCAGTGAATGCCCATCATTTAGAGGTAAGGCCGGAGTAGCTAAGCCCTACACTAGGTGAACCGATGACCTGAGGGGCAATTCCCTTAATTTTCCCTTTTTTTATTTTTTTCTCAATCTGTCAAAAATACATATATTTTTGACACATACATTTTTGACATTTGATTGTCACCGAGATGAGACTGCGACTAGATTTTGAATATTTTTAATTACGAGAATTGGCCTTCTGGTGAAACTCGCAGGAATTCGCTGGATGTAGGAGGCACAAGACCAATCCTTGTGGCGATGCTAGACTAATACTTTATTCAGTGGTGAACGTCTTTTCGACAACGCTAAATGACGATGATAATGATTGCAGACTCTTGGCAGTTTGCATGATATCTAGAAAGTCTGTTTTTCACGGTTGTCTAACCTTCTAGGTTAGGTTACCTCACTCCCCGCCTAACGCGTGGTGGCCCGCATAGGCGGGCCGGCACTAGCCGGGGATCGTGGAAGTCGCATTAGATCCCGTGATCGCCGGTGCAAGTGTAAGACGGGACACCGGGGTGGTTTTAGTCAGTAAGAGTCTGACAGATCCCTCCGCCCTCCCCAGGGCGGAGGACATCCATGTGGATTTCCCCCCGATATAAAAAAAGGTTAGGTTAGGGAGCGGCTATCCTTCATAGAACCTGCAGTGGTGGCCCTGTGGTAACGGCCGCGCCTTACGGGTTATAGGTCATAGGTTAGATCTCAGACAGGCACTTTAATTTGTGTAAATTATTTCATCACTACTGCTCTCAAAAACGGCGAACGCAAACATCGTGAGGAAACCGGCATAGTCCTACAACCAAAAATTTCAAGACATGTGACAACTACCAACCCGCACTGAGCCCGCGTGGTGGAAAACGGCCCACTCCCTCTCACAAAGGAGAATATTATAGGCTAATATTATAAAGATGACAATGATGATCCTTCATAGATCCAACCAACATCCGCAAAATTTTAACACACCTAAAATTTCCAGGAACCTGAAATATAACCCAGTATATTCCCAAAACAACTGCTTCACATCCTAATCCATCAACCACCCTCAAACTGCCTACTAACGATGACCAACCATTGCACAATCGCTCACTACACCAAAAAAATCATCTCACTGACTGATTCGCAGTTAGTAGAAATGTATAAATAGCCGCGTCCATCAACCAGGCTGTTAGGAAAGCAAAAGAGCTATCTGTTCCCATGAAAAACGCATTCATCTTGCTCTGAAACTGTTTCAAGTTCCGTCCCTAATAATTAATAGGTTTCAATTTTTCTTTGACAAGAATTTTGTAGGGAATTGGAGGGATTATTAGTTTATTTCATGTTTAAAACAAATGCAAGGTTTTTGTGTGTCGAGCGGATATAACAGAGATACATTTGAATCGAATTAATATTATTTCTTTAAGGCCATATTGCCTACTAATCAATGCAGGAATAGAATTTAATACACAGAGGTTGAAGGTTTCCACCTGTCCTGTGATGGAAAACTACTGTAGAATAAAAAAATTGTGGCGTTTGAAAAATGTTCGAACAGTTGACAACGACAAAAAGATAGCTTCATATAAATAAATGGTCTGGAGAACTTCGTTTTAAAACATATTGGTCACTATCCAATATATGATGAAAGTGTGGTATTTATGACAATACCACTAAACACTCATAGATAAGAGACTAAAATAAGTGAACTAAGTGTCGTGAAGATCATAAAATATAGAATGATGATGAGATAGCAATCTACGTTTCTCCACCCAAAAACCAAATCATAGTCTTTCATACAATCATTCTGTCAATGGAAACTTTAGAATCATTGAACAATACAGTGGGTGGAACATCGCATACGTACATTAGGTAGCCACTAGAAACATATTATGAGGTATATTCGTTGAAAGCTATGACAGAAAATTATCTTAGCACCTTTTAAATAGCTTTGTCTATCATTTAATAGATGAACGGACAAATAAATAATAAAATAAATGAGCAACTAAAGAAAAATATAAAAAAAATATATTAAAAACTTGCGCACGCGTCGTTCAGTGATGTTGACACTAGATATAAAAGTGCAGTAAATTATTGTTAAGTGCAGTTCTTTAAAGATCGTTTTTCATATTTTTTATACAGCTTAGGGTTGCTTCGTACTAGATTTCTTCAGTACGTTTTTCAGAAAAGATTTTTTTTCATTAAAATCATATTGATACTTACCTAAGCGTACAGAAGGTCCAAGACTTTGGGCCCTAAAGTCAGTTAACTGGCCAGCTTTTGCAACATTTTGAAAGACTAGACCAATAAGCCGATCTTTAACTATAAATTCTTAATGCCTTTACAATCTAAAGATAACATTAGAACATAATATGCTTCCGAGAAAAATATGTAACTATTCCTGACCTCACTGCCATCAACCTTCTCTCATCTCAGTCTCATCTCAGATTATCAAAACTATCCATCAACATCACCACAATAGCCTGTCACGTGCACTTTATTTGTGTCACCATCAACAGGTGCTCAACCCTACGATAAAACATCCCACTCCGCATCATTCGCTAAATAGTTGTGCAATCTTCTACTATCAACCAGTATAATTTGCTCCTTCTCTACGGCACCATCTTGCAAACACAACTGTCTTATTCTGTACATTTTAAATTAGTTCTCCATTTTCCCGCGTGTCAAGATATAGTGGTGGGTAAGCTATAACATATAATAGAGTTGTCAACAAGCGCAGACATTCGCGATCTGATGTCTAAAATGTTATTATTTATTAATAATCTTTTGTATATTGACGTCATTGGCTACTCAGAATTCGGGTGATATGATACCCAAATAGATACTTACTGTCACGTATCCGCTGGAAGATATATCTACTAGGTTTATCTAGAGATTTTAATTAGGTACTTGCAAATTAAAGCTAGCATATTTGCAACTCCTTCTAATTTTTTTATTGTGGCTAGCAATAACAGCCATACCCGTCAATCGAGCAGGTTAAGCTGCGCTTGCCGCGGTTGATCCGTGGATGGTATGAAACCATCTTTACATACCAAAAACCCTCCGCGCTTCGAAAAGCACATTAAGCCATTGGTCCCGGCTGTCATTTGTGGATCTTTGACAGTCGTTACGGCTCGTCAGAAGACCGAAAGTCTTACCAAGGGGTATCGTGCTACCCAGTAACGGTGTAGTCGCTCCATGTAAATTACTGGTATTCAGCTGCATCCAGCCTGGAAGTCAACCCCAAAATAGCTAGACAAAGGCTAGGCTAGCTGATGAGGCTCTCGTTTTACCCGGTTCCCTACAACCTCACCAAAATCAAAAAATCAAATGTCATTTATTCAAATTAGGCTGAGAATCAGCGCTTTTTGAACGTCAAAATACATAAGACAGTCCCCCCAAAAACGCCCACCCGTCACCACTACCTAGTGCTTTAGCTGGGAAGAAGAAGTAACGGAACAAACTGCCCAGCAGCACAGCTGTCTGTTTAGTCGGATAGACTTGATTCAATACATATATAGACAAAGTTATATAAACGTTACGAGACAAAGAACATTAATTAAATAATTAGTCATACATATGTCAGCCAGCCATGCCAATATACCAACAAATAAAATGAAAACTTAACTCGAGCACAAAGAACAAAAATGTAAATAAAGCATAATACCAAAATAAGAGCCATGTTACTAAAAGTGTGGTAAGTCTCAATTTTTACCTTGCTTCAAAGCAGTTTCAAACAAAACATTCAAAGATCATCTCTTAACCTAACCAGCGCCATACAGTCTCAATAACCTTACACAATCAGCCACTACCCACTCTCAACCCTCGTATTGAAACCACGACAATGACCAGACCATCCGACATTCGCCAACATCCTTACTACTTACAATTCAAAACAAAGCCAATGGTTGGCTAGTATCCCAGTCAGGTGTTAGTGCTTACTAGCCGAGTGGTATTAATTGAGGGCTAATGATGCTATGCAGAGGCCGTTTTGTGACGTGGGTATCTGTGACGTCAGGTGACGTAAGTAAATGCAAGCCAATTGTTGCCCTGTATTAGTGGTCATTTGTTTTTTAAATATGACCTCTTTCTAGGATTTTTCCTATAATGAGAGTGCAATTACAAACACCACATACAAATAAATGACACGACATCTGTCTGTAGATAAATCTTATAAATATGTGAGTCGTGTGAGGATAGAAGTTGCGATCTGTATCGTGGGACTAAATCACTTAGCCGGGACTACACGATTGGCGCAAGCCGTGCCGTCAAATAAATGTCACATTATTCTAAGCACATACCTACAAACTTAAAATCACGCCTTCTTCTCATGGGGGTAGCGTTACCTGATACATCGAACCGTGTGGCTGTTATTACATAGCCACAAGCCCCTTTCGGTCTCCAACTACATTCTAATAATCACAAGAATAGTTAATTATGTAAGAGATTAATTATTGAGATTTAGGTACATTTTGTATTGTTAACTTGTAACTAAATAATTATGGTTTTCTTTCACTAAATTATTAACGTAAAAGTTTTATTTAACTTTACATAATACTACCAGTTTGTGGTTTACGTTAATTTCATTAAATTAATGTGAGAAAACACTTGCTCCACTGAAATATCCGACTGTGAAAATTAGATACCAAAATGTTTAGGGATATTTTTTGATATACCTCTTCGTACATTTTTCAGCGTCCAATACTCAGTGACCTCAGTCAGTCAGTCATCAATCACTCAGTCAATCAGCAATGAACAACGTTACGTTATGCACGGCTGTGACAAGCTGTGACGTCTGCTGACGTCATCAAGGTCTCACTGACAAGGCAGTGATAGATAATATTGAGTACCACTTAACTTACGTACCTAAGTAGAATTATGATACGAATGAGTTAATTATGTGACTGTGACTCAATATTTAAATATAAGCACAGAACCGGCCGTTGTGGTGACGCTTGACGCCTAGTCTTTCGGATTAAAATTATGATGACATTTAAATTGGGACTTAATAAAATGACATGAAACAATGATAAAAATATTCTGAAGCGATAGATCGAATTGAAATAAAATTTCAGACTGTTAAAATACATAGGATAAAAATGTTGCGTCATAAACCATTTTTTTTAACTTATCATAAATTCTAACCCTTTTATTAAAATTATTTACAACTCATCGCACCCTAAATAATATTGTAACACTGCACAAATACTTTCTTACCTAACCACAAATGTATTTTATGTTTCCTGCTTCACCTCATTGCAGCCAATAGATCTTAAAGTAATCATTTTATAACACTCGAGTTCAAACAACGCCTACTAAAATAAAACATATAAAATAAAAACTAGAAAAAACATTCTTCTTTACGTCAAAATAACACTATTACATCTACAATGAAGCCATAGAGTTTGTTTGTTTGAACGTGCTAATCTCTGAAAATATCAGTCGGATTTGAAAAATAAAGAGGGGTTTGAAGAAAGCACTTAAAGCAAAAACAAAGTGATAGCACGTGGGAGTGATAGAGAATGTTTGTATGTTTAGATGTTTGGATGCTTGTTACTCAATCACGCAAGAACGGCTAAATCGGATTTGGAATAAATTTGGCATACAGATAGGTACGTTCCCGTGGGATAATTTTGCGAACCCGACGTGGGCGAAGCCGCGGGCTAAAGCCAGTTACTAATAAAAACAGAGATAGGAAGACAAGGCTACGCACTTTATCATGTTGCAAATTGATATACAAATATACGCAGTATCTTATACAAAAAGTGGAATAAAGAAAACGTATGAGTATTCGCAAAAATATAAACTTCCGCGGCGAAGTATATTGGATATACTTATACGTTCGACGTCATGAATCTAATTCGACTCAGACGCATCGTAAAGTTACGTTACGTAGCAAGCGGAAAAGCAAAGCATCTTTTTTGCTTATTGCACTACAATTTTTTTTTAATTATCACTATCTATGAAGAAGTAGTTTAAAAAGAAACATAGTCAATGTTGATAGTGACAATTAATCTCATTATTACCCAAGGACTAAAACCAACAAATGTATTTCTTCTTAGATACAGAATACAACATTAAAGTTAGTTTTAACTAAACGAGTGATGATTATAAGAGTATAATCATATGATTTCTGTATCTGTTTACATTCTAGTCAGTGACACTACACAATTGAACCAATTAATACCAACTCACAACTAAATAGTTACAATTCTACATGAGTCAGACATTTTTCATATCGAAAATCAACACTCAACAAACTATTAAAATTCCGATTAAATTACTCTTAATTTTTTCCCTAAAGCATTTATGACGTAGGCAAAACGCCCCCGCTCCGTCTACCGCTGACTGTACGACAAACTACCCATACTCATCAGTTTATATTTAAATTACGATAAACCATTATTAGTCAGTGAACTCTTCCATATGGCGAACAGTAACATTTTTGTATCTTCACTAGTATCTAAACGTGACTAAGATATTCGTTAGTTAGACGTTTACATGTTAGAGTTTTTTTTTTTCAGTTAGTCATTGTTGATCATCAATTTATAAGCCTAGCTTATCGATGTGTGTATTTTTTTTTTCAATAAAAAAACATTTATTTCTTAACAGAATGAACATCAATAATTGTTTAACTCATACAAAATCAAAATATTTTATTTCACATAAACCTACATGTGCACTTATGAAATATCAGAAGCTAGCTGCATGGTTCCAATTGGTTTTTTCGCATGCAGAAGAGCCGGCAAGAAAATCTAAAGGTTACTCTTTAAAAAAATATTTGGGTTCAATAATTTCATACTACAGTGTTAAAAATAAGTATGGGACGAGTGTAGGCTTGTCAAGAAGTACCAGGTACTTAATAAAATAATTAATGGTCTACAAATATTTAAATATTAGAATCTCAAATTGAATGTACAATGAATACTTCGTCTAGTCCATTGTAATAACGTACATTCCAATAATATTACAATACATAAAGAATGTATTGTCAATATGCGTGTGAATTTCTTCTATATCTGTTATTGAAATTTATTATGTATAGAAGTAGTGAACTTCAAACAAAATCGTCCCTCTGGGTAAGGTGGAAACAGTGATGTAATAAGATTATTTATTTACTTATTTATTGTATTAATAGTTTTAATAATGACGACATATTCAACCACTTTATACCAAATCTAAGGCTCATAAAGACACCTTGTCTTATAACAAATTAAATAACTTTTAATTTTGATTTAAATTTTACTACGAAGGCCGTTTCCAAAATAATTTCATATTTTTGATAGTGGACAGTCTTTATATTTGCTACGTCGCTACGAGCTTCGTGCTACGAGCTACATGCTACGTGCTATGCGCTACGCCAAAGCCTACAAACCAATGCAAATGGGTTCCGAACTAAGCTTATGGCTGTCAGACACGAGACTTTATTTAAGTAGCAGTAAGAGATATTTTATCAAAATTTTATGCAACTAATAATTATCATTTCCTTCTAATATTATAAATGTGAAAGTTTGGATGTTTGTTACTCAATCACGCGTAAACGGCTGAACGGATTTGTATAAAATTTGGTACACAGATAGTTTACAACCTGGATTAACACATAGTATACTTTTGATCCTGGTAATACGTTCCTGTGGGATAATTTTCGACCTGCACGCGGGCGAATCCGCTGGGAAAAGTTAGTGTACAATAAAAAAGAACTGGAAAGTCTCTGCCCTTTATTTAACTTTTATGGTCGGAAAATCTGTTATGAATTTTGACGAACAAAGTGTTTGTCTTTGAAACATGTTTTCTACTAAAGTATAAAAATAATTGCCGACAATACATACATAATACATATACATATCTATACGTACCTCTATGTTTTGAATTTTATTTTATTTATTATTTATTTTTACTATATTTTTTTGTGTATGGATACATTGCCTGCAATAAAACAACATTTATTTATTTTATTTTTATTTATTTAATACCTGCTGGTATTCCGGAAAGCCCTTGAAGAGGAGCTTCTTAAAAATAATTTTGAGACTGTAAACGGGACCATCCTATACAAAAACGTTAAGTTTGAAATTACAAAACTATTCTACATATATTGCCTTACCTACCAATTACGCTACTACGTATAATATTTATTAATAGAACAATATCATACCCAAACAGCTGCTTGTCTATTATTGATTATTAAATAATAATAGTTGGCAGTTTCCTCGACACATCAGGCGCCTTAAATCTTGGCAAATGCGCGGACGCATCCAAATCGTTACGTACGCGAACTGATCATCATATTTATCATCAGACCATGTGATACATGACGCGTAAACAGCTGAGCATTAGTAGGTATAGTGGTTGCTAGATTGTTTAAGTACTTTCTCTACTGAACACTGAGCACGTGTTGTGTTTATTGTATTGAAGCTGTAGTAATTCTTCAACGTAGTGCTTTCAAGTTACAAATTGTTAATTAGAGTAGAAGCTATAGTCCTAATTCAGTCTAGTATTGCGGCTTCCATTATAAGCACCGACTTGGTTTTTACCCGACTATGGCGAAGCAAAAAACTAGGTTTTAATTTTGACTGGTATGTATGTACTGACTGCTGTTATTAGTTATCAGTCATCGATTGTTTACAAGTTATATGCGACGAAATGATGAAAATGTCAACCAATAGATCAAATACCGCACCTTAGGATACCATAATGAAGTGCCACTTAAAAATTGAACGCTTTGATTTGAATAATTAAAACCTAAATTCTGATTTGAAACCACCATAAAATTGAAGTTAATTTTAAAACCTTAATTTTCATAGATGATTTTTCAATCAAATTACTGAATAATATTACTCAAAGAATAATTATTAGATAACCTGGTGATAACTAAAGCTGAAACCTTCTAATGTGTTACTAATTCCCTACAGTGAATGATTGCTTAACACCCTAATTGCGTAACACACGATTAATCATTAATCGGTTTCATTTTGACAATTCAACAATATTCATTCCGTTATTTACGTTGTTGAGTAGACACATTTTTCCAACATATAAAGCAATGGTTTAAGCCATCTATTTCAAAACGAAACAGATTATGATTAATCGTGAACCGCAATTAGGGTGCAGGAGGGCACGCATGCGTGCCCAAACAATAGAAGATCTATTGTGTCTCATTAGCCGGGACCTAAAGGTTAAGAATTTAACCTGAAGAGGGTTTGTTTACACTTCAATTAGATACTTTAGACACAGACTATAATAACAAAATTGTGCTTCAAAATCTTGCTATAGACGACAACTGCAAGTCATAGTTTTAACCCTGCAACGCTCCTCAAAGCTAACAAGCGCAATGTCCAAACGAAATCGTGGTCGGTACTAGCATCATTCTGCCAAGTGCCTGCCAGAAATTGTTGGCACAGAAAGGTGTGTTGGCCGAAACTATTTTTTCTCGCACACACGCTAGTACATCGAATACGACATAAAATGTTACTCGTATATATGTGTCAACGGTTATCATATTCGCGTCAACAAGGAACTATGTTGCTTCTTTTTCATTGGTAGCATTTGGTGATGTGATATGAAAAAAATATTTGGAACATTTTTGATTTATTTTACAATGAATGTTTAGCACTCAATATTTAGTTTTCTATTTAAAGCATAGAACACTAAATAAGTAAATGGTTGTGAGTTCTTGCTGTCAGTCATCCAAAACCAGAGAGAGGAATCAATCCACAAAGCTTCCTCCTAAATATGTTGGGGTCAGCTTCCAATCTAACCGGATGCAGCTGAATACCAGTATTATAAATGGAGCGACTGCTTATCAGACCTCCACAACCCAAGAAAACTGGTTGGCTGGCTGGTTTTGGTAAACTGGTTGGCTGGCTGGTTTTGGTAAACTGGTTGGCTGGCTGGTTTTGGTAAACTGGTTGGCTGGCTGGTTTTGGTATAATTGGTTGTGGGACCTTTGGGCTTCTGACGACCCGTAATGACAGACAAATATCCACGAATGACAGCCGAGACCAACGGCTCAACGTGCTTTCCAGGGCAGAGGGGGTCCTCGATATGTAGGTACTGGATGGTGCCCCCTCCACAAACGAAGACCATAAAATAAAATATATTGTGAACTAGCTGGTACCTGGCGCTTTGCTATTGCAGAATAAAAAAATTGTCTATAGCCTAATTGTACTATGCCCATAACCGCACGCAATCAAGCAATCTTGCTTGCAAGCAATAAATTCACACAGTTTTATCGCAATAGGATTAACGGTATGGCATCGCATAAAATACGAAACAACAAACATTGATTTTTATAAATGAAAGAAGATATATATACAAGATTTCCTTCCAAAATGGCGCCAAGAAGTCAATTTAAACATATAAACAAATAATTTCCACAAGCTAATTGGCGTTTGTAGCGTGCTGACGCCGATTTCCTCCCCCTTTTATCTTACCAAGCCATAAATAAGCCACTTTGAACTTGTCACGGCGGATCATATTCAGTGACAGCTTTAATTAGCTATAATTAGGTTGTATAAAATGGGAATGTCTATATTAACTATTATGGGAAGAACTTGTTACGTCATGTTCTCTGGTTTAAAGCAACTGTGCTGAACGAAAACGTGGGTTTTTATAGGTTGTCGATAAAACTATGGTTGTTGCTATGTTTATAAATGATTTTTGACAATCAATCGGCCTACCCTCTTCCCAACTAAGTTGGGGTTGGCTTCCAGTCTTACTACATGCAGCTGCATACCAGTATTTTACATAGATCGACTGCCTATCTGATTTCTATCACCCAGTAATTGGGTATGACAAGCCCAAGGTAAGACTGTGTTTGACTTTCGGTCTTATGTTACCCGTAACGACTGTCGAAGATGTAAAAATAACTGCCAGGACCAGCTCCTTAACGTGATTTCCGAAGCACGGAGGAGTATCGATACGTTATGGATCACCCATCCACCAACCGACCGCGGCAAGCCTAGCTTAACCTTCAATCGACCCGTACGGCTGTTATTATTTCGCCACGACCTCCTCAATGATTTTAATCAAAATATTATGAATGATTTTAACAGTATTTTGATTTAAATACAGTGTCCATGGAATTTCTTACCTGTACTTCTCCATAGGAACCTACTAGGCTTTGGAATGTGGAACTTGGTTAATCTTTCTGACAGTGCGGTTCCTTGACAATGCTAACGTGGCTGTAATTGGATTATTATAAATATATGCTAATAGGAAACGACGATAGTAATGGTTTTTTTTTTGTTGAGGTTGGGAAATCATCAAATAACTTCTCCCACTCTGAGTGGAGCAGGAGGGCGTGTCAGACTTTTAGTGACTAAAACCTACCCGTGTTCCCTCAATTGCCTGTGCGCCAGGGGCGACGATAACTCTTTCGAACAGCCCGCACCCCTAACAGGCATCGGCCCTCGCGGACCCCACCAGTTGGTGCTGACATCTCTTTGAGAAGCGCGTGAAACACAACGCGCCATTGACCCGAGCTTGGGATTCCCGACGCCCAAGGCGTCTCCTGCGGCGACTAGGCCGTGAGGGCGCATATACTGCCTCTCCCTCATGTGCGCCGCCTCCCTCTTCGCGAGCATTACTGCTTCGCAGAAGGAGGTGACGGCTACCCATGCACTCTCACTCCGTACAATGGCCTGAACCAGAGCCGGACGCGAAAGATCGTCACCGCCGGTCGCCTCCACGAGGACACGGCAGTGCTCCGCCCAAGCCAGACAGATCTCCACCGTATGCTCCACCGTGTCCTCAGGGTGATCTTCACAGTGGAAACACCCGGGCGTTTCCTCCCGCCTTATGCGAAACAGGAACCTCCCGAAACACCCGTGTCCGGTGAAGACCTGCGTCAGGCGGAAGGACAGGACGCCGTGTCACCTCTCAAGCCACTCCTCAAAGAGGGGACTTACCGCCGCAATCGTGGTGTGCCCAGCGATTGTAATGGTTAAAGCAGTTTTATGCATATCTAATGCTAGTTTTCTTCAGAATAATAACCAAAAACTTAGTTTAGGAGGACTTTAATAATTTATTTTTGAAGTTTTGTAAAGTGTATACCTGAATGGGTTCATTTATGAAAAAGGTGTTTTAAGTTAAGTTATGATTAGCGACTTAACCATAAATTTGGACGCTTTAACGTATCTTAACTTCAAGCAAAGTTTATAAATAAAGGCTAGCCCATTCTTTAGTCCATTCTTTAGTCAGATAATAAATATAACAGATATTATATATATACAAAAAGACTTCCGTCTCCAAGGGCAGGACAGGTGCTTAGTCAATCTAGTCTCAGAAATTGGTATAGCTAGGCACTCATATAGAAATGACATAAAAGCCATAATATTATCTTGGCAGCAAATTCAAGAAAAAATATCATCAACGCTCTCAATTTCATATCTTATTACAGACACGTACGATGACGTGTTCTGACGTGTATCATGACAAGTGACGTCACATATCTAGCGTCGGGTATCTTCCAACCTGTCAGTTTTGGTTAGGACAGCAATGATATCACCTCAGGAATATTTCCACAAAGATTAAGGTAAATTGTTGGCATTGGCTGCTAAAAGAAAATATTCTGATTTCTGTCTACTGCGCCGCTTAGATCTGATTTGATGGCTAGATTCCGGTCTGGCTTGCGAAGCGTGATAACGTGTAACTTTCGTAAAATTCATTTTTTTTTATTTTTGATATAATGTTTTTAAGTTTATACTCGTATATTTGTAGAAATGCTGTGATATTTGCATATCCTCGGGAAATGACGTTGAAACAACGCAGTCTTCAATGTTTTAATGGTCCTAGTAGAACATAGATTATCATAATTATAAATAAATAAATAGGTATAAATAGCTGTTATTCCAACTACGGTCCATTGGGAATGAAACTACCATTATCTTACTAAAGATTACTATTATAATCCTACAAATATTGTGAAAGTTTGGTTGTTTGTTATTTAATCACGCAAAAACGGCCGTACGTATTTGGTAAAATTGGCCACACAGATAGTTTATAACCTGGATCAACACTTAATATAGGTACTTTTTATTCTGGTAGTACGTTACGTTGTCTTGAGATAATTTCCCACCACCACGCGGGCGAAGCCACTGGCTAAACCTAGTATTTTATCACCCTCAAAAAAAAACTACGGTATCCAAAATAAATAAAATGGACAAAAAATTATGTATTTTCTGCGGACCGTGTGACGCAAATTAGTTTAAATTATTAATGCGATCGGTGTGCGCGCGCGCCGGTCAGACGATTCACACTTCATATTATTATTTATAGTGACTCATTCATGGTCTACACATCACCTGCGACATTTTGAAGGACCTCGTCATCATTCTCAAGTTTTATGTTCACACCTTCAGTGTTGAGTAGAAAATAAGTCTGAATTATTTACTGAATAGTTTCTTTTGATCAGACTTTTCCTAGGAAATTGGCAAAGTTTTCTATGTGTGATAAACTGTACGTTCAGAGTAAATAAATGGGTAGGCAGGACTGGTTTTAAAAACCACTGGCCTCCTTCTTAAAAGTCCTTTTTTGGGACACGAATGGCATAACTAACTAAACACGTGGACTTGAAGGCTCAAATTATGAACAAACACAAAGGAAGCGTGATCAAATTAACTAGTGCTTCGATCATTCGCTAAACAATTAGAGGCTAAAATTATACCAACGCAAAACTACATCTGGTATAACTAAACCTCTCCACCTATTCCCCTTTCCGATTCTAAATCATGTTAATTTTAATTGGCAGTTTCGTCCAGCAGTTGGGAGTATTCTGCCAAGTTCAGGGAAGCGCGGAACTAATATAAAACAACGCGCTTATTGACTGATATACGAGTTATGAAGAACACTGGCGATATTTATATTAAGTACTGACAAACTGACGTATATTTAGTAACTATAATATATTAATACCTATTGGGTATGTAGGTAGAGCTTTACATATGTTATGCCAGTAAGATCGTACTCGTTACTCGAAAAACCGGCCAAGTGCGAGTCGGACTCGCAAACGAAGGGTTCAAAGCAAAAGACGCCGAATTAAACGTTTCTTGTATGGAGACCACTAAAATTTTTATTAACTTCGTTATTGTTATAGCGGCGACAAATATACACATTCTGTGAAAATTTTAACTGTCTACCTGTTACGTATCAAGATATACAGCCCGCGGACAGACAGATGGACGGACGGACGGTGGAGGCTTAGTAATAAGGTCTCGTTGGTTGCCTTTCGGGTACGAAACCCTAACAAAAGTTTTAAATACATTTTTACAACTGCGGCAGAGTGCAAAACATCCACTCATTGAAAGTGCCACACTGTAATTTAACTAGCTGTCGACATTGCATACAATCTGTACAAATGAACATTATTGTGGGTCATTTCGTTTAAAAATGGATGGGACAAAGCTTTTTATATCCGATCCGATCTTCTTTGAATCTCAAAAATGCTTACGACGTAGTACATTTTAGAAATCCCTTTGTCAAGTTCAGCAAGTAAGTAAGAGTAGTGAGTCATTAATGTATTTCAGATTGTACTCGCCTTTAATTAATCCCTATAAGGCCGGTCGAGTTTCAGGAGAAAAGGGACAAAACCACACAGGAAACGCACTGCATGGCCAATAAAACGGTCGCACGGTTTGTTTTAAGTTATTTAGGGCTTAAAACAAAGATACGTTCAGTTTATTTATTGCTTTTCTTAGAAATAAGCTGATGTGTCAACAAAGTCAAAGTCAAACACAATAAAGTCACTGTTTTAACTGATCCATCACCTTTCAGGCATTTACTGATGTATTTCGAATATGTATTTTATTAACTTTATTGTTTATCGAAAGACGTGGTGCGTTCAGAACATGAGTTCACCAGTCAAACTATTTTTTTAAACAATTGAGTTAGTCAACCCCGAAAAAAAAAACCATAAAAAACGACACCCATGACGAAAATCTTAAAAAAATCGTAACCGTCATCTTGGATTTTCACTTTGACCTCACTATTAAGTTCAGCACCCTCGAAAACAATGTCCCTCTCTCTCTGTCTTTTTCTATTATACATATTAATAAGTCGCATGGAGCCATAACGCTTTTTCGTTACGTGATGTTATCTACTAGTTTAAGCGTCTTTTGACACCCGTTATGAATCTATGAATCTGACTAAAAACTAACATTAACTATTCCGGTTCATTAACCACAAAACCCATAAAAACCCACTCATTTCCACTAGAATCGGAACTAACCATCATCATTTCCCTGAAAAACATAAAGCCTTGACCTTGGAGCCCTGTAGCTACAAATTTAGGATGATCGAGTAAGTACCATTGAGCTGTCATAACAACAGATATGACTGGAGTGTTGGGCCACTAGATCGGCGAGGACGTTAGCTCAGGACAAGGTTCAGTGTTTTGGAACCATGTGTACGTTGATAGTGTTGGCTTATTATTTTGACCTCACTATTGACTTCAGAACCCTTGAAAACCATGAAAACTATGTTAATCTCTCCATTTCTCTGTAGGTCCCTAGATTATTTAGATTGACATTTGGACTCGGTAGGTGGCGCTGTTCGAGCAGGCCAACGTTTGTCAGGTCCGCTAGTCTCTGTATATATAATTCTTCTGTGTGTATTATATCTCTGAACTCCTCATAAACTGCTGGACCGATCTTGATGATTTTTTGTGTGTATTTGGGTGGGTCCCTGAATGGTTGAGATTCATAATTGGACCCGCTAGGTGGTAGAGCCAACGGTCTGGCAGGACAACGTCTGTTGGGTCCGCTAGTACCTATATAATAAAAAACTCCCATGAACATGTTACATAACGTTTTTTTCTTACGTGACAATTTCTACTATTTTACTCCTACCGCAAGCTGCGTTTAAGAACTCGTTCCAAAAAGCCACCTGATTTTAAGCAATAACCGCCGCTAATGCCCTTGGGGGCATTACATTTAACAAGAGGTCATTAACGCTTCAGTTTACGAGTTAAAGTCGCTGATCTTGGCGTATCAGTTTATCGTGAGAGAAATGGACGAACATCTTTGTGTCAATAGTACGAGTAGTCCCAGCAATACAATTTGGGTGCCGAACGTAAAATTCTTATTATAAAAAAAATTGTGACATTATTTGTGATGATCGTTAGAATGGTCAAGTGCGTAGTATTCGAAACCAGCGCGTATAACCAGCCGGATCATTACGTAACTCATTAACTGTTGGAATGATCTTTATTTTGACCGTTCAAAAACATTTATTGCGTTATTAACGTTGTTGAGCAGACAAATTTTTCGAACATATGAAACAATTTGATTAGCAATATCCCCGAACATATTCAGATTCTGATTGATAGTATGTTGCAGCGAGATGTAATCTGTGGCGGGAGCTGTATAAACCCCCTGATAACTTTATCGAACCATCTGAAAGCCTTCCGCCTGGGCACGCGTTACCGTGGCCGACTTGGTAATCTCTAAATAGACTTCGAACCCAAGTAGGCCGGAGCAAAGAGAATCTCCACAGATGAGGGTTCACGGACGGCTCAGATCTCAGGTGCGTATGCGGCACCTCCCCACAGACAATGGTTCATCTTCCATCCTGCGCCGTATGCCCTGTTACTTGTGCATTTGACGAGCTCATGACTGCGTCAGCGAGCGGAGTTGGCGCAGCCGAATTTTGGGCCAAAGATGTTTGTTTTTTTACCATAGATACGCTAAGAAGCTGAAATGTGTTGCGCAATTAGGGTGCACATGTATGAACGTAAATTAAACAAAAGGAGAATGTAAGGATCGTAGCTGGTGGCGTTCTGTAGTTTATAGTTACCTCCATAGAAGTCGTGAGTTTATGTATGTACCTCATATAGGTACATAAGTAAAAAAATTCATGTGCACAGTCTGACGACTTTCAATATGTTTTATCGATCCGCTTATACTATAAGGGCTATTTTTCACAAGTGATTCACGGACATAAGCGAGTTAATAACGTGACTCGTCGTCCACCCAGTGCGTATTACGCCTTATTTCCGTCCATACACCTTGTTTATTAGTTCTTATTTACTTTACAAAATGATCCAAGGTTTCGCAATGTTTGATGTAACGTTTCAAGATTTATGTTTATTTTCGTGTAATAAATAAACAAAATGTAGATTTTATAACTACTTAAGTAAACATGATTATTTTTGTGTTAATTATATAATATTTGCCATGTTGTAATATATTTTGGTTTGCATGTATTTGCATAGAAAGTGCATAAACCGAAACAGTTTTAACAGAGAACTCGATTGAACTACATCATCATAATCAGGTACAGCCACTTGCGAATACAGGCGTTTGTGTATCATGCTTCCCTTTTATGAGCAACTACATAAGTTTACATACCTATCTATGTATGTAATAATGCCATTCCCATACCATACACGATAGGTAGGTAGGTACACCCTATTCTTTATTTTTAATTAATGAAAGCCCCTTTTTACTTTCTTCCCTCGTTCGTTTCACACAAAAGAAAATCTCTAGTTTATTTTTACAAAAGTGCACATTACTAAATTGTCACTACTATAAAATATGGACCGATGGATGACCCCTGTAACAGGTATTTTTTAGCAGGGGAGTCATTGATCAGTTATTTTATGCCAGGTTATTTGCACGCTTAAATTAAGTATCACCTTGAATCCCCCAGATTCAAGGTGATACTTAATTTAAGCGTGCACGGGAGTGCGGGGACTTGCCCCCCCCCCCAAGTCAAGCCAAGCGAAGCGCAAGGGCATTACATAACTTGGGTTTGGATTATACCAGATAAACTAAATTCACGGGATATGTTGTCAATAGCAGACTTATTAAATATATAAAGTTTTAATTGCATAACTCTTAAACTTTAGATTTTATTGATATCTAAAAAAAACCCTGATTTCGACACTGACTCACTGATGATCGTCAAAATTCTTAGGGTGCCCTAAGAATTTTGAATTTTTCGTAATACCCTAGAAAGCTAAAAATTTGGTATGTATGCTAGTAGTGGTACACAAACAAGAAAAAAATTCTAAAACTTGGAATCGATTGCCCCCAACCCGTTATACTAGGGGATGGAAGTTTGTATGAGACTTCCGCAATTTTGACGATAGAGGTCTTATGATAAATGATAAATGATAAATGATTTTATTTCTGTAAGTAGGTTTGTACAAACACTTTTACACGTCAATCATATTTTTTTTTTTTAACTAGATGAGGTCGGCGTTTCCTATCTGACTACTCTGAGAAGAAAGGCCGAAACAAACTCAGAGGTCACAGTCTTTTTTAAAGTCCAGACATAATCTTGGTCAGATCATGTGAAGACCATGTGGATTGGTGTCTGAAATGGTCTTTTGAGGAAAGAACCACACAGATTGAGTGGACCTGTCCAATCAGTGCACGCATTTATCAGTAATCATGCAGCTCAACTCAGAACTTGAGGAGCTCAAAGATTTGACGAACAATACCAAAGAAAGGACATTTGGGTAGGCCGCATAAATTACTCAAACTGGCAGATTAACATTATAACTAACTGAGAAAGAGATGAAACACAAAACAAAAAAAAAACAAAACATGATCCACACAGTCCTCACATTCACAATAATTAAAACAATAATAATATTATACTTCTCAAAGTAAATATTCATGTCAAAGTGTATATAATAATAATCAAATGTCGAAGAGTATAAGTTTGCAAAAAAAAAGAACAACATTCAGTATGCAAAAATCCCAAGATGTTTTGTCCTCAATATAATCCTTAACGGTATAAAAGGCTTTCTGGCACAACTTACGTTTAATGAATGATTTAAATTTATTGAGACTTAGATCTTGAACATGGCTAGGAAGTTTGTTATAAAAGCGTATACATTGACATCTGAATGATCCACCTATTTTTTTGAGCCTTGTTGATGGTACAACAAATTTGTGTTTGTTCCTAGTATTTATACTATGGATATCACTGTATTTTTTAAACAATTTAATATTTTTATGGGCATATAAAAGATTTTCAAAAATATACTGTGAAGGCACAGTCATTACATTAATCTCCTTAAATTTCTCTCTGAGAGAGTGTCTCGGACTTAATTTATAAATTGATCGGACAGCTCTTTTCTGCAACACAAAGATAGTTTGAATGTCGGCGGCATTTCCCCACAACAGAATACCATACGACATTACACTATGAAAATAGCTGAAGTAAACTAAACGGGCTGTCTCTATATCAGTTAAATTACGAATTTTTCTAACAGCGTATGCTGCCGAGCTAAGCTTTTTCGACAATTTATCTATATGTGGGCCCCACTGAAGCTTGGCATCCAAGGTTAAGCCCAAGAATACAGTGCTATCTTCAGGATTCAATTCTTCGCCCTTTATCAACACATTAGTTTTCACCTGCCTAACGTGAGGTAGCGTAAACTTAATGCATTTGGTTTTTTTTCCATTAAGAAGTACATTAACATTGAACCAGTGAACTACTTTTGAGATTGCGCTATTTACATCGTCATTAACCAGCTGCTGACGTTTAAGTTTAAACAAAAGTGAAGTGTCATCCGCAAACAACACTATTTCATGATTATCCTTTATAAGGTAAGGCAAGTCATTAATATAAATAAGAAACAAGAAAGGACCAAGAATCGAGCCCTGTGGGACTCCCATTGATACTAAGGATCCGGGAGATCTTTTTCCATTTACATCAACACACTGAATCCTATTACACAAGTATGAAATAAGAAGATCCAGAGCGGTGTTCCGGATCCCGTAGTGGCGGAGTTTCCTGATTAAAGTTTCATGAAGCACGTAATCGAATGCTTTAGATAAATCACAAAAGATGCCCAAGGCATCGTATTTATTTTCCCATGCATTGTAAATATGCCCTAAGAGTTCAACACCGGCATCGGTAGTTGAACGACCCCTTGTAAAACCGAACTGTTTGCTGTGTAATAAATTATGTTTATTAAAAAATCTTTGCAGTTGGTCTAAAATTAATTTCTCAAAAATTTTACTAAAGGTAGGTAGTACTGAAATAGGTCTATAATTAGAGGGGTCTGATGTATTACCTGATTTAAACAAAGGTATTATTTTACTATTCTTCATTAGGTCAGGAAACTCCCCACAGTCGATACAATTATTAAATATTAGAGCTAAAGTAGGTGCTACAATGTCTATAATTGACTTAGCGACTTCTACTGAATTACCCCATAGATCTGCAGTCTTTTTTACATTCAAAGTGTGAAAGGTTTTAATTATATCTCTACAGCTAATATGTTTAAAATGAAATTCTGAATCACAAACATTAACATTTTCCTTAAGCAAAGACTCAGCAACAGAAGGTGATGAGTTAAGAGATTTTGTAGTTGAAACGGGAATATCTGTAAAGAAATTTTCAAAAGCCGCAGCGACTTGTGAGTCGGCTGTTATTATTTTGTCATTGATAGACAGGCTGTAGTCAGTATTTCGGTTACTAGACCTTCCCGTTTCACTATTAATAATATTCCAAGTCGTTTTAATTACATTACTACTGTTTTTAATCTTTGAACTCAAATAACGCGACTTGGCCATCCAACAAACTTTTTTAAATAATTTAGAATAATTTCTAACATATAAGTGAAATTCAGCAGAGTTTACATAATTTCTCTCATTGTACAGCTCATAAAGTCTTGTTCTACTTTTATGAATACCAATGGTAGCCCAGTCACTGAAAGAGATGTTACTATTAATCGAGATAGTCTTGGGAATAAAAGTGGAATTGAATTGTTTACAATATATCTTAAAAAAATCATCATATAGATGATTAGGATCAGAATTTGTACCCAAAACTGGTAATTTATTAAAGAGTTTAACTTTAAAGGCTTCTAGGCGAAATGCGGTTTTGGGGTTAACAATGATATCCTTTTTAGCCATTTTTTTAGTTTGATTTTGAATGGTAATCCGTTGCCCGCAATGATCCGAATCTAGTAAATTAATAATCTCTTTGTGGCTCGGTATAACATCTGTATAAATATTATCGAGGCATGTGGCACTGGTGAGCGTTATTCTTGTGGGCTCCATAAATTGGTTTACAAGATTGTAGGACTGAAATAAACTTAATATTTTACTACAGTAACCTGAATTATCCAATAAATTAACATTAAAATCACCGCAGACAATAATGGACTTGTTCGAGTTACAAATCTTGTTTAATACTTCATCCATTACCTTTTCAAAGCAGTCATACAATCCTGAAGGTGGTCTGTACACACTTAATACAACAAACTGCTCCAATTCTATACAGGCTATTTCAACTGTCCGCTCAACAGAGAGGCTCACAATATCCTTACGTTCTTTAAATTTTAACAAGTTACTTACTAAAATTAATGAGCCCCCATGTATAGCATTTATTCTGTTGAACGAACTACCAACCTGGTGATTATTAAAATTAAACATGAACTGGTGGCTTTTAAGCCAATGTTCTGTCATACAAAGAATATCTATATTGTTACAGTTAAGGAATAAATCTACTTCTAAATCTTTGTTCAAAAACCCTTGAATGTTTTGATGCACCAGGTTGATACTATGTAATTCTTTTACACTTTCATTTGCCATCCTTACATTTTTGCAAGAGGTTGCCTCTGTTGTCTTAATTTCTAATTTAAATGAAGATCAATGTCATAGTTATTTGCCAAATTATTGGCAGAACAGTTAAACATGTCATTGCATTGCTCAAAAGGAGCAAGTTGTTTAGCCAAATTCTTGGCTGTAATGGAAAAAAAATATGATAGCGACACAGCTATTTGTCTTTTATGATAGTTAGAAAGATAGTACATCACAATACTATACCTATCTTTTGTCAAATGCAAATTATTACCAACATAATTGTTAGTATCAATTAAATGAAACAAATTATTATTAAATGTCAAATTATGCAATGTCATATTAATTTCAAATCTTAACCTATTTTCTTCCTGTGGCAAACTGTTACTATAAGGGAATGTAAACAACACAATTTTACTTAAACTAAGATTACATAATGTTCTATAATATTGGTGCAATTCTCCTTTGTTCACATTTCCCCTATTACCCATAAAAATTGATATAGGGACTCTTTATTATTATTTTTTTTAAAACATGTAGCACCCCAAAAAAAGAAAAAATATTGTCACAAGCAACTTACAAAAAGAAGTAAAATCCCACCAAAAACATTTTCATGTAAAATGTTGCCAAGACGAGACCATATGACTCGCACTGTCAAAAACTTATCAGATCTCATGTAGAGCCAAGCTTCTAACTCTACACGCCCTAACTCTACATGGCCTAACTTCACAAACTCTACACCTTAGTCAAATATATGGATTGGCTTGATAGTTCATAAAAAAAACTATCTCTGTGCCAAATTACCTCCAAATCCGTTCAGCCGTTTTAGCGTGGTTGAGTAACAAACATCTAAACATCCAGCCACGTTATTTACATGGTTCTGAAATATAAGTTTCAATTCAACATTAATGTCACCTAACGCTTTGTAATGCTACGCTTACGCTTTGTAATGGGCCACTAGCTTCATCTTTCTGACTGACTAAATCACTAAACCCTTCGACAATTCAAAAGTGCCCGTAAATGGTTTAATTTAAATCAGAGTTTGAGTTAGAAAACGAATATACGTGAATTTATTTTCCCTTGGCAAAGGAAAATCCGAATATTTTTATATCAACCACGTTTTTGTAGTCACCGTCCGATGACTGCGAACTATTTATAGAACGGATACATTTTTTACAGCAGCCCGAACATAAACGTTGTAATTCGATGAAAACCCGGACTTAAGGTGACAACTGCTCATCCGTTCCTGTTAGTACAGCGGGTGATGAGCTTATGACAGTGTATATTTCACATTTATGGGGCCATGCTCTTTGATATTTAGCAAAGAATACAGAATTTAACAGGAAGGTGTTGATGGAAAACTTCGTGAGAGAATCTCGATTTGACAATCAGATATTACCTGCAGGTCGCGTCATCAAAGCAATCCTGCTCATTTCTTCTCTATATGTTAAGATTTCATTTTCGTAAAAGTTATTTCGGGTCTACAGCAGAATACGGGTTTAAAAATAAGGTAATTATAGGTTACTGATCGATGACATAGAAGATTGAAGTAAATACTGTGCTTTGTATGACAGCATGATGCCAGTCAGTGATGGCTTATTGTTTTTTTTTATTTAAGACTGGAGGAAGCTTTATCTCACCCACACAGAATGCTATAACTAGTGTGATAACCCACGTGTTTAACTCAAGTTTTGCGTTACTAGGTCGCCAAACGTTGCCATACGCTGCTATTACTATTAATGTTTAAAGTGAAAACTTTAGTTTTTGGTAGGGGCAAAACTTAAGGGTTCGCGTCACCCACACACCAATGTGACGTGTTGTTTTTTCCAAAGTTTTAAGTTTTCTCTTCTGTCGGCACTTCGGCAGTCCCCATGACTGCCTATTTTTGATGACATAGAGTGACAATCAAGCTCACCTCGTGGTAAGTAATGACCGCAAACTATGGACATCAGCAACACCAGGGCTACCACAGTGCATTACCTACCCATTTTGAAAAGGACAACTTTCAATTTTTGTCTTGCAGCTGTCCATGTCGTAGCTTCGCGAAAAGACCTCAGGAAGAATCCCATTCCACGTTTTGCAGATACGTGGTGTAAACAACAGTGTCAAACGAGTTTTCACTCAACCACGATCACGTCTAATCTACAACGTTTGTACCAACTTACGCCTCCGTCTCGTATTTCTGTGGCAACAAAAAACGCCTGCGTCTACCCCCACCAAGAACGAAGTTCCTTAAGTTCTTCAACTCCGAATGACGTCGCCGTCGTTTGTCTCTATAAAATACTCAAACTTTATTTTGACTTCACTATCGGCTAAAGCACCCAAGAAATCCATAAAAAATATATCTCTCTCTCTCTCTCTCTCTCTTTGTCTCTTTCTATTATCTATATAAATAAAAAGAAAAGTCCTGACTGACTGACTGACTCATCAACGCTCAGCCCAAACCCTTGGACCCAGAAAGCTAAAATTTTGCACAGATATTCCCTTTATAATGTAGACAAGGAATAAGGAAGGATTTTTCTAAATTCAACCCCTGTGGGAGTTAAATAGGGGATGAAAGTTCCGCGCGGGCGAAGCCACTGGCAAAAGCTAGTGTATAATAAAACTACACATAGAGGGGGGCCTATCGCTTTATCGTTACGTGACAATTTCTACGAGTTTACTCCTACAGCAAGCTGCATTAAAGAACTTCGTTCCAATAATATTTATTTTACAATGTGTGGGTGAGTTTTCACGCGATGGCGGAACGAACTGAGGTAGACGCGCGAAAAAAGAACAAACGAAATTGGCTATTCTCAATCTCACCTAGTTCCAACTTCCTGATCCTCCCCCTGACCCCATTCCTTGCATGCCAGCAACTGAGGCGTCCCCATAAACAAACCATTAGACACTGTCCTCGGCCGTCCCAAACATTATAAACGACAAACGATTTTTTGTACGACATTCACGTTGTCATAACTGAAGATACGTGGGAATCCATTTGTGTTTTATTCAGTGCTGGTTAAATGTTAAATCAGTGGAAGTTTCCCCAAATGTGAATGTGTTTGTTTAAACCAAACGAATATTGAATCAAAGAAAGAATAAGAGCTTGCTTTTCTCGATGATGTTTCAGTATACATACATAGAACTACGAATGCTCTGTCCCTGTTTATACAAAAAAAAAAATGGCAGCTATGAATTAGGAGCTCGTCACTTTATAACCTATAAATTCCCTTCAAAATTATTAGATCTTTAATTGTTATTTTAGTATATTAACACTGGATATAAAAATGCCGATCACGCATCAATTTTGATCGATGCGTGATGGCGACTACGATCAGACATACAGACATACACAACGCATCACTCCTGACGCAACGCACCAATCGCTCAACGTTTGTGTAAACGTTCGATAGAGCTAAAAGCTTCTGAATCAGAAGCTTGCCTACGTGACAGCTTGCATGTACTGGAGGTAAACAGATAGCTGCGCTTAAATAAGGGTAATGGAGGTCGATGTCAAGATCTATATTCTATTTGTATGAAATAGGCGTCGTGAAATAGTTGGATGGGAGATAAAACGCTCCTGCATTATGATACGGGGAAAACCCTAATGTGGGCTGTGGTGCATTATATAAATCAAAGAAAAAACTGTAAAACTTAATAATAAAAGTCGGTGAGTTTGGATATGTATTTGACATTTTTGTCACCGCCTTCCGAAATTAAAGTTATTTTTCACTTTGTAGTGATTTTTCGAAAGTCGTTTGTTTTTTTTTTGGAAAAAGTTTTTGTTTTCACGTTTTAGTTTAATACCTACCCCACCAATTCGAAATTGCATCATCCTTGGGGTATTCTCAAAGTCAATCGAATCAAAACAATGCATATTTATGCGATAGCAGCAATCGCGGTTGAATTGCTGTCATTTTTTGAAGAGTTCCGTTGTCTGTCTCCGAAACTAATCATCAGATCTATATGAAATTTAAATGGGACCATCGCGGGATAAACCCCTTTCGAACGAAAAATAATAATTTTGCAAATCCGTTTAAATATGACGGAGTTATGCCCGAACATAAAAATAATTATATAAACATACAGAATTGATAACCTCCTCCTTTTTGAAGTCGGTTAAAAATCGGTGTTCTTCCATTAGCCGTTGTGTGGTACAATTTCCGTTGTTGTAGAGACCAATGGAAAAACTCCCAATAAGAAAATGTTTCTTGCTCTGCTTACAGACTAATGATTCTTTTAGGGCGTTACACGCAAATATTTTATTGCATTTTAAAAACACTTTTACAATAACATTAACTGTAAATAGAAGTAGGAAAGTCCCGAGGGAATACTTTGAATGGAACATAAATAAAATCGTAAAAAAATACAACTTTCCGACATTATTTTATTTGAGTTTCATACAATGCAATGATGCTGTACGGATACGTAGGTCTATCTATACCTACCTTGTTCACGACCAACAAGACGTCTATATTTTCCTCAATATTTTTAACCGACTTCCAAAAAGGAGGAGGATGTTCGGCTGTGCGTTTTTTTTTTTCAATGGACAGATTCTGATTACTTCCCACTAACCAAAGACACCACAATTTGCAAACAACAACACAAAAAGCTAGAAAAAAGTCCAGGCATTCACATTTTCGCGTGTAAGTTTGTACAAATATCAAACAAACTACCGTTTAAACAAAGCTATGAGTAGAATTGCTCATTAAAAATGCTCAACACGAGCATAAATAATTCTTGTCATAGCTCGGCTTTGTTGTATATTCACGGCGGCTATAAACTAGGCACCGGCTGTGATCGTAAACCGCGGTTATCATGACGTCAGATGACGTAGGTTCGTAATCATGCGCATGGTCCGTGACGGCAGCACGTTTCAATGATGAAATATATCTTCAAACCACATCATGAAATAGGTCAACTCCTTGTAGATACCGACCCAGTGCTGCAAAAAAAAGTCATTATGCTGTAGTGTACGGTAAGCTATAATTATTATAGCTTTCGACCTGACACTAACACACTTGGTTTTTCTCAAGTCAATCAGACTGATTTATGAGAGAACTAAAAAAAGATTCGTTTTTCCAAGCGTCAAACTTAACTCGGAACCCTTCGGATAACATCTGGCTGCCCCAAAAAGCTTTCATGGTAACTTGGTCTTTAACTGACAAGCCTGTAGGTATGTTGGGCACGCCACGATAGCGGCGGTAAGTCCCCTCTTTGAGGAGTGGCTTGAGAGGCGGCATGGCGTCCTCACCTTCCGCCTGACGCAGGTCCTCACCGGACACGGTTGTTTCGGGAGGTTCCTGTTCCGTATAAGGCGGGAGGAAACGCCTGGGTGCTTCCATTGCGAAGATCGCCCTGAGGACACGGTGGAGCATACGGTGGCGGTCTGCCCGGCTTGGGCGGAGCACCGCCGTGTCCTCGTGGAGGCGATCGGCGGCGGCGATCTCTCGCGTCCGGCCCTGGTGCAGGCCATGGTACGGAGCGAGAGTGAATGGTTAGCCGTCACCTCCTTCTGCGAAGCAGTAATGCTCGCAAAGAGGGAGGCGGCGCACGTGAGGGAGAGGCAGTATATGCGCCCTCACGGCCGTAGTCGCCGCGGGAGAAGCCCTGGGCGTCGGGAATCCCAGGCTGATTCCCGGCCACCGTAGGCACGGGCTTGCGGACGGCGAGTAATGGGTAGCTCGCTGTCCGGTAAGGACCAAGCCCGGGTCGACGGCGCGTTGTGTTCCACGCGCGCCTCAAAGAGTTGTCAGCACCAATAGGTGGGGTTCGCAAGGACCGATGCCTGCCAGGGGTGCGGGTTGTTCGAAAGAGATACCGCGGCCCCTGGCACACAGGCAACTGAGGGAACACGGGTGGGTTTTAGTCAGTAAAAGTCTGACACGCCCTCCTGCTCCACCCAGAGCGGGAGAAGTTATTTGATGATTTCCCACCCAAAAAAAAAAAAAAAAAAAGCCTGTAGGTATGTCCAAGGCTAAAAAATAGGTAGTACACGCAATAAGACCAGAAGACTAATAATTCTCGTAATTAAAAACGTTCAAAATCTAGTTGCAGTCTCATTTCGGAGACAAACAAATGTTAAAAACTTGTCAAAAATGAATGGAAACTAGAGGTATTTTTGACAGATTGAGATCAGAGAGTGAACGATCTTAAAATTACGAGAATTTCCCCTCTTGACTCCTGACTGTGAGAAAAATCCTGAAGGCCAAAGACAAAGTGACACCAGCGGTAATGATGATGTAAAAGCCAAAAAGTATTGAATTGACTTATTCTACGGAAAAGCTTATGTCAATTCTGTTGGAAATCGTTGTAGAAATACGAAAGGCTTAGTGCCACTTGTCATTCGTCGGCAGAGAAAATGGACAAACCAAATACTTTGTTAAATACTTAGTTGATTAAAATAATACTATGTAGGTAAGTAGTGATGAATTGGGTTTGTCTGCAGGCAGCCTACCCTTCCCCTGTTTCAAATCTCAAACCAATTAATTTACTTTTGTGCAACATGGTAGCTAATACCGATGACAGGACCTGACGTCATAGCGCGGTATTTCGTCACTTCCGCCATTTTATGTGCAAGAGTTTAGTTTTAGAGCTTCGTAAGCTTGTCGTTAATTTATGACTAGTTCGACCTCATAAAACTTCTTTAATTTCAGTGATGTCTTTAGCTGATGAAATAACTTGGATTCCTGTAGTTTTACTACCGTGTCTATTTGACAGATGGATGGTTCGTATGAAAGTGTTAATCTTATTCGATTTTACAGGGTGTTGAAACTTGAGACAATGCTAAAAGGAATTAGAGATACATTAACTGCATGGCATAGGATTAGATATGTATGGTCATATTTAAGAGATTGGTACAGACCATCAAACTGAACATTTTTCTTTATGGGATTCATCGGGAGCCTACAGCAGTCCACGGCTTGCCATATGCCTCTCCAATTGCACGTCATTCAGTTCGATTCTCGGCAACTCTCATCCAGCTGCTACCAGTCACCCTGCGAAGATCGTCACTCCACCTAACCTGAAGGCGTCCTACCTTACGTTTGCCGATTCGCGGTCTCCACTCAAAAACACGACTACCTACCCCAACGGTCATTGGTTCTACGGCTAATATGGCCGGCCCATTGCCACTTCAACTTGCTAATTCTGTGAGCTATGTCGACAACTTTGGTTCTCTGCCGGATCACCTCATTCCGAATTCTATCTTTCAGAGATACTCCGAGCATAGTTTCCACAAAACTGTCCCATACAAAACTTCAATACTTACTCGCCCCTAATGTATGGAACGGCTGATTTACTACATGCACGATTAGAATTTCTTTAAAAGTAGGTACGAGTAGGTACAGGCAGCTCTAGTTAGTAGTCTACCTATATACTTAGGGTACCTACTCAGATGGATTTAATCGTCGATGAAACATAAGAATTTCAAAACAATCAGGATGTGAGCTCAAACCTTGAACGATATACCAAATACCCGAATATGAACGTTCTCATAAATCGCTGTCGTCGATAAACGCTTCACCGATACCTCTAAATCTTCATATATTGATCTAATAATAATGTGTGTTCTTATTGCACGATATAGTTACTTGTAAAATCAGACAACTTGTAATTACTACAGTAAACAGTTTAGATAGATGTGAGAATACTAAGTACTGAGCAGATTTGTTTAATTTCATTTGGCAGAAATCAATAAACGAACTGATTTCAACTAAATTGCTTTTCCATTTCCGTTATACTCGTATCATAGGAAGGGTTGGTTGGAATACCAAGAATTAGATTAATGAAATTAACCTTAATCTTGATGAACTAACATTCCTTGCTGCCAATTTTATATATATTCATAATTCAATATGCATCGAAAAGCACGTTAAGCCGTTGGTCCCGGCTGTCACTTGTGGATCTGTAACAGTCGTTATAGGTCGTCAGAAGCCCGAAATTCTGACAACCAGTCTTACCCAGTTACTGGGTAAAACGATAACGATACCCCTTAGTATCGTTTTACCCAGTAACTGGGTTGTAGAGGTCAGATAGGCGGTTGCTCCATGTAAAATACTGGTATTCAGCTGCATCTGGTTAGACTATACTATTGTTCCAAAACTGGATTTGGTACATCAGGACTCAGGGGTATAAAACTTAAGTAGAAAATGATTCATACATTTCACAATGCATTTAAAAATTCCAAACTTATACCATTTATTTCAATTGAAACATTTAAAGACACTTTAGAACTGTCAAAGGATGGACATTCAGAAAGATGAACCTGCTGTCAACTGAAGACAGCCACAATTCTGAACACGCGGCTTAGCTAGTAGTTTACGTAGGTAGGTAATATTTATTTGTGGATCCTTCAATAAGAGTTACATATCGCAGTTATCAACTGTAATGGCGTCAGACCGATCTTAGAGCTTGTCCAGATAAAATGTCTATGCTATGTGTTTACACAAAACAAGTGAACGAGAATGTTTCATAACACATTTATTTATTTATTTATTAATCAAGGTACACCAACAGCTTCTGTGTATTATTGTGTGTATTATTATATGTATTGCGGTAACAACTCAGGACTTACACAGTCGCCAATTACAGGTTAACCAGCAATTTTATGAGTACCTAAGTGATAACACACAATAATAAGACAAAGACTCTGGAATAAAAATATAAAACGACTAACTACTTCTTGAACTTAAGATTAATAACAAAAAGGAAAATAAAATTACAAGACTTACAAACTTATTGCAATTTTGCCCACTTACTTAAGACTAAAAAATAAACAATATAAATTGAAATAAAACAAAAATGAGATCAAAATGTAAAGTATAGCTTCTAAAATAGAGTATGAAAAGGTAAGTTTCCATAATATACTAACCTAACAAATCATCATTGCATTTTCGGACATAATATGTCAACACATACGTTATCATCTCCCTAGACTAGCCAACTATGTTGTTGTCGACTTAATACCAGTATTTTACTTGAACTGACTGCCTGCCACACCTCCACAACCTAGTTAGTGGGTAACACTATCCCTTGGTAAGACTGATTGACCTGATGACCCGTAATGACTGTCCAAGATCCATGAATAACAGCCGGGACCAACGGCTTAACATGCTTTCCCAGGCATGGAAGGGTCTTAGTATATAAAGATGGTCACCCATTCACGGAGCAACCGCGGCATCGATGAACCCGTGCGGCTGTTATTACTTATTCCCAAGACCCACCATAACACATTTGTATCTAAATTAAAGTCGATTTTTATGTCTGTCTGTATAACCGCGTGGATTTTCTAAACTACGCAACGGATTTTGAAGCCGGTCCGTAGGTGGATGATCATCCATTACATACCAAAAGCTTGCCTTGGAAAGCACGTTAAGCCGTTAGTCCCGGCTGACATTGGAAAATCTTTGAAGCCCGAAACCCTGACTACCAGTCTTGCCAAGGGACACTGGTCTATGGAGGTCAGATAGGCAGTCGCTCTATGTAAAACTAGCTTCCACCCGCGGCTTCGCCCGCATGAACGGCGGAAATTATCCCGCGGGAACGTACTACCGGAATAAAAAGTAAATATTCTATGTGGTAATAGTAGGGTAGAATTGGGGGTTCTGGATCACTGCATCCTCGCTCCGCTCGGACTGTGATCCAGAACCCCCAATTCTCCACACATACGATACAGTCGGTCTGCGATACAGTTTGCAGATTGAATATTGTATTTAATTCTACAGCGCAACGTTGAACTGATACAGTGGTAAAAAAATATTGCATGCGGTTAATGATAATATAAACAGTAATATCAAGTTCGATCGCCCACGTTACATCGAAACGATGCGGTGCAAATCTCGTGTCCTATATCCATTGGTGATACAAAAGCCCCAATCTTTTTTTGCCGTCGGGACTGCGTTACAGTTGACAGCAGATCGAAACTGTGTGATACAAAACCCCCAATTATTTTTGTCGTCGTCGATACAGATTGAATACTTTTGTTTCATTATACGATGACAACGTTTTTCTAAATTAGCTTGTTCATGTTTATAGACGATAGACGGTTCTGGTTTTTTGTTTTATAAAGGTTTACTGTGTGATCTATGGGTACACATCTCTACTTAACCCATTGAGGTATGCAGGTTGATGTTGGAAAGTGGTCCAAAAATTTTATTGAGTCTTTGTCGACATGTTTGGCGCATTGGCTCAACTCGCTACATCACAGGTTAACTTATAGGCAGAGTTTAATATAGTCAATGTGTTCGGGTTCGATCCCCGCGCATCTGATATTTTTTCTTTTTTACAAATGCATATTAATGTATACAATGATTAGCCTATATTGTTCCCACTGCTGGGACGCAGGCCTCCTCTCTATTAGAGGGAGTGAGTCGTAATCCACCACGCCGGCCCAGTGCGGGTTGGTGGATGTCACATGTCTTCGAATTTTTTTGGTTCTATGACATGCCGGTTTCCTCACGATGTTTTCCTTCACCGTTTTAAGAGCAGTGGTGTTGAAATAAATTACACAAAGTAAAGCGTCTGGCTGGGTTCGAAACCACGACCTGCAACTCATAAGTCGCGGGCGTTACCACTGGGCCACCACTGCTCTAACTAATGCAATTAAATTAATGTACCTATGTACGTAAGCAAGTCTCAAATGGTTTATAAACGTGCTACTATTGAATGCGCCAACTGTCACGGGTTCGATTCCCCGCACCGATCGGAGCAAATACTTTTTTATTCCGATCTGGATTTTGTTTTCATGTTCTATTTTTGTCATTATTTAATTTAATATAAATAATACATACAGTTCTATCATTAATTCCATTATCGCAATAAAATAATACCGCGTCAGCAATTTGCCACTTATTGTTCTGAGAGAGTACATACCACTACCTTTTTAGAAAATCGTCTCAGGTATACGCGACAGAGCGGCGCCGTCGACATATAAGGAAAGTAAGGATGCGATTATATTGAGTAAGTAACAATCAATTCATTTCAGACCCTATTTGCTGATACCATAGAACATTTTTTTTTAGCACACATATCAAAATCGCTTTCTCACTTGTGCGCGATTTGTTACTGTTACCACCGCTTTAAAAATGTAATCTATAAATATGACTGCATTAAATCATTCATTTCATTTAATTAGTGCGCATCCCGGGTACTTGCTGCTTTTCTTTTTCAATATTATTGTGAACAATAGAACAACAAGTATGTGCGTATAACTCTACAATTATTATTTATATCGAATAATAATTATTAGAACTTATGAGTGAAATTTATTGGTGTTCTTAATTTTAGGTCGACCAATCCTTTCGATTCTGACTATGAAATACCAGCATCTCAGCCAGCACCACCGGTAGAGAAAAAGAAGTCGAGGAAAAAGGCTGCTGGCAAAACAAATAAACCTGCAATAAAGAAAATTACCAGCGCTCCGGTGGTAAAATCTAACGTTTTTGGGTCTGACACGGAGTCGGACGTTGATTTGCCGGCGCCATCGACATCAGTAAAAAAAAGGAAGCACTCGGGTTCGGAGGTATGTTGAAGTTTTTTTATTTGCAATTGTCTTTTAATTTTTATTTTCCATTATTGTTGATTTGTAAATGCGGGTAATTTAAATTTAAATTTTCCATTATTTTTAGGGTTCTGTATCTCAAAAGGAAACGGAGCCCTTATAGGATCACTCGGGTGTTTGTCTGTCTGTTCATCTGTCACAGCCAATTTGCTACGAATCTAATGGTCAGTCCATTAGATTTGGAGCAAATTGACTGTGACTGTGTGAAATTTGGTGCACGTATGTATTTCTGTGACCTAAACGTGGCCGTGTAACGTATAAATGAATTTTGAATTTCACTTTTTACATATTAGTTCACATACCTAATGACTAAGAGATTCTAAATTTGATTCCCGGGTCAGTTCAAATTTATGGATCAGTATATTTTTGAAGGTTATTTCATGCTTTTCCATATTTTTTTTTATTGTTCTAATGATAACCATTGATCATTTCAGAACGAACAAGAACTTGGTAGTGAACCCATCCGAGCGGCTGCACTGCGGAGCTTCTTGTCAAGACGTATCGGTTCCGGTTATACACTCCAGCGGGATCCCACCCGGCAGGGCAACTACTACGTGGAACTGCGTGTTTACAACGCTCAGGAAGCGGAGGTGCTCAGCACCGACCGTTGGAAACGGGCACTTGTTACCTTCAAATCGGCTGTTGATGACAGCAGTCCGGTATGGAAAGCAGTCACAAAACTTGTGACCGCTGCTAAAGAAGATTATCAGAAGATACAGCCCATACTCTATCAGTCTAACGTATTTTAGATTGTTGTCTCTACTTTGTATAATCATTACTTATTTGTATGTTTTCTTTCAGTAAACCAAAAAACCAAAAACTAAAAACGAAAAACTAAAAACTAAAAGCCAATAAACTCGAATTAATGAATCTCAGCGCTTAAAATTTTGGACTAGAATGATGACCTTGAATCTTATGCATTAAGTACTTAAAAATAAATTCAGATCAGTAATTATGACCTTGAACCTTAATATTGAAGTTGTTAAATATTACTTATAGATAGATTTTGATGTTGAAGTACTTAAATCAAAACTTTGAAATTGAATTGTGATTGTTATCTTGCATAGGTACTTACTTATTTATTTTTTAATCACTACTTATTTGTATGTTTTCTTTCAGTAAACCAAAAAACCAAAAACTAAAAACGAAAAACTAAAAACTAAAAGCCAATAAACTCGAATTAATGAATCTCAGCGCTTAAAATTTTGGACTAGAATGATGACCTTGAATCTTATGCATTAAGTACTTAAAAATAAATTCAGATCAGTAATTGTGACCTTGAACCTTAATATTGAAGTTGTTAAATATTACTTATAGATAGATTTTGATGTTGAAGTACTTAAATCAAAACTTTGAAATTGAATTGTGATTGTTATCTTGCATAGGTACTTACTTATTTATTTTTTTAATCACTACTTATTTGTATGTTTTCTTTCAGTAAACCAAAAAACCAAAAACTAAAAACGAAAAACTAAAAACTAAAAGCCAATAAACTCGAATTAATGAATCTCAGCGCTTAAAATTTTGGACTAGAATGATGACCTTGAATCTTATGCATTAAGTACTTAAAAATAAATTCAGATCAGTAATTGTGACCTTGAACCTTAATATTGAAGTTGTTAAATATTATAGATAGATTTTGATGTTTAAGTACTTAAATCAAAACTTTGAAATTGAATTGTGATTGTTATCTTGCATAGGTACTTAATTTTTTTTTTTTAATCACTACTTATTTGTATGTTTTCTTTCAGTAAACCAAAAACCAAAAACTAAAAACGAAAAACTAAAAACTAAAAGCCAATAAACTCGAATTAATGAATCTCAGCGCTTAAAATGTTGGACTAGTAATGATGACCTTGAATCTTGTGCATTAAGTACTTAAAAATCACAATAATATTGAAAAAAGAAAAAGCAGCAAGTACCCGGGATGCGCACTAATTAAATGAAATGATTAAATGCAGTCATATTTATAGATTACATTTTTAAAGCGGTAACAGTAACAAATCGCGCACAAGTGAGAAAGCGACTTTCGAACTTTCGGTCGAAATAAATATAAGTATAAAATATTATTCTGGTGAATATAGTTAAGGTGAACATGAAATTTTGTCCAGATTGTAAGGTTTATGTCCAAAAATATTCATCACATAAGAAAAGTAATTTACATAAATCAAACTGTTTGTTGAGTAGTGAATTTGATAATGTGCAATTAATAGCTACTGCTTTCAAAAATAGAATTGCTAGTTACAGATTTAATCCAATAAGTTTAAATAACATATCACCAGAGATATTTTTATCAGATATTTCAAGCACGATTTACAAGATTATTGAGACATTGCGTTTAAAACATCGAGCAATTAAGATACAATTTGAGCTTTTTGTATTGTACAAGTTACCTAAAAATGAAGAATTGTCTTTGAAATCTTTCAATACAAAGTATTATGTGATCATTCAGAATACTAACATAAAATCATTTTTTGAAGAATGCGTACAAAAAATGCTGTATAAGTGCACAGAATTTGAGTTATCAGAATCTGGTTGGGCTATAGAGTCGATTAATCATTTGGAAATGAATATAGTTAAGTATAATCCCTTAAAAGCTGGCAGTTACTTAACTTTACCGACAAAAATTCTTAGAACAAAGTCATGTCTTAACATTTGCAATAAAGATAGGCATTGTTTTCTCTGGTGTATTGTAGCGCATATGTATCCAGCACGACATAACCGTAATAGAGTTTCATCATATCCACATTACTCTAAATTATTAAATACAAATGGTATATCGTTCCCACCAACATTTGATGATATAAAAGAATTCGAAAAAAAAAATCCCTACATAAGTGTAAATGTTTATGGTTTAGAGAAAAAAAACACTATTACTGGACCATTATACAAAACTTTACAACGGAAACTGACCCATGTAAATTTATTATTAATTGAAAGAGGAGACAAAAATCATTTCTGTTTAATAAAAAAATTTTCACGATTAGTTCATGATCAACTAACAAAACACAAATCTAAAATTCACTTATGTGATGAATGTTTTATATACTTTGATTCAGAAGCGAAATTAGATAATCATAATTGTGCACGAATCCAAACAGTGCTCCCAGAAGAGAATAGCAAGCTTCGCTTTTCTAATTACATAAGGACTCAAAGAATTCCTATTGTTATTTATGGAGACTTTGAAAGCTTACTTCGAGAATATTCAGATAAAAATAGAAGTCAGCATGTCGAAAACATACAAATTCATGAAGCAACTTGTTTTGCCTATTATATATGCTGTGAGACTAATCCAGAACTTAATAATTTAGTATCTTATCGAGGACCAAATTGTTCGAAAAAATTCGTAGAATCTATTGCTAAGGATTTAGAAAGCTTATATGACGTTTTATCTTTGCCTAGAGACATGTCTCCGTTGAATGATGAAGAGCTTCTTTTATTTAACAGTGCTACAGTATGTCATATTTGTAAAGAAACATTTTCTAATAATGACCGTATCGTTCATGACCACGATCATTTCACAGGTAAATATCGCGGTCCAGCTCATAATTCATGCAACTTAAATAATAAGTCTGTAAAATATATTCCCATAATATTTCATAATCTTTCGGGATATGACTGTCATTTATTTATAAAAGAACTTTCAAGTGTTTGGGGTCGAATCAATTTAATTGCAAGAACCAAGGAAAAATATATTTCTTTTACTAAATTTTTCCCATTTAATTCTCAGAAAGTAGCCCAATTAAAATTCATAGATTCTTTTAATTTCTTAAGTTCAAGTTTAGACAACTTAGTAAAGACACTGGACTCCAATGATTTAAAGCATTTACAATCATTTTTCACTGATGTAAATTTATTTCGACTATGCCTTAGGAAAGGTGTGTATTGCTATGATTATATAGACTCCTGGGAACGATATGCGGAAACTCGGTTACCAGATCGCTCAAATTTTTATAATAAACTGACATCCGATACAGTGTCTACTGACGATTACAATCACGCTTTAAATGTGTGGGCTAAATTTGATATTAAGAATTTAGGTGAATATACTGATTTATATTTGAAATGTGATGTCTTACTATTGTGTGACATATTTGAGAAATTCCGATCTATGAGTTTATGTCATTATGAGCTTGACCCTTGTCATTATGTTTCATCACCATCATTAAGCTGGGACGCCATGCTCTTGCTAACAAAAGTAGAATTAGATTTAATATCTGATATAGAAATATATCAAATGCTAGAAAAAGGTATCAGAGGAGGTCTTGCTCAATGTTCGCTTCGATATGCAAAGGCTAATAATAAATATTTGTCAGACTATGACGAAAAAGAACCCAGCACATTTTTAGTTTACTTAGATTGTGTCAATTTATATGGTCATGCTATGACACAAAGACTCCCCACTGGAAATTTTAGATTTTTAACTAAATCTGAAATTGCTTTATTTGAAATTGCATCCGTTTCTGCTGATAGTGATGAAGGGTACATACTTGAAGTTGATATTCATTATCCTCCTGATATACATGACGAGCATTCTGATTTACCATTTGCGCCAGAAAAAATATCCGCTCCTATTCCATGTGCTAGCAAAACCACAAAACTAATTGCTAGTCTGTATGATAAATATAGGTATGTCATTCACTATGTTCACTTACAAGAATGTTTAAAGAATGGTCTTATATTATTAAATATCCACAAAATTCTAGCATTTACACAAAAAAATATCTTAGAACCATACATAAATCTTAATACAGTACTCAGACAAAAAGCCAACTCGGATTTCGAAAGAGATTTTTTCAAGAAGCAAAATAATTCAATATTTGGTAAAACGATTGAAAACAAAAGGAAACAAGTGAATGTTAAATTAGTTAACGTGTGGAAAGATGGCTTTAATAAGACCGATAAAATGAAGGGGGCAGAAAAATATGTGAGCGCCCCTAATTTTAAAAATATGACTATTATTTCAGAGAACCTTGTTGCTATTCAATTAGAGCTTGCTAAAATTGTTTTAGATCGACCAATATACATTGGTTTTACAATACTGGAATTAGCAAAGCGTCATTTATATCAATTTCACTATTCTGTTATGAAGAAAATATATAAAGATGGCATAAACCTTTGTTATACTGATACTGATAGTCTCTTGTATATAATACATACTGATGATTTTTATAAAGACATGAAACAAAATATAAATTATTTTGATACTAGCAACTTTGAAGAAAATAATATTTATGGTATTCCGAAAGCGAATAAACAAATACCGGGCTATTTTAAGGATGAGATGGGTGGAGATGTCATTACAGAGTTTATTGGTTTGCGAGCTAAATTATACTGTATAAATAGTTTAAACAAGACAATTAAAAAAGCTAAAGGAGTTAAAAAACCGGTTTCCAATAAACTCACAATTGAAAAATATAAAAATACTTTGATTAATGATATAAATCTCAGAGATACTATGTATGTCATTCGATCTAGAAATCATAAGTTGTATACACAGAAAATTAATAAATTAGTACTTAACGGAAATGATGACAAACGTCAAATAAAAAATAAAATTTATACTGTACCTTGGGGTCATCATCGTACTATGTTTTAAGCTGTTATTTTGACTATAGTACCTACCTAATTTTTATTATCTACTATTTACTTTCTTTTATGTTTATAAAGTTACATTAATATATTATTGCCTAACCAATATAATCTCATGAATTGTAATATTTCTTGTTTTATTTTTCATAAGATAATATTTGTGTAAAATCTAGAAATTAAGCCATTATTGTATTTTTTGTGATAAAATAAATAGCTATCTTGTATTCAAATAAATGTGTTTTATTATGTTATTTTACTACTCATGCAGTCTAACACAAATGAAACTAGTCAAGTTGAAAATTTTAATATTTATTAAACTTTCACATTCATACTTAGCTACATGAAATACTTAAATATTACAAAAACAAAAAAAAAACACAATTAAAGATAATCAAAAAATTCTTAAGTATTATAATTATGTATAAAACGTAAAATTCATTAAATATTTGTTTAACTAATAAACACACAATTGCATGTTTACAATCACAAAATAAACTTTTCATCTCACACGCATTTACTACTAATTACAAATTTTTACTAATTTTACTAATTACTAATTTTTCTTCACTATGAAACTAGACAAGTTGATAATTATAATATTTATTAAACTTTCACATTCATACTTACAAGAAAATATTTAAATATTACAAAAACATAATTAAAGATAATCAAAAAATTCTAAAGTATTATAATTATACTTATAGTAAAACGTAAAATTCATTAAATATTTATTTAACTAATAAACACACAATTACATGCTCACAATCACAAAATAAACTTTTCATATTACACACATTTAATTTTACTGCTTATTACTAATTTTTTTCACTATTTTGCCGACTAGATGCTCAGTTTCATCCAAAATATCATCATAATGATCTTTTACAAGGTACTGGATGCTTACGTCAGCACTATCACCAACATCATTGTCAATATCACTATTTTGATTATTGTCTTTATCACATCTGGTAAGATCATAGATAAGTATTTTAATCAAATGATGAGGTTTTCCTGTCTCCTTCCGAATAATGTAAGATGAAGACTGTGTAGGAGACTTTTTTATAACCTTCTTATTAATATTAGACTTCTTTCTTTTAGCATCTTTAGTTTCCCCAGATTTCTCTTCTTCCTTTTTTTCATTTAAATACTCCTGATGCGCTCGTTCTGCTTCTGCGGTATAAAAAGTTTCCCTGTCTTGTGCAAAAAGAAATGGATTTCCAAGAGCGTAGGCGTCGTCTGGACAAAGATTATTCGTTTCCTGTAATAAAATAAAATAACTATAGCTTATGTAAATTTAAAATGCTTCAATTAACGTTAAATTAAATACGCACCGCTAAAAACAAATTGTCCACAGGACTATACGATGGGGAGGCAGACATAATTCTGTAAAAAGAAAAAAGGAAAAAAAGTTAAGACATAAATTCTAATTAGTATAAAATCGTAAGTATTGATACATCATACTTAATTATAGAAATACTTACCTTGAAGATTTAATTCAATTGTAATTCAGTTGTATAGGTCCAACTTATTGGAGCAATAGTAGTAAAATGAACTATGCACTTGCTTTACTATATTGAAACTGTTTTTGTTTGATATGATAGGAATTAAGTTACACTTACCTATATTTTACGATGCAAATACTAACTCAATAATACAAGTCTAAACTTGTTGCGGGATGTTTATAATACGTTCATAATATAGGGATAAAGTAACTTACTATATAAGTCTTGTATATTATAGAAGGTGTAACAGAATAGACGCAAGACCTGAAAGTAGTTTGTTCCTAATTGACTACTGAATCGATTTCAGCAACTTTTAATATTCGTTTTAAATTATGTATTTTGCCACACCTACCACTGATTGAGCCAAAGAAAAATTCAATCTTATTCCGGAAGAAATAAGAATCAATTTTAAATGCATAAAGTAATGCTTGGGTCAACACGTTTATCTTAATAATATCAGTTGTCTTAAAATAAAAAAAATCGTTTTGGTCATCGTTTTATGCTTTATACTCTAATTGGTGTGTATGAGGTCTTGCGTTAATTATGTTACTCGTTGTGTATATATATATATATATATATATATATATATATATGAAGGTCAGTAAAGAAATTAAGTAATAAGCAAGATGAAGTTGATCAAACAACCCGTATCTCTGAACGTTAATAATCTAAATTTTAGTGACTCTCCTCACCAAATCAAACACAGCATTTTACTGCCTAACACAATTCGTTGTGTAATATGCGGTCCTTCGAACTGTGGTAAAACAAACGTGATGATCAGTTTACTTCTGCATGAAAATGGACTGAAATTTCAGAATCTTTATCTTTACTCAAAAACAAGTTTTCAGCCAAAATATCGTTTCTTAAGCGAAGTATTAAAAAAAGTACCTCAAATAAAGTTCTACGAGTTTAAAGATGATAAAGATGTAATATCTCCGAGTGAAGCTTTAACTAACTCTGTATTTATTTTTGACGATGTGGCATGTGAAAATCAATTAAATATCCGTAATTATTTCTCTATGGGTAGACATAAACAAATTGATTGCTTTTACTTATCGCAAACCTACTCAAAAATACCGAAACAGTTGTTACGTGATAACGTCAATTTTCTTATAATATTTAAACAAGATGATGTAAACTTAAAGCATATCTATGAAGAACATGTTAACTCCGATCTACCATGGATTCAGTTCAAAGATATTTGTAAAACAGTTTGGAAAACCCCTCATAATTTTTTAATTATTAACAAAGAGTCTCCTATAAATAATGGGAGGTATAGACAAAATTTTGATGTTTTTTTGAAATTTGACTGAAGGTATAAAAGTAAATAACACGCAAAACTAAATTAGTATTATTTATTCTTCAGTTGTGTTCAACAGTTGTTTCAACATGGAGAAAAATATTAAAATAGAATTAATGAAGTCTGTAGACTCTATAAAGAATAAAATTAAACAAATGAAGAACCAGGAACACTCAATGAACTTGTCACTCAATAAAATGCTAAAACCTGTCACAGATCCCCTTAAAACCCTAGTTGATTCTAATATACCTATGGGAAAAATTAAACATTTAGAAAATACAATGCTCACTGATTCTGAAAACGATGAATTGGATGATATCAATACTAGCGCATCTACAAAGTTTGAAGACTGCTACGATCCGAAACTAAATTCTGCCCAATCACTTAAAAAGTTTAATAAAATGGAATTAGAAGATGATTTAGAAATTTCATTAGCGGGTCGTGATGTCCACGGTATTTATGACGGTGTAAATATACCGTTTGGAATAAGAAGTGTAAACAAAACTTTACTGTTAGGTAATTCTGTGGTAACATTTTCTAAAGTTGATAGTTTAAATGATAATGACAGCATTTTAATTAAAGTCGATGGCAAACCCTATAATTTAACCCCTGGCCTGAAGGAACTTTTACTTCGAAAAAAACCTGATTTAGAATTAATTTCGAGTGAAGACAAACTCATCTATAAGGATATGTTGCATTCTACGAATGCTCATAAGAGAGATTTTAATCCTAATGGACAAATAAGAGGTGATAAAGGAATAAAATATCGTGAAATAATCAAACCACTGTTTTCCGAATCGTCAAACGAAGACAAACTTAATCACACTAAACTTGGAGGAAACTTACCAACTCTAAAAAAATACAAAAACAATACTGACTTTGTATATTGGGATGATCCTAACGAATTAGTTGAGAGATTGAAACTATTAGTTGCTTCAAGAGATGCTGGCAATACAAACCATGACAACGAAATTTTATCGATAGTTGAAGAATTAAAAGAAGCTGACATAATTAAAGAATAAAATAGTTGAAATAATACGCTTTTCATTCAGTATTATAGATGTGTTCAAGACAAATATACTGAATTCTGAGCATGAGCAAAGCTGACGTGGTAAACGAAATTCATAAAAATGCGAGGGTGAACTTTCCGCGAAGACATGTTATTATGAAAGATATAGATGACCTGTGGCAAGCAGACTTAATTGATATGCAATCAATTTCAAAAGAAAATAAAAATTACAGATTTATTCTTACCATTATCGATACATTTTCAAAATATGCTTGGGCCTTTCCTCTGAAAAGTAAAACCAAAGATGACGTATGTAACTCGTTCAAAATTTTGTTGGCTACAGGGCGTGTTTCTAAAAATCTTCAAACGGATAATGGAACAGAATTTTATAACAATAAATTTCAAAAGCTTATGAAATCTAATCATATTAACCACTATTCAACCTTCTCAACAAAAAAGGCCTCAATAGTTGAACGATTTATCAGAACATTGAAATCTAAACTGTACAAGGAATTTAGTTTAAAAGGCAACTATAATTGGGTAGATAGCACCCTCAATGATGTCATTTATAAATACAATCACACTTACCATAGGACAATTAATGAAATTCCTGCTAATGTGGATAGCATTAATAAAAAACATATATTAGAAAGGTATTTATTAAGGTTGGTAAAACATGAAAGAATAAAAAGCAAGTATAAAGTGGGTGATTATGTACGTATCAGTAAGTACAAAGGAACATTTGAAAAAGGATATACCCCCAACTGGTCGACGGAAATATTTAAAATTCGGAAAATACAAAATACAACTCCTATTACCTACTTAATTGAAGATACAATCAGAGGTCAACCTATTTTAGGAGCATTTTACTTACAAGAGCTTCAAAAAACAAATCATCCTAATTTATATCTAGTTGAGAAAGTTCTTAAAAGTAAAGGAGACAGAGTTTTAGTAAAATGGTTAGGTTTGCCTTATTCTGAAAACAGTTGGATTGATAAATCGAATACTTATTAATTGTTCACGCCAAAATGTATCAGTCTTATGATGTGTATTGAAGAGAGTAGTCTTCTCAATTGGATTATAAATCATAAACCTTTTGAATTACATTTACCAGGGTACAATTTTTGTGGGCCTGGCACTAAATTAATTAAAAGGCTTACACGTGGAGATAAAGGTGTTAATAAATTAGACGAATATTGCAAACAACACGACATTGCCTATCACAAGGCTTCAAACTTAGAGGATCGTCACAAGGCAGATTTCGTTTTGTTAAATATGGCTAAAGAACGAACACTGGCCTCAGATGCAAGTGTAGGGGAAAAACTAGCAGCGCGCTTAGTAAGCAGCGCTATGTCAGCAAAAATTAAAACTGGTTTTGGTATAAAAAAAGATAGGAAGAAGTGTTCTCCTAAAATTAAAGCTGGAAAAGGATTAAAAAATAAATTAAAAAATGTTATTAGGAAAACGAAGAAACATATCAAAAAATTAAAACCAAAATCCAAGAAAGTAGTAATAGAATTAGCTATGGCTGCTGCCAGAGAATTAGCTGATGGTTCATCCATTAAACTTCCTCGTGTTATTCCTATACCAAAAACTGGTGGAGTATTGCCTTTGATCCCGATTTTTGCGGGATTATCTGCGGCGGGAGCTTTAGCAGGTGGTGCAGCTGGTATTGCTAAAACCATAAATGAATTCAAGATGGCTAAGAAGTTATTGACTGAATCGAAGAGACACAATGAAAAGATGGAAGCTCTTTGCATTGGAAAAGGACTACACCTTAAACCACATAAAAATGGGCTTGGAATTTTTGTATCGAAAGAAAAAAACTAAGATTTCGGCTACCCAAACGAGCCTTGAGTAATTTAGATATTTTGAAGTATGGAAATGGTATTCCCTATTTCAGAGGTGTCTTTATGAGAGATAAACTCCCTAAACACCCTTTTAAAAAAGAATGTGGAGTTATAAATTTAGATAGCTCTAAAAATCCTGGTTCTCATTGGGTAGCCTATGCAAAATACAACGATTATATTGAGTATTTTGATAGTTATGGAAACCTTAAGCCTCCAAAGGAATTTATAAAATACTTGGGATCCAAAATTCGCTATAATTATGATAATATTCAACGTGATCACCCTTTTAATTGTGGACATCTTTGTTTAAACTTTTTGAAGAATTTTTGGTGTAGTGAAGGAATAAAATAAACGGAACCTTCTGAGAGAAGCTAGTATAGAAGCATGTCTACTACGGTTACCATCTCAGGAAATAAATCGGAATTGATTTCATACTTTCAACCACCACTGTATTTGTCAGATCAATATGAGTGTGGTTTGATATACTTTTCAGTATTAAAATCAAGACCAAATATTCCCATTATTAACAGAGGTCTGTCTGTAATCAGAATAGAATGTGATCTTGTTCACGGTTCATACTGCAACGGATTACCATCTCATTTTATTCATGAATTTGTGTCTGATACTACTCCAGGTCATCAGTGCATGGAAATACCACAAAATGTTATTTACTTTCCAGTAAACAAAAATATAATTTCATCGGTATCTGTTAAGATTGTAGATCAATTTGGTCACTGTATTAACTTTGGAGAGGAACAAGTTCAATTACGTCTTCATTTAAGAAAAGCAAAATGATAGTATACTATAAAAATACTTCAGTGAAAACAAAACGTCTTAGTTCTTCTACGATTGCTAAGGTGCAAAGACGTAAGAAAAAAGTTAAGAAATTGACTAAAGCAAATAAAGATTTTCTTAAAGCCCTAGGGTTTCAAGTATGAATATACTCCAGATAAGCGAATTACCACACTTCGACACTACGATCGAAAGTTATGAAGTCCATTCATACAATCCCTACAATAACAGCTTTAGAGAAAACGATGAAATCAGAATTCCCATCCACCAACAAGACATATACGTGCTACCATCAGCCAGTTCAATTTACGTCGAAGGACAGGCGAAGCTCATCGGTAAAGATGGGAATCCGATCAAGAAAACTGTTACGTTCACTAATAACCCTGTTATGTTTTTGTTTCAAGACATCAGATATGAAATAAATGGTATTGAAATAGACCGCATAAAAAATTCTGGAATAACATCAACAATAAAATCATACATCTCATTAAATGAAGCAGAAAATAAAGTTGCTGCCCTATGGGGTTGGAGTTTAGAGGGATTTCAAAATGATGGGCATTTTAGTGCTGTGATACCATTAAATAAGATTTTAGGTTTTGCAGAGGATTACAATAAAATAGTTATAAATTGCAAACATGAACTTATATTGAACAGAAGTAACACTAACTTAAATAGCGTTGTTCTTACTAACGATATTGCTCATTTTGAAATAGACATACAAAGAGTTCAGTGGAGGGTGCCACACATAAAAGTATCAGACCGAGAACGATTGACACTTTTAAAACATTTAGAAAGAGATAAACCTATTCAGATGGCGTTTAGAAATTGGGATTTATATGAGTATCCGTTACTACCTAAAACCACAAAGCATTCTTGGTCAATTAAAACTGCTTCACAATTGGAAAAACCCAGATATGTAATTTTTTGTTTACAAACTAATCGAAAAAATAATAAAACTGAAGACAGTTCAGTATTCGATCATTGTGAAGTAACAAACGTTACGCTCTTTTTGAATTCACAATATTATCCATATGAACCTTTAGGTTTAAAGTTTTCTGAGAACAAATATAGCATATTATACGAAATGTTTGTGAAATTTCGTCAGTCGTATTACAACTATCCAGTAGACTCGTTGCTTGACCTAAAGGAATTCAAAGAAAAAGCCCCTATCTTTATCTTAGACTGCTCAAGACAAAACGATAGCCTAAAAACAGGTCCAGTGGATGTGAGGTTGGAAATTGAATGTTCTACAGCAATACCAGATAAAACGACTGCATATTGTTTGATTATAAACGATCGACTTGTGGAATATAAACCCCTCAGCAACATTGTGCGCAGGTTATCATGATTGCTATTGTGGATATTCAAGGCTTTAAAACAGAAACAAATGAATTTATAATAAAAGAAATCGCCATATTGTATAATAAAACACTACAAGTGTTTTTAATTAAGCCACCATTCCCATTTGAAAAATTAACTAAACAAGAAAAAAAACAAGTAAGTTGGATTGAACGTAACAGAAAGATACACTGGCGCGAAGGATTTGTACCCTATTCTAATTATCAGAAATTAGTTATAGATATTTTAAAAGATAAATGTATTTACGTAAAAGGTCCAGAAAAAGTGTTGTGGTTAAAGCATATTTTAGAAAATAGTAATTGTAATATATTCAATTTAGAAGATAAAGGTTGTTCTAGTTTGATAAGTTTATACGATCAATATAAATATTCTCAAGATTTATATAACTGTATTTATCATGACTCTGTATGTGCTTTAAAAAATGTGTTGTGTTTAAATAAGTGGTGCTATGATAATAAATTCTAATATGTATATTTTCTTGTTTTATTTCTATGCTTAGGTAAATCAGATTTTAGAGTTTTCTATCCCCACCAAAAGTCCCGTGTTTATAAGTGGTTGGCAAAAGCTGAACAACATCATTATACGTTTATAATTGAATTAAAAAGTAAATAGAACATGTTTCAAAATGAATACAAACCTCGATATGACATGTATAACACGTTTAAAATGCGTCAATTTTCATTTAACTATTACTGGGTAACGATGGATTCAAAGAAAAGATTAGTGATGGAAATGGCTGACGCTGGATTTTTTTACTGTGGAAATAGTATAAATGATAAAGCAGCTTGTTTTTCATGTGGAGGTGTTATAGAAGACTGGGAAATTTATGACGATCCTTGGATGCAACATGCTATACATTTTCCTCAATGTTTTTATTTGAACGCTGTGAAAGGAAAAGACTATATATTTAATACACATATTATATCCATCACAGCATTAAACACGTAGCATTGTAGTGATGATTCGATCTTAATCAACGTTTGCTTCATCAATAGAGAGAATAAATTAATATTATTCACATTATGCTTCATTCATCGAGATTTGATTTGGATTCGAGTTGACCACGTACATTCTGATCCTGACAATCGGCTGTAAAGTCATCAAATGCTCCACCTGACATTAAACAATCTGCAACAGTATTGACCGACTGTATCGTATGTGTGGAGAATTGGGGGTTCTGGATCACATGGATAGAATTGGGGGTTCTGGATCACATTCCGAGCGGAGCGAGGAAGCAGTGATCCAGAACCCCCAATTCTATCCATGTGATCCAGAACCCCCAATTCTATCCTACTGGTAATCTAGGTTATAATCTATCTGTGTGCCAAATTTCATCCAATTCCATTCAGTAGTTTTTGCGTGAAAGAGTAACAAACATCCATCCATCCATACTTACAAACTTTCGCGTTTATAATATTAGTAGGATAGTGGTATTCAGCTGCTTCCAGTTAGACTGGAAACTGAACATAGCTGGGAACAGGCCAGCCAGATGATGATGATCTTCACAAGTTCGTAATAACACATAACACTAATCTAATGTACTGTTTTCTCGCATTTCCGAACAGTATTTATAGACTAGTGTCTATAAATACTGTTCCACAGTACTTATAGACACTAGTCTAGTACTACAGTTAGATGTACGCGGATGTATCATATTCTTGTATTTTAAACGCTGATTTGCTCAAGGTTGAATCTTTTTATCTGTGAACCCGTAAAATTGACCGCGAAATTGGTTTTTCACAGGCGACTTTAACGACTGATGCGGAATAAGCCATCGTTATATTCTTCTTTAATTGTATAAACAAGATAGCATGCCAGCCGGCAGTTTGCAGCACCTGAAAGTTTCTTTATAAAATTGCATGAAATTAAGTCGACTGTCCACTGCTACGTATAATGCGTACGGACAGGTTTCTTACGTTAGCTGCGCGGTTAATTTGTTTACATTTTCATACAAAGCGAAGCTACGTAAACGTGCGTTACTTAGCCGTTGTGCTGCCGTGGAGCAACGCCTTTACTGCACCAACCAAAATTTCATCTACTGTGGACTTAGAAAAAGTAAAGAAACGAAATTTTAAAACCTTCAAAAACAATGTTAGTATTGGATACCTAACCTAAGCTCTTTCTGTAACCATGAGTCCAACATATATCACGCCTCAAGCAGACATTCCCAAACAAATTCGCGCGTAAACTAACATAAATAACAACCACAATATCATTTACTTTATCGATAATACAAACACAACATGTACATTGCACAATTACGAGCAGAAAAATAGGTATAGATACACGTAGCAAAACTCTAAAGTGTTTTTCTCGTGGATTAATATATTGTATTGATAAGATCTATTTGGGTTCCAAAATACTTTGTTCATCTACATATACTAATATTAAATAAAAAGAGAAAGGATTTGATTTTTTGTAAGTATTTTTGTTTATTACGCTTTTACGCTTAAACAACTCAGCAGGAAAAATTGGCACAAGGGTAGATCAAGAGCTGTATTAGGACATCAATTACTTTTATCCCCATATTCCCACGAGATCAAGACTTGTGCGAGTGAAACCGCAGGATGCAGCTAGTCACTACATAAAATTACAATCAATACAGTAGCAGCAAATCACTTTTAAATGTTTTCAACGTATTCATATTAGTGCCTCTGATTGTACAGAAAACATTCTAATCGAGTTACAACAGTTTACATCGAACGCTCGCCAATTGTCTGTTTTAGCTTTTATAAACCGTTCTAAAATAAATACAAACTTCTTGCTATTACATGATTTACTCGTGTTCATTCTAAATCGATCCAATTTCTGTTCTATTTTGTGAGCAGTGCGATAAATAGCTTCGTCATGTTCGTGGGTGTGGCAAGGGATCGGATCAAGATGGGCAGCTCAAGTGTGCTCAAAACATCACTACGATTTACTCTTGGCATCGTGACTCAGATATTACTGCTGTATAGCAAGCAGTGAACCCTTACTACTATTCTAAATCTGTCTGCTGATTCGGTATAACGCTTTAAGTAAAACATACATTTGGTAAAAAATTTAAAAAGGTATTTTTATTGCGGTCAGTTCAAAACTCCACCACAACTCACACGCATGTATCAGGCCAGATATTTTTTAATTCATCTATCTCCTACACTTTAAAAGTTCATCTTCACTGCAAAAACTTGAGCGATATATTACTAATTATAGAAGCATCTATTAAAACGACCTAATTAGACATCAATGTCAAGAAAGTTGTTTAAAACCCTCCTGAAAAGAGCCTAAACTCACCTAGCCAACAAGTTCCAACTCCACTTTGGAAATTGAGTGTCTCGCACAGACTTTCACAGATTCTAGAAACTGGCAAATCCCTGAAAATTTAAACTTCTATCCAGATAAATTAAGTAATTGAATCAAGTGTTACTTAGTGGAAATCCATGACAGTAAAATTTTATGTAAAATATTTAGTTTTAATTCCGCAATAACTATAGATGCAGGTTTATGCAAATAAAGAAGATGTGGTTATTATAACGTAACATGCAACATAAACCTATATTCGAGCACCTTAATTGCTACCTATCAGATTCTGATTGATAGTGTGATCGGTTGGTTAGAGCCCATTGCTTCATATGTTCGAAAAATGTATCTGCTCAACAACGTATAGGTACGTAAATAACGCAATGAATGTTATTGAACTGCCGACATGAATGCCATTCCTACTGTTAGTTAGTGTGTTACGCAATGACTCCGCTGGAAGTGTACCCCTGAACCTGTACTCCCGAACCTGTACACCGGAACCTGTACTCCAGAACCTGTACTCCTGTATAGGCTTGAGTGTTCTGCATGTGCATATTTTTGCGGGGGCGGTGTTGTAGTCTACATCCAAGACTGGATAAAGTTATTGCGGGGTTAAAACTAAATATTTTAAAATAACATTTTAGTTTTACTTTTCTACCCATTTTCCTCTACGTCCATTCTTCAGTTCTTCATCACCACGTGCCCTCATCTTCCAACACTAGGGTAACGACTTCCTGATGCGCGGTACGTCTGCCGCCAACATTGAGTCACACAAGCAGAACCACGCCGGTTTTAATACTAACGCTACAGTGGCCATTTTTAAGATAGGGCTGCCGACCTGGAAATTATATAGATGGCAAATAAAAAGAAGAAATCTATACAGGGTTGCAGGATGGCTGCGTAGAAATGTTTCGTCATTTAACAATAAAAAAACATCTGTTTCATAGAAAAGTGCAATACCACCGCGGTCATAGTATAAAGAACAGCATTTATTTTTAAATAACCGACTACAATTTTCAACGCAGAGGCGTTCAGAAACATAACAGTACTATATTCATGGTAACAGGGCGCGTGTCGATGTATTCCTGTTAACTTGTATATAAAATAAAATAAATAATAAAAATAAATGGTGTTTTATTGCAGGCAATGTACCCATATAGGTACGAAAATTTACAGTAAAAATAAATAAAATAAAATTCAAAACATAGAGGTATATACCCATAGTCATCAATATCTCATCTATAAGATGTATTGGAGGTACTCATCCAATCTATAAATTAACGTCGCCTTTCGTGTCTGTCTGTGTGACCGTGAGGTTCTTCTAAACTGGGGGCCTACTCTCTAAGTATGAAATCCGTAATCTCGGTCGAAGTTACGGGCGTTTCCTACTCCGTAACACTTACGGACCTATGATTAGATTGATTAGCCTGGGACCCAAACTAAGAATGAATTAGTGCACGATTTGACAGTTGACCCTACTCCCTATATGGTTTTACCCGTCCAAAAATGTTAATTAATCAGCTGTAGGAGCCACTTCGTAGTTTCAAATTATTTTCGAACGGGCCCGTATTTTCGTTGACAGAGTTAGAGAGTAACCCCCCTGATTTGGATGCCGTTTACAACAGCCGTTACATTCCTGTTAAACTTACATAGGTAATTATGATGATAAAAAATCTCAACGTTTATTCAAGCAATTTTTTATTGGCAATCTTTGATGAGCAGGAGGGAAAAAGGGTCTATAAAAACCTGGAAATGGAAGTGGTGGTGGAATACGGAGGACCAAGTATTCCGCAACTTATGAGAGGCCCATCATGTCTAGCCAGTGCCTACTAGACCCTATTTCTAGCAGCCCTTTGTGGCTCTGATGTGTGCGATAGACTCGAGTTGATTGCTTGTATGGCTGTCACTTTTACAAAAAGACAGATGACGTACCTATTGATGGCAATTGTCTTGTAGAGAACGGAGTACCCATTTTAAGATTTTTTAGTTTACAGAAAATGGCATTAACTAGTCACAAAAATAGCTCAGACCTGACGATCTATTCTGAGAAAAATCATCGTAAAAACTTGGTGACGCGAGTTTGAAGAGAGCTGTCATTCCATGCTAGGGAATTGACATTATTGATAGCTCACTTCAAGCTCACTTCTATTAAGTTGGAAGCGCCAGTGTAGCCCGCGAAATTGAAGAAAATGAAAATTTCGTGGGCTACCACCACCTTAAGTTCTCACGATGATGAAAATTTGACAGTGAGATTTAAACAGCATAGAGCAGCTGAAGTTTGTGGCATTACGTTTCTCAAATAAGTCCCTAATCAAATCTCGGGATCCTGCCGTTTTGCCAAAATGATTTTGACAAATTTCATTATCCAAAAAAAATTGGCAACCTCTTTTATACCAATGCAATATTTGGAATGATTTTAGTACGCACATTTTCATTTGGTATAAATCTTTCTCGACAAAATATTACCAAGGATAATGTCATTAAGGCATTTGGTCTTTCATCAAATGATTTATTACAGCAAACAATCTTTAGACAATAAACATTTAGTCAAATGATTTGTTATGAAACAGTTAGGTTAGGTTAGAACTGTGACCACACAACGCGTGCCAGAAACATAAAGGAATAAAGGAAATAATAATATTACCTATACCACTACCTAGCCAATAAGCCTGATATTGTGGTGATAGATCGACGAAAACGTCGTGCAATGATTGTTGATATCGCTGTCCCTCATGACGAGAATCTCGTGAAAGCTGAGCAAGATAAGAAAATCAAGTATCTTGACTTAGCTCACGAGGTTGTCGACATGTCGGACGTGGACTCGGCAATCGTTGTACCGATAATCGTTACAGTAAATGGCCTAATAGCGAAGAGCCTCGACCAACACCTCAGGAGGCTCTCATTGCACGGCTGGATAAAGGGCTTGATTCAGAAAGCAGTACTCCTAGACACGGCACGCATAGTCAGGAGGTTCCTTTCTCTAGAGCCCTGACCACCGACATCTTGGACCCTGTTCCTGATGCCGATGGAGTGGTCCATTTAATTGTATAAACAAGATAGCATGCCAGCCGGCAGTTTGCAGCACCTGAAAGTTTATTTATAAAATTGCATGAAATTAAGTCGACTGTCCACTGCTACGTACAATGCGTACGGACAGGTTTGTTACGTTAGCTGCGCGGTTAATTTGTTTACATTTTCATACAAAGCGAAGCTACGTAAACGTGCGTAGCTTAGCCGTGGGCTGCTGTGGAGCAACGCCTTTACTGCAACAACCAAATTTTCATCTACCTATCTATTTTTTTATATTTTTAAATGTTTTTTATAAGGTTATTTTAGAAAAATATTTAAAAATGTAATTTAATATGTATTTAAATGAATAAACGAAAATATTACCTATTATTACCTGACGATACTAAATATTTGGCTTATTTTATACTACATTAATATTTGACTATTTTAAAATTGGTAAAAGTTCTAGTTGGTAAGTAAGTTATTGTTTATACGTTCACTTGCCAAACATTAAGTTTGCGTTACATTTATCTGTGAAGAGTTTATTTGCTAAGTAATAATTATGCGGAAAATTGTTTGGGAAGTGATAATTTGTCATTTTTTTTTATGAAACAAGGGTAACCCTCAAATTTCATTTACAGTTCCAAGAACTTACCATGTCTTGAAAAACTGACTGTGTTAAATAGGTAAACTAGATATTCTATTTGTATTAAAATAACATCGAGAACCCTACTCTCTGTTCACATTTAGCGATGCGTGTATCATTGATCAACGGAACAGTAGTATTTGTGGTATTAATAGATATTATACTATTCGCTCCCGTTTGACACCCAAGGTGATACACTCATAACGTTTTAATATTCTGAGACTAGACAAATGAAATGAGATATTATTGTTTTGAAATATTTACTTTATTTTATTATAACGTTGTTAATAGACAAGGAATTTAATATTATACAACATAACATTAGTAAGATTACTAATGTTATGTTGTATAATATAAATTCCTTCCTTCTTTGTTGATATTTTAACTGGATTCAGCCCGCAACTTCGCCCGCGTGATTTTCTTGTTTTAACGTAAAATATGTACACATGGATGAGCTAGACTCCTTCAATAAAGATTAGTCTTTAGCAGCTCTAGACAAAGAGAGGTGGAGAGAGAGTAGGGTGGACTTTGCCCAGCAGTGGGTTATTAATGGCTAATAATAAATATGACGCTCGCAATACCGTAGCTTCCCAATAGTGTAACAATTTTTGGACTCGGTACAGCCGAAGATTAAACATACTTAACATACAAACTAACAATTAATGTTTAATATAAGTATAGACGAAGATTGGCGTAGAGGTCATATTATTCCAAGAACCTTTGAGTGGAACCTGAAAACCGTTTACAAAAAAAGTTTGTTCATCCTGAAAAATCCAAAATCCAGCCAAGGCTATACAGGAAACGTCAGTAAATGTTGAGGATATGGGTAGTTCATTTTGGTAAAGCACTTTAAATAAAGCGGATCTTGGCAATCACTTGAAAATCAAAATTATTTCAGGTGGAATATTAAAATCAATTCATTGATATGCTGAAAGATGTAACCAATAAAACTCGAAAATTTTAATCTTTCACAGTCTGAAACTTAAACTGTCTGTACTCTCGCTGAAATAAAAGGTACGGTTACATTATAAACACATTTTCACATGTTTGTTTTTCATCTTCTGGAACAGTGTTTTTCGTTAATAGAGTTCGAAATAGGTGCCTACGTATTCGAAAGAATAAGCCTCGTGTCGTGTCGCACTCCTCATGCACTGTGCAACTAAAAATTTACCTAAAAGTCCTCAACTTTTCCGCGACTATATTCGACGTCAACACGCCATCATAAAAACGAATCGGTTCCTAACTCTTGCTATTGTATGTTTTGAAAACAAAGTGGTTTACAAGCACGGATCATCGATCACACTTTTATGAAAAGAACAATTTTTCATATGAATTGAGATTTATTTCACTCAACGGAAACGCCTCGGCTTACTTCAGCCATTCTGGAGATTTTTGAACAATTCCTAGAAGCTAAACTAAGATTAGATCTAGACAGATCTCTGCTTTAGAAACATAAATCTGACACACTCTTTTTCCTCCTCTTCAATAAAGTAGCCAGGATATAAGACACTTCAATTATAAAAAAATATGGAAGAAAAAAAAATGCACGTTGTTGCTAGCAAAATGCGACCAAAATAATGTTCTATTGAATGTTAAAGACTTGAAGCATCTCAATCACGTGACCTATGTAACAAGCTCATTTATGTGTTCGATAGAAAGGTACGATAAAAAATACGTGCCTGTAAACAGATTTATTAGAAGCATAAATCAGCCTATAAAGTTCCCACTGCTGGGGCACAGGCCTCTTCTTTGTGAGAGGGAGTGGGCCGTAATCCACCACGTGGACCCAGTGCGGGTCGGTAGATGTAACATGTCTTCGAATTTTTGGTTCTAGTACTTGCCGGTTTCCTCACGATGTTTTCTTTCACCGTCTTGAGAGCAGTGGTGATGAAATAATTTACACGAAGTAAAGCGCCTCCTCTCACAGAGAGGAGGCCTGTGGCCTAGCAGTGGAAACACAGGCTGATTCAAACTCAAACTCAAAGCATTTATTTCAGTTAAACCATTTACAGGCACTTTTGAACTGTCAAAAAGTCGACCAGTTGGAAAGTTGAAGCTAGTTAGATTATGTAAATCGCCTGTGAGGGCCCAGCACCACTCATAAGTCGGCCGCTACCAGGGGGCCATTATTAGGACCATGAACTACCAGTACCACGAAGGAAGCTCCCACCGACTGACAGTACATACAGCTCATTAATATTACTTACAACTAGTGATATTTCGAATATCCGTATCCGTATCCACGGATATCCGCGAGAGAAACAAGATCCGTATCCGTATCTCTATCCGTAAATTTTTTGACGGATCTTTTACCTTATTAATAATTCCAAATTGCACTACAAACTTCTTTGTAGACAATTTTTGAACTTGTACGACAAACATAAACGATAAGTATGCTGCCCAGTGTCGCACTAAACTATAAACAAAACAAAAGAAAGACCCGCACAATGCAAGTCGAAACATGTTCTGTCACGCAAAGCGTTAAGTGGCTCAACTATCGTTTCAAGGTCACGCGCTATCCGTATCCGCAGATCTTGACGCCAATTATCCGTAACCGGATCTGCGGATCTACATTTTTAATGATCCGGCACATCACTACTTACATCAAACAGAATGAACTTAAGACGAAATCATCAAAGACCACATTAACAACATTACCTACATTCACACGCACAATCAAAACACTTCCAACTAATACGTTTGTGTTGATCACACAGCATACCGTTAAACACAATATAATGCTAAACAGATAGTGTTCGAAGGTCTCTCGTGCAATATTCTTGAAATGGGTTTACGATCGCTAATAAACGTTCGATGCAACATACATTTGTGTGGTTGCTATGGCAGCGATTAAAATTTGCAAGGAGTTCATGAAAAACCGCTTTTTGTTTGGCAGCGGCATAGTCAGCTTATAATGTTCACACTGCTTGGACAAAGGCCTCCTCTCTGTGAGAGAGAGTGGGCCGTCATCCTCCACGCGGGCCTAGAGCGGGTTGGTAGATGTCACATGTTTTCGAATTTTTGGTTCTAGACATGCCGGTTTCCTCACGATGTTTTCCTTCACCGTTTTGAGAGCAGTGGTGATGAAATAATTCACACGAGGTAAAGCACCTGCCTGACTGCGAATCTACACTTTGGAAGTCGGGTCCACCACTGCTCTGTTTTGTTGAATTAAAATTATTATGCGGCGTGCGTATATGTATGAACGTAAAAGAAGCAAAAGCAGTATGTCAGGATTGTAACAGGCAGCGTTCTGTCATATCTGCCTGTCCCATGGGAAAAAAGTGAGTATATGTATGTACGTATGTTAAATTATAATAACTTAGTACATTATCTATTCTTTCTACGCACTTGTGGCATGTGAAAGTGTTATTAAAAGACATACTAAACAGAAAATGTTTTGAAACACTATTCAATTGAACTCCACACACAATTAACAATGCCATTGTATTAATTACATGTATATCTACTGACTAAACTATATAACGTAGGATCATCTGGCATACAATTCTGATTTTTTCTTGTCTTCTTTGTGGCGATAGAAAGGAGACCAGTAACTTTTCAGACAAAGTTGGGCACAAAACCCGAAGTCGAAGTCGAAGCCAGCGAAACAGAATGAGTTACCCTGGTCGGGGATATCCAAGCCCTACGATCGGAATGATTCAGGTGTTTTTTAAAGTAGAAAAATCTAGTTTTAGACATTTCAATAAAATATACACCTACCGATTGGCAAAAAAAAAAGATGAAAGGTGCTGCTGAGTATATATAGTTATAATATTATAAGGTCTCCCTTGTATGCATTCAAACAAATAATTAGCAGTTAATTGGTACTCTCTAACTACGCTTACATTCCCCGCTACAACAGGCGCCGTGCTACCTCAGCCACCACTCCGCCACTCGCTGCCATCATCTTTGACGTCATACCCTCATTATCCAGTTCGCTACTAATGCAGTGCCCACCACGACCAGCTCAACAGGGTTGTCTAAACGATTTGTTTGATTTGTTACGTTCTCGTCGTTTACAGCTTCATTGTGTACGGTTTTGGATTCAAACTTGAGACTGTTTCTGTTTTGGGATTTGTAAGCTATTCCTTCGACTTCTGGTTTTCCGTTTCTCATTTTTAATCAGATTGTGTTAAAATTATTAGATTTTTGATGCATACTGCCTGTGTAGGCCAGAAGCGATATTGCAAAAGCGCTAATACAGTTTTTCATGAGTTTACCACGTGGCTGAAATCTGTATTATTTACCAGACCATTTCAACCGGTCAGTCCAGAAAACATAACTTAGAGTTGGCTTTTAGCATGACCTAAAGCCGCTGAAGTACTAAATATTAGTCATTTACAAGAAACTGCTGTCTAACTTTCTAAATCAATATGCAGGGATTCATACATCCTAAGACTAGACTCTTTTCTCGCTGCTGAAAACTGACCCAGATATCCTTGAAGACCACCCTAGGTTCAGTCTAAGTTCTTAGAGACCAGAATTCTACCTCAGCAGCTTCCCAACTCATACATTAATCGTGTTGCCTACTATCTTTACATTTGCCTCGAGCCCTTCACATTGACATAGCTCTCGCGTCACATGATCGCTTAGAATACTACACCGTGTACATATACAGTGTATGTGCCGCATATAAATATGTGGGTTGCATCTAATACACGGCGTTCAATTAGCGGCTGGCTCGTAGTTGGCCAAGCGCCCGCCACTCCGCTTAGTGCTGGATTCACACGGGGATTGTCACTGAGTCGTGATGCTAGCTTGAAAAATTCACCAAAATAATAGTCGAACTTTATCACCGAAGCGATTCCCAGTGAATTACGTTTTCCATTGTTGACCATGATGACTATTTCGTTTAATACGGCAATAGAACCTACGCTTTCTTCTTTTTCTTTGGTCATCATCACCAACCATCTGCCTAGCCTGTTCTACCGGATGCAGCTGAATACTAGTGTTTTACGTGGAGAGACTGCCTATCTGACCTCCACAACCCAGTAACTGTATAGTTAATACAATACCCCTTGTTAAGACTAGTTGTCAGTCTTTCGAGCTTCTGACGACCCGTTACGAGTGTCAAGCGATCCACGAATGGCGGCCGGGACCTACGGCTTAACGTGCTTTTCGGGGCACAGAGGGGTCTTGGTATAATAATATAAAGATGATCACCCATCAACGGACCAACTGCAGCAAGTGTAGCTTGGTACAAGTTTCAATGTATTTTGGAACCGGACTCAGTTATTTTTCTCTGACCTTTGGTTTCAACCTACGATAGATGAGATTAACTGCATTCATTTAATAAAAACCTATGCAGGAACTTGCTATATCACAGTTAGGATTAAATCTGAGCACATAAACGACCCTTGAGAACATCCTGGCCAAATTAAAGATTTCTGTGTTCCTTGAAGATGTGCGTTACTTAAGCAACTTGCCAACTATGGCCATGTGTGCCCGCCGTTACGGCAGCGCATCGGTATCGCCCGTGTACCGTGTTTGGATTCCGTCAAACAAGAATAGCTCGCGATCTTTTTATAGGCAGTGTCGCGTTGGAACAACAAATATAGCAAGTGTTATTATCTGCTCGGATGAGTGACCTTCGCAGCCATACTGTTGCAGCAGTTTCATATTTGGCATGTGATTAAGTTCCGAGTTTTAAGTGTGTTTTAGCATATCAAGCTGCGACTAAAGAGACATGTTTTTTTTTTTTTAATAGGTGGGTTTCCAACGCGAATCAATAAGTAGGAAAAATTAATGTGAAATTTTATATCTGTACCAGCGTCTTGAAAGTTCTATCGTAATTTAACATCATAACAAGCGTAATGTTTGACTACATATGAACATACAACATACAAACATAATCAACCCATAGTGTTCCTACAGCTGGCACGGGCCTCCTCGTGGTGGTGGTGATAGGGAGTGGGTCGCCCACCACCACGCAGGTCCAGAGCTGGTTGGTGGATGTCACATTTATCGGGATTTTTGCTTCTAGGCTTCTTTTCCTCAAGATGTTTTCCTTTATCGTTTTGAAAGCAGTGGTAATGAAATAATCTACACAAGTTAAAGTGCCTGACTAGGTTCAAACCTACGACCTTCAACTGTAAGACGCGGCCGGAACTAAATACATATGTGCTACTAATGCCCCTTTTCACTAACGTTAAATGAATGCCTTAATAAAAACGGGCATATTTTAGTGAGTGATGGATTACGTAAGGATTTAAAACCCAGGTAGGGTTTGTTTACACTTCCATCAGATACTTTTGCAATAAACTATAATATTATATTTATAGGTTTATCATCAATGCATTTGCTGGAGATCTTGCAATCAAGGGCTATTTATTTACAAGGTTTATTATCTTAGACTTTGTCAAATCTTAGACGGAAAACCGTAACAAAACGCATCAAGAACCACAGGATGTGCTACTTGGCACACGTCTTCAGACGGGATAAACCACACCTATTGCATGCAGCAATGCAGTATAAGGCTAAATCTAAGGAGGTCGGACGACCTATTTACACATGGAACGACAACCTAAAACAGGACATGAAATACTTCAACATGGGAATCACGTATTGGAAGGACATGGCTGGAGACAGAAACAAGATCAAGAAAGCGGCTAACGATATCTACAAAAAAACAGAAGCTGATAGCAGTGAGAATTCAGAAGACGAATATGAAAACAACAACACAGAACATAGTGAAGCAACTGCATAGAAAAGAGCTAAGAAAACAGTTAAACCTGCACAAGAAGCTCGACCTGAATCAACATGCCGGCGACGTCGTGAAAAGATGCCCTCCTATAAAAAATACCACCCGTCTCTCCACTAGTCCAATGCTTACTCAAGGATGCATATCCGGTAGGCTCGCAATCCTTTCCTATCCTAAGGGCCTGTCTACCTGACCATTACCGCGCCCCCCGGTCTACTTCTTGATATGCAATGGCCTCTGTAACACCATGAAGCATGAGGCTACAGGGGCTAGTGCGAATCTTGGGGTTCATTCGATTAATCGAGTCTGGTCAAACCACGCTGGGATCGGTGCATTACATTACATTACATTACATTACAAGGTTTATTATCTTAGACTTTATGCTCCTCACCACACCATCCAAAGATATATTTCTTTACAAGGCGACAACTTACCTATGTTTCAATATCATATTCACTCTTTGTGCAACAGAATCGTGATTTATTGAAGGTGCAACCAGAAAAGAGGTTACTGTCCTTTGGGCAAGTGATTTTGTGGCCACAATAAGCCTTTGCGCCCCATCACCGCCCTATCTTACGAACGTACACCTATTTAATCCAAACAACTATTCATACTATGGCTACTTTATATCATTATTATGACTCCCCCAAACAGGCGCGACGCGACACAATTTCTATGAAAATTTCATGGAAGTTGTGCGCACCGCCGCGTCGCGCCTGTCTGAGGAAGCCTTTACGTAAGTGAGCGATGGTTCGTCATATTACTAGTGGCAGTGTTGTCATCGACAACCGGTGTAACGTTAGCCACGTTTGACACACTGCAGTCATGCCAAACGAGGTGTCAGATTGAACAATAGCCCACCAACGGAGCGCTGACAGACTAGCAGCGGCTGTGACTGAGGTTAGGATTACAAATAGCATCAATCAATCATAATCATCCTATAATATTCCCACTGCTGGGACACAGGCCTCCTCTCTGTGAGAGGGAGTGGGCCATAATCCACCACGCGGACCCAGTACGGGTTGGTGGATGTCACCTTGTCTTCGATTTTTTGGTTCTAGGACAAGCCAATTCCGCACGATGTGTTTCTTTACCGTTTAGAGAAAAAAAGTTAAGTTGGAACTCACGACCCAACTCGCCACGGGCCAATACCACTGAGCCACCACTGCTATATATCATTGGTTTAGTTTTTACCACCACTAGCGCCAGTTGGAGACGCCAGTCCGTTGTCATCACAGAACGGTTATTGAGAGCCTCATATCTAGCTGCGCATAGGGACTAAATGATGATCAAGATCAGAATGAGAATGTTTAACTCTTAAAACTTGTATTTATTATAAGAAAATGCATCAAATTTTGGTACTATCAGTATCCTCGTAACACATCTATTACCATAAAGAAATATAAATCATCAGAATCTACTTCGTCTCGACCAGCTCACTTCGTCTTCCACAGTCAATATACTCATGCAGGCCCATACGTGCGTCTATCCCATAAATGAGGCTATAAAGCTGGGTCATTAATCGTATTTACATGTGAGCCCTGGGCACAGTCCGGTCTATATAAATACGCGATACGACAGACTTCTCCGAAGCGTCAAGTGTACGACAGAAATAGAAACGCATCATGCAGTTGGAGGAGCAGAAATTGTGCAGTAAGTCAGCTGTTTTTGTGTGTTACTTATGGCTGTGTGGTAATGATTGATGCATTAAACTGGCTACTACATAGAGCATTGTTAGTTATACTCGTGAAAAACAGAAATGACACAAATATTGTCTAGTAACGTCAAATTATAGGTAATGTTTTTACACGCTTTATATTTATTAGCTTCACTTGTATATTTGTTTGTTGGTTTGTTTGTTTGTTTGTTTGTATGTAACCGACTCCTTTGAGCGAGATTTTGACCCACTTTAAACGGTCAGAATTCATTGAAACTTTGTAAACTTGTCGAGGACCGATGACAATTCAATAATTAAAAAAAAAAATGAGAAAAAAAACACGATGTTGTTGTTAGCAGAACTAAAAAACAGAAAATAAATAATAGTTTAAAAAACTAAAAAACACGCTTTAAAAACCAAACTAAAAAAGGAGAAAATAATTTAATTCAATTAAAAAGCGTGGGGTGCTTGACATTAATTGATTATAAAAATACCTCAAAAAGCACCCCACGCTTTTTAATTGAATTAAATTATTTTCTCCTTTTTTAGTTTGGTTTTTAAAGCGTGTTTTTTAGTTTTTTTAAACTATTATTTACTATAGATGCTGTGCACCAGCTCATAAATCCTACTCAGGATTTTTAACCAGTGCGCAAACTGTAACCAGGAATTCAGCATATGATTCTAGACTTCATAAAGTAAAGTTTTATTAGTTATCCAAAAATGTATGGCACAGAATTATTATTATAAACCGAAGAAAAATTTCTAACCAAGTTTACAATTTGCGCAATGGTTAAAATTGTATTCTGTATAAATCACTGACATTTCTAATCTTTGATTTTCAGAAACTTATAACGCTTAGGTATACCAACTCAAAAACTGGGTAAGTACAGTAACCACAGATTTTAATTACTTTAACCAGGAAATAAAGAAATTAGAAAAAAATAAGTGAGTCAAACATTGATAAACAAAAAACCCAATGCACTAAACAGTTCATTTGTTAAAACTACACGTACCTACAAATGCCGTAAAGATGCCAAAAACTGCAAGGCGTGCATAGAACAACAATGTGTCATGGAGTGCCGACAAATGCGACAGATCATAACATTCGTGTCACGCTGGCCGATGTGCCTACCTACCACTACGTTTGTAACACCTCGCGTATCCGCATACTGTATAGTTAGAGACAGTAGGTCAAGTTCAACGTTTGAGAGATGTTACGTAAGCGGATTGTTATCAGAAGTTAATTTGATATCTGTATTGGTAAGTCAGCCAATTTTTACTTATCACAATACGTTTGGTTATCTAGTAAAAAAAGGTTTACAGTTTCGTCAGGATATGTATTAAAGATTAATCGAAAAACGATAGTTATTGGAAAAGCCAAATGTGGGATGGAGCTGCGTGGGCGTCCTCTAAGCTAGATATACCTGCCTACCTTCACCAGGCAGCTGACAAGGTGATGCAAAAAGCAGAGAACCAGAGGGACGTTCACAGTCTGATCTCAGTCTCAATCTGTCAAAAATACCTCAATTGGCCTTTGTGACACAAACTACTTTATTTGTTCTGAGATGTGACGAAAAGTACATAAACATTGGTGATTCAGGTATGAAAGGTCACAGTCAAGCTGAATGACTCCGGACCGTTCACGCTCATTCCCCTAATTTGTTCCAGAAGCATTTGCCACTCGTTTTCGTCATAATTGCATTACCCGCACGAGACGTTCCGTCTGAACACTCTATCAGGTTTACAAGTAACTATTAAAAAGCTCTTAATAGTTCTAATAGCAGCAGCTATTGACTCAATAGACCAGAACTGCGCTAGTTACCATACATTATGTCTGATTCCTATGTAAACCCATTTAACACAATAAAAAATAGTTTAAATCATTGATATGCCTACACATAGAGGTAAGGAGGAGGAAGAATTAGATAGATTTTTTACAAAGACTTCCGATATCTTTTACAATTGCCTATTGACTCGGTTATTCATCAAAATGAAATGCCTCCAATATGACAAGTTTCCATGGAAATGTTCAGTCCAATAAAGAGACTGAATTTGCTCACCTGAACCAATATTTTTCACTGACCAGTAATATTAGTATATTACTAAATGGGACACATCTGGGAAAAGAAGTATGGACCGTCTGCAAGATAATTTGGTAAAGAAGAAAGTAAAGAACGAGATAGAAGGCAAAGCAAGAAAATAGTACCTAAGTACTCCTTTTCAAACGAAGAACGCTGTGAAGACGCAAAAAATTTAAACTACTCTTCTTCATATTGCTAGTGATGTTGTCGTAAGCTGCGCGCGCGACGCTGTTGGCGTGTCCACAAGGGCATTACTAACTAGCGGTGTAACGTTGTATTAGTAGATCTTTTGTTTGGCGACAAAGCTTCGTATGTATTGTAGCTAGTTATATCATCCATTAGTCACTGAACTTGGCTGGAGTGAGTAAACTGAAAGGCGTCATTTAGGACTTTTTAGATACGAATTGTTGCATCTCCATTTACCTCTTACTTCTTCTTTCGTGCTCGAGCTATATGAATATACCGCTAGTAAAAAGATTAGCACATCAACAATCCCCAGATTGGTATCAGGCTGACCGCCCAGGCCAAACGCTTGATACCATTACTCGTAAAGCTTTTAAAATATACACTCCATAAATAATTGGTATCTTACGTGCAGTTCTATCAGATGTACTCTATTTACCGAATCTCGTCATTGCAACCCCAATTTCGTGCAAAGTCTGCCTGGGGCAATAGTCTGCCGACATTATGGGGATACTTGAGTAGCTAATAGAAAAGTCCTAAACTTACTGGTTGGCGAATACAGGCTGCAAAAATAATGATCAATGATGCAAAATTACATCTGCATGGACGATACCAGAAAGTGCATACATTAAAGTCAGGATTTATAGTACCGAACGAGCAGACTTGAAATTTAAATGATTTACAATATCAAACGTGACAAAAACTAGTACTTAATACAACAAACGTTAAATAATGAGCTTCACACTGAAAGCTAAAAGTGTCGTAGTCTAGTCACTGAAGATGATTCACCTCGTTTACATAAAATAAGAAATATATATCTATCCTATCTAGATGACAAATGAAAGACCAGCTGTTCTTCTGTAAAAATCTCATCGTGGAACCTTAGGTGTCAATAGTGTAAATCCCCTAGCATCAGGAGGAACACACAGCTCACTTACCTAAGTCTGCACGGTGAGATTTTTCACAATAGACCAGCTGGTATTTATAAAAGAAAAATAAACTCAAAATTATCATGGTACACTGTCAGGCCATTTCCTTAATGGTTTTTATCCTTCAGAAGAACTTAATTATTCGAAGGAATGGCAAATTGAAAGAAGATGAAATGTTGGAACTAGAGCTACTTAAACATGTCGCAGAGAACATGAAGATATGAGATGAAAAAAACTGTTCCATTAAATCCCCTCTTATATTACTTCTGACATCGGCAAGTTCTATATCGATTCGAATTATTATGTGAGAGTCATATATTTCATACAATTAATAAATGTTATATAATTCGAATAAAATTCGTTAAGATTCAAACTAGATTAAGAGTAAACCAACTGTTCCCATTATACTCTGCTGCTGATGATCTCAGAACGATTTCTTAGTGAAACACAGATTCATTCCAATTATACTTATGTCAAACGCTTGACATTGACAACGCGGACATAGGAACATAATTATATACACGACTCCCACGCATAGTCCGGGATGAAAAAATCATAAATCTGTATTATACATATGTAGGTACGGGAATATAGCGTAAAATAAATGTAGCCGGAACGAATTGTGCCCGATTTTAATGAGGTAAATACAAATACTATATTTTTTAGACTTACAAGTCACACAGACCTAGAAAGAAAAGAAAGAACAAAGAAAAAGAAACGGAACGTGTTACAGAGACAGAATTTTTACAATACTTTCTATATTTCTGGGTATCGGTGGCTTTAGCCAGTCAGCGATGGTGGTAGATGAATTCAATGCCTAGAGCGTGTTGGATTAGCTCAAGTATCGGCAGTACTAGGTTCATATTTGAAGCAAATTTAACTCGAGCAATAACAATTGTTTTTCATTTTAAATATTTGTTATTGCTCGAGTCTATGTGTTATCGTAATGGCGAATATGGCAATATGAATCCTGATCCTGACCTGAGAGAGGAGCAGTGGTGGCTCAGTGGTAACTGCCGCGACTGACGAGTTGTAGGTCCAAGGTTCGAACCCAGACAGGCGCCTTACTTTGTGTAAATTATTTCACCACCAATGCTCTCAAAACGGTGAAAGAAAACATCGTGAGGAAACCGGCATGTCCTGAAACGAAAAATCAAAGACATGTGACACGGACATCATCTAGGAGTCCTGTGTCCCAGCAGAGGGAACTGATTTTGCATAGACCCAAGTACATCAAAGTATGAATTTTCTAGCTGAAAATTTCTCAGTGAGGGTTGACAGTAAACTCAGCCAAACAAGAAATATCTTCAGCTTCTCCGGATAAAACGGAAACCACACGACACAAAACCATCGGAGCGTTTCAGTATCACTACGCACACTGAAGGTAAAATTAGAACGTCTGCAGGCACAAATAGGTATACAAGTCGTACGTTGCCCCAATAGGTGCTAAATCATAGGAGTCCAAACCTCCAGCTTTCAAACAAAGCTTATTGTGCGAACTTCGTTACAATTACAACCATTTTGACGGATTTACTATACTTAGATGCCGGGAATCCAGCGTGAAATCTCGTCTGCAAAAATAGCCTTTACTGCATGTACCGCTTACAGAATCAAGCTGTAAATAGGTACCTCGTTTGACAAGCTAATTGGTGTTCAGAGCAAACAGGAACATGCTAAAAAAAAGTCCACATCGCCGCAGGAACTCAAACTTCTTACCGAAAAGAAGTTTGGAGACACTCTGAATTACGCGCTCATATGCCAAAGACCATACCTGTTACTTTCTTTAAAGAGTCCAATACCTACTTTTAGACGAATCGAAAATCCGATTATTTTCCCAACACCTGGCCACATGAGATGCTTCACTTAATTATACCATTACGTCTACAAACAGTCGTTCCAGAGTTAATGACCAGTACAAACTAATAAACAGCTCAGCCATAACTTCTTAACACCTGTCGAGTACTAGATGTACACCTGGACGCCAGATCTGTGGCATACAGCTGGATATTACTCTTGTAATCACAGTTTATTTATAATAAGCGCACCAACAGCGCTGTCACATACATTTCAAATAAACTAACATCTAAAATCGGTCATTCAGTAACCGTGCAAATAACAGGTATGCATGACATTGACATAATGAAAATTAGAGACAAGAAGAAAAAATAAAGTGTGTCCAGTAGACATAAATCCAGAACACTACAAAAACTAAACAATTTGAGCTATATAGGTGTACATTGTTCGCATTGTTTATTTAGTTAGTTAGTTTATATAGTGTAGTTACTACCTTAAGCCCACTTAATCAGTAGTACACTTAGAAATACTAACAATGAAACACATGAATACTCGTGCAGTATACCTTATACTGCATAACTGCACGAATATTCATATATAAACTGATATAATAGAGGGAAATCATTATTTTTTTGGATATATTTGTTTGTTACGCTTTCGCACTAAAACAGCTGAACGAATTTGGATGAACTTTGGCACATGAGTGGACCATGACTTCAATTAAGACTGAGGTTCCTTTTTATCTCGATATTCCCACGGGATCAAGACTTGTTGGGGTGAAACCACGGGGCGCAGCTAGTCTACAATAAATTGTTATGGCTGCCAATTGTAGTCAAGCTTTAGGGTGAGAGCTTTCATCAGGGTTACGATAAGAATGTAAGAGAAAATATGAGAGTAGGGAGAACCATAAGATGAAGTGGTGGTACTGCCGTGGGAGAAAAACAAGAAATAAAGAAAGAAAAAGTATTTATTAGACTCGCACAGGAATATCACAACCTTAACTACACAATATGCTTAACAAAACGATTTTTTTTTTAAGTTTAATAAAAACAAAATCCTGTACGAGGCCAAGAGGCCCTCAGAAAGATGCTGCGACATTTAAAAAAAGTGACGCAGCGCTGGTATTCTGATAGTGCCCACTGTGATGTCACGGACAGATACAGAAATAAAATAATAAATAAAAGTATGATAATATGTGTAAATTAACTAAAAAAGAATGTACATAAATAGTATTTTTTTTGTAATCCGCGTGTCTATACCCCACGTAACATCTATTACTTTCAACAAAACAAGTTTCTCAGGACGTACCATCGGCGTAAGTAGCAAAGAAAAAAGCCCAGCCACCAATTTAGACTTTCAATCATTCCCAATTCGAGGATTACTTTAGGAATCTAAGCAAGTAAATATCCTGATACCGGGGAACCCTAGATGGATCCTTGATGAGCCACATTTAACATACACATAATAATACGACACAAACATGGCGCGATACCTATCCTACAACTTCCACCAATATGTACCAACACACACACACACATAGTGACATTAACAAGTAACACATTAACACGGTCGCATTTAGCGATCTCCTGTAAACAATGCGCAGGCGCTCATCCGGTCGTTTCAGTTCAGCGTGCTATCCGCGACAGAAGTCTGAAAGTGTCTGAGTTAACACTTTAGTTTAAATTGGGTTTCTAAAAGTCTAATCAAATATCTTTGGACGAGGAACACGTGAAGACTGTGTAGATACGAGACGAAGCTTAGAATAATAGAATAGGTAATAATATAAAATAATATTTAATATTTGCCGATGATGATTTATCAGCCGATGTAATAAGTAAAAATAACTCCGTGTATAGTTGAAGTGAGTTTGTCAATAACATCAATCCCCAGCATCAGGAGGAATGACAGCTTACTTCAAGCTCAGTTCACCAAGTTATCATGATGATATTTTACAGAATAGACCAGCTGAAGTAGGTGACAATTCCAAACTGAAATAAATGATGATAAATCAAATCTCTGATCAGTTTTCATATCGTTTCCCACAGATTACGTGGGATTTATATTTTTTTTACTAGTTTACATTAGGTTTTAATTGAATTTTGGTCGAATTTCGAATCCGACCATAATTCATTTAACAAATAATTCAAAAATATTAGCTTTCTGCAATCCTTCTCCATATTTTATAAACTGTAACTGTACCAAACTTACTCCTCCGTCCGCGTAGTTTTTGTAAAAAGGGGTACACAGTTTATGTTACACGGTGAAGTACCCGGACGTTACCATCATCATCATCAGCCTACAGCAGTCCACTGCTGGACAAAGGCCTCTCCAATTGCACGCTATTCAGCTCGATTCTCTGCAACTCTCATCCAGTTGCTACCAGTCACTCTGCGAATATCGTCACTCCACCTAGCCTGAAGGCGTCCTACCTTACGTTTGCCGATTCGCGGTCTCCACTTAAGAACACTTCTACCCAAACGGTCATCGGTTCTACGGCTAATGTGGCCGGCCCATTGCCACTTCGGCTTGCTAACTCTGTGAGCTATATCGACAACTTTGGTTCTCTGCCGGATCACTCATTCCAGATTCTATCTTTCAGAGAGACTCCGAGCATAGGTAGTTCCATAGCTCGCTGAGCCACTTTGAATTGATGGACCAGCCGTACCATGAGTGTCCACGTTTCGGCTCCATGGGTCATAACAGGTAGGAGACACTAGTTGAAGACTTTAGTCTTTAGGCTCTGCGAAATCTCAAATGCGGCCCAACCCAACTGAATTCTTCGGTTAGCCTTTTTCTCAAAGTAGTTCTTACCAAACTGCAGATTTAGCCCGAGGTAAACGTATTCTCTAACAACTTTAAGAGCACCGCCATTGACAGCAATCGGTCCCGGAGAGCACTGGTGGCCCAGTGGCAATGGCCGCGACTTACCGAGTTGTAGGTCGTGCGTTCGAACCCAGCCAGGCGCTTTACTTTGTGTAAATAATTTCATCACCACTGCTCTCAAACGGTAAAGGAAAACATCATGAGGAAACCGGCATGTCCTAGAACCAAAAATTTGAAGACATGTTACATCTACCAGCCCGCACTGGGCCCGCGTGGTGGATTAAGGCCCACTCCCTCTCACGGAGAGGAGACCTGTGTCCCAGCAGTGGAAACGGTATAGGCTGAATATGTTTGTGGTCCCGGATCAACGTGTTCATTGAACATAACCTGAGTTTTGCAAAGTTCATCCGGAGACCAATGCATACAGAGGAATCAACTAGGTCGTTCAACATCAGCTTCAAGTCGTGCAGCGATTCAGCCAGTATGACGATGTCATCTGCAAATCTCAAGTGTGAGATGTACTCGCCGTTGATTTTAATACCGCGTCCTTCCCAGTTTAACGTTTTGAACACATCCTCCAACGCGTTGGAGAACAATTTTGGACCTTAACTGTTATGACAATTTAAGTCCGTGCCAAGTTGTACTTATATTGACCAAAACATATTGTTATAAATAGTTATTTATATTTCCGACTTAGCAGCAAATTTCGTTGAGCTTTTTGATAAGTGTGACTGATTCTGATAGGTATTGCCAACTACTTCACTTCGGTAAATGAATTCCGCAGCCTTAATATATAGATACTCCACTCCAACACCGTCATTTTTAAATCTAATACGGACTAACACATTGACAACCTGACATACAATACTATGACGTCACGTAACGACAGCTAATCGGTACAACTATGCGACCGACACCATGTTTTGTAAATACAGGGCAGTCAGGTCACTGCTGACAATATGACACGATGGCTATATGCCACATATTACACGGTAGTGACTTTTAACTTGGCAGTCTCGGATATATTCAAACTTCAAAATATATTTCAGTTTATCCATTGACGGGCACGTTTGAATTGTCAAGGAGTCGGTCAGTCAGAATGATGAAGCTAGTTGGCTATCCCAAAGCGTTGTAGGTGGCTATTTAAAAGAACTGGATAAGAACTGCATACCCTTTTTAATCACGAATTCAAAGTATTGTTTTGTATTTAGTAGTAGAACTGTTGATATCAGGGTTATTCCAGAAAAGTAGTAGGTACTACCTCTATTTCTGTTGCCTGACTTTTTTTGTTTGTCTCCGACAGAACGCTAAGAAACAGGGCCCATTTTCAAGAAGGTAGGTTAGAGATTCAAGATGTATGACGGTGGATGCAATACCTAAGTAGCCCGCGAATTTTTATTTTATTTAATCCCATTAAATGACTATTTCGTGAAAAAGTCAGAAATCAGAAATCAGAAAGCTTTATTTGTAAACATAGGTCAAATTACAATAGTTTGCGAGATGTTACAGATAGGTAGATCCTCCATGTTTTGCCCAAAGGCGTACAAATATATTTAATTAACATTGTCGAATTTATATAATAACAATATTAATAGGTACATGCATATCAATATCATCATCATTTCAGTCGAAAGACGTCCACTGCTGGAAATAGGCCTCCCCCAAGCACCGCCACTTCAACCGGTTCTGTGCTTCCCGCATCCAGCGGACTCCTGCGGCCCTCACAAGGTCATCGGTCCACCTTGTGGGAGGCCTTTCAACTTATGTCTTCCGGTGCGCGGTCGCCACTCCAGAACTTTTCGGCCGCATCGGCCATCTGTTCTGCGAGCAATGTCCCCTGCCCACCGCTACTTAAGTTTGGTAAATTTTTTTTTAACGTTGCCCCACACTAGGAATTTCTCCTGTATTGTGGGTGCGTTTACAAACATTTAACACTCACATACACAAGACCAGACCCGGAACAACTACTTGTAGGTCATACCAATATTTGTTCCGTGCGGGAATCGAACCCGTGACACGCAGCGCAGCAGTCAATCGCTTAACCGCTGCGCCAACCGTGTCGTCGATTCTTCGAGCTATGTCGGTTACCTTGGTTCTCCTGCGGATCTCTTCATTCCTGATTCGATCACGCAGGGAAACTCCAAGCATAGCCCTCTCCATTGCCCTTTGGGTGACTTTAAGCCTTATGAGGCCCATTGTGAGCGACCACGTTTCGGTTCCATATGTCATCACTGGCAACACACACTGGTCGAAGACTTTCGTCTTGAGACAATGCGGTATGTGGGACGACAAGATATTGCGAAGCTTCCCGAACGCTGCCCAACCGAGTCGGATTCGACGATTGACCTCATTCTCGAAGTTGTACCTACCTAACTGGACAGTTTGTCCTAGGTAAACGTACTCGTCCACAACTTCGAGTGCAGCGCCTCCGACCGTCATAAGAGTGGGTGTTACACGGGCATTGGACGTGACCTTTGTCTTGTCCATGTTTATTTTAAGACCCACTCTTTCGAAAGCTCTACTAAGGTCATCGAGCATTGTACTGAGGTCCTCCATGGTGTCAGCCATGACAACTATACCATCGGCAAACCGAAGGTGAGTAATGTACTCACCATTGATATTGATGCCAGCCCCTTTCCAGTCCAGAACCTTGAAGACATCCTCCAGTGCAGCAGTGAAAAGTTTCGGAGACATAACGTCTCCCTATCTAACACCTCGCTGCAGAAGGATAGGTTTCGAAGTCTGATCCTGGAGTCGGACTGACATAGTGGCGTTTTCGTACAGACACTTCAACACCTCGATGTACCGATAGTCAGATCTGGCACCGTTGGAGGGCCTGCAGTAAAGCCCATGTCTCGATCGAATCGAAGGCTTTTTCGTAGTCCACAAACGCTTAACATAGAGGCAGATTATACTCTTCGGTCTTCTGTATAACCTGCCGCAGCGTATGTATGTGGTCTACTGTGCTAAAGCCTTTACGGAACCCGGCCTGTTCGGGAGGCTGAAAGTCGTCAAACGTGCGCGCTAGACCGTTCGTGATGACTCTGGAGAACAGCTTGTAGAAATGGCTCAGAAGTGAGATGGGCCTATAATTCTTAAGAAGAGCATTGTCACCCTTCTTTAAGAAAAGTACCACCACAGCTCTGTTCCATGCCTGTGGCGTTTTGCCCTCGTGTATGACGGAATCAACCAGATTCTGGAGGGCCTTAAGAACGGGTTTCCCACCGGCCTTTAGGAGTTCAGCCGTAAGCTACTTCAGAGCCATCCTAATCTCGTACAAGCTGACGTCCGGGATGTCTTCAGTATAGTGTCGGGTCAATATAGCTCTTGGGTCGTTAGCCAGATTCGTAACGGGGTTTCTTGTTGACGTGTATAACTGTCCGTAGAACCTCTCAATCTCTCTCAACAGCTCAGGCTTAGTGGAGACGATCCTGCCTTCATCGGTCTTCAGTTTCGTAAGCTGACTCTGCCCAATAGACAGATCCCTAGCAAAGACCTTGGAGCCTTTATTCCGCTCTATCGCGCCTTATATACGTTGTGTATTAAAGCGGCGGAGGTCGCTTTTCAAGGACATAGAAATCTGTCTATTAAGCTGCCGGTACTAGAGTGCGTCGTCTGAAGACTGCAGAACCATCTCACGCCTCTCCTTCATGAGCTGCAAAGTAGGATCAGAGAGCCACTTATTTTTATTGATACGACGGTCATTAAATGGGATTAAATGAACTGGGATCGTATTGGTTTTAATGATTATAATTCTAAATACATACGAGTTACATCCGTTTCCCACATGTCTCCGTTTTACTGTTCCGTTTTATCGTGTACGTTTTTTTTTCGTCGATGGCGTATGTAGTTGTATGAGCGACTTCACACATGGCACAGTATTCTGTATACAGTAAAAATATCGTTCCGTAAAAAAATGACATTCCGTTTTCTCATCGAATACTGGACGACGGAACAGTAAAAAAAAGAATTTTAACGGATAGATACTGTGTGCGTGGCGGGCGGTGTGTGCGGGGTGTAGGGCGGTATACTGCGAGTTTTCTGTTCAAACATCGCATCCAGTAATGACGGATCCGTTGAACGTTATACGGTGCCTATGTGTGAACAGGGCATAAATTTATGACGTATCCGTTAAAAACGTACCAGTAAAACGGACTCCCATGTGTGAACGGGCCGTTACGGTCATGAATAATATTTTGTTCAACATAGAGCCTAGACTTGCAAATTGCAAATAAACGTAAGAAAATTGAGTTGGAAGGCCTCCCACAAGGTGGACCGATGACCTTGTAAAGGCCGCAGGAATCCGCTGGATGCAAGAAGCACAGAACTGGTCGAAATGGTGGAGCTTATGGCCTATGTCCAGCAGTGGACATCTTTCGGCTGAACTGATGATGTAAGAACATTTGAATTTCACGGGCTACCCTGTACCCTGACGCTTCCTCCTTAAATGACTTTGATAAGGTCAGATTGCCAGCCTCTAAAATACAGTCAGTATTTTAGGGCCTGGCAATAGATTGCCAGGCCCTGTCGGCCCTGTCGGATTGTCGTTATGGGGTAGACCCCATAACGACAGTCCGACAAACGAGACAACTGAAACTAAACGAACTAAACTCTATTTCAGTTCGTCGAGTTAATAAATAATACTGAATTATTTGATTGTTACAGTATAATAAACATACCTAACTGTCTCATTTAGTTACCCACGTGTTTTTTTTATGTTTAATTTTTCACTGGTCTTTTCGTCTTTTTTTCGTTTATTTTGTTTCCCATAATTTATTGACGCAAGAGGAAAATAATGTTTAATTATGGTAAAACGTGACTTACGGTGAAAGCGCAGCAGGCGCCCGCCGAATACAAATTTTCTTGGGTATTTCGCAAATTGAAGACACTTGATTAATCGATTGATATACGAATTAATATTCAGTAAATATATAATTCCGCAGTCGCGAATCGCATTAGTTCAGCATACGACGTGAAGGAAAGTAACTTAAAGTAAGATATATTCAGGTAAGGTAAGATTTTTACAAGTGTGAACTTCTAACCTTATTTCTTTGGGCTTGGTTTAACAAACAGCTTAATTGAATAAAATGAAAACTGAGTGACCATATTTAAAAACACTAGAATATTGTACTGTTTTAAAGTGTTTACACCATGAAAATTCACGAGCAAATAATCAACAAAATAGTCAAATAGATCTTGGAACACACGTTATCTTAACAAACAGTGTTGCGCATAACATATGATAATATTACATCGATTCTCGATTCGCTCATAAAATCGACGGATCGCGTCGTTTCGAGATCAAAGAGTGACGGAACGCAACACCAGATGGCGCTGCTATCGCTGATGCGTTTGTGTAACCCACATTCAGCCAACAATATTAAATTGCGTGATTTACCGATCTAATCGTTTGTAGGAGGAACAAGAAAAGGTACCGTGTAACTCTGTTGTAGTACTGCATATCTTGAAGTTATAGAAAAGCAATCATCATCAGAGGGGCAGTGGTGACCCGGTGGTAACAGCCCGGCTTACGAGTTACGGTTCGAACCCAGGCATTCGCTTTACTTCGTGTAAATTATTTCTTTCCCTATGCTCTCAAAACGATGAAGGAAAACATGTTGGAGAAATCGGCATGTCCTAGAACCAAAAAATCAAAGGCATTATGTGACATACGCGAACCCGCACAGGACCCGCGCGTGGTGGTCTATGGCCCATCCTTTATCATATAGGCCTGTGTCCCAGCAGTGGGAACATTTTAAGCTGATTATGCTAATCATCATAATTTCAGTTGAAAAACGTGTACTGCTGGGACGAGTTAGAGCTGCCCTTTGGTAAACAAAGAGTAAGATTTCTAGCGCACTGTTTTGGTTTCACAAACATTCAAAATACAACAACAACATTTAAGCAACGTAGTTAAACTGTTACTTACGGAAAACTTAGATACATTACTCACCGTTGACTCTTAATGTTAATTGTCTAAATCTGTATTTAATAGCATCATAATCGATTTAATGATAGTAATAATGCACTGTTGAAGCATATTGGGAAGCAACCTTCAAATTCTTCAAATAACTACTACATAAGTTATAGGTAGGTAGTAAAAAACTCTAGAGAAGGATCGAGGGCTCTACCGTCAATCAGACGATACATTCCTTATATTTTTAACCCAAAATTAAAATTGGTTTCTTCTTATGTGTCTGTTTAGAATCACAAGCTGTTACGAAATAAACCTAAACAGATCCATTCAATCAGCATTATTTTAACATCGACGCGTGTCTATCAATTCGAATGTATCAAAAAATTCTAGAATTCCCACACTCCAGAGCATCTTATTTTTAGATAATCAATGACAGATGACGAAGGAGCAAGCGAGAGGCAGATAGTGCCGTCTCTCTTTATAATGGACGTAATTTATAATAACTTCATTTGCTATTTTGTGTATTGGCGCAGGTTACATGTGAGCGCACAGATTTTCAATAAAACTGAAACGTTGGATAAGAGTAAATTACAACAACAAGCAATGATCCAGTCTTGTTACGCCACTTGAGAGAGGCCTGTTTTTTCATCATTGAGTGTAATGAGCGCATCAGGATATGATGTGATGTGACCATGGTCATCAGTTTAAAACCTTTTGGTAACCTAGCTCTAATAGAACAGGTAAAACATATAAAATAACATCTGGTTAACATTTACATAATCATTACAAGAATTTTAAAAGAAAACCCCTTTATCAATCAGCACGCAACTTTATCATCTCATTATTACATTGAAACTGTCTAACTGGCCTTACATTAGCGTATCTTTGAAATAAAACTACAACAAGAGAATTGTCTAACTGAGACCTCAGTGCGATTTTATACATTTAGGTACAAACCTGAATGAAAGAAATAGCACTAACTAACCCATTGACATTAGGAAGCGGTAGAAACGGTACGCTCTAACATCCCAATCACTAAACCGCGACTCAGTGCAAAACTTCCATGCAACGAAACTTAGGTACACATCTGTGATCATGATCGGTGATCACAGTTAGAGATGTCTGCGATCACAGTTAGAGCTTATCTGTGAGCAATGAGCATACTTACAGTTACCGATAGACAAGGACAGAGATAGGACCCGACACAGTCGGACGAGTGCAATTAGCGTTTAGCGCGTTACCTGTCCAAGCTTACGATTACGAATTGTTATAGTAGGGTAACGCGCGACGCATCGCATCGTGTCACTCACGCGTTTTTGCATCATCTATCTCGCTTTCATAAAAATGGTGAAACAAACAATAAATAATATATAATTTTCAACAAAATAACATTTTTACTTACGAGTGAAAAGTAATCCCGAGTGTCTTATTTCTGTTTCTCAGATGGAGTTATTAGAACACGTATATCAAATAGGTAACTACTCATAAAGGCATTTTGATACGAAAGTACCTAATTATTTACAAAAAAAAAGAAATTATTGAGCTGTATCGACATGTGCTGTTTAGACAGTGGCCCGCGCGTGAGTGAGTGCAACTGTGTCTTTGGACCTAGTTCAAAAGGACCGGCGCTGTGTGCTTTACTAAACCTTTCACAAATAACACCGCAATAACCGCCAATATTTTTGTTCGATAACATCACAATACAAAATGTTTATAGGTAGGTACATTAGGTAACAATACATAGCAGAAATACTTGAATTGAATTAATTTTATTTAAAATTCAAATAGCAAAATTCTAAAAAATCTCTAACAATGGAGTTAAAAACAAAACACGATTCAAAAACAAATGAACGTCGTTCATTCTTAATTTAAAAACAATAAATTATTTCTACATTCAATACGCACAATCTAAACTAGGGAAGTCCATCGATCATATTTGATTTAAACATCGATTAAAGTGATGTGTTACCGATTTATACATCGATTCTATCGCGCAGGGATTAGAGGGTAATAAAATACGTATTCAAGCGCATTGCAAAGTAAATCACTCACTATCTCTTCAGATACAGAGCAATAAATTATTTGACGGACTTTATCTGCCCGCGTTTGATCTACAATGTTTAGTTGTTAAAAGCACGGAACAAAGGTATTTTTCCTGTGTTTCTTTTACGCAATGGCAGTAAAGGTATGGTTTTCTTTAACTTTTGGTATCTGTGAAGCTTAATTTCCTGCTGAACTTTCGGTGGTTTTGAGTTTTGTGTATATGTTTCGTGTTTTAATAGCGGTTCAGTAAAAGGGTTTGGTTTGCAGCGCCTTAAATCAATTTATAGGGTCGCAACCAGAATTCATCCCAAAAGGAATTGTTTTCTTATTCAAACAAAATTCTCATGCAGGATCTTTGATTTGAATAAAAACGTTCCCTACTTCCCTCTTTCTCTAAATATTTAGATAGACAAGTCTATTGAATACCGATAGGTACTGAGAGACAAACATAGGACTATGTATAAAAAAAGTACAATGATTGCAATGTTTGAAGGTGTTTTGTTTATATATTTGCATCTCGCAGGTCAACCTAGGAGGTTGTCAGCTGCACTGGGCTATCCGGTGGATGCCTTAATAAATTAAGGCTCCAGCCAGGGCCTCGGGCCTCACTGGGGGCGGGCAGAAAGGGACAAGCTGGATCGGATCAAAGAAGGTACAAATGCTTGAGGAAGATTTTATTCGTAAGATCCAATGCTATTGGTTAAAGCCTAAATGTTAATCTAGGCTTTAACCAATAGCATTATTAACAATATACTACGTTAGTAGTAGATAAAACTAATGCTGATTTTGGTAATAATAGGAGAATTCCCGAAAGTAAAATAGACATTGTCGATTTTTCATTTCAGTAGTTTCGTTATTGGTATCATTTCAATGTGTAAACGACCGTAACATTGAATAAAACATTCATCGCGTGTTACAGTAAAGTTTATTAGGTTCCAAATAGATTGCTCAATGGCAGAATATAGTTTGATATGTTTTATATTTGTTCATAAATCAAATAAAAACTCGTAGACTTTTGAAACGTCACACTAACATGTCATCAACTTGTTGAAGATTCCAATAAAATCTGCATGCATCGCCCAGTTGGTCGCACAACTAATAAATTTATAAATAAGTATTAAGGCTTAAGGTCTTTGCACCAGCCGAGGTTGGTAAGCCAGATTTACGACTAGATTTAATTCTAATGCATTCACAAATAAATGAAAGATATATTACCATGGCGTCCGTGCAAAATCTTCCGCGGATAAGGAAACCGGACACTAGTGAAAACAAATCAATCGTATCCAGTCATAGGACAGTATCGATGGATCGATTAAACTTGATCATAATCACTTGTAGAACACTGGCTGTTTTTCGTAAACCACTGCGGTATTCCAAACTGTTTCGAACGCGGTAAATCGATTTTGAAAAAAAAAACAAATGTCACTCGCGGTCGCTTAGGCGGGAAAACTGGAGGGCGGTCCGGCCGGCGCACGCGCGGTTGCCACTGAAACTGGCCGCTACGTGCCAACTGGTGCCAGCCTACGTCACCACCAACATTTGGCAAGCACGCCAACATTCTGGCCGAACCATTTCGATACACCAGAGATTGTTTACATAGCGGTTCACATTGGTGGTATTGTATTTTGTCGCGTTGGTGTCACAGAGTTGAGCCAACGTTGTTTTGGCTTGAGTTAATGACACATAAAATCGTGTTATTTTGATGTTGGTCTTATAATACGGTTGATATCGATGCTAAACAAAGCTTATGAAGGTTCATACGGAATTGGAGTGAGGACAATGGTCGGGAACTCGGGAGCGCTCGCCGTCGCTTCGCTAGACGGTGCGACGATACGACGTGGATATTTGTGTTGACACGCTTGTCGGCGGGTTCTGTGAAAATGTATCTAAAATAGTATCACAATAATTATCCGTTTGAGAGCAGAGAGAATGGCTAATCACGTAACTAGATCGTAGACGATGAACCTAGTTTCTGCATGACGTCAGAGCTCTAGTTTTCGAATTATTTAATTGACAAGGGGATTAGTTTCAGTCATTCTGGTGGAATCTTCTATTTTAACGACTTTATTTTCCACTCAAATTATACAATCCTAGCTAATCGTAACTAATATTGTAAATGCGAGTTGGTTCCACTTTCCTAGCCAAATCCTATAAAATCTATTTGATTCTTGAGGATTGATTTTCATACAGGGGAAGTCGTGAACAATAGCAAGTTTACATTTAAATATCAGCGTAGGTGGCATGTCGTAGGCCAATTACTACGAAAACATTAGTAACTGGTTGTGCTCTATTAAGTCATGTACCTGTGCGCAGGAGTATTCAAGTGGTAAGCGTCACTTTAGAAAAAGAAAAACAGCAAGACACTTTTAAACAACGCTGCTGAATTCATTTGCTACAACTGCCCCAAGTAGCTATCTAGGTATATCACAACTATCTACATAAAAAATAAATAGAGGAGTACAAAAAAATTGGTACCTACGGTTTTAATCATTGAAACTCTATAACTTTCCATAAACAACATTTCTGTACAGCTCCTGTAATGCCAAAATCCCACATCAAAGTTCACTTTGATCCCTCAACCCGAATTACAAACATTAACAAAACCTTTGCTTACTCCCAGATGATGTGATACAACATTCAGAGTTTGATACGAAACATTTGGACGATAATAAACAACAACACGACGTGTACTCGACTAAGGACAGGGTCGATCGTGTCCTCGGCCGAGGACAGGGCCGATGAGGTCAGTTTCATTTGAAGTCTCTCAATGTCAATGTAACTTCGGAAGTAAAGATAAAAGAAGCAGACAGTTATTACACGTGTTGATGAGAAAAAAATGTGTGCATTTAACTGTTTGTTATTCCAAGGTTTATAACAAGTGTCTTGAGTCGTTTTATTTTCTCAACCCAGGAGACATAAAGAGCATTGGCCATTCAGGGGTATTCTATATCTAGAAAAAGACAGGGTTCAGATTTCCTATCCACATCAATCAATCTCTAGCATTTTCCCGATTATGTTGGAGCTGGCTTTCAGTCTAACCGGATGCAGGTGAATACCAGTATTTCACATGGAGCGACTGCCTATCCGACCACCACAACCCAGTCACAGGGTAACACGATACACTCTGGGTAAGACTGGTTTGTCAGACTTACGGGCTTCTGACGACCCGTAACGACTGTCAAAGATCCACGAAAGACAGCCGGGACCAACGGCTTTTTTTTTAGTTCACGTGCTTTCCTATCCACATATTAGATTATTATTCAGCTGACTCAAATACTTAAATGATTCATGAATACCAAAACTGGGTTAGGTTAAAAATCAGGCTACATTCCCTGAAATGCAGCTTTTAATTCAGTCACAAAAATAAAAATAACTTAAGCAGAAAATATAAGCTTCATCTAAAATCAAACAGAAACAATCTTCATTTAGAAATTCATGAGAAACGACCTCACAGGAGTTCAGTCGACTGTGTTCATTTTATATATTTTTACAACTTATTTCCTCGAATGATGCTTACGCAATACGCTTCCTAAAACTATGTGATATCATCTTCTTTGTCCCAAATGCGAAGAACATTCAATTTATCACTTCAACCATCTTATTTGGGATGATTTAAAGCCGTCACAATCATTACATTTTCTCTGTAGCATAGCAACAAATCTTGGGAGTGTTCACAAAAACTTGATTGAAATTTTCTGGGAAGGGAATGATATAGAACAGAGGTTGTTCGACGAAGTGGGAATCACCTCTTCCTTAGTAAATTGAGTTAGTAACGTTCTGATGAAATGGTTTTAGTTTATGTACGCTTTGTCTGATATAGAAACGATAGTACAACAATTTATGTGGATTTGAGAAAAAAATATTGAAAATTACTGACTTGTGATTCAGACGAGGTAACAAAAAAAAATAGCAGTTACCACTATCAAATTAACTAATATGGATTCAGAAGTTCAAAGCTTCGGAATATGATTCATAATGAGAAGTTTGAATTACAGAGTAGGATAAAAGTAAATATTTAGAGAACCGTAGTCAAAAAAGTAGTCTTGCTTTAAATTCCAGGTTCTAGAAATAAGATTGATAAAAAAACACACTTTACCTTCGCAGTGTCTACTATTGTTTTCGCCGATTTTAACAATCATCGTCTTAGTATCAATGGATGATATTAATATAGCATTCATCGAAAGCAACGCAACGCAATTTCTTCAACTTCGAACGTCGGTTACTCTATTTTTAAATACTCAAACTTTATTTTGTCCTCACTATTGGCTTCAGCACCCTCGAAATCCAGGAAATCTATACACTATTGTGGATTTTCTTTTTGACCTCACTATTGGCTTCAGCACCCTCGAAAACCATGAAAACTGTCCTCTCTCTTTCCATCATATATACTAAAAAGTCATATGGATGGCATAACGATTTTTCGTTGCGTAACGCTTTTCCATTACGTGACGACCGCTACAATTTGACTCCTACCGCAACCGGTACCTGCGTTAAAGAACTTCGTTCCAACAGGTTTCAGAATGAAGAATTTGACGTTGAGTCACCCCGAGAAAAGCTGAAGTAGAGTTTCATAAGTTCTCGGCATCAAATCCTCGAATTCATCAACGACGGTACATCACTAACGTCAATCGACCTATTGCCAACAGATTCATTTGCATTTACAATGTAGTGAACTAGTATTCAATTCCATTAGTAGAGTTTCCTCTCCAAGTCTCAAAAGTTGGGGTAGGCTTTCCTGTTGGAAAATTGAGCAATCTATTTTATTGTTATAGCATTCTGACACACCGAAAACCAGACAATTACTAGCTGTCAAAATTTAAATACCTCCATTACTTTGTTGAATATCTATCTATGTAGGTACTATCAACATCCCAGAAAAAATCTTTAGGCACTCTATACGATGTGAAACCATCTAATGCTGGGTTATCCAATCGCATACCTCGGTGCAGCAATGGGTTTCCTTGAATTCCAGTGATAACAGCTGCAGTAATGTGATATAGGTACTTGAGTGTGACGGGATATCAAAATTAAATCCCATTACATCCTATCTGTGTCGTTATGCATTATATTCATGATTTTACCTAATCTCAGCATGTTTTAGGAAAACTAAAGGAAGTATATCCAAAGATTGTAAAAGACGAGTGAACACTTGAAAGAAAAGCGTTTACCATGCAGTGGGACTCCGGGCCCCATCTAGCTATTTAGCCGCTCCGGGCAAAAATAATATTCGCCGCCCTTTACACTAATACCATATAAGTCATGACTGAGCTTGCTATTCCAAAGAGGGGATGATTTATATACGTGTTTTAACTGTATAATATTCACATACGTTACTCTACTACGGCTTCTGAACAAGTACCTATACAAAAAATCATGAGAGTATATTTGTATGTTTGTAAGTATAGGTACATACCATGCAGGCCATACAGAAAATATTGCGATAAAAATAAAATTGGATGAGAGACTGGCCAGTTATAATCTATTTTGAAAATATGATTATTTGTAAGTTAAAATAGGTACGTTCCAATTTCAAAATTTCCCTCCACATTGTTTTGCGAGCCAATTTAAATTAAGTGTCTCATTGAAAAAATAAATAATAGTTTAAAAAACTAAAAAACACGCTTTAAAAACCAAACTAAAAAAGGAGAAAATAATTTAATTCAATTAAAAAGCGTGGGGTGCTTGAATTAAGTGATTATAAAAATACCTCAAAAAGCACCCCACGCTTTTTAATTGAATTAAATAAGAAGAAAGAAGAAGATTTTGATCGCGAGCTTTTTCAATTTGACTGGCTACTTGGTGTCATTTCCTTTACGGAACCAAAGAAGCATCAAAGCTGAATTGTATACTAAGTACCAAAGGCTTGGCAGAAGTTTTCTTTGTGTGAGCAACAAGTGACCAAACACAGGGCTCCGCGGGCTACTGCTTTACCACGACAACGCGCCTTCGCAGACCGCGCTCAAAACGACAGCACGCCGGACAGCACGCCGGGGAAACTCCTAGGTTACCCTTGTTACAGCCACACACACAGCTAGTACAGAGTACTTTGAAAAGATTTAAGAGAAAAATATTTACCTATAGAACATTTTATTTTTATTTTCGCAAAACTTTCTGAGTGTCCCACGTATATGTACATTGTAAATACTTACAAACATACTCTCATGAATTTTGGTCTGTTAAAGGGCACCCTCAATTTTGTCGCCCCTCATTTCTGCTGCTCTGGGCATTTTTCCAGCTTGCCCCCCTGTGGGACTGTGGGAATATCTATGACGATATGGCAGAAGTTATCCCATGCACATAAATAGGAAAGAATAATCCTTCTTCAGTTTATTTGGTTTCATAATTCAGCCACAAGATGATTCCTGCCCAGCGCTGCACCGCTTGCTTCCGAATTGTACCTTTATTTTCCTGAAATAAACATTTTCATCCGTTTTAAATAAACATGCACCTCCCGTAATAGAATATTGTTGATATTATTAGCTTCTTGTTCGCGCTACCGTGTAGATATGTCAGTGACGAAACTTGGACGATGGGTGAGGAAACTGTTTCAGAGGGTCAAACTAAGAGTCCACTAATGTTAATGCTGATGTGTCCACTTCTACGTCAGCTGATCAGAGAAATCTTGACCCGGAGGCAGAACGAACGCGCATAGATATCTACAGAGGCATTTACTACACACAAAAGTATGCTTCACCATTTTTACCAAACAACTTAAAATTGCTAAATATCTACGAACATGATAAAGAAATCATCAGATTTGAACGAATTCTTTTGCGAGAATATGTTTAAAAACCAATTTGTAAGTTCGGTTTTATACTGTTGTCATTGTTACATGATGAGTTATTATTCCTCATAGAAAATGCCAAGCACGAATAGGACCAACGCATTCCTATTTAAATTCATAATAATCAGCCTATAATGGTCCCACTGCTGGGACACAGGTCTCCTCTCTTCGAGAGGGAGTGGGCTACAATCCACCACGCCGCGCCGGCCCAGTTCAGGTTGGTAGATGTCACATGTCTTCGAATTTTTGGGTCTAGGTCATGTTGGTTTCCTCACAAAGGTTTTCTTCACCGTTTTGAGAGCAGTGGTAATGAAATTATTTACTCAAAGTAAGCGCCTGGCTTGGTTCGAGCTTACGACCTACAACTCGTAAGTCGGAGGCGATACCACTAGGCAACCACTGCTCTGCTTTTTCATTTAATTTATATATATTTCGCTTATTGCGGAACACACATAAAAGTACACACAATCCACATAGTATTAGTAACAACGACTTAAAAACTATGTTAGTAAAACTTACAAACTAACCTAACAACAACTAATAACTACGTGGCTCAACATAATTATGTTGGCACGTGCCTGATAAACCCAGTGCCTAATAAAGAGGCTGCCCTCCTTGTCAAATAATCTTTTAAGAATTTTGTTGGAGCCTCCGCGCAACCTTCCCATCATTATTGACGTCGCACTCTTTCTCATTGTGGCATGAAAATCGTCAACATGGGCTTCCTTCACATCTGCGAAGCGCTGCAGACGCGCGGAAGCCCCAGGAACATCCTAAATCCATTATTATACTGAACGCTTCATATTGTAGGCCCTCTGAGGATACTTCACCCACAAGCTGCACGTGTCGCAGTAGGCCTTAAAAGATATACCTTGACATCCCTACGATTGCAAACCTGCGGGCTAACATATTGCGGCGAACCGCCAATGCCCTACGCTCCCAGTCCAAAACCAAACTTAATGGATGCAATTTCTCTGTGAGGTCGTTCTCATCTTCATCAAAACGACATAATTATTTATACCTACGTCCTGAGATTAAAGAGCCCAAATATTGAATTTTTTGAGTAGTACGTCATTAATGCAAAGTTCCACTTCATCATAGTGTAATTATGTAATATTATTAATAACAGTTCTGTAATCCAGTATCAAATAAATAATTATGTATGACAGTGAAATGCGAAGATCGCATTTCAACAAGCTATTTCTAAACTCTTGCAACTGTCACAAAAAATGGATTTGTAAAAGAAATTCAACTTCAAAGACTTTTTTAAATTCAATATTGCATGGTAACAGTTGTCGTCAGCTTCTCTTATGTTGTTCTTTTATAGTTTTTCTAAAAAGCTTATTGAATTTACTTTCATCTTCGCAAATAGAAAAGTTCATGAAAATAATCATACTCACGGTCTATTACCTACTTTTATATCAGTTTTATTATTTCTTCGTACAAGAATCAACGTTGTTATGAGCACAGTTTAATCTAATAAGTGTTTATGTGTATTTCGATGACATTTCAACCATAGGTAATCGACCTCTGGGGAAGATTTGTGAATCTTTCTGATCGTAGTCGTCAGATCTATCGTATACATACATGATTAGTCTGGTATAGCATTATTATTTCAACTGGGTAAGTGTAACGGTATTCAAGAGCAGATTTATTTGTACAATAAAACAATGCACATTTGGCGGCTGGGTCCGTATGAAGAGATCAAACAGCATGCACCGTTAAATTCGTTTTGATGTGGTTTAAGTACTTATAGCTTTTTACTGAAATCCATTAAATGGCTGTAAATAAAATGCATTAAATAAGTGCAAGAAATATCTAAATGAACGCCTTTTATGTCTTTTATAAGTACCTACACACGTTACGTTAAGTTCGATTTTTTTTTAGGCGGAGTGATAGATTTAGCGTGTGCTAGCTTACATAACTATGGCAAATAATTTAATTTAATGTTTTGTGTTTCGTAATGTTAATTACTTTGCATACTATTGTATTGAATCAAGTTTTCTTCTTTTAATTTTGATGAACTGTATACTAACCGGATGAGCTTGAATATAACAAGAAAGTTTTCGGTTAAGACCAGAATATTATTGATTTCCTTCAACGACAAACAGCAAACTTTATCCAAAATCACTAGAATCACTGTGGTACTTACTACAGCGACATATATAAATTTCTTTGACTCTATTACAATTGATAATTATAACCATAAAATATAAATCGTAGTCTCTAAACGTTAATCAATAAGCATAAAAAGCTATCTTTAAATTGAACCACAACCTCTCAAGACTAGTCCTGACTCAGACCTAAATAAAGACCATCAAGTTACACTAAAAAGACCAAAAGACAAGCTAGGCCAATGGCAGATAAGAAGAGCAAAACAAACGAACGTGACGCGTTCGGCGCGGGCGCATCGTGCCTTATGTGTGAACCGACAATGGAACTGTACTTGGCAGCAGTCCAAAATGAACTCAGCTGTATCCAGGACTCTGGAGTGTAGCTTAAGAGCTAGGGAGACGAGAAAGTGGATTAATTAAAAGTTTAAATATTGTAGCGGTACGATATGATGACACAAAACCGCCAAAAGTGGAGAGATTTGGAAGAGACCTACACTCAGCATTGGGTGGCCAAGGGTTGAAAAAGACAGGTAAAGAGAGATAATCAAATTTGTAAATGTTAAAAACCACGCCGTATTTTGAAATACTGGAAACTGTGCTTTTTGATAGTAGCACATTTCTTTCTTTCGAACAAAAAATTATAAATGCAGAAAGCGCCTGAAAGGGAAATCCTGAAAGGTTCTAGAGTGGTTTTGGCGACTGCGAAGTCGTAGCGTTGGAACGCCTCTCACAAGGTAGACCGATGACCTTATGAGCAGATGTATGTATCAGTCACCGTGTAGTCAACCCTATTTTAGGGAGTTTCACAAGATGCTACCAGATCTGCGGGACATTTGCGTAGGCCATTTACAAAATACTCAAAACCACCAGACGAGTTATAGTCATGTGTTCAATCTAGCCTTATAGTACTTACATTCAGTCAGTTTTCTCTTTAAATGTTATCAAAAATAATGTCACGTAGATCAATACTTAACTATAAAATGTCAATATTAATCTAATACACTTAGCTTATATAAAAGTTTATTGCTTGAAGTACATTGGAGCAACTTAACTTATCCCAAGCCTTTTTGTCATCCAAGTAATCTTAACTTTATCTTAACTTTATAGAAACCTTTTTGACAGAGTTTCTGTTTAATAAATGATTTAAATTTATTGAAGCTTAGTTATTTAACATGGCTTGGGAGTTTGTTTTTAAAACGAATACTTTGGCACTTAAATGAATTACTAATTTTTTGGACCCTAGTCGCGTGCACAATAAGTAAATCTTTATTTCTAGTATTTATGCTATGAATGTCGCTGTGTTTAGAATATAGATTAATGTTCGTTGTAACATAAATTAGGTTCTCATATACATATTCAGATCCGACTGACATTATGTTTATTTCCTTAAAATCCCTCAGTGAATGCCTATAACTTAGGTATCAGTATGGAAAAAATACCTGCAGTTTAAGGACAACCTAATAATTCACTTTGCATCGGATATACATATTCTATTCTTTAAGAGACTGCCATGATAAAAGTTACCTAGTCAGTCAGCATGAGCGGAGCTGACAGGCAATTCTGCTAGTCAGTGAGTGGCGAAGGCTGTCCATTGCAGGATACGTCACATTGGATGCTTGGATCCAATCATATCATCATCATCATCTCAGCCCGGAATCAGCTACTGCTAGGGATAGGCCAACAATATACGTAAATGTAATTAAATTGTATTTCTCGCAAGCTCCCTGACAATCCCTACAATACATAAACACGTGGCTGAAGACGTTCAGCAAGGGAATATCTGACAAAGGGACGCCTTTGTCAGATATTTCCTTGTTTTTAAACAAACACAGTACATTTTTTACATCTGTATTGTCTTGAACAATATCCTCGTTTTCCAACACTCGTAACTTTCTGTTTATTGTGCGTTGAAAGATTGATTTTTCAGCATCTTTTATATTTTTTGCAAAATCCGTTGTTAACAAGGCTTAGCTTTAGAACTTTTGATGTTTCACTCAGGCGTCGTAAACGTCAATTTACCAGTAAGGATCATAAAAATGACTCAGAAACACGAAATATCAAAGAAAGCTAGTGCAACGTAAAGAAAAGTATTTTTATTAAGTGTAAATGAGGTGAATCTCTCGGAAAACGGAAATTAAATGTACCTTTTTATAGGTACGCGTGAACAAGTATCATATGAATTAATTATCGCAAGACAGAACAAATCTCTGCTAAGCCATTCGCATCCGTTTTACGTAAACTCGTTGTTGTGAAGGTTTAAAATAATTTTAACAGCTCTTTATGTATCGCCCACTTGCTTTTACTTAAATGCAGTGTCGATAACAAAGAGATTTGTTTTATTCTAAACACTGAATAAGTTAAAAACCTGTGGGTTCGGGGGAACCTGTCAAGGTTCGAGGGAACCTGTCAGGGTTCGGGGGAACCGAAGTTCCTTATGCTTTTTCTTCAACTCCGAATGTAACGTCGTTTACTTTATCTTTAAAATACTCAAACTTTATTTTGACCTCACTATTTGGCTTTAGCATTTTCGAAAACCATGAAAACGACATACATGATGAAAAATTAAATAAAAAACGAAGGCGCTATCTTTGATTTTCATTTTGACTTCACTATCAGCTTCGGCGCCCTCGAAAATCTTGAAAGGACCACCCATGATGTAAAATTTGAAAACGTTCGCAGCCGCCATCTTGGAGTTTCATTTTGGCCTTACTATCCAATTAAACAATCTCACTCTCTCTTGGTCTCTTTCTATTATATAAAATCTAAATTCGCATGGAGCATAAAGCTTTTTCGTTATGTATCTAATTTTTTGTTACGTGATGATTACTACAATTTTACTCCTACCGTAAGCTGTGTTAAAGAACTTCGTTCGAAAATGGATACATCCATAATCCATGGCTGATTGGTCGAATTATAGGTACCACGTATCATCTAATACCTTTAAACGAGCAATTCTTGTATAAATGTACACAGGAAAAGTTTTTATTCAGTGCGTAAACTGTAACCATGAATTCAGCATAGAAAAGTGCAATACCTACGCGGTCAAAATGTATGGAACAGCTGATTTTTTTTTTTGTATAACCGACGAAAAGTTTCTGCGTTGGAGGGTTTGGAATGATATGCTGAATTCATGGTTACAGTTTGCGCACTGAATAAAAACTTTTCCTGTATATATAATTTGAATCTCGGAAACGGCTCCAACGATTTTCATGAAATTTAGTATGCAGGGGGTTTCGGGGGCAATAAATCGATCTAGCTAGATTTCATTTTTAGAAAACTTCAAACAAAACACGAGCAAAGCTCGCTCATCCAGATATTGGATTATAATCCGCAGTCCTCACGATGATCAGCCTCATATTTTTTTTCCATAACAGCACGGTCATTATTGACTACTGTTTATTAGCTGCAGAAAATAGGTAAGACTTATTTAATTAAAGTTATTACTTATACTAAAACGAGATTGGAGTGACAACACGATATTCGTCTAAAGCCTAGCGTAGCAATTTGCTACGACAAATCTACGGATACTTGCTACGAATTGTAAATATGTCGTAGCAAGGGCCTACGAACTAAATAAAGGTTGAGCATGTGTGGCAGTGTGGCTACAATGAACGTTCACCTTCAAAAGCTCATGAGCGCCTGGTACACAAACTGACTAATAACTAACTATATTAAATGTTGAAATTGCTGTTAATTCTCGAGTGTTTCTTATTATGAAAATGTAAACACGATCATCAAAACTTCATAGTAAAGAATTCATAAATAAGTTTGTTTTATGCTTGAAGTATTACATGATTATACACAAATATTTTTTGTAGAATTATATAATCATTTATGTGGCGACCGCGTACTGGAAGACGTAGCGTTGGAAGGCCGAACAAGATGGGCCGATGACCTGGTGAAGGCTGCAGGAATCCGATGGATGCGAGAAGCACAAAACTGGTCGAAATGGCGGTGCTTGGGGAGGCCTATATCCAGCAATGGACGTATTTCGGCTGAAATGATGATGATGATGATGATTTTTGTATTTCTTTTAGACAAAGAGAAGTTGTCTATGGTCTTTTGCGACACCTAGCTTTGACATTAGACGAAGAAGCCTGCCTGTGCCACTGCATACTTTCAAATTTCAATTGAGTGTAATTCAAAATCATGTACTGAATCCATGGTACCCCTCTATTACCATGGATTCAGTACATGTCATGTCCAGTACAATTCTCGTAATTTTAAAAACGTTCACAGTTTGATCTCAGTCTCAATCTGTCAAAAATACCTCTAGTTTCCATATGTTTTTGACATTTGATTGTCGCCGAAATGAGACTGCGACTAGATTTTGAACGTTTTTAATTACGAGAATTCGCCTTCAGGTTGTGCGTCAATGTCGCATCACCCTGAATAGTATTATGGTAATTAATTGAAACAATCATTTATTGTACTGGCTTAACATAATTTACTGTAAAAACAAACGTAAAAAACATATATAGAAAATACCACTTTACTTACAAGTTCAACTAAAAAATATCAAATAAACTTCCTGCTTACCAGCAATTAGGATACACAAAGAAGTTTGAATTATTCAATTTAAAAATGCATAAATATTCAGTGGTTGTGAGAGTAAAACTAAATATTTCGATGTAATGTTTTTTCAGTCCTGTAAAACTCGGCAGTATAGTTTGCACTAATTATTCACGAGCAGAAATTGGATGGACAAGAATCACTTATAACTAGTCCATTTCCAGACACACCGACATGCAAAGTAACCACAAGGGTTCCTTTCACCATTGCAGCGAGCCAAGGCTCGTTGAGTTTTAGAAAAAATACGGTATACCATACCGTATTTTTTAGAATGTCAACGTGCTATATATTATCACCCAGACCTCTTCTTAACTCTTCAATTTTTGAAGTGAAAACTTCTTTATGCGCGTAGAGCACTTTTTGGGTGAACAAAAATCATGGAACTCGCGTCATCGTCACCGAACGCTTTCCATGAGCTATATGTATACTGTGTATATATGTGTACTTTTTGGGTGAACAAAAAGCGTGAAACTCGCGTCATATCAGAATATGAGCCACCGCAGGGGTCTATTTAAAATGGTGGTTGGGTGAACGAGCACACAGATGAGTCACGAGATGATGTCTTTTGGAAAAGTCCCTTTCTTTCATTAGGAAATTCGTATTTTTATGGTAAAAATCTGTGCTGTTACCTTTAATGGCTGAAGTCGATCGTTCGTTTATCATTTTTTACCGAGTCCAATCAGGACCCAAGGACCCAGTGTGAAATCATGTATTGACGATTTAAAAAAATACACACGTAATTGTTCAAGTTTTCACTTCTGTCGGCACTCCCGGAGTGCCACTGTTTTTTTTTCTAGAAAATATTAAGAAGACTAGACTAAACTTTAATACAGCCTCTCTCCGTCATAGGGTGCTCCATCCAACTCAGGCTGCCTCTCTCCCTCCGGAGGCAGGCCCCACCGGGGTCGGCAGCCGTTGTGCGCGTGGTAGCGAGGGATGCGGTCGTCGCGGATCATCTCGTATGCTAACCGAGCTATGCCTCCCTGGTAGTCACTGATGCCGGTGTGCCACATTTGCGGGCGGACGTAACCGTATACTGTGGATAAGAAAGAGATTTTGTTATTTTGTGATAAAAGATTTTATTTGTGTAAGTAGGTTTGTACAAACACTTTTACACGTCAATCATATTTTTAAATAACACTAGATGAGGTCAGCGTTTTATCTGACTATTCTGGGAAAAAAGGCCGAAACAAACTCAGAGGTCACAATCTCTTTTAAAGTACAGACACAATCTTGTGAAGACCATGTAGATCGGTGTCTGAAATGGTCTTTTGAGGAAAGAACCACACAGACTGAGTGGGCCTGTCCAGTCAGTCACGCATTTGTCACTAATTGCGCAGCTCAACTCGGAACTTAAGGAGCTCAACGATTAAACGGACAAAGGACCAAAGAAAGGACATTTCGGTAGGCCGCATTAACTTAACGATCAAAAGTGAAACAATGACCCACATAAGTAGTATTCACATTCACAATAATGAAAGTAATATAACACCCCATACAGTAAATATTTATGTCAATTTAGAAAACAAAAGTACTTAAAATAAAATAAAAAATCAACATGGGAATAAGGTGATCTCGGAATTTCATGAAAGCGAGACGCGGTAAGTACCTAATGTGGTGGTCTAATATAACCAGAAGGTTAGACAGTCATAATATCCACAAAATCTACAAATCCTTGAAAAAGGACAAGCCAAGATAAGCATTGATCATTCAAGAAGCGTCATGGTGAACAAAAAATCATTCTAGACGAGTTCTTAAGTGTCGAAAGTACACTTGAGAACTTCGATTTTCGAACATATTTCTCAAGCCCTTCAATAAAAACGTGCCGGAAATCATCTATAGACATCAGCCAGCTTGTTGACACGGCATCAATATAATATGGCCGCCACTGGTAATACAATGGCGTGCAGAGGGCTGCTACACACTTGTTTACTCTGCTCTGACACCAAGCAATAACAACAACACTCACATAGAAACAAGGTACTTATTACAATACTCAAACGAAGTATGGAAACCAAAAAAAAACAAGGCAATGGACCACCCCAAGCAACAAAAACTAGTACTATAAAAAACCATAGAACGTTTTGTAAAAAACTGTCCTTGGTCCTATAAAACCCCAAAGAACGTATCTTTTATTCGGAAGTGGCGCATTTACATCTCTGTTTAGTGACAAAATAATTTTATTGCAGTGTTCCAAATGATGAAACAGTCCAATAAAATCTTTGTAACAGTGATGCAGGTCTCAAAATAATGATGTACTGGCTATTGTAGGACCTTTTATAGTACTTTTTCATACTATACAAGAGTTTAGTTTCCTTTACCTCACATTTTTCACTCACCATTCATTATTTTACATTCGCGACAGTGCAGAGTGCAAAAAATAAGTAAAATAATTTTACAAAAGGATACAAGCAATCGGAGGTGAGTAAGATTTTATTTTGTTATTATAATATTAGTCTATTACGGTGGAAATGATGTGCGACTGCAGCTTTACTGATAAACTAGGGATAGGTTTACTATGAATTTTAAGTGCCCCCCTCAAATTGTTGAGCTTTTACTAAAATATTTATCAAATAAAGTGATTTCGATATTCTAAGAGCCATTATAGTACTTGCCGTGATAATGTCTTCACTGTCAGTCATCGTGAATTCAACCTAAAATTGGGGTTCTGTGTGAGCATGACTGAATATATAATAGTGTTTTCTTTTTACTATTGTTCTGAAGACAGAATGAAGGTAATGAAAAAATAAATTATAAACTGTTTACTGACGAATAGTATGAATTAATCATGTAACCAGTTTTTTTTCGTCGGGAAGAACTTACGTAGTTATATCAAGTTTTACGAACCTAGTGTTTATATTTCTTTATATGAGGTGCCTAAGTGTGTATCTAGTAGCATCACTGAACTTTAGAAGCAATACCTTTATAAATATAAACTGCAGTCAACATTGTGTTTTTTCAGTGTACCTAATGGACGCCAATATGGATATCGATAAATTTCTTAGTCGAGACGATTTCATGCTGCTTACAGCAGCGGAATGGCCGTGGAAAATCACACATTTTATATTAACTGCAAACTGTGTTAACTGTGGATTATATACTAATTCATCTTTACCGAGTCACTTCACCATATATAAAAGAAATATGGCCCAATTGTTAAATGAATTATTTTTCTGGTGTCGGGGTTGCGATTTTATGGCTATTTATGACCATTATCCTTCCGATGAATGTCGGCTTTGCAATTAAATAGCATTCTCATACATAATAAAAACTTTTTATAAAGCAACTCTGACCATAAAATCTAGAAATTTTGTTCACACAGTAAGCCCAGCAAGTCCAGCGCCATACCTACACATTGTCTTTCAAGGGATTCCCCGCACTATTTCGCTTGCTCAACCGTTCCCCCACCTTGCGCCCCGCACCGCTAATCCTCGATCCTCCGCTCGGAAATACACGTTAGAACGCGCTGTTTCGCACTCAGGATAGGTAGTGCTTGTTTTGAATAATTCTATATCAGAATAAAATTAAGAAAATACGCTACTTTACTTCCTGAACTAAGCCGAAAGGTACCTAATTATTTAATTAAATGTAATGTGTTTACCTATTTGTTTTAAATTCAAACTTTTTAAAGATAAACATTTATTTCAGATGCCGTTCAAAATAGTGCAGACGCTTGAAAGAGGCAAACACACAGGTTTAAGGTTGATTTTAACGTGAGATCAAGTCTGATAGAAGAATGAGAAATTAAAGGTTTTTCTTTTTTAGTTCAAAATAAAGAACCATTTACTTAATTTATAAAGATTTTTATTTATATACCATCTGCGTAAATAACCTTAGGAATTAGTAAAATGTCTTTATTATACAGTATGTAATAATGGCACAAAATAAGTTGTTGAGTTATAAGAGATCTGTCTAGTTCCCACGGGAGAAGTTGTAAGAGTCTTCTCTGTTTTAAGAAGCGTTCGGGGATCGTTAGGTAATGTATTCGGTATTCTATTGTTAATTAATCGTACTAAACTTTTTGTTGCTTCATGCGAAATATTATAATTAATGGCCCAATTTTTCACGCCATCACGAAATTGTTGGTCTTTTTCGAATGTTGAATCATTGCTTGAAGATTCAGAAATATCGCTGGAGTAAGGACTCTCTTCAGAAATAATATCTTTGTAAGACACATTTTGTACGGAACCGTTTCCCGTAATTGTGATTCCAACTTGGTTTTGGCTACTATTACTGCTTTGATTGTTTGATGATGACGAAGCTTTTTCAAAACGTCTATTCACTTCTCTTCTATAAGTTCCACTGCGTTTATATCTTTTCCAATTCTCTAGATCCATTTTTTTTTGTTTTTAGGGCAGAATGCACGTCGCATTAATTCCGTATCAAAATTTCTGAATATTGTTGTAAAAGCGAGCCAATCATTTTTTTGGGACTTAACTGTAATTTAATAGAAACATTTATCTACATGTATGTGCCACTTTTGCGTCATTATAGTGATAGATACTCATTTATAATACTAACAAGCACATTGCTAGGCACCAAAAAAGTTGTTATACAATAATTCTGCTCTATTATTGTGTCTGTGTGATATGCTTATCGATAAAATTATGATATGCATCTAAAAACTATTATAGTACACTTACGTTCTATTAGCGTGATCTGAAATTAGACTACATCACAAAAACACTCTATTGTAAAGTCTTTGTGACTACTAATGCACACGTACTATAGCAGCGATCTGAATATCCACAATGTCACAATATCGCCCTGTAGTTGAGTGTTCATCACTGCTATAACGAAACTACTATTGTAGTTTGTTTGGAACCCTTATTACGCTAATCAGATAAATAAAGGCACCTGTTAACAATTTTATAGAGCAATATTATTATGTACTAGTTATACTAGAACTTGCTATAGTACTTGACTATAACGGTTGTATAAAATGGCGTAGTAAACGTTTACATCCTTTGTTTATAGGTATTTTTAGCTCTCTTAGCATTTAGAGCAATAATGTACTGTCGAACGCTTTTATACAACACTCTGGCACCGCTAAAACCTTAATAAATCGTTTATAAAGCTTTTTAGAGTTATAAGCTGAAATTATCGGACTGAATTGCTGGTTGGGCTGTATAAAATTGCTCTTTGCTACTTTTCATACTTACAAAATCTTAAGCTGCTTTCTACTAAGTGCACGCTACAATCTAAATAATTCAACCACGAGTCAAACAAATCTTAATATATCCAAAACTCACTCTCAGAATATCGTTAGCAAAATGAAAACATAAAATAATTAGCAAAACAAACATTGTAAAAGGAAGTGCGATGGAATTAGCCGCGTGTTGTGTTAACAAAAATATCAGTGCATGTGTTGTTTGTTTGTTCATAACAATTATATACTCACTTGCGTCAATGGTCCGTCCGTTTGCAAAACAAAACATTTATTAGTTACACTTTGTATATCGTGCATTCTCTACAGATCAGATAATATGGAAGAAAATATCTCTGCTGGGGAGTTTGTTGCACCAGTTCTTCCCAGGTAAAGCACTAGGAAGTGGTGAACGGTTTTGGGGGATTGTTGTAATTTTGACGTGCAAAAATTGATAATTCTCAGCTTAATTTGAGTAAATTTATGATTTTCTAACTGTTCCCAATCAACTCAGGCTTGGGAAATTAATAGTTAATGGACATAGTAGGGCTCATATATAAAATCCCACAACAATAGGTTTCTCTTCCTTTAGTACCTATTCATTATCATAGCCTAGTTACCTTATATCGATCTTCATAAAATCTAGACGAAAATCATACATCATCAAGAATATAACTTTTAAGTAGGTAAGATAAATTAAATGCTGTCTGAAAGCCTTACAGTCCCTTACGCCACGATTTTGAGCTTTGGCATTACCTAGACACACGAAATGACATTGCAAAACAACTTATAGGTCGCTGAATTTACCTAAAAATAATTTTAATGCTTACTAAGCGGCTCTTATAACGACTTCCAATCACGCCTGACATTGAAACTTTCTTTAACTTATTTATTTACTTCTGCCAAGACAGCTTTCTCACGGCTTTTGTCATTTCCAACGTAGAATGCAAACAGAAGTTTACGCATAGGTATAAGTTATTTAATCATTTGAAACTTAGTAAAATAAGTAACTATCTAAGTAACTAAATACGTGGCTACCTTCTAGCTAGCTAAATACATTAGCAATTCTTTCAAACAGTAGTTTGATTACAACCCTATTAATAATGCCTCTTTATTTACGAAACAAGTATATTATACCTATTCTATGTTTTTTTAATCTTATCAATATTTACAAATGACCATTGTCAAAATTACACGCCAGTTTTGTTACCTTATAACTAAAAATAGAAACTTTAAAAGCCTATTTTGAATCCGACTAACCCCTCAAATGCGTCGGTAGCGGCTGCAGCGTGGGTTTGTTCTGGTCAAACTCATACAGTTCCTTGGCCACTTTCATGAGCTCCGTGTCTTTCATGGCCAGTTTCTGGGGCTGTGGTAGATCCAATTCATTTATGTCTTGTTTCTTCTCGAACAGCTCTGAACACGGTCGGAGCTTCTTAACGCGAGGTTTGAAGGGACGTGTCTTAAAGTCTGGTGGAGAAAGAAAGAAAGAATTACAATTATTTGCCAACAATTCATGAAAAACATAATACGATTGAACTGAAATGTTTTAAAAGAACTGTTTGTTCCTCACGGTTGCGCCAAAGAGGACGGTTGCGCCATTTCAGCATTAATGCAGCTACTGATGCTGTTTGACGATGGTTTTCTAATTAATCTTTAGAGAACAGTTTCAGCAAAATACATAATTTTTATACTTACAAATAAATACCTAAACGAGTAGGTAAAAAATATAATAAAGTATTGTACAGGTTCTGATTAAAATAATGGTAATTAGGTACAATTATTTTATGTAGGTAGGTATAATTTTAATAATTAGGTCTCAAAAATTAAGAACTGTCTTCGTCAAAACCGCTTACTTCCTTCTGGAGAATTTTCTCTGTAGCAGTACAGCGGGGTACTTAGTTTTTAACAATGATTCAGATTCTGATTGATAGTGAGTTACGCAATTAGGGTGCGCCCTTTACAATGGCATATCAGCCGTTTTTGAGGGTAGGATATACCTGATCTCCGGCTACCATAAGGAGGAGCCTGCGGGCGGCGAATTTAGGGCTGTGTTGTCGCTCGAGCAGTCAGGCTAAATGAGGTGGCACGCAGTATGCTCGCCGTAATAGGAGGATGTGCGGTCATGGGATTGGCCGTTTCCCCCCGGATAAAAAAAAAGAGTAGGGTGTACCTACTGGTAAGTTTGTTGGGCCACTTCTTCTTCCCAGAAGCGGTGAAGGGCGGACGTTTTGGTGGACTGAGTTATAAAATTTTGACGATTTTCAGTCTAGTTTGACTAAAAGGACGTTTGATTGAAAAAAAAATCGTATGCAAAAGCATACGATTTTTTTTTGATTTTTTTTTTGTCCCAAAAGGGGACTGCAAGCTGCGTTCAAGAACTTCGTTCCAATAATCAAATCAAAGCACTCAGTTTGAGTTTGTTAGTGGTACCTACTACAAGTTGGCATCGACAGGTGCGTTTTCTGCTTTATTTATTTCAATTTTTAACCCTCGACGCAAAAAGAGGGGTGTTATAAGTTTGACCGCTATGTGTGTGTGTCTGTCTGTGGCACTGTAGCGCTTAAACGGGTGAACCGAATTGGGTGTGGTTTTTTTATTTAAGATTAGATTTTCTAGCGGTGGTTTTTAGACATGTTTCATCAAAATCGGTTCAACCGTTTGAAGATTATCAGCTCTTTTCTGATTGATGAAGGGATTTGAGCATCTTCCACGGGTCTGATCGATTCGAAATTTGGTATTCTATTACTTCAATGATATTAGATGAACAAAGCAACCTAGAACTGATGCTGGAGCATCACCTGGAATTTCCAGGATACCCAACTTCGTCACCAACAAACAGCAGAAGTATCGTGTTTGGTTTAATAAGAAGTTGTAGGTAGTACATATTTTGATCAAAGCATTGTCTTGTCGGGGGACATTCAATGAAAACGCCAAACAGACGGATAACATTTACATTAGCCGTCTGCCCAAGTGACAATGCTTGTGATCAAAACACTACCTACGACTTCTTTTTAAACTTAAAAGGCGAATACAATTATATTTGTTTAGTTTTTAGAGGTTTTTGATTGGGTCGGGGGTTTTTTAAATTTTTAGCTTAACTTTTTATCAGATACTTTTGGAGCATCATATTTGTAGGCGATACGGAAGGTAGTCAGTTCATGCAACAATGTCATGGTAATTAAGTTATGTTAAGTTACCTTCTGAATGATGAGCACAGTAGGAATTGTAGTAGGTCGACTGTCCTCGGATGCTCTTCATCGTCTCCTTGATGAACGCTTTGACCTCGTCATCTGTCCATTCTTTCTTTAATAGTGACATTTGAAAGGTGTTGATCAAATAAATAGAAAGAACTTAAAATATACCATTTCAGATTCTTTGGTCACTTTTATCTACAGCGACTCCAAGATGCAATGTAAAGTTATCGACCATTTCCCTAGTTATAAACTTACATCCTGTGTCCCAACTTTTGGGTCCAGCCATTTTCCTTCAAATTTTGACCATCTAAGCTCTGGTCGACACCTGAGGGAATTAAATAAAATCCCTTTACAAGAATTTAAAGAAGAGAAAAGAGTTAAATAGAACTATGCACACGAAGTTGTTTACACAACCCTTAACAACGCCGTGGAAAGGGACGAATTTAATGTATTTAAATATAAGTATACGTATGTCTAAACGTATGTACCGGTGTGTAAATAGTCTCAAGAAGTAAAATAGAAATGAAAGGATCATGAAGGTGGGAAAAACATAGATACCTAACCTCTAAAAACAGTCCTACTTAAGCTGGGATGGCAAAACTGCATGCAATGTGCGCTTAAGGCTATCAGCAGCTAGGCTCACAAGATACATATAAGTATCCTATGGCAGGCTTGTGAGAGGATAAGTAGACATATCTAATCTTAAATAACATAGGTTGGTAGGTACTTTAGACTAGATGCCTGAGGGAGATTTACCAACAAAACTGAACGCGATTAGCACATCTAAACACGTTTCATTGATGATATTCGTCCTCAGTAGCTGTAGGTAGGTATACCTATTGTTCAAGATTAACCTCAACTCTTCTCCACAGACAGTTTATTATCATAAAACATCAGTCTCAACTTGGGACAGAACTAAGAAACACCACTTTTCAGTCATTGAAGTAATATTACCTACTATGCACTTGTAAAGATTTAGTGATGTTTAGTATGCAATATTGTTTCCAAAACTTACATTTTTGTTTTCGTGATGGGATGTTGTCGGTACTCGTCGAAATATTCCGTTAGAAACGACATGATTCACTCTTTAATTTATATTTTTATCAAAACTTTCGCTAAAATTATACAAAAATATTTATAAACTGCACGCCAATCACAATGAATTTAAAAAATAGTTTCGATGCATAGAGAATTTGGAAAAAGGTTCTACAAAAAAGTATTTTATATCAGTTCTCCTGCGATAGGTCGTAGGTTTTATAATCAACTGAACATAAGCTTGTAATTTTTCGTTGTAAGTTTCTTTCCTAATAAGGTTAGAGTTATTGCGGTTTTGCATGTTGAGCACGACTTTTTTATGGGGTCGCCAACGGTTTCACTTTAATTCGAAATAACTTTTACAAACAATAAAATTATATTTTCAACTTTTATGTTTTTTTAAACATGAATAAACGTTAACTTTAATCATTTGAAAAGCGAAAGAAAAACAACATTAAAAATGGTTTAGCATAATTTATTATTCTGGATATTGTGAGTTACGATCATTATAAAACGATCAACCACTCGCTAAGGCCACAAGTCACAACCGTCACGACTGTTGTCCTCTCAGGGTATGACAGAGAGATAACTCCCAAGTATCGTCATTGCTTACAGCTTTTTCCAGTTAATTGAAACTTGACTAAGATTAAAACTATCTAACGGTTAAATGGACCTTGATCTAGCTAGCCGTTATGACATAATTCAAATTCTTCATGATGAGTGTCGTTTTCATGGTTTTTGAGGGTGCTGAAGCCAAGAGTGAGGTCAAAATTAAAATTCAAGATGGTGACAACTTTATGAGAGCTCCTAATAACTTATACTAAGTAGATGACTCTTTATTAAAAACGAGTGTTAAGGTGAATCTAGTTGCGGCTCAAACTCACTCACCCGGCATTGTGTCCGACAGAGGTAGTTTCAGTGATGAGCGGTTAGACGATAGTCTACACGCACAACGTTATTGAGTGACATGCACGATCATTTATAGTAAAACAGGCGCGTAGAAATTAAGAAAAGTCCTTCGGAAGATCGGGTTTTATGAAAAAACCACTGCATAAATCAATGACCAAATTAAGTTTATTTAACTTTTCGATATTTGAGCTTTGTCAGTACCGAGATTTTGCGCTTATTTTATTACCTAAACAAGCCCGAAGTTAGGTTAAATTAGCAAGAAAAACGAATATTTGTTGCTTCCTAACTTTTTAATGGCTTTTTAATTTTAATAATGAGACAAAACCATACCATGTTTATTTTTGGATGTACATTGTCCAACAATGGAGTAATACACTCACGAAGTTTGTATGGAAAAACGTCGACTAGATTCACCTTAAATTGACACTTTCGCTCTATCTTTTACTTTATAATTATACGAGTGTGTGTACATGTTAGTATCGCGTAAGGAACTTCGTTCCTGGGGGCCTACTCCCTGAGCACGAAGTCCGTCGTTTCGGTCGAAGTAGCGGGCGCTTCCGACTCGGAATCACTTACGGACAGAAGATTAGTTTGGAGACCGAACTAAGAATGAATGACAACACGATTAGACAGCTGTCCCTACTCCCGATATATTTTTGCCCGTCAAAAAAAGTTAGTTAATTTCTAATTTGCTGTAGGATTCACTAAGAAGTTTCGAACTACTTACGGACGGGCCCGTATCTTTGTTGATGGACTAAGAGAGCAGCCCCCCCCCCCCTGACGGGGGTCTCCCGACCGTACACGTTTTTTTTTCGTATAATGTATTTGTAATGTAGAAACAGTTCGTACAAACTTGAAAATAACCTATATTGAAATCCCGAGGATTTCACTACTCGCTGACGTTAGGAGCCCTCAAATTTGGACATTTGAGGCCTGGAGGCAAATATATCCATATGATCATCAATGTTGGCAATTTCCCAAACTATGGGTCGAGCGAATATTTGTTGTGCCTTGAAAAATTGGGAAACACGTCCAAGTGAAGAACTCATTGATTTATCAGAAGATACGTCACTGAAAAAAATATTAATGGCAAACCGCGAAATACTGGGTCTCAGTTGCTGACAACTATCCTTGCTTGTTGCCTGAAATTGAAGTTGAAGCTAAAGCTATAAGTAGTGACAACAAAAATAGGAAACAAATACATCCTTCTCTTTGAAATAGCACTCCTTGTAATTTATTATTTTCGATTCATACTGAATGTTTTTTTCTTATTTGAATAGTCCTTCATACCTAGTTATGCCATTTCTTTTCTCCTAACAGCCACAAGAGGTAAGTCCCGAATTTGGAAGTTTTAGGTGGGTCGCGGTCCAGTCAACTTTGGGAAACACTGGTTTAACGTAAAAAAACTGAAAAAAATATAGAATGCATGTTGGAAACAAGTAGATGCCGTACCCTGCGTATACGCACTGGCAGTTCCCTTCACGTCCACTATAAAGATGACGTGTAAAAGCAGTGACATGGCAACGCAGCGTGATCGTTGAATCATGGCGGATTTGCATGACGCGAACGTTAGAACATGCGTAACCGCAGCGTGATGCGCGATCTATAACCGTCTAGCCAGCAAGGCGCCTACTACGCGACCTCTATGTGCCTTGTGCCTATTATAATTATCTATCTATCTATTTGCCTACCTAACTACACTAACCTGCTTTTTCAGATGCTGTGGCCAGTTTCTCACCATTCGTCAAAACGGTTGGTAGGTGTATGAAATATGGCGCAAATTCTAGCACAGCGTAGTTATTCACACCCATTCGACAGACTTTCGACTCAAAATAGGACACATTTTCGGAGTTGACTAATATCTAGCTGTCAAATACCCGATTTGTGAACAGCAGCGTTCCCTGGCACACAGGCAACTGAGGGAACACGGGTGGGTTTTAGTCAGTAAAAGTCTGACACGCCCTCCTGCTCCATCCAGAGTGGGAAAAGTTATTTGATGACTTCCCACCCAAAAAACAAAGATACTCCTTCGATAACGTTAAGTTCGATTTGGCACGGAACCGTATCGAATGGTTGTGAATGGGCCACTAAAATATAAGCCTTGAACTAGATTCAAGTTCTCCACTCGAGTAAAAGAATGATGAACTGGAAGAATTCGATATTCTTCTTTCGATAAGAAAAAAGTCTTGCTTCTAAACCCAGCCTGAAGTTGCGATCCCCTACCCGTGGCGACCTTTCATCGGCTCACGATTTTTATGCTCGTTCGCTACCTCGGGTGGCGTGACCAGCCGGCTTAAATCATGAGATCGCGCTATTTTTAGACATACACTTTGTCGTAAAATCGTATATCTGCAAACCGAAGCATATTGAAGGTCAGCATCGATCAAAGTAATGTATGTTCCGTTCAATTTGTCGGGTGTTCGTGTCACTTTGAGTGGGGAACTGTGTTTGCAGGTGAGAGGACCGATTTGTATATTAAAGGGCATATCATAACGTAACGCCTGTAGTGTCCCTGAAGAGGCGGCACAAGTGTTTTAGTGTAGGTACACCCATATTAAGTTGTGTTGTTTGGCAGACAAAAATATTAAATACTAGCTTTTGCAAGCGTCTTCGGCCGCGTGGAGTCGTAAATTATCCCAAGGGAACGTACAATCGGGATAAAAGTATCCTATGTGTTAACCCAGGTTATAATCTATCTGTGTGCCAAATTTTATCAAAATCCTTTCAGCCGTTTTTGCGTGATTGAGCAAAAAATATCCAAACATCTAAACATATAACCTATCACATTTATAATATTCGGACACATGCCAGTTACGCGGGACGAATTACGCAAGGCAACTAGCCGAGATGTCAATTTGATGAAGGTGATCGATTTTATTTCGAAGGGTTGGCCTAGAAGCGTGTCTGATGTGAATTTAAAACCGTTCCACGCATGCAGAAATCAGTTATCGTATGAAGACGGCTGTGTTATGAGAGGGCATAAAGTGATTTTACCAGACAGTCAAATAAGAACAATATTAAACGAACTTCATACTTCCCATCTGGGAATTGTGAAAACAAAGGCCGAAGCTCGTTCCCGGTTCTGGTTTCCGGGTATCGATAAAGCTATAGAAAATATGATAAATTCTTGCAGTGTTTGCATACAGTTACGACCTACCCCTCCGCGCGCCCCACTTACGCCCTGGCAATACCCACCCCAGCCATTCTACCGGTTGCATGTAGATTTCTTGGGTCCGTTAGATAATAGACATTATTTAATCGTAGTAGATGCATACACGAAATGGGTGGAAGTTTACGATATGTGTGTTTCAACGACCTCATCAGCTGCAATAGAAAAACTGTGCGAGTTTATTTCAAGGTTCGGGTTACCAAATACAATTGTAAGCGATAACGGCACGGCTTTCACGTCACAAGATTTTAAACGGTTTTGTACAATTAACGGGATTGAGCACGTGACGTCACCGCCCTATAATCCTGCGAGCAATGGCCAGGCCGAAAGTTATGTAAAGATCGCAAAAAAGGGTATAAGATCGTGTATTTTATCAAGTAATAACCAAAAAGACACTAGAGTCAAACTGTTAAAATATCTTTTTGATTACCGGAATTCGGTACATTCAGTGACAGGGTTCTCTCCAGCTCAATTAGTTTTTGGACAAAAACTAAGATCGAGGTTGGATCTATTGTCGCCAAAATCGCTATCGTCACCCTCAAACGCGTCACTGGATAGCACAGTAAAATCAAAACAGTGTTTGCAGTGTAAATACAATGGTGGCAAAAATACTCAAATTTTAAAAAACGGAAACGAAGTGTTGTATAAAAAATTTAGCAATAAAGATAAGTTCACATGGCGCAGAGGCACAATAATAGACAAGATTGGAAGAGTTGTGTATTTGATTAACGATCATTTAACAGGGACTGTAGTGAAAAAACATAAAAATCAGATTGTGTTATATAAGGGTAACGCCAATGTACAACAAAGTTGGGATACTGACGAAATAGACACCGATAGTGACGATGAAACATTATCATCAACGGCACCACCGTGCCCCCAACCCGCGTCTCAAGCTGACGCCCCGGAGGAGGGGGGGCAGGGTGCAAGTACGCCGTCAGCGACGCCAGCCATATCTGTGGCGCCCGGCCCCGGCCATCCCGATAGGGCGTTGCGCCAGCTTCCAAAGGTGGACTACAGAAGCCTTGCGTTGGGCAAGTAACCAGTGGGCTGCCTGACGGTGTATAACTTGCTAGTTAATTATGGACTCATATTGTATTGTAGTAATAACCTAATTTTAATGTTGTGTAGATACTCCATGTATGTAGTTGTCACCTTTAGTATTATTATTATGTTTGTATCTTTTTAAATAAGGTTGGGAGATGTTATGTACAAGCTAATGTATAGCGATGCGCGGTCATATGCGATCGGCCTGCGCACACGGCGCCAGCGCCGCGCAGCGCCCCGTACCCCGCGCCCCACCCATGTGCCCGCGCTAGCATGTTTTGAATAAAGCGTCAGTGCGTTCACGGCCGTCATTGTTTTACTTGTGTCCCGTATCTAACAATTAGTAAGATTTATCAAATAAGTATTATTTCGAACAGTTATCGTGAATGTTTTCTACATCGAAGTCTTGTACACACGGCTACACATAACGGCTTCCAGTATAAGCTGATGTCGCATTGTATAGGATTTCCGTACAGTGTGAGATCAGCGTAAACTGGAAATGTACCTATAGCTTGATGTGTAGCCGTTCGTACGCCTACAGAAACAAATCCAATTTTCTGTTGGCCATACAAATTGTTTTGTGTGGGAATCGAACCCGCACAAATTTTACCAGATAACAATATTTTAATTGTGTTACAGGCAGACTAGCAAGTAGAGCATTTCTTGCATGAACTTACAAAATAATCAAAACGGGGAAATTCATTGTTACGCAAATTTACTACCAAAAAATCACAACTGTCATTTACAGCGGTACGTCAAATATTGCCGTAGCCTCAATTTCTTTCCCTGACTGTACCTACAGATCCCAGTCTGTTTGCGACTACTAACTGTGGCTGACTGAATAAGGGCATTCATTGGTAGTGCCATATAATGCCAAGTGTTGGCAGGTCACTCATCATTGGTAGTGTGGCGGCATCTACGACGCTACATGCGAACTACGCATCATAAACTTGAAACACAAAAACTGATGTGGCGCCATCTACAATGCCACATGCGAACTACAAAAGACTTGACGTCACACTAGTCCTACATGCTAGTCGCGCGGTAAACTCGTATTGCGCGATGTAGGACTAGTTTTTTTTTTTTGTTGGGCAACTGCGAGATGCCCAACAAAAAAAAAACTAGTTCTACATCGCGCAATACGAGTTTACCGCGCGACTAGCATATATACAACATCCCGACATCAACCGTTGGGCCCGAACGACCCTTGCTCGTTGAAGCGCCAGCCCGCGCCGCAGCCGAGCCAGTAGCTTTAAATTCCCCGATCAATAATAATAATTCCAATATTTTGATCCAGCCAGTCCCCAATAACAGCTGTTCCCCTATCAGTGACGCCCTGAGCCGAGGCCCGTACCCCACAGGGGGTGCCCTCAGCGTGCAGTAGCTTAGTTTGTAAAAAAAATAGTTTGTAAGCCCTGTCTGGAGGCGTTAAGTTAATTCTTAATGGCAGCCCCAGGAAAGCCCGGTTAAGCAGTCACGGCCTCTCAAGGTCAACTGCGAGATGCACGACAAAAAAAAATCAACCGTTGGGCAGTTGCCCACCAGACATAACACTCGCCTGGTTGGAGGATCCTCCCTTTTCTATAGAGTATGAGTGAACTTTACACCCTGTTCTTCATACCTCTATAGTAGTGCCATATAATGCCAAGTGTTGGCAGGTCACTCATCATTGGTAGTGCCATATAATGCCAAGTGTTGGCAGGTCACTTCATTGGTAGTGCCATATAATGCCAAGTGTTGGCATGTCACATATCATTCTCCTGCCCTTATCTCATCCCAATTTATTTGGGGTCGGCACAACATGGTATTCTTCCATACTTCTCTATTAGTAGTCTTTTTATATATATTTTTATTACTAAATGGGCCCGCTTTTGACCTCAATCACGCCTGATGGAAAGCGATTGATGAGGTCTATGATGGATCGAGCGTGCCCAGAAAATGCCTGTTCTCTCTTGTTTCGAAGGTAGAACGGTTGTGGACGGGAATACAGACACAGGCAGAGAGTTCCACATTTTGGCTGACCGCATAATAAATTGACGGCATGGTTGTCGCAGTGGTTAAGCGATTGACTGCTGCGCTGCATGTCGCGGGTTCGATTCCCGCATGGTACAAATATTTGTATGACCTACAAATAGTTGTTCCGGGTCTGGCTGTTTGTGTATGTCAGTTTAAATGTATGTAAACGCACCCACAATACAGGAGAAATTCTTAGTGTGGGGCAACGTTATTAAAAAAAAAATGTGGAGGAGTAGCGCTGAGTAAGACTGATCGGGATATCAACCAAGTGCGGATGGTACCCTGCAGTGCGTCTGGTAGTCCGGTAGTAAAAGGGCGATGGTGGGATCAGGTCATGGAGCTCCTGCGCACACTCTCCGAGGTACAGTCTATAGAAGACAAACAGGCAAGCAACATTACGCCGATGAGCCAAGCTGTGAAGCTTAGCTACCAACGTTTCGTCGCCTATGAGCCTTTTTGCTCTGCGTTCGTCGCTCCCTTTCTAGCCATATCATCATTCACAGTCCATCCATCGGTTCTTTGGTCTCCCCCTACTCTTATTCCCATCGACATACATACTCAAAACTTTCGTCATTCCTCCTTATCACATGTCCATACCATGACAACCGATTTCAACACAACTTTTCAGTTAGGTATCGGTGCCACTTTCAGACTTCTTATGTACTCATTTCTTATTCTATCCATCAGTGTAACACCACACATTCCTCTTGACATTCTCATCTCAGCTGCTTGCAATTGCCTTTCATTCATCCCTTTTGTGGTCCAACATATGTAGGAACAAGTAAATAATTAAAATAAATAATATATATTAATCATAGTTTATTGTAGCTTATCATAAGGTGACAATAATTTGAGAGATACGTAACATTCACCATTTTGGAACAAATCAACATCAACACTTAACCCAATGTGGTCACCATTTCACACTAGGTTACTATTAAAATTATTCTCAAATTCAATTACGTCATAACTAAATCATCTTAAACTATATAAAACCAAGGGGAGGGCTTTTGAGGAATACGTTCAAAGTTACAAACTACTCTTTACAATTGATTTAAAAACAAATGTCGTCACATAAAAAAAATATATAATAATAAAATGAAAGGTTCCCCTATTTAAAGTCATTATTTTACATCATATATTTAGATTTTCCTTTCTCGCTACAATAAAATGAGAAACTATTAGTGTAAACCGTTTACTCAATTAAACATCCTTTGCATTGTGACTTAACTAATAAATTGTCTTATACTAACATTTCCACAATTAAGTTCATTGAATGTTTCTATTCGGGACACGCACGGTTCTGTGGAAGCAAACATTTACCACTACACAGTAACATGGAAGTTACATCGAACTTATTATCAGTTATAACATTCAGATAATTTAAAACTGCTAATGTAATTCTAAAACTGGCTAGTACAACAATCAAGTTTAAAATGTCTAACATATTAGTTGGTGGCTCAGTCACGCTTTCAACAATAAATAACATGTGAATATAACACACCATGCCGACGCTCGTTCTAAAGTAATCGTATCTATTACTATATTGATTAAAATATTTGCACATAAGGTATTATGAGTAATTTCACACAAGCATTGCATAAAGAGAATAGCTGCTTTGTATAACAGCGAAATCTATGATTTATTTTCTGAACAATTCACAGATACTTTTCGACGCTGCGCCAGAATCGGTCAGCGTCTATTGTACCGAATTAATGTATTTATTGTAATCACGTCTTAATAGTTAGGTAGCTTTTCTTTTAATCCTGATTTAAATACTAATATTAACAAGCGCTGGTTCAAAAGAACGCTTTATAGTCCAACACATTTCAAATTACTGGGGACACTACGCCTCGGGCACACTATTCTCACCTTTATCCACTTTCATATTTAAGTCCATATTCGCACACAGAAAGTTACAAATTAGAATTCTTATGATGAAAGTAAACAAGATTGGAAGTCTGATAAAAATATAGAAGAACATCGATATAGCGAGAAGAGATTGGTCATTCGATATTTTATTCACAAAATTATTATTTAAAACATATTTATTCTGATTGTATCGTTTTAGAGCCGACATTATGATTTAATTTTCATGAATAACTCAAGATATTTTTTAACTAATTTAACCAACGAACATACCCTGTGATTTTCCTTGATTTTAAATGCACAAATCACTAAAAGATTACAATTTCAATCCAAATGGTATCGCCAAACATGGTTTGATGACCTAAGAAAAATTATTATTGGATAGTCGAATGAAGTAACTTTTACAGAATAAGTATACCATGCCCTATTCATTTCATATTGTTTAGACCACGAACTTGACGAGAAATGTTTCGGCATTTCTTCTCAGGGATCAAGTCAGCTAGGCAATGTCACCGCCATCTATGGTTCGATTTTTAATTGTATTCAGTAACTTGATAGTTCAAAGAAAAATAATGTTACTATACTAAAACTAATAGTGAACGATTTTGCGTAAAGAGCGAATGTAAAAAATGGTTTCATTTTAAATTAAACCATTTTTATATTCGTTATAAAACTTTAAAAAAATCATTTGTAACATATAAGAATAATTAATATTTTATTAATAAAAGTAATTTCCTTTTTTTATTTTTTCTAATAGAAAGAAACTAAATAAATTACGTTACTGCTGAAAAACAAAATATATAACAAATTCTACAATTTTTAAAAGATAACCGACCATCTGCCACGCTCAAAAACGATGGTTCTCCACGCTGCGAATCATTTTGCCACATATCAAACTACTTCAAATGTACCTTCAAAACAGAGAAAGTCATCTCGATCGAAATACCGTTCGTTTGGCAAAACAAAATCCTTTTCAAGGGTCTAATGAGCTGAGAAAAGAATATTATGGTGAAAACAACCCTTCAGCAATCTCGGCACGCACTATTTGAAGGTGTTTGATAGAAGAAAAGTTGCACGGAAGGATAGCAAGGAAGGTGCCCATGTTGCAAAGGAGCCATAGGTAAGCCCGGCTTGCATTTGCAAGAAGGTATGAAAACTGGACAGTTAGACAGTGGAAAAAAAAACTTTTATCTGACGAGACAAAAATAACTGATGGAAAACGATATGTACGACGCTCTCCGAATAAAGCTTTCGACCTTAAGTGCACAAAAAGACATTGAAGCATGGTGGGGGAAATGTGAAAATTTAGTTTGGACATGGTGTTGGACCTGTTTTAAGCTGCTAAAAGGAAACATGCATTAATTCCAATACAAAAATATACTAGAAGAAACGATGTTACCTTATGCTGAAAACGTGCTTCCGGTTATTTGGACTTTCCAGCACGACAATGATCCAAAGCATACTGCACGCACCGTTATGGAATTTCTCACATCGCAATCAGTTTCTGTCTTAGATTGGCCAGCTAACAGCCCAGATCTAAACCCAATAGAGCATCTTTGGTGCGAAATCAAGAAAAAGGTTTCAAATCGACAGTGTGGTAATTTAAGAGAGCTGGACGACGTTTTCTTAGAAGAATGGAACTCTATCTCTCTTGCGAAATGTCAAAAATTGAGAGTCAATGCCTCGTCGGTGTAAAGCAGTAATTAAAAGCCGTGGACATGCTACTAACGATTAATTTTAGTTTAACATGTATTACATTGCTTTTTTTTTCGCACTTCTCATTAATGTGTTTTATTTAATCTAATTGTCATATAAAACAACTTTCGAGCAGTTTAATAAATCGTTCTTATTTATTTGGCCAGCTTCATTACTATTTGAATTTGATACTATAGAGAATATAAAAAACTTGTAAAAAAAAATAGTTAGCGATTTCATTCTATATTCCTAATCCCGTTTGCTCTATTAATGTGGCTATTTCATAACATAACTAGTTATATACTTTTAAGAAGGAACACATAACTACACATGACATGATTTAGATAAAAAAATCTGGAACATCAAATCGTTCTTAATTAAATGACCTGTATATTATTCAGTTGGTTGTTTATGGTGAGAGAATGAATTAAAGGCGGCTAACAAAGGGTATTTTCAAGGTAGATGGGAGTCGGAACGCCGGGAGAGATCGCCGATGTTGGACACACTTACTTCTAGTGACCTTATTTTGATTTAATTCAGAAAGGTGCCTACTCGTAACTCGAAGAAGGCGTGAGTTTATGTATGTGGTATATGTTATTCCATTAAAGTTACTCCAATCTAACGAACAAAATAGAAGAAAAATTTACAAAGTTATTCTGTTGCCTCCTCTGTAATGTTAGCACTATCAGTAGTTTCATCATCATTAGCGGTAGCTATAACGATCTCGTCATCTTCGGTCACGATAGCATAATAAGTTATAACACTGTCGTCATCATTGGAAGCGGTGGCTATACCGTCGCCGTTAGAAGTGGTGGCAATATCGCCATCGCTGGAAGTGGTCGCAATATCGCCCACGCTGGAAGTGGTGACGATATTGGCAAAGTCCGTAACAGAAACATTATCTCCGGCGTCGGAAGTGGTGGCATTTTTGCCGTAGTCTATAACAAGAGTATTAGGCGCGCTGGCAGCACTGTCGACAGTGCAGGCAGGCGGCGAGGCCGCACCGCCGACTGTGCAGGCAGGCGGCTCGGCCTCGCATCAGAAGCGCGCGCGGATGTAGACGGCCGCGACGTCGTGGTTGGCGTACCCGAGGCGCTTGGCGTGCTTGAAGATCTCGTTGGTCGTGGCCGTCAGCGGCAGCGACTGCTCCAGCGCGTCGCCCAGCCCCAGCGCCAGCTTCAGGTCCTTCTGCATGTGCATCAGGGGCTGGTGCGTGGAGTACGACGACTCTATCATGGCTGGAATTGGAAGGTGGGTTGGGTTCATCTTTTGTCTATCTATTAACTTCTGCCAGCGGCTTCGCCCGCGTTAACCAATTTAAACAAAACCTTAACAAATTACACACCTGGACGTTCCTAATGAATTACTTTTTTATTGATGAAAACCGCGTTAAAATCCGTTAAGTATTTTTAAGTTTATCGCGAACAGACGGACAGCCGCGGCGAGGGACTTTTTTTATAAGATGTAGTGATGATATAGTGATATCTGCAGGGTAGCATTTCTAGCAGTGAAACTGATGATAACTGAGGGGCACTTCCCGTAATAATAAACGTTCACAGTCTGATCTCAGTCTCAATCTGTCAAAAATACCTCGAATATCCCCACAATTTGGAGTTTTTGGCGGGATCGGGTTGGAACATGTCGCACGAATTTTCATTTTCATGAAATTTCGTGTTCCCCCAAAAACTCATGTTAGGTTGTTGTAAAGTTGCTACCGCTTTACAATAACTTGGACTTGACTGACTAAAGACGACTATGACTTTTTTGTAACTTCGTGCCCGATATCGGTCCATTTACTTGATCGAAAAGAAAAATTACTTGACATTGGCTAAATGCACAAACCGTGCGAAGCCAAAGCAAAAAAAAATCCCTAAAATTTTAACAAGTTTTTGACATTTGATTGTTGCCGAAATAGTACTGCGACTACATTTTGAACGTTTTTAATTACGAGAATTAGCTTTCAGAACTGCAGACCCATTTGAACTTAAGATTTTGAATGCCTAGAGTATGGTTTTTTTTATACAGAAAATTGAGATATTCTACAATAATTATTGTTCTTTTTTATCAGCCTGTACTCTTTACTTAAGCTCTCTAAAACCAGAAATGTTTTATTTAAGTATGAATCTAAAATAAGTTAGGCAACCGTGTACACACCGCGGCCCTTGAGTATGAGATGCGGCGAGGCGAGCGGCGTGAGCGCCAGCACGTCGAGCAGGTCGGCCTGGTTGAGGCCGGCGCGGTCGGCCAGCGCCAGCCCCTCGGCCAGCGCGGCCAGCGACACGCCGCCCACCACCTGCAGCACGGAGTTCATCTTGGACGCGTTGCCGATGTCGCCTGCGGGGACGTACTGCTCAATCACGGTTTGGGAGAGGGGGAGAGCTCTTACATTAACTAAGGCGAAGAAGAGGTAACACTTTTTTATCATAAAAAAGAGATAAACCGGCACAAGGATATTTTATGAGTGGCCAAAAGAGGCCAGTGCAGTGCTGGATATAGGCCTCTCCCGGGCTGCGCCACAACACCCTGTCCCAGCTACTTCCTTACCTTTTGACCGCCAGAGCGTAAACGCATCGGCGTCCCTCACACGCCAAGCCACAAATTCGGCGCTATTCTTTTTTGTTGGTATTTCCTACAAAAAAGAATAGTGATTCCAAAATTTTATCTATAACCAATTAATCATTGCTTTTGGTCCACTATTTTTTAAATAAAATTTTACTCGTAACATCATTGTTTTATTTAATTAGACCCTAAAATGTTGTTTTCTTGTCGGCATTAGCCGACGGTGGCTTGTTGGGCACGTTTTCGTTTGTCGGCTATACCCGACGGTGGCGGTCAAAAGGTTAAGGGCGTCGATCCATCGTCGCTGAAGAATGTCCCACACTACCCTTGCCGATACTGGTCTGCTCCACCGGCCATCGGTCCTTTGACCGTCAATGTTTACAACGTTTGTTTTCAATATAAATTTTACCAAACATTTGCACCAAATATATGCCAACAGCGCCAACACGTCATTGGAGTGCCAAAAGATCCTTGCAACAGTTTCAGTAGAAAGATGGAAGGGTGTGCCCTGCCATGGGACACTAAAAGCTAGTACAACATTTACAACGGTTGCGTTAGTTGAGCGCGTTTTCTTGACTGCCAACTCCATTACAGAAGTTAATTAAGTGCTAATTTCACCAACAAAACTGAACGCGATGAGCACATCTAAAGCGCGTTCTAAAACTGTCATTTTCAATATTCCACAGAAAATAATGTCTGTGACAGCTCTCAAACATGGGTTACGTTCTGTAGTCGCAAAACAGCTGTAAACATATGTAAACAAAACCATTGATGTTTTGGCTGCCTATTTTATCATATTAAAACCTTCAGTTAAATGATGGGAAGAATTTCTTCTTAAAATCAGCAAATCACGCTCATACTAATCGGTAAGATCGATTTCTTCCTGTAAAAACTCAAAATATTATTGGTTAGTGAATGAGTGTTAGAAATGATGGAATTGCAGTAGGTGCTGATTAATTAGTGTCGTAAAAGCGACTAAGGTAGTATGTTAGCAGCATCATAATTGGTACTTAATCTCTTTGCTAAGCATGGTGATAATTTCCAAAAGTGATTCTAGTAGCAAGCATTTACGGTCTAAAATGCTATGAAGGACATGAATTGAAACCTTCACCAGAACAATTAGTAATGAATTGAATGTGCTGGTTAATAATTATGATTTACTAATTTCTAATAAAGGACGATCAGATTAAGACGTTGACAGTTAACAAAAATAAAGTCGAAGTAAAAACAGAAACGAAAATTACAAAATAAGAATAAAAACTAAATAAGCCCGCGATGTCAATCACCAACGAATAAATTAATTAAAATGTTGAAAACTGAAAATAACTCTCCTTTGTTGAAAAATTACAATTGAAATTCAACTAAACACAAATAACGCTTTCGACATAGAACACCCAAAAGGCGGATCTTATTCTCAATGCATGAATGTGACAGAGGATTTTTCTTTGTCTTTGCTTATCTTTCAGTTTAGTAAGTTGTCATGGTCATAACAAAATATGATTTAGATTTTTCAGAAGGTAACTAAATTGTGACGGGACTAAGGTGTTACCTCCAGGGTATCTCGCGAAATTATAACCTTCTTACGTTTTTTGCAATTTGCAGATCAGTGTGAGGCTGGAGGTTGAACAAAATATTATTCGCGACCGTCACACGTATGTATTTACAAAATTAGAATCATCAAACCTTAAAAACTTTACAATTGCTACACGGTTATTTTGGCGCGTGGCCAAAATCGGAATTAACGCCGCCATCTTGTTTTTTGAATACATTTCACGTGACATTTCACAAAAAAATCGCACTAATGTTTATCAACAGCGCCCCCTGTCTATGTCTTTGTGCAAAATTTTCCTTGTAGCAGTGTAAATGCAGCTCATATTTAACAAGCCGCTTTTCTACAATTATTTCTTTATTCCTAATACATCCTATCACACCGCGGGCCATACAAAACATAAATGTCAACGTCCAAGGTTCTGTACATCCGCAACCGGAGCAGCTGACTACTACCAAGGTAGAAGGAGTTCTTGCTCATGGCCTTGAAGCACGACTGGCAGTCGTCGAACAGCGAGCGGTCGCCGGCAGCTAGGATGATGAGCGTGCCTTCCTCGGCTTGCGTTTTTGAGCCTTGGATCTGGAAATTGATACAGAGAAGATATTAGGATGACTTAAAATTACACTAAAGCGCTCGGTTATTCATGACCAATATACTCAAGATGTTAAATACTTGTGGTCCGTGGATGGGTGACCACACACAGACCACTTTCCTGAACCACTTTCGCGTTTCCTCGCCACTGGGGGCCTTCTAAATCAATGGTCAACGCTGAGGTCTGTCACAATAGCCCTCGCATTCGTGTTACTGCCAAGCAAGTATCATCTGCAATACAGAAAATGGCCAGAGGCAAGTCCCCAGGGCATGACGGCCTCAGCATCGAGCACTTGAAGCACGCGGGTGTACACTGCTGTCCATATTCCATTCTTTGTTTAAGTCACTCTTATCTTCCTCCTGAATTGATGCACATAGTTGTCCCAATCGTGAAGAATAGGACTGATGACGTCTCCGACGTATGTAATAGGGTATTTTACTCTATATGAGAAATAAATAATAGTTTAAAAAACTAAAAAACACGCTTTAAAAACCAAACTAAAAAAGCAGAAAATAATTTAATTTAATTAAAAAGCCCCACGCTTTCAAGCGGTCAAGCCCTAGTGACATTCTGAAAATGTTGGTGGATAAATTTAATTCACCGATGATGAATCACTTCATGCAAGTGTTGGTGAGGCAGGAGTGATTCATTACATCTGGTGAACCACTGTCAATATTGGTTTTTCTGTAAGATTAGTATTTAATTAAAATAACACATTAACATTGCTTTTAAGTTTTGTTTTTGTACCTAACTTACTACATAAAAACGGATCACTGTTGGCTATAGAAATTAAATAATTTAATTTAATTCACAAACCGAGACCCCTCTGTGTCTCGGAATGTACAGTAAGCTGTTGGTCTCGGCTGTTACTCGTGGATCTTTGACAGTCGTTACGGGTCGTTAGAATTCCGAAAGTCTGATAACCAGTCTTACCAAGCAGGGATCGTATTACCCAGTAATTGGGTTGTGGACGTCGGATCGGCAGTCGTCGGTTAGACTGGAAGCCAACCTAACGAAATTGGGAAGACGCTAGGCAGATGGTACTCAAGATGTAAAGTAAGTGTTGTTAAGGTCATTGAAGGATTATGATCAGGCAGCATGACCTAGTTCTACCTGATTTTACAATATGCTGCTGTAACAATTACTTTCATAAATGACAAATTAAGATTTTAGATTGACAACATTGTGCATATTGCCCCAAGATAGTTCATTGAAGTTAACAACTATTTGCAGCAATATTTTCTTAGCAACCTACATAAATGATTATTATTTAAAGAAATGTATTTGATTTTTTTCTATTTATCTAATTTATCAACCAAGGTGGCTGAAGAACGGCCGGCGTCTCACATGGAAAAACTGACATCAAACCAATAAACTAATAGATTTCAACGAAATAATCTATTTGTGGTATTAATTGTTTCTGCGGTTGAAGACTGTAGAAGAAAAGTGCAAAGGTCGTGTCCAGGTCAGATTCAATTAATTGTAGCAATAAAAGTTTCATAGCAGCACTCAAACATAATGAAAGACATCAACCGAGGTTTTTGAGTATAACATAAATAAACTGCGAGTGACACTTAATTTTACTCTGCATAACCAGCAATCTTAAAATAAAAATACATTCTTAAAATTATTGGTCTTGTGGTTGTGTTCAATAGGGCCAATAAGACAGTTTAATCATTCTGTGTAGCAGTTGGAAACCACTGTTTGCGTTCAAAAAACTTCTGTATTTTGTTTCCAATGAAGAGAGAATCATTGGCTCCTAATTCACAACTTGTTGAACAGTTTAGGAGTCAGAGCATTTAAATATTGACATTTGTATTAAACCTGTAATGTTTTTAGTCATAAGGATATTGTAGAAAGGCTATTGGAGACATTTTTATTAATGTCAGAAGCCATTATCTAAATTGGTCATTCAGTAGGACAGACATTGAGAACTTTTCAACCCTGGTACATCAACAACTTTACTCTGCATAGTCATTTTTATTTCCTTACCTGAGCTTCCAGATATCGTCCGCCCTTCCCGCTGATAGCCTCGACGATGTCATGCGACGTGTCGGAGTCTATGGACGTCATCTCGACGTAGCCTTTCGACTCCAGGGAGGGACAGTGCAGCACACCGCAGTTGCCGAACACCATCTGGATATTTACACAGAAATGATTAAATAAAAGATTTACTGAAAGAATTACTGTCAGTCGACGAGAAATTTCATGATTTGTAAGTGGCGCCATTGACAGAAAAGTTGAAAGGAAATTTTGTTTGGCTTGGTATACTGGCTTTTTGTGACTAAAAGAGTTATACATATAAATATTAATAGATGAAGAGGAAGAGGAAAACCAAAAAAAGATGGAGAGATTATGTGAATTGTGAGGAATGATATGAAAAAAAACCGGCCAAGTGCGAGTCGGACTCGCGCACCGAGGGTTCCGTGCAACCTGTAGGTATATAAGTAAAAGTTATGGTATTTTTATTGCTAAATGAAATCGAAAGACAAAGATCTCTTTATCGTTTCAGTAATCCTTTATTTTATTGCGGTAACTACAATTATGTTTTTATTCACAATTTTTTTGATGGTATAACTACCTTAAATTTTAAGGTTTTCTGAATTTTCCTAGTACCTGTGCTGTAAGCTATTGCTTCTTACCAAATTTCAAGATTCTATGTTAACGGGAAATAGCCTTTATTTAGGTTTTGATTCCCTTGCGAGTAAGCTGCGAGTTTCAAAATATGCGGCTTAAATTGCTGTTTCTTTTGATTGTTGACATAAAAGTTTGATTTTGTTACAGCTCCAAGGGACAGTAAACCTGAGTATTTGATATGAATTTCACCTTATACCTCCACGCGTTCCTGAGAAAAAGGGTCTTGACAGACAGACAGACGACAACAAAGTGATCCTATAAGGGTTCAGTTTTTTCCTTTTGAGGTACGGAACCCTAAAAGCATTGAATCATAGTGACTGCGGACAGAAGAATGTAAGAAAAAAAACGTATTAGTACCTATCATTGGACAAGGGCAAATTATGAAATAAGTAATAAAGTTGGTAAGGCACAGTACAGTAAAGTTATTTTATAGGCTGGTTGACCTACATCCACAATTGCCATAGACTAGGCACACTCTTCGAAAGTTTGTCCTACAATCTTTGATATTTCGAAGTAATACAATAGTTGTAGGGCCAAGGCTGATTGGAGGACTTTCTAAAAAGTTGGACCTACAAGACCTTGGCATTTATTTTTACAGAAACAACTTTATAACCTTTAAGGTGAACCTAGTCCACATTTTTTTCCATACAGACTTCGGGATTGTTTTACTCCACCCTCTGACATGGCACATCCAAAGTAAAATATGATATCCATTTGTCTCATTATTAATATGTTCTGTACGGAAACAGAATACTAAAATAAAAACCTATTAAAAAGTTAGGAGCCAACAAAGATTCGTTTTTCTTGCTAATTTTACTTAACTTTGAGCGTGTTTAAGTAATAAAAGAAGTATAAAATCTCCAAAACTAAGTCGGTACCGACAAAATTCAATTATCGAAAAGTTCAATAAACTTAATTGAACATTGATTTATGCATTGGCTTTTTCGTAAAACACGATCTTCCAAAGGACTTCTCTAAAAAAAATCGCGAATTTTTTACTATAAATGATCCTGCATCTCACTCAATAACGTTGTGCGTGTAGACTAGCGTCTAACTGCTGATCACTGATACTATCTCTGTCGAACACGAAGCTTGGTGAGACAGCGTGATTTTTAGCCAGGCCCACCAGTGAGTTCGAGCCCGCGACTAGGTTTCCCTTAATAGCCATATTCAAACACATTTCCCCATTTTTTATGTGGGCAGAACCTTTTATTTCGCCAGATTATTAGAGATTTTCATTCACACTAGTACTCCTGTTAACCTTTTCATATACGTGGGTTTGTGAGTGGGTGCAACAGTGATATGAACCGCAAAACCGATGCTACGGAACACAATGGGACGTTAGGCATTTTAATACGAGAACTGTGCCATTGTCGAGTGTTCCTTACAATAGAGATACTATGTGCACTGTACTACATCTATTTTTAGAAAATCTGTGTTTATTCCGTATAAAACAAAATCCTTTGCGTAAGATTTCTTCGAGGACTAAATAATAACTATACAAATGTTTATACGTCCAGACGCCCGCACATCAAGCTACCCCAATCTGTCAAATTTATTTGATAGATTTTCAACTTTATTACATAAGCATAAGGTTCATGTTCAATTGGAAAAAAAATACAGTTTGGGGTAGCTTGATGTGCTGGCGTCTGTACGTTTGTGTAAAAAATATTGAGCTTAAAATTTTTACCCTTAAAAAAGCTCCCAGGTAATAAGTATCATACTTTTGACAACAAGCTAGGTTTAGTTACAAGGATAGTCTATGCAAGAGTGGAATATTCCTCGTCCCAAACATCACAGTAACAAAACCTTCGTCCACGCATTTGAGCAATCCCTTCCGGCTCAGTTCGCTGCGCATCCCTCCGTAACGCATAAAGATCGTAAAGGTCGGATCAGGGTCGCGACCCTGACTCCCGCCTGACTTTTGTGCAAACACATAGTATAGGTACCCGTGAAATCAGCATTTATTCATATTATTATGGTTTCTTTTCAAGACCTACAACTGGAATAAAACTTGACCTTTATGAGCGCTTATAGAACTCCTCCAGTGTAGACTGTTATTCTGTGTCTCTCTGTAATAATGTGAAGGTATAAGCAATTATCTAAAAGGGCATCCCATCGTCCCCTGAGTATTAAGACTAATAAGATTACGTCAGGAAGTAACGGTAGGGTCTGTACTAGTAGCTATGGCAGTATTTTGGTATAAAACGTAATAAGTTTCGTGTAGTTAGTGGTCCATAATCAGCAGAAGCTTACAAGAAGGGAACTGTGCATCATAAGCCTATAATGCCTATAATGTTCCCACTGCTTCCTTAAGGTACAGGGAACTATGTAATCGCACATCACAAGCCCACCTAGCACCCCTTTGGCGCAACCGTGAGGCACACTTCATGTTAAACATTTCACTTTTTCATATTTTTGTTTTGCGTTTCTCGACCTATTGCCAAATGAATGTTATAATTCCTTTCCTTTCTTTCACCCAGCCAGGATAGTATTCGCTCAGAACCACGAGGACATCAGCAACCACTACAACTTAAAACCACAATAGCTTCAGTGCTTGTTAGGTACCTCTTTAGCTGCTTGGGGGTCTGCGACGCAAGAGAAGGTGATGTCTGCCTCTTCCAACACGTCGCAAGGTGTCACCGCCAGCGTCGCGCCCACCTTCTCGAAGTCTTTGCACTAGAGACAATAAAAATAATACAATTTAATACTTACTTACATTCATTAAATGAGTTTACTTATAGTAATAAAAACTGTAGGTAAGTGAAATCATTTGGCTAAGATTGTTGTAAAAGAAATATTTTAAACAGAGCCACTGTCAAACAGGTCTTTTCACAACCCAAAATAAATAATATGGGATAAAAAAAGTTATTAAAAAATATATTTATCAATTCAAGTAATTGCACAATTGAAAATAGAACTAAACAATTTCCCTCCATAATCCTTCATGCGCCATCTATCATCACAAATTGAGGTATAAGCTTATGCTCAACGCTACTAGATGTCGCTGTACGTCGGCGGGCCGGTACCTAGACGCAATCAATATCTGCGCCACGCCATCGCCACCGACCGGGCCGCGTCAACGACCGCGGCGCGCAATGGCCGAAGCCACGCGCCGCCATTTTGACGGCAATAACGGCGCCTCTCTAGCCACCACGCACGCAGCGTCACCGGCGAATACCGTGATGAGTGTCAAACGAAAGTCTCGGCCGATTCATTCTATGAACACGACACTGTGTCCGTTTGACGAGTTACTGGAAAACGGAGAACGCATCGGTGCCTTTCTAGCAAAAGAAAATCTGCGGCTTGTCTTTTATAGAGTATTTGCAAGTTTTTAGCAATAATTGGCAAAGCAATTTGAGAAATTTCTGTCGTATTCATTATTTGTTTAGGGAAAAAAAGTCTGGCAACAAAGCACCGGCGATGCTCTTTTATTTTTAGATGACCTCCCAGGCATTGACAAAAACGCATCTAAAAATAGATAACAATAGTTTACAATATTTAGGCTGCGACATTTTGAAAAAGGTCAGACTGTACCCAGCCTGCGCCTACACTAAAAATCACGATAATATTGATCCAGAAAGGAACGTAAATATTTGCATATATGTACTTACATAGTTAGCTAAAGAAATAGGGCAGACTTAAGTCCCTGCCTTTTTTTTTTGAGGTAGGGAAATCATCATTTATAACTTCTCCCGCTCTGGGTGGAGCGGGAGGGCGTGTCAGACTTTTACTGACTAAAACCCACCCGTGTTTCCTCAGTTGCCTATGTGCCAGGGGCCACGGTATGTATTTCGAACAACCCGCACCCCTGGCAGGCATCGGCCCTTGCGGACCCCATCAGTTGATGCTGACATCGCTTTGAGGCAAAGTCCCTGCTTTAAGTAAGAATTCCAACTGTCGATGCGAGAACTAGAGGCATTGAATTCAATAGGTACTATTGATTTTTACTACCGACGGACGGTACGGAACAGGTGAATAAAATATTATAAGATGCGACGCTGGTGTCACAAGTAGTCACAACATCGATTCTCAAATTCAATCTAACGTTTATGGCTGTCATCAAAGCGTCAAGTGTTTATAAAAAAAAACGTTCGCAAAGTATTGATGGTTCGCGACAAACAACTGTAGCTGCGAAGGTCAATATCAATGTTTGCACAGATGGCGCCAGTTTCGCATCCTCCTACATACACTAGTTTAGGATAACACCCACGCAGACAGATATCTATACATAGTATCTATACGACCTACATACATAGTAGGTGTAGATATGAACAAGCGATCCTTCCCAAAAAGTAGCTGAAATTATAATAATTTTAATAGTTAATGCAGATATGAACGGGTCAGGCTAGGTCACGTGTGAAATGTTATTTTGCTTGTCCGTGACGTCAGTATTTAGCAATTATACAATGATATATGAAGGACATCTATCAAACCCAAAATATATTACGTAAAAAAAAAAAAAAATTTTCTTAGCGTTTCAAGCAATCATAATAAAATATTGTTGTTAGATTATATCTTTTATGCAATATCCGCGTCGCAGTATCTAACGTTCTCTTTCGCGATCGTTTAAATATTGATTATGATAGTGGATTTGGCACAAGTGCAGCTGTACTTGGATTCATAATCTGAATCACAGGGCATCTGCTAACGGAAATTAATCGCATCTCCCGGATCTGCTTTAGCTTTGTGTAAACTGTTTCGTTCACTTTCGGGATCCCGTTTCGTAGACGTCTTATGGGTGTATCGTGCGTGCAAATGACCGGTCTACGGGCTTCCCCACAAAGGTGTCATTCACAGTTGTGGCTTTAGCTCCGAGCGGTGGCATTTCAAAGCGGTATTTCAACAATTTACTTCGAGACTCGCTCGTAATTACTTTACAAAGTGCATTTGTACCGTATTAGTGCAGCGTACAGTAATGTGTTGAACTAAAAGATAAGAGAGTGCATTCGTGATAAGATTATTAGGCTCTGTGGCACTTTCTACAGATCTTAATTTTAAACAGAATGTCAAAAATGTGTGCATTTGACACACATTCTCGAAAAAAATCGAGTTAGCAACGCCAAATCTCATGCCATTCTTTTGACCTTACTTTACACTTTGTAGAAACCGACTTTCATCTGCAGACTGCAGACTCAGTTTCTACATTCCCACCCACGTCGAACATAATTCTTTTCTCACGAAAAGCCATTACTCAGGTTACCTAACGCTTTCATCTAGAAAAGTGCACCCGGGCACTAGGTGAATCCTTCGTCAGCCAAAGATTCAAAACCGATCCAATAATTTTCGGACTTGCTAGTTTTGAGTCATTTTGAATAAAGCCGAAACCGTCTCGATTTCTGTCAATATTATCGCCAATGCGAGAACCTATCTCACCAAATTCCTACGAAATTAAAAACCTTAATCAACATTTCTCTTCCATTCAATATCAAAACAGAAATTCCATCAACTGGATTAAATTATTATAACAAACTTCGTTAACACCACTTGTTTATCTGACTTCAATTCTATTTTAAGCCTTATCGCTTTTAACGTGAGTGTAAATTAGTTTGTGGTAAAGGTACGTACTCCTATTAAATAGCTGTCTGTGGCAATGCCTGTAGGTTATGCCACAGCCTGGAAAGAAGGTGTTCGGTAAATATATTGATAGACCGGTCTATACCTCCACAAAAAATGGAACACCTATCAGCACGGAAAATTCTTCGAACTGTTTATCGGTGGGTAAACATTTTCGGTCAAGGTCGCTTCCATTCCATTTTCAAGATGCCTTTCGCTTCCTTGGGCAATAAATTCTCGCAGTTTGGAAGCTGGAAAAGTGTTTGTTGCAAAGTTTCATGCTGCTAAATTGAATTCGTTAATCTCTTTGCCGAGTGCTCTTGGCTGGGAATCGATACTTTCATAACATCTTCCATTGTTCTTATTATTAGAAAGATGAGTGAAGCCATATGTGTGTTTTAAAACAGCGTGTGGTCGCTAATGGGTCTGGCAAGAGTAGTACTTACTGTAAATCTACTAGGATTATTTGTAGTTCCACATTGCGCTCCTCTCTGGTTCACTAAGGCTCGAGTTGATCCAATGGACATTTACATAAGAAGGCATAATCGCTACATAAATAGTTGCGACATATTACGGCATTTCGTTACTGGATTGGAAAACAAGTTAGGTTTGTCCATGAGAGTCATTATTAAAAAACTAAACTAATTCCAAGACTATTCTTTTAAATTGTGTTTATCCCGCTACAGTTTATATAATGAAGCCGAACATTATAAAAAGACTGAGCACATCCAAATCGATATAATTCGTACACTTACGCTCCAATTTGATTGTGTCTGCTTAACTGTAGCTATGCCTACAAATATTATCAGTTGAGTGTTATTCTACATTTGCGGAATAACCTCAATTATTTAAAACATATTTCCGTTTCCTGGGCCGTTACGTTTCGCAGTTTTGATAACCTCTAAGTTATATTGCGTGGCCTCCGCATGTAACTCGCCGGTTCCCATCCGCATGTCCTTCACCATCGTCATCTTTAGCAATGCGAGATATCCACTCTCATCCAACTGCTACCAGCCATCATCGGTTCACCTATCCTGAGGGCGAGCTACGTTTCCCTATTCGCGATCTACACTCAAGAACATTGTGTTCTTGAGTGTTAAGTGTATTGTAGATATTCCATAGGTTCAAGCAGCACCTACAGTACAGACGAACAATGGTGATAATTAAAAGTTCAAAATGTCGGACGGAACCGCATCGTCGATTATTTAGTAGGTCGTACGTGCTCTTTCACCGTACTGTCTAAGGTTGCCAAACAATGTTATATCATAATATTATGTGCGTCATGGAATTGAGCGTATTGAACGTTCAATGTAGCTGTGCTGACACAGTTATGTGTCTGTGCTTATTACTATATAAATCAGTTTAATAGCTAGAACTGAGATTGTCCACTGATGGCTGTACATAGGGATAAGTGGTAGAAGGGAAGGGACTTTGTTTGTACTTAATGATGTATATTATTAAATATACATCATTAAGTACAAACAAAGTCCAAGCAATTAACAACGTTAAATAAAAGTGTTTATTTAATTTTGTCTTCAAGTGCGTTAGTTTTACATTTCATATCCTTATTGCTGAGGATAATTTGTTTGAGTAAACCTACAGGAATAATAAGGAAATATTATTTGATTTTTCAATAAAGTATTGTAAGTGATTCATATTCATAACAATATACACATTAGACACAAAATTCATTGTTTATATTGATTCATTGATTACGATAGTAAGTAACGGTAGCCCGTCGATATGAAATGACCTGTATTAAAATAAGTTCTGGCCAATAAAATGCATTTATGTACACACGGCTACACATCAAGCTATACTTTTACAATATAAGCTGATCTCGCATTGTATAGGATTTCAGTACAGTGCGAGATTAGCGTAAACTGGAAATGTAGGTATAGCTTGATGTATAGCTGTGTGTACGACTTCAAACACGATATAAATACACGGAAGTGAGCAACCCCGTATCCGAAACGAATGGCAAAACAATGGCAAGACCACAACGCAACAAGTGAGAATATTACTAGAACTAGTCAACAAAACAAAAGATTTATTACATCATGTCGGTAAGAAATTGGAGTTGATTTCAACAGTTATTGAACTCACTAATTGATGACACTCACTACAAAGTACTGTTTCCATCCAAGAGTTTGTGTCCATATTCAAAATGTTCATAGATCTGATTTAGATGGCATTTGGCTCAACACGTCTTATAAAAATATGTAGACTTGGTAGTGTAAATATCAGAAGGTGACAATTAATCAGTCATCCCAAGAAAACTACTATGGCGACAGTGAAAAGTGAAGGAGAGTTAAGGACAGCAATTGCGTCAAAGTGATATAGGAAAATACAACTAAACAGAGAATAGATAGTGTCCCTTAATACCAGAAACAAATACTGATAATGTGAGTACCTACCGCTAGCAAACAGTTCACTATCTATCAAACTATCCACCTAAAAGCATTCTCTATAGCAAACCAAACTATATTACTTATCAACCAAGGTCATATAGTCAAATAAAATATTAAAGTAATGAATTCTCGGAAATATGCCTATCGGACGGCGAACAACACGTGTCAGACCCCGGACAGAATAATAAACATCCCAATGGGACCGCACTAAATTATCTGAAGCTGAGGACACTTGCACTGAATTTTTTGGCGGCTGTCCATAGAAAGAGGAAGTAATTGCTTTGGGGACAGGTGTTGAAACTGGAAACATAGGAGTAGATATTTTAAGATTTTACTATTTTAAAGCGATTGTGCCAGAACTAAAAGAATGGGTAAGTAATTAATTTCGATGCGAATTATGTCCAAGACAACAGCAGAAGATTGACGAAAACGAAGGAATTAAAAATTAAAAAATCTAATATCTTAGTACCTGATGCCAAATCATAATATTATAAACAAGAATAGAGAAACGTATTTCCTGCGTGCGAATATAATTGTTATGGTTAATGGATCAGCCATTGTCTTAAAACATAAACAATGGATTACCAGGTAGGAATTTCTTTCACAGAAACTAAGCATTGTTAGGCTTGGTTTCTAGCTGTTTAAGTTAGATATTTAACTGAATATATAAAAAAGCTTAATAAAGATACTGAAGTAAATATGATCGATGAAATGCAGGATGTTGTGCAAAAGAGCTATAATACAAACAGACAACGGTAACTAAACAATCGTTCCACGACGTACACCTTTTGAAGTTTAGCGTTATAAAAAGTAAAACCAAAGCGATGCTCGTTATTAACAAATTGTTTCACATGTTCATGTTACACACAACTGAGCTGCAACACTTTTAAGATAAACGTGATCTTAAAATAAAAATCGCAAATGTCTTCGAATCATTTTCATAAGTGTGACCAACACGGTTCAAAATAAACGGTTCAATATGGCTGAGGATCGTCTCTAGACCAATGTAATAAGCGAGCAGGAAAAGCGGGAAATTCCGGTAGGTAATATCCGTTCCTTCGGCACCCGACACCGATTAGTGGTTCATCGATCACTGCTATTAAAACCCACGTATCATCCGCAATATCCAACCTATGTATAGCTAACAGACGGGTAAAAACTAGCAAGATTACACCCATCATTAGCAATTGTAGTGTTCCACGTAATGAGGCTTCTCAGACTTTGACGTTTATCGATAATTGAGCTTTTTTAGCTTAACCATACTATGTTTGTCAAAACAACCCGGTTATGAACCGTCTTCTTGGCAAATGTCCCTGAATATCTTCGTTGTTCCGATTCTTAACATTATTCTTAAACAAGTCGTTTACATTGAATTTAGGCTGATTAGTCTTTAATAACTGATCAAGGTTAGACTCGGGAAATTAACAAGGTGTCTCTTAAATATGACGTAGGTATATGTGTACAACGTACGGCATTTCAAGGATTTTTTTTACATTTTAACGAACGTTGTTTCTGTCAAAAGAAAAGATTTAAAAATAATGAGAAGCTGAATAGGCATGACATCGAGAAAATGTTGTACAATGAAACAAAACGTTGGACACGTAGTTATACATAACAAAACCAGTGCAATAGAGATTAACAATGAGGTGTGAAGTGTCGTTAGTGAAGATTTGAGAATAGGCCCGTGCTCAGTGGTGGGCGTCGCAGTCGCGTGTGGAAGCCCAGCCACGTGAAAGGAAACACCCGCCATTAAATAAAAAGCTTTTTAGTTTTATTAATGAGACCGGAACTTCTCTTGCAAAACTGACGCTTTGTTCTCATAAAAAGGAATACATACTTGAGAAGCAGCCACAGTTAAGAATTTGATCAAAATTACTCGAAGGTTAAAATTAGCTCCATGATTGCAACAACTCAGCTTAAAACATAACTAAATGGAGGTTGAATAAAAGTGAATAATTAATGTACAGTTTGGCTTTAGTCAGTCCTTCATGAATTTTAACACTGGGAAAATAGCAATGAGAATTAAATTTATTACACTCAATTCTACGCGTTCAAACCATTCAGTAAACGTAATAAATCAATAGATTTCCATGTAAATATCATCGTTCTATGATATTATAAACACGATAACTGGTAATCGTAAACAATAAACGTAAATATTTTGATATGAAATCCTAAAATAACGTGATACATTTAGCAATATTTGCGTGGAGAACGGAAAACGTGTCTATGCCAGAGACGGCCAATAAAGCGGTCAGAGTCTAGAAAATCCGGTCGCGCTCCACATAAATGAAAATGTTTAAGCATGAGTATTATTACGAAAGTGTAGCATAAAACGGATACAGAAGGTGCACGGTTGAACTTGAACCTTTAACCGCACAATATTAAAGACCAAGTGAGAATAATCATCAAGCTTGGCAAATGTGAGAGTGAGATAAGAAGCCAAGGAAGCAAACATAGATGTAGAATGGAAAATAAATAATAAATATACGAAGCTACTTGAGACTTCTGCACCAAATTTCGTGGCAAAAGACGTACGTATAAGCAGTATCCATGTACGTACGAAGTTGCAGACAGGATGAGCTATAAATATAGAACACCTGGGCATCGGAACGAAGCCAGCAGGTCATCTCGCGACTACTGAGAAACCGCAACGGTAACTCTACCGTTTATAGAACTGCAGTTTTTCCGGCCATTGGCGAAAAGAAGGCACAGATGTTTGGCCGAATCTTCTAACTTTGCATTTTCTAGCACATCCATTGTAAGAACATAATTAGTAGGACAACGTAGTCTCACAGACAGACATGAAAAGTGACTTTCATTTAGGTATATTATGATCTAAAAATCTATCTATATTCATCATCAGCATTCTATTCAACCTTTGTTATCCCCACCTCTCTAAATTCATAAATCTCAGTGTAATATTTTTGGTATGATTCATCGGTGTACATTTCTCGATCTTTCCTAATCTATTTGCAAATTCTAAAGAAATACGCGTGCACATTTCGCAAGGCTTCTAAAACGTCATCTGCAAGAGGCTGGGGCCGGAGGCGTACACTAGGTCTCTTGCGAACAATAGGGCTGCTACTTCACAATGGCGCCAAGGGCAGGTACAAGACTGGAGCCCCTTGAAGTTATGATGGTAAAACGCCTCGGAAATTAACATTTTTTGTAAAAGGATATAGCTTGAACAGTGTGCTATCCGCTGTGATTTGTGCGTTGACTCATTAAAAACCAACAGACTTCCAAAAATAAACACTACAATGTGACAAATATTTTATATTTTTCACTTTTTTGTTGTTGTACAGACGCCAGCCCACCAAGCTACCCCAATCTGTCAAATTTCTTTGATAGATTTTCGACTTTATTACAATATAATAAGGTTCATGTTCAATTGGGAAAATTTGACAGTTTGGGATAGCTTGACCTGCTGGCGTCTGTACCAACCCCACAAAAATAGGTTTATGTACCACAACTTGCTAAGTAAATAACAGTGACAGGGAGTTATTATAATATCACCAACATTATACTAGGTGGAAGAAATAAGTATTATTGAAGAAACAGTAGCACTCCGGGAGTGCCGACAGAAGTGAAAACTTGAACAATTATGTTTTTATTTTTTGAATTGTCAGGAAATATTTTTGAATCGTCAGATTAAACAACGTTCAACGTACGCTCAACGTTGTTCGTTCGTACGTTCGTGTTGTCAGTGGTGTCGGTAACAGTGTCACGAGTTTAATTGTTTTATCCCATCTCAAAAAATGCCCAACGCGCCTAAAGAAGTTTTCACTTCAATAACTCAGTAACCACTTATCAGAACTTTGACCAAAATATGCGACCACGCTATGAATGAATATACCCTTAAAAAAATCATAACCCTACCACCTTTGGCTTTGCCGCAGTGTCAAATCGGTCTATATACGAGTATGTCGTAGTTCTGACCCAACATACAAAAAAACAACCGAATTGAGAACCGACTCCTTTTTTTGAAGTCGGTTAAAAAAGTACTAATGGATATCCCGGTATGGTGACCACATCCGAACAACGCAATGGTTCGCCGTCCAACACTGAGTCGTTAACGTCAAGAGACTGAACGGTCGATCATAAACTATAGTTAGCTGATACGGCTGCATACATTATTAAACCGTTGGTTTGATGTGCTTGAGCATTTAGCCACCCAAACAATCCCAACATGCTAACCTAACCTTGTGTAAAACGCAGGATAATATTTATTGTATCTACTCGTCAAACGGAAACGCGACACAATGATAAAAATGTTTGAGCACTTGGTAATTGATGCGACTTGTTTTGCGTCATCAGCGAACAATTCGCGGCGCGTGCGCATTGCGTGTCTTTGTTCTTGAGTCTTGACATAATGATCTGCTCATGCAGTCATGCACATGTGTTCAAGACAAGCACCTGGATATATGAGCATTTAAAATGTCTATTCCGTCTTATAAGATTGCTATAGTTTCCACGTAATTTAAAAACAGTAAAATAATTAGAGTCTATTATAAAATGTTTCAACATCAATTGAAGTAGTAATCGTAAAGTTTGGAGAAACTGTTCTGTTTTATGGATGAAATGAAAAAAGGATGGCTGGCAATCACCAGCATTTTTGCTTTGATACGTATGTGTGTTTGTTTTAGCCGCTCCGTTTCAACTTGCGAATAAAAACTAAACATGGCGATTTATACGGCTTATAAACAGAACTATCTAAAAGCAATATTTTCATCCAGTTTGCAGAATGTTCCAGATTATTCGTACGTTACACGTTTCAATTAAAAGTTTTGACATCGCAATCAAGGCTTGGTTTATGACCCAAATACGAGCAGCTAGTTACTGTGAAACGTTTGACAATAATTGCCGTGCTAGCATACATTTAGATGTCCCAACTGTTGGTGGAGTACAAATTTTAAAGACACGCACAACTACATACAATAGACAGTCATAGATGGTGAAGCTAACAAAAAACCTACCGAAACTGTGCAGGTGATGTTATGAACGGTAAACAATCAAAGGTTAAAAGCTATGAACCGTATAAAAGAAGTTTTGACTTGAACATAACAGTATGTACAATTCGGTGATAGGATTATAGGATATGTTCGTTCGTTCGGGACGAAGCAGATTTGGAACAGACTTCAGTGACACTGTAACACGATTACCCAATTTATTACAGAAATGTAGGTATTGATTGAGAATACAAGCAAGAGTATTTGGTTGATTGTTAGCATTAGAGAGCCTATATTAAGACTTGGTAGAAGTGCTCCCGAATGAGGCCCTAAGGTGGGAGTTGATATTGGAGTACTAGAGGAAGCCATTATCTAATTGGTCGAGATTACATTTGTTGCTAATTTTCGTAAATCAGGTTAATAGGAATTCAAGTCTCTTACCTGACAAGTGATAGTTTGGTACAAATTCATTGTTTAAGTTGTTCGATATTAAAATAGTTATCACTTTGGCATTCAGACAGGTTTGCTGAATGTTACAGAATAGTATTAAAATCCTGAATGGAAGGGAAAGTCTAATGACGACGATCAGCCGTTATACATTACAACTAGTTCCTATTATTTCAGTCACGAGAAGATGAAACTATTAAATATCATCAGTGATTAGGATATAATTGTTTGTAGTAATATCATGTGACGCAGGTAGAAAATACCGGTTATATCTACAAGATTAAAGTTCAACGTTGTATCCGCAATTAGTTAATATTAGATTATATGTAAGGGGCAATTAACCTATTCATATTATTTTGTTAGAGAACACTAATCAAACCCAGGACGAGCATTTTCAACCATTAGTGGCTAGCAGCCGATCAACGAATTCATTGGAAAAGTATATTAAGAACCTAAATATTTTCGGAGAATTCAATTATATTTGATTTATTTGTTCAGGAATAAATATTGAAGAAAAAACGCTTGGAATTTGACTGCCAAGAACAAGGAAGGGTATAAGATGAGAGATTCTCTTAGATTTGTCTCTCTCAAACTTTTCTCCTGTGATGAAAATCGCCCGGAATAGTTATAAAAGTACAGCTCTTACATAAAAAGGTACTTTTCTACATACACATACATAAACTCACGCCTTCTTCCCATGGCTGTAGGAAAAACTACATAACGCCACCTGCTACGATCCTTACATACTCCTTTGCTTCGTTTACGTACACACGGCTACACATTTCCAGTTTACACTGATCTCGCAACGTACGGAAATCCTATACAATACTGGAACTGTATAGCTTGATGTGTAGCCGTGTGTGTACTACTGTTCTATTCTATCATTTTACATTCTCAAAACTCGTGATTGTAAAATTAAAGAAACATTGCTGAATATAGTTTCATCTACAACTTCCGTCCTACTCCTACCGTCTCTAATTCTATACCTTTTCTAAAAGAGTCATTAATACTTTGACAATTAGAAACAGTTCCAATTCAGCAGTTTTCGCATCATTATTAATCACATGAGGAAGGAAACCCATAAAATCTCTCCATTCACCATAAAACTGAATGGTCTGGATGGCTTCTATTTTCTCCATAGATGCTGGTCGTAAACTAAACAATAACGTTATAACCTCGTGGGCAGTCGTGGGCCTAGACCGCCTGGCTTGCTGGCCGTGACCTTCTAGAACAAACTGTATGATAACTTTATGTATAGACACGTAATATGCCGAAAATATGCGGCGACCAACCCTATGTGTACCGTTTTCTTTTATCTTTGTGAACTATATTATTTTTGATGAGCATGAGTCGTTAGTAACTGACATAAATCCAAAACAATGGTGAAGAGTGAATGGCAGTGTGAGACTGAAGACAATGTCGGTGTCATAATAAAAGAATAATCAAGCTGTAGTTGCTAAAGAAGACTAAAGGTGAGCACCTATTCGTAGAAACATTGGTGAACGCTAGTAAAGAGTGAAAGTCACACGATTTAATCCAAATTTATGAATAATTTTATAAGCTAAAATATTTATGTGGATACAAAATAAAATATTCATAAATAACTCCAAAGCTTTCCACATCGATCACTTTTGGCGTTATTTATAAGTAATTGTCATAATTTATTATCAAGGTGTCTGGTGCGATTAATTCTATCACGCCGAACTACAAGGGTACCCGCTCTGTAGGTCAGATTGGCAGCCTGTATCGCGAGGTAAAGGAAATCTTGATTCCAGCCAGTTTTCGCGTTTCCTTTCATTATCTGTTTCATTTGCAAATACTTCGGCGAGTTTCCAGTTCAGTAATTTCAATTTCGAGAAATTCAAGTTTGCTGACCTTGTTTTGGTAAAGGAATTCACTTTTGGATTATATCTTATTGGTTGTTTTTCATCCGAAATGTATTGGGATTACAAATTTTTCGTTTTTGATAGGAAAATTCCCGTGTGATTTCAATATTCGCGCTTGAACAAAGTGTGATTCCTTTATTTATGGAATAAATCAAATCATTTTCCCTGTTTCATATTTGTGTGTCAATGAACAAAAAGTTTGAAAATGGACTAAGTACCTGCTACTTATTGACGTCATCGGGCATATTGCAGACTGTTTTATTTTAATAACATTCTAAATTGTATTCAGTCATTGAACTTCTAAGAAAAAAGTTGCTGTTGTTTCACACTACGGACTATTTCGTGCTTTGGAGAACTAGGCCAAGGCTTGAAACTGAAAAACAAAGGTAGTTCACGCCTGATATACCTACAGGAGAATACAATACAACCAAGTCTAAAGTGACGAACGAAATGTTATAGAGCGGCCTACGTCACCTGGTTGCCAAGACAACTATCAGCGGCTGTCAAATGATTGGGGCATTTTATATCTACATTATCCACTTCTTGTATCCCCTAACTATGGCCACGTGAGTGTGCTGGTCACCTAATCGCCTCTAATTTAGACAGACATCCGTCTCTCCATCGATCTTGCCACGTTAACGTCCCGAACATTCTCTGAAGTTTCCTCGTATTACGGACACCCGTCCATGTCGTACCATACCGTTTTCACTGTTTGGGAATGTGTTCACCAAATTCTTGGCACTCCGCTCTTTTATATCCGGAATTTAGGCGCAAAACTGCCATTTAACTGCTAAATGCAATTTTTGTTCCTATATTCCGGATACGATACCTGCATTTCGTTTCGTAGCGTAATGCAGGTATCCTAAAAATATCTTTGCATACCAATTTTAGCAACTTTCCATTTTTATTACGAGGGGGCCTATTTAAAGTCTTGCAGGCTAAATTTACCTGTGTGACGTGCGAGAGGGTTACTATGCAAAGTTATTGGGTATTTGCTTGATTATAATTAGCGATTCCAGTCTTTATTTAGCTAATACTAAAGAGTTGACAAATACCTATATTCAGCCGTTTCTTCCCCCATAACGTGTATTTAGCCGCCTTCACTGAAGCTCTTAAATGTATTTACCTAGGTCCTCTCAAACAAGTTTTCATGGTGTGTTCTTCGGTAAATTAAACATTCGTGTGTGAATCTCTAGCAATAGCTAAACATGGCTTCCCAAAGATTTTACGGTGTCATTGTAATATGTGCCGAACATGATTCCTTGCTAAACTTGTTAATAGTCTGTGCTTCATAAAAAAATGTTGATGAAACTATCGCCAATATACAGGATACATTTTTAACCAGTTACCATGAATTCAAAATATCATTCTAGACCCCCTAGCGTAGAAATTTTTCGTCGATTATACAAAAAAAAAAAATCTGCTATTTCATAGAAAAGTGCAATACTGACGCGGTCAGTGTATGAAAAAGCAGATTTTTTGTTTGGGCACTGGTTAAAAAATTTCCCTGTAGTATTATTTCCTATCGGGTATCTAACTATCAACGTCGCAGACGGTGCGTAATAATATAATCCAATTTTTGTTATTACCGTGCCGTTAACATGCTTGAAGCCTGCGTTGGACTAGGTAATAGGTACTGTGTACTGTAGTATAGCCTATAGTAACTAACATGTCTACAACTGTATTACCTTGTATGGCATTGTAATCAAACAATTCTTCACCTTCTTTATGAAGGACACTCGATTCCAGTCAATCGATGTTACTAGTACATACCAACATAGTCAATTCGTCATGGCAATCGTCAACAATTCGATTAAACATCCGTCTATTAATCTAACTAGACGACATTGCCGTTATTGGTGGACTTAATAGATCAAATAAAAGACTATGGCTCGATCTCAAAACGAATAAGAGGAGCGACTGATAAAACAATCCTTAAATATTCTTATTCAACTATTATTCGTAACCCTGCAAAGATCGTTCTCATAGTGGTTGAAACAACAATTTATCTTGCCAGTCAGAAATCGCCATCCGCCTTCAGCAAGCGTGGTGATCAATTCATGCTTTTTATGTATGAGAGGAGGCTTTTACCCTGAACTAGGACTATAATAGACTGCTATTATACTATACGTAGGCTTCAAGAATCTGATTATGCCCAGCACCGGACAATGATGTTAATTTTAAGTTGTTAATGTTAGGTATCATGGCCGCCGTATTTTAATTTGTGTACCCAGCAATAAACAGTTCTATTAGTACCTGCTGTGTATCGTGCGATAAGGATCCCATACGTGTGTGTGTATGGGCCGTGACGTAACCTAATGTGCTAGTACAGCTATCACAAGTAAACGTGCAAAACCAAACGGCCTTGTCAAAATTTCACTAGTCACGCACACAGGCGCAGTTTAAAGTGTGTAGGTGTAAGTTAGTGTTAGGCAATGCGCGTTCGATATTTAATCCTTTAGTAACTGTGTTAATATATTATAATACTCTATATGTACTTTACGTATGGCCGACGAACTTATGGAGTTGCAGATAATAGATAGCTGTTATCACGGCGATTATTAGATAATGAATATTCGATTTTGATTGCATCGTTGTTTTTGTAAACAACGGGCTGATAAAACCACAATCTGTGTGGACAAAACGAAGAACCATAGCCAATTGCGTTAATGGATCAATGCAGTATTTTTATTTTCTGGTACATAGTTTTCGGAATCCGCTGGATGTGAGAAGCACCTAACCGATCGAAGTGGCGGTGCTTGATCCCGGGAGGCCTATGTCCAGAAGTGAACGTTTTTTGCCTAAAATGATTATTTTGATGACATAGTTTGTAGTGTTTAAACAAAATATTACATACTTAACTACACTATCAACTTACGCACGTCATTAACGCAAGTGTTGCATAAATAAGGATAAAAATTATCATATCGTTTGACTATTTTCAGCATTTTCATCACACGATTCGAGAGGTACAAAAATAGCCTTTATTTGTTATTTTTCCATACATGAGGCGAGCCTATTTGTTCGATCAATGAACGGTAACATAAGATTTACAATACATGCTCGTAGGTATAGTCACAGGGTCGACATGTGACCGTGACTTGGGTTACGATAGAATCTATACTCCAATTATTATAACAGTATACAAACAAGAGCCCGTTTAGCAAGGAAATGTGTGGGAATAACTATGTGTTTGCTCCCAGCAGGCAACACAATGTAACTAGAGTAGATATGATACTTTTTAACATATCATAACATTGTTTCGCCGAAGGTTGGGCAGAGATGTACTTAAAGAACACCGACATTTCGCCATGTAATAGGGGGCGAGCCTAATGCCATAAACCGGGCAAAAATCCAGATTTCGGGTCGCTACTGAGAAATTCCAGATAGAAAAACCAAATAACACTTTACCTGACCTGGAAATCTAACCCCGGACCTCATAACTAAGTACCTAACACTTTTTAATGTTCGCTATATGCAAAAGCAAGTAAGTAGTAGGTACTTAATACATTTATGAACGAGAACAGTCAAGCAAGATGAGCCGAAACTTGACAAACGGTTCAGAAGATATTCACGACTACCCAACTTTTGTCTATTGTAAATGCCAGGGATACATCAAGAGTCATCATCGGCCTATGCAGCCTTTTTCCAACTGCGTTGGGGTCAGCTTCCAATCTAACTGGATGCAGCTGAAAACCAGTATTTTACATGGAGCGACAGCCTATTTTCCCTCCACAACCCAGTTACTGGGTAATACGATACCCCTAGTTAGACCGTGTTTACCCGTTCGTTACGACTGTCAAAAATCCAGGAATGACAGCCGGGATCAACGGCGTAACGTGATTTCCCAGGCACGGAGAGGTCTTGGTATGTAAAGATGGTCACCCATCCACAGGCAAACCGCAGCAAGCGTAACTTAACTTCACCGATCGACCCGTGCTGCTGATATCACTTAGCCACAAGATAGACCAAAAAACTTTTTTTTATATAATTGGCTAATACTTAATATTATCGCTATATTCATTAATATCGCTGCGCCTGAATCACGTGGCCAATTAAATGAGACTTTTGTATAAATACTTTAAGTACGCGCGATAAAATGTGGAGGTTGCCAAAACATTGACGTCTGTATCCGAATTCTAATTGGATTTCCTAATTTAGTTATGTCCTCTATTAGAACTTACAACATTAGTAGCCATTGAAATAACATGATCATAACGACAATAAGAGACAGAACACATATTTAACTTTTTTGTGAATTTCACTTTTTATTTATGGTTTCGAATTTAAAGGTCAAAATCGAATGTTCTAGTAAAATCTCTTAGCTACATTGTAATTGCAAGTGTTGCAGCAGCGTAAATCGAAATGTAAAAATAAATAATAGTTTAAAAAACTAAAAAACACGCTTCAAAAACCAAACCAAAAAAGGAGAAAATATTTTAATTCAATTAAAAAGCGTGGGGTGCTTTTTGAGGTTTTTTTATAATCAATTAATGCCAAGCACCCCACGCTTTTTAATTGAATTAAATTATTTTCTCCTTTTTTGGTTTGGTTTTTAAAGCGTGTTTTTTCGTTTTTTTAAACTATTATTTATTTTCTATTTTTTAGTTCTGCTAACTACAAAAACGTGATTTTTTTTCTCAATTTTTTTTTAAATGATTGAATTGTCATCGGTCCTCGACAAGTTTACAAAGTTTCAATGAAATCTGACCGTTTAAAGTGGGTCAAAATCGCGCTCAAAGGAGTCGGTTACATACAAACAAACAAACATACAAGTGAAGCTAATATAAAGCGTGTAAAAATACCTTCTTACTAAACCACAGAGTCTATGGCATAACCCTCAATCGTGAAGGAAGATTCTGAGCCCAGCAGTCGTGGAGTGAAACCTCTGACGCGTTTCTCTGTCAAGCAAGTAAGTGCAATCATTAACGGTATGAGCCGAGGCAAATCTCCAGGACATGATGGGCTCAGTATCGAACACTTAAAGTATGCAGGTGTGCATCTGCCGCGAGTTCTGTCTATGTTTTTCACAATGTGTGTTAGTCACTCATACTTACCTGCCAATCTGATGAAGACTATCGTGACTCCCATTGTGAAGAACAAGACGGGCGATATCACGGACAAGGGTAACTACCGTCCCATTTCACTTGCGACAATAATTGCAAAAGTGTTGGACGGTGTGCTTGATACTTTGTTAAATGATTACATACATCTTCATGATGCGCAGTTCGGGTTTCGCCCCGGACTTTCAACTGAAAGCGCTATTTTAAGTCTCAAGCATACCGTTCAATACTATATAGATCGCAACACGCCGGTGTACGCCTGTTTTCTTGATCTCTCCAGGGCCTTCGATCTGGTCTCGTATGATGTGCTCTGGAGAAAGATGGAAAGCAGGGGTATACCTGCGGAAATATGTGGATTATTTCAGCACTGGTATGGTAATCAGACCAATCATGTGAAATGGGACGGTACGCTCTCTGAACCGTATGGATTGGAGTGCGGGGTGAGGCAAGGAGGCTTGACGTCTCCCAGGCTCTTCAACCTCTACGTAGATGAGCTCATAGAGGGACTCAGCAGCATGCGTGTCGGATGCAGTATTGATGGGGTTAGCATTAACAACATCAGCTATGCTGACGACATGGTGCTGCTGGCTCCGTCTGCAGGGGCCATCAGAGAGTTGCTTGAGACTTGTGAAGCCTATGCTGCCGTACATGGATTAATTTATAATGTAAATAAATGTGAATATATGGTCTTTGGGGTCGGCGGAAAATGCCGTGAAGTGGGACCCGAGCTGTTAATAAACGGGTCAGTGATCAAAAGGGTATCCACTTTTAAGTACCTAGGTCACTTTCTTTCCGACGATCTTAAGGACCATGTAGATATAGAGAGGGAGCGCAGGGCACTCGCCGTCCGGTGCAACATGTTGGCCCGTAGATTTGCTCGGTGTACGGACCAAGTAAAAATTACTATTTTTAAGGCTTATTGCCAAAGTCTGTACACGAGTAATCTATGGGTCAATTACACCAAAAGATCGCTAGATGTCCTGCGAGTCCAGTACAATAATGGTTTCAGGATGTTGTTGAGACTTCCTCGCTATTGCAGTGCGTCGGAGATGTTTGCGCAAGCTCGTACCGACGGTTTTCACGCGATTGTGCGCAAGAAAACCGCTTCGCTACTGAGTCGAGTGAGAGGCAGTCGCAACCGCATCCTGAGAACTGTAGCGGAGAGTTTCGGTTCTCCAATTGTGAAGCAGTTTGTGCAGCGGGTGATTGGTACTAACACTAGATAATAAGTTGTTTTAATATTATGTTACTAACACTCTATGGATTATTTTTCCGAAATAAAAATAAATAATAATAAATAATAATAATAACCTCCTAACTTCCATGGGACACATTTTGAATTAGACAGTTGTAACTTGGGAAGTTATTGAAACTTCTATGAATCACAAAATAATTTAACTTGTCAAAAATTCAACGTTTTTTTTTTCACTTTGTGTAAATTGTTAAATTCGGAAGTTAGACTATCTTGTTATGTCACTTCTTCGTCGAAAAAGCAATCTCTCGCCTTCCGTCAACACAGTAATCTCATAAAGACTTCTTCATGTCGTGCCATTCTATGAATGCCTAGTACAATTCTCCGTCTTCGAAACATGTAATCCCGGAATTTGGCATTATACGTTTCACTACATTAGGTCTCGTTGATATAGAAGCAAGCTTATGTGAACATGAGCCAGACATTGGCAATCTAATAAAGACAGTCAATTCAATACTTCCTAAATCTATTCACGGGTATATCTGCAGTAATCTGAATATCAAACTTCAGTCTTGGTGTATGTTTGTTGTGTCTAACGGAGTCCATTCACATAGCACGTAACAAGGTCGTATCCATATCCTATGGGTTATTTACTGTTCAATAGATTTACTACAGCATAGGTTTTAGTATCTTCAAGTAGTGCGTGTCTCTACGCAATGAATTTTACATCTAATACTATGGGTAAATATTTGGGCATTAGATATTCAAAGAGTTGGGTTTCAAATTTGAGGAACACAGAAGAAATATTCGAGGTAAATGAATGAAATCGAGTAGTCGCTGTATGCTTCCTGTCTGCCGGGTAATAATACTCTGAAATCTTATCCTTTCAAGATCTCATGTTTTTATTACAAAGATAAAATTTCATATAGATTAGATATCATTGGTGTACACAAAATGAAAAAAAAACAAGCATGTGTGGTTTGACTATAAATGATAGGCTGACGAAGTGAGGAATGATGTGATAACGCAAAAGTACGGTTTGAATGAAGATGTAGGGACAAAAACTGAAAAGAGTATGCTTGTTGGTTTGTTCATGTTAAGATGATGAATAAAGGGTGGCTAACAGAAGGTATTTACAAGGCAGATGTGAGTGGAAGCGACGGGAAACACCCTAGGAGGAGATAATTATAGTGACCTTATTGGTGATATTCAGAAAGGTCAGGTGCGTAGTACCTACTCGCAACCGGCGCGCGTGTTGACCAGATACCAGATGTATGAACGTAAACAATGCAAAAGTAGTGTGTAAGGATCATAGCAGGTGGTGTTTTGTAGTTTCTGCCTACCTCCACGGAAGGTATGAGTTTATTTATGTATGTGTGTGTTGTGTATACATTCCTACATATTTGCAACCGCAAAATATAGTGACTTTCAAAATTTGTCGAAATGGCACCACCATGTCGTGACTATGTCACGTAAGTTTTAAATTTGCTCATTCATATGCACCCATACTAGATCACTGTTAAATCAGGGCTTTCTATTGCCAAAAAGGAGGTCGTCAGCTATATTATCATTAGCAACAAGCTTTACTTGTTCAGGGGGCCGATTCTACTAATTTGCAACGTTACACGTTAAATTGTGTTTCCACAACAGTTCGATTTCGATCGCCGTTCGATAATTACATAAAAAGTCATTCTACTATTTTATAAGCAAAATGGAAACTAAACTTAAAACGAATTGCAACTGAACTGTAGCGGGAACACAGCGGATTACTCGCGTTACCAACATGCCAAAATAATATGTTTTATTAATACCACAAAGAAACAAGTTGAATCTAAAAATGTTACTAAACACGAATATGTGGCACTAAAAGTATTTTCTATAATTAAAAGACATAATGATCATAATTTTATCATTAACTTTGTCCTATAGTAAACGTCACGCTCATGTTCGATTTTGTTAGTAGAATAGGTTTTGACATTGTTTCAATCGATCGTTGGCGTAACTAAAACGTAACCGCAGCTGTGTCGCAGCTGGACCGTTGTTCATTTTAGTAGAATGAGAAAACGCTTAAAAGTGGTGATTCGGTTGCGGTTCTATTGCGTTTTTTTAACAAATTTGTTAGTAGAATCGCCCCCCTGATCCTGTTGATGCAAAGAGGGCTGCAGTTGCTTTCTTCCGGACATTAACATCTAACTTGTCAACATGTCATATTTACCAGAACATGGTGGTTATTCTAACTACGTTCAACTTTTCAGTATAACTTTTACGACAAATTCTTTAGAATGGCTTTCAGGTATTCCTATCCGCTAGATATGTAGAACATAATACTTTATTTAATGCTCAGCGGCTTCAGCGCGGATATTCGTTGTAAATGCGAGCTCTTTACGAGGCAGCGTGTAATGACAAGTATTACGTAACACAATCAAATGAATACTGCTAACTACTTCGTAAGTAACTCTTCAATGGATGGACCAAGGGCGAGAGTCGTTGAAGAGAATAGATGTACCTAGTGTTAATCTATGCTTAGACAAAGACTCAAAATCTATTGCTGACACAAGGCTTCTTGCTCAAATTGGAATGAAACTACAGGCACTACCTAAATAATAATGTAGTAATGTAGTCTGGGGGACCTAAATAAATCCGCCAATTCCTAGCTCCAATTCGGTCCAAAATAACCCATTAATGTGATTAGGCAAAACGGCAGCACGCGTAGGTAATTTAGCACTCCTATCAATCCCGAACTTTGCAGGAACTAACACGATAACCGCTATTCTCGTCCGAAGCCATCCAATAAACGTAAATACAGGCGCGACATTTATGACTCACAAATTAAGAGGCGCTTACTTATAATCATTGGCGAATCTTTTAGGTGAGGTGTACACGTGATTCGCTTGGCAACAGCTCCATGCACGCGACTACAACGCATCTGCATTATAAAATTATTGTTGTGCATCAAATGCTAAGACTCTACACTTTGATCATATGTAGAATGCGAAATTATATTGCGGCAGAATTGTAATGTAATTTGCATGTCTGGACAATAAGGAAGACTACTCATTAAACTTCGTAAGTGCTAGTGTGAGTGCTGCCAATATTGTGTGTTTAGGACCGTTCGAAACTACACAATAATTTGTAATGTTTCAAAGTTTATGAACACCTAAACAGGCCATTTCCACGTATTTGCTACCTAAACACCTACGTCAACGGCAAGTCTACCAGGAATAATATGGTGGGAAGTATATCGGTGTAAGTATGACTCAGTTATACTAAGGATTATTCTGGAAATCTGACCTCGGACGGAATCAAAGGACTCATGTCCTTTGATTCCGTCCGAGGTCGAACGGAAGCAGTGCTAGCCACAGTCGCCACCAAAGCGGCTATCTATTTGGTAAATTGGTACTAATCTGCCGGCATACGCACGGGCGTAATGTAATAGGGACCTATTCTTATCAATTGAATGTTACTGGTATTTTTTTTGTATAAGAACATGTCTAGAGTCACAGATGAACAATTTTGGCCGCGGCGCTTACATAATAGCTATGCGCAAAATCTCCTTTTCGGGAGGACCCATGCCTTTTTTCTAACATTCATCTCCATTAGGCTGTTACGAAATGACCAAAAGATTCCAAACACGTGTTCGACACTGATAAGACCCTCGGCGCTAAATGATAAGGATAACCATGATGACGCATAATACTTTTGAGTAAATCTGTCTGCACACAGAGATATGAAATAAGCATGCTAAGTCGCCAGCTTAATCAAATAAATGTGTTTGATTCGCGATTACCCAACGTCCTTCACGGAACATATTTCTGATTTGAGGCGAGTCTATAACTAATTTTATAAAGTGTTCTGCAGGTTTAAGTCTAGATTAGACTATTTAAAATATTACTTAGCAAAAATCTGGTAGGCTAAGTAAATCACATCCCGAATGTTTGTAATAGTAAAAGATAGGATCACTGGCATTGTTGACCACCCTCTTGATGAATGATATAATGCCAGTCGCTTCTCATAATCCCATGTTTCGTGCGTATACTCATGAATGCATAATCAGCTTTTTTAGGCAAATCAAACTTGGCAATAGGCCAGGATAACACCATAATAATACAGAATTATTATACAATGTCAAATGTATTCTTATTGTGTCAGCCTACAGAGACCTCAATAAGGGAATTCCTTATAGACTTGTAGGTATAGCTAGTCTTTCTGACTAACCGTCTCGTAAGAAGCTTTATGGGGTCTTTGTCACTTCGTAACTGTACTGTTACTGCAATCACAAACAACGTAAACACTTGAGTCGTTAATCAAGTTCCGTGATTTAAAGCTGACTTTTCTGCGAATTGTACTTCGACATTTGACATTTATCGCGACTCTCGTTCGTAGTTGCGCAAGTTTATGGAAAACACCAGAAATTGGTCCACAAATCCACAAATTTTGGTAGGAAGATACGCTATTATGGTACCTACGTGCTGAAATAATAACATGCACATAGGCTAGAATTACCTCGTAAATATTTGACGAAAGCATGCCACTGAATTAGTAGCTGAAATTACTCCAACATGTAACCGTTTGTATCGGTCACGCCTCGTTACGTAATGCTAGAAGTTTTGCAATTAATGTTATTATGGTAAACATACAATGAGGCCGTGAATGGAAATGCCAATTAGAACGTATGGATTATACGGTTTTAATTACCAAGGGCCGTTTCGCTGAACCGATTAAATTCAAAGTTGTTTGAAAACTTGAAACCCTATTAGTGTTGGACTGGATCGGTTTGTCCGACATCTGACAAATGTCAGCATAGCCTTGGAACGCTCAGGGAACAGTGGGTGGATAATATAGGATTACAGGCACGAGTTGTGACGTAAGCTTACCCATTTAAGTGGAGAATTTATCAGCATTTTCGGGACTTATGTAAGATGACACCACGTCTTTATTTCCTGAGGGGGTAGGCAAACGTGAACTGTTCGCCAGTTATGTTAATGTCCTATGTAGCAGCAGACCAGTATTTTCGGCTACAACTGATTACTAAATGGAAATGCCTAAAAAACACTTACATAACTTGAATTTGGACTTGTCTACACAAAATCCTGCGTACTGGAAGATGGCATTGGAAGGCCTCCCATAAGATGGATCGATGACCTGGTGAAGGCCGCAGGTATCCGCTGGATGCGAGAAGCAAAGAACCGGTCGAAATGGCGGTGCTTGGGGAGGCCTATGTCCAGCAGTGGACGTCTTTCGGCTGAAACGATGATGATGACACAAAATCCATAAAGTACTGTCTAATATTTTGAGGACAGGTTACAGATGTGACTGAATTTCTGATCTCCGCTTTCTATTATATTCAACTATCAATATTCTATTTCCTCTGCTAAGGTTAGACCAAGTTTCAGGTACGTTTGAAAATGATTACGAAACAGAGATAGGTACAAATAGTTATCTGAACAGACGACTCATCTCCTGCACACAGCTTATCTGTTCCGAGTTATAGCAGTATTCGTTTAACGGCGCCAACCTTTATGTCTAGCATTAACTTTATCACGTAGCACGAGGGTATTACCGCCAATAAACGAGTGTCATGGATATTTGCTCTTAAAATAAAAGAACGTGGAATAGATTAGTGTTCACGTTAAGTATCTAGGTTTTTTTTTTGCTCAAAGAGTCTTCCTCATCAACATCTTTGACAGACATGTTCCGCTCACTGCTGAGTATTAGGCCTCCTCTATATACCTTATGCTTTCCTAGTATGTGAGAGTCTCCACCAGATTTTACCCGCTACCTACTGAATGCCATCCACCCATCCATCTGACTGTTGGCCAAGACTCCTTCCACCAAAGCGTCTTACTGTTACACAGTAGCTATATCACAAACCTCACTTAGGTCTTCACTATCTTCCGTGGAGATTCTGCCTTACACATGCGCCGCTAGGGCAAGATTGGATAAACGCCATGTCAAATTTAGTATTTCTTAGTTAACCCAAAGTGGTATAATAGCCAAGTAGGTACCTTCATCGCGATAAAAAATGGGCCTTTGGAAAAGTAAGAAATCAGTTAAGTCGGTGGCCTACTGAACCACGGTAGGCATAGATGTGAATGTTTTCATATCACAATGACATAAGTTCATTCATTACTTGTCAGTAGTTATAAACTGTCATTGTTTTCAGTCCCACAATCATTTTATCGTTGCGATATCCGTTATAGCATCAATTGGGACTAATGGTTTTCATATCACGAGAGTTCATTGGATGAATTTTAAATATAACGATACAATGAGTTGTGTTTCTAACTGTGTAGTCACAAACAGATCCAAAACAATACTCCATTAAATCTTATATATCAAACAAGGTCGTTCAGGACACTTGGGTACCTACATCTCAAAATAATATAGCCGACAGCGTTCAAGAAAACCACTGAGGAAGTCTCCTCATCCCACGCGACCCTCAATTTTCTTTTTGTTTCATATCATTCAATCGGCGAGCCCTCTTCATCACTTCGGGGCCTTCTTCATTATTTTCGCGTCGTGTTTCTTACAGGTTTTCTGTATTATTTAGTAGTCTATTTGATAACATCTCAACATTTTGCAATGTCCCCCTCGTGCAAGTTGTGACCATGAGAAACTACATGGCAGTCAAAACTAGTTTTGTTTTTACACGCTTTATATTAGCTTCACTTGTATGTTTGTTTGTTTGTTTGCATGTAACCGACTCCTTTGAGCGCGATTTTGACCCACTTTAAACGGTCAGATTTCATTGAAACTTTGCAAACTTGTCGAGGACCGATGACAATTCAATAATTTAAAAAAAAAAATTGAGAAAAAAAAAACACGTTTTTGTAGTTAGCAGAACTAAAAAATAGAAAATACTTAAATAATAGTTTAAAAAACTAAAAAACACGCTTTAAAAACCAAACTAAAAAAGGAGAAAATAATTTAATTCAATTAAAAAGCGTGGGGTGCTTGACATTAATTGATTATAAAAATACCTCAAAAAGCACCCCACGCTTTTTAATTTAATTAAATTATTTTCTCCTTTTTTAGTTTGGTATTTAAAGCGTGTTTTTTAGTTTTTTAAACTATTATTTTTGTTTTAAAGAGCAGACTGATGTAGCTTAAATTCTGTATGGAATCACGGACAAAAATACAAATCAAAACATTAGTTAAGCAAAGAAAAAGAAGGTAAAAATGAACGGACCCCGTTGAATTAAACAATAAAATTCTACATGGCCACGATTTCCGTGATTTTAGCCAGTCCGTTCAACTGATAAACGATACTTTTGGCGATAATATCACAATCTAACGGGCTATCTACGTAATCGTATACCTATCTTATCAAAGCATCCAGTTGAGAGACTTCCCCACTGGCTATATCGAATGTTTCTTACTACAGAAGCTTGAAGCTTGTTGCTTGTTTCTATAACTATAAGGCTGGCCTCCTGTTAAAATTAAGGAATATAAATATAACAGGGATTATTTGATATTATATACCTCTCTGCCCATCTTTTGGAAAGTTCCTACAAGCGTTATGTACTGTAATGATACGTGTCAAGAAATAATCAGCAAAAGGGAAATGAGACGATTCAGATTCCATAGAAAAAATCCCCAAGTCGTTATACATTATTAACTAGAGATGGACCGACTATGACTTTGGCCGACTAGCCGACTAGTCGGCCAAGCCGATCATTGATTTCGGTTGAATTCGGGTGACATCGGCTATGCTCAAAATGCCAAACCTACTTATTGGGGTACTACGTTAGTATACTTTGCTTATTTCACAGTATTATGTCTTATGGCGGTCTGCTGTGGGGATCGGCAGCTGACGTAGTTTCAATTTTCATTTTACAAAAGAGGGCAATTCATGCAATCTATAAAATGGGGCCTCGCGAGTCTCTTAGAAACAAATTCAACGAAATTGATATACTAACTCTGCCTTCTCTGTATATCCTAGAAAATATCTTGTAGGTATGTTCGCAAAAACTTAGGTCTTTAAAAAAAAAGATGTGATTCCCATAATCTAAATACACGTAGTAAAGATGAAATTGTTATTCCAAAATTTAGATTAACTAAAACTAGCAAGTCATTTCTATTAAACAGTATCCGCTTCTATAACAAGTTGCCAAAGTCGGTTACAGAACTTAGCGATGAAAAGTTTAAAAATCACATCAAACGTGTCTTTATCAAAAAAGCATATTATTATAAGATAAAAGACTACGTTGAAGACGGAAGTTTGGCATTAATTCCTTCTGCACATGTGGCTTCCCTGGTACCTCATTGACAGCATAACTATGTCGCACCTTTAGAAGTATAGAGACCTAATGCGAAATTAGCCGCAAGCAAAATTATTTAGAATTAATAGAATTATAGAGACCTATTTTGGTTGCGGCTAATTTCGCATTAGGTCTCTATAATTCTAAAGGTGCGATGTGAAAGTCTATTAACTGCTCCCAAAAACAATGTTAATTTTTATTCTTTTTATTTTTTACAATGTCTGCCATATTCTCGTTAATAATTGACATTATACATCAATTCCAATTTAGACTTTTTTTATTGGTGATTTTCACGGAAATCATGTCACTTGGTTTAAATAGGTTAATTTTATTTATGTGGATTCTTTTACATATTATTGTGAATGAGAGAATGTTGTAGGCCTCACAGACTAGATTTGTAGACGATTTTCTATATTTTTTTTCATTACTCTAAGTAGGTACCTGGTACTTATTGATAGGCCTGCACTGTCCTCCAATACCTATTATCACTGTAATTTGAAAACATTGTAAAAGCCAATTATTTTTAAAAGAGTAACCGTGGAGTTTCTTGCCGGCTCTTCTCCATAGGAAACGACAAATTGGAACCGTGCACTTAGCTTCTGAGGTTTCATAAGTGCCCATGCAGGCTTATGTGAAATAAAATATTTTGATTTGATTGCCAATTGTTTACTATAGTTTCTTCTTTTTTGTTAGAAGTATTAATTAATTTTACTTTCGGTACTTAATTTCTGGATCTAAGTCCAATTAATTAATGGAGCAAATGAAGGGTTCCTATTCCTTATTATAATAATTTACTGATTGCACTGAAAGTAAACTGTAAAACTGATTCTATAATAAAAGATATAGCAGTAAAGATTTCAATTTAATTTCAATCACCGTCTTTTAATTTTTTAAGCATCTTAATACGAGTAAAAAATGGCCGACTAGTCGGCGGTTTTAGCCGACTAGTCGCCGACTACAAATATGGCCGACTAGTCGGCTTTACCGACTAGTCGGCACATCACTAATTATATAACCCATACCATCACCTGCGCTGTAATGGGTGGATTCGTATAGGTTCAACTGTATTCTTTGTTAAACTCAGTGTTACCCCGACCCACCGTCACCTACCCACGCTGTGACTTCGTTTTCGCTTAGCATTCTTTTATTTTCTGTTTGCTCGACTCCTAAAGGTCCGTGATGTTTAATATCCTTTAAACTTCCTCAAAAATTGGGCTATCCAATGCAAAAAGTATTTTTCAAGTCTGACCGGTAGTTCCTGAGATTAACGCATTCAAATAAAATCTTCAGCTTTATTATTGGTATAGTAATAATGATGTATTTAATGGTGTTTGTCCTCGGCTTCGCCCGTAAAGCGACGACTTTGATCTTTTTACTTCAGGACAGATTTTTTCAAAAATCCAGTCTTATTTCAGTCTTTTCTCCAAGTACGAATCTCCAACATACCGTTAGCTTTCTAAATCAACGTGACTTACGATGGCATCTTATTTCCGTCGAACTTTAGGCAATGATGCCGCAGATGAACTTGCGAAGAGAGGCTCTGATAGGAAAATGCTAGGCCCGTACCGACTTCTCCCCCTGCCTTTCTCACAATTTCGTGCGTGGTTTGGCCAAAGGTCAACCGAACTCCATAACAACAGATGGTCACGGGCTACAGACTGTAGACGGTCAAAATAGGCTTTACCAATTGTACACCCACGATTAACCAAAAAACTTCTCAGCCTGAGTACAAATAACCTTAGAATAATAATATGAACAATTACAGGCCATAACCGCCTTAACAAACCTCTTTTTAACATAGGCGCCACAGACAGCCCGCTCTGCAGGGGCTGCCTGGACGCCGAGGAATCAGCCGCCCACGTCATCCTGGAATGCGAGGCCGTGGCTTATCAACGTGAAGAAATCCTCGGAACAGTGAGGTCGCTCCGCGAAGCCTGTGAAGCTCCCAGGAAGCTTCTGTGCTTTTGGGCGGAGCTAGGCTGGCTCTGTTAGCCAGAACAGCACAAGGGACCGAATGGGAGTCTACGTGCGGAAAAGGGAGTCCCATCATAATCATCATTCCGGCGAACCTAAGTTATTTTTAACATTTTAGTAATTTAGTCGTTTTGGGCAATCGTATTATAATTGTTTTGTTTTTGATTGGTTCCTGATCTCCGTCACTCCACCCACTTCCTGCTCCTAATAGTGATTTGGCCGATTGCATAAACGCCCCATATTTACTTATGGATACATCGCACAGTCGTCGTCTGACAGGGGAACGGTTAGGAGTTTTCCACCCCGACAGGGGTTATTTTTTGGTACGTATCCTTTATTAGACTTTGTGATTATTAATACCATTATTCAAAGCAAGCAGTAATATTGTCGCCTATAATCTTTATTACTCCTTTTCGCCATATTTTTTTAAAGTCTTGTTACACGTTGTTTTGTATTTTGGTAATTAGTAGGTATACCGTTTCGTATTAATCTGCCTGCGCACTAGATAGACATACACTTTTTCCCTTGGGGATACGCAGAAACTACCGAACGCCACCTACTAATATCCTGACATATTCGTTTTGCTTCAAATGTTTTATTTCTAACGAACAATGGCCAATTTGTCTAGAAAAAAATTTTTATCGGAGTTTCGACTATTACCATAATGACGTATGTTGTTAAGTATATTATGTAATCATTGTCTAGCAATTATTTATTTTTTTAAAGCAGAGGAAATAACAGATAAAAATACAACCTTTGCTTATCAGTACTCACGGTAAATAAAACATTTAGGAAGGATAAAACTTTATAAATATATATGGGTAAATCATAACTTGTAAAAAAAAGACAAGTCTCGCAACTCAGTTCTTCTACCGTAAAATGTTGTGAGATCCATGTAATACCAAGTCGGTTAATTTATTCAGTCCCTACTTAAGGGTCCTTCTGTCTTAAGTTATTACGTAATTATATTGTATATGTTTTTCAAAATAAAGAAATATTCTTTTCTACTCTAAGTAGCTAACCTAACATCTTATAGTGACCATATCAATATTCAAAATCTTTTATGTTTTAAATAAATATATTGACTTGGCCATCGCATAAAACACAATGCATCTCACAAGTAATACATAATAATATTATATTAAATTAGATTGTTTAGTGCACAATAACTAAACACAACTACAACAGAAGACTTTGTCTTCATTTGGAAACTCCAGGCTGATCAATGACATAATATTTCTTTCACACTACCTGCTGAATAATGTCTAATGATATGTCATGCAAACCTAAAGTTAAGCAAGTTCCGGGTAATAGTATTGTACTGCATTGCGTTATGAGCAGCTGGTGTATAATGTGATTTTGAATAAAATTAGGAACCTATGGATGATTCGATTTAAGTTTATTAGAATTATTTTGATTTAAGTTTATTATTTAGTTTCCATTTTATTTGATCTTATTTAATTTTATCTGATTTTATTTTTCTTTAAGTATTTGATTATTTTTATATGATTTCTTTTCATTTATGTTTGGCAATAGATGGTATTTACTTGAATTAAATGAATTTGTTTGTTATAGTTCAATAATAAGTAACAAAAATAGACCAAACAAAAAAAAACAACACTAAAAACAATTGTTTTCTATCAATTGTTTTGTTGTGTGTATTGTTTTTGGTCATGTCCAAAAAAATTAAAAGTATTTATTAGACTCGCCCAAGCGCTGCCTGTTTCTACATCACTTGTGGCGGTCATGGCGGCATGTCATAGCAACAGCTGATCGTTTGCTGTGGCGCATACCCACAGGATACTAAAGTCCGGCTACACAACTGTCCCCGCTATAGAATGTTGGATTTAGGCGTCATATTTACATTTATTTCATAAAAACACATTAAATAATTAATATGATATCTATACATATAATAAAATTGTAACAGGCCGATGTCTGTACATTAAAGATATTGAAGAAAAAATAGTATGGGGGGTCTTTATTAGAGCAACAGAAGCCAAAACAACGGTTTTTAGAATTTTTGTCTGTCTGTATGTTTATTACCGCATCACGCAAAAACCACTGCATGGAATTGAATGCAGTTTTCAATGATGTATTCCGAGAGGTCTAACTTAAAAAATAGGCTATATAATATCAAAAAAAATGATTATCTACTTGATTCTAAAGTCCACGCGTATGAAGTCGCGGGCAAAAGCTAGTAATGAATAAAAAAATAGTGTATATAAGTTCTGCACATCACTAGGTATTCCCTGGTTATTTAACAGTTTCAAAAATGAATCAAATGCACCGACCACATCTTAGTTTAACCAGACTCGATGAATCAAATGAACCCCTAAATTAGCACTAGCCCCTGAGGCCTCATGTTTCATGGTGCAACAGAGACCATTGCATATCAAGGTGTAGACCGGGGAAGCCGTAATGGTAGAGAAGACGGTCGTGTCCTTAGGACAGGCAAGGATTCCCCAGCTATATAACAATTTCATGAACAATTTATTCGAAAATCGAATAATTTCAAAAAAGCGTGGGATGCTTTTTGAGGTATTTTTATAATCAATTATTAGAAGTATATAGAAATTATTTTCTGCTTTTTTAGTTTGGTTTTTAAAGCGTGTTTTTTAGATTTTTTTATCTATTATTTTATTACTTCGCAGTAGGTACGAAAAGCAGAGAATTCTCCTTGGGGATAAAGGTGTTTTATATTGGGCGAGCTAGAATCCCTCGCTGCACTCAGAATTCTAGTCTTCACTCAGAGTGAGTTAACCCTAAACTTCTACGTTGGATTTAGGATTAAAAACAGCGCCCGTGACATAAAGGGAGAAGCGCCAGAGCAGGCCGTGAAATTCAAATTTTCTTACGTGTTTTTTTTTACACTTTGCAGGTCAATGTTAGTTTATGTGTTAACTAAATATGACTGGCGCATTCAGCATTTTATAACACAGCAGGAACTTGAGCATACAATTTTCTATTGTTACAGTAAATAAGACTGAGGGTTGTAATATAATGCAGCGGCTGCACAAAGTTTTAGCGCTGGCAATAATTTGCGCAGCGGTGAGGGCACAGGACTGCCTCCCGGCCTGCTCGTGCAACAGCACCCGGCTGGCGTGCAACGCCGCCGCGGCCCCGCATGACCGCCTCACACGAGACTACTTTTCCACATCCTACGGCAACCGCCTCCAGGACCTCTCCTGGACCGACTCCAAAGTAAACACACTAGAAATACACGTCTTTGACGGACTCAATGACTTGGAGTACATCGACTTGAGCAGAAACGAAATCAGAAGAACCGAACACGGCCTGTTCGGCGGACTCCGCCGACTCAAATCTCTCAACTTGTCGCGGAATTTCATCACCGATATTCACCGGTTCACGTTCACCGATTTAGAAAACCTAGAAGTCCTAGATGTGTCCCACAACCGGCTCCACGTTATACCATTCCAGGTCTTCGGGCCGATAATTAAACTCCAACATTTGGATATATCGCATAATAAAATAGCTACTTTCTTAGATTACTATTTTAATCCTAATAGACAACTGAAAGCACTGTTCCTAAATAATAATAGCCTATTCAAAATTACGTCTAATGCTCTAGTCAACCTTAAGGAGTTGGAGACGCTGGACATCTCTAGCAACAAACTAGAATACATATCCAAGTCTATATTTGACAACTTCGAACAACTGAGAGAGCTGAATCTAAGCTTCAACCAGTTCCGGAACATATCACAAGATGTTTATAAGAATCTTAAGAATTTAAGGTGGTTAAGCATGGGTGGCAACAGACTGCGAACATTGCCGCCGATGCTCTTCCAACATAACGAACATCTAAAGACGGTCTACCTCGATCACACTGATTTAGAAGTTCTACAAAACACTAATTTCAAAGGCTTAACTACTCTACAGCAATTATACGTAAGAAATAACGATTTTTTAAGAGAAATAGAAATGTGTGTATTCCAAGACACGCCAACCATCACGCACTTGGATCTGAGTTCTAACGCGCTACTGTCCCTGCCTCAGTCTTTGTCAATGTTGACCAACTTGCAAGAACTGAAGCTGGCCAACAACCCGTGGGCGTGCGACTGTCGGATGGTGTGGTTTGCGGGCTGGGCCGACAAGAGGAAAGAAATAATCAAGTCGGAGTTAAGTTGCTTGTTCGGCTACCCCAACGATATGCTAAGTACATTGAACCACCTTAATTGTACAACGACTACGCTGGTACATAGTTGTCCTCCAACCAGGGACGCCGACTTCGCGGGTCTTCAGGGGATCAAGGTCGAACACACGCGAGAGGTAAATAGTGGGGGGGAAGCACCAATGAGCATAGACATCAAAACTGATCAATCAAACGGGTTTGACCGACATCTCTTTAACATCACTATGCCCACGGCAAAACGTCTAATTACTTACATTTTTGCTTTAGTTGCGGCCAGATGAAAGCCCGGAGGATGCAAAAAATTTCGCTTCAAAGTGTTTAAATTAATTAAAGTATATTATACTTAAAATGCAATAGAGTTAAAACATTAGCAAGGATAAACTTTATTGGTACAGACGCCAGCATATCAAGCTACCCCAATCTGTCAAATTTCTTTGATAGATTTTCAACTTTATTACAAAATGATAAGGTTCATGTTCAATTGGGAAAATTTGACAGTTTGGGAAAGCTTGGCGTCTGTACATAAATCGATATTTTTCTATTTAGGATTTACAAATCAATTTAATTATTTTATCATTGTTAGTGCATGATAAATGCGTTTTAACACGCTTTTATTAGCTTCACCTGTATGTTTGTTTGTTTGTAACCGACTCCTTTTTTGGACTTGATTTTGACCCACTGCAAACGGTCAGATTTCATTTAAACTTTGTAGACGTATCGAGAACCGATGGCAATTATACTCCATTTGAAATAATATTAGACATTTAACTAAAACTTTTTTACAGTCCGATCAACCGATTTTGACTTCTATTGCGTTGGTGGCATGACAAATGGCAGCTGCAGTAAACAGTTGTTTGTATTGTAACTACTTTTTGTTTTTAATGCCATCCTTATGCCTACGTGATAGAAGTCAGAATCGGTCGAACGGACTGTAAAAAAGGTTTGTTTAAATGTCTAATCTTATTTCAAATGGAGTATAAATAATTTAAAAAAAAAAACATAGTAAAAAAAACTGAAAAATTTCGCTATTGTAGTTAGCAGAACTAATAACAAATAGAAAATAAATAATAGTTTAAAAAACTAAAAAACTCACTATAAAAACCAAACTAAAAAGTAGAAAATAATTTAATACTGTTAAAAAGCGCGGTGTGCTTACATAAGGCTGCTGGGACACAGACCTCTCGGTGGGCGAGGGAGTGGGCCGTCATCCACCACGCGGGCCCAGTGCGAACATATTTGGTACAGAATTCATTTAAAGTTGGCTTATTTAGCATTTTTCAAGTCATACAAGTTGGCAGGGACATTGACGCGTAAACTGAAACCATGAATTCAGCACATGTTTCTGAAGCCCCAAATGTAGATTTTTTTAAATAACTTACGAAAAATTTCAATGCGGTTTTTATAATATCAGTGGGGTTCAGAATCATATTCTAAATCTATGATAACAGCTTGAGCGAGGATGTCCCTGCCTCGAGCGGTTTCCTAGTAGCCACTGAAGAGTTCCATTATCCACCTCCTGGCTCGATTATCTGATCCGCTGCAAGATACCAAATTATAGTATGATCGTCCGAACTACTTAAAAGTACATACAAAGTTTAATTTCGATACGACGCGACAGTCAAAAGTAGATTAAAATTGAGTTCCAAAATTTGAAAACATCGTTTGTAAGTTACATGTGACACAAACAGAAGCGTGTTAAAAAACCTGTAATAGTTATACTAATTTGAGATAGATTTATTAGATTGTTGTCATGATATACCTATTTATAAACGCATTTAATTAATAAAAAAATATCCCCGCCTCCCCCTCCCGGCCCCGTGTATGAGTAAGAGCACCCACGAGGCTTTTAACAAGTCGGCGTCCCTGCCTCTAACACTACGGACTGCAAAACGACGCTCTAGAGTGCAAATTCGCAGGAAACCCCATGCCGTCCATCGCTTGGATCACGCTCACAAGAATGGTGTTCCACTGGAACCCCGAGCCGCTGGTCCAGGACATATTCCACATGCATGGCGTCGCCCATGACCAGTACTACCACGCCATAGACAATTCCAAGTCGAGAGTGAGAGTGCTCGACGACGGGTCACTGTTCATAGGAGATATACATAGAGAAGACTGTGGAACTTACTTATGCTTTGCAACGAACCCCTTGGCTAACCTTACGGCGGAGGTCGTGCTCAACATAGATCCGATGACTATGTTCGAGATTAAAATGTACAGTTTATTATGCGGTGCGCTCGCCGCTGGATTCTTAGGACTTACACTGCTTGTGCAGTTCTTGCGCTACATATTTTTCAGGTGAGTTAATTCTATTACTGAGATGTTAAGTTGGCGAGTGTATCTATGTCAGTCTAACATTGCATTGTATTTTTGTTTCCAGATTCCGTCTGATGGAGACGTGTTGCAGTTGCTGCACGTGCGTGAGCCGCGACGCGCTGCGCCTCGACAGATATTCAGCATGCTGGACAACATCGAACAATACAAGAGACAACAATAAAATAAACTACGAGAAAATTACGCAGTTCACGATTTTTGTACGCATTTGTTTCTAGAGATGTCCATACTTTTTCTAAAGTCTTAGTCAATGTTATTTCTATATTAAATCTCGGGCAATGGGCAACCGTGTGAACTAATGATCATCATCATCATCTTCTTAGCCTACAACAGTCCTCTGCTGGGCATAGGCCTCTCCAATTGTACGCCATTCAGCTCGATTCTCGGCAACTCTCATCCAGCTGCTATCAGCCACCCTTCTAAGATCGTCGGTCCACTTAGCCCGAGGGCATCCTACCGTGCATTCGCCGATTAGCAGTCAAAACTCGTGGTACTTCTTTATCAAGTTAATATAAAGCTTGTACAAAAGACATTACAACATAAAATTATGCTAATGGCTTAAGTAAAATAGTTTTAATAAAGCCAATTTATTATTTAAAAAAACATGATTTTAATTTAAAAAACTGACGTAAATAGATCAATAATTCTGACCAGAAAAGATAAACAAAAGATTTTATTTATTTATTTTATTATTTGTGGGTGTGTTTTGTGTATGTGTATTTATGTGTGTTTTTTGTATTTTCAGCGACTAGTATTCTGTTATCATTATCACACTTATATGTATATATAATTTAAAGTAAAAGCATCTCAATGTAAAATGAACATATACCACATAACCCCAAAAAAATATTTTGCTCAATTTCACTTTATTCTCCGTACTTTTAATAATACATTGAATGCCGTGCTTACTCATAAAGAAATAAAAATAAGGAAATGAAACGGCAAGTCAAGTCAGTAGATCAAGATTTTTCTAGCCCAAGCATGTTAGTAGATTGGCCATTGTTCTCTGACAAAATGCAGCTGTCCAGATTTATTTAATATGAAATTATCCTCTTCTTACATGAAAGTGAAACCGATTTGACAACTTTTTTATTAAATGTTCAGACTAGTCAGAATCAGATTTCGAAATTCGGAAAAAACTGAACGTCCTTATTTCTATGAACCCAAGACCTCAACCGAAATTTTGAAAGGATAACGTCTGCTATAGGATCAGCTAGTCTGTTAAACAAATGTTGAGCGCCGGAGCTGAGTACATTTTGTAGTTTGAACAGTCTCCTTTTCCCAGACTTGGTTGAACCAATTTCAGCCGTCGTAATGAAAGCCTTTGCTAATGTAACAAATATCGTATGGTTTCAATTTTTGCCCTTATTTATCAGTGTTTTTTTTTTCAATAAACATACACCATCTGTTCCTACCAATTTGTACGCCACTATATGCGGCTGAACATGTTAGAACTTAATTTATGACATAGTAATTATCTTGCATGTAATGTATCATGTACACCATGTTTAAACAAATAAAAATATCTTATCTTATCTTATCATAGATTACAAGTAGTACTTAAAGCTATTTTATAATTTATGGCGACCACAGGCGTCATTGAAAAATAACGACGCGTGCCGACCGACGACGTATTTGGATGTCAAACATCTGTTTTGGAACAAAAAGTAACAAAAAACTTCATGGTATAATGCGCTTTATTGCTTATTAGTTAACGATTATAGTAGCGTATCTTCATTTTGGCAAACGGCACTGCCTAATTTTCGGTCTCATGTCTGGGTTACAAGTTACAACGATGAATGAGTCACAAAAAAAAACCTTTGTATGAACGGTATTTTGCTACGATGCCGGTGGTAGCTCGAGCACGGGTGTACGTTATTTAACCTTTGAACTTGAGGATTTCATAATTACTTTTTCACCCAGCTACTAAGCTACGTAATAAAATACATCGTATTCACTACGCACGCGACCTCCATAATATTGCTACATTTGAGTAAATAATGCGCTCCCCGTATCGCCGTATCGTAATAAATATCAGCTTCAATAAAGCAAAACCGTTATAAAATTCCACTACAAGCTCTTTTTCATAGTAAATTGCAGGATTTGCAGGTGTAAAACAAATAAACGAACGTTTTTGACCACTGCCAGACGGATCCCTAATAAATAGACTTGTCCCCTTGGAGCCAAGAAATACTTGCAAGAATGCGTCGGTATCGGACACACGGCGCGCTTCCGAAAGCACTTTCGCCTACGTTCGGAATCGCTCGACAAACTCCGCACCCCACAGCTGACTGGGCCAAGGTGGAAGCGAGAAGAGCATGCGCGGGCCGAGCGCGCGCGACAGAGACGGCGCGCCGCGCAACTCGCAGCGCCGCCATTTACTTCTTTTCAGTGCTCGGCCCCCGTCGTAGTGACAGTGTATTTCTTTTATCACTAAGCGCAGAGTTTATTCGTTTTAATTGTGAAATTCCTATAAAAAATTGTTTACAAAAGTTTGGAAATGTGTAATTTGTGAATGTGCAATGGAGTTAAAGTTAAATAGGTGAAGATACGAGCCATTCGTTCGAGCATGGCTGGCTTCATCGCATCTGTTGTCAACATCAAATAACGTGGATTATGCAAGTTGGAGTAAAATGTGGACGAGTGTTAGGTGAATTATGTGTTTTTATTACGTTAAACGTGTCAATGGTTATAATTGTGTGTGAGTTTTAGTTACAAGTGTCCCGTTGTAACGTACAATTGAGTTGGTGTGGGTACGAAAGGCTGACGACGACGGCTGGTGATCGTGTGGAGCACGTATGTAGTGGAACCTAGTGTAAAAGATGAACACAGTGCACGCGTTGCAATTAGATTATCTTCAATTGCGATACATAATACGAGTGTGGCAGTAAAGACATACTAATGAGCCGCTCATGTTCGGCCCGTGTTTTTGTAATGAAAACGTTCCACGAGCGGTCGAGTGGATCGCTTCCACTCGACAATATTAATAAATACTTAGTCACAAATTACAAAACACAAACTAACTATGCCATAGAAAAAATAACCTGTTTTAAAGTCACAGTGAAAATTTTATACTTAGGCAGTAATTACTTACTTATAAATAATTTAGGCAAGTGCTCTATTTGTCTTTACATTAAGTTGATTACGGTTTAAGACCTTGAAATCTAGGTCTAGGCGGGCAACTATTTATTACACTAACATGCAATGTAACAGTATCGAAACCGGAGTCTGCTTTAAATGTGATAGTACCGTTAAATACCTATTTTATTGAAAACAAAGCATGAACTCATTCGATATATTTACAATCACGAACAATCATGTTTATTCCATACACACATTCTATTAGTTTTCATAATGTGCCAAAAGTGAAATGCCAATATGTAAATTGCGAATCAGAATTTATAAACAAGAAAAATATTCATGATCCTAAGTTGTTCATACAACTGGCTACGCTTTGATAATGAGTGAATAGTTAGGACACAATAAACAGAGTGAGTACAATAGATAACACAGCAGGAACTTGAGCAAACAATTTTCTATTGTTACAGTAAATAAGACTATGAGGGTTGTAATATAATGCAGCGGCTGCACAAAGTTTTAGCGCTGGCAATAATTTGCGCAGCGGTGAGGGCGCAGGACTGCCCCTCGGCCTGCTCGTGCAACAGCACCCGGCTGGCGTGCAACGCCGCCGCGGCCCCGCAGGACCATCTCGTACGAAACTACTTCTCCGCATCCTACGGCAACCGCCTCCAGGACCTCTCCTGGACCGACTCCAAAGTAAACACCCTAGAAATACACGTCTTTGACGGACTCAACGACTTGGAGTACATCGACTTGAGCAGAAACGAAATCAGAAGAACCGAACACGGCCTGTTCGGCGGACTCCGCCGACTCAAATCTCTCAACTTGTCGCGGAACTTCATCGACGATATTCCCCGGTTCACGTTCGCCGATTTAGAAAACCTAGAAGTCCTAGATGTGTCCCACAACCGGCTCCACGTTATACCATTCCAGGTCTTCGGGCCGATAATTAAACTCCAATATTTGGATATATCGCATAATAAAATAGCTACTTTCTTAGATTACTATTTTAATCCTAATAGACAACTGAAAGCACTGTTCCTAAATAATAATAGCCTAGTCAAAATTACGTCTAATGCTCTAGTCAACCTTAAGGAGTTGGAGACACTTGACATCTCTAGCAACAAACTAGAATACATACCCAAGTCTATATTCGACAACTTCGAACAACTGAGAGAGCTGAATCTAAGCTTCAACCAGTTCCAGAACATATCACAAGATGTTTATAAGACTCTAAAGAATTTAAGGTGGTTAAGCATGGGTGGCAACAGACTGCGAACATTGCCGCCGATGCTCTTCCAACATAACGAACATCTTAAAACGGTCTACCTCGATCACACTGAACTAGCAGTTATACAAAACACAAATTTCAAAGGCTTAAGTACTCTACAGCAATTATACATAAGAAATAACGAATTTTTAAGAGAAATAGAAATGTATGTATTCCAAGACACGCTAACCATCACGCACCTGGATCTGAGTTCTAACGCGCTACTGTCCTTGCCTCAGTCTTTGACGATGTTGACCAACTTGCAAGAACTGAAGCTGGCCAACAACCCGTGGGCTTGCGACTGTCGGATGGCGTGGTTCGCGGGCTGGGCCGACAAGAGGAAAGAAATTATTAAGTCGGACTTGAGTTGCCCGCTCACCTACCCCAACGATATGATTAGAATATTGAACCACACGAATTGTAAACCTCCGACGTTGGTAACTAGTAGTCCACCAACACTGTACAGATTGCAAAAGGACGCTCTACTAGAGTGCAAATTCGCGGGAAACCCCATGCCGTCCATCGCTTGGATCACGCCCACAAGGATGGTGTTCCACTGGAACCCCGAGCCGCTGGTCCAGGACATATTCCACAAGCATGGCGTCGCCCATGACCAATACTACCACGCCATAGACAATTCCAAGTCGAGAGTGAGAGTGCTCGACGACGGGTCACTGTTCATAGGAGATATACATAGAGAAGACTGTGGAACTTACTTATGCTTTGCAACGAACCCCTTGGCTAACCTTACGGCGGAGGTCGTGCTCAACATAGATCCGATGACTATGTTCGAGATTAAAATGTACAGTTTATTATGCGGTGCGCTATGCGCCGCTGGATTCTTAGGACTTACGCTGCTTGTGCAGTTCTTGCGCTACATATTTTTCAGGTGAGTTAATTCTATTACTGAGATGTTAAGTTGGCGTGTGTGTCTATGTCAGTCTAACGTTGCATTGTATTTTTGTTTCCAGATTCCGTCTGATGGAGACGTGTTGCAGTTGCTGCACGTGCGTGAGCCGCGACGCGCCGCGCTCGCGACAGATATTCAGCATGCTGGACAACATCGAACAATACAAGAGACAACAATTAGAGAAACTACGAGAAAATTACGCAGTTCAAGTGAGCAAATCACACTAATTACTTTCTTCTCATGTGGTTTACATGTAGGTACCTATTCTAAGCCGTTCATTGTTGTTACAGGTTCATCGCATCAAAGAGAACTGTACGCAACAGATGGACTGGATTCAGAGCAGTTACTCCTCACAAGCTAGCCATTTACGAAATATTAGAGACATCGGCAGCAACCACTTGAGTGCCATGAAAGACCAGTATTACGACCAGGTATTAATATACATTTTTAGAGTTGTATTTTCTCATAACTACATCTGTGTTCAGTATAGTTGTTGACAATTATGGAAACAACTAATTTGAATATAATTGATCGCACAGGTGAAGCGGGTGCGCGAGTACTCCACGTGCCAGTTGAACTGGGTGCGCGAGAACTACGTGTTCCAGAGGAACAAGATCCGCAAGTTCAGCGCGCACCAGGTGCTGCGGCTGCGCGAGTCCTACAAGTACCAGCAGCAGACGCTCAACAAGGTGCTGGAGAACCTGCCCAGCCTGTACTTCGAGAACTGTCGCAGCGGCTCGTGCGGCCGTAGCGACTCCATGGCCTTCGACCCCGACGTGGAGGTCATCGACATGTACCTCAAGACGAAGATCGAGAAGCTCTCGAACCTGCCCAACCCGATATTCGACGAGGAGAGCAAGATATCGGTGTACTACACACCGACGGAGCGGTCGGTGAACTCGAGAAGGAGTTCGCCGGTCCCGGAGCACATCCACATCAACATGATCGAGAAGGGCCCGCCGCGGTTGCTGGCGATGGTCAAGCCGCTGCCGATGGAGCCGCTGGCCACCGAGGAGGGCTCGCCGTCGCCCACCACGTCCAAGGCGCGGCCGGGGCGGCGGCGCACGCGCGACGAGCCCAAGCCGTCCAGCGAGCCGCTGCTGGGCCGCGACGTGGTGACGTTCTCGCGCGGGCGGCGGCGCGTGACGCTGCCGGCCAGCGCGTCGTCGCCGGAGCTGAGCGCGCGCGCGGCCGACGCGCACGTGGCGGCGCGCGTGCTGCTGGCCGTGGAGCTGGGCGCGCAGTGCCGCGCGCGCGGCGAGGGCGCGGCGCAGAGCCCGCGCGAGCCCTTGTAGTACCGGCTGCTGACGCGCGTCTTCAAGATCTACGCCGTCTCCCGCGCGCCCGACGTGCAACTCTGTGATTTTAGCGGCGAATCCCCTTCCTACGTATGATTGTGTTCGTGAATCGGAACATATCTTGCCGAATGTCAATAATAATGTAAGGTTAGCAAAGTGCGAAGGGACCGTTCGGACTCGGGCGTCGTCGCCGCTGCCGATGCCGCTTGTACTTCTAAGTAAGCTGTGATAGACTAGATTTGAATTTAGCGACAATTTAATTTCGTACTGTCTCTAGTGGTAGGCGATAAGGAGTATACTGAAACGATCTGTTCGTCATCGTTCGTAGTAGTGAATCGAATGAACCTGTATAATTAAGCATTCTGTGGGTATTAGAACTTGTAAATAACTTCTGTTTGTTTCAATATTCTTTCCATTTTGATGTACGGTTAGGGTTACAAACTCTTAGAGTTATGCATTTTATATTGTTCAATTTAAAGTGAGGTATAAGAGAGTTGTTACTGTATTGTTGTAATTGTTGCGCGGTCATTGTACATGGTGTATAGCTACTCGGGAGGGGAGCCTGTGACCCTCTGATCTCAACTCACTGCACATACCATCGTCACACATCACATCGTCCACCTTACTATATACGCGTGTCAACAAATTTAACTGTCTGTAATAATTATGATAAAGTATTCCTTATGATATTTATATATTTTGTGACTGTCCTACAGAATGTATAGTCTTGCAGTGATATGCCAAAAATACAATCCAGCAATGATTATTATATAACGTTTCTTAATATAAAATATACAAATATTGTTGAAAATTTTCTAAATATATAACAAAAGTAAAACCGCTAATCATGGAGAATAAATTATTTTTCAATGTACACTTTTAGTCTTATTTGCGTGGCATAATTGCAGTAAACTTACTGAACAATCCACTACAAAACAAATTATTATAATAATATATCTGATGGCATGTTATTTAGAATTATCTTTTGCATCCATCAGCATATCAGATAGTCACAATATAAAAAACTAACATTTAGCAGTAGGAAATGTTCTACAAACGAATAACTTTTCCATTTATTTATAAAGTCGACTCATTCAAATAACACTAATGTAATTCTAACAACTTCCTTACACAACAATTAAAAAGTACTTTTGCTTTCTTTCGATATTTACTTTAAATGACTGCAATATTTTAGTATGTGGAGTGCGCCTAATGATTTGGTTTTTTGAGCTCATATTTTAGAGCAGATCTTTTTGAATTGACACATAAATTGTGTTTCAATAGGTATAAGACTATGATAACATAGCGTCATTTTGTGTACATTCCGAAAAATAAATGAATGTTTTGATTTACATCCATTTTCTCAATTAAAAACGATTTAAATCAAACATATTTTTCGTTGATTTGAATTTACCGCCAAAACACTCCTTACGATGACTTATCACGTGACCACATGTGACGTCAACTTTGTGTAAACTAAAGTAGTTGTAAACAAGTGGATGTCGAGTTTATAATTAACAAAAATTTTAATGGATCGAAAGTGGTATTACTGGTGTACTGTGCCTCTGTGCACAAATACTTCTAAAACTGCGCCACACAAAGTATTTTACCGGTGCCGTTTACAGAAATCTGACGTCACGTGTGGTCACGTGATGAAAAGTCATCGAAAGGACCGTTTTGGCGGTAAATTCAAAACAACGAAAAATTAATTTGATCTATATCGTTTTTAATTGAGAAAATGGATATAATTCAATTTATTATTTTTCTGTTAAATATCTCGTCCCCATCTTCAATTTAAAATAGGTTTTAATAAATTGGAAAATACCCTATTGTGATAGGACATAATTACAGTTATGACCTACAAGACACCTACAAATTAAATGTAAATATAGTAGAAGCACACAAAATTCTAATGTCAATGACCGCATTATTGCAGTAACTTCAAAATGGCGGACATTACGCGACTGCTAATAAACTGAAGCCGCACAAATAAAACACTTTGTTCTCATATCAAAGTTTATTTGACACGACGTTTCTTGCATTACAAAAGCAATCAATACTCCAATGTTTTCACTAAAATATTATAAATAATGTAGAATACACAAATTTACATAATATTATTAATAATGATAAAGAAACTGACAAACAGCTAGATAAATAAAGTATTGAGCTACAAAGTAACGAAAAACATGAAGAATTAATCAATAACGTTGAAACTTTGTTTTGAAATATCACGCGACGTTTTATATTAGAACTTGACAAATACGACGAGCCTTTCTAAAAAGTATCGAAAGTAAATAAAGATTACCTTGTCTAGAAACTAGATGATATAAGAGCTATTATAGCGCTTGTTTACTATGCTAAGAATTGTCCTGACACGCATCACAAACGCTAGTTCAAAATGCCTACATCATGAATTAATATTCCATTTAGATTGTAATGAATATTTAATATCATGTCCAACTTATCTTTTTCTAGTATTGATCCGTAATACTATTGTAGGCCTTCTCCATGATATTACTCATAAAGTATACTTCTTAATTAATCCTATTCCACATTGCTATTTTAATATTAATCTGTGTCCATAATATAACTTTTAAAACTATACTGCGGCCAAGCTGAACTGTTAAAGTATCAATTGAAATAATAAGAATAAATAATAATAATTTCTAATCTGCTGACAAATAATTTAATTAAATTTATCTATCTGTACCTAAATTTAATTTCTTTTTGCCGCACACACACAACTCATGTCTATTCATGGGGTAGGCAGAAACATGCTACAACTACATGCTCATACTAAACGCCGTTTACTACCTAAAATTTATGTATATAGAATAGTTTAATCTGAACACAAACAGGACTGCTTGCTCAGTGCAGTGCAAACTCCGTGAAAGCTGATACCGGCGGCAGCAGAAATCACAGCCGCTGTGCAGTGGCATCAAGTTACACTACATCAGCTACATTACCGGATTACTTAAACATGGCAAATTTAATTTACTGCAAATAGTACTAAGGATACTGTGTTTACACATTTACTGCACTTGATTTGACTGTATGTAGAACTAGGGTCAAAGCTTGGCAAATGATGACTAAGAATTACTGCTGCTATGTATGCTTAAGGTTGGTTTAGACTCCTTTAGACTAAACGAGTCGATGCATAATCTATCCCCACAATACCAAATAATCTTTGAAAAGGGATACAGGGTTTTTTCGTTGGTGTATCTACACTAAAATGCCAAGAATATCAAGAAAATTATGCTCTATTTTATGATCCTATGTCTTAAACACATCTGTAACCATAGACATCTTCAGGTGGATTTAGACCAAACGAGTGAATACTCATTCTATCCCTACTCTACCAAATTCTTTTTGGGTAAATAGAGAAAATAACATTATTCCGTCATATTATCTTGATGCAAGCAAGGCACGAGCGTTGATCACATTTCTTTAATGATGTATAAATACATCACGCATGTATTCGCAGAGGTGGAAGTACCCCCATATTTCAGAGGATATTTTAGGTCCTGTGTATATGGGGACACGCCAGGCTTGTTTTTAAAATGAATCCCTATTTCCCTTGGTCACGGCATCACATGTGAATATTAGCTGCACCAATTTTGCTAATTCTTTTTTTGTTGTGTTTGTTACTCGTCAGAAGGTTCATAAGAAAAAAAAAATTGAAAGTTGCGCGTTACATTAGAAAATTTAAGAAAACTTAACGACCATATTTATAGTTAAGACAGGACATCTTTCCGGTCATCTAGTAATAAAATAAAATAAGTATGTTATCCTAAGTATCCAGTGGATTTATGCTTTCTATGGTACAATTGATGAAGAATGGATAAATGATATTATATCTGTAAGTAGATTTGTTGAAAAAACACTTTTACACGACAATGATATTTTTAAAACTAGATGAGGTCGGCGTTTCCTATCTGACTACTCTGAGAAGAAAGGCCGAAACAAACTCAAAGGTCACAGTCTCTTTTAAAGTCCTCCTTTTAAAATCATGTGGAGACCATGTTGATTGGTGTCCGAAATGATCTTTTGAGAAAAGAACACAGATTGAGTGGATCTGTCCATTTGTCACTAATCATACAGCTCAACTCAGAACTTTAGCATTGACATGCAAACCTATCCTATATCACTAGGGCAATTCTCCTCAAAAAGAGCAAAACCTATTACCATTTATCGACCGGGACTTTAATGTTTTGGGCATGACCTGATAGCAATAGGATTAGAACCTAAAGACTCGGATATGAAGGGGCTAGTGACTAGATCAATAACAACATCAGTACAGAATATTACATTATATTCTTGGCTTATTTAAATAGGTAAACAAAATTGTTGTTGTTACTATAATGTTTATTAAATCTATGGAAAATCTTTGATTAAATCTATGGAAATCGAACCCTTTGAAAGACATCTGAGGGGCAATTCTCGTAATTTTAAGAACGTAATCTGATCTCAGTCTCAATCTGTCAAAAATACCTCGGTTTTCTATTCATTTTTGACATTTGTTTGTCGCCGAGATGACACTGCGACTAGATTTTGAACGTTTTTAACTACAAGAATTGGCCTTCTGAACTATAACTTATACTTAGCAGGTTGGGAGTTTATTTTAATTATTTAAAATTAAGTAGTAGGTAGATCATTACAACGTAATTATTTTAGACAAAATTAATTACTTAGCTAATTAAATTAAACTAAGAATAGTAACAATGAATGCCCTTGTGTGACGCGGGAATTATTATGGAATTAATCATGGCTTGAATATTTAGTTAACGATTATTTATAATAATGAAATGTATTTAAATAATAGGTCTAAATTACATGGCAAAATGACAATTAGACTTTCAAATATATATACTTAGGTAATCAATGTGGTTTATGATTTTCATTTTGTAATATGAAAATTATTTAACATACGGCAATGCTAAAAAATTATAATAAATGGCTGAATTTACAAAAAAAAATCGAACCTATTCAATGAATCCTGAAGTCTGAAACCTGAACAAGTCATATGATGAGAGAAGTAGCTGTCAAATGTCATGGTAAGTGGTTTTGATTGTTTAGCCAATAACAATAAACAATCAATTAAGAGATTTCATAACTATGTGACTACAAATTAAATATACTTTCAGTAATCCAGGGTAAGTGACGAAGAAGTTATCCTAAAAACCCTGACCCATTACTGCATCGAACAACAATTCAATATTTCTTATTCCTATCGAGAGCCCTAACCGGAACAACCAAAAGTCGAACACTAGACTTTTCTTTACAATTCATTAGTCCCTGAAAATGGTCAGCCCATGACCCAGTTCCTTGTTGCAAAACGTTCTAAATTCAAGTGACACCAAGCATCCCACTTACCTTGGCTGCAGTTCTGTTCCAGATGACGACCTTGTGCCCCGAGTTGAGCAGGTTCTTGACCACGCCACTGCCCATGATGCCCAGGCCGAGGAAGCCGAACTTCATCTGGCTGGCTTGGATGTTCTTCTCCAGTAGAGTCTCGGAGACGTTCTCCAGGTCCAGCGGGGGAGTATCCTGCGGAAGAGGAAAAGAGATGTTTTAGAATAGGTTTCCTTAGTGGATACCAAATACATGTTTGTTCTGTGAGGAAATCGAACCTACAAACATAGAAATTTATCAGTTGATTACATAGCCGCTGTTCGGTAAGTGTGTTGTGAACACCACCAACCGTGGAGTTGGTCTGGTGGCCTTAGGGCCCTATACCACTGGACACCAGAGGCGGCAAACTATGGTCGCATAGTTGCAAACAAAAATCGACGCTTGGTGAGATACCCACCATAAAGCTGTGTATGCGTCGTATGTTGCTGGCAGCGTGTCCATGGTTGCGACACCATGATGTCTTCGTGAGATATAGCCCTATATTACATAACAACATCCTAGTCGCACAGCCAGCAAAATGTTTTATGGTGGGTTGAACCCACTGGGTTCTACCAAATCATACTTTGAACTACCTATATTATATACTGTACTAGCTTTTGCCCGCAGCTCCGCACGCGTGGATGTCGGATATCGCGTAAAAAAGTAGCCTATGTCCTTTTCCATATGCCAGGCTATATCTGCTATATTTCATGACGATCGGTTCAGCGGTTTAGGCGTGAAAGCGTAACAGACAGACAGACTTCACATAATCGCATTTATAATATTAGTAGGGATTTTACCAATATTATTTTTGAATAAAATATTTATTTATACGACATGGTTGCGCCACCAGTGTCCCAGTGCCATATATTGCTTTTTAGGGTTCGCTTCTGAAGCTTTAAATGGTCTGTCGATTTGAAATGACTAAGCACCCTTGTGTAACTTTCATAATTAATCATACTTTCCGAGTTATTCCTCCACTTAAATAGCGGTGAAATAAAATATTTAGGAAACGTAGACTTTATCAATTTTATGCCGGCGTGAATCCACGTGGGACTCAATGAAAATAATGTGATTCCGGCAGACATGAGGTTTAAGGTTCGGAATCGCCTAAATGCAGTGATAAAGCGTGCTGTTCAAAGCTAGATCCTTCTTTGTTTCAGAGGCTATTGTCCAGAAGAGCAACAATGACAGGCTACTAAAATTAACAATGGCATTATCCGACGCATCACAGGGGCTTAAATCTATCTTCTTGATTGGACAATATATATATATCGGAGCGTGGAGTATTGAGATTCGCAATCCGCTCTCGTACGAGATCAGAAGTAGCTCCTATTGGGCGTGGTAACGCGACATTAATTATTTAAAAGATAGTTGTGAATGATCTATAATAATAACTGTCTGTAGCTCACACAATGACGCTAGTACACAACTTAAATCTTATGACCGAATTATAAAATAGGATTTCGCAGAGAGGAACGTTTTCGTAGGTCGCGCCTATGCCTTACGATGTCTCAAAACAGAATGTGGGCTCGAGGCCCTCTTCCCAACATCTCTCACCACCAGAGAATATTGTTCCTTATTCATCAGGCCGACCCACGACTACGTTCGGTAAATTGCACATGCAGCGCAGATGTTACCGCCGCTCTCCGAAACCATTTGACTTGTCCTTCCCAGAAGGGCTCACATAAAATCTATGCAATTTGTTATACGACATAATCACCCACGCAGCGGAGAATCCACTACGCAACAATGGATGTACAGATGTGTAAAATAAACAATACAAACTCCAAGAAACTTAAGTAATTTGCTTTTATTTCTTAAACTGTAAATCAGAACAAAGCATTGCAGTAATTAATGCTTTACGCGCCTATTTGCACGCGCGTCGACATATACATAAATACAATACATGCTAGATACTTAATGTATGCAGCTTGGTGTCATGTAAACGAGGTTGTACTACTGATGCAGTACCTGCTTATCTATACCTACTAACTTTTGGTCGCCCAGTGGCCGAGATTAAACCTTATTTCAATTAAAACTTAATGTTTAAAATTAATTATTATTTGAAAATATTAGCTTTCTGCGTTCCTTTTCCATACATATAAACATTAACTGTACCAAATTTTATACTCCTCCGTCCGCGTACTTTTAGCTTCACATACTTCGACTTAATAAACAGATGTAAATATTCTAAAGAGGTAAATTTTGTTGTCATTTTAAAGTAGATCAATACAGTTTGCAATCAACTCTATTTCATTAAATACCGATAAACCTCAGAAATAAAACAGACCACACGCTTCTGTGAGAGCACTTTATTAATTAGCGAATGTAACAATGTTTTTCAATTAATGCAAACAGTGAAAATTATTTTACATAGAAAATTAAATCAGAAAAACAACAGAATAGCGTTGAAATTCATGTTTGGTTCATGTTACAAAGGTATGTGTTATCCGAGTGCGGATGGACGGAATATGTTGTGTGTGTGTGTTTATACTCACCTAGTGCACCCACCCCCAGTTCCCAGAATCGAGATTCAATAATAATCAATACTCCGGGCAACTCGGACATGCAAACACCACTGTCAGAATCACGACGCGAAAATGGATTGTGTATTTTGATCAACTACAATTATTATTATTTTCATACTCTTATTTGTGATGTACCTACGTAGGTAAAATGTTCTATATCAGAAGGGGAAATGCAGTACAAACTTAAGCACTAGTTAAGTTGATTTTTGTTTTAGAGAATGGTACTTTCACATGGAGGCAATAGAAACAGTCATGCTTTTCTTAAAGCAATAATCGCACAACGTTTAATTTCATTGTAAGTGTGGTCTTCTTGTGGTGTTGCTCTAAGATGCATTTGACAAGTATAAGTAAGCGATAATGTCTGCCAGTGGCCCGATGCCTATTTACATGAAAAATACAGGTATAATTCAATACAAACAATACAAATATAAAAAGAAAACTCCTGACTCATTCACTGACTTACTAATCAACGCCCAGCCCAAACCATTGGACCTAGAAACTCGGACCTAGGAACCTGAAATTTTGCACTGAATTTCCTTTTAAAAAATGTAAGTAGACAAAGAACTAAGCCGGATTCAACAATTTCACGAAATTTAGGATAAAGGATGGATAAAGATGCTGGGAAAATGCTGTTCGTTGGTAAGCGCGGCTATCATTTTGTTGTTTAAGTACGTAGTCCCAAATTGGTTTTTATGCAATGAAAAAACTACCGGAAAAATTTCTAATATGGAAATAACTCAACGTTCTTTTTTCTATGGGATTTTTATATTAATTATTATTTGAACTTATTGATGATGTTCCTCAGAAAGGTCCGGTGCGTAGTACTAGCAACCGGCGTGCGTGTATGACCAGCACCCTAATTGCGTAACACGCGATTAATCATAATCGGTTTCATTTTGACAGTTCAACAATATTCATTGCGTTATTTACGTTGTTGAGCAGACACGTTTTTCGAACATATGAAGCAATGGTTTAGCCATCTGTTTCAAAACGAAACAGATTATGATCAATCGTGAGTTACGCAATTAGGGTGCAGATGTATGCCCATAAATGAGGCAAAAGGTGTATGTAAGGATCGTAGCAGGTGGCGTTCGGTAGTTTCTGCCTACCCTCCATAGGAAAATGACGTTTATATACATAAACTCACTCCGTATACATACGGTACGTTTGTATTATTATTTTGAAAGGACAACGTCTGTCGGGTTAACTATTAAATCAATAAATTAAACTGCTTGAAATTTTTCATTTTATAATATTGTAAATGTGTTGAAACAATTCAACACCGACTTGAAAATCTAGTGCGCGTTAAAATACAGCCGCGATAATTATACGTCCTTGCGAACTTGGACATGGCTGGCAATTTGGTGACTACCTACATTCGTTGCCTAATCACTGCACAAGTGCCCATACTGACTCCCAACTCAAGCATAATCTTATCAGCTTACTTGAAGCGAGTCTCTTGTGGCACTAGGCATGGGGGACGGATATAGGTATGGTTTTCTTGGAAATACGTTTTTAGGATTCCGTAATCACAAGGAACCCCTATAGTTGTTTCAAATAAATTAATGAAGTGTTAGTTATGACGTTTCGAAACCGTACTTATAAAGGGTGGGGCAATAGTAATGTCACATGTTGATGCACAGTTGTGGTTTAGGGTATTTTACTAAATTGGGTATTTTACTCTAGATGAGAAAAAAACTAAAAATATATTATTGAGATAGCTTAGGCAAAATGCAGTCGGAAAATGTTAGTTTTAGTTCATCAAATAACAAAATCAATTTTAAAATTCAATTCATTCAGTTTTTAAAATCTTTTTTTGAACGCCATGAAATAGTAGCCGCCATGTTATTACGTCATACGGCATTTCAATTGAACAACAGTAACTTTGTACTTTTATTATTTTCGTAACCAAAGTAACTTTTATTTAAGTACATAATATTTTGCATTCAGCAACTTTTTTTTTTAAATTACAAACAATTATCATATAAAAATATCAGCGCATTTGATTACTTAGCAAACTGACGTCATACCCTAGACCAATATGGCGTCCACTGCGTCCAGCGTTTTCGTCAAATTACGCACAAAATTTGAAAATGTAAAATTTCAATGCATTTTTACGGCACAATTTCTTTTTGTTTTTCTTAGTGGTTAGGACACTTTAAAAAAATGAGTGTAATACCCTATTGGTGGTTTCTTCTTCAATGTTGGCTTTCAATACATGAAAGGTTTGTGGTTTGTAAACGCGAGATTTCAAAAAGCCCAAAAGAAAGAAGTTTGGCGCCGTCAAATCTGGCAATCTAGACGACCAGTTCAAATTGCCAAAACGAGCGATCACACGACCCCGAAATTGGTGTTTCGAAATCTCCACCGTTGCATGAGCTGCGTGACTGTGTGTATCGCTCCATTGCATTGTCAACTAATTCTGTATCTGTCTGCAACATATGGATCAAATCACAATGAAATGATGACGCCATAAGCAAAAATTTGGGCATTTCTTTTGCCCCACCCAATAATTCTGTAAGTATATTTCAGATAACTGCATTGTGCGAATTTCCTAATTAATAAAAAAGGTCAAAAGTAACTCGAAATTAAAATTGTTTTGTATAAATTGTAAATACTTTTTATAGTTGCAAGGTAAGGATAGATTGTATATAACAGTTTAATAATTCTATAATTTCAGTTTATTTTCCAGATCTTCCTGAAACTATTTGCTCATGCTAGAATCTATACTGGGGCAACTAGAATCCATTCTCTATTTTTTTTATAAATGACGTTCAACCAGTGCCTTTTAGGTGCCTATCTGAAATAAATTATTTGACTTTGACGTAGACGCCCAATCAGCTTGATAGAGGATCCACATTTATTTTTCCTCCGAAACTTATCTACGCTATTCGAGTCAGCCTGTCTGCTTAGTTTTTATAATCTATTCAATGGAGTTTGTTGGGTTTTCACCATAATTATGACAATTTATGTCAAAAAAGGTTTAGAATAGAATAGGTAAAAATATAAAGCGGATTAAGAATAGGTACACAAAAGTAAATGTGTATAATACGACAACATTGGGGTCGGATAGTAAATTATATTATTTATGACTTTATGAGTTAGAATGAGAAGGATGAGTGTTGAAGTAGCATCGATTTGTTTTTGCTATAGGTACTTACACATAGCACACTTACATATAGCTCAAAAATATGGATGTTTTGACATCACGTCAGTAGATTGGACCGATGACGTGTGAAGCAGCTAGCTGCTCTGGGCAGGCAGCTTTGCAAATTCTTTTTCGTACCTGTACGAGAGGTTGCTAGATGGACCGACGTCGTCAAGTTAGTGGCTGGGACAGAATAGATACGAAAGGCAGAGGATAGGATGTTGTGGCGCTGCCTGGGAGAGGCCTCTGTCCAGCAGCGGACTGCGACAGGCTGAGTTGATTGATTGACGAGAGAATAAGGATACTGATTTCCGAAACTGTCCCTGCTTCGTTCTTTAGCAGCCTGTTCTCTTAGTCGTAGTCATTTCTGTTCCATGACTTGTACCTTTGCTGAATCGGCCCGGCAGAATTAGATAACATATTTCATACTACATGGCATATTTTTCCACCTCGCCGTCTAGACGGTTTTTCCACCGGCGAAAATTCTTCCCTTTCTACTTTATAATCTGGTCATATATTGACTGTTAGACTCAGGTCTTCAAAATATGTGGTCAACACAATCATGTTGTAATCTGGTAACAGCCATCTTGAAAAGCTCTGCCCACCGCGCGACTTCGAAGAACGGGGGCTATTAGAATTGGAATAAATGAAACACTAAATTATAACCAAATCTATGATTTATTGGTAAATAAAACAATAATGATAATTTACATAAAAAATATTTAAATTTAATATCGAAGGCGACCGCTGACTGGATACAGAATCTTTATCATAGGGTTACGTACAGGGTGTAACAAGACCCATCATATATCCGTTATCTACATTATGTACATCAATATTTATGTTACATTAAGGTGATAGATCCAGGGTAACCTGCAGAATTCAACGTTTTTTTGAAATTTGCAGGTCTTTACCAGGTTATATGTTGATTAAAGTATGATTCGCAACCGAAACACGTATATTTACACAATGAGGGTGTTCATGAATATTCAAGCCACCAGTTGGCGCCACTTTGACAAGAGGTCTTCCAGTTCGAAAATGAACTTAAAATATTTGATGTCATTCGTTTCATTCTTTCGTTCACCATTCAGTCCGTAGGCGCTTTGACACTTTTGATAGGTGCCCGGACCTGACGTCTCAGTGCTGCCACCTAGTGAACGTCATTTCAGAACACCCTCATTATAAATCATCAATACAACCGTCTATGTTCATTGTTTCAATAATTCAATGAACTTAGATTTTAATGATTATGTTTATGATTTTTTTTTAAGTATGTTTGTATGTATGTATATTCTCTTATTTTAGGTATGTGTAAATTTAAATTAGAGTATAATTTTTGATTTTATGTTTTCCCACACGTTGTCTACATCTCTTTGTATCTTCTCTCTTACGCATGTGTGCTGGAAGAGATTTCTGTAGAAATAAGCATTACCTTTGTAAGTATTTTTCTGTTCCTTTCTTCTTGTCTGTTTATGTGTGTGCTTAAATGGATAAATAATAGAGATGGGCCGACTAGCAGACTAGTCGGCTGCAAAATGGTCCACTAATCGGCCAAGCCGATCATGGCTTTTGATTGAGTTCGGGTGACATCGGTAATGTTCGTGATTACGCTTTCGGCGCCCGGCGACATTGTCGGGACATGGTTTTGTTTACTTTGCATTTATTCTATCATTGTTTACGTGCGAGCCGGCGTTTCTTCCTATCCTATTCTAGATTATACTGAAAGTAAACTGTAAAACTGTTTCTATACATAACAACAGTAAAGATTTCAATTTTATTTCAATCACCGTCTTTTATTTTTTAAGCATAGTAATACGAGCACAAAATTAGGCCGACTAGTCGTTGAATACAAATATGGCCGACTATTCGGTACATAACTAATAAATAAATAAAATTATGTAAAATCATACGTGTTACGGTCGCGAATCATAACAATGGACCTGCAAATTCCAAAAAACGTAAGAAAATTTGAGTTTTGCGGGCTACGCTGGAGCTTCCACAATAACCAAAAAAATTTACTGGGGATTTTTTAATGGTGTGAAAAACGAACGGTAAGTACAGGAGTTTTGAGTACTTTAGAGTTACGTTATAATCATCAGTATCTCCGTAACCAGCGGGTTCCCTTCCTAGGTATAGTCCAGTACAAGAAATAATCACAATGACGGGGCGAACAAGTGACTCTCAGCTCCGTTAAGCGTCTTTTTACACTTGTTAGAAACCAGTAGTGTCGTTGTGGTCTGTCATTGCGATTGTGCGGCTTTGCCACTGCGGTTGCCTTCGAAATTGTACCTTGAACATCCATCAAGTCCAATGATTGTACAGTCAGCAAGAAAAGTCTATTAACACATACTTTCACAAATTGTTATCATCCAAATAGACATAAAATTATTCGATACACTGCTTTTTTGCATTTAATGTAATAAGAGATTAATATCTTAATTTCTCATGAGTTCTATTTTCTTGTTATAAGGATTGTACTCAATAATTATGTACTAGAAAACTGTTAATCGACTGCGTTACTGACCGTGCAGTGACAATTACTTTATACAAAATTCCATAATCTTTGGTTTACTTAAGAATGACATAGTACAATGATTTAATATCTAATTAAAAACACACAATATGATCAAAGGACTACACTTACCTTACTTCACTTTCGGTAATGAAAGATGACAATTTTTTTTTACATTCGTACACTTCACAATAAGTACTTTAGCATCCTTTATTTTAAAAACGCGCGCGCATAACTCGATCGCGTGTTACGCGTGGGAAGCGTTTTGCTGTGTGAACGTTTTGGTTTGCGGGCCGCTGCAGCTTGTGTCTTGGCCGCCTCGTCGGGCGGGTTGCGTATAACGCGAGTGCTTGACCGAGTGGAGGCCTGGTGCAAAAGAAACTGTATTCGCAACTCTTCTTAACTAAACGCTGCTATTTGACGCAAATTGTTTAAAAAAAAAAAACATAAATGCTCACCAAAAAATTTAATTTATTTAGGGTGTTTTTTTGATAGGTTTAAAATGTATATTTTGGTAAGCGTTTAACTAATGATAATTCACAAGCCATGTGCCCGATAGGATTTCTGATCGGCAAAAATTACGAACTACCATACTTTTATTCTGTATTTAACCCTTTTAGCGGATGAATTTTCAAAAATTCTTCCTTAGTGCTCAATTATTTAAGAAACTCTTGTGCAAAATTTCATGTTTCTAGACCCTGTCTGTCAGTGAATAAATGAATGAATTCAATATTTTTATTAAGTAGAATGTAATAGTTACTTACTGGGCGCAGAATGTTGGATGGGCGATGCAGCAAGCTGGACTTCTTGGAGAAGGAATGGTTGAGCATCGAAGGCTTCTCATTGGCTGCGTCGATATCGGTGTAAGAGCGAGACACCTTGCTCTTCTTGCGAGGAGTTGACTTGCCCGCCGACGACGACCGTTTTATAGGCTTCACCTTTGAAATGCCCAAACGTATCTATAAATATTGAGAATGGTCATTTGTGAAGTTGTGAATTTGCCGCTATGCCAAAACCCATTGTTATCATGCTTTTTACATATTTGATGATGTCCAAGGAATAATTTCCACAGGACGCAGGCGTCCTCTTTGTGAGAGGGAGTGAGTTGGCATGCAATCATGCGTGAAGATGTGTCGTGTAAAGAATTGCTGAAGAGTTTAGAACTACATATTGAATGTGAATTGTAGATGAAAAGGATAGAGGAAATGTTGTCAAATCATAACAACTTAGATTGGATGTTAACTTGATTTTGTCAGCTGAACATGACAAGGACATTCCAATGTAAATATATTATGAGTATTGATTTAAATCGTTTTATGTTTCATAAAAGGATCCCTTAGCAGTACTCTCTCAGATTTTTGTCATGGAAAATGACCCTGACTGACACCTCAGACACATTCACACCTTTTTACATCCATTAGTCAGCAGATAAATAAGAAGAAATTATAAGTCATTCAAAACTACGTCTTATTCCCTCACCTTAGGAGTAGAGCTCTTCTTCTTAGAGCTGCTGGCTGCTGGCTCAGTGGAAGCTGGTCCAGACTCTTCCTCAGCTGCTGGCTTCTCATCCTGGCTCTCTTCTTCGTCCACCACATCCTTTAGCTTGTCAAAATCTTCTTCTGTGTTGCGGACGTGTTCATCGAGATCGCCGAATTTCTGAACAGAGGTATACGTTGGATTAGCTAGTTGTTCACTTTGTTGAGGGGCTTAATGTGAGAGGAACTATGCGACTATATGGAAGGATAATAGTTTGTTATGCCATGGAGAGTTGCAAGTTAGCTCAACCAAGAAAAAAAGACGACGAATTCAAAATGTATCTACCCTACTTCCTACTATAGGTATTTCCTTACTAATATTATAAACGCGAAAGTTTGTATGTACGGATGTTTGTTACCCTTTCACGCAAAAACTACTGAATCGATTTCAATGAAACTACAATAATATAGCTTATACATCAGAATAATACATAGGCTATAATTTAATTACCTCAAAGTTCAAGTACATTGCACTGTATACAGATTAAAAATCTTAATTTAGCATTAGGTAGGTAAGTACAATAGGTTCAACCCTGTCCCCTAAACTAGGCTAGGCCTGTATCTTAGGGGGCGATTTATAAAGATATTGTGTGAATTGTGCAAAATATAACGATAAGTCTCAAGTAAGTAGGAATATATTCTGCCATCTGCGAGCTATTCTGGCGTGCGCTGCAAAAACCGTTAGAGTTACACGTATATAATGTATCATGGAAATGTTTATCTTAAATAGTCCTACAAAAAAGCCCGCGACAGCATGTATCTATCTTTTATGTGTAAGCCATTATCGCCAAAATAGTGAACCATAAATAAAAAATTAAAAAAATACTAGTTTTTACCAGCGGCTTCGCCCGCACAGAGGTCGGTGTATCATACATATAAACCTTCCTCTTGAATCACTCTATTTATTGGTGAAAACTGCATTAAAATCCGCTGCGGAGTTTAAAAGATCTAAGCGTAGAAACACGAAAAGCGACTTTGTTTTATACTATGTAAGGATATGGAAGTAAATATAATATGTAAATAAAGGTAAACTAAGGAGTTCAGCAGACGATCAAGCTTGAGATTTGTCAGCGAGCGATGTTGATATCAACTTCGATGCAAACCACCTCCAAAATAACTTTATACCCCTTTTTAACCCCGTTAGGCGATGAATTTCAATACAATACGAAACAGGTCTTCCATCAATTATGTTAAAGAATGTTTATGCAAAATTTGAAGTAGATTGGACCAAGGAATCACGTTGTTCCATACAAACTTTGCCCCCGTTTTTCACCCCCTTAGGTGTAGAATTTCGGAAAGTTTCAGATCTTTACGATCAGCGGTTTAGGCTGTGCGTTGATCCGTCAGTCAGAAAAGCATTTTATATGTATAGATAGATTTCTAATGCACATTTGGTAGTAACAAATTGATTCTTATATCAAAATAAATACTTTTATTGCTTCTGGTATTTAAAGTAGATAAACTTTGTCTTTCACACTACATCATTTGGACCAATATTTTAATAGTTACGACCAACTGAGTGCGTGATACTATGGTGCGGTCTACTATGGCGAATGGGCTGGGCGGTCGGACGCACCGCGAGCGAGGTGGGGGAAGAAGTCACTCATCGCTGAGTGCGCGACCCGAACGCGGGCAGACGCATGAGGACAGACGTCATTGCCGGTTGTGTCCGTTTTGCGAATTTTGGTATAAAGACAAATAGGACCTTGGAGAAGAAAATAAGCTACTCGAAGTACTAATCCTGCGCAGACGAACTCGCGGGCACCAGCTAGTAATAATTATTATAAATGTGAAAGTTTGTGAAGATGTTTGGATGTTTGTTATTCGGTCACGCAAAAACTGCTGAGCGGCTTTGGATGAAATTTGGCACACAGATAGTTTAAATCCTGGATTACAACATAGGATAGGTTTCATCCCGGTAGTACGTTCCCGTAAGATAATTTTCAACCACCACGCGGGCGAAGCTGCGGGCAACAGCTAGTAGAACATACATTCATTAAGATTATTATGAGCCTGTTGTGATCCATTGCAGGACAAAGGCGGCCCTTGCGTCATTTAATATTTCTATCTATTTTTGCAATTCGAGCGTGAATTGCAAAAAAGAACATTAAAGTGGAAGCACTATATTTAAATACACAGCACAATAAAGTAGTTGCAGTTGACAGGTGCAACACAATGTTGCCATAAGTGTTTAAATAAACACTTGACTAGATGAATTGCCAGCTCCTAGACCATGACATTGTACCTGCTGTTGATCTATATTTAGACCAATAACAATACATATTAAAGTAATTTATTATATACATACTTTCAGAAATTACATATAAGAATACAATTTTTACGAAATTGGCGTCAATTCCTGTAAATCCTATAAGCCTTGTTTCATCCTATTCCTGTGTAATTATTCAGTACGTACACGACACAAAAGGATTACGTAAGGGTCATAGCAGCGTTGTTTGGCTGTATTTTCTGCCTATCCCTATAAGAAAAGGCATTTGTTTATGTATGTGTGCATAACACTATACACAAAAATAGTAAGAATAAAACTAGTCCCCTAAAATAGGTTCAATATTTATTTAATAAACCTACCTCCGGGTTGACAATGAACTCTTCGATCTGGTTGACGGCCTCCTTGAAGGCGGCGGTCTTGCAGGACTTGATCAGCTGCTCCTTGTACTCCTGGTACGGCTTGATGTTATTATCCTCGATCCAGGCGCTGTTGACAACAACCAGTCATCAGTTTCAAGGTCATGTGTGTTACTTTTATCATTTGCAGGGAAATTTAGACGACATTCAACAGCTGCGACGCACAATTTTCAACAGATTGACTCTTCACTTTTATTAAGGGTAGACAAAATAGGAGGATACAAATCAGCTAAATTAATATTTATTATTGGAGTTTAACTATCTCTATTCTTCTCAGGATAGGCGGAATGTCAAGGTGCAACATTCAACAGCGTTTAAGGTTTCACAGTAGAGAGCTTCACATTACACCTAGCATTATGAAAAGGTACCTGCACTACCTAAATCCAATCTACGAGAGAGCAACGAGCATGACGCATCCAGCTATGCAAAAGAAAATGTAGATACTATGTTCCTATAATGACTTGCAGCACATCCCTACGTAACCCTATTATAAGGCCCTACCACACATGCAATTCATCTATTTCCAGTTTCGAAAACGAAAGGAAAGATCGTTATTCCTTATTTTACGCAGAAGCAACAAAAAAACATATTTTTGTAGGATCCTCTTATAAAAAACCTATTTTTCCTAGAAAATGCCTCACAAACATGCAGGCGTAATTTATTTTACGTTTCTGAAAACCAGTATTTTTCGCGAAATATAATTGAGCTCAGAGAATTCCTCTTCAAAAAAAAAATCCCAGCTTTAGCAACGTAATATACTAGCCAATATCATATTCAAAACTAGGTCATGCAAGGCTCCAGCCTTTCAGGTGGAAATAGTGAATACGCTAATTACTCCAACATGAAACAAGGTCGCTCAGGCAGCAGAAACAGCTCCAGCTCCGGCCAGGCTCCCTATAATGGGGTGCGGGGATGAATACATACTCCATATGCGTTCGCTGGAACCCAGCCGATACACGGGACATGTGATGTGAAGATACGAAATTATTTCAACGTCACGTCATGGCATAAAACGCATTGGCGTGCCCCTTACGCTGAAGCCACAAAATTAAAGGTTTTGTTGGCTATTGTAAACTATGAAAAGCGCTCTTATTACATCTCCATAAAAGCGCTCTCAATGTGAAATTCGTTCATGGAAGATTGACTGAACTATATGGACGAATGCTAAAATCTACGAGGCCTTAATTTTGTTGACGTGCTACTACTAAAGGGTGGCTCCGAATTAGCCTCTGCAAAATTAGACCATGCAATAAAGTCAGTTGCCGACGTTATAAGTCATCCAAAATATCAACAAAGAATTCGTTTTCAGATTTGGAAAGGTTATAGTTGCGATCCTACTATAATATCCCATACTTCCGTTTTAAAGCCGCTTCATCACTCCTCAAAGATCTCGGCGGTCTATTCATTCCATTATCCGCTCAGTGTCGTGTTAATCAGAGGCCAACAAAAGATTGGCACAAATTGCCGTATATTAGTAAATTGAAGGGGAATGCTAAGTGCATAATGCATTTTGCAACTCCTAGTCTAACGACTCGATATGTAGATCCTTCGCAATCTTGGTCGATTCAATGCAAATATTTTTACAGAGTGGTCAACGATATTGTGACTACTAAAAGTCATGTAACTTACGTCACAAAGGTGTCTATCAAAATTAGTATCAAACTCTTCACTTGAGTGAAGTTAGTTTCTTCAGACAGTTATTTTTAAGGTATTAAAGGCTTGCATTCATTTTCAATTTCAATTTTTATTTTAATATCTTGTAAGTTACTAAAGTTGATTCGTTTCAAGTTAGATGTTTCTTGTAGTACCATTTCGGCCCTTTCAATTTCAATTTTAAATTTGTATGCGTTATTTCGTGTCCAACTAGACGTCATCTTAAGTGAAAGATGCCGAATGAAAAGCAAATATTAACAAAACGTGAGGCGTCTGATTTCGGCATTATAAAATGATGTATGTAATCTAGCGAGCATAGGATACCTACTTTTAACCAGCGTTCCACGCGGATGTTCAATGTAACGTGAAATGACGTTAAGGGGCTTTAGAGACAACAGATTCGCACTGCATCACACTTTATGGCAACCTAATGGTTACGATCACAACAAAGTAAGATAGAAGAACAGTTAGTTACAACGTATTGTTATGTTATACACCCCTGCCTATCGCTTCGGGAGATAAAGGCGTAATTTTAGATTCTGCTACGTATCAACAGTCAGTTTTCAAGTACGGTAGATTAATGTCAGTAATTTAACTTTCGTCTGGCAAACGCTACATTCGATGGGATCGCATTGACGGTTTTCTGAAATGACGTTCAGCACTGTGACGTCAGGTCCGGGCACCTGTCAAAAGTGTCAAAGCGCCTATGGACTGAATGGTGAACGAAAGAATGAAAAGAATGACACAAAACATTTTAAGTTCATTGCCGAACTGGAAGACCTCTTGTCAAAGTGGCGCCAACTGGTGGCTTGAATATTCATGAAAACCCTCATTCAAAAGCTGAACGAGCGTTCTCCCGATTAACTGCAGTGATTTTGCATTACAGACTAACAATTTTTAGTTAAAAAACGTTGCTGTTACATCCTGTACGATACGTTCAAGCATTCGAACCCCGTATACACAACTGGTCCATTAAATGCACTGAATCAAGTTGTGACGTAAAGTTGGAAGGCCTCACACAAGGTGGACCGATGACTTTGTGAGGGCCGCGGGATTCCGCTGGACGCGAAAAGCACAGAACCGGTCGAAGTGGCGGAGCTTGGGGGAGGCCTATGTCCAGCAGGCTTAGCACGAGAACCGTAAAGAAGCGTTTTGTCGACGGAAGAGTAGACAAAAATGATGTTTCCGTGTAGACAGTTGACAGTTTTGAACCGAGAAATGTAGACAAGCGATTTCTATTCTACGGTACAGTAGAAATAGAAAGCGTCATGCTAAGCCTGTTGAAGTGGACGTCTTTCGGCTGAAGTGATGATGATGATGATGAAGTTGTAGGGCCAATAGCGCCATTTTAAACGCGCTGGGTGCCCGTCGGGCTTTCTTACGAAGATTTCTTCTATGTCAGTAGAACGATAATATCGAAGGCATATTCCCCCTCTCCCCTTTATTGTCACTAGGCACGACGCGTTTATTCAATGCTGGATTGTTGGCGACTATATCGTTCAATGCATAGATATCTACCGTTATAGTTTAGACTGCAAACCATGGCAACATTGATGATAAAATCCTTAGTCTTTTAAAGGCTGACTTTCTATGTAATCAAGTTACTGCTAGTTATCATGATAATTGAAAACGTAGATTAATTTACCTATATCTATTTTTTTATACAACAAATCAAAGATTTGCTACGTCAGTTATTATTTAGGAAAGCTTGCTTCTTTTATTTTTATAGTAGTAAATATGAAACGAGTAATTAGTGAGAGGCGCTCCATGGTTCGCAGCTTTTCCCCGAAGCTAGATCATTACAAAATAAAAGCTTGTCAAAATACAACAACATTGCGTTCTAGCTTTTATAAAAATGGCGCCGATCTCGTTCGGCGTGTACTTGTACCTACATGTGCTATCTCTACATATATCTATTCAGTATGCGTAGTGAAAGAGCAGACACGATGGCTGGATTTTAAAAAACATGATATGGCCAAAAAGAGGTTGACTACTGAGATGAAGGCTGGTAGAGATAGGTACATAAAATGGAAAATATACATTGCGCCGATGGCAAATATATTGGGGTCTCATAATATATTTGCTCCTGCCCTAACGGGCAGGAGGATGACGATGACCTATCAGAAAAAAGGTGGAGCAACCTTAAACTTATTTATTGCACAATGCAAACAAGTAGGCAGTAAGGAAATTGAAGAGTATAATAATAAAATAATAATGATTACTATTTTGTACTTTTAACAAAAACAGCCAGATTGGGTGTGTAGTGTGTGTGTATAAATGACTGCGGGAAGATCTAGACGAGAATCGCACAGACCAGGAAACCATAGCACAAAGGGAGGAAGTCTACACTCAGCAGTGGGTGAAACAAGGCTGTGAATGTTGATGACGACAGAAGAGGGCAGTGCGTACCGAATGATATTGAAAAGTATGACAATTTCCAGACCTGGAACTAAGTAGTTACATCATACGACATTCATGATTATTTTCTATTTATGAAAAAAAAACAGCCAATTGAAGGATCAGGGAAGCGGCAAAAAATGGTGAAGGGCCTATACTCGGCAAATGATGGGAGGGGGGAGGATTGGATGTTGTTATTTATTTTCACTTTTTTACTTGTTATTGTATTATCAGTTTCGCGAACTGTGTCCAAATAAAGGGTATTTTTTCTTTCTTTTCGGTTTTACTCCTGTTTGACGGATTAGAGACGGACGAGAGCTGGATCAAGGATCGTACAAAAATCTTTAACCAAAAATGGGTCGACGATTTTTTTTTTGTTAAATGGAAAGATCTGGGCAAGATTAGTAGGGAAGGATGGGGTAAAAAGAAAAAGGTTATAGAAGACTAAGTGGAAGATTCACATGAAAATGGCCTAGATCGATATATTTTTTTACATTTTGGGTATTAAAACAACAAATTAATCATGGGCGTGATGACCTGGACCCTATTTAATCAAACCGACATTCAGCAATACCATAATTTTGTAAGGTTCCATTAGAGTTTTCTGTTTTATAAGCCATGCTCGCCAAAAAAAATTCGATCTACCATACAAACTTTCGTCCCCTAGAAATTTTCGAATATTCTCGTTTAGTGTTTTTTTTTTCCACTTTCGTTATACAGGATAAAATTTTAACCACTGCGCAAACTGCAGCATATCATTCTACACCACCTAGCGTCTGATTCCATACATTTTGACCGCGTATGTATTGCACTTTTCTATGAAACAGCAGTTTTTTTTTGTACAACCGACGAAAAACTTCGACACTAGGGGTCTACAATAATATGGTGAATTCATGGTTACAGTTTGCGCACTGGTTAAAAAATTACCCTGTATAAGGAACTTCATGCCACTAGACTCAGCTAAGAATGACCTATTGAATGAATTTAAGATTTTTATTATGGAGATTCACTGCAAAATGTGTCAATTCAGTCAATTATTTGACAAATAATTCGCATTGACAGCTATATAAAATAAGGCCCTGGACTGGCAATAGCGCGATGTGTAGTGTTACGGAACCCTTTCGTTTTGGCTGGGTTTTTTATGCCAACCTACACTATTGTATTAATATCAGGAGTACCCCAGTTTTGAGCCTATTAGGAATGACCAGCGACCGCAAATTGACTGCAATAAAACGTCAAAATGTAATAGTATAAATATGGTGTACTTTAAAGGCATTATTTTAAAGAATAAATTAAAACTTACTTAAGGCAAAAAATATAAAATGTACTTATAAAAGAATAGAAGTCAACAAGTTAGTGAATGGAAATTACAAATAAATCTCCACAGTCGCTCGTCACGTGCCGGATGGAGTTTTTCCATGGTGAGTGACGTCAGCTTAGTTATCTCTATCAAACAAACAGTATAAAAACCCTTGTTACTGATATTGATGCACATTTGGAAATTTACTCCCGGACACCAGAATCAAGCAACCCTGCAAATTTTTGTTTAAAGATCTTTTAAATGGTAACAATTTAAGGTAAGAAAGAGAAACAAATAAAATATCTCGACTTAGCACACGCGGTTGTTGGCATGTGCAATATGAGCCCGGCTGTCATTGTGCATGTCTTAACGGCCAAAGGCCTGATAGCCGAAAGCCTCGACCTACATCTCTCGGGGCTCGAAGCGTGAAGAGGTTCCTGTCTCTGTAGCCCTAAACACCGGTGGCTCGGACCCTGCCCCCGACAATGGCGGATTACTATTTTATATACAATGTGGACCTTATTTTTTATATTTTTTTTTAATATTAAAAATTGTCTTTTTTTGTGGTAAAATAAAAATAATGAACGAAATAATAATAATAATAATAAGCATGTTTGGTCATGTGGCGAGCATTGGGCAGTAGCGACCTCCGGAAGAAGTACTTCTTTCTTCTCTTTCTTCTTCACACTGACGACCAGAGCTTCCGATAAGTCCAGAATGAGGTCTTCTGGACTTCATTGGCCAGCTTAGTGGAGATTCGCAAGAGCAAACGTGCTCGGAGGAAGAATGTACCTATTCCAGTAAGTGTTCGTAGGGATCTTGAGCATCTTCCGGGCTCTGGATTCCCGGGATTGTTCTAATAGCCGTAGAATACCTCTCCACGCCTCAAGCACCTCAGGACATGTTGCCCGCTTGTCACTACGTCACTCTGTGCTAGCGACCGTTTCCGGGGCCCATTATTGAGTGTCACCCCCTGCCATTTTGTCCATGTATTGAAAATCATTGGTCAGTTAGGGGCCGTAGCCTTTCTATAGTTCTTGGTAACCAGTCCATCTTAGCCACTCAAACCCATTGTTTAATCATTATTTTAACTAAATTACTTTATTTCTGTAAGTAGGTTTGTACAAGCACTTTTACACGTCAATCACATTTTTTAAACTTGACGAGGTCGGCGTTGGGTGCACTAGCACAGTGCATAAAGGGATAATCGTCGGTTTGTGCCTCATTTCATTGAAAGCGTCTAACGGGCCTCTGCTAGTTAGGTTCGGCCCCTCAAACGCCTTCTAAAGGTCCGGTAACGGGCCTCTGCTAGTTAGGTTCGGCCCCTCAAACGCCTTCTAAAGGTCCGGTAACGGGCCTCTGCTAGTTAGGTTCGGCCCCTCAAACGCCTTCTAAAGGTCCGGTAACGGGCCTCTGCTAGTTAGGTTCGGCCCCTCAAACGCCTTCTAAAGGTCCGGTAACGGGCCTCTTCTAGTTGGGTTCGACAGATCGGACGCCTTCCAAAGGTCCGAACATTTGTCAAAGACATTAATAATAATAGTTCAAAGAACAAAAATACGTGCATTAAAAGCTAGTCACTCAGCATCATTTCCGTTTGTCATTGTTCCAAATTTGAAATCGGAATACTAAAAAGCAGTTAAATTGCAATAAGCCGTCTTTTCGCCTTTCTCAGGGGCAATATGAGCGTGGTTTTTTTTAAAGAAAACAATGGTTTACATAGAGAACACAATTATTTAGTAACTTGTGTTACCTCCAAGAGATTTAAGACTGCCGTCTTGCGGTTCAGCAGGGAATTAGTTAATGCGACTATGACGTATGACGTGCTGTGGAATATCCTCCCATGCTTCCGAGTTGGCTGTTACCAGCTCCTGCAAAGTTTCTGGAGCTGGTTTGTTAGTTTGAACCCCCTTTTTAGGTCATCCCATAAGTGCTCTATTAGATTCATACCAGGGCTTTTTGCTGGCCATTCCATTACTGCGATACTAATGTCAAGCAGGTTTTCTCAAACAATTGTTCCAGTGAGCGCCCTTGCATTGGTTTTAGCATATATGGCAGCACAAGAGCTTCAACGCATTGATGAATGCACCGGTCGGTATTTAGTGGCGGCAACCGTGGTTCCTATCAGATCTTTAGGGCCAGTTTTTCTTTCGGTGGAAATTCCGCCCCAGACTGTCCATGGGCACCTTCTCTTCAATGCAACATTGTTGAAAACATTCTACCTGTCTTCGGTAGACTTTCCTACGTCGATCATTGCCATGCAGCGTAAGCTTCGTTTCATCCGTAAAAAGAACCCTAGCTCCGTTGACGTTGAGTCCAATACAAATGTTCGCGTGCAAATTGTAGGCGCGCCATTCTGTGAGCTCGTTTCAGCTTGGAACCATTGGCTGGCTTAGGTTTCAGGCTATGTTCCTCGAATCTCCTTCTAACAGTTTGAGAGCAAACAGTCAGTCCATGAAAGCTATTCTTGGCAGGTCTAAAGTAAGGTGCTAAAGTCAGGTGACGATTACGCGGGCTGGTGATTAAGGTAAACTGATCTTGCCGTTCTGTGGTGTCACGGTTTCGTGGTCCATAGGGACGGCGCACGAAACCGCCAGTCTCCAGGCATCGATATTAATTTTTTTTGAACGGCAGAACGACTTGCATGAAGTTGTACGTTTCGCTGACTAAGCCCTGCCACAGCTTGCGCGGCCACTTCATATGCAGTATCCATAGTTTGAACGTCAGAATGGAATAAAAAAAATTGGAAAAACAATTTCGATACTCTTTTTATGCAAATAAAACAAAAAACTAAATAACGCTTCTAGAGCAATCACCCTTCGATTTTCTTCTCTTTTTCAAATTCGTAAATTCAAATTTGGAACCATAGTGATAAAATGCACGGTGGCTCGATTTACGAGATCGGGAGTGTATTAATTAGTTTACAGAGACAACATTAGGCACATAACTATGATGTAAAAAAAATGATTTGAATTATTTACCTTACCTAAAATGTTTTTTATACATTTCACTAAACTTGTGAATCACTATGTTTTTTTAATGCAGAAATCATAGTTTTACATTTACACCTTACAAAAATTTAAGAGAACGTTTGAGAATTTTCTTATAAATATTCTCGAGAATGTTCTCGCTTAAGAAAAATTGTGAGAATTTAAGTTGCGCTTATTAAGTTGGCTTATGTTGACGTCAACTTCGTTATATTGTTGATGGAAGGAGAGGATGGCCAAAGAAAAGATAGATGGATTGTGTGAAGAATGATATGAAAGAGCAGAGAGTGAATGACAGCGTGACGGCTGACAGGGGAGAATGGAAGAAGAAAACGAGTTGCGCCGACCCAAAGTACCCTGGGACAAGGGCAGAAAGATGGTGATATCTATATTGTGACGTCACTAGACGGAAGTGTCACATTCGTATCGAAATAATAAAAACCATTAAAATAACTCAATGAAGACATTGCATGCGCAGGCGCACCTGTTTAACTGATAGCACAAGCAACTTGAAGGCCTATTCAGAATTTACTTGTACAGTCTACCGACATAAACATCTCTCTCTACACTCAACCAAGTCAATCCGAGCAGACCGATCGTGAGGCTCTCGTCCGCCCCTGGCGGAGTTGCCATACTGAGGTTTGGAACATAATTTAGAAACGTGATTTTGATTTGACTGAATTTCTCAAGTATATATAAATAACCCAAAGCAAATTCTCCTTGCGTAATCCTATCCTAACTTTAATCCCTACTTAATACCCTACTCAATCCCTACTAACATTATAAATGCAAAAGTAACTGTGTCTGTCTATCTGTCACGCTTTCACGTCTAAACCGCTGAACCGATCGTCATGAATTTTGGCAGAGATATAACCTGGGATATGGAGAAGGACATAGTTTTCTTTTTTACGCGATAACCGACAGCCGCGAGCAAAAGCTAGAATTATAAACGCAAGAGTGAGTTTTTTTTGTTTGTTAAACTTTCACGCTAAAACGGCTTAGCGGGTTTTGATGAAATATGGCACATGGGTAAGCCATGACCTGGGTTAGGACATACGATACTTTTTTTATCCCGGTAGCAGTTTTCTGTGGGATAACCTCTGACCTCCACACAGGCGAAGCCGCAGGCAAAAGCTAGTGTAGGTAATTATAATTAAACCTTATGATGTTTATGAAATTTAAAATGTTTGTTTTTTGTTGGCCTTACCAACAAAAAACAAACATTTTAAATTGTAGACACCTTTTTATGATTTGAAGAGTTCAATTTTGTTTGGAGAAGAAATACGATATTTCACTTTTATAGTACTAACTTTTGGATAAGAGTTGGGGCAATGAAATCAAATTGTTTTTTTTTTCTGAGTTTATCTGCAGCTGAGCATTTAATATAAAAGCTTTACTGTAATTTTTTTAAATAGAATAGGTTCCAGTGTGAAACACATAATATTGATTACCTCTGATGTATCTTTGACAGCAGCAATTTCAGTAATGCTGTTTGGTAGATATTTTGTTTAGCAAACTATATCAAACCAGGTGTGGCCCTCACTAGAATTGTTGAATGAATAATACCTAACAACATTGATTTTACAAATCAGTTAAATGTTATGTCCAGTTTAGATTTAATATAATAGGGTGGGTGGTTTGAATGGGGAGACCTATATCGTTAACCTGTTTTTTAGTGTGGAATATTTATGATGTTTTTATTTTGCATAAATGTTACGATGGCCTGGGATGTGTTTTTTTTTGTAGTCTTTGGAAATGTTGGGTTTTGTATTTAAAACTATGCATTTCTCTGCATTTTAGAATTTAATATTCAGATTCATTTGTTTAAGAAAATATCCTTATGTTATCACTGGAAGAAATACTGTGCTGGTCTGCCTGTCATGAAGCCAATGATCTAATTGGACGTAGTTAAGCAGAAAGGACTCAATCCACACTTTGGCCAAAATTGAGTTAAATATGCCATCGTACTCCTGAGGGTCGAATCTACTAAAAATCCTATTTTAAAAATGTACACGGAAACTAGTTTTTCTTGCTACCCCACAGTATGAAGAGCATACAAAATGCCAAACTACAAACGCCCATAACTCAAAAGTAACTTTGTGTAGATCGAGTCCTTTCTGCTTATTAAAGCATTGCCATTTATACAACGAGTACATAATTAACGCAAGACCCCATACACCCCAAATAGAGTATTGAGTTAAAAGCATAATACAATGAACAAATTATGATTTTTAAGCTAACTGATATTATTAAGAAAAACGTCGACCCGAGCATTACTTTATGCATTTAAAATTGAGTCCTATTTCTTCAGAAATAAGATTGAATTTTCTTTGGCTCAATCAGTAGGTATAGCATACATAATACATACTTAAAAAACACATACATAATTTAAAAAAAAAACTTATATTAAAAGTTACTGAAATTGATTCAGTAGTCAATTAGGAACAAACTACTTTCAGGTCTTGCATCCATTCTGTTACGCCTTGTATATTATCCTATTTCTGGACACAGAAGTCTCTGTGTAAATTCCAGCAAAAAAATTGCAAGACCCACATTCATGCCCACCAAATAAACTAAACAATAAAACAATATTGGGAGTATCCTTACCCTGATAGTATTCGTTGAGTAAAGTAGTACAGAACTTACTTTTATAATGGCAACATTGAGTTGTGTAATCTGTTGCAGTGGTGTTTATTTCTATAACTTCATAAACACTTTGTTTTGTCCGTTATGAATCTTATTTGTTAGAGAAAATAATTATAATACATATCCTCACCACCTACACTTAGATATAAAGTACAAACATTGCTCAAAGATACTTGGTCATGTTAGTAATGGGTGTTGCTATTCAAAAAAAATCCCTTACCATCAAAAATGTGAAAATTACTCCATGATAAAGCATTTGTTTCATTTATGAGTAGTGTTACAGCCTAAAATTGTATAATTTGACTATTTTCTTTACATGTGCAGGATAAAGGCAACAATGCTAACCCAGCAAGTGAAACCTTGTAAATTAATGTTGTTTACATAAATAAAACTTAGCACTTACTAGTTATTCGTTCCGAAGAAGTAAATGCATTGTACGTTCATCGCCTTCTTGGGAGGTTTTAGCTCCGGTGTAGGTATGGCTACCTGAAAATCATCACAAACCAGAATTAGGGTCAATGTTTTCTTTCACTATTATGACATTTCTGAACTTGTTTATCAACTCTGACAGCTTTGGTTACTATACTGTGAGATATTTATAGTGTTTCTCCGGCCAATACCCTAGCCACGCAGCAATATAGCCAAGCATTCCTAATTAACAAGAAATTTTCCCGCCCATAGTTGCGTGAAACTAATCTGTCAATGCCATCAACAAACGCTCCAACAGTTGTTTACAATTTTGATGTATGGCATTAACTGATAGAAAATAAGAGTTTTATTATTTTTAGCTTCAAAAGTAATAATGAGGCGTCTTACCCGGCCGGGCCAAGGGCTGAATCCCTTCATCTTGGCCCTGAAACAAATGTAATTTTTATATTACCAACACTGGAATCGAGTAATCAACTCATAAAGCTTCAAATAGCTCTAAATTTCAATACATACCACACAAGATCACCAAGTTTGAAACTTTCAGCCATTGTACACGACTACTCTATTCGGCTTTCCACGACGAACTAACCAAAGAGAAAATGTATCTCATCATAGAACAGAATAGCCTTCCGCGTCTTGTGGTTTGTCTATGGTCGTTGCGAATACCGTTATTTTCCGGGTACCTCATTAGGCTTGTGTCACACGTTTGGCACTTGTTGGAAACTACTACTACAAACGTGTGTCATGCATCGTAACTAATCGTAAGCACTTGGTGCGGCTCTACTTCCTTTGATTTGTGCTCATAAAGATTTGTGCATAAAAACCTACACTTAATTAGATCGATAAATCAGCAAAAAGTGCATCCAAAAGTTTAAAATAATGTTTTTAAAGTGTGGCTAATGGCTTAAAGGATAGTGTTCCAGTTTCATGAGTTATATCCGTATTTGACAGTTTAACATATTTTTTATCTGTGTTTTGCTGTTTTCGTTTTCAGTTTGCAAAGGCGGTCGCAGTCGCACCGCCAAAATTTAACTTTAACATAACTTTCTTTTGGAATGAGTTCTGTGTAAAAAATGTCCAAAAGATTTTATCCGCAACATCAAGGTGATCGAAAAAAAGCTAAACTTAACATTAGCATATCTGATCACAACTTTCCTTTGAGTCAAAACAATGAATTTAACAAAGGTAAACCTTCCCAAATTGTACATTTACTGCTTATTATTTAATTATTTACGTGTAAAATTACAAAAATAAGCTACTTAAGAGTTTTTACGATGTAAGTAAAAGCACAAAAGACAAAGGATCATATTTCAAGTTAGGTTAAGTACAAACTTTTATGCCATAGAATCTAACACTGATGACAACTGGGGTGACGACAATGATGACGAGATCTTACTCCTTGCCAGCCAGGCTTGCGAGCAGGCCTACAACACCAGCGACATCAGTCAACTGGCAGATTACAGTATCTGCATGAAACCAGGCTCGACTAGCACTCAGCTAAGTTTCGAGCCCACTCCTAGCACTAGCTCGTCTAAAACCGAATTCACGTTTAAAAAACCCTCATTCAACACACCCACTTCCATATCAACTCACTTAAAAGAAAAATGCCATCGAATATCCTCACCGTTACCTGGAATCTCATCAAAAGTTATACAAAAGACTAATGGACAAGTCAACATGTCGGATGATTTGATATTCAGTGACAAAGTATTCAAAACTCATGATTCAGACCAAGTGTACCGACAACTGCTACAAATGCAAGAGGAGAATGCTAAACTGAAGTCAGAAAATGGGAAGTTGTTAGAAAAATGTGTTACAAAGGAAGGTGAGGCATCTATACTGCGGACTCAGCTGAAAAGTTGTCAGTCTGCAGTGGATAATGCCAGGTTGGAGAAGATCAAGGCTCAGGAGAAAGCAAAGATAGAGTGGACAGAGAAGCTCAGTGCTGCGAACAGTCAAATGCATGATCTCAGGACACAGCTGGATTTCAAGGTTATTATTATCTACTTTAATGCATTTATGAAATGTCAAAAAGCCTTATAATTTTCTTGTTATTATATTAATTAACATACTTAAGCAAAACATTACTAAATTATTTCATTGAAATTTATAATAAAGGTGTGCTATATTCATTGTTTTGTCATGTTTGTACTTTATTTCAGAATCTCGAAATAATAAGCGTAAAGGAGAAATGTAAGAAACTAGAGTCTTCAAAAGTGAGACTAACACAAGTTACTGTTGGAGGAAATGATATATCACAAAGGTAAGGAAACTCGTAATTATATAACTCTGCTTCGGGATAAATTGCAGGGGAATGGCGTCTCTTTAAGCTGAAGAATGAAACTAGGACTAATATATATATCCAGACTACAATAAGCTGTGAATGATAATTAAAATTTATTTTGCATATTCTGTATGTTGATGTGGTGTCTCAACTCCTGCATTAGGGTTTGTGTTTCAATCTAGAATAATATTATTAGAAAATTATGAAAAACGGTTCTATTTTTTCCTGGATTGGGACAGGGGATACTTTATATCCCGATATTCCCACAGGATCGAGACTTACGCGCGTGAAACCGAGGGGCGCAGCTAGTGTTGTATATTGTCACAATAACACCTCGGTTTCTGTTCACAGACATAACAACAACAACACACTACAGAATGATACACTTGCAACTCAAAGCAAGAGAGTGAAGACAGCATCCAATGCAGTACAGACTGATGACAAGGCTCACATGCTGAAATTGAACAAAACATGCAGAGCAGGTACAGATAGTTGTTACTTTAGCTTGCAACCCAAAATTAATTATTGACTGGTGTTATAATATATGTATGTGTGTAGTATGGCTTTATTGCAAATAAGAGCTTTTTGTTGTAATTACAAAATAATAATAGTTGACTATTATTTATTTACTATTTCTAACTGGGAATCTAAAATAAAAAACATTAGTTAACCTATCTATTCAATTCATCAAGATCATCCAAGTACTAATACGCAATAATCATTGATCTAAAAATTCCGAATGCTGGTACAATTTGACATCTACATATTACTGTAATAAACCTGTTGCAAATGTTGACCATGTTTTAAAACACAGAAACTGATTACTTTTCTATTCTCAATTACAGAACCAACAACCGACCCCTCAATACTCCCGTATGTACTGGAACCGTGCACAAACCAGCAGCATTCCATACTAGACTACAATGAGAAGCTGCAGAAGGCCACAGATCTATCACAGAACAAATGTAGAATATACAGTACATTCCACCGACTGCCCACAACACCGGTGCCCAAAGAGATGAGCAAGAATAAAGTGGTTTTGAGCTTTGTTTATGAAAATGTCACAAGTGTATTTACGGGGGATAGTGATAGAATTGAGGAGAGGTATTTTAATGTAAGTATGCATAACTTTATAATGATGTAAACATGGTCGTTTTTTACCTCGCCATTGCCATAACAAGCCACCTAGTCGCGAGCAACTGCAATTGTATGGTACACCACAAGCCAAACAGCTCTAAAACTTCTCAAAGTACTCTCGTTTCTGGCCAATTCAAAATTCACCTTATTTAGGTTGTCATAAAGTTTATTGAAACAAATAATGCTGATGTTGAGACTAATGTTCCAGTTGAAGTGCCAAGTCAGGGTCCTAAACAACAGCACAACCGGGCGGTAAAATCGAATACATATTTTGACGCCCAGTGATGCCAAATCATGCCGAACCTAACAAGACTTATCTTTTTTTTACTATTTCCAATATTTATTGCTTTAAAAATATACATAATACCATAATAATATACACTTAATCCAGATCTTCAGCTCAATTAAATCAATACTGAATGAAACTCGCAGTAGACTGGAGACAGTCTGTCAGCGCGTGACGACTTCGTTCCAGAAGGAAATGGATGAGAAGTACATGGATGTCACCTCCAGTTACCAGTATGTTAGCAAACAGGATCTGTTGAGAGGCAGGTTGGTCAAGTTGGATTTTTTCTCTGGAGATACACATTCTGAAAATTCAATCAATTTTTTTTTGGAGCTTAACCGCCGAATCCGTTAATTCTGCGGGTACCTTCATTGGCAAAAAACTTAACTCTGCATATTTTACAACATGCGCCAGGCAGTTTAACATTTTTGAAGAAAAATCGCCATTCAATTTTGTGCTGAAAACATTGACAGACCAGATATCGCGGTGCCTAAACCGATTGGTCTAGAAGCAAGAAATTTTATACAAGAGTTCCTTATAAAGCGAAAGTGAGCACTACGGAGGCATTTTTGAACATTAAAGGGGTCAAATAGTTTGTATGGCAGTATGTAATTTTTGCCAATGGGAATTCCCATCGGGCTTGACTTGACTTGGCATGACTTGTGTTCCCATAGAAATGTGCCTGGAAGAGACCTAAAACATAACGAAATGTTAAGTCACAAAAAATAAGAAAACAACTTGTAACTTTTGCAACTAGATGTAACAGCTAAACAGTTTCATTCCATTTATAAAAATTGCAATTTTGTTAAATTAAATTTCTTCTATCTTCAGAGCACTATTCAAAGAAGAACAAGAGATCCTATCCAGAAGAATGCTGGCAACACTAGCGTATGTTCTAGAGTCTTCTAGAGGAGTATTCTGGTTCTTCAAACATGAGCAAATGCCTGACGAGGGCGCGGAGAAGAGTGGACAGTTCATTGATATTATCAGCAGGATATGTGTGTTGCTTGACAATGCTGTGAGTAAACCAAGTTTGTTGTGTCCCAAATAATCCATGATAATATTATAGATGCAAATGTTACCAACAGGGTAACATTTGCATCTGCATTAGGTCGGAGTTGAGCCGTTGAAGCGAGCGGTCGCCTTCTTTGAGCTCGCACCAGATGTTGTCTGGGGCCTCGAATTTGAAATCAAACCGCGTGTGTTTTGTGTTTTGCCACAGTGTATTTTGTAAAATTGGTGAAAGTGTAACATAACTAACGCAAGACCTCAAATACCCCGATTAGAGCATTAAGCTATAAGCATAATACAATGAATAAAAAATTATGTTAAAGCCAACAGTGTTATAGAAAATCGTGTGGACATTTGCATTAACTTATGCAGTTAAAATTGAGTCTCATTCCCTTGGAATAAGATCCAATTCTCTTTGACTCAATTAGAGGCCTTGTATAGTTTTGATTACACTTTAACCACAAACAAGTAAGCAAAAGTGATATTGAAGTGCGCTTCAGCCTGCAGTGGAGACGGGCTGCTGGAGGACGACGGACCCCAGAGGCAGACTTGGTGAGATCGCTCCTATTATTACAGGGATTCGTTTGCTATAGGTACTGCATGCGGCGGGCCTTTATTCGCCGCGCGTGATCTCTGAAAATCAAATCACCTCCTTTGTGGACCAGTGTGCTTACACCCACTGTAATAGAGGAAAGAACTTGATACACGCCAATATTCTAGCACAAAATACGGTACCGTCCAAGACACCGTACTTAAGGATCTTACTATTGTAACAGTGTAACGAATTCCACAGTGGATTGCAAGGGGCCACGGTCAAAAAAATATTCAATCGGAAACAGATGGCCTAAATAGGTACCCCGAACTATTCCGTTGGCTTTGCACGTTTTTGCTTTACAGATAAACAAAGAATTAAAACTAACAAAAAAAAGGTCAGCCCATAAAACAAACTTTAAGGTTAGCAAGTTTCAGCCCCTACATCATGTGTTTCTGACTACCCCTACAAACAAAAGCGCTTACAATGGATACAATTGTGCCCATTTTAAAAGATGGAAATTGTTTGTTTAGGGCACTAGCCCACCAAATAAACATTTTAATGGGCTTAACATTTGATCACAGAAATGTCCGTCAAGACCTAGCCACCTATGTTTTGGAACATCAACAACACTTCTAAATAATATACAGGAATTTCTCCCCAACAGCATTCTCTCCCAGGAACAAAGGATAACAAATTATATAACCGCGCAATTTAACGAAACATTCTGGAGTGGCGAAGATTTAATTATCGCCGCGTCTGAATTCTACCTCGTAAACGTGCATGTACACATAATCAACGGAAATACACAGGTGTATTACCCACGGGCGATCCAGTACCCGGCAACATACGAGTACACATCCTCTATCAGAATCACCACTATGATAGCTGGGTCCGGAATAATGAAAAACAATACAGCAACAACCCGAAACTCCTAATGTAAATTCCAACCAACATTAAAACACCACATCATATCAAACCAAGAAGTAACCGGTGCAACACACGCCAAGAACAGGAAAAACCCACGAAACCCCAGCCTCAAACGAACAGCCCCCAACAGGTAAACCCGTTATCGCCGTGTGAACAACGACAGGCAACACTATTTACACCGTTATCTGACGTAATTGCGGACGACACCGGATACACAATACTAAGACACCGGACCTCTATCGTAATTAAGTACACCTGCCCAGACTTGTGCATTGCAACCTGGAACGTCCGCGACGCCTCAAAACCCGGAAAAAATCGAATAGACGCTGAACTTTTACGCAGAGGCATTCATATAGCCAGCCTACAGGAAACGGATGAATTCAGGAGCATACAGCTCCACACGCTACAAATGGCACGCGACCGGCGAAATGGGAAGAAAACTAAAAAAATCCGAGGGCTTTCTGATACCAACGGTTAATATAACAAAACCGATAATCGAACCACACTGCGAAGGACCAACGGTGGACGAAATAACAGGAATCATCAATAAAATGCGAAACGGGACAGCCCCTGGAACGGACCAAATGGTAAACGAACTGTACAAAGCGATGCCCCAAATACTATAGGAAGCTGTTACTAAACACATGAATAACGCCTGGACACAGAACACTTTACCCGACATGTGGCTTGAGACCGTACAAGTCCCAATCCCAAAAAAAAATCCTAAAGACGCGGACGATTTCCGCCGCATATAAACCATTTGTAACACGGGTTACAGAATTTACGCCTCATACTTACAAAAAAAAAAGTAAACGATACAATAACGGAGCTGGGAAATTACCAACCAGCGTTCTTAAACAATAGATCAACAGATGACCACATTTTTACGCTCAAAAGGGTTCTAGACGAAGGATGGCGTGCAGGTAAACGAATTTACGTACTCGCCCTCGACATAGAAAAAACCTTGACAACGTTTACTTCAACGCATTAAGAGATATGTTACTGGAACGGACCAACAAATCGATGACCAACAGGATAATCAGGGCATGCTGGAATGAAAGAACATGCACCAAATGGTGTGGTCAGCAAAGCAGTTGGATTGTCAAAGGAAAAGGAGTTAAGCAAGGGTGCCCCCTGTCCCCTCGCCTTTTTACATTGGTCATTGACGAAGTCCTTAGAACACTAGAACACACTATCATTTAATCAAACTAGATCAGGACCGCGAAATTTCACTTTCAATGGTATTATCATTTGCGGACGACCTTATCCATAATACAGATAATCTAGAAGGTCTAGAGCGTATATTATACCTACTACATTAAAGCCTTACTAAATACCTAGCGTAGGCCTCCAAATAAACGAAACAAAAACAAAAATTATAATTAGGGACCCCATAACATCACAGCAAACGGCCAACGTGACCCTCAACGGAGTAAGTATACCAACAGTGGACGTAATCAAATACCTAGGCGCATACATAACATCCGCATTAAGCAGGAAAAGCACAATTAGAAAATGATGCCAACAGGCCACGAGAAACGCCAAATCATTACTACCATTCATACTAAACTCAAAGATGGACTGGAAGTTAGCTAGACTTATGTACCGAATGGTTATCGTACCTTGTATGATATAAGGCTTAAAAATATCGACCCTCACCAAGGCGAACAGATCAAGACTTCGAAAATATGAACGACTTATCATGAGAGACTTGATTAACCATGCCAGGAATAAACCAAGAACTAAGAAGATGCACCAAATCTTAGACGGAAAACCGTAACAAAACGCATCAAGAACCACAGGATGTGCTACTTGGCACACGTCTTCAGACGGGATAAACCACACCTATTGCATGCAGCAATGCAGTATAAGGCTAAATCTAAGGAGGTCGGACGACCTATTTACACATGGAACGACAACCTAAAACAGGACATGAAATACTTCAACATGGGAATCACGTATTGGAAGGACATGGCTGGAGACAGAAACAAGATCAAAAAAGCGGCTAACGATATCTACAAAAAAACAGAAGCTGATAGCAGTGAGAATTCAGAAGACGAATATGAAAACAACAACACAGAACATAGTGAAGCAACTGCATAGAAAAGAGCTAAGAAAACAGTTAAACCTGCACAAGAAGCTCGACCTGAATCAACATGCCGGCGACGTCGTGAAAAGATGCCCTCCTATAAAAAATACCACCCGTCTCTCCACTAGTCCAATGCTTACTCAAGGATGCATATCCGGTAGGCTCGCAATCCTTTCCTATCCTAAGGGCCTGTCTACCTGACCATTACCGCGCCCCCCGGTCTACTTCTTGATATGCAATGGCCTCTGTAACACCATGAAGCATGAGGCTACAGGGGCTAGTGCGAATCTTGGGGTTCATTCGATTAATCGAGTCTGGTCAAACCACGCTGGGATCGGTGCATTACATTACATTACATGCAAATGTTACCCTGTTAGTTACCCACAATTTAATTTTACTGTATATTTACTTTGTGCTGTTATCACGCTTAAACCCCTGTTTCACGATACCAATTGATGTTTTCTATAGGTAATAAAACTTCTTCATAACTAACAAAACAACTATGGGGAGTGGCCAGTAAAAGTAAAATAATCTGCCTCCAAAGAGCTCTACGCTATCTTGCAAAATCTTGTCATTGCCTCATGGTTCACTCACATAGAATAAAGAAATCCATGATTATCTCATTTCTTCTACCATTCTTGAGGAAATTAATAAGTGCTGACTTGTTAGCTTAGTTGAAATCATAAGTCATACTTTTAATTTTGATTTTAACAAACATAAAGAAAGAGATTAAGATCATAATGTACCATATACTCGGAAATAAATATACTATACTATAAAAAACCTTATGCTGATAGGCTAGCCATCCACCTAAATCCTCTGGCTGTTAAATTGCTGAATAGCAGCAAACCTGTCAATCGACTTAAAAAAGGTCAAATGATCGTAGCGGTGTCAATGGCCCCTACACCTGAAACGGCAACTATATTCACGCAGCCAAACTGATAATAGTCCAGAAACGACTGATGGCAGTTATTGGTTATGTTATGAAATATTTACGAAAAAAAATATCTTTGCTTTCCAGTCCTGCGCAACACTATACAGCGGCCTGCTACTATCAATAACATCGCTCATCGAAGCCCTAACATCTTCCGAGGTCCCCAAATCAAAAGTTGTAGACATTATAAAGACAATACTGACTTCCAGACCAATGCCATTTGTGGTCACTCATGTACTTAACTTATTGAAGACTGTGGCACTGTGGGAAGGGTTTATGAAGACATTCTGCCCTGGTAATGGGACGGGGAATCTGAGGACGGATTATGATCAAGGTGTTCTGTTGTATAAGAAAGGTAAATTTGTACTTTTTAAAGCCTCCTTAGTTTATCTAACACTAGCCGAGCCCCGCGGTTACACCCACATAAATGTCAATGCCGTGGAGAAATCAGGTTAAAAAGTGTGCTTTAATCTAATCCAAGTCATGGTCTGCCAATGTGCCAAATTTCATCCAAATCCCTTCAGCCGTTTTAGCGTGAAAGCGTAACAAACAAACTACTACTTTAGATGGCTCGGGTAGCATAGTACCCACAGAACAGAAAAACAGTAGAAGTCGCAAGTAGGCCGGGCCCGCGTACCCCGAGTTTTACAGAGTTTCGCATAAGTCTGCTTCCGCACACAGACCACGTACATCAGTCTTGTTACAACCGCCACAGGGGAAAGAACTTGAAAAATAAATACATACATGCCCTATTGTGCTATTTTAGAATGTAAACATGATAGCAGAATCAAAATTGTTTCAAATGGATGTATGTCATACCATCGGTAGGTCTTAATTGATTTTATTTCGATAAAAATTTGTAAATCAATATTTTATTGAACAAAACAAGTAAAAGTTAACTTTATGACAGTTAATTTAAAGTCTACTTTCTTTTAAACTCGAACATATTGTTTGCGAAGATTCCAACTATTCACATGTCACAGTCAGCTACTCAATTAGAGATTACCGTTATCGATAATGAGTTATCGATATTTGAAACTTACAATATTCTCTGTGTTTTATGCAATATCGGGAAAAGTAACCCTGTGTGCGGTTTTAGTGTAGCCGTAGTAACTAATCGCTTAAATTAATATCTATCGCATAAGATAGGAAGAAACACCACAGGTGTTTCTTTCTATCAACAGAATAATTTTCAAAATTGGATCAGTAGTTTAACATATCAATTCTTAATTATACTTTCTATAAATCGGAACTAGAATAAAACGGAGTATTAGAATAAATTTATACAAACACTTTAGTTCAGACAATCAGACATAATATTTATCGACTCTAGCTGTTGACTGTATTTTGTTTGAAAATAAAACGCAATGTCGATAAATAAGTCAACGACAGTGGTACATCCCTAGAGAGGACGAATAGCAATGGGTATTGTCTTGTTTGCCATAAAATAATTTGTACTATTATTTTTTTCCATAACCGTCCTCCCTCGTAATATTTACTTGCACTATTAACATATATACTAACTAGTGTCCGACCGAAACAGGATTTTCAGCCGAAACCGAAACCGAACCTTCGGTCTTGGTCCCAGTTTCGGCCGAAACCGAAACTTATTTGAATTTTTAAAGCATGTTAAATCTATTGTATTTTTACGCATTTATAGAAGAAAATAAAACATATTTGTCAAACTTTTTCAAAAATCAACATTAATTACTTATGTTTACAATAGTCTTAATAATTAGATAACTTGTGTTGTTATTTTCTACTGAGATCTAGTATTTAATTTAGTATTTAAAGAATTATCTTACCATACTATTTAATTATCAGTGATAATTAATATTTACCAATCTCAAAAAAGATGACTATATTTTGTACGACAATCAAGTACTTTTTCACTTCTCATGCTCTAAAAGTACGCCAATATAGCCCTACGAAGCGGGACTAAAGTGACCACTTTAGTCTCTAGGGAGTGAAAAGTAATTAGGTTTTTTAATTTCCTTGATGTGACATAGACAAACTCAAACAGCCAGTAAATATATTATTATTTGTGGAGTGTGAACCATCTTCATTGCGAAAATGTTGAGAGTTTTAGTTCCATAGTTTTTCCGCAAAGAAGGTGGCGCCAAGTGTTTTAAATTGTTAATCTGTGACTGGTTTAGAAGAAAAAACTGACCGAGAAAATTTCAGAATTTTTGTCGAGTGTAAATTTGTTCGGTTTTAAATAAATTTATTAAGAATTTCCAGTGACATTGAAGAGTTTGCCGTCGAGCAAAGAGCAAAAGAAATAATAGATATTGTGTTTTTTTTTTTATTAAGTAAAATTTATTAAATGTTTTTGTTCTAATTTGACTATTTTTGTCGCACTCAAAGTGAAAAGTATAGTTTGCACCTCGAGACTAAACGCTAACTTAATATACCCTCGGTTTCATTGACTCCCTCACACGCTCGGGAGTCAAACCACCTCTGGTATATTATGGCTTCGTCTGTCCTTCGATATAAAATATACTATTACCTAATAATGTTTGCGCGAGAAAAACCTCAAATCATCACGATCGCACGGCTAGCGAACTCAACTGGCAATCACGTTCACTCACTCACTCGAAGTTAGCCGAATGATGCGCGACAATTCACGAACACCTAGTTTCGGCGGGGCCGAAGGTTCTGCCAATTATTGGCCGAAACCGAAACTGTGGCCGAAACTAGATTTTTTGGCCGAAACTAGCCGAAACCGAAACCGAACCTTCGGTCGGTCCTTAATACTAACTATATAAACTATAATAACGCTTGTCATGTCAACTTATTAGTCATAACTAGTCATTGATCTGTGGTTTATTTTCAATTATGCGACAACTGACTTATTTCCTACTTTCATTCAATGTAAAACTACCAATCAGACCAAAGATTTCTTAGTGTTACGAGATACAATTAACTTGTGTGAGTTTGGGTATGCTGCTGGTTCCGATACTAATGAAGCGATATGCGACTTCTACTGTTTTTTTCTGTTCTGTGGTAGTACCTAAGGGTTGAGCTTCTTAGCTACGCATTGTAGGTTCAAATCTGAAATAAAAGAAAAATGATTTATTTGCACGATTCGGGTACTTTTAAAACGCATGCATCGAACGAAAGTATTTATAGACCCAAATTAAATTAGGAACGTTGAATCAATTCATTTGTTTAATTTTTCAAGCTTTTCAGTTACCCAACAGCTGTGTCTATACTTATCACGTTGGTCCAACTATGAAATATATCGACAAAAATTACATTAACATCTTTTTAACTGTTTTTTTCCAGATTCATGTTTCATACAAGTGCTTCTAAAACAAATAGAAGCATGTCTAAAGTGTATGGAGAAACAGAAACTCGCTGACAAGGCAGTGGAGACCACACAAAACCTCATTATTCTATATAGCAATATCAATGACAATTCCACTAGCAGTTTAGCAAGAGAAGTATCTAGGTATGTACTAAATAGGTCCATGTTTTTTATATTATGTTAACTTGAATAGGTATTTCCAAAGAAACAATGCTTATGCAGTCACAGGATTACTTTTTTCCAAGCAAACGTGAGGCGATAGTAGTATAATATTCTTTTATTTTATAATTATAATCAGCCTAGATAATATTCCCACTGCTGGGACACAGGCCTCCTCTCTGTGAGAGGGAGTGGCCTATAATCCACCACGCGGGTCCAGTGCGGGTTGGTGGATGTCACATGTCTTCGAATTCTTGGTTCTAGGACATGCCGGTTTCCTCACGATGTTTTCCTTCACCGTTTGAGAGCAGTGGTGATGAAATTATTTTCACAAAGTAAAGCGCCTGGCTGCGTTCGAACCCACAACGACGTTTTCTGACGCAGAAAAATTAAAAAAACAATTTTTCGTTGTCCTGTCCAGACTTTTTGGACTAAATGAAATGATTTTGTTCCAGATGTGATTGCCACCTTGTTCTAGTGCAAGTCATAGTATACGCTTTAAGGATATGCGCCGTAATGTTGGAGAATTTTAAACATAGTTTTATAGGTAAGTTGCAAATTACTCATCATCTGCCGAGCCCTTTCTCAATCATGGTAGGGTCGGCTTCCAGTCTAACCAGATGCAGCTGAATACCAGTATTTTACATGGCGCGACTACCTATATGCCCTCCACAACCCAGTTGCTAATACAATACCCCTTGGTAAGACTGATATTTAAGACTTTCAGGAGTCTTCTCAACGAAAAATTACAAAAACAGCTGAGCGATCTAAGCACGCCCGGCCGACGCGGTTCGCTGACCGATTACGGGCATAGACCTTTTAAACATTTTCGTTTTTTTTTTAGTTTTCCATATCGATACCCAACACGTGGGTAAAGTATTGCCGGCTAATTTAATTTGTCCCTCTATTAACTCTTTGTGTCATATTATCGTTCGGATTCTGTGTACTTCGGTTTAAATAACTTTATTACTAATATATTTTTAACCGACTTCAAAAAGGAGGAGGTTATCAATTCGTCGGAACCTTTTTTTTTTATTTTTTTTTTATGTATGTTCCCCGATTACTCGAAGATGGCTGGACCGATTTGGATTTTGTTTTTTTTTTTGAAAGGGTATACTTCCCAGGTGGTCCCATGATCATCAAGTCAGGATCTGATGATGGGATCCTGGAGAAATAGAGAGAACTCATCAAATTTTATAGGCACACGAAGCGATTTAGCTATTTTTTGGTAGAGTACTTTCTCGTAGCGGTCTCATTTCAATTTGGTGAAGATCTGATGAAGAACTTTGGAGATAGGCAACGGAACTCCTTAATAAATGATAGCAAATGGACTGGGATTGCTGAAATCTCATGTCTGTCTATTGCTTACACCACTTCATAACATAACATCACGCCGGTATGCTGTGAAGGGGTAAGCACATGTGAACCACTAAAAAGTGAAAAATAAAAACTTTTTCCAAAAAAAAACAACCGACTTCCAAAAAAACACTACAAACTGAAAAATAACTTTAATTTCGGAAGGCGGTGACAAAAAATTCAAATACACCGACTTCCGAAATTAAAGTTATTTTTCACTTTTTAGTGTTTTTTTGGAAGTCGGTTGTTTTTTTTTGGAAAAAGTTTTTATTTTTCACTTTTTAACAGTGCAGGTAGAAGAAAAATAAAAACAAAAAAAAAATATATAAATAAATTTTCAACAAAATTGGAAGCGAGTTCACCGCTTTCCGAAGAAAAGGTGGTGGCCCAAGTTAAAAGATGTTGCTGGTTTATACAAAAATATCCACCACTCAATTAATATGTTGTGTCGTCGTTGTAAATAAAACTGAATAATTTATTTTTTAAATATGTTGAGTGAAGTCGCTTCTTTTACATCTTTTGGGAGTTTATTATAGAGCTGTGCTTAGGTTAGATTATTTTTACCGTAGTTAGTTCCAGGTGATAAACCAACTTTGGTTAATTCCAGGTGATAAAACAACAAAGCAGCCTGCCTTACAATCAGTGTGCCGCTGTGGCATACAGTTGCTATACCAGTGCGCCGTGCGCGACGTGGAGTTCAGTACGCAGCTGTCGCACAACGAGGGACACCTCATCGAGTTCTGTGAACTTATGAGGGGCTTCGAGCATAGTGACGCGACCAGTGAGTATATTATTTAAACACTGCTCAAATCTTTGTTTCCAATTTTGACGAAAATTCCACTGTAACAAATATCAACTTTACGCTTGTGTAAATAAGGTGAATTTCAGAATGACCAGCACCCTATTTGCGTAACGCACGATCAATCATAATCTGTTTCATTTTGACAGTTCAACAATATTCATTGCGTTATTTACGTTGTTGAGCAGACACATTGTTCGAACATATAAAGCAATGGATGAGCAATCTGTTTCAAAATTATTCAGATTATGATTAATCGTGCGTTACGCAAATAGGATGCTGTAGATTACTACGTAGTAATCCTCCGTTTTGAGAGCAGTGGTGGCCCAGTGGCAACCCAAGAAGCAAAATAATGTCATATAAATGGTACAATAACGTTTTTTATGTAACTTTCAGCCATATGAAAATGGTTTTATAATAGTTTTTTATACGTAAATATAACGCGGGTTTGGGCGCAGATTATATAACATTTAAATCGTGTAAGGGTCGTATTGCAGTCGCATCAGCGAAAATAACGTTGTATAAAAATTATGTAGACGTTGTAAGTTTAACTAGTAAGGTTTGTAACAGTTTTTAGTAATACTCTTACATAACCATATCATCGTATAAGACGTTTTGTTATGCTGGTGGTTGCATGGTCTGTGGTGCAAGCTATAATTTGCGTGACAATTTATTGTGTTGTGATAAAACTTAAAAAAAAAGTTAAGTGAAAATGTTTTAATAATCTTTATTAATTTAATGTAAAGAAAGTTTACTGTGGTGGAAGATGAAGAGCGGTGACTTATACTTGGGAATCTAAAATTTTCGATGATATGTATGGTTATTGTTGTTAATATTTTAATGGGCCTTCATAATATTGGTGTTTCAATATTCTTTATAAAAATAAAATACATTATTAGCATCAATAGTTTCCGCCATATTGCCAAAAGACATTGGGCGACTGCAACTAGACATGTATATAACTATTGGTCTTATACATGTTTTATACGATTTATGACGTCCACCATGACTACGGTTTCAATTAGAGTTCTGTTGGAAAATAGAAAAACCTTTGTGTATAGTCATGGGAATACAAAGAATCTGTATTTTTACAGGGGCATCATGGTGATATATTTTGACTTTGATAAGTTTTTAACAAAAAAAGACTTCAAGTTGCTCAAACATTTAAAATGGCCATGGGATAAAACGCATTTTCAGTTATCACAGAAGTGCCATGGATGTAATCATCCTACCGACTCGACATTCAAACATTTTATCATCCTTAATAACAGAAGCATAACTAAATTATTAAACTATGATTTCTTTTGGTGCCAAAACTGTAAGAAGTATGCCATATACGACCATTTCCCTGAGGACGAATGTTACTGCAACTGTTAATTTTTTTTGTTTCTAAATAATAAATAATTATCACTATTTTTTAAGGTTAGTTGCATAAATTATATTTACCTAACCACCCAATCGTTGCCACTGAGCCAGTTAAATACATGTAGGTATATAAAATTTATCAAAGGCGAGCCGTGTCTCGACGCGCGCGCGCAATAATAAATGTTTGTTGTCAGAGAATTCCCCTTTTCTCTGTCTCGCTCTACGCATTTCGTAAGCGAATCTCTCATTACGTTAAATTTTAGTTTAGTCATAGATTGATACTTGGTGTAAGAAGTGCAGCAGCTTCAAATTTACTTTTCAAATATACATTACAATTGTAGTACGAGTACGTAGTGTTTATATTCAGTATTTATTGTTAATGTAATTTGATTTTTTTGGGGTGGAAGGGATCGGTATCCCTTCCACCCCGTTTATAAAATTAAATTGTGAAAATAACTGTAATGTAATGTATGTATGTGTAATAATAAAGTAATTGTGGTAACCGTTTTCGCGTCGGTACGCGAAAACGGTTACCACGTATTCAGTAAGTCTGAGCCCCACCCACATACAAAATTTTACATCGGTTATTAAAAAAATAGCTGTTTCCTACAATAATGCAAAAACCTCCACGGTCAAAATGTATGGAACAGCTGATTGTTTTTTAAATAACCGATGAAAAATGTCCATGTGGGGAGGTTCAGAATGGCGTACTGAATACGTGGTAACTGTTTTAGCATTGGTGTCCCTTCCACCTCGTATTGTGTAATAACTTTCAAGTTAAATTAAAATGATTAACAACTTTATAATTACTAATTATAAGTCTGAATGATGCCAAATAAAAAAAAACATTTAAGTATTTGCGATTTTTATTTACAATTAAAGAGTATGTAGTAGGGGTATAAAAAATATAGTATCATTATACGTAACGCTAACTAATTTACATTTTATATCATTGACAGTATATAAACATTCGGAATTGTTTTGCATATTGAAGTTACATATTTTGTAAATACATACATAAATAATAAATACATACATCTTGGAGCGAAAGTCGTCGTTACTACGTCTGGGGCAATCAGTCATAGGAAATATGACTGTATTAGACTGATGTGAATACTCGCCAACGACGGTACACTTTAAACATCCATGTTTTCCATTGAAATTACACACTCCTGAAAATAAATATACAAATAATTCTTTCTTTTTACAACAATAAAAAATTTATATGAAGAGGCATTAGGCATCTCATATAAAATGAATAAAGGGCCACCTTTTCGCTAGTAGTGATATAGTACGAGTTAAAATGCATATGAGTACACTCTTATAATAGGAGCAAAACAAACTTACCTTTAATTAGTGCTCTTGCAGGAGAATCGCATATAAAAGCTCTAATTGTAACCTTAACCAATAACTCTTTTCCATTTTTTGTTGTAACTTTCAAGCTGTTATGCAAAAGATTTTTCATTTCTGCGACAAAAGGTATGAAGAAAGCTTCTAAATCTGCAGGTTTTCCTTTTCCTGAATATATGCCTACTACAAATGGTGACAGGTAGGGTATTCCAAATATATTGCATAGTATAGGACATACTTGTTCTCTAGAACTCTTATATATTGGCAATCCATCAATGTTTATATTTAACGATATACTTTCTGGTATGAGAGTAAGATGTTCTAAATATTTTTTAAGTGGTTCAGTTACACCATTGTGCCAATAGTAGCCCTTATCCAATGGGATTAATGATACTGTTTTAGTTTGAAGAAGCGTTCTTGGATCTTTGGGGAGAATATGAGGTAATCTTCTGTTAATTATTTCACTAACTTTTTGTATTGTTTCATGAGGAACATTACAAGTGATTGCCCATTTTTTAAAATCTTGGCGGAATTGATCATCTTTTTCAAGTTCTTCAGAAGTTTCGTCACTTATTTCCATGCAGTTGTCTTCTTCAGGGAAATCGGAATTATTTAATTCGTCTAAAAAAAAAATCATTTGGGTAATATAAACTTACGAATGAATCTGTTATAGGAGCTTTTTATACAATAACTTACTTTCTCTATCTAGTGTGCGTTCTGGTAAAAGAAGATGAGCGGAATAAATTTGATTTGTAAAACACCTGTCCTGACCGGATCCAGCAAATACCGTATTAATTGTTGAAAAATGTAAGGAACCACTTTCATTTTTACCACTTTCTTCTTGGTTGGGCACAGTTTCTTTCAGATTAAATGTAGGTATCGCTGCTGTATTTAACAATAATAATTGATAATTTTTATTTACTTTTCTTCTAAAGCCACCACTTCGTTTAATTCTTTTCCACTTTTTAAAATCCATAGTTAATATTATACGTAATAAAAATGGCGACTGAGTTATATTAAAGTATCTAATTATTGTTTAAATAATCAAATGACACATATAGGTTACATAAGAATAATGTTTCAACCTAAAAGTTACTTAAAGGTGGAAATATACGACCTTTCATAACGATTTTATAATAGTTAACTATAAAATCATTATATCACAGTTAGTTATTTAAGTGTTGAATAAAAGGTTCTAAATTTACAAAACATGGCGACACATCACTATTTTCTGGCTGAAACGTTAACTCGACTTAACGTTATATGACCGTCATATAAATTATTGAGATGACGTTTACCAGGCACATTAATATGACTTAAATTATATATGACTAATGCGTCGAACTGAATACTACTATACAACAACATAGTTGTTACAAAACTGTTATAAACCCCTTACATGTCTGTTAGTTGTATAATTCTAATATTTTACAACTTTTTTGCTACTTGGGAATGGCCGCGACTTACGAGTTGTAGGTCGTGCGTTCGAACCCAGCCAGGCGCTTTACTTTGTGTAAATTATTACATCACCACTGCTCTCAAAACGGTGAAGGAAAACATTGTGAGGAAACAGACATGTCCTAGAACCAAAAATTCGAAGATATGTTACATCCACCAACCCTTACCACTGGGCCCGCGTGTTGGATTACAGCCCTCTCCCTCACACACAGATGTATCAGCAGTGGCAATATCAGAGGCTGATTATGATGTTTGTTACTATTTCACGCAAAAACAGCTGAACGGATTTGGATGAAATTTGGCAAACAGATAGTTTGTGACCTGTATTAACACATAGAATACTTTTTATCCCAATAGTTCGTTCCCGTGGGATCATTTTAGGACCTACACCCGGGCGAAGCCGCTGGCAAAACCTAGTTAAGTCATAAAAGGACTAATTAATACTAAACTTTGTGGTATTAAAGCTACTTTTCTGTAATCACAAAAGTTGGAACCTAAGTTTAAAATAAATAGTTAGGTACCTATTTTCATTACTATTTGGTGGGATCATGCCGTTAAATAGGGCCTGTGCTTCGATCAAGAATATTTTATCTGCCAGTTTTGTCAGTAACACAACTAATGTTTTTTTTTTCCAGCAAACATGCTATCAGAACTTGCCGGTACCCTCCAGTCATCCCCAGAAGATATGCCGCCATCATTCCATAGACAACCATGGCTGAAAAGTTTCCAATCATTCTCTCTGGTTGACTAAACTCGAATACAATAGTGATTACATGCTCTTCATATGAAGTTCCAAATTCTTTTTTTTTTAATTATCATGTAAATATTGTAAATAATCGAAATTATTTTGTACGTTTCTATGATTATTTAAGAAAGAACACAATTATTATTTATTTAAAACATTTATTTGTTTCTTTTACATAAATATAAGACTTTTTACATTAGGAATGTGGAAATCAAGAAATACTTATTTATCCTAATAATTTTATAAATCCATATATTTATAGTACATAATAATACACCTAAAAAGTGAGAGGTTGCTTAGCTTCAAATATACAACATCAATGATTCTCAGTTCTCTCGTATAATTTCGTAGCCACATGTAATTAGTTACACATACCAACCACAATATGATTTACAACAAACAAACATTGATAACATTTACTTACAAATTTTCAAAGAGAATGTGCGTCAACATGTACTATTTTTTTTACTTAGCTCCTATTTGTAGTGAATGTTAAACATCGAGAAAAACTTAAGTATCACTGTACCAATACTAACATTATGATGGCATAGACTAAACAGGCTGTGACATTCACAAGGCCGCATCACAAAATCCATAGTGCCTATATTATAAATTACTCTACTTGGGCTAAAAACTCGAACCTAGTTTTATAAAAAGTGATACTACAAATGCATAATAATTCCCCGACCCGCCGCGTCGCATCTGATCCCCCCGCGTCGCATCTGATCCCCCCGCTACTACTTCGTTTTCACTTTAGCTTTCTTTCCGACTTTTTGTATTTACTGGGTAAGTACTTTTGTATAACTTTCCAAAAAAAATGGGCTTTCAAATGCAAAAAGAATTGAACAAATCAGACTGGTAGTTCCAAAGGTCTTTTTAATAATCAGTATAGATGTCAGATTACTGCAAGTTCTGAAACGACAGACCAGTGCCGTACTATCCACACTATGCCTAAAGGGAGCACTATATCTGCTGTCTCTCTCTCCCATTTAACCATCGAGTTTTTGGCCCAAATACAAAAATAAAATATACAAAACTTAAGGGGTCAAAGGCTTCAGAGTCGACGTAACAATATCATCAGGTGTATTCGGCTGATGAAAGAAGTATAACATGAAACCAGCTGCTAAAAGAAAATGGAAACCTAGAATGCATCCGATAAGAATCACAAAGTATTTAGATTTTCTTAGGGCGGGCATGAGCCAGAATATAAGGACTGCTCCGGAGACGAAGGCGGCCATCAGGACAAAGAGCCATTGGAGCCAGAATACTTGGATCGTCCATAATACGGCTACTGGTATGTATATCGAGAGTGAGTATCCGTAGAGGCAGAATAGGGACATCATCGTTGGTGATTTCGCATCCTGGAATGAGAAAAGTTTTGTTAATAGTGTGATGATCAATAAACCATGCTTTTTCGATGACAGGGCGACTTCACATAGTAAGGCTTTAGGCACGCCACAATTGCGGCGGTAAGTCCCCTCTCTTTGAGGAGTGGATGGAGAGGCACCATGGCGTCTTCACCTTCCGCCTGACGCAGATACCGGACACGGGTGTTTCAGAAGGTTCCTGTTTCGCATAAGGCGGGAGGAAACGCCCGGGTGTTTCCACTGCGAATATCGCCCTGAGGACACGGTGGAGGTCTGCCCGACTTGGGCGGAGCACCGCCGTGTCCTTGTGGATGCGATCGGCGGCGGCCATCTCTCGCGTCCGGCCCTGGTCCAGGCCATGGTTCGGAGCGAGAGTGCATGGGTAGCCGTCTTCTCCTGCGAATCAGTAATGCTCGCGAAGAGGGAGGCGGCGCACGTGAGGGAGAGGCAGTATATGCGCCCTCACGGCCCTAGTCGCCGCAGGACACGCCCTGGGTGTTGGCGTCGGGAATCCCAGGCTGATTCCCGGCCACCGTAGGCGCGGGCTTGCGAATGGCGAGTAATGGGTAGCTCGCTGTCCGGTAAGGACCAAGCCCGGGTTGATGGCGCGTTGTGTTCCACGCGCGCCTCAAAGAGATGTCAAAACCGACTGGTGGGGTCCGCAAGGGCCGATGCCTGCCAGGGGTGCGGGTTGTTCGAAAGAGATACCGCGGCCCCTGGCACACAGGCAACTGAAGAACATGGGTGGGTTTTAGTCAGTAAAAGTCTGACACGGCTACGGCTAACCATGGCCTGGGCCAGGGCCGGACACGAGAGATCGCCGCCGTGCCAAGCCGGGCAGACCTCCACCGTATGCTCCACCGTGTCCTCAGGGCGATCTTCGCAATGGAAACACCCGGGCGTTTCCACCCGCCTTATGCGAAACAGGAACCTCCCGAAACAACCGTGTCCGGTGAGGACCTGCGTCAGGCGGAAGGTGACGACGCCATGCCGCCTCTCAAGCCATTCCTCAAAGAGGGGACTTACCGCCGCTATCGTGGCGTGCCCAAACATGTATGTAGCATTTTTGTCAATTAAAAACTCTAAAAAGTAAAAAAAAAAAAAAAAAAATTGGCCTTTTAAGTTGTAGGTAATATTTTGATCAAGGCATTGTCAAGTCGGGGGACGGCTAATGAAAATGCTAGGCCTCCTCTGTTTGGCGTTTTCATTGACCGTCCCCCGACTTGACAATGCCTTGATCGAAATATTACCTACAACTTAAAAGGCCAATAATTTATATATATTTTTTTTAATTTTTAGAATTTTTGTATGGGTCGTGGGTTTAAAATTTTTATTTCCTGCTTTTTAAACTTACCCTTTTATTTATAAACGCTGCTTAAAGTTAAGAGATGATAAAAACGTCATAAATGTATGGTTAAACAGTCGTTAATCATTATTTCACTTTAAGCAACGTTTATTAATAAGGGGTTTAATGTCTCGCTTAAATCTGCGCAGAGTTGCGTCTGTTTCCCACAGTGAAGTTTGTTACTAATTTATCCTCAATCCTCATCCTGATCACCATTTATCCATAACCTATTCATTGAGACCTTTTCAATGAGCCCAAACACTATACTTCTGCTATTTATTGGTGAGTGACTTGTGTATCCTGGACATCTCAGGTGTTGCTCCAGCATCAGTTCAAGGTTACTTTGTTCGTCTAATATCATTGAAGTAATAGAATACCAAATTTCGACTTGATCAGACCTATGGAAGATGCTCAAATCCCTTCATCAACCAGAAAAGAGCTGATAATTTTCAAACGGCTGAACCGATTTTGATGAACATGTCTAAGAACACTCCCGACTAATTAACCTTTCAAACACGAAAAACAAAATTAAAATCGGTTCATCCGTTTGGGAGCTACGATGCCACAGACAGACACACAGACACGTCAAACTTACCTATAACACCCCATCGTTTTTGCGTCGGGGGTTAATAAATTAATATGCGCATAGACAAACAGCCTTGATACAACTGTACTGAAGTAACCTATCATTATTGTCATCCATGCAACAGCTATGTAAACCAAGCTGATCTGCCTCTTGATATCATGCAATAAGGTCAAATAAATTACTCATTGACATGTTTGTCAATGGCAGGAAACTAGTCAACTGGGGGTAGTTACGTAACACACTAACAGTAGGAATCCCTTTCATTTTGATCGTTCAACAACATTCAATGCGTTATTTACGTTGTTGAGCAGACAAATTTTTCGCATTAGCAATTAGCAATAGCAATAACTTTCGGATTAGCAATAACTTTCAAAATGAATCTGTTTCTGATTAATAGTGTGTTACGCAGTTAGGGTGCTGGTGAAGTGGTGACAAATGTTATGTACCTGATTCTCTATCTCATCATGTCCATCAGTATTCGTAGTCCACTTCAATGCAGCCCACAGTGCAAGAGGTACAAGCCAGACATAGCATGTGATGGCTGTAGCTGCGATTGATACCAAGTGGAAGTCATATCTCCATATGAAGCCTGTCTTATTTGCATTGTGCAAATAACTGGCTATGTTACCGCTCACTGCTATTGTGAATATCTGGAATGATTAAAAGACAATTTTTAGATATGTTTTTAGTATTGAAAATAACAAGGTAAAATATAATAGGTTTATTCCAAGCAAATAAACATTTATTTCTGTGGAATCTTTGATCACCATGAAATTAGGATTTGAGACAAGGAAGTCTTAACAACAGAAACTATATAAATTAATCACACCTATTGTGGTCAACCGCTGAACATACAAAATGTTACCTTAGGCCATATCATAAAATAAGTACTCAGCATTTATGCTTATTAAAACATATACCCAATTTCAGCTTGAGTATTGCTGATTTTCATGGCAACAGCTATTATAGTGTTCACCTACCAGGGTAACAGAAATCCAAATAGGTCCATACAGATCTGGCTTTCCCTTAATTCTTTCATCGAAGTAGTTGCGGGACACCTTCTGTGGCAGCACAGAGGATATGATCCTCTCCACAACCTCATTTGTGTGGACGTCAAAGTACTTTTGGTAATACTCTATAGTCCAGAAATTGTGATTTGCTGGAAAACAAAGAATAGTAACTTAATCATTGATTGATATATTTTTGCTTAAATACAATGCCACAAGCTGAATAATAATACCATATAGATAATAAAAAAAATACATAAATAAGGAAGGAAGTAAATGTTACCCTGTGGAGGATACATACTAGCATAATGATGCATGAGGATCACAGTGCACCCAGGTGTACTGATAAGTTAGGTAAAATACTAAGATTGGTCAGACTGGATTGGTCCACACTAGCTCAAGAAAGAGAAAAGTGGAGAAAGAGAGGCTTTTGCTCAGCAGTGGGAAAACATAGGCTATGAATAAATATGATAATAAAGCAAAACACAATCACTTTTAAAGTCCATATAATAAGAACACAGTAAAATAAAAACTACAGTATTACTAATGCAGTGATTAGATTAGAATCTAGTTAAAATCTACACTAACTGGTAGATAAACTTAATGTTTACTAGACCATTATATCGGAAATCTTCTTTTCCTAGAAATCTATTAATGATCCAAAGTATTATAATGTAGGTTCTTACTTTGTGGCGCAGCCTCTGGTTCATCAATCGCTTTAGGTTCTTCAAAATTATAGTTTGGATTTGACATAGTGTTATTGTATTGATTTGTGTGCACTGCCTCCACGTCGATACGTGCACTACGATTATTGTGGTCAGGGGAATAGTCCTGGAAGTCCAAAAGTTCACCGGTGTTTACGTTCGCCATAATTATTTAATTCATTTAACACCAAAGTAATTAAAATCCACGCAGTTTAACAAATTTGTAAGTTTTTCAAGAAAACGTCACATTAGTCACCCACAAATAAACTGTCAATTTTGACAGACAAGACAAGACAAAGACATGTTTTCAACAAAAGTGTACATGTCACCAATTTTGAAAGGCAGATATTCTCGACGTGCACGAAACGCCAATAGATTCCGTCCTACGAAAGAAGTCCCGCGGCAATAAGTGAAACTAATTATTAAAATCTGGGGACACCACCAAGACGAGCCAAGTGAAGCTCAAGGGCATTGACAGCAGTCAATATACGTGTATACGGCACTTCTTTCGTGGGACGAACTCTCTCGTTAGAGAGTATGTGTATATTGTATATTCTTTGGATGGTCTCTAACACCAAATATTTACCGGTTTTTAGTTTCATCTTACAAAATCCAGTTGTCATGGTGCAGCACGCGGAAGTCCGAAGTGACGACAATAACAATAAGAATAAAAACGTAATGACTGATTTTAATAAGACATCTAAATATGTGTCTTTTCCAGATAAATTCAGATTCAATCTTTTGTACTGCTCTCTGACTGTTTTGGATTATCTTTTGAACTGCTGCCAGATGATGGGTGATGGGTTCGGCTTCCAGGAATTTAGATTAACTGGTTGGGCTGAAATTCAGCTTCTTTACTTGTGGGGTGACATGAATGCCTGTCTCATCTCCACAATTGTCCACAACCCACCAAGACAGGTTGACAGACTTTCAGGTTTCTGGTAATTACTTAGATCAGGTTAAATGGTCTAAGGGTAATAAATGCACGTGGTAATAAATAAAATCTTGAGGTCACTTTCGCATACAGTCTTTTTAAACAAAATTTAGCAAAGTAAGTAGGAAGGATTCAGTGGTGACAACACTTATTATGTACCACTATAAAAAATCAGCCTGGAGACGCGTCTGATATAGATAACGAAAGGCCCATTAAGGCAACCATTATTGGCAAAAAAATGTACAGTGTGCTTGACCAGAAGTTAAATACTTAGACATCTCTCTCGTCACGATACCCAATTTGGCTTCAGAGCTGGTCTTTCAACAGAACACACTGTTCTTTGTCTCAAGCACACTGTCAGATACTACACGGACAGGGAGTGCCGGGTCAGACAGGAAGGTCTTACTTTGCCGAAACTCTTCTATTTGCACGTAGATCGGCTGATTCGTGGGCTCAGCGGCACTATGGTAGGCTGTTCCATTGACATAACACTAGTCAATAACACAAGCTACGCCGATGACATGTTGCTGCTGGCCTATCAATCAGCGCCCTCAGGAAATTCATGTCCGTTTGTGAGCAATATGTGGAAGCCCAGGGCCTCAGACATAATTAAAAAAAGAGAGAGTGTCTGTTGTTTAAGGCAGGCACTAAATACTATTGTGAAGTGCCGCCTGTCACACTCGGTGGGACTGCGTTAGAATGGGTAGAATCTTTCAAATATCTGGGGCATTGAGTTACTGCAACGCAGATAGACAGCGTTAACATGGAGAGAGAGCGTAGGGCGCTGTCATTCAGGAGCAATATGTTGATCCGTAGGTTTGCAAAGTTGCTGGTGGATAATCCTGGCTACAAGGTTGTGCCTATGCCCTTCGTTAGCTAGACGAGAACACCCGGAGATTATGTACCTGATTGATTCTTCCGGCGGTGGCATGCCCGACAGATGTTAACCATGCCAACTTTCACAATAAATCTCCGGTAATTGTTCGTCATCATAACTTCGTCCATAATTGCACAGACAAAACCTTCGGTTTTCCCAAAGGGGTCACCGAAACGTAGTCAGGCTACCGACGCGCGACGCTAGAAGGTCTAAATCGGGCCCATGTAGGGCCCGGAAAAAGCGTCCGTGAAACTCCTTACTCTGCCATACCTCCATGCGATCATTAGTGTTAAGCACTACAGGCTTGCGCCAGTTCTCTTCAGCCAAGGAGAGCGGGGTGAGGCCCTTATCCACCGCAACCACATCTCGATGCATCCCCACGTGAGCCCACATCGGTTTCTAGGAAATAATCCCTGATACTGCATATCTCGCGATTATGGAGAGTCTTAGCATTTAAAAGGCCTCGACCGACACGATTTTCATTGAAAATGTTCAAAATCTAGTCGCAGTCTCATCTCAACGACAAACAAGTGTCAAAAATGTAAGGAAACTCGAAGTATGTTTAACAGATTGAGACAGAGATCAGACTGTGAACGTTTTCAATATTACAGGAATTGCCCCTCTGATTTCAATTCTTGTAACATCAAATGGTACATACATACAATACAACTCCCATACATGATTCATTAGCTTGTGCCCGCGGTTTCGCCCGTGTGGGTATATGGACAAACGTCGGAAATAATGCACCAAATCGTTTTGTCAAGTTCAGTACGGTTTAAGTTCAGTAGCTACATAAAATGTAAATGCGTACAAGCAAGCAGCAAAATAGGAAGTGTATTTTCAAAAAATCTCTGATTGCAATTTTCCTTCTCCAAAATTGACAACATGGTTCATTAAAACTTTATTTAAATTTGTCCATGCTGACTCTTCTCAAACTCATCGGTCACTCTTTTTACAAACAAATTTATTGTAGAAATGTAGAATAATAATTATCTTCCTTTTTGCAGCCAGTCAAAAATGTTACTAATTTTAGTGATACTCTTGTGCAAACTGCAATGGCATCCTAAAACTCCCAGTTTTCTCGCCGTCGCACAGTGGGCTGGGATTACAAGGTTGGGTCTTAAGAGATCAAATGTATTTTTTTGGTATCTAGGCATAAATTTAAAACGTTTTTACTCTTTGACTTTTTTTAATTTAACGAGTACTTTCGGAGATATAGCCATATCAAATTTGTATGAAGAGTTATGTTATTTTAGTTAAGCAATTTATTCCAATTAAATTGAAATTGAAAATAATGTAGGTATACTAAACGACCTGAATACCTACTTAGTTCTTTAAAAAAAAACAATGTTCGACATTTTCCACCACCATAGGTAGGTATGACGTAATTTGTTTTGAGACTTATTTCCGGGAATCAAGGGATAAGAGTGCGCGAGCGCAACAACAAGTTATGACGTGTCGTAACGTGATTGGTGCAACGATAGGGTATCTACGGAATGTTCGGTTGCATTCAAACGTACTTCAGTGTTCTATTACCCACCATAATAGACGCACTACCCCCACACATTCATTACTTACTTATTTGCTATTTTGTATTTGTGAAAATGTTTGAAAATTTAGTGACAAACCTTGATCTTTTCGTTATTTTAAAAAAACAGTGGCAGTATTAAAAATAATGACAGTTTGTGTAGTGAGATAAGGTCTAAATTTTTAGTCGAATTAAGTGATGATCACGAAAAGACCTTAAAGTTGTTTTATGCAAAATTTTGTTATAATTTAAATAGAAGATGGGAAAACGCTTATCGTAAAGAAAATATATTCAGAACTAAAAATAGTGAATGGTTACAAGAAAACATAATATGGCCAGACTTTATTAAGTGTTTAATAGGCAGTAATGAAGATCAACCAGCACCGAGTACATCAACTCAGTATGTATCACCATCAAAAGTTTCTGTCGGTGTCTCCACCGAACAAAGCCCAAGAAAACCTTTTTATGAATTAGCGCCTAAACAGAAAAAAAGGCGTGCAGAAAACTTTCATTTATCTTCGGACGAAATAAAATATGCATATTTTGAGCAGTTGAAAGCGGATGGGAATGAGGAGGTTGCTAAAATACTAGAACATTTACTAAAGAATCCCCAAGATGTAAAAAAAGTTAAAAAGTGCATATCTGTTAAAGAAAAAAAACCTGTGTTTTCTCCGAATGAGGCTTTAGGGTTATTTTTATCACTTAAGCTGACCAAGTGGCAATACAATACTTTAAGAAAAAGTGTTAACGAAAAAGACAGTAGTAATATATTTCCATCTTATTATCAAGTGCAACATGCGAAACAGAAATGCTATCCACCAAAAGATGCTATTACAGTGAAAGAAACCTCAGCTAAAATAAAGTTACAAGCCCTATTGGATATAACGACAACAAGAATAATGACGTCACTCGTCATAGATAGTGGTTGTAAAGAATTTACACTAATCAGTAAGTGGGGATTTGACGGTGCTTCTAATCAAGCCAATTACAAACAAAAAATGCAAACAGACATTTTGCATTCGTTAATGTGGATACCCTTGACAGTGATTAAATTAAAACAGTGCAGTGGCCAGTAGTGATTGTGATTTTTACTTATTTATTTTATTAGTCCTTAGTGGATGAGGCCTAAAGGGGAGACCACTACATAAAAAAAAAACGCACCTAGTTCTTAACCTCTATGGTGGTGTGGAATAGAGAACAAAATTTGAAATTGCGACCAAATCGCAGAAAATCGCAACCCGAGAATAGGCGCTAAAATAGGACAAATATACGTACTATGCATACGTAGAGTCAATTCTTTGAGAAAATTTGAGAATTTCGAGATTTTCACATTTTTTTCTTTTGCTTCATACAAAAATTACTTTGGATATTTATAACTCCGAAAATACTAAGTTATCTGAACGACCCTCATAGAAATAATTACTTATAATCGATAGATACATCCAACACAATATTTAAAATTTCAGAAAAAGAAACTTTTTTTTTTTAAATGCTAAGTCCTTTACCGGCCCGTTTCAGCCCACTGTGCGTCGGCGTCGCCCATAGACATAATTATATCCATGTTTTTCCCATCTCAATGCCGTCGACGCCCGCCCATCTATTAAATTAAATACATGACATAGAAGTAGGTAAAGGGACTCGGAGGGAAAAAATACTTTGGAAAAGTGAGGTGTGGTCATAAAGGGGGCACGAAAAAATAAGGTGGTTCAGATCTCCCATATATTATCTTCTGTGGTTCTGTGATTGTGTAATGTAATTAGGGATGTGATTTGAACGGGAAAAAAATCGATTACTAAATAATTGAATTTTCTCTTTTTAAAATAAATCGATTTGTAAAAATCGATTAACTTAAAAATAATCGATTTTTTTCTAACTATTCGAAAAGTTGCATTTTTTTGTACGTTTAATAAAATTACTAAGTCGGTAGTTACTAAAACCACCACGAAAACGACCACGCGGTTTTTAATTTATCGTACTGATGGCGCTGTTTGCAAAATTCGATTAAAATGTGTAGTTTGGCTGCATTGTTTTAATCCAACAACGCATATCTTACCTGTTTTACTTTAAAAAAAAGAGAGTAAGTAATATATTCGATTTATTAAAAATCGATTTTTAATATTTAGAGAATCGATTATTAAAAAACGATTATTAGAAAATCGATTATTTTTTGACATCCCTAAATGTAATAGATAGATTGTGCCCGCCGCGCCGCATTGACGACCAGCGTTGCCAGAAGGTTACTTTTGTACCCTTTAAGGTGATTTTTAACTCCCAAAGGTTACTTCTAGGTTACACGACTCGAAAGGTTACTTTTTGGTGATTTGGCGGAATTTGTAAAATATTTTTAATTTGTTATTTGAAACAGAACGCAAAATTGATTATTGGATAATGTCAAACTTCGTGTGTGCGATTCCTAAAAATGGGTCTTTCTCTCTCGCACGAATGTATCCAAATCACACGTTTCGGTCACTCGCTCGTTCAATCGGACGGATTCGTTCCTTGTTCGAGTTCTTCCGTGCTTGTCGCCTAGATTTAGAGAGAGTCGGTTGCACCGTTGCCGACTTGCCGTTGCGGTTGCAGTAGTATCTCGTTCGTTCGTAGTTGCAAGTTTTGATGTTTGTTAACTTTTTACTAAATAATAAGCTGGATACTGGGTAAGTGTACAAATTCATTAGTATGTACTTGAGGCTGTGGATAACCGCTATAATCTATAGTTTCAATCGGTAGGTTAGGTATATTTCTATCCTATAAATTTCACTTGCAGACTACATTAAATAACCTTAATTTCAGGTGTCTGAACAAAAAAAACTTACAGACGAATTGAGAACCTCCTCCTTTTTGAAGTCGGTAAAAAATGGAAATCATTACTAAATTATCTGACTATTCACTTTTAATGTTACTACTGGAAAAAAATATGCAAGGTTACTTTTCAGACGAAAAGGTTACTTTTTTAACCATTGCAGGTAACTTTTGACAAGACCCGGCTGGCAACACTGTTGACGACATCCAATCCACAGAGTACTTTTTTATGACGACATCGTCCGGTCGTCGTCGCGTGCATAAATTAATATTCTACCTACGTCGCGTGGTCGCCATTTTGTTTTCAACAGGACTTCGTTACGTCAATACGTATATTCTGTCGGGTCCGATCGTCGGAGAAAGATTATTTGTATGTACGTGATTTAGTAACAATAAATGTATTCATTCCATTTGTACGTGAGGTGATTGCAGTAGATACGTGTGTTTATCGTCCGCAGTGCTGTGATATACCCGATAACGTAAGTTCACTACGTGTTAATTTCTTAAATCTCGCCATATTGGTTATCCACGTAACGAATAGAGTTAAAAGTGAAGTATTTGGTTACTTACAGTAATGTGCAGTTGAAGATTGTGCTTGGCATGGTGACATCAACGACCACGGTCGTCATTCAAGATGTCAAAAGAAATAGCGGAAGAGTATGCGTCGAGTTTGGCGGACCTAACCGTCAACAGCAAGCCGCTGATAAATATGTTGACGATCCTCGCGGAAGAGAACATCGACCACGCCGGGGTTATCGTTGAAACAGTGGAGAAGCATTTGGAGAAGGTGAATTTCAATTTTTAAAAATTTACGCGTGTGAGGTGCCGCGGAATTTATGCCACAGTCACGTGAGAGTCAGGGGAATAATGGGAAAGTGTGCTCAATACGATGACGCGCGCTCCTCGTTGCGTGCTTTACGTGTTTACTATGACAAGTGTGACTAATTCGGCCTCGTTGTAACCAGTCGAAGCTCGTAACAGGTATCTCCTACTAGATGTTCCAATTTCACAACATTACCTCAAACTATGACCGCAGTGGCTATCTATACTTTTCTGTAAATTGTTCTTATCAAGTCAGTAGTAGATTACAACAGCCTTGTTTTGAGACAATTGGATGCCTTTCATAACTTTGATGTTTGCACAAGTTTTACCATACATTTCTTATTGCAATGTTGCTTGGCTCATTGTTCCAACACTGATTCATAAATTATTGAATATTCAAGTTGTAAGTCATTTTTTTTTAGTTCTATTTTCAGCAGCACTTGAACTACTTGCCTACTTTATTTTAAAATGTTGCATAATTTGACATAAATTCATTTGCCTACTTGTCTCCCAGCCAAGTCTGAAAACCTTACAAAGTGATAGCTATGATAAGTTGTTTTATCACATTGTAGTTACTCTTGATAAAAGGCACATAATAGCAAAGTATGAAACTCACCTAGATTACAGTATTTCCTTGTAGACCTGGCAAATGTCCAAATTACGAAACTTTGTAAAAGATGCGAGATTATGACTTTAAAATGGAGTCTAGGTAGCATTTATGACAAATAAATCAATAGCTATGTTTTTTCTTGGTTTTTCAAATTTACAATAAACAATTAGGAGATACCTGTATCAAAAGATAATTACAGATAACACAATCTGCCTTCAAGGGTATGTAATCCTTATCTTTTTCAGTTGTATATTCAAGAAATTGTTCACAATAAAGCTTTTTGAAACTGAATTCTTATTTATTTTTCACGTAATAACAATTAAAAAGGTTGATAAAGCAAATTCTTGTCTTATTCTATCCCGTACCATTATAAAAGTGGGTGCCAACCTTTGAGGGAAGAGGTCAAGTCTGTACTTGGCCAGCCTGGGGTTTGGGACTAGCAAGTTGTTTTTCCTCTACACAGGTGCAACCCGACATCAAGCTGCCTGTACTGTATTTAGTTGATTCCATAATCAAGAATGTTGGCGGAGCCTACACTACGAAGTTTTCACAGATCATTGTCAATATGTTTACAAGGACGTTCAAACAGGTAATTGTGAGTTAAATTGACATATTTAAACGCTTTGTGAATTTGGTATAGATATTGTGGACTTTCTCTAATATTAAATATTTTCCCAGGTGGATGAGAAAATTCGGTCACAAATGTTCAAGTTACGGGAGACTTGGCATGATGTGTTCCCTGCGACAAAGCTGTATCAGCTGGATGTGAAAGTGAACTTGATCGACCCGGCATGGCCCATACAAGCACAGCCGCAGCAGTCTAACATCCATGTAAATCCAAATTTTCTGAAAAAGGTGTTTTTTTTAGTTGATTATTGTTTTGACGTTGGTTTAGTTTAATATGCTAGCTTGAGGCTGGCCGGTCTAGTAGGAGGCTATAATACATGCTTACTGCATCATATTATGTCCATCAGTAATCAGTAAATTATCATTTTGTATGCTGTAATGCCTACTGCAGTATTTCCATTTGTCAGTAGTCTGGGATCTCTTGCTTGAGTATACTGCCTATTTTCCACCTTTTATTTATTTCCCAGCATGATTTTGAGCCATACCTAAATTGGTACCGATTATTAACATATATGTCTAAATATTGTGACAGCCATTAAAAGGGAGCCATAACAGCATTTTCATGAATTACAAAAGAAAGTGGTTGATAAGACAGATTGGACATAACATTCAACAACTATAAATAGGGAGACCTTTGGCAAGCCATGGCACAGAAAAAGAATAAAAACTAAAGACCTTGCTAAAATTCAAAGCCTAGGAAAATAAACAATTGCAAGATACCAGTATGCTTTTCTAAGCTCGATTTCTCTTAGCAGAATGTGCCTAACACCGGTACAACGGTTACGCCGACGCCAGCCCCATCAGTTACTCCTGAGGAGGACGAAAAGATGAGGAGCATCCTCGCGAAAAAAGAGCAAGAACTCCTCATGCTGCAGAGAAAGAAGGTTGAAATGGAGCTGGAACAGATGCGGCGGCAGGTCGAGATCGCTGAGAAAACAGTCGTTAAAAAGGTAAGGTTTTTCATGAATCCTACTAACTTCTACCCACGGCTTGTCCCACTAGAACAGCAATTTTGTTGGTATAAAAAATTATATTGGTCTAGTTCTTCATTGCTGCGTGAAAAAAGACCAAACAATTACGCATACATATCAATTTTAACCTTATGTCGATGCTCTTAAGTCATACATTGTGCGATCATCAATATCGATGCTACCTTTATGCCGTGTTCCCGGCGTTCTTCGAACTCAGGTACTTAAAACGATGGGCGTCTAAATTCAACGAAAATAATGTTGATATGGTATGATTACGTTTGCAAATATACATCTGAATGGTATTTTAAATAAATAGTAGCAAATTCTGGAAATAAGACTAGTGCTGTGTTTTTGAAAACATTAAAAAATCTTATTTAATGAGATAAGATCAAAAGTTAAACAAATTACCTACCATTTTTTTTTTTTTTTTTTGGGTGGGAAATCATCAAATAACTTCTCCCGCTCTGGGTGGAGCGGGAGGGCGTGTCAGACTTTTACTGACTAAAACCCACCCGTGTTCCTTCAGTTGCCTGTGTGCCAGGGGCCGCGGTATCTCTTTCGAACAACCCGCACCCCTGGCAGGCATCGGTCCTTGCGAACCCCACCTATTGGTGCTGACATCTCTTTGAGGCGCGCGTGGAACACAACGCGCCGTCGACCCGGGCTTGGTCCTTACCGGACAGCGAGCTACCCATTACTCGCCGTCCGCAGGCCCGCGCCTACGGTGGCCGGGAATCAGCCTGGGATTCCCGACGCCCAGGGCTTCTCCCGCGAAATTACCTACCATGAAGTGAATCAATGGTGATTAATGAAATAATGACCCAAAATGTAAATTATTTGCGACATCATAATGATTTTTCTGTACCATTATGTACACAAAGCTTGTAAACACATTAAATTGCTTAGCAATTTAGATAACCACTTTCTACATAAGTACAAATAGCTCTTTGATTTCATTGTTCATAAACAATTTATAATTAAAGTTAAATCTACATTACAGGCATTAGTTATTACATTACAGTTATAATGTAATTATCATTATTTTCGCGGAATATAATAAGTATTCCATAAATAACTAATTTCAAGCTGTTTCCCCTTGCGTAATTTATTGTGTTAATAAATCGTATTTCGCATGTTTATTAATCTAGATTACACAAATAAATAAAGTTGAAGTTTAGAGAAAAAAAAATCTCCGAAACGACTGGACCGATTTTGATGAAATTCGGCATGGGGAAAGTATGTATTTTGAGCCCTTGGGAAGAACATGGACTGCTTTTTACTGACATATTACGCGGGCGGAAGCTAGAATTTATTTATAAATGTGAAATTAATGTAGTTGTTATAGTTGAAATATTGCAATCATGTAAAACCGTCGCCGGGAATACAAAGTTACCTACTAAGATTCTGAACTCTTTGCAAGACAGGATGACAGAGCAAAAATTATGTTAAAACTACACACAAGCATGCTCCCTCGAAAAGCCGTATCGCAAATCGCCAGTTTTTAGGTCTTTGAAAACCATTACTACGACACCAATAGCTTCAAATACGTTAAAGCTATTGGATGTCGAAGTAATGTTTTCCAATCGATTGTCGCATTGTCTGACTCATTTAGCATATTAATGGATTAGTGCCAGTTCTGGAAATAACTTGATAATTGTCGTTATCACAATGCCTATTTATTACCTAGCCTGGGTATATTTTTAATCGAGTTAAAAAAAAAAAGAAGATTCTAAATGTTTGTTACCTCAGACCTCCGTCATTAGTCGTTCTTGAGTTGTTTTCAATAATACGTATTTTTTCCGTTTGGTTTATTTTGATGATGTTATAATAACTTCCTGACACTGTTATTTACTTATCAAGTGAAGGTATACGAATTTGTGTCTGGTAGTACTAGTACCACAAGTAAAAACTGCAAAATGACTTTAATTTCGGAAGACGGTGGCAAAAAACTAAAATACAAAACCAAAAACATTTGTTGTTTTTTCCTAGTACAAAACTATTGACACAGGCTATTTGCTAGCATCTGGCCGTAGGTACATAGATCACACTGTTAAACTTTCAAATGTTCAGAAGTTGGTCTGAAGCCTCATTTTGTGCTAATGCATTTGTTAGTTCGTTCGTTTCGATTTTTAGGCGGCCAATGGTCAAATAATTTATTTACTGAGATAAAAACTTATCTATAAATGTACCTACATGTAGCTTAAACACTTATAGGATATTTTCTATCTATTGGTGTTTTGAATGAGTGATTAGAAGGCCATACAAATATTTATACACGCGACTCGTATTTTAAACCAGTCGCGGATATAAATATTTGTGTAGCCTTCGCAACAAGCAACAACATGCTACGCTACTTGCTTGTAATTAATTGACCTTGAATTCCCTTGAACCCGAGAAGCATTTTAAATAAAAACTTGACTATCCACATTTTAAAGTATGTACTACAACTTTTGGACCGCTATTCTTTCCAACAAGGAATTCGTAAAAAATATGAAATCTATGTCCTATCTCAGGCTTTCACCTTTCTAAATTATCTCCATACCGTACATTAAAATCGGTCCTGCGAGCTAGCCATCAACTCGGTAGTAGACAAGCAGTGTCACTTTCGAATTCATTCCAGATTCGTTTGGAAACTGTCAAGTTTATAAAAAGAAATACTAAGTAATAGTCAGCCTATTATTCTGCAAATTCAAAGCATCATGTTTATGTTTCTTAATCATTGTTTTCTTAAAACCCAGAATGGACGTTAATGTTATCTCGGTCGGTATGTAAGTGAGGCAGATAAAACACGAACACACATTACATTACACAGTTAAGGGCGATAAGGTAGACCGCGGAATACAATACAACCCTCTAAATTCATTGAGGGCTGATTTTTCAACAGTCAGCGAATTTTTATCTGAAGAACAAATCTGACAAGATGGCTTATTCTATACAAAAGCTGTCAAACCGACATATTTATTCCTCAGATAATACATAACTGACTATTGAAAAATCAGCCCTTAAATCCATTGAATCATTATTTTATGAAAAAGTCATTCAATGGAATTAAATGAACCTGGGAGGGCTAAGGAGGGTTATCGCATCCATCTTAACTACGAATGAGACGTGCTATGCTAGTGCACAGTTCATTGGTCTTAAAGTGAATCTTGTCGACATTTTTTCCATACTAACTTCTAGAGTCCACTGTTCGACAATGTACAGACGCCAGCACATCAAGCTACCCCAATCTGTCAAATTTCGAATTTTTGGTTCTAGGACATGCCGGTTTCACAATGATGGTTTCTTTCACCGTTTTGGGAGCAGTCGTGAAGAAATTAATAACTAAGTTCTAAATAAATAATAATTTTCTCTGCGATGGGTACATTGGGTACAGAACACCCCTAAGATTGAAACATGACGAGTCCTGAGTTTATATGCCAATGATTATTTTTAATGGCAACATAAGTAACACAGGCCCTTTTATACAAATTAAATTTACAACTTACAACACTAGATAATCAATAAAATAATAATATTTATAAGTGACCTTGGGAATGCCCACTACTTGTTTCTGTTACTATGTAGGACATAGATGTTGTCGACTGTTCTACAAAATCGTTATATACAATTTACAAGAAAAGTATAATGAAAATTAAACAAAATATTGGTTTCCCCACGGCCAAATGCGATCAAAATTTGTTTCTCATTTTATCACTTACCAGCACTCTAATTGCGTAACTCACGATTAATCATAATCTGTTTCGTTTTGAAACAGATGGCTAAACCATTGCTTCATATGTTCGGAAAATGTGTCTGCTCAACAACGTAAATAACGCAATGAATATTGTTGAACTGTCAAAATGAAACCGATTATGATTAATCGCGTGATACGCAATTTGGGTGCTGTAGCCATACCATACTCATTTTCGCGTTTAGGATATTAAGCCCAGGTAGCGCGGGTGATAATTTTTAGCGCACTGCATTTTCACCACACTGCTAATCGCCGAGAGTTGAAAATCCAACACTGTGTGGTTTTTGATGCGCTGGGATACACTCTGTTTCATTCTCAATGCTCGGTCCAACACCGAGAGTTGACAATCGAGTGCAAGATACAATCCTGCCGCGAATTTTTAAGTCTGCGCGATGCGAAGTTGCTGGTTCAAGATAATTGTTCATGCAATGTTTTCCTTAATATAATTCTTGGAAGGCAAACTGGTATTTCCCATCACAATTAAATTTGTAAGAGGCAAGAATATACATTATTATGTGCTGAGCAGTTGTGAGAAGTTGACGTAGATGCTAGTCTATTTCCTGTTTTCATAAATAAACTAACAGGAGCTATTTTGATTGATAAGTAAACATCCTGTAAGTTGCAGATCGTACATTGCAGGACTGTAATTTAAACCTTATTTCAATGTTTATAAACTAAATAACGCGCGCATGTAGTGTGCATCCACTGTATACTTATAACTGTATAGGCTCAGATTATAAAACAACGGCAGATAGACCGCGCGGAACACCAAGAGTGAGGCCAAAAAACCAAATAAGTACTGATTCCAAACTCGAGTTAGTACGTCATGAAGCGTCGCATTGTCTATGTTACATACAATGCGACGCTTTAGTATTTGGTTTTTTGACCTGAGTCTTGGTGTTCCGCGCGGTCTATCTGCCTTTGATTTATAATCTGAGCCCATAGGTGTCTTGAAAATTCGTAAAATTTTCATCCACAAATAATTGAAACAAGTTCCGAACTCTGCTTATTTACATTGTAGTTTAAGATGGTTAAGCGAATCATGTTTTATCGATTCATCGCCTATCGTTGTTTAATTATGGTTTTCAAGCGTACTAGCTTGATAAACGATAATATTTATCGATATTATTTCTCAACCTTGCACGAAAGAAGCCTTACATGGCAGTCATTTGTAAAAGACAATATTCTAATTATTACGTATGCAGATTTTCTGCAATTTTTAAACCCCCCTCTCTTGTCCTCCTCGTCAGCAAAAGTAAACAAAGCTCTTACCCCCCCCCCCCCATGCTCACGTAAACATTGGTTCATGCATTTTTCAATAAGTTCTGGTTTATTTATTGATTCATAAGCAGCAGTTATAAGTCTAGAAATAAGGAATAGGCTTGGAATAGAGGACTTTACCCCTTAAAATATTTATTTAAGGATATTTTATTGATATGGTATTCAGTTATTATATAATCTTTAACGAACAAAACAAACTTCTTTTAAAATTTTGGTAGATTAATTCAAATGAACAGTTTTCAGTCCATGACACGAATCCATGACTAAGTCTTCGATGGCATTGGATATTTGCTGCTCAATGTTGTGTGTCTGCTCACTTTCGTGTGATTTTGGAATATCGTCATCGTTTTTTTCGAGCCAAATTCGACAAAATTTTGTAGAATGTCCAAAAAAACTACTGCTAACGTAATCACCATCCAGACTCCCCATCCCCCATGTTATCAAAAATAAGCAAAGCAAAGAACCCCTGCCCCCCTGTAGTGTTTACGTAATACTTGAATGGCCCCGCTTGAAAGATGTTGAGCTATGAAACTATACTCTAATACACATTTGCAGAGAAAGTTTAATACTAATGTTAACTTGAAAATCTAAATGCCTCCTTGAGAATCATTCTCGAATGGGTCTTAAATACATCTATAAGTACCATAAAGCAAAGTCGGTTTTCGATTCTCTGTGTATGACCAGTTACACACTAAATTTTCATGGAGTATTCATTATCATTTAAAACATCTAATCAGGAAGTTTGACGTGTAAAATACTTTCATATTTTACATAGATATAGTACAGTAATCATCTTAGTGTATTGGACCTGTTTCTGTCTGCGCTCAAACTTGTGCACTATAATATCACCCGCGTTGATGGCCATTCTTATGTGCCATGGCCAGCCATGGCTGCAATTCTGTTTAGAGGACTATACTATACATTGCACACATGCTATGCAGGGGCAGGTCGTTCAGCATAAACAGCCTATAATGTTCCCAATGCTGGGACACATGCCTCCTCTCTGTGAGGGCTGTAATCCACTACGCGGGCCCAGTGCGGGTTGGTAGATATCACATGATATCGAATATTTGGTTCTAGGAAATGTCGGTTTCCTCACGTTATATTCTTACACCATTTTGAGACCTTCACTTATTTCGTCACCAATGCGGTTATGAAATAAGTTACACAAAGCGCCTGTCTGGGTTCGAACCTAGGACTTCCAACTCGTAAGTCGCGGCCGCTATCACTGGGCCACTGCTGCAGCTGGGCAGGTCGTTATTAAATATATAATAGGTATTGGTGAATTCACAAGAACTAAGTACAAAGTGAAACGCATACTATTTCTCTGTCAATGGATCCTGCCGATTAATCGTGAAAGTTGCTTACGGCGACTGGTACCAACACGTTTATCAGTTTTATTAGCATAGCCGGTTTTTGTTGCACAACATAACGCAATTAACTCAGAATGACTTATTTCAGAATGACTCATGTAAATATGATTATAACAAAAAGCCCAAGTGCATGTCGAGCAACGCAGATTGAATATTTGTATATTTACGCATAAACAGTATTTTATCGACCGCACACTTAATTGTATTTTAAAGTATTTCTCGAAAAAAAAAAATTAAATAAACGATTAATATCAGAAGTAAATATTTCATAATTTTTATCTTTATAACTATGTATTTACATAAATGAGAAAATCACCACATCATTAAGGGTCAGTACACACCGACACGCGACGCGACGCTGCGCGCACTTTTTAAGATGACGATACAAAATAGATCTTATTTACTTCGTAATAAGGTATACGGGCTGCACAACGCGGTGCATCTCAGCGTTCTTAGACACGCTTTCGCGCTCGTAGTGAAATATACCTTTTCGTGTTGTAAATAAGTTAAATATTCTGTCGCTATCTTAAAAAGTGCGCGTCGCGTCGCATCTCGGTGAGAATTGACCCTAATCGTTTTAACTACATACTCTAATTTCACAGAACACGCCTATCGAATTGCCGTTTAGTAATGGGTGTTTGTGTGTACGGAAAATATATGGGTTCCGCTTTGTCATTTGGCTCTTTTGGCGGATCCCTAACAAATATGACGGCGCCAAATTATTCATTCTAATGAAGTCTCTCTGTTCTTACTGACAATTTTTGTCCATCATAACCAGAGATCAGATATTCGGATGCATATTCACATTATTCACTTAAAGATATTTTTTAGCTATGAAAGTAATCATAAGTTAATCGGACAGAAACCGCCTTGAGCGATATTTTTTTATTTATTTATTAAGGGATAATAAACAACTACAAAATATATGTAATACATTAAGGTTAACAAAATTTTAGTAATAATGTTGCAGTCCACTGCATTATCTGCAGATAAGACATCTTTAAAGATCATTGGTTGCCACCAGACGAGCAATACCAAAGTTCACAATTATCTTGAAACAAAAAAGTAACTATGAAGCTAGCTAAAGTTACATAAAAACTTTTTCCAAAAAAAAACAACCGACTTCCAAAAAAACACTACAAAGTGAAAAATAACTTTAATTTCGTAAGTCGGTGTCTTTGGAGCTGTATTTGAATTTTTTGTCACCGCCTTCCGAAATTAAAGTTATTTGTGGTTCACATGTGCTTACCCCTTCACAGCATACCGGCGTGATGTTATGTTATGAACTGGTGTAAGCAATAGACAGACATGAGATTTCAGCAATCCCAGTCCATTTGCTATCATTTATTGAGGAGTTCCGTTGCCTATCTCCAAAGTTCTTCATCAGATCTTCACCAAATTGAAATGAGACCACTACGAGAAAGTACTCTTCCAAAAAATACCTAAATCGCTTCGTGTGCCTATAAAATTTTAAGAGTTCTCTCTATTTCTCCAGGATTCCATCATCAGATCCTGACTTGATGATCATGGGACCATCTGGGAAGTATACCCTTTCAAACAAAAAAAACAAAATCCAAATCGGTCCAGCCACCTTCGAGTAATCGGGGAACATACATAAAAAAAAAAAAAAAAGGTCCCGACGAATTGATAACCTCCTCCTTTTTGAAGTCGGTTAAAAATAAAATAGATCAAAAACAATTTCATTTAGTTAAAATTATGCAATAAATAAATAATAGGTTACAATTAGGATAAAACATTCATAATCTTAGATTTAAATTTATTTTTCGAGCATGCAAAGATATCAATATCATTGAAATTAGAATTATAAGATTCCAACATTCTATGAATAGGGCAACGTAGGCCAGAGTTCGTACGACAAGAATTTAATGCGAACAGAGTACGTGCACGAGCCTGACGCACATGAACTGGTCGGGGGATAGAATAACACAGCTTACTCGTCAGATCAATGGCATCAAAATGATTGTGAACAATATCATGAAGCACGTTGGCCTCCAGGTATTTGCGCCGGTTTTCCAAGCTGATAAGACTGCACATTGAATATTTGTTTTTTTTTTATGATACAATAGGTGTGCTTGTACATCAAGCATAAATAACGTATTGTTTAAAGCACACTATTCAACGTACACATTTTGTGTTAGTATTGATTTATCGAGGAAAATATGTTTACCTACCTAATCAAATAAATAAGCAGTTGAGATAAAGCAGATTTTCTCTTCATAATTGGCAGATATTTGAGGGGCTTGTTAGCCACAAGCCCCTCAAATATCTGCCGATTAGTAATAACAGCCGCACGAGTCGATCGATCAGGTTAAGCTGCACTTGCCGAAGTTGTTCCGTGGATGGGTGACCATTTTTACATACCAAGACCTCTCCTTGCCTCGGAAAGCACGTTAAGCCAATGGTCCTGGCTATCGTTCGTGGGTCTTTGACAGTGGTTACGGGTCGTGAAAAGTCTGAAAGTCTGCAAACCAGTTTTACCAAGGGTATCTTGTTACCCAGTAACAGGGTTGTGAAGGTCAGATAGGCCGTCACTCCATGTAAAATACTAGTGACAGTGGTTAGACTGGAAGCCGACCTCAACATAGTTGGAAAAAAGCTAGGCAAATTAGGGGCCATTCAAGTATTACGTAAGCAGTTTTTTTAGCAATTATTGACCCCCCCCCCCCTCCCCCTCGTCAGCAAAAGTAAGCAAAGCTCTTACTCCCCCCTCCCATGCTCACGTAAACATTGGTAGCAGACAACTAACGTGTCTGCTCACTTTCTTGTGATTTTGGTATATTGCCATCGTTTTCTTCGAGCCATTCATAGACAAGTAGGGTTGCCATATGTGTTCAAACCCCGGGTGACCCAGGAGTTTAACCGGCGTGCTGTCCAGGAAGTCCCCCGTTTTGAGCGCGGTCTGCGAAGGCGCGTTGTCGTGGTGGAGCAGTAGCCCCCGGAGCCCTGTGTTTGGTCGCTTTTTGATCACAACAGAGAAAACTTCTGCCAAGCATTTGGTTGTATACCATTCAGCGTTGATGCTTCTTTGGTTCCGCAAGGAATTGACACCAAGTAGCCAATCAAATTGAAAAAGCTCGCGATCAAAATCTTACCCCGCTTCTAGATTGCTTCACTTTGGTAGGCGTTGATTCGTTTTGAAACACCCAAACCGTCGACTGGCGCATCGTTTCTGGATCGTATTGGTAAATCCAAGACTCAACACCTCTAATGATGTCGTAAACACGCCGAGACAAGCCTGCTTCAAATTTGTTTATCATATCACGGCACCATTCCACCCGGGCCTGCTTCTGAGCATCGGTGAGTTTGTGCGGCACCCAGCGTGAAACTATCCTCACGCGACGATGCACGGTAGAATTTCGTGAAGGCTCCCGATCCAACCTGCAATATGTGCTGAATCTCTTGATACGTATCTCGCCTATTTGGCATGGATTAAATTTTTCACTGCTAGCACGTTTTCTTCCGTAACAGCCGCCAAAGGGCGACCACTTCTTTCTTCATCCCCCAAAGTTAATCGACCGCGCTTGAATTCGTTATACCAACGATACACGGTTGCCTTAGAAGGGCCTTCATCCATGAATGCCATTTGAAGTCTATCTTACGATTCGTCCGGTTTCAGGCGACACTTGAAATCGTAAAAAATCATAGCGCGAAAATGTTCCCGGCACAGATCCATTTTTTAATGAGACATTTATCGCAATTTAAATTAGCTCGCAAACAACATGGAGGGAAATTTTGAAATTGGAACGTACCTATTGTAACTTACAAATAATCATATTTTCAAAATAGATTATAACTAGCCAGTCTCATACATAAAAAAAATTTTTCGCAATACTCTCTGAGTGGCCTGGTACCGTGTATTAAATGGCTTTACCTGCACCAGGTTGTAAATATAATATTTTATTTCCTTTTCAATAGTTAACTTGCACATGCGTAAACTTGATGTTAAAAAGATAAAAGAATAAAAACATTTTTTAAACAAGCTTGTATTATTACTTGTTAATAAAACGAAATAAAAAGATAAAAATAATTTAATCTCAATTATTTAAATAAAAGCGTCTTACATTTTGATGGCAGGAGAAATAAAGAACATTTATTAGCATGTTACACCTATTTCTAACCGTCAAATCAAAATGCTTTTATTTAAATAATTGACATAAAATTATTTTTAACTTTTTATTGCGTTTACTAGTACCAGTCAACCAATGTGGCTTATTTATCCAAATCCGTTCAGCCGTTTTAGCAGAGACCGTAATAAAGAAACATACAAAATAATCAAATATTTTCTGTTCATAATATTAGTTTGATAATTTGACTTACAAGTATCGGCATTATTGTTACAGGTGCCATCATTACCAGCAACAAACAGTAACGCTAACAGCGTGCCGGCGCCGCCCGCCCCCGCGGCGCCCGAGCTCGCCAAACAGCGACTTGCACCGGTGAGTTCACCTTCACATAACTCAAATCAAAACTCATTTATTCAAATTAGGCTGAGGATCAGCACTTTTCGACCGTCAAAATTACATAAGACTCCCCCCCAAAACGCCCGCCCTTCACCACTTCCAGGCTTTAGCAGGGAAGAAGTGGCACAACAGACTCCCCAGCAGCACAGCTGTCTGTTAAGTTAGAAGAACTTAATTCTATACAATAGTAGGTAATTAACATTACGAAAGACAAAAAAAAAAAACATTAAATTTGCCATATTATGTCGGCTAGCACACGCCAATATACCTCCAAAACATTGAAAACTATAGGTACTTCAGTAGAAATAAATAATAATAATAAAAAAAAAACGTAAACATAACTTACAATCGAAATAAAAGCCTACAGGCATAAAGGGAAAACTTGAAGTAACAACAGTTAAACTAGGAACTTTGGACTAAAATTAATAAAAACTTAATACAATTAACAATAACAAAACCATGGTCAGCAAGACGATCAGACACCACGAGCAGCACCCGTTCACGAGCATAACGCAAAGATCAGCCATTACCCCTCTCGCCATATTTGAGGGAAGGAGGCAACCCGACCCCGACGCTAGACGATTAGCTAAAAATTAAACCACAACAATTGATCTACATAAATGGTCTATTTCTTCTCAGAGGTAGTCAAATAGGAAATGTTGACTCCATCAAGTAATTTTTTTACATATGACGACTAACAGTGATTTCGATGTCCTGTTTACATAATAAACAATTTCATTTCGTCGATCCACCCGTGCGGCTGTTATTTCATAGTCATGAGCCCCTCAACATTAAACAACTTAGGGATCGAGATTATTATTCTGTCCTCTAGATTTTGAAAAAGCAAGTTTGCACCATAGTTGTCTCCAATTCCAGACTGTGATCAAGCCGGCGGGCCGCATTGCGCCCGTGAGCGCGGCGCTGGTGGCAGCGCGGCGCGACCCGCGCCTGGCGCGCCAGCAGGCGCCCCCGGCGCCGCCCGTGGCCGTGGTGGCGCCCGCCGTGCCCGTGGTGGCCTCCGCCGCGCCCGTTGTGGCGCCTGCCGCCATCGCGCCCAACGTCTTCGACATCAAACCGCTCGAGCGCGTCACCAAGCGGAAGAACGTCATCACCATAGACGTCAGGCCGGACGGCGAGCCCGCCAGGCCCAAAGACCCGCGGCGACACGACCCGCGCCTCGACAAGCGAGACCCGCGCCGGGCCCGCGAGCGGAGGCGCGAAGAGATACGACGCGCCGAGATAGAGCGTGAACCGAGCAAACCCGAGCCAGAGCGCAGTCCCACGCCGGCATACGTTGACAAGATGCCCGACGCCAAGAAGATAAGCAAAATGCCGCCGATACCCAAAATCTCTCGGCCTCAGGCGAAACGAGACGGCGAGGCCGTGCCGGCGAAGCGCAAGCGAGACCCCATGCGTGCCGAGCGCAAGCGGCGGCGCGACGAGGAGGCTCGGAAGGAGGCGGCGCGTGCCAAGGCCGCGCTGGCCGCGTCGCCCGCCTCCGCCGCGTCGCCCGCGCCCGCGCCCAGGGAGCCGGGCCAGGTGGTGGCGTTCAAGGAGCTGCGGAACTACAACAAGGAGCACTACATGCGCCGCAACCGACAGAAGTCGGACAGCCCGGAGCCGCCCGGCGCGCCCGTCACAAGTAAGATATCCCTCTCTGTAGCCGCGAGCGCCCAGACCTCTGTGATACTAGATATAAGCCGGAGCGTGCATACGCTTGTTGTGTGGAAAATAAAATGTTTTTTAACTCTTGGAGTATTCATATTGACGTGTTTTCTACGGCGCTTCTTTCTGTACCCTACTTTACACCCGTCGAGTTGGAATCCCAAGTTAATCTGTGTTGACTATCGAGAGTAATTACTTCAACTTTTATTGGTTATTCAGTATTCATTGCACTTCAGTTTTACTATAGTCATTGATCAATTACATTTCGTAGACTGATCACAGAATTCAATGCACAATCATATTTGTTTCCTGGTGTGAAACAATAATTTAACATGATTTAATTCACTCTTGCAACTCATCAACAAAGTATTTAGCTTTTTTAACGAAAGTTCATAAATTACGAATACATTGAAAAGCCTTGAACAAACAACATTGGAACCTTATTATCAAAACGTTGAAGTATTTTGGACAACATTCATGGACCGTGGACACACTCTGAGGACATCGTTGGACGTTGATCAGCTGAAGTATTCGTCAAAGGATATAATAATGGACAGTGCTCTGCCTACATAAAGTGATACAAAACTCAAAACTTATACCTAGCCGTCACATTCTCCGAAGGAATTATTTTATTCTGCCTTCACCAGAAACTACACTTTAAAAACGAAAAAGTCTGTTGTATTTGTGGGGATTAAGTATTTATTTATCATGTACTAAATGAGAAATAATAAAAAAGAAAGAGCAGCATATGAAACTAAGTGAAATACGTGAAAAAGAATGTATACCGTAAGTATGTTCATAACACGCTAACTAATTTGAATAACTGGTGAGTTGAAATTTGTGTTTTAGTCTTAAAAAGCTTGTCTGTCATGAGTATTGAACAAATGGAGTGCATGCGTCACAGTATATAATGGCAATGTTAAGATGACAACTATCATTTCGAACGGTAAGCAGGGCCATACGATTTTGTGTTACATGGAGTGCTGTGAAATATGTAAAAACTTATTAAAACACCCCTCTTTTTGCGTCGGTGGTTAATAAGATTATTATTTGCCCTCGGGACAATTTGAAAAGCGTCATCATTGTTAGGAGTATTTACTTTGGATATCGACTTTGGCGGTGAACGTCTAATAGGGTATTTTACCCTATATGAGAAAAAATCTAAAAATATATTATTGAGATAGGTTAGGTAAAAAGCAGTCGGAAATCGTTAGTTTTAGTTCATAAAATAACAAAATATATTATAAATTTCTATTCAGAGATTTCAGTCTTTTTATCTGTTTTTGAATACCATGAAATAGTAGCCGCCTTGTTATTACGTCATACCGCTAGCGCTGTCTATACTAAGTGTCAATTACTGTCAACTGAACAACTTTGTACTTTTATTATTTTCGTAACCAAAGTATTTTTTATTTAAATTAATATCTTGCATTCAGGAACAGCAAACCAACGATAAGTAGTATAATAACTCAGTTTTTTTTATTATTAACAATTATCATACAAAATATCAGCGTATTTGTTTACTCAGCAAACTGACATCATACCCATAGAGAAATATGGCGTCCACTGCGTCCAGCGTTTTCGTCAAATTACGCGCGAAATTTGAAAATGTAAAACTTAAATGCATTTTTATGGCACTAATCGATGAAATAAAAAAAAAATGTTTTTTGTGGTTTATTAGGACTATAATCTAATTACGACACTTCAAATATGGGTGTAATACCATTTTGTAGCGACGTAACACGTTCACCTAAACATTGTGCACTCCATTTGTTGCTATTCTGTGGTCCATTCAGAAAGTTTTAATCGTTTACGTTCTGGATGAAATCTGCTCTTTTGAAATCTGGTCAAGACTTCTTCTTAACTACTAGGCTTAGCCCAAGAACGCATGGGCGATTTCCTTGGCGCACTGGATTTTAAACTTAGCCTACGGTTTTGTTCGCGTTGCGAAATGTAAATAATCAGTTTGTAAAATGTATTTACGCTTTTTAATTCATTGTTTTAATAGCTGTGTTGTCTACGGTTTCGCTTGCCTAGGGCAAAACCTGAATACACCGGAATACAAGTAAAGTAACCTATCATGTTCTATCTGAGTGCTAACTGTGGGTTTGAACTTGTTTTCTGTGGAAGCTGGCATAGGCAAAAAAAAATTGTGGCACTCGTGGAGAATACTTGAATGAACACTAAATTTCTAGAAATATGATGCGCTCTAATGAGTACGTAGCCGAGATATTTGAAGGTAAAAATCGCCACATGAGAACATTACGAAATTTAGCCATAAAACATCTCGGAAACGTGATACTTTAGGGTACATTTTACAAGCCTTTTCTTTGTTCATTTTAGCATCGTTTACTTGCTATCATCGCGCGCCGCAACTTTAAAGAACATTGCTATGCCAGTATGGTCCTATGCCAACCAGATCCGTTCTGGTGTGTATGTGTAATCGTGATTGACTAAGAAACCTCCAAACACATCACAATATCTCAGCAAAATATTAAGTTTTCCGTTTTTAACCTATGTAGTTAAAAAAAGCTGGTTTCCATTTTGAATTTCAGGGCTCCGTACCCAAAGGGTAAAAAGGGACCCTATTACTAAGACTCCGCTGTCCGTCCGTCTGTCTGTCTGTCCGTCTGTCACCAGCCTGTATCTCATGAACCGTGATAGTTAGACAGTTGACATTTTCACAGTTGATGTGTATCTGTTGCCGCTATAATAACAAATACTAAAAAACAATAAAAGAAATATTTAAGGGGGCTCCCATACAACCAACGTGATTTTCTTGCTCGTTTTTATAGATAATGGTACAGAACCCTTTGTGCGCGAGTCCGACTCGCACTTGGCTGGTTTTTAAAAGATGTGCACCGATTGCTCCGTGACTACTTAGCCGATTTAGCCGCTTTTTTAGGTAAAGGAAGCCCGCGCATTGCTCCCATATATTTTTTATTAATTTTGATTGAGTAGTTTATGAGTTAGCTTCAATAATTATATGCTTTAAATCCACGTATATCCACTATGTTGATGATGTTATAATTTTCACAAATCATTTGATACACGAATTTGTGTGGGGACATCAAAGTCAATTAATTTATTTCAATTAGGCACATAAAAGGCACTCTGTTATAATAAAAAAAAGAGAATAGATTCTAGTTGTCCATTTCAAAAGGTAGTTTTGTATGGAGCACATTCAGCCCCATACCACACTCGACGATATTTGAAAATGATGTACCTGGAATGAAAATACAATACTACAATATATACAAAGTTTAAAAAAAAAACCAGCAAAGTCAGGTTAATTTATGTGTTAGAGACATTATCTCACATATTCAGAATTGTTGAAGTCATAGACGATTTTCCAAAATTTTTAATAAATATGCAGTGTGTGAGTTAAAGTAATCACAGAAATTAGTCATTGCGAGTGCCCACTTTGTCTGGTATTTTGTCTGGTTTAAATTGTCCTATGGATATAATCTTGTAATTTAAAATAGGTATGCTTGTTTACAATGTGTACTTTTAATATGACATACATTTTCTTTCATTTCAATGTAATTTAAGACAACGATGCGGGTTAGAAGAAAATGTATTGATAAAAAAGAATACGCTTAGATGGTTTGGTCATGGTGAGGATGAATGAAAGGCTGCTAACAAAATGTATTTATATGGCAGATGTGAGTGGAAACGCCTTGAGAAGACGCTTAAGGAGGACGTATAGTGGCCTTGTTGGTGATGTTCTTCAGAAAGGCCAGGTGCGTAGTACTCGCAACCGCCGTGCTGGTATGATCAGATGTATGAACGTTAACGAGGCAAAGGGCGTATGTAAGTAACAGGTGGCGATCTGTAGTTTCTGCCTACCCTATGGGGAAAGGCGCGAGTTTATGTATGTTAATTGTAATTTATCTCAAGGTATTTAGTTAAAACATTTAACTACTTTTAGACGAAGTATTGGGTTTTTCTATCTGAATTTCTCAGTAATCGTCCGGAGTTTGGATTTGTGATGGCAATAGGCTCCAGCCAACCAACCAACCAGTGCGCAAAGTAAACATGAATTCAGCATATCATTCTAGACTCCCTGGCGTAGAAATTTTTCGTTGGTAATCCAAAAAAAACTCAGCAGTTTCATAGAAAACTGCAATACCTACGCGGTCAAAATGTATGGAACAGCTGATTTTTCTTTTTATAACCGACGAAACATTTCTACGCTTGGGGGTCTAGAATGATATGCTGAATTCATGGTTACAGTTTGCGAACTGGATATTTTTTTTGTCCTGTATAAGTACACCTCTGCCCAACTCTTGTGGAAATAAGGCGTGATGTTATGTTATTTAACTACTTTAAATAATCTGGAAAAGGGTTGAGCTATTTTATTTTGAGTTATTGTTACTAAAAGAGATTTTTTCTTACAAGAACATAATATTATCAAAAATAGTCAAGGCACTGTCATGATAATTTCTATCCCGAATTTCTCTTTACGATTGGGGTTGGAATATTGAACCGGATATCTTTTCGGGTACGGATACTGCATAGTTGGTAAATATCCACCCGGGTACGGATGGAAAAAAAATCAGCTTTGTCTGGATGGCAACGCACCTGCGATGTCGGTGCTCCACTTGCTTGTTTGCCAGGCAATACATTTAAAAAAGTTTTTTACTGCTAAAAGGTGAGTTTTTTCTTTGCGACCATATTTTAAATGTGATTGGGTTGAGTTTTCTGGGCTAATATTTTAGTTTAAGCGGAATTTATTTACACATGTCTAATATATAAATAAATTGAATTACTTGTACAAAAAAAAGAGAAACCTTTTTTGTATAAGCTGGATTACATAGTTGAACGGAGTAGGTATTTCATTCGGCTGGCGTCGAGATTGCCAAATGGATTGTCTATTTCCGTGATTGTCGTCATGAACCCTTAAATACAACAGACGGAACAAGCATTTAGAATTTTAAAATACTGAGTGCTACTGACTATTTGGCTGAAAGGACCAGCGCTCATCAAGAAGTGGCACCGGAATACTTTTTCCTTTATTTTTAACCGACCTAAAAAGGAGGAAGGTTATGTATTCAAAACCTGTTTTATTTACTGGACTTGGTTGTTTTGTATAAGACACCATCAAGGTTGAAAGTGATTTAGCTTGTAAGGTATACCTACTCAGGGACAGTTTATCATTAAACTACACTATTTTGTTACTGAATAACTAATTCTTACTCTCGGTTGTCATTGGATATTCTTAAGAATTTTGCGCTATTTCGTAAAATACTGGTCAAAAATGCCACGTTCAGAAGATAGCAACAGACTGCAAATTTGACTTGAACGTAACTTTGTTGAGATTAGAAGTAGAAACAATTTTAAATTATTAATTTTAGACATAGAGATAACTTGAATGCATAGACTTAGATAATGGACCGAGCGTTCAGCATTCAGTTGTGCAGTGTAAAGAACGATAAGTATGAGAGAGACAAAGCTAATGTGCGGCCCGTAGTTGTCTCTTTCTAGAATGTTGAATGGCTCAATGATGTTTTGGCTTTAATGTATATACTTTCAGGCTTGTAAAATATCAGTATAATCTTTTAAATTTAGTGGAAATGTTTATTCATAATCAACAAATAAAGGTACCAAGACTTAGTTCGTCTTAATATACGAAATAATTACTAACATAGAAATAACTTCTTTTCTATTATTGGTCACTGTAATTTTCAATGTTCTTCCTATTAATTACAATTGGAATACTGCCTTTTTTTAGTACAGGCTTGCAGAAAGAGTCAGGTATTGGCCGCACAGTCGCTTTGTCTCTTTCTAGAGCGAGGTCACTTGTGCGGCTGACGTTCAGTCCATTCTCTGTCTATGCTTGAGTGTTAGTATTTTTACTGTATTACTGCATATTGTAATATTTTTATGTGTATTTAATATAGAAGAGAAAAAATAGATTCGCTTGTATTCAAATAAGATTTATGCTGAATTTAACCATGCTAATTTTGATGTGTTGACTTGTTTCGAATATTAAGTAAAACAAAAAATAACAGCTGTATTATTTGAGGTTTTATTAATTTGGTTCATTAAAAAAAACCTTATGTAATTAGCTTGAAGTTTGCTTTTGTTTGCAATATGATTTCAATTTCATTGTTGTTTATTGAGTAACAGTAGAAAATATTTTGTTTAAACTTAAAATTATCGTAGCCATTTGAATTTTAACTGTATAATCTATGTAGGCATGGCTTGCAGAAAATCCTGATAGAAAATCGCTGTCTGCACGTAAACGAAAGAAATTGTCACTTAATGTTTTTTGGTTAATATGTACTGTGATTACCGTCAAACGCTATATAAAGATGCAGGGGTGAATCAGGACGAAACTTTAAAAGAGTTTTTAACATTGAAATAATATAGTCACTGTTATCTTTATATTTGATTATTTACTGTATTATAATTAACGATTATCTGCCGTCGTTGCCAACAAACTATATTAATTTAAAGTTAAAATCCATTTTTAAAGTTTCGTCCTGAGTCACCCCTGCATCCCTATTCACCTCGTTTGTAGGTATGTAGATACTGTACTTATTCAATTTGTCACTTGTTGTAAGAATAATGTATTAGCACATATTTAAGTGTAACTATATAATAATAATGAAATAAGTATAAAAATCTCAACACAGTTACTTACAATTCACACAGTTTGCTTATCAATTCTTCAAAGCACAAAAAAACTCGCGAATCTATACATCAGAAGATCTCACCCTAATTCTGAACAAAATATTACGATGCAAACGAATAAGTATAATTAAAATGACCCAAATACTCCAGCAAGATACATACTGAAGCGACTTACAACGGCATTCATTTTCAACTGTTTCAATAAATGGATATTAACTTCACACAAGTGCATTAATAAACCACTACATTAGATGTCGCTTCTTGCATCACATGGACCGCCATATCTCACTTAGTCCTGCACCGCAAAAGCTCAGGTCAACAGGTAAAAAAGGGTAAACGGTACAAAGGAAAATAGAGCTTAAACACATCATTAACCATAGTCATAAAGATAAAGTCGTATTTGCAGGTGTTCCAGAAGTCGTGACAGACACTAAGGATGTAGATCTTAGGGTTTTACCGGCCGTAGTGGTTGAGGCCAAAGCCGCTACAGTTACGCAGAAACGACCTTCCACTGAAGCGGTTGAGGTTAAATCCAAGAAGAATAAACTGGATAAGTTTGATGTGTAAGTATCTCTGGTCTTGTAAATTCCTACTTATTTTTTCTGTGTGCTATATATAGTTCATATCTTTGACGTATGCGAGAATAACCTCCTTACCTTTAAAACGCATTTTTCGTCCAATTTAACATGGTTGACCCACATTCTAACTACTGACATAGTTAAAAGCCTTAATCAGCCCGTAACAATGCCCAGCTGGACACACCTTCCAAGATGCTACATAGCACTGCATCTCTATGTACCGTGTTTATGGCAAATAAAGACATTCATTCATTTAGAATATCCAGTTAATCTACGAACTAACCTGCTTTGGCAATCTTCTTTTAAAAGCAGCTCTGACCACAGTAATGATAGCTCTTCTTTGCTCTGGTTTTCGTCAGCTCATTTTTACCCACTGGTGGGTACAGGTTTCCTCGTTAGGTTTCTCCATCTCTCCTAGGTTTTTGTAGTATCTAAACCTATATACAACCGTAATCACAAGGATCACCGCTGAAATTCGCGGTTATCATGTCACCAGATACTTACCTCAACACTAAATAACAAAATGCTAAACATAATCTATTGCTTACCAATACCCATCAATCAACACAACTAACACATGACACGTTACAGACTATTCGGCAACGAAGACGTGGACTTGCGTCAACTTCCTCAAGTGGATGAGCTTAACGCTCCCCCGCCCCCCTCCATCACTTCCTCGCCCAAGTCTGAAAGCAAGCCGGATGACGTCGACGTGGCGATGATGTCACCATCCAAGAGCTCTCCCAAGAGAGACTGGAATGAGGTCAAGAAGAGAGATGATAAGAAAACTCCTTCGAAGCTAGACCTCGTGAGGGCTAAGTTTGCTGAAGTGACCAAGGGTAAACAGACTGACAGGCTAGGCAGGCCGCTACTGTTTAGCAAATCACCTAGTAAGTACTGTTGTTATTTATTGTTATGGAGGAGGTAGGGTTGCACAATCGTGACCTATAAATAGTATATGGCAGGACACGTTACAATAATATGATACTTATAACAATGTTACTGTTCACGGTGTTAAATTATCGTTTTTTTATTCTAGGCATTGAAAGAGAAAGACGTCGCACAATGAGTGGCGATGACACAGACATCAGAGAAGAAGATGAACAAGGCTTCGTTGAAAACAAGAAATCCATATCCATCATCATGTCACAAGCCAAGGAACACTTCACGGACGGACAACTAGACAAGAACCAATACAACACGCTCATGTACCAGATAATACAGCTCAACGAAAAGCTCAAACTGAAGGAAGCCAAACAGAGAGAGTCCCTAGAAATATCCAAGAGAAGGCTCAAGACACATATGTTGGAAGAAAACCACAATAATAAAGTGGCCAGCCCGAAATCCTCGCCAACTGAACGAAATAGATTCGGAGATATCGATGAAAGAATCACCCCGTCTGTGTTCCTAGACACGCCTCCTGACAGCCAGGGATTGTTACCCAAAGGGTCTGATTTAGATATGAGACTCAATTCTGACGGCGTAGAGGGGGGGCCTAAGAAAGGTTTGCTACCCCTCCCGCCTATCATGCCAATGTTCCCTTACCCACAAATATGGCGAGGACCGAGGCCGAGGGGTGAAGAGTATGGACCCAGGAGGTTTCGGGGTCCAGCACCACCGTTCTACAGAGGAAAATTCGATAAGAGAGCCCCTAGACCACCCTTCGAACCTCGAATGCCAATGCCTCCTTTACCTACCCCCAAAATTGGAATGTGTCAAGGAGAATGTCCCTTACCACCTTATGAACGAAGCGAGTCCCCGCCGCCGTTAGGAGCCCCGGGCTTCACCATCCCACCGACAGACTTCAAAGTCATAGAATACATAGACCAGGATCCCTTCAAAACTATCCAAATTGATGGCATCCCGAGAGAAATCAGGTTCTACGGAGATACGGGCGTTATAATGTTAGACTGGGACGATCCCAGGGAAATCAAGTTCTTGCCCGGATGTAGGAGAATCACGTTCGATAATAAAGACTCAATAGTTCTTAATTTCAATGAAAATTATAAGCAAGTAGAGATAGATGATCAAGTGTTTGATATTAAATTCGGTGCGCCGACTAGAGAACTGTACATTAACGGTCGATGGTACGAGTGTTTCTTTGGGGGGCAACCTCTAGGAGTAATTATAGACGGGAAGCCGAGACTGGTACATTTGGAAGGTCCGATGCCACAAGTTGACATCGGCAAAGCAAAACGTACAGACCTAATCGCCGGGAAAATCAACCTTATTGTGAACGCCACTCAAATGCACCCAGTATACTTGGACGCGAAAGTGCAAAAGATCTTAGTTAACGGACAGTTCTTGACAATTCGCTTCGTTGATTCGTTTCGAACCGTTTTACTAAATGGACAGCCTTTCAAAGTTGAGTTTGGTGATCTTCCGAAGCCGATTGTGGTTGGCAATGAGAAGTATTTCATCAGGTTCTCTGCCTTGCCTCGGAACATCAAGCCTGGTCACATTCAGATCACGAACATGGAAGGCGTCGGCTTGCCTTTGGTGTCACACGTGAAGAAGTTCGAAGATGTGAAGGAAGAAGACGTGAATAATATGGAAGTAGATCAACAGGAGCCCATCGACAGGCCGGTCAAGACGCCCAGTCCTGAGATCAATCCAGAGAGCTTAGGTAAGCATATATTTCTTAAATCTTGAACAACCAATCATTATTCGACACCATAGAACAATGGTTATTGTTATTCCCTAACCTTTCGTTAATGATAAATGATTATGAAGTTAATTTTATAAGGATATTTCTGTGAACGGGTAAAAAAAAAGTCAATTAAAAAAATATGTTTTAAAATGAGATGACTGGTGTTTCCGATCTGACTACTCCGAGAAGAAAGACTGAAACAAATTCAAACGTCACAGTCCAGACATAATCTTGGTCGTATGACGACCATACAGATTAGTGTTCCAGTTGGTCAATCATCGTCATATTATTTCTTGTGCCTTTCTAATTTTTTGGCGAATAAACACTATTCATTTAATTTAGAAGCATTTTGTTTAAACTTTGTAAATGTGAGTACCATGCATCCGTATAATAATTATGTTGTTTTGATGTACGTTGACTTGAAAAAGCGTGGCAGTTGAGAGTATGTCATGCTCACTTAAATGTCTTGCTGATGGTGGCGCGTGTGTTGGATCATTCGGTTCCCTACAAAATGGTTGAGCTGGATGGTGCTGATCCACGCGTCAAGTTCGTGAACGGGCGCCGTCGGTTGAGACTGGTCATCTCCTAACTTCCAGGGCTTATTTTAAATCTTATATTTAGAATCGTTTTTTTTTTTTACATTGTTCTCACATATAGAAGCAACAAGAATTATGTTCCCAAGTTTTTGTAATACTGCAACAAGAATTATGTTCCCAAGTTTTTGTAATACTTAACATGATTAAAAAGAGTGTCCATGGAGTTTCTTGCCCGTTCTTCTCCATAGAGATCTACGTTTTGGAATGGGCAACTAGCTTCAACTTTCCAACTGGTCGACTTTTGGACAATTCAAAAGTGCCTGTATGGTTTATTTGAAATAAATGCTTTGAGTTTGAGTTTTTGATTCTTATTCCCTTCTCATTGCTCAGGTCTTGACATGCTAGCAAGCGTGATGCCTTCAAGCACAGTACCAGCCTCTGATTCGGACTACAGCGTCGCCGATCCACTATTCTCTAAACCAGAGAAGATTCCTGGCTTAGAAACGCCTTCAGATGAAAATCCACCTGCTCTGCCACTTCCAGTACTACCTAACATTAATGTCAAGGATTTATTTGCGAAACTAGTGGCCACAGGAATAGTGCAAGTGAAGGACCAGAATGGACAGCAGGAGGAAGCTAAGGTGGAGGAAAAGACTAAGCCGAGAGAAGATAGGAATCGTATTCATAGAGTTGACTTTATGAGGATCGAGACGTTCAGAGTGTGAGTATTTGTTTAATTCTATTATCATTGCTTATAATGTTTGATACTTTATTCTCTTCGTTCTCTAAGAGCCTGACAGCATTATTACATGCCCTAATAACATCAGATAGCCCATTAGAATTTCGACCTAATTAAATTGCTTAATATAATTATGTCGTAATTCTCTCACGGTTTTACCATCAACCAGTTAGGCTGTTGACGTCAAACTATTCAATGGCGCACTGAAACAATGCGCTGACATAATAGGAAGAAGCGTAATAACTTTGTCTAATTTATAGACTTACAGCCTTACTAATAAAAATATTAAAAACACTTGCTTAACAACTGTATACTTGTACATTGTATAAGCTAAGGATTAAAGTTTACACACTCCTTTTACCAATAATGGTTGTGTAGGCATTGGTGTCGATTCTGTTGTACACCGAACTAAACTAACTAAACTATCACTAAAATTCCTTACTTTTGGCTATGAGAATCTTAAAGCTATTCTGCAAAATAAAATCTCTAAACTTAAAAATTATTTTGACACAACTAAAATCGAATTTGACAATCGTGACTCCTGCAGGCTTAGCATGACGCTTTCTATTTCTACTCTACTGTAGAATAGATAGAAATCGCTTGTCTCCATTTCTCGGTGAAAACTGACAACTGTCTACACGGAAACGTAATTTTTGTCTAGTCTTCCGTCGACAAAACCCTTCTCTACGGTTGTCGTGCCAAGCCTGCAGGTGGTATTTTTTTTTCTTTTGGCTTCGCAACGTGGTACTTGTGTGCCCCACGCAATGATTTTTTTAAGAGTTGAATGAAGCGTGCGCAGGGGGGCAGCCTCGACGTTTTTTATATGGAATTTTTCACTTTTTGTTTGGAAAATAAAAAAATATTACATACATGTTGAGATTATGGGGCTTACGGGTTTATTAAAGGGGGTCGAAATTATCATCATTTTTGCGATAGGACACACAAAAAAGTGTTTTTGCAACTGAAGGCGAAGTGTTGGTGTGAATTTTAGTTCATGACCACTAGTTTTATTCCACACTTTTTTAATCGCGATTAAAAATAGTCAGATTTAGTTAGAAAAACTAATATAGTCAAAATTTTTGGTGAAAAACGGCAAACTCAGAATAGCAAAATTACCATCTTCACTAAATTAATAATTCAGTACAATCTTAGTGCTGTCAAACTAAAATATAGTTAAGTTGTGTCACTTTAGTGAATTTCAGAATAGGAAAGCGTCGTTTGACAGGAATAAACTAAATTTTGGTGATTTTTAGTTTAGTTTAGAGAATTTTGTGACAACAGAATCGGCACCATTGTATAGTTATAAATTCGTTATAACAAAAGTCACTGGCAAGTATCTTCGGAAACATTTTGAAACTAGATTGCCAAACTATAGAGATGTTTAGAAATCCTTGTAAAACAAAATACAAATTGATTTGTTAAGTTTGTTTCGAAACATATTTAAAACTAATAGCATGTTTTTTTTACGGTAAGACGTAATAAAAAAAGGAAACATGTTTTAAATACAAAAAGGAATCGCTGTTTTCGTAACTAAACTATCTCTGACTGAAGCAGTAAGAACTAACGACCTTTGTAACACACGACTTAATTAATTTAATTTCTTCATCACAAGCATTTAAATGACATGTTCATTTCCCCCTTACAGCAAACAGCCTGGCCTGGTATCCCGTCTCTACGGCGGCATGCAATGCTCGGGCTGCGGCGCGCGATTCCCGCCGGAGCACACCGTGCGGTATTCGCAGCATCTCGACTGGCACTTCCGACAGAACAGGAGAGATCGGGACTCTGCTAGGAGGGCGCATTCAAGGCAGTGGCATTATGACCTGTCTGATTGGGTGCAGTATGAGGAGGTGGAAGATTTGGAGGAGAGAGGTGAGATAATTCAACATTTAGATTTTTCCACGCTAAACTGCTTCAACAATTGAATAGACAGATTAAGTATCTCTAAACTCTTTGATACATACGTATCAGCTAATTAGCTGCTAGTATGTATAACCAAATAATTTTTGCTATTGTAAAATGGCAAACATAAGGATGTGCCTTACGTTTCCGTATTTAGGCTAGGCTTAAAACCATACTTTAATCAAGTATTTTGGACCATTCTTTTACAATTCCTTATTTATATAGACAAATTTATTGTAATTTGCCATAACTAATCAGCACCCCAATTGCGTAACTCACGATTCATCATAATTTGTTTCGATACGAAACAGATGGCTAAACCATTGCTTCCTATGTTCGAAATATGTGTCTGCTCAACAACGTAAATAACGCAATGAATATTGTTGAAATGTCAAAATGAAACCGATTATGATTAATCGCGTGTTACGCAATTAGGGTGCAGGTCATAGAAAGGTGACGGATCTACACAGCATGCAACAGCTAGAAGAGAGTAACCGAGACTCAAGTTAAATGGCTTGTTATTGAACTCAAACTTTAATTAAACGATTTACAGACACTTTTAAAAAGTCAAGGAGTCGGCCAGTTATTCAGAAAGTTGAAGCTAGCCATTCCGAATCATAGACGTCTTATGGAGAAGAATTGGCAATAATCTCTATATAAACTTTTTTAAACCAAGATATTATAGAATCCTGGGTTGAAGGCGTCTATGTTCAGAACTAAATATATAGTGTCCTGTGTTCTGTTAATGATGATTACGATTACGATTAGAAGATAATTAAGAACAGGTCGCATCACAGACTTGCTCGTTTCTTGATTGTCTAATAACCTAAAATGCGACATTATCTCTTTAAACATACATTAATTCATAATCTCCATTCCTTCCCCACAGAAAAGAGTTGGTTCGAAACAGGCGGCCTGCCCGCCGGCGCCGCGGCCGAGGACGCGACGGCCACGCCGGCGCCGCCGCCCCCCGCGGCGCCGTCGGCCGCGGCCTCGGCGCCCGCGCACCACGCCTGCGCGCTGTGCGGGGACTCCTTCCAGCAGTTCTACAACGAGGACAAGGAGGAGTGGCATCTCCGGAACTCCGTCAAACACGAGGAGGATTACTACCATCCGCTGTGCTTTGATGATTATAAGGTGAGCTTTTTGGGACTTAGTGCAAATTTTAGTAGTGTTGTTTAAGTGTCCAAAAGTTTGTTAGTCTATTGCCTAAAATCGACCATTTTTAACAAAAATTTTGCAGATTTCATAAAGTTTCTTATTGCTTAAACCTTTCCACGCCTTTTCGGCTGAACGGATTTCAATGAAATTTTACACACAGATAGACCATGACCTAAGTTAGGGCAAAGTAGAGCAATTATACTTTTTATCTCGATACTATGTTCACATGGCATCATTTCCAACCTCCACACGGGCAAAGCCGCGGACGAAATCTAGTATTTTTTTATAATTCGATAAATAATAACCAAATTCTCCCCTCTAGGCATCTCTAAACAAAGCAGAAGAAGCGGAGCCGTCACAAGAGTCATCGGATGACGTCACACCCATAGAGAAGCCAGAGGAAGAAGCCATAGAGATCAAGGACGTGGAGGATGAACCGGCGGACCAGTCTGACAACGAGTCTGTGGTCGAGGTTGTTGAGGATGCCAACGATTTGGATCCGGTTGAAGTGAGTACTTGTGGATAATTATTTAGGTCTAGTGTTTTTTAATATGTTGTGTGATGTCTTAGCCAGTTTGAAATAAATGTAGTTTCTTTCTCTCTTCTTTCTGTCTAGTTTGCATTTAAGTTTTAGATATTCAACTGTATCACTATGTATTTCAGTCAGTATAAGTTATGATACGACTTGATTCATTCTTCACCAACTCAGACTAGATCAGAAATTGTTGGATCATTAAGTTCCCTTGAAAATAGTTGATCTATATGGTACTGATCTATACGTCATGTTCGTGGGCGCCGTCAGTAGGTACTTAGTAAGGTCATCTCTTAGCTGCCACGGCTTATTTTAATTTCTGAATTGTTTTTTTTTTTATTATTATGGACGCTTTTAATGTGCACGTCTTTTTACATCATTCTCACTTGTATAATTTCATTTCACATTAATGATGTAACTAAGTTTTGTAACAATATTTTGATTTAAAGGAGTGTTGGTGGAGTTTCTTGCCCGTGTCTCCTCCATATGTGCCTACTATGCTTTGGAATGGGCAAGTAGCTTCATCTTTCTGACTGACAGACCCCTTGACAATTCAAAGAATTGTGCTTGTAATTGGTTTATTTGAAATAGTAACACTGATGTTACCTATTCTGTAGGCTGACCAAAAGAACAATACATCTATGAGATTTGACAACACGAATGAGTCAAAATTTAACGCTAATTATGCTTCAAGTATCCTGTTTGAATGCTGTTGTGATGCAACTTTGAAAACGTCTTTGTGCAGTAGTGGACTAGAATAGGGTAATTTCCAATTTATTATAAACTATTTTAATTTGAAGATTGGGACGAAATATGTAACAGAAAATAAAAATAAATTGTTGGATATCCATTTTGTCAATTAAAAAAGAAAAAAAAATTCAAATGTATTTTTCGTTCTTTTGAATTTACCGCCAAAACGCTTCTTACGATTACCTTTTTATCACGTGACCACACATGACGTCAACTGTTTGTGAACTAAAGTAGTTAGTTGTAAACAAATGAATGTCGAGTTTATAATTAACAAGATTTTTAATGGATAGAAAGTGGTATTACTGGTGTACGTGCCTGTGTGCACAAATAATTCTAAAACTACGCCACACAAAGTATTTGTACCGATGCCGTTTACACAAAGCTGACGTCACGACGAGTGGTCACGTGATAAAAAAGTCACCGTAAGGAGCGTTTTGGCGGTAAATTCAAAACAACGAAAAATAAATTTGATTTTAATCGTTTTTAATTGAGAAAATGGATATAAATAAATTTATTTTTCTGTTAAATATTTCGTCCCAATCTTCAAATTAAAATAGTTTTTAATCAATTGGAAAATACCCTATTGCCTGAGTAGATAGTTTTATAATCAATTTTCATTCTTACTTTACTAACTTATATTTTCCTTATCTTACAGATCGACGAAGGCGAAGAAGACGACGTGGTATTCAAAGCGGAGCCCGTAGATGAAGTAGTGGTAGACGACGAGGTTGACACGGATGACGAGACGACTGCCGAGCGCAAGGAACGCGACCGGCTCGCGGACATCGACTTCACCAATGTCAAGGTCAAGCAGGAGCCTGTTGATCCGGGTGAGTTACATGTTTTTATTCTAGATGAGTTCAAGAGAAAAGGTTAAATGTATAAATCTACAGCAATAGCCCCCCACGTGTGTATTATTGGCAGTTTGCCAAACATAAATGGAATTAGTTAAATGACTGAACGACGGATACAAAAGTATACTATTACATACCTAAACTCACGCCTTCTTCCAATGGGGGTAGGCAGAAACTACAGAACGCCACCTGCAATACTATTACTTCGTTCCAATAGCCTTTATCAGAACCCGTATAGTCATTCCAACTTACCAACGCGCTTCATAACTTTTATTCACATTGACAAAAGATTTAAATTACAACGCCTTAAGTTCCCGATGTGCAAATGGCTCATAGAACGTAAAAAGCAGCCTGTGGTATCATTTAGGGTTTACGACTAACTAGTGCTAGCAGTGAAGATTATTGTTCTCAGAGGCGGATCTTGAATTTGTGGGGCCCTGGGCTAATACTGCTTAGGGGCCCTACCTAATTACTCAACTAATTGCCATTTTGACAAGAAACTGTTTTCAGTAGTGATGTAGGTATATGTAATGTAATATATGTTAAGTACAGGAAGAAAATAGGAAAACAAAATATTTTATTTATTTATTAAAACATTATTTATTGCAAAATAAATTGACGGGTTATAAATGGTTATGTTAAATAAATTATAAAGCAACCTTTCTGCATTTTTGTGCTGCAAATTCTTTTATTTGGTCATCGCACTGTAGGTCCTTTGTTAAATCGCAATTTATCGAAAGAACTGATAAATGATTTAGTCGATAGTTCGACATTGTTGCCCTGTATTTGTTTTCTATATACGACATCCTGGAGAAAGAACGCTCCGCTTCACAGCTAGTGATCGGCATCGTTAAAAAAATCTTTAAGATAGTATAGCAGTTTGGGAAAACATCAACAAGTTTCTTTTCATAAATTAGCCAAAAAATTTCACTGCAAGAGGTGTAAGACTCTGTCTTAGATTGCAGTAAGTAAGATTTCAACTGAATGCACTCATTCACTAAATGTTCGTCTACGTCATTTGGATAATAATCAATAATATTACGTACACTTTCCAGATCTATGTGTTCTTGATTTTTGTCTTGCAAATCCATTAAAAATTTAAATTTTTTGCTATAGGTCTCATAGGCTTGGCTTCTATTATTTAAATCCATAATCATCTTATCCAACGCAACGTTAAGCGTGTCTCTTTTAAATTTTTCTGCGCAGTTCACTGAGACTTTATCTGTAGATTTATCTGAAAATTTCAAAGTAATGCGTCTCTTATTTATGTCACTGTAGTCTGTTCCCACACTAGTACTTAATTTTTTAGCTTTCTCTTCGTATTCCTTTAGCTTCTGATCTGATTGTTGCCTTATGTTTTTCACGAACTCTTTTAATGACACAATTAACTTATTGCCTTCACCAATGTCTAAACCAGGGCTCTGTACTTTTTTATTAACTACATTAAATCTCTCCAAAATTTCTTCCCAAAAAACAATCAAAATTGCAGTTTCTAGTTTCGCCAGTTTATTAAATAAATTTCGTGCCTCTTTTCGGAAATCAACTTTTTCATCGTCATTTTCGCCGAAACTATTGAGAATTTTCATAATGCCATCATAATTACTTTTCAAAGCTCTGACAGCATCAAAGTGACAAGACCATCTGGTCTGGCTTAAACTTTTTAACGTAAATTTTAGTTTTGTTTCACGATTTAACAGTTCCCACCTATGGGTCGAAGCAGAGAAGAAAACGTATATTTGTTGCACTATTCCAAAAAAATTTACAATTTCGGTTGCAACCTTCACGGATTCTTGACCAACTAGGTTAAGGGAATGCGCAGCACATGGCACGTAATCCGCGGATTTATTTTTTTCTTTTAGTAGTGCTTGTACACCATTGTAGACTCCGGCCATATTAGCAGCGTTGTCATATGACTGTCCCCTGCAATTATCCAGTAGTAGTCCATTTGTTTCCAAAAAGGCTTGTAGAATATTAAATAAATATAAGCCAGTATGACTACTAATTTTAATGAAAGATACACATCTTTCATACACTTTTCCCCGAAAACAGTATCGTAATACAATAGCAAGTTGGTCATCGTGAGACAGATCTGGGGTTGAATCCATCATAATTGAATAATACTTTGTGTCGTCGTTATTTATTTCAGTTATAATTTGTTTAATTATCTGTTTACCCATAATCTCAATTATTTCCTCATATACTGTTTTTGATAAATATGATATTACAGGGTTTGGTCGCAGCTCTCGTTGTTCAATATGTTCACGTATGAATGGGTCGAATTCTGCCAATAGCTCTAGAGCACCCATAAAATTACCATTATGTGGAGAACCAAATACTTCCTCGGAACCTCTAAGTGCTAAGCCTCTTATACTCAGAAATTTTAGCACTGCAATAACCCGTTTTAGGACATTGTGATAATATTCTGTTTCTTTATTTAATTGCTCCTGAAGCTGCTTGTCTAAAACAGACTTATTTTCTTTTCGTGTCAACCACACTAACATTGAATTCTTATGTTCATTAGAATTTTCGTGATTTTCTAAACAAAATCCTATGTGTTTCCAATCAGAAAATCCGGTTGTGTATTGAGAAGGAGTTTTAGAAAAAAGTTTGCAAGTCAAACAAAAAACAGTACCAACCCTTTTTGAATAACATAACAAAGATCTTTCCAGTAATTGGCCATTTTTCATTTTTCTAGTGAAATACCTATTTGAAAAAGATCTGTTTTGTTCTTTATATTTCTTCATTGAAGCTGAATATATATTCTTCGGATCTTTATTTTGAAAGTCAGTCATTTCATGTGAGAGGACGAAATTAATAAAATCATTATTCAGCAAATCTGGCCACAAGCCCACGTCAACATATTTCTCAAACTCAAACTTAATATTTTCTAAATTTCTTTCCACCTCGGTATCGGTATTACCTCCCTTTTGCTGAACACCAATTTCATTTTCAGAGGAACCAGAGGGTTGCTGGAAGTCAAGATATTGCACATTTTCATCGTTGGTATTTTTTTTCTGGTTTTCAAAATCTTGCATATTTTCATCACTTGTATTTTTTTCCTCGTTTTGCGATTTTTTGCTGCCATCGGTTAGATTCTCTTCGCATAAAATACCTTCCTTTACGTTTTTTAATGGATTCATAGCTATTTCATTCGCGTTTATATGTTCCGATTTAAAAAAAGTTTCAATTTTTGCGCATTTATTTCTTTCTTGTTCTCGACTAAACTGTAATTTTCTTTTTTCAGCTCCACTTTTATATTTTCTAGCAGACATATTGTAAAATAAGATATTTTTCTGAAAATAAACAAAGAACTGGATAGAACTTTTAATTTTAATACCTACTTTGTAATGAGTGTAGCAATTCACAAATTATAATTAAATATCGAACGAGTTTGATTCATTTAGTTTTGAAAACTGAAATAAAAAGTCATGTTTTATAATTCTTTTTACTTACCTACTGCCTATTAAAAGCAGGAAGTCTAGTTATGCTGAAGACTTTCAATTTTAGTAAATTAAAAGAAAGGTCCGGTCCTTATAACTTTTAAGTTATCTATTACTTAGTAAACTAAACACACGCACTAAACACATTTCTAACAATAACAAAGTCAATTCGTTAATATAGTCGACTATAGCAGAAGTGCGGAAAAATAACAAAATTGCGTCGGGCGATAAGCGGAGGGAAGTCCCCAGTAATAGACACTACTATACACGGAATACACCGACTGAAAACAAGCGACAGGGAATTCCCCGTTCCGTTTGATAGATGCGCACTCGGGTTGATTGATCGCAGTGTTGCCAACCTCATGATCGGATTTTTTAAAATTCTAGATAATTTTTATTATTGACAATATCGTCTATTGGTTTCAGTTCGGTTGGGGGCCCTCTGTATTCGCGGGGCCCTGGGCTGCAGCCCAAAAAGCCTTTAAGTAGATCCGCCCCTGATTGTTCTGATAGATGTCGTTATTTTTGTTCAACTTTTATTTCTTTATTCACAGACGACGAGCCGATAGTAACAGCCGAAGAAGAGTCCGTCCACGCGCGAATAGACAACACGCACGCCACAGTGGAGTCATCTATCGACGGTAACTTACAACTCGACGCGGCCAACGCGCCCGCCACAGCCATCCCCCTCGGCGGGATACGGATCAACATCTCCAAGTCTTTACCAACTTTCGTCACCAACCAGGAAGATAAGATGCTAGAGGATATCAGCGCTGATGATGAACCTTTACCACCTGGTGAAGAACCAGAGATGGAGTATACTCTTAAGCCAGGCTTAGAAAACGTGCAGTTCAGCAGGCAACCACCGGTCAATAGAGGCAATGAACTGTCTGGGTTATGCTCTATTATGTAAAGTGATTCTTGTTTCTGTGTCCAGTCTTTAGTAGAGTACGAGAAGTTTTAATGTTGCTAATAAATTCCATTACCTACTGGTTAGTGATTAATAGCAGCTAAATTGATTGTCTACATGGTTCGTGTTTTTAAATTTAAGTATTTGTATACTCGCTAATGACTGGACACGTCTGATTAAGCGTTTTAGGAAAAGGTTTTAGTAAAGCCAACTAATTTAATCAAGCAACATTTTGCATTACATAATAAGTAAGGCATGTTTTAGATTTAAAACAATGTGGAATGGTAATCCATAGACTGATAATAATTATGTATAATCATATTTAGCTTAAATAAAAACCCGGATTAAGAAACGCGCAATAAATAGGTTTTAATTAATTAATCGCTATGTTGGCGGATCAACCAATCAAATTCAATGAATTGTTTTAATGAATCAGATGACTGAATTAGTTGGTTTATTGTTGATTATGATAATGTACTGACGGTTTAGGTAATTATTAGATAGGGCTTTATGGTTCTATTTTCCTATTACAGTATTGGGGTAAGATGAACTTGTTTTGTGCATTCATTGTTTTACAAAATTAAAGGGTTGGCTTGGTTGCAAAACTTTTGTGTGACACAAAAGTTTGTAACTCAAATGTGCACCTAAAGGTGCACATTTGAGTTTGTGTCTGTAAGTGCACCAAGATACAGGGAAGGGATCCTAGAGTAGGACAACATTCATTTCAAATATAATTATTAATTATTACCAGCAATGGGTGCATTTTGAAAGTGTATTTACCCCTTAAAGTCGACGAAAAACTGACGAAGACTGCAAACAGTTTTATTTATAGTAAGTTCTTGTTGATTTCAACCTTATGTTTACAGTCATAGAGTCTATTTCTGTCATTAGTAACTGTTCGACTTTTCGCCAGTGTTGCGCCGGGTTTATTCGAGATTAACGAGGCTCAGAAATGTATCAAACTCTATCGAAAACATCACGGAAAAAATTATAATCATTTTTAAATGATTGTATGTATTTAAAGGATTTCATTATATACCTCTGATAGTTAGTTAAATTGCTATTAATATGTAGCCAATCGTAATGAAACGGAGTTTCATTGTAACTTGGGATAAATATGGAAAGGTGTAGGCTATTAGGCGTTGCCGACGGTATATTCATTGTCTTTGTATTTTTTAGCTTCGCAATGTTTAACCATAAAACTGCCACATATGTAATAATAATGATGTATCTCTATCTTCTATATCTCAGTATATAAACTAGTTTTACCGTTCTAAAGACCTACATTTTTAGAGAGATGGTGTCAACCTTCCATATGAAGCCTCAAAAGAATTGTTAAAACGAAATGTGATATTAAACTTAAGTTTACGACTTATTTAACTACGAACGTGCGTTTTGTTTGACGAATTAATTGTGTATATCATGTAGTAAATGTAAATATTTGGTCAACCTGTGTAGGACTGTGTAAATATTTAGTAGTATTTGTAAGGGTACAAATTGTAACTGTGTTTGTCTGAATTTGTATGACTGATGAATGTGTAAATATTTAATTATAGAGAATCTCTGCGTTTGAAGGGTTTTTATTACCTTAAGATACTTTTTCTTTGCCACAAAGGTGGCTTTCCCTTTTATTAAAAAAAAATCTTTCAAAAATATCTACAAAAAATTGAATACATTTTGATAATAAAAAAAAGGTGTTATGTTAATTTTATTGTTTTAATTTATGGTAATTGAAAAGCACATCCTTTACCTAATCTTTTCTCAATCAATTTTCCTTTCACTATCACAAGGTGGAACTTCATCACAATGGTTTGTTTGTTTAGTTTACATCTTGTAAATAAATGTTTACATCAAGTTTATTTTGTGTTTACTTTTACTCAACCCTACCCTGAAAGATTTAAAATTTAATATTTGTAATGGATCTGCTAGAAGAACACAACAGTTGCATCACATAATGGAAAATAAAAACTCAGAATAACACACTGACATCTATAACTTTTATTTTATAAATATTAAGTTATAGCTCCATAATTTACATTTATCTCACAAATTAATGTTGAATGCCATAAAATAAGCATATTTTCTACACAATAAAGTTAAGAGATATCACAAAACATTACATTTCTCCAAAATCAGTTTATCAGCCAATACCTCCTCATTAATGAAATTTTGTGATAGCATAAAGCACTTTATACTTCATACAATGTTATCTTACAACAACCTTATCACGTTTTGGTATGCTATTGTACGCGATTGCCCAGAACATAACCTAATACAACACAAAATAACTAACATTCACCTACATATCACAATTATGTGGCCACCTAGGAAATGGCAAAGTATCCTTAATATTATTAACTTTACAGATAACTTGTAGTAATCTCTCTAACCCAAGACCGTATCCTCCAGTGGGTATATTACCAAACTTCCTCAGCTCTAGATACCAGTTCAGTCTTTCTGATGGTAGTTTTGACTTGAGCTTCTCATAGTCGTCTTCTCTTAGGCTTCCGCCTACGACTTCGCCTGTCATGGGTGTTAGAAGGTCCAAGGCATCCACCTGAACATTAAATGTGAGAGTGTTTCATAAATTAAATTAAAAATTATCTTGCATCCTGGGAAAGTTTGTAAGCTCACAAGCTTTAAAAAAAATTCCAGGATGTTGCATTTTTTTTTCTTGAATAAATTGATAAGCAGTGGGACAATACAGGTTGAAAAAAATACATAATTAAGTATCTTTAATGCTTAAATTGAATGCAAGAAAACTGTATGAAACATCTGTTTTCCACAAAGGGGGCGTCCATTAATTACGTGAGTAAATTTTGGCGATTTTTCGACCCCCACCCCCGCTCTTGTGAGATGTCGTGAGATTTGGCTCGACCCTCCCCCCCTCCCCATAATCTCACGTGAGATATTTCAAATACGTGGGTTTAGTGTAAAAACGTTAATCTGTGCTTATTTGCGTTGGATTTATGCATTGCATTTAGCTGACATGGCTGGGCGGTGGCGGTTTAACCATCGAAGAAGTACTGTGCTACTTTGTGGCGTTCGCATAACTGCGAAAAATATTATTTTGTAAGATTTTGCCATATGGGTGGAAAAACATGTTTCACATAATTTAACTCGGTTATCTCGTAATGTTACATTGTTTCTTTGCGGGCAAAAATATAAATTACGTGATATTTACCAAGACCCCCCTCTCCCCCACGTGAGATTGGGTGAGATTCGACTCGACCCCACCCCTAAACGCCTCACGTAATTAATGGACGCCCCCAAATTGAGATGCTATCATTTACCTTGGTGTTGTCTTCAGAACATTCCTTCATATAAAAGGACTTCATATTCTTAGGCCATTTCACTACAAACACTGGCACATCATTGCAATGTTCCACCAGAATCAACTCCTGTTCTTTATTTATGCCGTCATCTGTCAATGTTGAGCCCTTCTTCTGCAGAATCTGTCTAGCTTCATCATAAGTAATCGTTACAAACTCCTTGGTGACCCAACTAGGAGCCTTGTTCTGTTTGTCAATCAAGAATAAATCAGCCTCATTGGTGTTTCTGGTCTCAATGAAAACATATTTCAATAAGTCTTCTATTGCCCCCTGTAACTGGTCTAGGGTTTCACAGAATGCTAGTTCAGCTTCTAGCATGTAGAATTCCGATAAATGGAGCCTGGATCTGGAGTTTTCTGCTCTGAAGGTAGGACCAAATGTGTAGACATTACCCATTCCTCTACAAACTGCTTCTAAATGCAACTGTCCAGATACTGTTAAGAATGTTTTTGAGCCAAAGTACACAGAATCTCTGTTATTACCCTCCTGCATCATAGCTTTGACCGTCTCTTCACTGTCTGGCTGTATCTTAAACACTTCTCCAGCTCCTTCACAGTCATTTGAAGTAAGTATAGGTGTGTGTATGTTTGTATAATTATTTGCAGCAAAGTAGTCATAAATATGCTTGGTTACGGCACTTCGTATTCGTAACATGGCCGAGGTATAGTTAGTTCTGGAACGTAAATGTAGGTACTGGCGAGTGTATTCTGGTGGATGCGTAGTTCTTGGGTTAAATGGGTAGCCATCCAGTACAACACAAGTTCCTAGTACTTTAACATCGTCTGCGACGAGTTCTAACTGTCCTCTTGGGGTTTTTGATAGTTTTCCAGTAATATGGACCGAGGAACCACAAGATAATGAGTCTGTTGTAATGTTTTTCGGGATAACTATCTGTAGTCTCTGTGCGCAAGATCCATCGCTTACATCGGCGAATATAAGATTCTTCTGTTTTCGTAAATTCTTCACCCAACCCTAAAACACAAGAATTAACTTAGCATTGTAATTCATTCATTCTTTTTACATGATTTCAGTAGACAAAATGTAACCTTTATTTCGGTAACATTGCCGACATTCGGTTTTTCTAAAACAGCGGCTATGACGCTGTATTTTCTGAAAGTCTCATAACTTCTTTTAACGTTTTTCAGTTTATTGTAATAATAACATCTGTACATCATAATAAATATTTTATTTGGGAAATAATTAATATTTTTTTGGTTACAAAATGAACAACAACAGCTGAGACAACTGACAGCTGTGGATTGCTGTATTTGCTGTCACTCTGTCAGTTACAGCCAGTGGACCTTTGCCCACTAGTAAGAAAGTATTTCCTGAATGGTTGGATTTTTTTACTCCTAACCAGTGTCGAAAAACATCGGTTTTGCAACTCTTGGCTAGTACGCGTAGCTGGCAAGTTTTTCTTTCTGTCAGATGTCACTCGGCAAATCATGCATGTTCGATTTGTTGCGTTGTGAACATTTTGTGAACTTTAATTTAAATATTATATTTATCTGTGTTTTAAGTAATTAGTGTAAAACGTAAGTATACTAGAATTTTTTTTAATAAAAAAAAATGCTATTCTGCCATGAAAACCATGATGACACTAATATAGTATTATTGTAATAATTTTGTTAATAATTGATGATTGAAACTGGTTTTCCGAGTTATTGCGTCCTTGGTGGTCGCGTTATGTTAATACGAACACATAGAGCCTCGAGGTTTAACGCTATTTTTAATATTTTAATTTGAGTGAAGTGTCCAAAAACTTCATGCATGGCCTACTGTTCCACTTATTTCTTCAAAAAAGTCTTTTTAATGGCACTTTCTACTTTGGTCGTGGTCACGTAAACGCATTAAGTTGGCGTTTAATTGTGGTTTCACTGTAGGCAGTATGAGAATGTGTAGCTGGATTTTTATCTATTGTTATCTGATAAAATGAGGTTGAGTGAAACTACTAGTTTTTCATGAATTTCATAACTCCTTGATGACATAGCAACTTTGTGGTTACTATTTTCCTTATGTGTTTTATTATGAGTTGGTGCTCTTTTTTACCCGAGTTTGTAATCAAAGTTGTAGTTTAGGCATTACTATAAAATACCTATATTCAATTTAATAAACTGGATACTGCATAATATACATATCGACAGTGGAAAGGTAAAATTGCTAAAGCGCCAAAGGGTATGAATTGTAAATGATTTCTAAATCATTCAACTTTTTAAATTCATTCTTGCGATTTCAGGCTTTGGTGCATTTTACCCTTCCACTGTCAATATAATTACTTCATAGGTTATAAAACATCATCTCAATAAATAGTAGGTAGTAAAAATGTTACATGCGGACAACAGAACAATCCATTTCAAAAGAACTTAAGTAATATTAGATAAATAATTTGTATTTCACTATCAATTGTATCAAACTAAATGGCATTGGCTTTAATTAATCCAGAAGTACTTGTTGATATTTCTTAAAACAATACTATTTTTTTAGAAAATGGCAGAAACAGAACCCCAAGCCGGAGATGCAGGACCTCCCAAGGGAATTCCGGCTCTGAAAGCCCACGTAAATGCCAACAAAATAGATGTATCTCTATGGGCTATCCGAGTACTGACCGTACTCTTCACCATAGGATATGTACTGCCTTTGTTTAACAAGTAAGTTTAATTTTAAATGACTTTCGAGATCTAGAAGTGACAAACCACCTTCAGCTTCATATTGTTTAATAACATGGTTTAGTTAGCTGTAAGTTTCCCGAATAAAATAAAATAAATAAATAGAACTGATTTTTAAAATGATTTTATTAATTTCTTACTAATTATTTTAGTCTGCACTTAATTTGATCAATAATCAGATTCCTAAAGTTAGATTTAGAATTTCGCAATATTTTACCTACTGGTGCAATAAAAGATTGAGACCACATTCATCAACAGGTGTTCAATTCTGATAATATGTTAAAAATGGCAAAATGTGCAAAAAGGGCTAAATCTGCAATAAACAAGTATAAACATCGGTTTTATCTAAGCAAGGTTGTTATAAATAATTGTTTTATTTTATAACAATGGGTGTTCAGGTATAATGTTTTTGCGTATTCAGTTATATCAAGGTTACCTTTGTCCAGTCACTAAGACAATGAAGATTAAAATAACACTGAAGACAATGACCTAGACCTCTTTGTTACAGAATTAACAGTTCAAAGATTTCAGTTTTCTTTTTCATTGCTTGAAATCCATCTTCTTTTTCTTGAATAGTTTGACTTGTTCTTGACTAAATAGAAAAAAAAAACTCCCATCTTAATGCATTGTTTATTCATGATTTGTCAGCTCGATTGCAGAAAAAATGTGCAATTAAATTAATTTATTAAGTACTGATACATTAGTGGGAATCACTACATAATCTGATAAGTAAAGTAGTCTGAGGTTACATACCAGATATCAAGAGTAGGATTTTCTGTTGAAATGCAGTGATAAATAATAATCCATAATTGCTGTGAAGAAATCTTATGTTGTTTTGAATCTTTGTTAAGAATTCTAAAACAAGTTTTTTTTATTTACCTACTTCTTTATTTCATTAATTCTCATTACCTTAATAAGGTAAAGGAAACCTTGAAACACATTTAGCTACTGTGAGTAAACACTTGCATTGCTCAGTGATTCCAAAATGATTTATTTGGTATGTTACTCACAAAAAAATAATATAACCCTGAGTAAGTGTTTGTCATCCATCATGGATCAATGATTAAAATAACCTTTGATTTTTTACTTTGGAAATGGTTTTAAAGATGATATGACCTCTAATGTAACTGCAGGTTTTAATTTACAACTATTTATGGTATTAAAACAAGTAAGTAGTTAATAATTTTTTTTGTTTTTTAAAGTAGTTAATTCTCGTTGTTACTGTAGGTATTGTTTTAACTAACAGGGTTCAAAAGATTACCTATTGTTTTGCTTTGGTCGTTATCTGGTTCTACCTTTAACCAAGTTTTAAGCATGTTGTATAAAATGTGGTGCAAGTGTCACTTTCTGGTCCGGCTTCAGAAACAAAATTATCAAATTCTTGCAAAAACAAAAAACCCTACATTTATATCTGTATTTTTGGGTGCGTTTATTTATTCTGTAATAAATAAAGAGTATTCTATTCTATTGTACTGGTGTCATAACCACCATCTTCCCCCACAGCCCAGTATCAGCCTTCTACAAGGCGCTGCTGGCGAACGCGGCTACATCAGCGCTCCGCCTGCACCAGAGGATCCCGGCGCGCGAAATCTCCATCTCGAGAGAGTTTTTGGCGAGGTTCTTCCTGGAAGACAGCGCGCACTACCTTTTCTACTCACTCATATTTATGAATGTGGTGCCTAACTTGTGTATCCTTTTCAAATATCTACTGAATTAAAATCTTAAGTTGCCTTACAAAGAGCCTAAACCGCTGGGTCTAGAATTTTTGTAAATTTATCCCCAAAAGGGGTGAAATAGAGGATGAAAGTTTGTACCCAATGAAGTTCGTCATAGTCGTCGCTTCAAATAGATTGAAGACCTTCAATATTTTATATATTCGGCGATCGATCGGTCTGTCGTCGTTGATGTGGGTATAGCTCTGAAGCGTCACTTGGTTATAAGTAGAGTCTGATAACAGGCATGGTGGACGTTGAAATATCGGTAGAAGCGTTAGCAGCATGGCTCATGTAGCCGGAATGACCGATTTTGAAATTTAGGTAGTGGGTTACATATCTGTTGCACTATTGTGATAAATGGACAAGACTATAGGTTTATTGAAGCTTGTACTGCGTTTGCGATTTAGGTTCCAAACATGTAAAAAAAAGTGTTTTTGGAAAAACAACTTTAAAACCCTCGCATTTACTCCAATATGCGCTACAAGCCTACGACATAAAACTTAATTATGTATTTTTCAACATTGCTAGTCATAAATCAACTTTATTTATCCCTTTATTTACTTTACACCCACATAAAGTGGATATTTGTTCAACTTTAGTAGAATACACTATAAAACATTTTTCAAAACAAAAGTCACATGCTGAATAATAACAGTAATAAGTATGTTAGGTACCTTTTATTAGGAGTCATTTAAATATATTTTTCTAAATGTTTTCATAAAAAGTGTCAATGTTCCAGTATCGATTTATCTTGTAGCAGTCGTAGTTTATACTGTATCAAGTATTTATTATTATTTTATTCACATTTGAGTAGTTGGTCCACCTCAAGGTGAGCGCCTACGTCATCATTTCCATATATCTGTGCATTCTATTTACTTTAAACATTACGTAAAAGCTTTCCCTACTAAGTTCCCTCACGTAGGAACTTGGCTAAGCTGACGTATTGATGTTCTATTGTATTACTTTAATGGTTTTGTTAGCCGACTTCGAAAAAGAAGCAGGGTGTGTATTCGACAGGTATTTTGACAATTAATTTGTTTATTTGGAGGACTTTGGATCAGTGGTGGCCCTAGGGTAACGGCCGTGCTTTTCGACGAATTGTTGGTCGTAGATACGAACCCAGATGCTTTACTTTATGTTAATTATTTCATCACCGCTGCTTTTAAAACGGTGAAGGAAAACATCGTGAGGAAACCGGCATGGCCTAGAAACAAAAATTCAAAGAGATGTAGCATCTACCAACCCTCACTGGGCCCGCGTGGTTGATAATGCCCAATTCCCTTTGACAGAGAGGAGTCCTGTGTCCCAGAAGTGAATATTATTGACTGATTATTATGATTTTATGGACTTTATTCTTTATCTCACCTGATGCGAAGCGATGATGCAACCACTAGTAATTCTACTTACAATTACTACATTTCATGACTCACACTTTTATTAAATGTGTGGCTTGCCCTTATTGGTATTCCCGATATCACTTTGGCTACACACATTGCTCTAAGAGTATGTACACGTGTACCTATTTATGACGTCAATATAGTGCAACAGGTGGGCTTCAATATCACGACCGCTCGCTGGCCAGTCCGACACCTAAGCCTATTCATAGTGGTCAATATTCTGCTGCACATATCAGAAACAAAAAAATCAAAAGTTATTTATTCAAACTAGGCGGATAGTCAGCATTTTTTGAACGTAAAGGTTACATAAGACTGTCCCCCAAAACGACCGCCCTTCACTATAATATATGGCTTCTGCTATCACTGAGAATTATTTAGGAATGATGTGTAATTTTGTAACATGTTTTCTAAGATTCGACCTTCCACCTTTCGTCTAATTGTATTGGAACAGGTTTCCTTATAAATAGAATAAATAAATTAATTCGACATATTATACTATACTAAAGCCATTATAATGTCTGATAGAATAAGCAGAGTTCAAATAATGGAATATTTCAATAATAATGGTCCCAACAACATTGCCATTCAGCTGATGTAGGTACTTAAGTCACAGAGGTCATCGCAAAATATTTTTGAAGCAAGTTAAAACTTAATTTGAAATAAGTATGAAATTACTTACACTACTTCTAATTTCATCATTTATCTATTTTAATTTTTTATTTTCATCATTCATCATTTATTTTCATTTTTTTATCGTGTTTACAACTAGATATTATGTGCATGCCGTGATCTGCTGTTACTGAAGTAGCACACGTAAAGTAACCTTTTTATGATTGTGATTTGTATTGCATGTATCCTTTGTTAGAAATCCCAAATAAATAACATACACTATTTTGTAAACCAGTAGTATGTAGTAGAAATAAGTTTTTGAAGACGGTAATTTATATTTAAAAAAAAAATCTTTCATAATTACCCAAATCAGTTAAGGAATGCTGGAGGTATGGGACAATTATTTCTTATATCCTGTTAATGACAGTTAGTTTATTACGACACTGTCCCACCAGTCACCCTGGGGAGCGTTCAGCTTTCCAGAGTGACGAAGTTCAAGTACCTGGGGCATTGGATCACCGATGGTCTGTCCGACGATGTGGACGTGGAGAGGGAACGCAGAGCATTGGCAGTTCGATGTAACATGCTGGCCCGTAGGTTTGCACGTTGTACAAGTGAGGTAAAAATTACACTCTTTAGAGCTTATTGCCAATCTATGTACACGTGCGCCCTATGGGTCGGCTATACAAAGAGCTCGTACAATGCTCTGCGAGTCCAATATAATAACGCCTTCAGAGTTATGTTGGGGCTACCGCGCTTTTGCAGCGCATCGGGGATGTTCGCGGAGTATGGCGTGCCGGATTTTTATGCCCTTATACGAACACGAATAGCATCCCTGATGCGGCGAGTGCGCGATAGCTCCAACAGCCTTGTGGCTATCTTTGCCAGCAAAGCAGACAGTCCAATGATGTGGCACTGGATGACCACTCATCGGACGTCATTTGCGTATATAAAATAAGTGTTATTGTGTATGTGTGTATCTTTTTGTGCGTCGCCTTTTGTTTTGTGTATGTAGAATTTAAGTGATTTTTATTTTGATTTTGTTTTTGAATATGGATTTTGTATGGTCTGAAATAAATATTAAATAAAATTTTAGGTTTTAATTAGGCCCAAGATGAGGTGGCGAGACGGCCTAAACGCGTATTGCAAGGGTTGGATCGAGTTGGTCCTGGAAAAGGATGCCTGGAAATAAATTGGGCCTTTGCTCATTAGTTGGAAAGTGTAGGCTAAATAAAAAAATAGTTAGGGCAACATCCCCTATATTTGATTTATAAGAATATATGTATTTGTATGTACCATCTTTGTGCAAACATACCACCTTGACCAGCACACAGTGATCCTGACGCCCATATTCTTGTTCGCGCTACTGCACGCCGCGTCCTACTCGCTCACCATTCTCGACGTAAGTACACAAGTATTATTACAATTACATTTAATTGCTTACTTCCGCCATAACATAGTTATTTGTGTGAAATGTAAGGGGACAGCGTGTTGGAAAGTGACAGCCGTTTAATTTTTAACGAGTGATTTTGATTGACGTCATGAATTTTTTGTATGACTCGAATGACACACTTCCGAGTCATAAAAAAATATTATGGCTTGCGGTATCTTTTCAAGTCTACCTCTAGTTGGTTGAGATTATGGTTGGGAGATTATAGAAATTCTATCTTTATAACAAGTCCAAATTACTTAAAGTAACGCATCCAAAGAGTTGAAGGTGTTGCTTCAAACTCAGGACCATAGAGGCTTGGTCTAGCCGAGCGTGGTGGTCCTGAGTGTAATTCACAGATCGAGAAATGCTAAAAATACATTTTTCTGTCTTTTGTAACAGCCGAAACTTTGAAGTTGGGCCCGGTAACTAACTGTATTGGGGGTAACGGTATTTCACGGTAACTGCAATCCGTCCTATAATTTTATTGGCATACTTAGTTGTACTTGTATTGCATATCCTCCCCGGCTCGGTTTGTATTACCTGCCTATGTAAAAATATAAATAACGTCTAACAACATTATTATGTGTGGAGTACATTTATCACAATTATCACTATCGCGACCAGACGCTCAACATTGATTTTTATCAAAACATTATCGCACCGTAATAGATATTTTCCTAATAGATTTTCCTTCCATTTTTAGCAAACTTTTTCTTTGAATAGATTGTTTATTTATATTTAAATAATAATATTATCAACGGTAGACCTTGAAGTAGAAAACCAGTTAATTGTGCAAACAATCTTACTCACATAAGTACAAAAGGTTTAATACTTCTGTTTAATTAGCCCTATTAATTTATGTAGTTATTTTTTAATTTATGAAAAACCTAACAAAAATGATAATGGAATTTGGTTTTGGTTCCTCATAACATTCTTAACAATGGAATAAAATATATTGAGGACAGACAAAGTATTGAAGACATAGCGATAGTGTAGCTAAATGCCTTTTTATTGACTTTACTCTATCAATCAATGAATCATTTAAATAAATACAATGAATTTGACCCGTTATTCGATGAACCGCACAAAGGCAATTCATGACTATAACAGATACAAGCAAGTAACGTGAATCATCTGATTTGTGTGGTTAATAATGCAAAATAACATTGTATTAGTTGTCGAATGTGGAAAACGAAAGTAATATCTTCTGTATAAGTTAATGGCTAATAAGAGGCTTTTGGCTATGTAATAACAGCTGCACGTGTCTATCGATCTGGTTAAGCTACGCTTGCCGCGGTTGGGCCGTGGATGGGTGACCATCTGTACATACGGACTACCATAACACACATGCCTCGTGCCGGCTGTCATTTGTGGATCTTTGAAAGTCGTTACGGGTCGTCAGAAACCTGAAAGTCTGACAACCAGTCTTACAAAGAAGTATGTATCGTATTACCCAGTAACTGGGTTGTGGCTGTCAGATAGGCAGTCGCTCCATGTAAAATACTGATATTCAGCTGCATCCGGTTAGACTGGAAGCTAACGTAGTTGGATCAAGGCTAGGCAGGTGATGACCAAGCTAATCGTAACATTTGCACTACGAAAATCACCTTTTGTGCTACGGAATAAAGGCGCAATCAATGTTAATGTGTTATTACCAGAGGTCGGAATTAGGTAGAGTTATTTATGTACTGTTTAAATTTTTGAGGGCGAAATTGAACAACTTTCTCCAAGGAACATGGGTCGATATTATGAAAAAAATTATCGGCCCTCCCATGCAAAATCAATAGTCAGCTGATCGGTTTTGTATGGGAGGTCCGATTCTTTTTTTCTTAATGTTTCCATGATGAAATGTCAAACTATACTGAACAAAAATACCATTATAGGTTAACAAGACTCTCGCTCCATCTGGCAAAAATCCATACACAAAAAAGTATCTACTTCTAAATGAATTACCAGTTACATGCTTACTATTATACATTCAAATGGTAAACCTGTCAGTCTGTCTGTGATCTGTTCACGCCTAAACCACTGAACCGATCGTTATGAAATTCGACATATAAGTAGCCTGGGACTTGGTAAAGTACGGTGGGCTGCATCAATTGATGCAATTGATGCAGCCCACTGTACATTGGCTTCAATGCTTCATTCTTTTCATCCTGGATCGCAGGCTACCTAACTTTATTTTGTACGTTTAGTAAAAATAAATTTGTTTTTATTTCTTATTTTTTGTCCGTACCGAAACGGTTTACAGGTTTTTCGATATCAGAGTCAGAAATATTTCTTTTTTCTCTATTATTGTCTTGCTTTTGGAAAGAGGAAATTACCTAATTATTATATCTACGTCACTAAAACTGACTTGTCCATGTATATTATGATTTCAATCGTTGAGCTCCTTATGTTCTAAGTCGAGCTGCACGATTACTGACAATTGCGTGCACTGACTGGACAGGTTCACTCAAACTGTATGGTTCTTTCTTCAAAGACCATTTCAGATATCAATCTACATGGTCTTCATCTTCACATGTTCTGACCAAAATGATGTCGGGACTTAAAGAAACGATGAGCTCTGAGTTGGTTTCGGCCTTTCTTTTCAGAGTAGTCAGATAGGAAACGCCGACCTACTCTAGTTTGTAAAATATGATTGACGTGAGTGTATGTACAAACCTACTTGCAGAAATACAAACATTTAACAAGTGTTGATCGACAGAAAACAACGTCACAGTGCTAAAGCAGGTATCAGTTAAGGACAAGACAACGGTTCAAAGTTCAAGCACAGTCATTATATACTTATGAATTAACAATGAGAACGTTAAGATTAAAACCTTGTGTGAGAGAGACTTACATCAAATAACTCTTCTAAACGACTGTGCGACAGGGCAAAAACAAAAAAAAACACGCTTAAAAACCAAACTAAAAAAAGTAGAAAATGATTTTAATTTAAAAAAGCGTAGGGTGCTCGATATTAATTTATTATAAAAATACCTCAAAAAGCACCCTACGCTGTTTTCATTAAAATTATTTTCTACTTTTTTTAGTTTGCTTTTTAAAGCGTGCTTTTTAGTTTTTCAAACTATTATTTATTTTAAATTTTTTAGTTTTTTTTTGGCCAGTTTAATGGAACAAATTTATGAAATTATGAATTGTCATCGGTCCTTGATAAGTGTGCAAAGTTTCAAATCAATCCGATGAACGGTGGTTCAGCGGCTGAACAAAGGCGGTCATAAATACTTAAACCTTCAATGGCGCTTGTTGTTTGTGCCGTTTAGGTTTAAAATAATATAAAAAGACAATATTTACTTAATTTAGTACATTTACTCAAAAAATAGTATATATATCACATTGACATATCAATACATTGCAAGAGAAGTATTTCTGTTTTACATTCATAAATTTTCTAGACAATTATTAGATAAATATTGATGTGGTTTTAATTATGGCTAAATAGTTTTATCATAAACCTATTATAAAATAAAAAAATATATATTAGTAAACTATCTTTAATCAAAAATATATACTATTTTAACTTAAGAACATTTTACAAAATAACTGATAACGAAATCTTAGACATAATTAATACTAATATTACAATCTAATAGGCTACACCTGCAAAAGGTCTAGCACCTCATTTGTATATAAGCTCTTTTTCTTTTGTGGAAGTTTCCGAAGACTTGTTATTTATGGGTCTGAACTGAGCATGAGTCTACGAATTAAATCGGCGTTTGTTAACTCCCGCGATATTTTTTGAGTATGATCTCGTCGATCTGCCTTCATGTTTCTATTGTTAGTTTCTGCCGTCTCTTCGGAAAGTTCCCCAATCGACAATATTGCATTTTGAATAATCTCGGGACCATGAAGAAGTACTTTGTGGACGGAAGCAGGAAGATACCACGGATATTCATTAACCAAAAGTCGTGTGGTCTCTAAAGCATATTCCCTAAATGTATCTACATTTATATTGTAACCAGATGACAAAGCTTGTAAAATAACAGAGCAACTGGCAACAATATAAATACATGTTTCTGTAAGTTAGATTTAGGCCCATGCCTATATCTAACTTTTCATTACTAATAGTATCTTGAAAAACTAGAAGTATGTGTTGGTATTTTTCACGCACACTACCACGAACAGTAGACCAAAATTCAAAGAAATGCATCCTTGCAAACGTGCATTTTGTCAAAGTACCTGAAAAGAAAACAAATCAATTAGTGAATTGTTTCATAGACCCTGCTACGCCAACAGACCTGACGGCGTAGCACCTTTTTAAATCACAAAGGTGCTCCTAGGAGCAGACAAATATCTCTGTTTTAGAAAGTATATTAATAGACCTTTATTTTGAGGGTAGAATCAATGACGGCTTAATCTGCACAACGTTCCAAAAGTCTACATGAAGTTCAATATCGCGGAAAAATATACAATATCATAAGTGCGGCGTAGCACTTCAATAATGTAAAAATGTCAACAAAATATTTAATCGAATATAATAAATTTGCAAAAACATACCTTGTTCTTGGAATTACATTTCTCAAACACTTCAAATAAACAATAGAATTCTGGGGATTCTAACTTTAAAAACAACAACAAATGAGTCACTGATAACAGCGCAGTGCAACAATGCCGATGTGTTCATTTCCGAGGTCTATTATTAAGTGAAAAATACCAAAAAGGGATGACAAATATTTATACTTTTCGGTAGGTTGTTTATCGGAGTAGTGAAATACATAAACAATGAGTAATATTTTGACAATGCATTTTTTGGAATTATGACTTAGGGGAGGCACCACCGTGCGACGTTTTGAAGTAGGTGAAAATCACGTTCAATGATTCCTTTACATAGATACATACATAATTACATACCGTCTTCACATGATCTGACCAAGATTATGTCTGGACTTTAAAAGAGACTGTGACCTCTGAGTTTGTTTCGGCCTTTCTTCTCAGAGTAGTCAGATAGGAAACACCGATCTCACCTAGTTTAAAAAAATATGATTGACGTGTAAAAGTGTTTGTACAAACCTACTGAAATATCATTTATCATTTACCAAACTAATAAAAGCGTGTTTAAAAAGAAAGCGGTACCTACATTTGAAAGTTAGTTATAATTACTGTAAAACTGTTAACATTCATTAACAGATGCTGCACCTGCAGTGGTAGTTATGTAAACCCTGATCTTGTTACAATCTACAAATGTACACTTACATAATGTCTGTCTATTTTCATTGTTAAACTGCCGGAAAAATATTCACGAATTTTTACAAAGAAGGAGCTGGTTTGATACCTACTTATGTAATGTTACAATTCATCATTTCACAATTAAGTCATTAAAAAACAAACCTGTGCATAAAATGTAAACACTTATTGTAGATATTGTATACCTACCCACCAAAAATCCATTAAACCATGTAGGTCGTGGTACGGAATTCCTGATAGGAGAGAAAATACAGCAATCGTACTAGTAAAATCTGTGTGGAAATGTAACCTTAGACATTTAGATACGTTTTACTTCTCAGATTTTACTGCCCTTTTTTAAGTAAAACTTAGAGAAACCTACATTAATGCTGCTTTAAGAGGGAAGCTCCAGGTTAGCCCGCTAAATTCAGATTTTCTACTGTTTTAGCTAATTTGAATTTCGCGCAATACGTTAGCGCATCCTACTTAATAAAAGCGTGCTGTTAGATTTTCAAAGCTTCGGCTTATCACCGAAAGTGGTTGGCTGGAGTGGTACCAAAAGCCCCAAGATTGTAAGAAAAAGAAAAGAAAGAAAAATGAAACACGTGCCCTATAAGGACATAAGATTTTTAATGTGATAGAATAGCAGGAAGTGGCTGATGCTAACTGATGTTAAGTTGGCAGTACCGTCACACTTTGGACCCTTCTAATCGACACACAGCATTGTAGCACAAACATAATAATGTAGTCCTAATGTTTTGTTTCATTATCTCCACAGACCCTCGGCCAGAACTCCATGTGGGTGGCGCGCCTGCTCATCTCGCTGGTGGAATTCCAGTCGCGCAACATCCTGCGTGCCGCCGCGCTCGCGGAGATCATTCTGTTCCCGCTCGTCGCCATCATGGCGCTCTTGTGAGTATACACCTACTTATTTCTACCACTACATATTATAAAACAAAGTCCCTCGCCGCGTCTGTCTGTCTGTACGCGATAAACTCAAATAATTCGTTCAGTAGGAACGGATTTTCATGCGGTTTTCACCAATAGACGCGGGCGAAGCCGGTGGCAAAAGCTAGTATAGTATAAATCACAGCCGCTTCTCGTGTCTGTGACCACTTATATCTTCTAAACCAGTCAATGGATTTTTATTCTGGAAGGTTTATGTGTAACATTTAACTTGGATATAGTACTTTCCGCCTTCAGCAACCGTGGTGTTCTATGCTCATGTCTTTCTGTATAAGAAGAGGTGTTTTTCCTGCAGTAGGGAAATATTCTGCTGGTATTATTGAAATTAAATGTTGCCAATTCAATGAGACCTTATTACAGGAGAACCAGGCATCATTATGGAGATTTAGAATGAGACTGTCACAGGTATGAGGTACCGACGAGGTTCTACAAATCCAACTTTTACCATAACTCGTATGTGCCATAGTGACCGCGTACTTTTTCATCGAGCATCGTTTAGCTAGCTAATCATGGTGATTATTATAATATCGCGAGTATGTTGAAACTAATTACCGGTACATTTTTAATTATGTGGTAAAATTATAGCTAGGTTTTTGTTTTTGCCTACCTAAACATTATAATTGGTCAGAGTAAGCACATGACGTACATAATTTTAACTATAATGACTGTTAGCAAATATCATGAATGTGTGAACTGTGATGGCATTGTCACACGCGAGGTAATGAAAGCATGCAAGCTCAGAAAAGGTGATTGAACTTATTGTAAACTAGAAAAAACTAAGTTTAAAGGGGACACAATCCTAACTAACGTCACACACTTAATTTTAACATCTGCTTAGCCTTTTCAGTATTTTTTTAATTTTTACAATACAACAAAATCGATTGATTCATTTGTACATGCAGTCCCTACACAGTAATTTTACCTTAGATTTTGCATCACAGGGATTTTTATTCTTGTTGATGTCAGAGGTATGCTCGATTGATAGGTAGAATTGTCAAAAGGATTGAGAATCAAGAATGAAGTTGAGGAAAGTGTCAAGAAAACTACTTTTAATTGGACTAGAACTGCCTACTATTTCTATAATTGGACTCATAATCGTATTCAGGAACTTGATAGTCATTCTATTCTATTCTATTTTTAAAGGTTCTGGCTCCATCGGTAACGTTCGATGATTTTGCCAATGTCAAGGTATGAGAAAGTAATGATCGTAAACTGTTACACGACTATTGATCAGTGTTTGTAGCGGTGGCATCCATGGATCCCCATGCTAAAAAAGGACAAAACATTTTTGGTTAGTAAATGTAAAACGTCACAAAATAAGTGTTAGAACATTCAGTAAGTACATATATAAATATGTAAATAGAAATATCGACTATAACTGGATTTTATTAATGCTAATGAATTTATAAAGGATTTTAACTGCAGGTGTATGGGCTAGAGATAATAGATAAGGAATGTTAACTGGGCGGGGAACATCAGAAGGGAGAATGTCGTAAAGGGGAGTAGTTAAACGAGGACAGGAAAAAAACAAGTGTTCCAGAGTACCCTCATCCAGACCACATTCACACAAAGAGGAGTCCCTCACGCGGATTTTGGCCAAAAAAACTGGTGAGCAAACAAACCCAAGTCGAAGTCTAATTATGACAGAGGTGGCTATTTTACTAGAGAATTTTAATTTGCTGAACCAACATTCAGATGGAATGAATGGTTGTATAGACCCATAAAATCTTCCCTTCAATAATCTAGTTTTTTGCCAATGCTCATTCCAATTCTTCATCATCTCGGGTTTAACAAGACAGTGCAGATCTCGGGGATAACAAGACGGATGAGACTCGATCCCATTCCGAGTAGCCAGCTTAGCAATCGAATCCGCATTTTCATTATCAACAATCCCAGAGTGACTGGGGATCCAAGCCAGAGCAATCTCCAAGCCTAAGCAGTGGCATCTATATAGGAGTTGTTTAATCTTTAGGATAAGGGGAAAATTGTGACGAGAGCGAAAAGGTGATTTTATTAAATCTTGTAGACAGCTAAGAGAATCCGAGAGAATAAGGCTTTTGTTGAGTCTATGTGATTCAATGTACGAGACTGCTTCCAAGATAGCTATTGCTTCCCCCGTGTAAATAGTACCAAAAGCAGGGCGACGAAAATTAAGAATAATTTTGTATTTCGGGATCCACACAGCTGATCCTACATTACTATTATCGGACATCTTAGAGGCATCTGTAAATAGCGTCAGCCAATCGTGCCAGTCCTCTGCTAGAATCCTGTTGAATTTGACATTAGCAGCAGGGTCATGTTTGGATATACCGAAGTTAAAAATAACTTTTGGTTGGAAGAGCAAGGAATCAAAATTTACTTCAAATAAGGGGTTTTTATCAAACTGGACTAAGGAAATGTGCAAATTATTGAATTAACTGAAGCTGTTAACGAGGAGTGGAGGATTTTTGTGAGACCAATAGCGAGATGTTGGGGTTATCTGACAAAGTGAACGGAGAGCAGGGAGGAGAGGATGACTTTTATTCTGGATGACTTTATAAAAAAATCTGTCACAGAGATATTGTCTACGTAGGTGAAGGGGGGGCTCTAAACATTCTACCTGAAGGGCATTAATAGGTGAGCATTTCATAGCACCCGTGATAATACGCAAGCACTTGGATTGAATCCTTTCCAGTTTGGCCAGGGCTATTTTGTTGCATGGTTCCAACAGAAAGGTTCCATAGTCAAAGTGACTACGGACTATGGCATTATATAGGATTTTCTGGGAAGTTGGATGAGCTCCCCATCGAACTCCAGAAAGGGCACGTAAGACATTAACGCCTCTTTCGCATTTCTTTGAGATGTAATCCAGATGATAGAGACCAGATAATTTTGAGTCAAGAATGAGGCCTAGAAATTTTACTTTGTCACGGATTAAGATGGGTTCATTTTCAACGTAAAGATTAATGGGGGGGATATTCCGCTTGCGAGAAAAGACAACTGCATTGGATTTCGAGACCGACAAACTTAAGAGTCCTATTACGAATCGTAAACGCTCGCTTAGCGCGCCCGCGCGCTAGTGTTCGTTTGCAATACACTAAGTTACGTTGGTGTGCGTTGCGAGTACAACTATAGTCCGCGAAACAATTTAGATACTAGTCTGAATAGGATGATAGTTTTTTTTAAGTGAAAACTTCTTTATGCGTTGCGGTAAAAAATATAACAAACATTAAAACTGCTATTACTACCTACCATGCTTATGTCGAATCTTTAATACAATATGGATTCGTCATGTGGGGTAATAGTACCGATAGAAATAGGGTATTTGTTGCGCAAAAAAAGTGTATTCGTGCAATATATGGGTTTCACCCTTTTGAATCTTGCAAGCCAATATTTAAAGAACTTGGTTTGTTACCGCTACCCTCACTCTATATTTATGAAGTAAGCATGTTTGTTAAAAAGCATAAAGACCTATTTAAAAAGGCAGAGGATGTATATCCTCGAAACCGGCGAGATCCTCACAGGCTTATATTAAGTGACTTACCGAGACTGGCTAAATACAATAAAAACTGTTTAGCCATGTGTGTTCGGGTGTACAATAAAATGACTTAAAAACTTTAGATCTTAGATTGTTCAAAAAAAAAAAACTATATGAATGGTTAAAAACGAATAACTTTTACAGCACTAAAGAATTTAGTGACGGGAAACATTTTTAAATGCAACAATATTTGCATGCTATGATATAACCTAAACATGTATGCTCTATAATGTACCTTAAAACAACTTTATATACCATGTTTTATGCAAATAAATATTATTTCTATTAACAAAAGTCATGGAACTTGCGTAATCGACACCGAACGCTTTACATGAGCTATATGTATACTGTGTATATATGTGTACTTTTTAGGTGAATCTGTGCTGTTACCTTTAGCGGCTGATGTCGATCGGTCGTTTATCCTTTTTTACCGAGAGCAATCAGGACCCAAGGACCCAATATGAAATCTTGTATTAACGATTAAAAAAATACACACGTAATTGTTCAAGTTTTCACTTCTGTCAGCACTCCCGGAGTGTCACTGTTTTTTAATCCAGAGTCTGAACACTATTAGGCAGGTAATTAGGGGTATATTTAAATCAAAACACTCAAAAAGAGTCCACAAATTAAAAATATATTATAAACATTGAGGTTTTTTTTTTACAAAGAGGTCTCTCGTAATGGCATTGATCGTGCTTTACGAGGATCAATTAACTCGGGAAGTATACAGTTATAGTAAAATGTCTTCAACTTCGGTAACATTTTTTCACGCCAAAATACATCATCTTTACAAACTTTAACGACTCATCGGGTAATCATCCTCAGTCCACACTGCGAACAAACAGAGATTTTTATTCGAAATATGGAGCTGGCCTTGAACTTGATAGTGCCAGTCGTGATTGCGATCTAAAATAACTTCGGAGCGATCATTCAATTTGAAGCATTTCAACTTCTTTTTTGATTTGCTTCTTCGGGATCTAATCCAAATGCGGAGAGGGGGCACTTAATTTCTACCAAACCATCTTCAAACACTCCATCCGGGTCCTCGATAAGTTTACAAAGTTTAAATGAAATCTGACCGTTTAAAGTGGGTCGAAATCGCGCCCTAAGGAGCCGGTTACAAACATACAAACAAACAAACATACAAGTGATGCTAATATAGAGCGTGTAAAAAGAAAAATATACCTACACAAATGTTCACAATCAGAACGTAAAAAAGTAGGCATTTGTTATAATACTTCTTTTGTAATTTTTTATAACGTTACTAAATAATTACAATGATCATTAAAACAAAACCTTTTTTTACGAAAATCTTCTCTATTATTACGAAAATAAATTACGATATTTTTGACCTTGAGCATACAGTGGGCCCGGCCAGGTAATAGACGGGTAGCTAGGAACCTACTTTACCTGATCTACAGTAGACGATTCTTCCACTGTTGGTTCTACTACCTTATTTTTACTTTCTGTAGATTTTTCTGAATTTTTATGGTTACGCGTCCTGGAAAACAAAATACTTATTTATGTTTATTTTAGTACTATTAATATAAAATGTATATTTTAGGTAGGAACTTAAGAGATAAGTCTTCTATAATACGGTTTAAATTAATAACATCGTGTCTGCGTTCACCTTTTAAGTGACATTTTAACTTGTAATGCTGTCTGTAAGCGGGCATAATCGTGTCTCTTCCTTTTTTTCATGCAGGCGTACCATGGTGTTTTTCGACCCATACCTACCTATAATTAAAAGATAAAAATTATAGTCTAATATGTAGGTACTAATATTGATTACCTTTATGAAGCACTCATACTAAAAATTATACATTTAATATGATGTAAAAAATTACTTACTGGATCAAGTTATTTCGATCGGCGTACCCGAGTCGATAATAATAGCGATCTCCGGACGATTGCGCGGGAAAATTTCGTGCACAGGTCCTACCTCGTTAAGCGCTCGCGCAAGACTGAGGAGCGCGCTGAATTGACGCAGAATATATAGTACTTTAATTTTATTTATTGTAATTTTGTCTTATTATATTGATAAACGAAAACGAATGAAAAGTATTCATTGTAGATTGAAGTTTTATATCGTATTTTTTTATTTGGTAAAATTGTGTTTATTTGGAACATAATGGACTCTGAATCAAGACATTTATGGCTTAAATTAGGCTTTCTTTACGATTTTTTCTGAGAAAACTCAAGGAATTTAAAGAAATTCTAAAACTCCAATAAACAAGTAAAACATTCAACTTATCTTTTAGTAATTTTAGCTTTTATAAGAATTGAATGTAACAATGTGAATTTGAGCGTCAAAGTTCTATCGCCGACGGTTTTTCTTGCAAACTGAATTCGTAAAATATTTATAGTAAATTACACGAAAAGAAAAATGAAAATGTGTTACTCCAACTTACAAGAAAGAGAATAGCACTACCGTTATTCATAATCAAATAATTAAAATATCTTACTGTTGCTGAAAATTACAGCGTCAAAAATCATGAATTTGCGTAAAAACTGTAACAGGACTCTTAAGCCGTGATCGGTCAGCCACTGGTTTAAGTAGTAAAGGGCAGAATTTAAGCGAGATGAGGCCTCTGAAAGGGAAGCTGAACTAAAGTAGAGGGCAATGTCGTCGGCATATTGTAGGATTTTACAGAAACAGCTAACTGAGGACTCCAAATCATGTGTGTATATATTATAAAGAATGGGGCTTAAGACCGACCCCTGGGGTAGGCCCTTCCACACTAAACGAGATGGGGAGAGGTAGTTTTGGTGACGGACAGAAATAGAACGGGACATAAGGAGACTACAAATGATGTTGACCATCCTCACAGGGATACTCAGCTGTAGCAGCTTTTGCCTGAGTATTGGAAGTTGGACATTATCATAGGCTGAAGCTATGTCTAGGAAAACACCGAGAACACTTTCATCATTGGAAAAGGCAATGCGGACATCAGACATGAAGACACTTAGACTATCTAGAGTTCCCATACCTCTTCGAAAACCGAACTGAGATCTGGATAAGATGCCTTTAGTTTCCAAGATCCACTCAAGTCGGTTCTTGATGAGATTCTCCATAATTTTAGCCAATACAGAAGAGAGGGCGATAGGACGATAGGAAGTAGAATCTTTTGGGTCTTTCCCAGGTTTCAAAATTGGGATGACTATTTGGGATTTCCAAGACTCTGGAACTTGGCCAGTAACGAAAAAGGAATTGATTAGGTTCAAAAAGATTAGTTTACAGTTAGAAGAAGATTTGGAAATAAAGGAGTAGGGTATTCCATCGACCCCCGGAGCAGAATCCCGAAGGTGATCTAAGGCACAAATAAGTTCTGAATAAGAGAAAAGGTCATCAAATCTGTCAGAGAAAGTGGGAGGAGGAGGATCTATAGTGGGAAGGCATTCGGAGCTAGGAACAAAAGGAGGGGCTAATTTGGATATAAAGTCTTCCAACCAGGTACTGTGGTCATTGGTAGAAATATCGGGAGACAGGTTGTCACAAGCTCTGCGGTAGATTTTATTTTTTTCCATACAAGGGAAACTGGAGAACGTGGAGATAGTGATTCGCAAAACTTGAGCCATCCATCTCTTTTCTTTCTTGCCAATAACCTACAAGTAGTTGCAGAAGTCTTTTTAAAGTTTAAATATTCGGGCATATTTATACTGGAGGAGAAGGTGTTTTCTGCTTCTTTACGTTTACGGACGCCATCAGTGCATTCAGCATCCCACCAAGGTGGAGAAGGTATTAGGTGACGGGCAGAGTTTTTTAATGGGATTGAAGAATTGGCCGCTTTCAACTATAGAGTATTAGGGAGTTGGATGTATTTATTTGGGGAAAATTTTGAAGTTCTGCATCCAAATTGGACAAGAACTTAGACCAGTCAGCCTGGGGTAGGCGATATTTTTGTAGGGGTTGGATGGGAGGGGAACGTGGGTGAGTACTTGGAAAAGAAATTAGGATAGGAAAATGGTCACTCCCATATGAATTAGGGAGAACAGACCAGGAAAGAGTTGATACTAAGGAAGGGGAAGAGAAGGTAAGGTCAGGAACACTAATATTTTGGGTAGGGGAAACCCGACGGGTAGCAGATCCATCATTAAGTATACAAAGGTTGCGTTCATCTAAAAGGTCTAGCAAAAAGCTGGAGGAGGGGTCATTACAGTGAGAGCCCCAAAGGGTGTGACGGCAGTTAAAATCACCTAACACAATCAAAGGGCTAGGAATAGAAGAAAGTATAGAGTTAAATTCAGACAAAATATTAGCATTGGGATGGGGAATGTAGGCAGATACATAGGATATGTCCATGGCTCTAATAGCCACTACATGTAAACCAGTATCATGATGGGGAAGAGGAATCTGGGAAAAAGTGATAGATCTGCTAACCAATAGGGCGCAACCCGCCCATCCGTCATCTCTATCGTCCCGAAGACATGAATAACCAGGAACCCTAAAGAGAGATCCAGGCTTGAGCCACGTCTCCGACACAGCAAACACAACGGGTTTATATCTATTTATAAGATAGATTATATCGTGTTTTTTCCTGCGAATTGATCTACAGTTCCACTGAAGGGCTTTTTCCATTTTGGCGAGTCCAAGATTCAAGGAGTTGTTGAACTAATATAACGACATTGTCCGGTATTGCGTCACTAAATTTAGACAACATGTTTATAAGAGAGCAAGCCAGGAGCTCTATCAAATTGTCATTAGGAGTGGGAAGGGGAGTGGTTTCCACATAAGAGGAATTCAGAGCACAGCCATTAGGCTGAGAAGAATTAGGGGTATAGACCATCGACTTATGGGCTTGGGTATCATATGACTTACCCAATACTGGCCTAGGTCTTGGGGAACGATAAACCGTCTTAGTGTAGGAGGTTTTAACAGGGGATGCATTTGGAGATGGGGTGGGAGTCTTAAGAGGTGACGAGAAGAAAATGGGATCTGAAGGATAAGCTTGAGGTAGTTTAAATTGGGAAGGCCCTGCTGTAACATTAGAGTATGGCAATTTACGGGGACGGGGAAACCTTACTGAGGCCTCACGGTAGTTTAAATTTTCTTGAGACATTACCATTTTGATTTACTTCTGTCTTGAGTGTTCAGGGCAATTATTATCAGTGGCCTTATGGCTTCCACCATCACACAAAAGACATGAAACCTGTGAGTCGGGAACATTACAGCTATCTCCAGGATGAGGTTGGGCGCAACGGTAACAGCGGGACTTAGATCTGCACTGAGTGCTTATATGGCCAAAACGTAAGCAGTTGCGGCATTGGATAGTGGGGAGATGATAAATAGAGACAGGAAGAGAAACGTTGTAGCAGTAGACTTTCTCTGGAAGAATTTGCCCAGAGAAAGTAAGCACCACAGTCGATGATGGGGACCATGATACGGAGTCTTCTTTTTTATTTTTAAAATTAAGCCTTCTAGCCCTTAATTACTTCTCCACAATTGCGAGGGGTTTCTATACCGAGGACTAGCTCCTCTAGTGTCCAGTCAGTAGGAATATCCCTAACAACTCCCATGCGACTGACATGAAAGCGTGGGATAGTTGCAGAGTATTTGTTCTCAATAAGAATGGGATTGCTGACAAAGTTGTTGGCATCACTGAATGTCGAGAAATCAACAGACATCTTGTTACGGCCCAAAGACCTGACACTGCCTTGGACAACACCTTTAAAACCTTTATTGAAAATAAATTGGGCAAACTTAAGGGAATTTAAAGTTAAGCCTTGCTTAGGGTCTGTTTCCACCCTAGAGACAAACACAGTGAAGGGCGCTCTGTCACTCTCACTATAGAGCATTTTGGAGTCGTTCTCAAACCCTGGTTTAATAAACACGGACTGAATTGAGTCAGACGGCGGCTTATTTCTTTTCGCGACATTAGACAACTCAGGATCTCCGGGGCGCTTTCTAACATCGGGTCTTACGCGATCAGAGTTTTGAGAACACTCCACAACCTCCATAATATCTGGAGGAATCCCTCCACCCCCATCAGGGGGTTCCTCGGCACTCATTTCCACAGGAAATGAGTGCAAAGAAGCTTAAAATACAAACCTTAATCTAAACCACACCACACAAAACAATCACAACACTACAAACAGATTTTGTTATAAAAATAAAGTTGAGGTTAAGAAACGCGTGCTTAATCTCACCAGGACAATGACAAAATCCGATAGTCAGATTATGACAAAAAAAAGATAGTAAGATGGTGTAAGAATGAATGAAATTGAATGAACTTAAAATAATATACTTACATGCAAAAAACTACTTTAAATTAAATAAATTGTTATAAAAACATGATATGCACTATTAAAAATAGAATTTGTTATATATTCTTATATTTCAAGTGTTACAAACGATTTTTTATAGTTTTATAACGAAATTAAAATTAAACCATTTTTATCATTCGTTCTTTACCCAAAATCGTTCACTACTCCAACACTATTAGTTTTAGTATGGTAACATAATTTTTCTTCGAACTGTCAAGTTACTGAATATGATTATGGGTCCAAGTATAGTATTCAACCTTATATTTACGAATCGTTGATAACGTTGTAACCAACCGTCCACAGCGGCTACTGCGGGCTCCTCACGCCCTTCGTGTACTACTACTTCGTGACGTGGCGCTACGCGTCGCGGCGGAACCCGTACACGCGCAACACGTTCCGCGAACTGCGCGTGGCGGCGGAGCGCGCCGCCGACAAGCCCGCGCTGCCCGCCGCACTGCGCTCCGCCGTGGGCTCGGCCGTGCAGCTGGTGTGTCGCATGGCGCCGCCCGTGGACCACGTGCAGCAGCAGTACGTATTCGCTATACAAGGGTCTTTTGGCGCGTGGCCAAAATTGGAACGAATGCCGCCATCTTGTTTTTGTTTTTTATACATTTCACAAAACAATTGTACAAATATTTACCAGCAGCACGCCAACGGTCTCTTGAGCACCAAAAGATCCTTTCAGCACTATTTTATTCGTTTTAATATTTGGTTTTTGCACTCAGAATTAGTGTTGAGAATCGTCAAAAAAAAATCCAGACATGTTCAGCATTTTGCCGTCGCATTCAGAATTCACTGATTTGTCCGATTTTTTATTAGAAAGTTATATGAATTTAAATAATTTTACTAAAACTGAACTGTCAACACATTTACAAATGTCTCGGCATAAACCAAAACGAATAGTTTTTGTAATAACTTGATTTTAACACATGTTTTTTGTGTATTTTCAGGTAAATATTTCGTATGTAAGGTCAGTTAAGGTGAACAGAAAACTTTCTACATCACTGTCGTTCTTTTATGTCAAAACTACGCAAGTGTGCAGTCTACACGTCTGAAAGTGTCTATGGTTTAGTGTACTTCAGTTGCGAATTATTTGACGAATACACGGATTGTTACACGGGTTACTACAAAATTTTCAAATAAAGGTCAATTTAGAGCATATTTTCCTGTATGTATGTATTTAAAGCATTTTTAACTGTTTTACATTATCAAAATCGAATTTAAAAAATTGTCCGTTATTTTTACAAAAAAATTGACAGCTTGATCAAATTCTATTTGTTAAAAAAAAAACATTTTGTGAACGTCAACATCCATTTAAAGGCAAACAAAACACCGTCCTTTTCGACATCACTAAATGTAAGAACAAACTATCCAAACCATTGCAGTACAAAAATTCTACTTAACAGGCACATTATTTAGCTATGGCAACTATGAAATGAAATAGTGAGATAACGCTATATCATAGCTGAACGCTAAAAAGAGACCACATGCGTGTAAAGACAGCCATCGCTGAATAATCCACCCGTACAATGTATTCCAATGCATTTCGTAGCATAATCTTTTGGTTGTTAAACAAATCAGTATAATTATTTTATTGTAGTTACATGATGAACTTTATGTATTTAGGTTTATTTTTATTTCATTTCGGTCCAATTTTATTTAAGACTTATGGAATGTTTAAGTTAGATCTAGGTATTCAATGTAGTTTTTAATATCGAAACTGAATTGTCTGTCAATATTTTTTTTGTCACAATGGAATTAATTTGTCGTTGGGCTGGGCTCGGTATCTTGAAGAGTCGTGTTGCCCGTATGACCTATTTCAAACAATGTACCAGTGAAATCGATAGTTTTTTTACGGGTATAGTAATATGCCCGTGCTTACGGATCATTCCATTTGTGTCTTGTTACATATTTGTCCAATCATGGTCTATTGATAATTCTCATTAATATTTAAAATCTAACAGATATCTCAACGAACACATTTTATTATCTCTTTCGAATTGAAACTGGTTATAAATATTAATAATTAAAGTTACATTCTTTTTGGGAATCGTGTTTTCCTTATTATTTTGGTTATGTTGTGTATCGCCAGCGACATTTTTGTATTTAGCAGTAATTTTAATGCACTTGGTTTGGGGTGAATGTAGTCATGTTTTTAAATAAATGTTGGTATAAACGGTCGTCTTGTTTTTTTCCCTTGAAATATCTTTATATTATTTAAGAGGGATGACGGAAGTCCGCGTTATTCAAATCCGTAAATACGTACTTCTTACGTTCGCGAATCATTTTGTTCAACATAATTATGTCTTTATGACACTGACCTGTAAATTGCAATAAAAGTAAGAACATTTTAATTTCGCGGTCTATCCTGGCCCCTTTTCCTTCTCTGATAAACATTGCCTGTTGCCTCTATACGTGATGCTGGAGCCGTCACGCTGCGGAGCAATGTTGCCGAGGTATGACCAGATGAGTAAATAAACGGAATAGAGACAAAGCTTCATAAAACCGCGCGAATCGGTTGCACTACTACAAGCACGCGGGGCATGTGTGTGTGACCACTGGCCGCTTGTCGCGTACGCGACGAGACTGGAAAAACCCGGTTTACGCTGGCACAGCCAGTGGACAACATCAGGGTCCCCGGTCAGTCGACGCACGTTGTTTGTTTTGATAGTTGCAAGTTTGAATATTTGAATGTAAAAACGTGGTATTTTATTATTAACCTTTTTAACGCCACTGACTTCAATAGAAGTTCCAGATGTTCGTGCCACCAGCGCCACGACTTCATTAAAAGCTCATTATAACTATCTTATAAAAAAATATTTACTGTATTTAAAAGCTTTAGTTTCCTTTTATTAATTAATATAGCACTGTCTAATAACGTTTTATATTTTCGGCAAAAACAAAAACTCCGAATATTTTTAATAGGTTTTCACTTCTCATATTATAGTCCTCGATTATGATTAAATCTGTCTTGGAACACCACAGCGTACTAAGGAGGATACGAAATTTTAATAATTTTTCTACATTCAGAGATATTTGCTTAAATACTGAAAAAGGTTTTATCCTCCACTCATTTCAGTAACTTCATCCTTTCAGACCTTAGAATAATGTGTCTTCGCAATGAACAAGCCCAAAGGTGCGTAAAGATGGTATAGTTACGTATCTTTCAGCTTCTACAAGTATGGTCGACATCGGAAGAGAAACAAAGGTTTTGTTAGATTTTTTTTATTAATTATTAGCTTAAGACCTAAGCCACGGGTGGCACGGGCTGGGGCAGAGGTGCAGGCGCAAGGGAACGCACGTCACTTGTTGGCTCCAGAGGAACAGGCTCATCCTTGGGCTCAGTCACCAGGATGTGGTCAGGCTGCGGCTTCTTGGGGCCGTTCTTGCCTGCTTGATCCCATGGCAACATAATCTTGACCTGTAGAAGACAACAAATGGATTACTAAGTCATCAATCACAGATCTAGATTAAATTGAACGACTGTCTGGAAATTGTGTTCATAATCATGTTTTCAGTCAGATTTATTCACCAAGTACAATTTTAGAGAGTGAGAAAATCTGTTTGATGAAAGAATAAGAGCAAAAAGCTTTTGTATAGAAAATATATCAGAACGTCATATTAATGCTTTTAGATAAAAGGTTATTTTAGAATATGAAGATAATGTAAATTCTGTTTTAAATATAAATGTCCAGCTTGCACCGTACCAGAGCCTGTACAGACTAGCCCTCCAATAAACAAGCTGAGTCAATCTACCACAAATATTAGACCTCCAGCCATTGAGGAGCTGGAAATCCCTGATATTGTGGCGCAAACAAAAAAGCAGACATACAGATTTATTGAAGTCACGTATTACGCGCGCTTAGTCTACTTTCACTAGTTGCAACAAACAATTAATTTTTTTATTATTTTGAAGCCAACAAACAATTAGCAAACAATCAATTTTGAGTTGCTTTATAGCTGATAGTGATCTTTATTAATGTACTTCAAATTAATAAAATAAAAAACAAATTTCTTATCAACTAACTTAACTAAAACCCAATAAACTAAAACAAAGCGTCGAAAAATTCATCCGCATCGCTGTCGACTGGTAATGTACCCAAGAGACTGGCGGCATTGCCACGTTGTATAGCAATACTCAGCCTCTGGCCAAGGTAAAAACCAACCCTTTGGTCACAGGAAGTGTCAACCAGCCGTTTCGAGATTTCCTTATAGAGAGCATGAGCATGAGGCTCCCATGGCCCGAGGGTTTCAACCCCAAACGATAACGATAATTACCAATAAGGTTGTTATTGGTAATTATATTTTCGAGCCGTTAAATAAATAAATAATAATATAAATTATTATATTATTACAAAAGGGTAATTCAAGTAACTAAAGTTCAGTTGCATATAAGTTTTCGAACAAAACTACGGTTTTCGTAAACCCTACTATTGTCAGATACACTCGCGTTAAGGTCGCGTCACGCGAGCGCATTCTATTGCTACGCGCGGTTCAAAAACTCAAAGATTACAAGAATATGGTTTTGCACTCAAACTTGAACTAATCGGCAATTGCACTGCAACTTGATCGACGCATCATGAAATTACGTAAATTAGTCTACAGGTTTTATTCTCACCTTGATTCCGAGTACTCCTTGCCTGAGCAGCACGTGTCGTGTGGCTGTGTTGACGTAGTCGTTGCACGGGTCACCAGAGTGGATCATGAGGCCGTCCACGAACTTCATGGACTTGGCACGCTGACCACGCAGCTTGCCGGACACCACCACCTCGCAACCACGGGCACCAGACTCCATGATGAAACGGAGGACACCGTAGCATGCACGACGCACGGCTAGACCTGGCGAAAGTTAACAATGATAAATAATTAAATAAAAATTGTAAAACAAAACTTTACTCGAGAAATTATTCTGTAAGTTACAAAATAAGTAATTACAAACTTCTGTTTTCTAAAAGTAGGTATGTCTGACTTTATAATTATTCGCGAAAATGGACTGAATATCATAATTTTGCACTGGGCAATGGATATAATGTAGAGGATTGGATGCAGGGGTTCAAGTCAGGCTTTATTATAGCATTTCCATATCAGTAAATAATCAATAGAAGTCTGGATTTGTGTATTTGACGAAATGTTTTATACACTATACTCTACTTGAGCAGACATTCAGAAACTACAGGCATGATAGTAAGTGAAATGATAATTTAACATGTAAGTATCCTGTACCTTGCATAGTACACATAAGCCCAAGCTAGTTAGCAAACTTTGACTACAATAAAACAGTGATGTCCCCAGTGAAAAACAAGAGCACCATGAATGGTGGAGATGTCAGGTTTAGGGCATGCGGTTAGTGAGGTTCTATGTTAATGGGTTTGGCTCCTGCACTTAGTCCTTCAAGTGGATCATTGTGCATGGGCCATGGCAGCCCTCAGTGGTTATTCCAACCAGCCCACTTCCCTTCAGAAGTTGATTATATCTCCTAGTCTGTTAAGAATGCGGTTAGTTCTCTTATAATGAACGGAATTGATTTGGTTCCCAAGTTGTGGAATGTGATTAATAATAATGATGGAAGTACTGCTACATTATTAAATGAGCCACGCTCACATTCATGCATTATGCTATGGCTACATTCTCACGATAACGGGTACTACCTACCATTCATGCACTCTTTCTTGCACACTACTCGCTGTCCAACAGAGAGCACCAAGAGCGTTGTTCGCGTTATTGACAATGTAGCCGTAGGATTAGTGGCAAATATAAATACTGTCAAAAGTATGTATTCAGTTGCAATCTCTGCCACGATTGTTTTTATTATTATTATAAGCCTGCGTTGTGCCCAATGCAGGGCAAAGGCCTTCCTTTCTTCCTTCCACTTTTCCTGGTCTACTGCCACACTTGTGAGTTAGCATATTCGTGAATCAGTGAGCGACCTAGGTTACAATAAAAAAAAGTTCCCCTCTAAAAGCCATGTCCTATTTTTTTTGTCCAATCTCATGTTAGTTTGTGTTTGGCCGCAGATCATTGTTCATCTAATCATTACATACCAACATGATTTATTTACTGAACTGTCTTGACAGGTATACAGAAACTATAGTATACTTTAAAGGGATAACAAATTATAGTTTAAAGATAAGATAAAACATATGGAATTACAGTAAAAAGTATGATATTTTGTACAGGGTTAAAACATCCAAAACATGATTGAAAGTAAAGAAACTAACCTCCAATGAGTTTGTATCTGAGCGACTCCGCCTGCGCGATGGCGCACAGACCACGGGTCGCCACCTTCTCGGCGTACAGCTCCACCGACTGCTCGGGGATGCTGAACCTCTTCTGAACCACGGAGGTCAGCTCACGGATTCTGCGGCCCTTCTCTCCGAGCACGCTCTGTGTCCTCGTCGCCATAATGATGATCTCCGAGCGAGTCGGAGTGACGCGCACCTCCACACCGGAGTAGCCATCCTCAGCAAGCTCCCTGGTCAAGAACTCATTGAGTTCCGCCTTGAAAACTCCGTCTCCGACGAACTGCAAATTCACCGAGAGGTTATGTTTTGGTCATCGCATTTTTAACTAAAGTTCCCGGACACACCGCTGGTACTTTGGCCACATGATTATTTATCAGATTCGGTGCAAATACATTACGGTAATACAAGGCACAAGAGAAACATAACAATTCCAGTGCAGGTGACAAGTACTGGAATATCCACTAACATCACAAGTTTCACAAATATATCGGACCCATTATTTAGGTTTAAGGGCTTGTCAGTTATCGTTTAGCGAATTTAATTATGTATTTCAGTAATAAACACTCGTTTCAACGTACTTTTCGCTTTTTAGAAATGTTGGTCACCGCCATGTTTGCAACGGGGGAGCGAAGGAAAAGGCCGGAAACAGATTATACAAACTTCAATGTCAATTTTAAGCTACGTTCGGAAATTTAATTGCAGCGGTTTAGAAATCGATTGGTATTGAATCGGCTAGAAATAATAATAATTAATTTCATTTCATTTTGAGTCGTAAATAAATGAAATATAACTACTGTAATTCACCTTGGGTAAAAAAATATAATTTTATTTATATTGTACAGACATCAGCACATCAAGCTACCCCAATCTGTCAAATTTCTTTGGTAGATTTTCATCTTTATTATCAAAGTTTATAACTGTCTACGGTTTTTAAGGTTCATGTTTTGACAGTTTGGAGTAGTTTGATGTGCTGGCGTCTGTACCTTTAGTATGGTAAAATTATGGGCCACCTACGTTTTTTAATACTTTACTATAGTAAAGTATTAAAAAACGACCGTACGAACGTAGTGTTTATAATATACTATTTGGAATTTGTAGCGTAAATTACCGTAAAGCAAACACCGCACACTGTTTTCCGTTGTACACACGGCTACACATTTCCAGTATAAGCTGATCTGGCATTGAACAGGATTTCCGTACAGTGCGAGATCAGCATAAACTGGAAATGTATAGCTTGATATGTAGTCGTGTGTACAACGGAATACAGTGTGCGGTGTTTGCTTTACGGTAATTTTCCTCGGAACTATCACTATGGTAGTAAACAGTAGAATCGACAGTATCACCTTGTCTCCTTGAATGACGTGACCGCTTATTGTAAGTTTCAGTTACTTCTCTTATTAGTTTTTATTTTCCATTACAAACGCCAGCACATCAAGCTATCCCAAACTGTCAAATTTTCCCAATTGAACATGAACCTTATTCTTTTGTTTTTAAGTTGAAAAACTATTAAAGAAATTCTAACTCAACCCAACCCATATTGTATATTTTAATTTATGTAGATTATTTTATATTTTGTGAAAGTGAGAACGTTGTAGGCCTTGTAGACAGTAGAAGTAGATTTATACACCACTAGCTTTTGTCCGCGGCTCCGCCCGCGTGGATGTCGGTTATCGCGTAAAAAGTAGCCTATGTCCTTCTCCATATCTCAGGCTATTTCTCTGCCAAATTTCATGACGATCGGTTCACCGGTTTAGGCGTGAAAGCGTAACAGACAGACAGATAGCCAGAGTTACTTTCGCATTAATAATATTAGTAGGGATTTTAATAAGTAAGTATTTTAGGAAGTACCTGGTACTTGTTGACAGGCCTACACTGTTCTCCCATACTTTTTTTTTGTTTTGCATCTCGCAGTTGTCCTTGAGAGGCCGTGACTGCTTAACCGGACCTTCCTGGGGCTACCATTAAGTAAACTTAACGCCTCCAGCCGGAGGCTTACAACTACTTAAATTACTAAGCGACTGCACGCTGAGGGCAACCCTTGCGGGGTACGAGCCTCGGCTTAGGGCGTCACTGATAGGGGGACAGCAAGTGGGGATAGGCCGGATCAATCTATTTTCATTAGGTAACTCTACTGTCTCAGCTGCGGCGCGGGCTGGCGCTTCAATGAGCAAGGGACGGTCGGGGGTCTGGACGTTAATCGTCGTCGTTACTCGGGGTCTTCGCGGGGCACGAGGACCTCGGCGCGGCGGCGAGGTCGGAATGACGGTTGTGTGTGGTGTGTGCGAACTGTACTGGTGGCCCTATTGCTTTCTTGGAGAAGAGTAATGGGGTTTCTGGGTCGAAGAGCACATGTCTCGGCCGGCGGATAGTGCTAATCCTACTGGGGACATAAGTGGCGGTCTTCACAATTAAGGGATTGCGGTGTTTTTCGGCTTTATCGAAGAAACGCGTCGTGTTGCGTTTCATGAACTGACTGACCGTGGGGATTTTCAGATCGAGATGGAAGATCTCGTTCCGAACGAACCATGGGGCGCCTGTGGCTTGCCGGAGGAATGGGTTCTAGAGGGTCTGCGTCCTATGGATTAATCGGGGCTTCGCGTGTGCAAAGACTGCACAAGCATACGTCATGATGGGCCTTATGCACGCTGTGTAATTCCGCAACTTGCACTTGAGTGACAATTTGCTACGTGCGTTCAGATCAGAGTGTAACCTACCGAGAGCAAAGGCGGCGAGTGAGCGCGCCTTCTTCCTCCCATACCTATTAACACTGTAACTTTTAAATCACTGTAAAAGCCATAGATAACCGATATCCGTGGTAAAACCATTTAGAATATTAACTAAAGTATTCTAAGTAAAAGCCAATTATTAAAAAAAAAGTAACCATTCTCCGTAATGCGCTTACACTTGGCTGAATTTAGTCATCTAAATTCAGAAGCAACTTTAAATCAAATTAGAAGCTTCTGATCACACTGTCCTTATTTAGTTAGGTACTGAATCAATTACCAGACAGAGTCGGACGTGCCGTGTACGAGGATGGCTCCAGTATCTTCCAGACACCATGCCATATCCATAATTTCCCTTTGCCCAGCCCTGGCCGTTGGCTCAATTAAAATTTACTTTTCATAAATATTAAGGGAAGAAAAAGAAAATCCAAATTTTTGGTCGATTTTCAACGGGCTGTATCTTGAAGAAAAATGGTCGTACAGCAAATTTAAAAAAAAGGAAATTATAGCTCCAAGTGTCTAGTTTTTGGATCTGATTTTGAGAATTTTTTCGAGTACTGACAAAAAAAAACTTTTTTTTTGTTTACAGGCTTTAGGCCGGATGCCTTGTTTATTCAGCTTCAATTTCTTTTTTTAAAGACCTCGATACGAGCACTTTTCACTGAGATATCGGTCTTTGAATGGAAAAGGATAATTTTGCCTTTTATTTTTTGGTTGGGAAATTATCAAATAACTTCTTCCGCTCTGGGTGGAGCAGGAGGGCGTGTCAGACTTTTACTGACTAAAACCCACCCGTGTTCCCTCAGTTGCCTGTGTGCCAGGGGCCGCGGTATCTCTTTCGAACAACCCGCACCCCTGAATCATTTTGCCTTTAAGTATCAATATCTCGGCAACCAATGATTGCACAGGAAGTTTGAGGTGGTTTTCAAAAACTTGAATACATTTTTTACAAGGATTAGCAATCGATTTTTCAAAACAAAAAAAATATTTCATCATTTGAAAATGAATTTGAAAAAGCAACAAAAAGAAAGAAGGCGTTTCGTCATTTAAAAAAAAATCAAGTGCCCAATCAAAAATAATGAGGAAACCACTAACGTTAGTATGCCTTTTACAGATCAATATATCCAAAAAACCCTACAGAGTTTCAATTTAATCCACCAAGCCGTTTTTTTATCCCACTCGATTGAATTTTCAAAAAAAATTAAGGAGCGAGATGTTTGCTCTGAAAAGCTCACATTTTTTATCAAAATGAAAAACAAATGTTTTTAGATTTTTTTTCTCAATTTTGCATCAGTGACATGGGAAATTCGAAAAAAAAACAAAATTCAGGAATAAAAAAAGTAAATGTCCTCACACACGGACAGTTACGTAGCGGCCAGTAGCGACTGAATTCAGTAACTAAATGTGATTACACCTTCCTAAATGCGTTTCTAATTACGCATCTAAATGATTCAGTCAGTCAGAAAACATCCTTGCTTCTGAATTTAAGATGCTAGCTTGCTAATTGCGATTATACTTGACTAAATTCAGTAACGACTGAATTAAGATTACTAAATTCAGCCAAGTGTAATAAGCGCCAAGTGTAAAACAACCCGTGCACCTAGCTTCTGACGTTTCATAAGACTTATTTCACGTAAACCTAAATAGTCACTTAGTGAGTAGTGTATTTAGGTTTACGTGAAATAAAATATTTTGATTTTGATACGTAGGTTAAACGAGCCTTCCGTTACGTACCTACGTCAGCACTATTTAGTGATGGGAATTCGATCTATTTACATCTGTGGTGATTCCCAAAACAGAAAATATCCCTATTTTATTTTGAAACTATTAGGTACTACTTTACAGTACGTACGTGCGTGCGCCTTTAACGGCTGAGCCCATCGGACTCAACAAGTAGATAGAAAATAGTAACTTACATAAGTAGCGGTAGGATTTATTCTACGTTAACACGGGCACTCTTTTTAACACAACGTTTCTTGCCGCACACTGAATTTTCAATGCTCGGCTTAGCGGGGGCGTGAAACTGTGTACGTTTTTTAGCGCGCTAGGAATTCACCCTGTTGGATTCTCCACGCTCGGTTCGACGCCGACGCCGACGCCGAGAGTTGATAATCCAGAGCACGGTCAAAAATTTCGCGTTTAAAAAGCGCCCGTGCGAATGTAAGCTTAGGAAAGGGAAATAAACAACAATAATTTTATTCAATGCAATTTATTCATTACTCAAGAACTTTTCATTACATACAAACGCACCATATACTTAGCATAACAATAATTTATTTATGGACTGTATTGCCCTAATGTGTAAAGTATTGAAAGAAGACATGTCATGCAAATTAATAATCCTGCACAACGAATATTAAATTTTACAAATAACATTTAATAAGTTTAATCAGTGGTTAGTTGAAAGAAGCATGTGCACAATATATAATTACAATTTAAGGATCGTGAAACATTAACTAATGTAGAACAGTATTGAACATGTATAACGAATCTAATTTCTATGTCAGATTAATTATCTGTGGCTTAGCGCGGGAAATCAAAATGTTCTTGGATTGATTCCGGAATTCGCTCTAACTTCAAAACATAAAAATTAAACTTTGATGATTAATTTAAAACAAATAAAAATGTTAAAATGTTGTTAAAAACCAATTTAATTGTGTCTAAATTTTACAACAAATTGCACAGCGTTTATTTTTAGGTGCTAAAATAACAAACACTTACTAAAACTTAACGTTTTCCTATTCACTTCAAACGCTACTGGGACTATCAAGGACAGAATTTCAGGCAAGCTAAGCGGGACACGTGGTCTGTAGCACTTGAATTACATTTATTTATTCACCAAAACAATAGGGATAGTTTAATTCTTTCAAAATACTTATTAGAAATGCCAATCGCGTTCACCAACCTAAGCCTACTGCGAAACTACAATTCTACAAGTTCTAAGTCTATTTAATAACTAACGTACGCTCAATCACTTCTATAGTGTTAATTTTAAGGTATTAAGTTTATTACACTAGGCGATACTTTTGTAAGGGCGAAGGCAGTTGTTACATTTTTGTTACGTATGTTTGACCATATTGAAAAAAAAAGCAGATAGCAGTTTAAAAAAGGAAATCCTGAAAACATTGAAGGTAGGTAACATGTGAATTTTCTTTTTTAACGCGTGAAAAGCGTGATTAGTAACTATGCATATTGAAAATAGATACGATAAAAAATAAGGTTTTCATTCAAATTGAATAATTTTAGCAACTTTTACAAATTACAATGCTTACACTTGATGTAGCGTACATATAAATGGACAGTGATAATTATCATACAAGGTGTACTTATCCTACTAAATAAAAACGTTATTTTTTTATTCTAATCCAACATCCACGACCTATAACTATTTAATCTTATTAATAATGGACAGAATTGCGTGTAGCGTGTTTTTGATAAAAACAAACATTTAGGGTGACGCGTGATTTAGATTGTGAAGGATTTATAGTGATAGTGCTAGGCATAGTAATATTTAGTTTTTTAAGTTGGTCACACCACTGCATTTATAGTAGATTCCATTTCTGTACAGGTGGTGCGAAAAGTGTTTTGTTCAACTATTCGCTTTTCAAAGTCATTAATAGATTTATGCGCTAGATAATTGTAAAAGTGTAACAGAATCGTACTGGTAATGATGGGTGATAGATAAGGACTAGGGCTCCGGAACTAAAAATATAGTCTAAATTGCATCTAAAAGAAAATGATTTGTCTACAATAAGCATAGGTAGCTAGTGGACTATATTATAATTAATAGAAGGTACAATCTACGTGTAACTGGGTACGCTACGACTACAGAAGGACGTGAGTTCAAGGGTTCAAGAGTCATTTGTACAATTATCTATAACTACATGAATAATTCGACTATAGAATTTTTCTAGAAAAACATTTTTATCTAAGACTAGAAGAATCCTCATTACCACGAAGTTCTGTTTTGATGTTCTCGTAACGAAATACAATGCGATAAGTTACCGTTGTTTAGGTGAATCTGGCTGGTAAGGAGGAAGTTCGACTTAATATTGAAGCAAGTTATGAATGAACTATTAGTAGGTTCGTATTATATAATCACTGATCTGTCTCTCATATTGCTAACCTTAGTTTTGGCACAGAGATAGGAAAACGACGAGAAGAATAAACTTTCGTATGTCTAGGAGTGCGTTTAAGCCTAAATCACAGAACGGAAGGAGCGGTGCCTGCGCAGTGATGCAAAAATATAGTTTAGAATTGATCGTATATTAAATACAATGTCACACAACGTATCCGTAAAAAACTATGTTTTTTTGTAACGTATATGTGACGTCACTTAGCCGTAAAACAACTTTATTTAGCATTACATTAATATAATCTACACTCGTCCTAACGTTATATTGACATAGTTAATTAGCGAAAATGACTAAAGTATTGGCACTTTCGCGCTGTTGTCCAACATCATCGAGTACAATAATGCTTTATTGATATAAAACATTTCGAACAACGCATGTAGAGAAAGAAGCACAAAGCATATTATTTGCACTAAAATGAAATAACAGGCATCTTACAAAAATCGAACTACTAAAATTATAGCAATCAATGGTATAAGGGCAAAATAAAAGAAACAAAACAATTCGCTATAACCATTTAATAAAAACCAAAAATTAATTACAACAACGTCAATTATTTATCATAATATTCAAAATTAAGTACTTGTATACCCACCACCATTAAAATAGCACAAGAGTGAAATGTACGAATGATTCTAATAATGTCTAATTCTGGAATGGTAGAAAGAGAAAGCACATTGGGTAATTTCAATATAAATTGAAAATATATAAAGAATTTGATAGGTAGCTAGTGATTCATATTTAAGAAAGTATTGCACTTGTTTAAGTCAATGAATAAATAACATAGATTTAATCTCAAAAATAATACATTGGAAAAATTAAAATGGACGTTATTTGAAAGGAGATCTTAGTTACACAAATAAAATCATAAAGACACTATATTGCGTTAAATTAATAAACTTTCTCTATGGCACTACATAAATAATTTCTTGTAAACTAATTGCTTTATTTAATAAAAAAACAACTTTTATAATACATGGAATTGGTGGACCCGGGTTTGAAAGAGTAAGTTACAAGGAATGAAAATAACCTCCTTTGATTTAATTTACTGATTATATTCCTTCAAACCATGGGCCTATACTCTGCTACACCATTAAAACAAAACTCCTACAGTAGCATTTTTATATTCCACATTGGCAACACTGATGTGGTACAGACAAAGCCAGAAGTGTGGCAGTGTTTTACTGAAATATTATATAGTACAATGCTAAGACTTATTTTTCTTTTACTTAAATAAATAACAATTGATTAAGTACCGATAAAATATAATAATTTATAACTACATCTTAGAAAAAATCTTAACAAAAAAGATCTTATTGTAATAGTAATTTGGTAGTCAATTGTATGGAATGTTTTGAAGTCTTAAGAATTTTAATGTATTAGCATTTTAATACAATGAATTGTTACTGAATCAATATTATAATAATAATCAATGGAATGTCAATGCAACTTAAAAACTAATTAAGTACTTACTTGCCGGTTGCCTAATACTTTTATTATCCAATATAGCATTAATGTGTCGAAATATTACAACTCAACAAGATTTTTAATAATTTAGATTTTGACAAGTGTGGTAGTTTAAACTCTAGCTGCCATTTTATTTAAAATACCATACCTTTTATTAACCGACTTCATATGAATCCCACTGTTCCTTAAAATTCAATCAAATTGGTTTGAACCTCATACTACTCGTACATGGTATGTTTTTTAGTTAAAATTGTAAAGAACAGTGAACATTCAATCGTAATAGCAGCCAAATTACGTTGTATAACCTACTCTGAGCGTAATATCGATACCTACATGCGAACGGTAAAGCCGGAGACAAACTTGTAACACCCAACATGACATGACACTACGGTTCAAGTTGGGTATTGCAAGTGTGTGGGGCTGGTAATTGAATTATGTGTCGTAATAATAAGTAAGGTACCGCGGGACTCAGTACCGCTGCTGGTACTCGTGGTGCCATCTGTTGAAGTCTATGTGGAACACAACCAGGGAGCCGTTCTCCAGACCAGCTAACAGGAACCTGGAATGAGTAAAGTGTAATCACTATTACGGGCATAGATAAAGAACTTAGTTTTGCAAAAATAAAAAATAAAATCTTCTGGAGATGCATGGAAGGAGACAGGCTGCAACGGTTCCAAATAAATAAAAAGGGCAGGAGGGTGATTGAATGTGGAAAGAGGCCAACTGTTCAAGCCTTTTATTCGATTGGTGTTTACACTGCAAGCTTCATCAGTTTCAGCAGACTAAATTATGCTACCATAACAAACAACATTTTGGTAAAGAGTCACTCCCTATTACAGGAAGAAAGCCAGAGTCCCAGGCTACAAATACTAACCAATACGTTAGTTACGCTATGCTGTAACGAGTTAACATGAACGCTGATAGTGTGGGCCACGTAGATACGTACTTCTGGTCGTGCGAGAGCGCGAGCGACGTGACGGGCGCGCCGGCGGGCGGGAAGGCGTAGAGCGGGGCCAGCGTGAAGGCGCGCCACACCTCCACCACGCCCGCGTCGCCGCCGCACACCAGGTACTCGCCGCAGCGCGACAGCACCAGGCACTGCAATGTGCGATGGTTTACATACGGACGATTTCAGGCTTGTAAAAAAAAAAAACTGAATCCATCCTATAAAATCTTTTTGAATTGCCCTTTTATAATTTAAGTGATCAATGGTTTAATTGATATAAATGCTTTGAGTTTACAATGGATCAAGGTAAACACCCTGTGGCATTCCATCACTGGCTATACAATAAAAGTAGGAGAGCAACATGTTTTTCTACTGTTTTTAGTTTCATTTGAAAAGGAATCATACTAATAACACTGCCATGAATTAATTACATCAAAAGATGCAATATAATGAACAAAATACGTGATTCACTTTATCAAAGGCTTTGCTGAAATCTGACGACGTAATTAAAGTGTGAATTTTTATGTTAATCTATTTTGAATGGTTTGTAACAAGAATGGTGAGTAACATCTCCCATTCTATATCCATACGATTTTTATGACCACAAACCTGGAAGTTATCATTATGCGTCTCATGTCTGAGCCTCCTTCCATTAAGCGTGAAGGCAGCGAGATGTCCCTTAGCGTAGGCCACGACGACGACGCCCTCGCGAGACAGCGCCAGTTGCTGTGGCCCACACACGCCCTCCGCCGCCGTCAGAGCGCGGAGGACCTCGCCGAATGTCGTGTGGATTAGGACTGGACCGTCTGGAAGTAAGAATACGGTGATACAACAAACGATTAGAGAAATTTGTGTTTTTGAGATAATCGAAAAACAATAGATAGTCTTTACAAGATTCTTTACTCGTGAAAGAATCATCTGGCCTAATCTGGATGTGAACCTAAAAACTTTTCCACCTTTAATGTTTATAGATCCAACAAGCATTACAAGGACAATTCCGGTCTATGGTCTATGTCCCATCACAAGAGACGAGACTAGGGTTAATTCATTCCATCAATTTTACATGAAGACTTGACGGTAATAATCGCGTACATAAGCTGCGGATAAGTTATTCTTAGCGTTGTGACGCTTACTTACTACGCGTCCAAATAAGCGTTTCCAATCGAAGTTAAATCAAGATGAATACTCACTGACTGACGAGGATATAACCAAGCCGAGCTCAGCAGATACTAGCACTCCATTGATGGGCGCGTCGTGTCCCGTGAGGGTGACGCGCGGCGCGGGCGTCTCGCCCTCGCCTACGATGCCACCGTGACGTGCAGACCTGCACACATTACAATTATTGCTATACATCACACAGAATAACAGGGAAAAGGAAGCGAATAAGGAAAACGTGAGGTTAAGTTATTATTGGAATAGTCCTGGAAAGTCTAATAGAGGATAACAAATGTTTGCAACACACAAATCTAATATCTTAAGATGTCTTCTTTAGCATGGCAAGTAGCCTCTTCAAAGTTGTACGTTTTATTTAATGCAAGAGGCTGCTTATTGGGGATATCCTGACAATATTCAGATGACATAATAACTATTGAGTCAGCTTGGCAGCTGTAAGCGGCAGGGTTAGTAACTGGAATTAGGTTCTTTTTAGGCTCAAGAGACTAGATTTACAGTCATCAAACCTATTTGCCAATGTCAGCTTTGTGTACCTGTCGTTATGGTACTGTACTTACCAATGCCACAGCAGCACGGTGCAGTCTTCAGATCCTGAAGCGATGTAGCAGTCGGACGTAATGTTGCACTCAGAGCGACACACGCAGGTTACGACCCCATAGTGACCGAAGATTATTTGTACTATTTTAGCTGTTAAAAGAAATAATATTAATGGTTAAGGGGGTAGATAAAGAGAGAGACAGGAGGGGGGGGGGGAGTTAGGTTTTGTACTATGTTGGCCACAAGCACAAATAACAATCAAACAATCAAAATGATTTTTTTTTAATTCTTTGACAGTTTACATCATCAGTTTTATTAGCAGCGAGTATGATGCCATTTAGTCTTCATAGATCAAAATTAACAAAAAGTTAAGGGTATCCCTGAGATCTATCAATGTTTATAAGATATCCGAAAGGGAATGGTAAATAAAGACGGATCATTTGACGATTTATTACTACCCTCTTGGCACTAAAACATCCTTTACCTCGATTTAAGAAACAAACAAAATATGTTCAAGAACTGACCAGTCTCCGTGCTGAAGACCCGGAAGCTGTTATCCCAGAAGCCGGCCGCGATGAGGAAGCGCGAGTCCACCGTGGTCACGAAGCTATTGCTGCGCGCGCGCACGCGCTGCGAGAAGTTGTCTCCCAGCTGGCGACGGGACAGGGCTTGGGCACCGCCTGCCGCTGGAAATTAAAAATATTGCTTAAAATAAGTTTTCTAAAAGACAATATAATTCAATATACAACATCCAGCATTGACTCTTGTTGCAAGCTGGAGGGGGGTCAATCAAGATGTTGTCATCAATATCATATTGACTTGCACAAATAGTAGCGTTTAACATTTCTCCATATCTTGTAGTTAGTGTAGGCTTGTAGTTTGACTTCAAATGGATCCTCCATTTGAAGTCAAGCTACAAGCCACTTACAACATAGGTAACATCACGCATGTAATCCTCAAGGGATAGGTCAGTTATGTTGACGTATTTGGTACCAAGTAGGTTGCGAACACTGGTCATTTTTTCATCAGTATATTAAAAGGAGCATCTCACCCCACACGGGGTCCATGAGTAGCGGATGGTGCGGGTGGTGCGCGTGGTCGGGCTGGTGGCGCGGCGCGTGCGGCGCGTGCGCACAGCCGCCGCCTGCCCAGCGGTGGGCCGCGAACGCGCGCGCGGCGCTCACCTGTGGGCAAGCATAATGTTGGCTCAGGATAAACAATGGCTGCTGGGGAAATGACCTGGCGAAACATATCAGGTCCAAAATATAAAGAGAATAGTGCTAATCTATGTAATATTTAGTTTATCGCTACTTGTAGCTGAGTAGTAAATCAATGGTTCAGCGGTTGTGTAATATTTAGTATGGTTATAATGTAAAATGTAGATTTGATTACACATAAAACAATAAAAAAACGAAAATGCTAACAGCACCATAAAGGCCGTACATTTCACCCTTAAGAAATAGGTTTAAGCTTAGTAATAAAAAGAGGGCGTGAGTCCCGTATTTATTTTTGGAATCAGCGTTTTTGTTTCGAAAAAATCTAGTGACTAGTGCAATATTAAAAAAAAAAACACCATCAAGCTTACCGTAACAACAGCTGGCATAGCTAACTGAGGATAAGTATTCGCAGACACATGCACCACAGCCGCGTTGGAGGGTAATTTCAACCTTAAGCACACGTCGTCAGGAGCGGCCGCGAACATCAGAGGTGCCAGGTGCATGGTGGAGGCGCGCGGGGGGTGCGGCTCGCTCAGCAGTTGTGCAGGAGTTTGTCCAAAGCTCCGGATCTGGTCTTCAATGGCTGCGCGGGTCACAGGCTCTGTGATCTGGTCGAGACGGACCCCACCTTCGTAGGTCAGGTAGTAGAATACATTTGTCGCCCGGACCGCTTCGGGACCTAGGAGGAATTTGAGGTGTGAAACATTGTATACGCCAATAATTTTCGGAGCAACACGGGAATTTCTTGCCGGCTTCCTCTATAGGCACATGTAGATTTATGTAAAATAAAGTATTTTGAATTTTGTAAGGTTTGGATATGCCGTTTCTGTCATCTTCAAACGATTGGCAGAAACGGAACGATGTTTCAAATTTGTTTAGCGCTTAACGTCGAAATTCGACCATAATTCAAATGAATTATTTATATTATAATATTTTTATATACCTAATAATGTATTTCTGCCCTGCTTCTACACATAAACTTTAACGGCCTTATTCATAAAAAGTTATCGAACATCTAAACAGTGTGCCAAATTGCATATTCCTCCGTTCGCATAATTTTCGAAAAAAGGGGTACAAAGTTTTTGCTTCACTTTTTAATATTAGGTCTTTACCTATGAAATTGCCGTTTTGCAGTACTGGCCATTTCAAATCAAAATAATTTTTGTTTGGGTAAGAATTCTAATTTCAAATTAATTTTATTTTAAAAACATGGATTTTTTTTTTCCAAAAGTAGTCATTTGTTTATTGATTAGTGTTACATTTTCATCGCATTTCAATCTTTTTCGTCATCATGGATACGTTAAAAATTCGAGTAATTATGGAATATGAGTACCGTCGTGGCAGCAACGCGGCACAAGCGGCACGCAACATCAACGACGTTTACGGAGCTAACACTACAAACCAACGCACCACCTGTTATTGGTTTGCTCGCTTCCGTTCTGGAAATTTCGACCTGAAAAATGAACCTCGCGGTCGTCCGAAGACTTTGGTCGACAATGACGAATTAAAGGCGATTGTGGAAGCTGATGATACACAATCTACGGCTGAATTAGCAGCAGCTTTCGACGTTAGCGTCAAAACAATATTGGTCCATTTGCGTCAAATTGGCAAGGTAAAAAAGCTTGACAAATGGGTGCCCCACGAACTCAATGATCGTCAGCGCGAAGTACGCGTCGAGACGTGCCTTGCACTGCTCAACAGACACACAAATGAAGGAATTTTGAACCGCATTGTTACCTGCGATGAAAAATGGATTCTGTTTGATAACCGCAAGCGCTCAGCAAGTTAGTTGGATCCTGGTTCAGCACCTAAACAATGCCCTAAACGAAAACTTACCCCTAGAAAAGTGATGGTCACTGTTTGGTGGTCTAGCGCCGGTGTGATTCATCACAGCTTCTTACCAAACGGGGTGAGCATTACTGCAGATGTGTACTGTGAAGAACTGAACACAATGATGGAGAAGCTGGCACATCTCCAACCAGCATTGGTCAATCGCTCGTCTCCGCTGCTCCTGCACGACAACGCGCGACCTCATACTGCACAGCAGACGGTCTCCAAGTTGCAAGAACTGGGGTTGGAAGCTCTCCGTCATCCGCCCTACTCACCAGACCTTGCGCCTACAGACTACTACTTTTTCCAGAATTTGGATAACTTCTTGGCGGGAAAAAAATTCAATACCCGAGAGGCAGTACAAAATGCCTTTGAAGAATTTGTTGCCTCCCGTCCAGCTGATTTCTTTAAGAAGGGCATCAATAAACTGCCACTGCGATGGCAAAGATGCATTGATTGCATGGGTGATTACTTCGATTAATACAAATAAAAAATACATGAAAAAAATTCGTTTAAATTTTTTCATACAAAACGGCAATTTCATAGGTAAAGACCTATTATATAGTTGTGGTGCAAGTGGGTTTTAATGTTAGTCAGGCAAAGCGTCTTAGTTTTCGCTGTCTTTTGCCCAAAGCCTGAGGGGAGAGTATAACTTCATCAATCAAACGCGCTATTTTTATAAACCTTTCATTGAAAGCACTTACCTCTTTGCTTATATCCGAATATGAGATCGATCCACTGATGCAGCTGACAGCTGACGAACTCGGACTCTAGCGCCATGCGGTTGATTCGCACGAACTCTTCGGCGGAAGATGCCCAAGGGGGCAGGATGACGTCACCAGAAGGCGATTCCGGGATGCCGAGCCGGAACCCTGAGCTGTTCACTAGCATCTCGGGCAGGAAGAACAGCTCTGGTATTAGTTCCTGTGCAATTAAAATGATGCGTAAGTTCATGAGGTTCACGAAACCTTTTTGCCATTATGAATAGAAGGAGCTGTAGATCGTGAAATGACACCTAACTTAAATAATACCTATGAGTTTGTGCGAAAATATTAGCGACGCGCATTTTCCCGTACACATCTGCGACGATCTTCACAAATGGATTTTATTTTTCAACCACCCTTTTCGTGTACCTTTATCATGAAAGCTTAAGGCAACATCTCAAATTAACAGGAACGGCCGGCCAATCATGTTTGGCTGCGAATTAACCAGGTTCCCACTATTTTTCACTCGCGTTCAGCCTGTAACTGAAGAAGAGATATCTTTACCTTAACGTCAGAGGTGTCTCGCTGGCAATTCTTCCACGACATGGCGATGGAGGAGAACAGTCTGTTGGGGTGGTCGAACTTGCCACCTTGTAGTGCTAAGAACATTGTCGTCATCGGCTCCTGATGGAAAAGAAGCAATCGAATTTGTTTTATGATGTAACTCTAGTATTGCGAATTGTCACATGATATTTATATAGTCCTCCAGACCGTAATTCGGCCACGGCGGCCAAACTCAACGGAGAATAGCCCGAAGGCTCCGCGCCGAAGCGCGGGAGATATTATAGTGCACAAGTGTTTTCGCAGACACCGGTGCACTCGTTCTTCCGTCAGTCTCATAGTCCGATGGGACGGCAATCCGACACGACCGGAGACAGATCAGGCGCAGGACCAATAGCTTAACGTGCTTTCCGAGACACGGCGGTGTGATACCCATCACACGAAACAATTAACATACCAAGAAATTCCTGATTGAAAAACCCAATAACATTTTGCCCAACCGGGGAAAGGACCTCATGCTCAGCGGTCGCGCAAGTGACTACGTGACCAACGTGTCAGTTACTTGATATTTTAGAAGTAGATGTCGGGCGGTGGTCCCAAAAGAATAAATGGGGCTAACTCCTGTACGGTCCCTATTATTTCGATACTTATGTAAATTTTAAGAAATAGATTTCTTTACAACATACCATAAACTCACGCCTTTTTCCCAAGAGGGTGGGCAGGCAGAAACTACAGTACGCCACCTGTTACGATTCTTACATACTCCTTTTGCCTGGTTTATGTTCATACATCTGGTGATATCCGCACGCCGGGTGCGAGTAGGTACTACACATCTGACCTTTCTGAAGAACACCACCAATAAGGCCACTATATGTCTCCCTAGGGCCCGGCGTTTCCACTCACACCTGCCTTGTAAATACCTTTTATATTTCATGACGACTAACGTTAAACTCATTGGAAATAGCTCAGAAGTATTTTAACCCTCTAAGGGATTGTCGAAGAACTGAAAGTCAGCCTGTATATCTCCCGTAACAGCATCAAAAAACCAAATTCTATTTCGACCTTCTTTTAACATTTTTTACCTTTTTTCTGTCACATACAATCGAGCGCTGCTCGCGCATCTGTCGCGGCGCGTCTCCTGCGCATGTTGTTTTGACTCGCACGCTTTTAGTGCAGACGACTTAATGCACTCACTAATTTACTATGATCGGTAGCTAAGAGATTCTCTTTGAAGATATCCTTTATAGCACCCACAAGGCAATTGTTCAAAGACTTAGAGACTCCTACTTGAAATAACTAGTCGACGACTTATAAATTTACGTGTTCAAGATAGATGGATCCATTAGAATTTCTTGCGATTGAAGTCATTGAAGTGAACGATGTATGGTTATAGCATTATTTTGTTTGTGAAGTCCTAGTACTTAAATATTCTACCTTATTAACTTATATTATTTTCATTAGTAAAAAAACAGCGAATCCTACTAATATTATGAACGCGAAAGTTTGGAAGTATGGATGGATGGATGGATGGATGTTTGTTACTCAATAACGCAAAAACAGCTGAACGGATTTGCATGTTATTGTGTCTGTTATGGCTTATTAAGTTATTTGTTTTTAATCTTAAGAATGAAGTTTGCTGGCAACACATTCAACGTCAGATTACAAAAACATGTAAGTAAAACTAATTACAATACAAGCAAACAACCAAACAATACCGAATGATAGCCAGTCGTTAATTACTCGGCTATTGACGCATTAAACAGACCGTGAACTGTACAAGATAAATCAATTACATCGTAAGTATAGGTAGTATTAATCTAAGATTGACGGGTAATCGTTGACATTGAGGCTAATTAATGGTGTCTTTCTGATTTTAATGACACCCTAGAGAGGCACCTACCTACCTACTTGCGATCGAATAAAGATAAGAAGAAATTGCCTTTATGATGAAAGTAGTTTATTGATAGTAGCTGTCGTACCTGTACGTAAATTGTTTTGAGAATTTCTGATTCAGATATATAGCAGGGATAATAAAGGGTTTGTGATATTATTATCAATGGCTACAAAATTTCTTATGGCAAACTATTAATAACTGTGCTCACACATACAGTGAATTTCTACCACTTTCGTATCACACTCGATGCCAAATTAATGCTCGAGAAAAAATAGAAAAGTTTGAAACACCCAACAGGGTATTACACTGATTTTTGAAAAATGTCCTAATTAGATTCTGAAGTGCTAATAAACCACTAAAAATCACAACATTTTTATTTAATCGATTAGTGCTGCAAAAATGCATTTAAATTATAAATTATCAAATTTCGCGTATAATTTGACGAAAACGCTGGACGCAGTGGACGCCATATTGCTCTGTGGGTATGACGACATTTTGCTAAGTAAACAAATGCGTTGATAATTTGTATGATAATTGTTTGTAATTGAAAAAAATCGTTATTATTCTACTTATCGTTGGTTTTCTGTTCCTGAATGCAAAATATTATTTAAATAAAAAATTACTTTGGTTACGAAAATAATAACAGTACAAAGTTGTTCAATTGACATGCCGTATGACGTAATAACATGGCAGCTACTATTTCATGGTGTTCAAAAACAGATTAAAAATCTGAAATCTTTGAATTGAATTTTAAAATTTATTTTGTTATTTCATGAACTAAAACTAACATTTTCCGACTGCATTTTGCCTAAGCTATCTCAATAATATATTTTCTCATATAGAGTAAAATACCCTATTAAGTAGGTAGGAGGTAAGTTCCTTCATCATTTTTTGTCTGTTTAAAAATACCAAAATAACTGCAAAAAGTGCATAACAATGTTTACGAAAACATTTCAAGCGCGAAACTGTAATTAGATCCGCACGGGTGACATTTAATTCTGTCGCCAATTGTTGGGTGAAGCATCTAAATTGATGTGCCTTTATTTGGCATAAATCATACACGCGCGGTTACTGGCAACACTCAATTAGTATTTAATTTTACATGCAAATGTGTTGCCATACTGAGAGGAGACGCGTTTCAATTTCGGTGCACGTAATTTAATATGTTGATTAGATTCTGCCCTTTTTACACTTATTTGTTTTAACCTTACATGTATGCTCTATAGGTATGGACAAAAATCACTTGGAAAGTCTTATAGATGCTTGGTAGGCGGTTTGACTGCTAACTGGTACTAAATGACCTCAACCAAAAACCAACCTGTAATGGGTCCATGTGGTGGTAGCCCAACCCCCCGTGGCAATGCTGATTCTTTGGCCAAAAAATAGGCCAGCCCTCTGGTCACGTGAAGAATAGAAAAACCGCTTAGTTATTTCTCGAAAAACTAACCGGGCACTCGGACCCTATAGCCCTAGTGTTGAACCCCAAACGGCTCGAATATATTATAAGTCCCAATAAGATTAGAATATTTGCGCCGTTTGAGGTAGCAGCCGCCCCAGCACAACGCGCCGTGCTAAAAAGATGGGGTGGCGAAAGGGCGTCGATGCCTGACGCATCCCATGGTTTAATTATTTCTTACAGAATGTACTCACTATGCGAACTAGCCAGTTGAGCACGAAGGCAGCGGTGGAGTAGTGAGTCCCGTAGTGGAAGGGTGGCGTGGACTCGTGCTCCCAGGTGTTGTACCGCTCTTCGAAGTACGCGCGGCGGCTTGGGTTCAAGGCTCCGATAGGCTGAGGACAAGCAAAAACATAATATTAGCATAATACTTAATGGAAGTGGATGAAATTACTGAAAAGGGTTCTCGAAAACACTGCTAAATTAGAAAATGATGCTGACACGCTTCACGCAATAAATTACGTTGGCGATGGCTCCAGTCAAATCAAACTAAATTCGGTTATGAACATCAATAAATTGTGTTGCAAACTGGATCCGAAGTGAAAATATTGTAATAAGAATCAATCAATTTTAATCACGATTGAATTCATCACAATTAGTGCCGTATTTAGCTGAAACTTTCTGTGTGCCCAGTAAGAACTTGTCATTGAATTAATCTGCGCATAATCCACGAGGTCCCATTGGAGTCGAAATCCCTACAGATTATTTCGTCATATTATCTCGTGCAGGCGATGTACTAAGCAATCATAGGGCGTCAAGGTGTTGATGTTTACCTTGGATAGATCCCTGTAGTTGGAAGGCTGGCTCAGGTCCAACTCTTCGCTCTCGTAGTTTGTCAGGATCCATGGGAACACCGGATATTGGTTGAGGTCATTGTATGTGCGTCCTGTAGACAATAAACATTATAGAGTACCTACTAAGTTGAAATAAAAGTTGTTAGATGACCACATTAATAAATTATAGCTAATATTTTTTTAAAGATTATAACATAATTTATTATTGTACGTGGATAATTTTCTGACAAGACTAAGTATAGGGTTTAATTATTTAATTTTTAAAACGGAGGGCAAAGGAAGGATGTACCTAGGTGCACAATTATAAAAAGCTTATTAGGTACTTTATTTAACAAGACAATTAAATTACCTAAGGCTAGCCAAAAAAAGATGATATCTGAAATAGTTAAATGTAACTACCTAGTTAGTACCAGGACACTAGCCAGATAAGGCGTTTATAGCAATCAATGGAAACCACAAAACTTTCTACAAATTTTCGGCAACGTCACTAGGCCGAGTTTCCCCTTTGACAATGGGTTCAAACCATGGCGCTGACCTCGCGCGACTGTTGCGCCATATGATAGATTGCCAATCATCCTTCGCCAATAATTTGTTGATGTAACACTTGAATGACTAAGGTATTGACCCTGTTTATGCCTACTTGTATTTCGTATTAACGTTATTGTTTTAAGTGACGATGATGACGAAATGATAACAATCAAATTGTTTGCGTCGAAAGCTACGCAAGTTCGCAGTGAACCGAAGCGGTTAATGTTTACAGCATTTTTCACGCGTAAGAGAATTGAAGCTGGAAATTGAAATATTAAGGACGGATTTCTCAACACGTTTTCTGTGCAAACATGTTTTCTAGGGGTATTTATCAAATCAAACTACTGTAATTTAGATGAGTGTGGTTTAAAGTTTAAATAATTAAAAACCGATGGTTCCGTACCTAATATCTACCTTAACTGGACGTTTAACACAAATGTAGGAAAGAAAAAAAAGTTGTCTGCTTGTAATCACTTACAGTCCTATTATTACTTAATTAACACTCTGTTATTCTTTTCTCGACTCACGGAGTCAGTATGATGTACCTTTAAACTGTGTATCTCATATTTTAAGGGAACTACTAGTTTTTGTGTTCTTTATGAGAATAAATTCTTTTAACCAAAAGGTATGGATGGTAACTGCAATATTATGAAGTTTGCTTCATGTAAAGTTAGATATCAGCCAAAAATGAAGACATAGTAGCTGTAGTAGGTATGTACATAGTTAAACATTTTATGCAAATATAAAATAAGTACCTACCTACCTACTTATTTATTTATTCTACAGTTTTTAACTTATAGGTACGTTGACCTGACTTTTTACGTATTTTTCATCACATTGTTTTGAATAATATCAAAACATTGTAACGACATGTATTAATAATACTAGGATTACATAAATAGAAACATGTATGACGTAAATACCGTGGTATTTGGGTAGCGTGGTACCGTGTTGTTTTTCAAACGTGGAACGTGTTCCACGTTTGAAAAACAACACGGACTATTCAAGATGGCAGTATATCTCTGAAAGGAGCATTTATAAATCAGCAACCACACACTATTAGAATATAAAGAAGCTTCTGTCAATAAATAGGTTAATTAGTAATTTATCTAGATATCAGGAAATAGGTAAATAGCGCATGTCTCTCATGTGAAGCCAATCACGCTGATTTATTGTGATTTTAATGTTTTGTTTACTGGAATCTGTACAATAAGGATTATAGTGGTATCAGTATTACCTATAATAGTTCCTCACATTAATACACATTTTGATACCTACACTATGAGATGGCACAATCCGCACAATCAAAGAGTTATATTTGTAAAAGTTCCAAACTAGGAGTTCTATTGACGGTGTAAAGCAACTATTTTGGTGGGCCCTAATTTAAGAAATAATATGAATAATCATTTATTGACCCACACCAGGTACGTTTGACCATTACATACATAGAAACAATTCACAATGAGCAACACTAATAGTAGAAGTAGCCGTGGGCCTAAACTAGACACAGCCTGTATCTTGGTGGCCTAATATTATCAGAATAGTCAGATTGAATATTCTGTTCTCTTTATCTGTTTTATCGAAGAATCTAGCCCTACCCAGTACCCTAATTCTGTAACACTGCATCTGCATCAATTTAAAGTATATTGCTAATCTATTACATTGCTTCATGTGTTCGAAAAAAATGTCTGCTCAACAACGTCAATAGCGCAATGTATCTTGTTGAACTGTCATAGTGAAAGCCATTCCTACTATTAGCGTGCGCAACGCGACTCTAGGGTCACGATTTCAATGAAAACTTAATGAAAATTGTTCTACCAGAATCGCGTCACATCGTCGCCGTCTCGTCGCGCCTGTCTGCGGGAGCCTACCCCGCAGGATCACGCTCATCTATCTCATGGTTTTATGTCATAAATCTCCAGTAACAATAACCGCAGTTAACAATGTCGGTTACCGCCTCGTTATCGGGTGAAAGTGGCTATAAATATCAATAGAGTAACAATTGCAGTGAGGAAAGAGTTACTTCATCTCTAAATAGGACATCATTATGAGTGCAGTAGCTACCTCCTTACAACCATTTATTGCCTAACGGGGCAAGTGGTCGCGAGCGCTACTGCTTACCAAAAGGTCCTGGGTTTGATTCCCAGGTCGGGCAAAATGTTTTGTGATCAGGACTTTCTCAATAACAGCCCAGATTCTAGATTTGTGCCCGGTTGAAAGCAAAATGAACATAACTGATGAAAAGCAATTGATCTATAGGTACCTACGCCTCTGCCTACCCCTTCGAGGATTACAGGTCTAATGTTATGTTCTGTTGTTAAAGTACCGTTTTGGTATCAGCATATTAAAGAAACAATGGGTGTTATTAACAGTTCTATAAGACCATTTTTTTGCAACCGTGCAAATAAATCTATGAAAGTAAGTGCATCTAATTATTACCATCAAAGCTATAATTTCGAGCAAGGAGAACGAAGAATTAAATTAAGTGCATGTTATGTGTGTTGATGATCTTTTTCTGAAAGGATGGTATTTCGGCACCAAGTTACCATATTTTGAGTAGTCGATAAATTCATTGATATTCCTTGAATTTTAAACGTCACGATCACTAATGATTGTGTTTAAGTTTTATCTGTGATGCCTATGGGTTGGTCAACGGGAGCAATGATCGGAATCAACCTTCGAACAAGGTGGAGTCTTATCTATATGAAACTAAGGTATTTAGTAAGAAACTAATGTCTTGACTTCAGGACCTAGAAATACACGAATAAAGTGTCATTCCTAGTTTGATTACAAACTTTTTTGGAAATCTTTGAAGTCGGTAGACAATCTAAATAAATATGACAATCCACGATGTAGGTGCACCTGGTCCTTAATTGCGTAACACACTATTTATCAGAATCTGAATAATTTTGAAAGTCATTACTTCATTATGTTCGAAAAATTTGTGTGCGGCAACTCCACAAATAACGCGATGAATGTTGCTGAACTGACAAAATGAAAGCCATTTCTACCAATTACTTAGCTGTGCGGTTAGGCCAGTCAAGTACAACAAAGCCAGGATTTAAGGTGAATCTAGTCCACATTTTTTGCATACAAACTTTGGGAGTGTTTTACTCCACTGTCTGACATGACACATCCAAAGTAAAATATGATATCGTTTTGTCTCATTATTAATATTGTCTGTACGGAAACAGAATTCTAAAATAAAAACCAATTAACAAGTTAGGAGCCAACAAAGCTTCGGTTTTCTTGCTAATTTTACTTAACTTTAGGTGTGTTTAAGTAATAAAAGAAGTGTAAAATCTCCAAAACCAAGTCAGTACCAACAAAGTTCAATTACCGAAAAGTTCAATAAACTTTATTGGTCATTGATTTATGCATTGGCTTTTTCATAAACCCGATCTTCCAAAGGTCTTTTCTTAATTTTTTCGCGATTTTTTATTATAAATGATCCTGCATCTCACTCAATAACGTTGTGCGTGTAGACTAGCGTCTAACTGCTCATCACTGATACTATCTCTGTCGGACACGAAGCCTGGTGAGACAGCGTGATTTTTAGCCAGGCCCACCAGTGAGTTCGAGCCCGCGACTAGGTTCCCCTTAAGCATTTAAATAAAACTAAAGGAAACCGCATCTAATTTCAACAAATTAAAGTCTTGTTGTTTCAATTTTATGATTCAATTTGCCAAGAACTAGCCTCATTTTAAACTTACGTTCAAATTATGTTCGGTTTGGCTGACGGCGGAAATATGATTTCGCTTCATGCCACATGGACTGCTCAACAAACCTTACTTTTATTCTAAACGCCTTTCTAAAGGTCCTTTACTATCCCTGCATGAAAATAAAACACATCTCCGATCTCCGATGTAAATACATATATCGACGATCGCTTATCACTGGCCTGTGACCCCATCGTACAATTATCATTATATGCGTGTCCGTTGCTATTGTTGTAGTCACGTGGTCACTTTTCCCGTCTGCCAGGCAAGTCGGCTAGTTAGTTCAAACGCCTGCCAACTTTCGAGACAACCGCATCTCTGAACAATGATACTTGAATATAACCACGAAAATAAAAGGAAAAGTTTGCAATATCGTTGAGCAGTGACACAGTGAAGTGAGAGTTGTTTGCGAGTGACATAGTACCGTTGCGTTATAGATAACAATGGTACAGTGAGTGAACAAGACTGAGCTAACTGTCAAAATGTTGCGGAGTAAGGCTGTGGAGCTTCTAAAAAGGTTGGTGGTGCCTTGCGTGCATGGTATCCTGGTAGTTTGATTGAAGATCGCGTAAATTAATATGGCAAAAATACCAAATCATAATTACACATAGGAAAACGGTTGAGTTTTATTTACCAACAAAAACAATTTAAATAGATTTGTTTTCGATAGTAATATAATAAACGTTGAGTAATTTTGCCACACTGATATTTACCTTATTAGGATGTCAGGAAGTCAAAAAAGATAAGCTGTAGTTTAACATTTTTGACTGTCGTTTCAGTTGAACTGACTAAAATAAGTAGATAAGCTGCCAAAACCGCTGTAGAACACAATGTTTCGATGTTTAAAGTTGAAATTGCAGCAAGTTAGAATGAAACTCATGAAGTAGAGTGGATGTACAACATTTTATGTCATGAAGATTTGATGAAAGATCTGTTCGACCCGCGGTCAATAACTTTATCCATTTCGGTGCTGTAAAAAAGAAGGTAAGAAATCTGACAGGAACATACATAATTATCTCTGTCAATTGTCAAATGTTGGTCACTTGGTAGCTCTAGTAATTATGATAATTATCTTGTTTACAAAATGAGGTACACATCGCTAATTTCACGGTGTTTAAAGTTTGTAAAAATCGTTCCTGCTGCGGTATGGAATCTTATCAGCTATCAAGTAATGGATAATTGCAGGCAGTTGCATAAAAATTACAATAGGAACCAATTATTACATTAGGTTAACCAGCTTTAACAAGAACAAATTAGGATAGTTAGCTAACTAATTATCTACGGTTGCTAACGTGGTGCTTCAGAAAGATAAGTCTTTAATTGGGCATCAAGAAGGAAGGAACCAGGACGTAGTCATAGTTTGCAAGATGAATGAAATTCATTCGCAACAACCACAATAGTGAATGTTTTAATTACGTAAGCGAATCACAAGTGAAAGTCAAGTCGTACAAAATACTGTATTTTGTGTTATGCTTTTGATGCCTCTAATATTATTCAAAGAGTAATAATCAACGCGCGAATTGAATTCTCAATAAGTAACAAGGTACTGCTCATCACAGTAAATTGAAGGGATTGCTGGAAACCCAAAGCATCCGTGGCGTTGTCTAAAGGGATCCATGAAGAAGATACCAACAGCAATATAGGAAGTCAACAGCAGTCAGAGATTATTATAACAAAGAGTGAAGTGTCCCCGAGTCCTGCACTAGCTAAGCGATTATTTCGCTTTGCACGCGAGTTTAACTGAACTGTGAGGGCCACGTGGCTTAGTCTCAGCGCTTTCCCTTTCAAGGAAAACGATATCTAGCTTTAAAAACATATTTATGACTTTCTGTTCCCCACTATTTTGCCTGCGTGTAATTTGTATTTTGTATTTATATTTAAATACAAATATCCAGGATGAAAAGTAGTCTCATGTACTTCTCCAAGTCCCACGCTACCTATCTGTCAAATTTCAAAACATCTGTTTAGTGGCTCATGCGTGAAAAAGACAGTATGAAATATATTCTCAATTAGGTAGGCATCAGTAGATTGTGCCGATTGTCCGTCGGGAACCAGATAACCTTGAAACGTTGGTGGTAATGAGCAAGGCATTAGGCAGATGGTAAAAGGTCTCGCGGGTGGGCCTCACCACTAGACAGACCAAGTAACCGCCCTCAGTGGACTCTCTGTTATGGCTGCCCTGAGAGAAGCCGACAACCGATCAAGTGGAACAAAATCGTACATAAAACCACGAAGGCCTTTCAGGGATTTTACGACCTTCAGTAATGAAATACACACCCAAGAAGAAGAAGAAGACGCCGCCCTATATCCAATGCATTTGCACAATCCACTCAGGCAATAGTTGCATTACAAGTTGTGTTTCAGTTACAACACACGGATGTATAGATTAATGGTGTTGTAAACTGGCGGCAATCGCGGGTGGCTGCTGAAGTAATCAGGTGATAACAGCTATGCTCAACGGACGGCATAATAATTGCACGATTCTCAGGAAAACTGTAGTGGCGTGGACTGTAATGTTAGTGATTATGAAGAAAAATCTATTTCAATTATATATTAGCCTAAAATTGCCTCACTGCAGGATAAGGGCGGTCTTATTGGTCACACCTTTTTTCACTTAGTTTTGGGATATTTTGGTTTTCTCAATGTTTTCCTTTACCACATCCTTACGTCCAAGATTAACTTAGAAAGTAGAAATGACATTTAAAAAGTAATTGGTGCCTACTTTTCCGTTTTGAAACCATGGCCCCATGGCCTGCTATATCCCTAAAATTACAGACAGTTTAATATTTTTTAAGTTGTAATTCGATAAGTGAAATTTCGTACAAATTACCTACCTACACTATACCTTGTGATTACATAATTGTCGATAAATATTAATTAAGTGAACATTGTTTTGCACTTGACGTATCAGCTAGGGTTTTAATAAGTAACTGTATAATAAATGAATTAACAATGCCGGGTTGATTGCGTGCCCAGCTGTTAAACAGCTAATTAGCTGAGGAATTAGACATACATGCTTGTAGGTAACAGCGTGAAACAAGGGCGTAGTATGTATGTTCAAGATTACGTAGGTATATGATAGATAAGTTAGAATAATAAAGAAGGAGATTTGAAATTTTCGGGAGTTAAAGTTGAGAAAATGAAATCAGCCAATAACCATAGGAATCCAGCCTTACAAACATTTGATGTTACATAACTTTATCAACCTTACTCTATATTGGTGAAGATTAAACTATTCTAATAGTTATGCACGCAATCAAACAGAGTCTAAGCAAAATCTACTGTTAAAATTAAACAATGAATGATTGAAATATATGGTCAATTAGAGACGTCTCAGATGGGGAAGTCGGAAACCGGGTGTTGTGGCATCTAAACCAACACGACCAACTTTAAAAATAAACTAATCAATGTTACAATCATAACTCAACAGGATTATCTGTGTAAAAAAATCAACTAAACATACAAAATTATATCAGAATTATTGGAGCAAACACGTATGTAGGTCGTGCAAATATTTGCGTAAATAAGGAACTGACTCGCGGCCCTTAGGTACGGAAGGACGGAACCTTGGGCCACTGTGTTAATTAGGACCAAAGGTTCCGGCCACACACAGGGCACAAAACGCACAATGGGAGGCGGAACTGACGATAATGTTGACAGGTTAAAACGGAGGACGGATAAGCCCGTAAACATGATTGGAGATAAGTCTCCTTAACTGGTCCTTTTACCTGTAACGATAATCAACAGGCTTAGCCAAGGCTGTAGTACGTCTATACTACACTAGATAAAAGGCCCAAAAGTGTATAGGTATATGGGACTAATAATCAAAGATCTGCCAAAATGTGGGTTAATAAGGTACACAACAGAGTGCCCTTTTGAGCAATACGAAGCAAGCTTCTCCATCCTTTTGATCAGATTCCTGGGAAGCCTATAACGGCATTATGATACTCATGAGAAAGGGACATTGTAGTTAATACTTCAAAAAATCTATTCAAATAGGATGTAAATGCAAACAGCACGGTGGTCTTTCTATGAGAAACAGAGATGAATTCAAACAGTAGTAATTTTGTATGCACACGTAACAATAATCGTGACGACGCGCGGTAATTGATGCGCCTGCGCTTACAAACGAGGAATTCCTGCTCATCTAGCCGTGGTAGGCAGATTGGCCATTTTAAACATTATTGTATGCTAATGAAGTACACTCGGGACTATTATACTTCATCAAGTATTGATTATATTCTTTGTTAATTGTCATGTATGAATATTGTACCCAGACAACATTAGCATTATTTCATGTAGATCGAATTTTCGAGTGTTCTTGTGCGAAATTGACAAATAAACATTCCTAGAACGATGGACTTTTGCTGAGCTTCTATTTATTTTGTTCATCTTGTCAATACATCTTTTAACCTTTAACACGACCTCCTCAAAGCACGTGGCACCAGGAAAAATTAACACATACGTCAGTGGCTCAGTACGGTTACTATCAGAGTGCATGTGACCGATAAATCAGATTATTTGTTCCGTTTGCACCGACAAGTCATTTTCTAATAAATGCTATAGTTATTGCGCAAGTATTGTTAGTCAGTCAATTGACTAGTAACGCTTTTTCCATTCGCAAAATTTAATTTGATAGGACATTTTTGATGGCGAAGATAGTGGTTATTGCTGGTGGTGGTGCTGATTTGGTACCGTTATGGAAATAGGAAGAGATTTGACATTGACGTACTTTTGATGCAATTCAATAAGCTGTAGACTGGGCTGGGGAGTATGGACATATTGGACATACATCAAACCGTATAAAGTCTCTTTGAAATCCTAAAGAAGAATGTTGGGAAACTGAATTCGGGAAAAACTTTTAATTTCATGAGTTGATGCAAGTTGGGGTGTGGGTATGCCCATTTGTAGACTGGCCTACCAATTGACTAATGTTAAAACAGTACAGACATACATTATGCACAAGGAAAAATACAAAAAAGAGAGATATAGTAATATTTTTAGGCAGTTTCTTTTCCAAATGCCATGTCCGTTTGCTATTAAATTCAAATAACATAAAGTGGTCATTGCCACCTTCTAAAATACAAAAAAAAAATGCTTCTAAGTTTGCACAATGTTTGATTTTTATTCGTTTTTCTATACAATTGGTGTTAAGTTGAAGTTACATGCGCAGTTCGTGCACGTTATGTCATGGAGGCTTAGAAGTGCTGTCATAACATTCAGGATCTTATGTAAAACATGTGTAATAGTATAGGAGTAAAAAATAAATGAGGTTTCTAACGAATGAAACTTGCTAAGTGATCCATTGGCGTTGAATAAATCATTACTGAAGCTAACTATAAAATCACTAATCAGAACTAAACCAAATTTATATGGAACCACTGTATACGTCAAACAAAAGAAGATTATTTTTTTAATTAGTTTAAAAATGACGGAGTTCTATATAAGGTAAGAAATAAAAAATAAAACAGAAATGGAAACTTGCTCCTTTTTTTGAAGTCCGTTAAAAATAAACGACATCTGCTGAGCTAGAGCAATTACAAAAAATTATTGAAAAAGCTATTAAATACAATGTAATAGGTAGGTTCTAACATATTATCTAGATAATACTATAATGTTCCAGACTATGTTTAAACGTATTAGTCATTCTGATGTGCCTCACCCGTAAAGGCGGCAATATGGTAACGCAGATAATGATTAGAGAATTAATAAAACTAGTTTATTTCCGTTAGATTTGGTCAATTGGCTACCTCCTTAGCAAGCATGCGAATTTAGTACCTCTTACTTGAATGTATGTTAAAGTAACGTAGCGTAGGTTGTATCTACTCTGAATTGAATATGAAATGAAAATTTACGGATTTCAGTGCCCTTCTCGACAAGAATGTCGCCTAAGCCCCTATATCACTGGGAGTGCTGCGTCCTCACCTTCCGCCTGACGCTGGTCCTCACCGGACACGGCTGTTTCTCCCGCGTCCGGCCCTGGTCCAGGCCATGGTACGGAGCGAGAGTACATGGGTAGCCACCTTCTGCGAAGCAGTAATGCTCGCGAAGAGGGAGGCGGCGCACGTGAGGGAGAGGCAGTATATGCGCTCTCACGGCCTTAATCGCCACAGGTGACACTCTGGGCATCGGGAATCTCAGGCTGATTCTCGGCCACCGTAGTCGCGGGCTTGCGGACAGCGAGTAATGGTAGCTCGCTGTCCGGTAAGGACGAAGCCCGCGTCGACGGCGCGTTTTGTTCCACGCGCGCATCAAAGAGATGTTAGCACCAACTGTTGGAGTCAAAGTCAAAGTCGCAAGGACCGATGTCTGCCAGGGGTGCGGGTTGTTCGAAAGAGATACCGTGGCCTCTGGCACACAGGCAACTGAGGGAACACGGGTGGGTTTTAGTCAGTAAAAGTCTGACACGCCCTCCTGCTCCACCCAGAGCGGGAGAAGTTATTTGATTATTGTCCACCCTCAAAAAAAGGCCCCAATATATCACAATATCTTAAATTAAATCCATAAGGACAGTGAAATAAAATCCTTATGAAACGAATGTAAAGGAGTACAGTATAGTACAATCTTCAACCAAAACATTAGACAAAACGATTTCCAAAAGCCCTCATTTAAACAATTTGAAAAAAATCGTCCAAAGAATTTAGAAGGTCAAATCATTCAAAAGATCAGTTACATAAATGTTGTAATTGGTCTGTCACGGCTCCAAGAGTGATACTTTTTGCACCACTACTGGACTTCATGCCAAGCTCTTGACAAAATTAAATAAATTAACAATAAGACAATACATTAATCTGCGTATTAGTTTAAGTATTACGGCAGGCGTTTGAATAATATACGTTGCGCCATATAGGGAGAACATATGGAACTATAACAGGCGAAGGTTTACGAATGTTTTGTGATTTCTTGTCGAATAATATTTTACTAAAGGCCTGAATCTACCAGATTGAAGAAATGGGACAGACTTATTGAGATATTCTGCGATAAGCTACCCAGAGCTTACATATTCGGAGTTTGATAAAACAGGCAAGATATAATTATAAGGAACGATCTAGCACATTGATGTTGTTATTTAATTAGCCGTTATTTTTTTTATAGATCAACGATAAATCCATCTTACTCAGAAGATGTAATTGCTCCAAACTTTAGATAATTTTGATTCTTTATCCTCACACAAAGTTTGTTTTTGTTTTTATTATATAATAGTAATCTGTGGAAAATGTTGTGGGTAGTATATTTGTTAAGTTTAATTTTAAGATTTTTCTGTTTATGCATAATATACTACTGTTTGTTTTGCCAAATGCAATAAATAAACAAAGAAAAATGGCGGGTTAATTAGGTCGAAAGCTGTCCCAAGTATTATTGCACAATATTATTTGAAATCAAGTTTAATTCGATACATTTAAATGTGTGGTCTTGTGAAAAACATTGGGTAAAACCTAAAACAATTCGTGGAGGCAGATCTACCTAAACTGAAATGACTCACGTTGACATTTCTGTAATTACCACAAGTAGTTAATAGTTGTTAACTAGTTGCTAGCTTGCTTGGCTGATGTGATGAGAAGTTGGATGTGTTTTCCTTTATCATGCTTAATAATAACGGTCATATAACTGTTCGGGTCTGAAGTTCAAAGAGTTCTTATTTTAAAGAGACCTTTTCCTAGATCCATAATTGTTGTAATGTAGTGAGTTTTCATGTCTCCACATTCTTAATGCCTTATCAAAGGTCAAAGTACTACAGCATCAGGGAAATGCTATGACTTCTTTTTTAAATAATTCGTGGAGACGACCCGGACCATAAAGCTCCTTCTAGATATAATTCAAAATGGCCTGTTTCATATTTGACTTCGACCACTTTTTAGGAAAACTAGATACAGCTTACGGGCTAGGAAATCCATATATTGGGTCGTGAAGAAAGAGGGAAAAACTATAAATTAAATGAGTAAATAGTACTCTAAATCATGGAACCCTTTGTGATCATAACGGTTTCCCATACTTATTAGAGTGTAATGACTGACCTGCGATAGTGTTGAGGAACATGAGGTACTCGAAGTTAGAGATCTCGCGGCGCTGCCACTTCTGCGTCATGTTGGAGTTGCGCATGAGTTGCCGCGGCGACATCATCGACGCACGTCTGAAACAACACAAATAATAATTATTGACAAACATTTAAACAAAAACCACCTAAGAACTGAAAGAGTAGTAATTCGTACGACGCCGCTGATAAGCTACATGGAGTTTTTAACAAGACTTTCACAAATGCATGAATGACAGACAAGTAAGTATTAGTGGAAGTTTTTTTATAGCTCCGTGTAGCATATCAAACATTGGGCAAGATAAATTTAAGAGAATTTTAAGCTTTGATTATTTGTGTGAACTATTTGAAAATTTAACCTTTAAGTACCTAAAATAAGAACAATGAATAAACATGAAACACTTAAAAACATGTACCGGCGCTACTTATGACTAATATACGAGGGGTGTTCAATAAAAAATAATAATGACATATAAACTCTATGAACAACAAAAAAGTAAATACTGGCAGGTAAAGCCCAGACATTTGATTAAAAAAAAATATATTGATTTTGTTTTCTTATTTTAAAAATAGAAGTCATTTGTTTTCGTCGTGTCGGAGCGTGGTACGCAAAATGGATAAAATTTAAATTCGCGCCGTAATAAAATATATCTGCCTGAAAAAATTTACTACTGAGCAAGTAAATCTAGACTTGAAAGGAACATTAGGGGATAATCCGTATTCTACGGTTGCGCGGTAGTGTGCCGAGTTTAAGAGAGGAAGAACTTTAACTAAAGACGACCCGCGCTCGGGACACCCTACGACGGCAGTTACCGAACAAATGATAAAAAAGTGGAAAAAATTGTTTTGGCAGATCATCGTGTTACTGTTCATTTTGTAGCTGAAGAACTAAAGATTTCGATAGGAAGTATCCATAGTATATTATACATACATTTGGGCATGAAAAAATTATCAGCGCGCTGGGTGCCTAGAACGCTTACAGACGAGCATCAACAAACAAGACTGCGGATTTCTCAAGTAAATATGGAATTGTTACAACAAGATCCTGACCAATTTTTGGCTCGCTTCGGAACTATGGATGAAACATGGCTCCACCATTATGATCCTGAAACGAAACAACAGTATATGACTTGGAAGAGGCCGTCATCTCCAACGCCTAAGAAGTTTAAGGCAATGCCATCCGCCGGTAAGATTATGGACTCGTCTTTTCTGGGCCAGGGGGTGATAATGATTGAATACCTAAATCATGGAGCCACTATTACGGGGCCCTTATACGCAGAACAAATAAAAAACTGCGTCAGGAAATACGCGAAAATCGCCGCGGCAAACTTGATAAAGTTGTGTTGTTTCACCAAGATAACGTCCCCGCACACAAGTCCCGAGTTGCGATGACTGCTATCCAAAATGCTGGATTTGAATTGATGGAACATCCTTCATACTCACCTGACCTTGCGCCTAGTGATTTCTACCTGTTCCCGCGGTTAAAAGAACAACTGAGAGGTCACTAATATGGCAATGATGAGGAAGTGATTGACGCCGTACATGATTTTTTAAGTTACAAGATGATGATTTTTTCAAGAAGGGAATCTTAAATAAAATTACTATAAATAATATATAACTGCTTCATACTCATTTTCATTGAATATTGAAATTTTGAAAATTAAAACTTTCATTTTTATTGAACATCCCTAGTATTTTGTATTTTAAGATTGGCGTACATTAAAATAGATCATTCCAACTTCACGTGTTTTTAAAAGTTTTACAAGAGTTCTACAAGTTTTATAATTGAGGCGTAGACACATCAAAAGATGCTTTGTCTCGGTTCGGTGGACAGCCATAGAATATAGGCGTGATTTAAAGATGGCACGCAAAAACTATGTTTAATGGAAATTGCAAACGATAATATTGGGTAATTTAGTTTTGCAAGTTGGTCCGCAAACTGACCAAGATAAGAGCCTGCTCTGCTTCTCTATAGTTGATATTCCGGTGATATGTGGTAGTGGCATGTTATCCAATGAATAGGTATCCCAATACCTTTACAAGCAAGCCCATGATTACGTTTATCTAGATAACGCGCAGCCACCGTAACCTTTAGAATGCAGCACAACAAGATTCTTCGGTCATCAAAACGCGGTGGTAAAGACAACACAATGACTGTTGGAGTCATTGGAAGATTAACAGGGAAAGTTTAACGCTTTCAGTCCTGCGCTATTTCTGATTGCGAAGGCAATACACGAAAATGTCATCATTACAATCGACCTATCACACTTCGACATGGAGGACTTGGTCGTACAAAAGCTTTTCAGGTTTTTGAGAGGCAGCCGGATTAATTTATTCTAGGTATACCCCAAAAAGAACATTAAAATAGTCTGTATAAAACTGGTTAATTAATTATAGAATTTGCTTACGTTCGATTCAAGTTCAATCATGCACATTTTGTGTTTCTACCACTTTCGATCCGTCGCTGAATCATCGTGAAAATATTACGTAACTTGACATTGCATCATGTTATACAACTTTAGCTTAATTTAATTAAACACGATCAGCTTAGCTACTGTGATCAGCTGCCAAAGTCAATGTCTGACGTAGGTCAGTGTCAAAACAATGATGCCACTGACAGCTCTTGCCCCGCTTGCAGCGCTTGCTGATCGCATTCAGTTTCATAGGTGAAATCCGCTCAAAATCGGTTGTTGCGCATAAATTTTTACAAAATTGTACTTCACAGAAAAATGAATTGTCGTAAAATGTCGCTGTACGTCCAGTTATTTTATTTACGACAATTTCTTATGCGAATTTCTTGTCCTAGTAATGCTTTTTAGTTATTACGACGAGGATTATAATATTTATAATGCTAGATAGACGATAAACAGTTCGCAAATGAATGTAAAAATGTGCAACACACACTAGCAATTTTCGGAATTTCTTTTTTTATATTGATTAGCTGAGTTCGTTATTTTTCTGTTCGATCTCTTTGATGGTAGAGCTGTTTAGGATAAATCATGTAAATGAAAATGTGATTATTAGACCTAACCGTCCCATCTTTTATAATTAATCGAATAATTTGTGGGTTTTTTAATTGGAATATCTTCATCTCTTGCTCTTAATTTTTTCTCGAGTACGGTTTATGGATACACTGATTAGAGTTTTTACAGGGTCTGTGATAATTACAATTTTTTTATGGACACTTAACATCTGACTCTGAATATATTAATTACTTCTTGGATGCCGTTGACCCAGTGATCTTGACCATGGGCTTATCCAAAAAATACCATTAACACGAGGAAGTTAATATAAACTGCATCGTAAACAGTTTGAGTCATACGTCGAGTAAAAGTTACGAGTATCGCACAGTCGATGGTCGGTCACTTCCGTATTATGTCGGGCAGCTGCGCGGGCGCTGCTCTAGTATTGTACTGTCTGTCGACTTGTGTTTGGAAAGAGCTGTTCTAAGAATCTTTATCTGATTTCTGTGTTGGAGTTTGATAGGAATCTTGTTTATGTTTGTAGTTTACAAGATCTTTTTCCGGTACAAAGGTGGTACAACTGGTGGTGGTGTAACTGATTTCTTTTTCTGTTTCACTGAGTTGATGTTCAGGAGTCAGGTGGTTGTCATTCAATTGTCTTTCATAATCAATTGTGTCAGTAGTCAAGTCTTCTGTGCCCAATCCTAAAGCATTTAAAGTAATTGAAAGGTATTTTGAATACTTGCTGTCACGTGACTACCTACTATCCCAACGTAAAGCGATTACCAAACAACCTACCAATTGAGCAATTCTGCAAAAATCTCCAATTAATAAAACCCGTAGTGCGCTGGTGTATGACAGTTGTGCGTGTAAACTAACTAAGGCCCTGTTTACAAGTAACGCTAGCGCATAGTGTCCGTCACAATCAACAGACAGTCAGCATATATGTAGTTCTTTCATACATTTTGAACCTGATGCTGACAGTCCTGATGCTGAGGCTGACTATACGTTTGGTGTGAACGCTGCCAAATAATGCGGGCGGCCCCGCGTGTTCACGCTAGTATGTGAGATCGGTGTCAGGGTCGGCGCGGTTTTCGACCCGCGTCGCTGCGTCTGCGGCTGTTCTGTGCGGCCTGCGCGCACGCATGGAGTGTGAGGTTTTATCGACTGTCACTCTAAGGAAAAACGAGTAAAAAAGACGTCTAACGAAGCTGAGAGTCACTTGTTCTTTCCATCACTTGGATATGTTCTAAGTATTGGACCATATGCGGGAAACTTGAGGTTACAAGGTTCTTGATGGCCAAAGTTCCAAAACATATAAGTTTTTTTTCCAAACCCCCAAAAGCAGTGTTTTGTCACAACAAAAATAAAAGTCACTTACCAGCAATTATTTTTGTAAAATGTTGAGGGGTATGTGACGTTATGTATGGTCTTTATACACCTTGTATTGTTTTGTTGTTAATTTGATAGTTATGGAGATCGAGCTGTCAATGTCATTAATATTTTTACTACGAGAAATGAGATGGGCTGTTTAATGATGTGTTAATTTGTAAGCACTTGTAAGATAATGTTTTCTTGGAGGACACAGTGGGGTTAATGGAAGACTGCTAGTGATACATTTCTGCTTAAGTGCTTCAAAGATGTATCTGGATCGATTTTCACGAATGCAATACAATGGGACTAGAAAAAAATACTAAATAAATACTAGACGTTATTTTATATTTGTTTAACTAAAAACTTTTACGACTCATAATTCTGCAAAACTCATAAAACAGTTACCTACACCCAAAAAGCTTCTGAACATTTAAATACCATTCATCCAATTAGTAATTACCAAATACAGACAAAATTGCAAGCAAAGGCCAACCTCGAGAGGTCAAAAGCCCACTTGTTGTATAAACACTGGACAAAAATATAAATTATAAATAGCGTTGAGACCGGTACCGATACCGGTGAGTGGGTGACCAAATGATCTCGATACCTGAATACCGGAAGCGGGTGGGAGGCCATAGGACCTTATCTTGTAAATAAACAAACAATTATCTACTAGGAACTAGGAGTAAATCTATTTTATTTGCAATTCTATGAATTATTCAAGCTGTTGATAATATTTTGGCGTCATCTAGAGCAATTTGTCATATTTCTTTATGGGCTTCTGCAAACGAACTTTGTTGATTATTAACGCTTTCCTGCAGGCTTAGCATGCTTTTTCAATACAAAGTGACATTTCGTTTCCCTATTTTTGACATCGCACCGTAGATTTCATTCTACAATCTGTTATTTCGTCTTTCGTTTCTAACGATATTTGTCTAAATCCTTATAAGTGTAGACTATTTCAGAAGAATATTTCTTCCCGAACTGTCAAAATCACGCTGACAACAAACTTTTTACTCAACGACCACAAAGTATATACGATTATCTACAAAATCATGATTCGTTTAGAATGTATATCTGTGTTAATTAATAGAAAAACATATCTATCTTCTCCTACCATCATTTAGTTAATAGTCATGTCTATTGTTCCGTCGACAAATTGGTGCTCGTGCTAAGCCTGCTGGCAAGATTAAAAAATATAACTTTAGGGTTCCCTACCCAAAGGGTGCCAATGGAACACTATTACTAACCCTCCGCTGTTCGTCCGTCCATCTGTCCTTAAATCCGCTACAGTTTAAAACTTTTTTGATTTCCATTCCAACCTTTTTAAGAAAATTCTCCTCATATTTTTTTATTATATTTTCGATTCGATTTATCACAACTTTTGATTCTGAAAAGATATTGCTGATTGTTTTTTTTCTGACATCTGGCACCGCAGATTTGGGAGCCATCGATGGTGACACGATTTTTAACACGCTTTTATTAGCTTCACCTGTATGTTTGTTTGTTTGTAACCGACTCCTTTTTTGGACTTGATTTTGACCCACTTCAAATGTTCAGATTTCATTTAAACTTTGTAGACTTACCGAGGACCGATGACAATGAAATAATTTAAAAAAAATAGAACCAAAAAAACAGAAAAATCACGCTTTTGTAGTTGGCAGAAAAAAAAGAAAACAAATAAATAATAGTTTAAAAAACTAAAAAACACGCTTTAAAAACCAAACTAAAAAAGTAGAAAATAATTTTATTTTATTAAAAAGCGTGGGGTGCTTGATATCAATTGATTATAAAAGTACCTCAAAAAGCACCCCACGCTTTTTAATAGAAGTATATAATTATTTACTATTTTTGTTTGGTTTTTAAAGCGTGTTTTTAAACTATTATTTATTGTTTGAGCTGATACACCAAAATTCATTATGTATTAAAACAGAAATACAGGAATAATCTTTTATTCACAGCTGTCTCCGTTTTCGAGGTATTAAGTTTTCGTCGACATTAATTGGTTATGTATTCCGTCAGTTATTTCTCTTTATCATTTCAATCTGACCTGCTGTTGATTTTATCTTTATCAAAGATTCTGCTTGTACCTGTGGTTTGAACGTTCTGTTAGTCTGTCTTTAGACGTTGACAAGTTACAAGCCGAATTTCGGTTTTCCCCACGGGCTTGAAAAAGACGTGGTTTGCTGTGACCTACGTCGACGCGGTTTTGCCAGAAGTTCTGACGCGCTTGAAGACCTGACGCAGACTCTGCAGCCACGCCACTTCAGCCACTCTTTTATTCGCCCGTGTGGCGCACTGCGCCGACCATTCGGACTACCCAATCGTATCCACAAATTATTTATATTGTATTATAGTAGACTATTATTAGTTTGTTTTTAAGTTTAACGAAATATCCCTATTTCTAAATAATATTCTATAGACGTACGGTTTCACTTAGTGTTCTTTCGTAAAGGAAGCGTACTTTTGCGTGCATAGGCCTTTATTTAATCGATTGCAATCGCTTGATAGGTCGTGTACCAAAATAATATAAGTAGGTCTTTTTTGATACCCATAAAATTTTCCACTAAGTGTCACTCGTCAAAGTCCTAATCTGCATTTTTTTTACCCCAATTTTCACTTTTCTATATTTTTATATCTTTGGTGTATTTAAAAAAATTAAATATAGCAAAATTAAACGTATTATGTGGCAAAGATGTGGTTCCCTTCAATCTTCACGCTACAGTACCTCATGAACCGTAATAGTTACACAATTGAAATTCCACAGAATATGTATTTTTATTGTAAATATTAACAACAAATAATAAAAATTAAATGTAGTTTTATTTGCTTTGTGTTACGGAACCCTTCGTGTGCGAGTCCGACTCGCACTTGGCTGGTCTTCACCTTTTATAAGCTTAATTTTGATTGAACCTATACTTAAATAATTAAAATGTCGCAAACTGTATTGGTAAATGATTTGTATCTACCAATTCCTGCCCAGTAGAGCTGGTGCTCTCTGGTTGCATTTCTTTAATGTGTCTCACATCTAGCGGGAAATTGAGTAACAAAAATTTACGTTTTCTCTTAATCTCCGCGTTGGCACACCAATAAGAATAAAAGCATTACATTACAACATTAATAAAACACAGTCGCCAGCATTTACGAATGTCAATAAAAACCATTTAAAAAATCTTACGAGGTGAGGTAAACCTCTGCGGTACCTTGTGACCCACGCCTGACCAAACTTTTGTTCCGAGTTCAATTTTTGACCAATCAGGGAAGGTCACAGATGATATAAAGACTACCGACCTCTATAGTGAACAGACCATTGATACGTTGCGAAATTTACTACATATTGTTATTGTTTTTGTTCAAAAATGGCTTCTCGATGGCGAGTGAGCATATTCACTTTATTGTTGTATGGTCAAAGTTTATGATCATGTAAGTTGTTGTACAACTTATTTGATTGATAAAAACACCATTGAAGTTGTATTTGTATGTGTGAAATGCTGTAAAAATTAGGTACCAAGGTATTATCCATCGTAAGATGGATGTTAAAGTCCTTTTTCCATTTTGATTCAAGTTTAAAATCATTAGGCATGATATTATTATGCCATAATCTCTACCTACACGTTATGTATTATTACATTATGTTTTAATAATAGCCAAGGAACCATTTATTAAGAGGCGCAGGCGGCGGAACAAATGGTGAAAAGAATTTTTGAGAAGATGCCTTACATCTAGAACAATGTTTAACGATACGGAAACAGCGCATCTTACTCATCCCATATTATCTTGAACCATTTTCGTACTTGAGCACTTAGCTTTGTCAAAAATGTTTCCCTGTCAAGATAAATGACCCAGAAGTAGGTACCTACACAAATAATGTTCGGACATTAATTCGCATAATTATGGCCAAAAGAGATCCATGAATTTCATGACATATGTGCTTTCAGATAACGTCCTAAAACGTCGTACAAGATTGGATGGCGGAAGCCTCTTATACTAACCTGTCGTCCCATTCCCTTGTAATATATACTTACAGTAATACAAAAACAGAGGCCATTTAATTTTAATGCCTTTGTAGGCAGCGCACTAAAGCTTGCATGAGGTTTGACAGCCTCCCGAATTCAGAGCGCAGTTGCACCTGTGAGAATTGCTCCTCCAAAAACAATTGACATCCCACGGTAACGCTTATCTTAGTTCCTATTTTAATAGACTCTTCCCTGAAAATACTGGACAGCCTCGTTGGTCGTGGTCGCAAGCGATACTGCAGAGCACGAGGTCCTGAGTTCAATTCCTAAGTCGGGCAAAGTGTTATTGGGTTTTCGGCCAGGGATTTCTCAGTAGCAGCTCGGAGTTTGGATATGTGCCGGTTGATGGCAATAGGCTCGCCCCTATTACATGGGACTTAAACATAAATGGCGAAGTGTGGATGTACTATAGATACAGCTCTGTCTAACCCTTTTGTGATAACAGGCGTGATGTTAAGTTCCTTGGAAATAGCAGAGTAACAAAAAATGAGGCAGGATAGATTAGAAGCCAGTTCCAACAATTACGTGAAATAATTGCTCACATAATGACGTCTTAAATAGGGGCAAAAGAAGCCGCTGCTGTTGTCAATCATTCAATTTCGAACAGAAACAGCATTTGCGCTGTAATCCTATATAATTCAGGTAATCATGTCATCATAGCCAATCATGATGAGAGCTAGAGGGGGAAGGTGGACGTCATCTCATGATTGTCTCATCCATGATCATTGTTTACTTTCGTACACACGCTAAACGATTTTTTATTGAACAAGTTTTATCAGAAAATTGTATTGTCAACTATGAGAAACAATTTTAGTAAGACAAAAAGTAGACAGCTAAACTCGGACTGTATAAATAAATCATTTTAGCGATTCAAGATGAAATATTTTTAGAATTTTGGTCAAATCGATTTAGCTTGACCGAAAGGGCGACTGTGGGTGGGCTATAGTTGCTCTATAAATAAGACGTTATAAACCACTTATAAGTCTAGTAGGAAATAATAACACTTCCTATCGAAAAGCATTCATTTATCTTCCGAGCGGAAACTTGCAAGTTCGGAACGGCGGGCGCGCACTCTCGACAATATGTTGCGAATGAAGATTATAAAATGTAAACAAAAATATAAATAAAAGATATTAACGTTGCATTTTAAATTCATTTTTTTAATAGCTTCAGTTGATTTATGAGTTTACAGTATTTACGTTAGTTGCTCTTTATTACATGTAAATCATAGATACATCGTAATAAATTCTTGGACATTGATTGAACTTGATCTTAATATAATAGGTCTTTACCTATGAAATTGCCGTTTTGTATGAAAAAATTTAAACGATTTTTTTTCATGTATTTTTTATTTGTATTAATCGAAGTAATCACCCATGCAATCAATGCATCTTTGCCATCGCAGTGGCAGTTTATTGATGCCCTTCTTAAAGAAATCAGCTGGACGGGAGGCAACAAATTCTTCAAAGGCATTTTGTACTACCTCTCAGGTATTGAATTTTTTTCCCGCCAAGAAGTTATCCAAATTCTGGAAAAAGTAGTAGTCTGTAGGCGCAAGGTCTGGTGAGTAGGGCGGATGACGGAGAGCTTCCAAACCCAGTTCTTGCAACTTGGAGACCGTCTGCTGTGCAGTATGAGGTCGCGCGTTGTCGTGCAGGAGCAGCGGAGACGAGCGATTGACCAATGCTGGTTGGAGATGTGCCAGCTTCTCCATCATTGTGTTCAGTTCTTCACAGTACACATCTGCAGTAATGCTCACCCCGTTTGGTAAGAAGCTGTGATGAATCACACCGGCGCTAGACCACCAAACAGTGACCATCACTTTTCTAGGGGTAAGTTTTCGTTTAGGGCATTGTTTAGGTGCTGAACCAGGATCCAACCAACTTGCTGAGCGCTTGCGGTTATCAAACAGAATCCATTTTTCATCGCAGGTAACAATGCGTATCAAAATTCCTTCATTTGTGTGTCTGTTGAGCAGTGCAAGGCACGTCTCGACGCGTACTTCGCGCTGACGATCATTGAGTTCGTGGGGCACCCATTTGTCAAGCTTTTTTACCTTGCCAATTTGACGCAAATGGACCAATATTGTTTTGACGCTAACGTCGAAAGCTGCTGCTAATTCAGCCGTAGATTGTGTATCATCAGCTTCCACAATCGCCTTTAATTCGTCATTGTCGACCAAAGTCTTCGGACGACCGCGAGGTTCATTTTTCAGGTCGAAATTTCCAGAACGGAAGCGAGCAAACCAATAACAGGTGGTGCGTTGGTTTGTAGTGTTAGCTCCGTAAACGTCGTTGATATTGCGTGCCGCTTGTGCCGCGTTGCTGCCACGACGGTACTCATATTCCATAATTACTCGAATTTTTAACGTTTCCATGATGACGAAAAAGATTGAAATGCGATGAAAATGTAACACTAATCAATAAACAAATGACTACTTTTGGAAAATATAATCCATGTTTTTAAAATAAAATTAATTTGAAATTAGAATTCTTACCCAAACAAAAATTATTTTGATTTGAAATGGCCAGTACTGCAAAACGGCAATTTCATAGGTAAAGACCTAATATTTTGTACGGTTAAACTGAATAAACGTGAATGACCGTTAGTAACTGCTAACTTTTATTATTTAAGCTTGAGCGAATTGCGAATAGTTAATTAGTGACATACTTAATAATTTAATTACCTCTACGTATAAAATAGATGAATAACGGCGAATAAACGCACCTATGCATAAAATTCTAAGGTGTAACAAACTGTAGTTAAGTGTTCTCGTGTATTAAACTTGTTTAAATTACATTATTGGCTGAAGTAATTAGTATTCAACTATTCATCTACATATGTTGCGAGTATAATCTATTTGGAATTTAATTCAGGAAATCATTAATGTACTGACAACGAATTATTGTATCTTCATTCAATTCATTAGTTAAGATGTTTTGTTTCAATACTATTGAATAGTCTTAAAAGACGCGACAAAGTCGTGAAGTCGCGAGTGTGCGCGCGCCAGTCGTTAGTCTGTGAGGCACAAATTGGCCGAGCGATATGTCACACATGTCCGGTAAACATTGACATTGGCAACTGTACGCTCGCGCACATAAATCATAACTTGTTTACATTTTTTTATCCTTTATTTTTTACGTATTCTATTGTTTATTTCATATTTTTTGGATTGTAGATTTTTAATTTTGACGTATGATATACGTACCACTTCGATTTCTAAAAGAAAAATGCGCATTTGCTAAGTTTTTGTGTCGAAACGACTTCGATGTAATTTGAAATAGAAGAGACGTGATACGAGAAAGGCACAAGGTGCTTCTCAAGGCGTTAAATAAAAAAACCTTTCTACACTTAGATAGAGTTGCAATTATTGCTAGTTTACTAAACGTATTTACAAAATATAGCTGATAGAATTGTTCCCACGAGTAATTAGACACGTCTTAATTAATTGTTATCGACTTGTTTAACTTTAACGCGTTTATAATCATCTGTTTGTTTTCATAGTCTTAATGGATTTAATTATCACAAATGAGCTTTGTTATTTCTTATAAATGTTTTAATTTAAAATGTGTTTCTGGCAGTTTAATGGGTGCTTCATAGTTGTCTACTTAGATAAATATATGTTTAGTAACTTAAACCAGAGATTAACTTTGACTGTGATTAATGAACTATTCTGTATCAATTTCAAATATTTTGGTAGTAAAAATAACATGCCTAATAATAAAAACAAATAGTTTTATTAATTATAATAATTAATTAACGACTAAAATGAAGTAATTGCTCAGATAGGAAACGAATTCTCATTGTTTACTTTACCTAGTGAGATAATATTGTGTTTTGCCCACCGGAACTGATAAGGAACGCCACTTTAGGGCAAGAAGCTGTTTAGTTAAACTGTCTGTCCTTAAGAACCTTTGTTTTATAAGTCTACTGCTTTGGTATTTAAATAAAATAATATAATTATCTAAAGTATCGTATTAATGTTTTATTCAAAGATTTATGCTTGAATTTTAAAACTCAACTAGAATGTCCTAATTTTACACGGCTTGGCACAAAACATGAATATTATAGAGCCGTTTCGAACATCAATTACTTTCGAATTTCGACGTACAATGAAATGATCAAATCAATAAAAACACTTTAAAATACTATTGTACGTAACAGTACACAAGTCAACATTTACATACAAGTAATCAAGTATCTTTGATGTAAGATCAACGCACTTCTACATGTCATTAGTGGCCACGATCTATTGTTTATCACGACCTATGGCAGGGGAACCTTCAATATCGCCCCTTGCGGTAACTATAATATAACAAGTGATCGAATTAAACGGGGATTACGAAGCAAAGATAAAGTTTACGATTCCGGTAGGAAATTGTTCTATTTATGGGTTTGTAATGAACCTAATAGATAATTTCTTAGTAGTTGTGAAGGTGGTAATGGGTTATATAAAAAGTGCATGAATAGTTTTATGTCATGTAATAATGTGTGTTTAATTGTTTGACGTTCAAGAAAAACTAACTAGAGATGACTTAAGTAGATTGTTTTTGAGAAGAAAATTAAACAAGAACTTTTCGATTTTATGTAGTAAAAAAACCCATATAAAAAAGTACACTCTCTTCTAATTTACACCACGATCACTTGTACCTACGGGAGATTTCTTTTCGCGTTCTGGAGTATCAACGCATTGCTTAGCGGCGAGATTTGAAAATCCAACAGTAAGTATTTTTTGTCGCGCTGGGATGCACTCCTATGGTTTCTAAATGATCGGTTCAACGTCGACAATTGAAAATCTCGAACGCGATTAAAAACCGTAACGTTAAAAATCGCCTGTACAAGGAGTGCTAATTATCTTGTAAAATCCCATGAAAGAAAGACCGAAAGTATTTTTTTTTTGAGGGTGGGAAATCATCAAATAACTTCTCCCACTCTGGGCGGAACGGGAGGGCGTGTCAGACTTTTACTGATTTAAACCCACCCGTGTTCCTTCAGTTGCCTGCGTGCCAGGGGCCACGGTGTCTCTTTCGAACAACCCGCACCCCTGGCAGAATACCGAAAGTATGATGTTTCTTAGTTCCGGCGGAATTTACAAGAGGTCTAGTGATACAGCTTTCAAGAACGAAAGTATGGAAGCTGTATCACTAGACCCTTGTAAATTCCGCCGGAACTAGGAAACATCATATCCTGCGCACTTTATACTAATTACAAGACACTTCATCCCAGTTATTACCCCTTTATGAGCCCATACGCACTGTAATATCAGCTGTCCAAGGCGAGCTGTTGACCCGGCAGCGGCAGCCCGGCCGCCCAGCAGGTATCGGGCAGTTCCTACTTTTACCAACATCACTTAACATATCAGGTCAGGATACACTGAGAGTTGTGACCTTTTGTTCCGGCGCATGACTCGGTTGTTTTTTTATGGCTGTTTACTTTTTTATGGTTAGTTAAGCTTAATCGATATTCATTAAAATACTTATTAAAACTCAATACATACATAAACCTACGATACTTCCCAAGGGGGGTAGGCAGAAACTACGGAATGCCATCTGCTACAATCCTTAATTACTTCATTTTCGTTCATGAATACACTTGCTCATACACGCACACCGGTTGCGAGTACTACGCACCTGATCTTTCTGAAGGACATCACCAATTAGGTCAGTACCTATATGTCCTTCTAGGGCGTCTCCTAAACGTTACGAAAACTAAGAAGTATTTGGGGTTGTATTTAATACGAGTAATATCTCATCTATAATTTACGAATAATAATTTACTTTTAATTTTAATGTCTCAATGCTAAGAAGTAGGTCTACACTGTAGTTTACACATGTATTGTGCAAATAAATGATGTCTTCATAAGACTCAATTATAATAAATGACATACATATCATCATATTCGCCTGTATTACATAAAAGGCAAGAAAAACAAAACTCCAGTGTCATTTTACATTGCATGTTGCTGACTGAAGTATTTGCAAAATAAGTAATGTTAAAAAACTGAACCATTACATTAACACACCGTGAAAGGAAAATTAATAACGCAAAAAAAAATTTGAACACATCACTACTACAAATGGTTATATCCAGTTAAACGCAAGAAGCGTCATTATTTACTTAGTAACAAATGGATAGATCATGAGCTCAGTTTTCCCAAAACAGATTGAAAACAAACAGTAAATTACATTTTATCATGAGATACAATATTTTGAATAGCATTCGTTTTTTCCGAATTTAGTGTTGTCACTTATGTCGATAAGTTTATGTGCAAACATTGTTTGGCTTTGTGTAACGTTACAATTTATTATTATTTACTCGATTTTAGTGGTAATTCTCCTCACTATTCAATTTGCTTAGACGTCAGTTATGCGAAAATATTTGTAAATGCTTGCTAAATATTGGGCTACAATAATACGTAGGTACTTATTTGTTACTATTGATTCGTCTTAAATATTAATAGGTATGTGGGGGTCTTAAATATTATTAGGCGTCTTGCAGTAAAGCTAGGGAAAGTGTATAAGTAGGTAAAATGAAATGACGAAATATATAAACTTCGTAAAATTTACATATGTAAAGTCAGCCAATCGAGCACTGACGGCTCAAAACTGCTGAATCACATACGACCGCAGACCGCATGTGGAGCTTTCAAATCGTACGTACCCGTGACAAACGCTTGAATCACCGCAATGCATTATAATCGGCAAGGATACGCAAAACGTATTCGTAAAAAGATTTACGACTTGTAACTGGGAAAAACCCGGTTTTTCGTCTAACAGGTAACTTGGATTAGGTATTCTATATTTTGCATCGTAAGTCACGAATCATCATCGCCATCATCTTTCCTTGTTTAAAATAAAAGCGTCAGTTCTCCTAACACAGTCGGTACAATTTAATTGAATTGAAATTACAATGCTAATTTATAATCTGAACCAGAAATTATAATACCAGGACCGCAGAACAAAACAAGAACGTAGAGAGATTTGTAAAATATGTATGTCATACCATACAAAGGCTATAATACCCGAGCTATTTATATTATTTTAATAACAGTATTGCCCCGCATTCTCCACCTTACGTTTACAACCCGTAACTTCCGATTTCCGTGTACAGTTATAACTTCTGTTCGTGACTGTACACGATGAGATTGTTCACAAGTAAAATTCTCTTGTTTCATGTGTGTAAACAAAGATATTGTACGTCATTAATAACGAGTTTATTTACAAATAAAAAAAATTATAAAAAAAATCATTAAAAAAAAAGAAATCGTATATTGATCGGATCAACAACTAAAATCAAGATTTTGGAGGACTGAAAAATCTTTTATTTCGAATATTCCAGAAGATATGATTAGTTAACACAGTAACAGTGTGAAAACAGTGCCATAGTTATGACTGCAAAGCAATTAATAAGTCAAGGTATTATGTAACAATAATCACAAACAAGACGCCGCGTGCGTCATACGAGACTCGATCCTATTCGCTGACCGGCAAAAAATATCATAGTAAATGCAGTAATTAAAATTTAATAGTTTCGCGTACCTAAGGATTTATCTATTATATGATGTATACGATAATTAATATATATAGATTGAAAGAAAGATTGAATTGATTTGATTATATATATTTTTTTTTTTTTAATTTTTTTGATTGATTGAAAGTATTTAATGTTGTGTTGTTTTTCATGTTGATTTTTTGTTTGTTTTGTTCATTAACGTAAGTAAGATGACTTTGGAAACTTTTGTTTATAGTAGTAACATCGCATTGGCGCATAGCTACTAGGGTGTTATGTACAAAATTTAAATAAATAAATAAATAATAAAATGGACAGTATTGAAAGCTAGGATAATAATAATTTAAATAATTTAATTAATTTTTAAACGTTAGTTAAAATATCATTTACAAAAGACACATTTTTAAGGTGTGACCTTTTTAGAAAGCGTACTCGTAGAAGCAAATTATGTAATGTTACATTTTAGGTAGGTATTACATATAGTTGCGGTTTGGAAAATATCTACAAAACTGGGAAATCTACGTTTAAAAACCCAGGTTTGCTTATCTTAACTTTTAAGTAATTGATGCGATAACATAAAGGCGTTGTCAATTTAAAAATATTTCTATAAAGTGGACTGCAGAGTTCATTACACATCATTTATGTACACGTTAGAATATTAGTATTGATTTTTGCACCAAAGACTTAAACAGAATCTAGAGGGACTCGACGAATTGACAAAGAGATGGTACGCATTCTAAATATACCTTACATATATTTGGTAAGGTTGAATACTGACTAAGACGCCAGCTAATAGAGATGTATAAAAAAAGAAAAGAAATGATGAAGAGAAGACGAGAAATATAAATAAATGAGCAAGCTGTGTTGAACCAGCGCATGGCAACTTCTCGTGGAAAAAGGATGGGGCCTCAGTTTCCTTCAAAAGACCCAAAATAATGAATTAATGATGATGACGTCTTCGGACTTTGTCTGTATGGCTCAGGTAGTTCTAGAAATCTTGCTATAGTTGGTGAAAGACCTAGGATCGTCATCATCAGGTACGGGATACAGAGAAATCATTGTGTAACATTACATTGCACTTGGAGGAATTTTATATTAATTACCTTCCACTAATGCCTATATTTGGCACAATTAACTAAAGAAACCTGAAGGCTAATGAAGCGAATATTTTTAATAAACAATGTTAAGTAATAAAGATGAATTCTTAATGGGCATACAGGTTAAGTGCAGCGAAACGACGAATTAAAGCCATTTCTGTTCATTCTAGAAAAATCTTTTCCATTCCTAGATAAATGACTTTTATAACATGGGTTTGATGAAATACTAATTAACATCTTTTGTTAATATCAATGACTTTTTACCCTAATCAGGCAAATTAATTGATAACAAAACATGGTGCGACGTTTAGCATCGCACCATCATTTATATCTTTCAAAGTTTTGAAATTTGAGGTAACGAAATAGAGGCACCATTTCGTTATTTTAAATATTCACGCTTGTCTGGCAGACAAGGGGATGCCCCGCTTATTGTGTCATATATTACAATTAGCCGCCCCTGCTTCGCACGGTTTTTACGACTTGACACAACATTGAGATTTCTTTATTAAATAGTTTAATTTTAATGTTCTGGATTAAATTCTTTAAATTATGGTAATAACCGCGTCAAGATTCGTTGCGTACTTTTTAAGAACAACGCGATCACACAGACAGACACGAAAATCTGTTAAAATAATAAGTGAGTGAAGATGACAGTGATATCCACTAGGTTAGATGTGTTCATTCTGTTTGTTCTGTTGATTTTTACGTCAAGAAATGCAGCATTTTAGTTAGCAGACAAACGAGCCTTTATATTCTACGACACGTGTACAATAAATATGAACAGACGAACATTTATTTGATTAATTGCGTATTTTGTAATACTGATAGATAGATATATATTTAAAGATAGATAAAGCGTAAAATAAAATGATTTAACAGAATATGTAGATGATTTTATTCAGGAGGCCCGGAATTCAACGGCAGACTGTTATAAAAAAGGAACCAAACTTGGACATATTGTTCGAACATAGGGGAACAATCGAAAATAGGGATACAACTTCTACAAAAAGTTTATAACTCGGATTATCCATATACAGGAAAAGTTTTTATTCAGTCCGCAAACTTTAACCATGAATTCAGCATACCATTCTAGACCTCCCAGCGAAGAAAATTTTCATCGGTTTTACAATAAAATTATCAGCTGTTTCATAGAAAAGTGCAATACCGACGCGGTCAAAATGTATGGAACAGCTGTTTTTATTTGTATAACCGACGAAAAATTTCTGCGATGGGGGGTCCAGAATGATATGCTGAATTCATGGTTACAGTTTGCGCACTAGATAAAACTTTTCCTGTATTAATACGTGACGCAAACACTTTGTATCCCTTTTTAATTATGGAAAAATAGTTCCAGTTTCGACCACTGGGCGACCAGATAATATGTATTGCCTTATTCATTTTGTATGTACATACAACTAACCTAACCTCTGGTGGAGATAGAAAGTTATGTCACTCTTCCTCCCTAATATCCCAAGGGGCTTCCACAAAAAGAAAGTGCACACAAATTGACAAGGTAAATTCCAGCAAATTCATTAACATAACAATAAGCAGAGTGATAATCACGATCACAACAGATCGCATAGTCTGCGTTCGCGATTTAGTTTCCAAATACGTAAACAAATACAAGTTTTAGAAAAAACAACTGTAAAACTTGCACATAAGGTTCAGTTTGCGCTAAAAACTCTTATTGTTTTGTCATTGCCAATAGTACTAGGTACTAAGTCTAAAACCAACTTAATTCACACTCACATAAAGTTGTTTTTTGTTTAAGTGGAAATAACATCTATTGGAAACAAAGATTCGAATAGACTTTACACTGTCGGCCGCATCAGACAGACTGCATACATTGTCGATGGGATCTGAGGCGCGCATTGTTCGCGCTCTACTAACCAAACAATGGAGAAGGTACGGCTGTCAAGTACGTAGAAAGTAGCCTTGATTCCTCTGTGTTGATCTCCAGTGGGTAGGGTCGGTGTTATATTGTGAGTGCCTACTTGTGGTTGTTGAGTACAGCGTTAATATTGCAATTAAAGTCAATAATCAATCGGAAGAATCAATTTTGGATATTTAGATGTTTGGATGTTTGTTACTCTATCACGCAACAACGCCTGAACGGATTTGGATGAAATTTGGCTCACAGATAGATTATAACCTGGATTAACACACAAGATACTTTTTATCCCGGTAATACGTTACCCCGTGGGATAATTTTCGACCTCCACGCGGGCTAAGTTACGGACAAAACCTATTAAGTTTATCAGTACCTACGGTCGTTTACAGAATAGGCCAACCTACAATTTCTTGTACGCAAGGACAGTAGTAATAAAGACGTTATGTAAATCGGTTAAAGTCAAAATACTTTTTGTCCATTTGTAAAGTCGCCAAGAATTAATATTGAAATCAACTTCATTATCATCATTATAATAAGCTTGTAAACGTCTAGTTCTAAAGACCCCTAATAACCGTTGTACCGGGGGTAGCGTAACGATAAAAGATAATTATTTGAATCTATGGAGATTTTATTTAAGGACCGGGCAGCAGTTTCCTAACACGACACCATTTTTTTTATTATTTTTTTGGTTTGGAAATCATCAAATAACTTCTCCCACTCTGGGTGGAGCAGGAGCGCGTGGCAGATTTTTACTGACTAAAACCCGCTCATGTTCCCTTAGATGCCTGTGTGCTAGGAGCCGCGGTATCTCTTTCGAACAACCCGCACCCCTGGCAGGCATCGGCCCTGACGGGCCCCATCATTTAATGCTGACATCTCTTTGAGGCGTACGTGGAACAACGCGCCGTCGACCCGGGCTTGGTCCTTACCGGACAGCGAGCTATCCATTACTCACCGTCCGCAAGCTCGCTCTTACGGTGACCGGGAATCAGCCTGGGATTCCCGACAACACGACAACACCATACGGTAGCTTTTTTTAGCCACGATTTTTAACATGTAGAACAAACTCTGTGTAGGGCCCATCTTATCCGTTATTTAATCTCAGTTCTTGCCATGTATGGTTTACATTATATAACACATAATTAGTGACATTACTGTCGCCCACTTCCTGTGAAGAACAATCACGAATGGTATAAACTGCTCATTTTCTCCGCTGTATCACAATTATGTAAGTACCTACCACTACATTGCAAACGCAACGTATCATGAACACTTACTTGGGTTTTTCCTTTTACTTACATTTTTTTGTATGGTTTTTTTTCCTGGTCATGTAAAACTAAAGTTTATTTTCTATGGTCATAGGCTGTGCTAGGAAAGGAAAGGAAACGCATTTGAGAAAAAAAAAACCTCTGGGGTCAGGGGTTCTCCGTCAGTAACGAGGTTCTTTGAGCTTCTTCTTCGTCTCTGAATGTAGCGTCGTTTACTCTATCTTTAAAAACTTAAACCTTATTTTGACCTCACTATTGGCTTCAGCACCCTCGAAAACAATGAAAACTATCTCACTCTCTCTCTGTCTTATCCTATTATATGTAAGAAAAAGTAACACTTTTCTCATTAAGTGACGATATCTACAATTTTACTCCTACTGTAAACTGTGTTCCAAACACATTGATTTCTTCCTGCATAAATGCGTCTCTGATTATTCTACTTAAGCCAAGGAGCATTTAACTACTTTTTTTAAACGACTAAATGTAATCACAGTACTGTAGTACTGTACTACTCGTACATATATTTTTGAATACAAACGAATGAATACAAAACAACCGTTGTGTTTCATAAGCGTGTGAGCATTGCATTACAAACCGCAACACTGAACCTGGACCGATCTTTTACATAACTTGCGGAAACTATTCTTATTCACCTATAAATAGAAGATAACCGTAATAATGCATAGCAAGTTGGCTCCAGAAAATACTGTAAAATGATACCTTATCGGAAAATATTTCGTAGTACCGCTACGGTGCTACGACGTAGGTGTCCCGTAAAGTATTGGCTACGTAGGTGCTACGCGCGTAGCCCTTCCAAGGAAGCTGGCTACGACGTCTTCTGCTGAGGGACTTAAAAAAAATAGTCGTGCTTTTATTAGAAGACCAGAAGAATGTAATAAGACAAGAATCTTATCAATAACAGGAAATGATTTGTCTCTTAAAGAGTTTGTGAAGATATTGTTATTTAGATTGTATATGGAGAATTATTGTAATCACGTGCTCTTAGAAATTTTGCTCAGTGGGAGGGAACAAAGTGGTTTAGAAGTTGAAAGAAACCGAACTTTCAAAGCGGTTTGGTACAAAGTATGAAAATTAGTTGTTTTAACTTGATAGTTATATCGGGGTTGGCCGATGGCAACCCTGATAAAAAGCACGTGACAAAAGGCAAAAAAATCTATATTTATACAAATGAATCAAACTGAAGTGTGTTTGTAATGTCAAAATAACAGCTTTACTAAATGAAATAAAATGAAAAATGGTTTATTATTTTAATAACAAGTGAAGTTTAACAACTAGTAATTGGAGCTTCCTTTCAGGTAAATAAGTCTGTAATAGGAGACTCCGCTCTTCTTAAATGAGTATATTTTACTTGTTTTTTACAAATGAAGGTAAACGAAAGAATGATTTAAAAAACGAGAGAGAGTTAAAGCTAAACATGCAGCACGCATGCGCATGCGAGTAGGTGAGTGAGAGTAAGGGTAAGGAAGTGCGAATGTGAGAGTGTATCCATAGGTATACAAGTGTTTTCGGAACTGAAAAAAAAAATTGGCAGTGTCCGTTTGTTCCAGCTAATATCTGAAACGGCTGGACCGATCTTGACGGGACTTTCACTGGTAGATAGCTGATGTCATAAGAAATAACAAATTTTGTTGTTGTTCCGATATCACGTTCCCGTGGGGTACATTTCAACATCCACACGGGCGAAGCCGCGAGCAGCAGTTATATAATTTCTAAGTAAATAAAAGTCGCAAATACTTAAAAGCGAAAACTAATTAGGAAGATTTTGAAAACTATTTTGTTTTGTGCATTATCGACCTCATTTTCATTTGCATATCTAGATTAGATGGTCTATTAACCAGTAAATTATCATTTCTGATGATCTGCGTATTTATAGTGCAGGCGTTATTTTATTTTACCTACATAGGTAAGTCTCGTGAATACGATTTAATCTTCGATTTAAACAAATGATTTAATCTTGCAAAACCGGGACAAATTGTCTACTTTAGTAGATTGATAAATTATTTATGTAAAATAGTTTATATAAAAAAATAACTTAAAAAAATGTGGCAAGATTTTTGCCTGCTAAAACATATTTTACCAAAAAATATTAAGTTAATTCTCCTCTAGTTGAATTTCCTTTGTACTTTTGTGAACGGGTTTGCCAACTTTTCCAGGAAATGTCAACATCATGGTCGCTTGGGCATTAGATCTTCATATTAAGATATAATGCTGGCCATTCAACAAATAGTGTTTTTGACCTCTCTCTTAAGGAAATTAAGCCTGAGGATTGGGTTTCTGTCAATATTTCTCGCATTTTTTTTTAATTACTAATTCTGCCTCCTCTTGTCCTCAATCACGCCTGATGGAAAGCGATTGATGAGGTCTATGATGGATTGAGCGTGCCCAGAAGATAAAATTGTTACAAATAATTTATTTTTAAAATAGCTAACTCATTTTGGTCATGAATGTACCAATGTAATATGTCTAGTCACTCAATGCAGTATGTCAAAGTATTCTTGACATATTATGTTAACTCTTGTGACAGTTTTCATTCTGTGCCGGGACTATGCTTTACAGAATGACTACTTAGATTAAAACAAAATTATTATTATTGATTTGACACACTAGCAGCTAATTTAGAGATATTTAATCTGTCTATTCGATTCTTGAAGCGGTTTAGTGTGGCAGCCATCACAACATGTTCCGCGAGCCTACTCCATGTTGTTGCAACTCGGTAAGACAAGAATTATATCGATAACCTTATTTTGATTTAACTAGTTTCGTGTGTAAATGAGGTAGGTATGGTTATTTTATTACGTGCATTTTATGTGGATTTTTCACACTTTCTTTGATTATGTATTTAATGGATTTAAGGAAACATGGATTTAATAGACATACACGTATTTAACGGCATTTGCCTTGACTAACCTTGTTACCACACAATTAAGTACATACTAAACATGTTACGAAAACGATTTCCTTGAAATCTAGACAAGGTTTTGTGACCTAGGTTCGGGTGCACTTCGGATTATTGATTGGCTTCTTACAATAGTCTCTGCGTACAGCATCAGCCGCCTGCACCGGCACAGGCGGCTGAGAACTAGGCCCTTACTATGTATGTATTGGTGAAAATATGCTCTATTTTGTGTAGGCACTTACAATTTAATGATCATATTTTCTTCAAGTCACCAAACATTTCTTCAAATGAGGTCTACCAGCAGGCATGGTTCATTCGACGTTAAAGGATTGATTATGGCAGGCATTTTCTGCGTTTCAACTCAAACAAAGAAACCTAAAGGGAGCCCTAATATTAGAAGTGAGTTACTTCGCTATGGGAAATGTACATCATGAGAAAATCTTGTCGATTCGGAAGTTGGCTCACGTGCAAAGATATCCATTACACATCGATATAGATTTAGAATTGTTTACTAATACATTGTTTAATTAATTATGTTTATAATACGGAACTATTCTAGATCCTGACTACAAAGTAGGGTTCTTGGGAAAACAAATGTTTACAAACATCATGGAAACGAAATATTGAATTTCACAGAGAACCACCATACATATTATATTTAGGTAGAGACAGCCAACACGTCGTCGGTCAATTCAACAGGAAGGTTAATTATAACAATGAATACGCGTTTTGTTAAAATTTATTTATAAACATCTTGTTAATTTCCTATATTTCGTTCTGAAACACCGACCAATCCGTTTCCGGAGCACCCACAAGCACAACACACGGAGCTCGTCAGCGAGTCGGTGACACTATCAGCATTTGGCGCACACAGTAAAAGTTATGACAACAATAATGCGTTATAAAACACGCGGCGTCAACGAAAAGTCGCTTCAGTTGGTCCGAGCAGCCGCAAGGTCAAGAGCACATGGACTATTTCGAAAACAGTCGATCGCCGGCCTGAATCGCGATGTGACATACTCACTAGCAAACAAATAATTTTAAAAAATAAACCATAAACTTATTATTTAAAATTAAAAGAACACTTTGACAGTTCTTATTTTAAAAACTTGTAACGTTGTCGCGTGTATAAGCGCACGTGCGGGTAAAATTAAAACTGAGCTTCGCGCGGAAATAGTTTTTCACGCACAGCGGCTGTGTTCGGAGAAAAGGGAGTTAGTGTGGAAAGAAAATAATAATAATATAAACTGTATAAAGTGTGCTGGATAATACGGAATTCAAGGAGCTTCGCGTAATCGCGCTTTTACTCAGAAACGAAGTAAGTATTTTATGTGGAACTTATTAAATAGAATAAATTAAAAAAGCCAAAAAATAGTATGGTTTTATAAAATAAAAATTGCAAAAACATACTTATTTATTTTTATGTGTTCATGGTATTTATCCACACGTTATTGAATGTATTTAATTTAAGAGATATATACAATGTTTTGTGCTAAGTTTCCGGAATATTAAATACTTACGACCAGAAAACGCAGAAAATAATAACTCAATACAGACAATGCTATACATTCCCAGTTTATGTACACAAAGTAGACAAATGCTCTGATTGTTACTAGTAAGTGCTTAAGTACTGCAAATACCGTCAAAGAAATAATAGATATGCAAGTGCATTGTCAACTGCATCAACAGAATGCTGTGACAAACTTATTTATTTAAAAATAATTAAAACAAAGGAATCAGCGTACAACACATCGTTTTACTACAGATATGACCTATGACGAGATAAATAGGAAAGGAATATTGAAAGTGATACTATATTGTTAGAAATACTATAAATATAAAGTCGAACGAAGATTTTCTCGTAGGTATTGCGGAATTTTGTAAGACTCATTTTTAGGAAACACGTTTTTGTGATATTTTTAGGCAACAAAACCCTGTATTGCTGAATTTTCGAGTTGATCTTTATAAAATGTATTTAGTAGAATCTATCCCACTATTATAGAGACATTACTATAGAATATTAGGTATATTTTAGTGTTTGATAAACCGCAACAAGTGTAAAAGGTGCGCAAGCGCGGCTATAAATATTATTATATTGACAAGTGCGGATATACTTTTCATATTTTCATAGGCTAGGAGAAAAACACTGATGGAGCCTTTTTTGTTGGAGATTTTTTTTTGAAAATTTTTCGTTTCTCTTATTCACGTTTTAAGAAAAGAAAATTATGTTTTAAGCACGCTGTGTAGTTGTTCTGTGAGTATATGTAGCAATTTCATTTGGAGCGATTCATCACGCACAACTCACCAGTCACGGGTACTTGATCAGAAGACGATAAACAACCAGTTTCATTTATTATTATTGTTTTTTATTACATTTCTGTTTCAATATAAACATTTTTGATGCGCAATTTCCGTTTAGGGATTACCGCACGTAAATATTTTTGTGGCCACGTTATTTTTTTTTATAACCCGACTACGGCGAAGCAAAAAGGACGGTTATGATTTTGACTGGTACGTACCTAAACAACACAATGTAACAGTAGTAAGCGATCATAAGTTATACGCCAAAGAGGCATACGAGCATGGTTTTCAGATGAGAATATTTTCTATTTACAGCGTGATTTTTCAATAGTCTGGTTTTGAATATTTTTTTTGTTCAAAGCAAGTTTGTAACTAACGTATTCTTTTGTTGTTTGGCTTGAACTCAGATTTTTTATGTCATTTACAACTGACCCATGTTATAGTTAAATAGTTCTTAGCCTGTTTCATTCTTGCCATTCAGGTCGAAATTAAAACCTGTGTAGATATCGGTCATATAGGTATGTGTTTTAATTATATTGTCCAATTGAGTTGATGAGGCAAATTGACATGTGATAAAGTTTTATTAAGTTTAAGTGTCCTGTTGTGTTAGCTTTTAACAAAGCCAATTTATTTATTTTAAATAGGCACATAAAAGGCACTTTTGAAAGTCGAAACGTCGTGGTTATTTTTTTCATAATAATTTATTCAGACCAAAAAAGAAATCTAACCAAAATACACAGGTGGATTGAAAACATCCTCCATGTTTAAGTTTAAAGACAATTAAACAAATAGTGCTTCCTAAACATGAATAAGTATTTTAACCTGGTTCAAAATACTTGATAATAATTTATCAATAACTATATAGTCATTAATCCGTTCCGATTTTCCTTATTTGTATTTAACACAAATTATACTCCATTTGAAATAAGATTAGACATGTAAATAAACTTTTTTTTACAGTCCGTTCAACTGATTTGTAACTTCTATTGCGTTGAAAGCATGATAAATGACATCTGCAGTAAACAGCTGGTATTGTAACTACTTTTTGCTTTTAATGGCATCCTTATGCTTACGGAATAGAAGTCAAAATCGGTTGAAAGGACTGTAAAAAAGGTTTTTTTTTATGTGTAATCTTATTTCGAACGGAGTATAGGTTTAAACATTCAATTAAACGTAATTAATTAAATCTTGCACTTTATCTTTTCCTAGTGTGGGGGTCGATAGAAAGTAGATAATGAAGAAATAAGCAATATTATAATATCAATGAGTACATCGCTTATAGATTAATGATAAGCACTAATGTAATAATCTTGATATGTAAATAGCATAAACTAGAGCATGCGATACGTCTTATTTAGGCTGCGTCTATTGTAAAATGATGTACGTATGTTTGTGCATGTGTTAGCTAGAAACTGCAAAACATTTCCCAAACTTATGTTGAATGCCAAAAAATCACAGGCGAGTATTACAGAAATTGTAATTAATTAACAATTGCAGAGTTTGTTGAGAATACCTAATTGAAGTAAACATTTGCAAATATTTTAAAAACAAGACAAAATGTTTAAAAACTTCCATTCATATTTTAAAAATAACCTTCATTCCACAGATAAGTGATGTCGTACTGACGAATGAGTTTCTACTTTATTCATGAACTCGTAAATGATACTTACGTTTGTTTTAATTTGCTAAGCATATCTTACAATAAATCTTTTGTAAGTCAGGCGGTCAGTAAGTGCTTGACTGATAAGTGCTGATAATCTAGGACTCCCGTGTCAAAAAATAGGTAAATGATCGTAAAAACTAAGATATGTGCTGTTTACCGGATAATAATTTAAGATTTATATACGATATAGGTGGGTACGGCAGTCTCCATTTTAGCTTTGATAAAGTGTGAACGAATCCTCTCATTGTTTCCAAAGGTGACCGTTTCATACTATTCAATAATAACTAACTGGGTTTGGAATAAATCTATTTTATAGACAGTTCTTTAAATCAAAGAACTGTCTATATTCAGTAGCATTGGCATGAATCCAAATTGATTCCGGTTAAAATATATCTGGTCAAGATAATATGTATAATTATTTATGGATTGAAGCGATTGACTAGCTATCGTTTTTTTAATCCAATAGGAATACCAACATCATACATATTTAGCAAAACTATATCCACATACCTACATAAACTCATGCTTTTTCTCCTTGGGGGTAGGCAGAAACTACAGAACGCCACCTAGTACGGACCTTACATACTTCTTTTGCCTCGTTTACATTCATTAAAGTGAATCTAGTCGACATTTTTTCCATATAAACTTCAGCAGTATATTACTCCACTGTTCGACAATGTATATTAAAAATTAAACATGACATGGTTTTGTCTCATTATTAATATAGTCTGTACGGAAACAGAATACTAAAATAAAGTCCCATTAAAAGTTAGGAGCTAACAAAGATTCGGGTTTCGTTGCTATTTTAACCTAACTGTGGGCGTGTTTAAGTAATATAATAAGTGTAAAATCTCCAAAAGCAAGTCGGTACCGATACAGCTCAAATATCTAAAAGTTTAATAAACTTTATTGGTAATTGATTTAAGCAGTGAGTTTTTCATAAAACCAGATCTTCCGAAAGACTTTTATTAATTTATTACGCGCCTGTTTTACTATAAATTATCTAATAGCGTCTAACTAGACGCTAGTCTACACGTACAACGTTATTAGATAATTTATAGTAAAACAGGCGCGTAATAGCAGTTGCTCATCACTGATACTACCTCTGTCGGACACGATGCCTGGTGAGACAGCGTGCTTTTTAGTCAGGCCCACCAGTGAGTTCTACCCCGCGACTAGATTCCCCTTAAGTCATACCATTACAATAGTGAATTCAAAAATACAACTCAGATTTTCAGATTCAGCAAGGCATCATTTTGAAAAGAAAATCTAGTAAGACAGCTAACATAATAAAATATTTCCCTATAGTTACAAACACGTAGTTATTGCCACGCGATAATTAACAATACGATAATTCTCACAGTTTATCATACAGTAATATTCTGTGTGTACTTTATGTAACATCTATATTATTCAACAATACGTTAATATATCAAGACTATACAAAGGATGACAATGTTGAACGTTTAATTATTTCACAGACATAAAAGTCGAAATTATTTAGTAAAATAATATCAAACTGCGCAGTATGTCGATGGAGTAGTGCAACTTGCGTAGGAACATGACAAATATTTGTAACTTTAAGCCCGTTATTCTAATACGAGACTTTTCACAAAACTGGCGAGATGTAGCTTTAGTAATACTCTATACGTTTCTGTCTTCCTTTTCGAGAAAAACAGGCGTATTGCTGCTGATATTTTCATTTGGGGATACCAGGTCAAATGTGTTTAAAACCACACGTAAATCGGACAATCATCCGTTATCTATCAAATTACAGAATTCTGATAGCCCAGATTTTGGCCTGTGATAATGGCCACCATTAGCCAATTGGCCTGTAGGTCAGTAGTTTAAAATGCCTATAATGTAGAGGTAAGCATCCTAGTTGCAGTTATCTTAATAATATTTACTGTTACGAGTGGAACAATGATGAATGGTGATTGTCCGTGCTCAGCTGGTCGTTTGCATTAACCGTTGTATTTTGATAGGTATACATCATGTTTAAGGTACAAAAATATCCTTCTTTTATTATCGGAATACAATTTTATTTAAACATTTTTCATCTTTTCTTTTGAAAATTGAATTGAATTTCGGTGTTTTAAGTGAAATTAATTCATTATTGGAAAAATTACTGAACTTCCCAGTCGTTTTTCAAGTAATTTTACCAATAGTACATAGGTTGGGTTATGTAAAAGAACTCGCGTACCTAAGAATAATGAAGAAAAAACAATCTGCCTAGCCTTTTTCATGTTGGGGTCGGCTTCCAGTCCATTCGGTTGTAGCTGAATAACAGTATTTTACATAGAGCGACTAAGCAGTCATTCCGAGTAACTGAGTTATGGAGGTCAGATAGGCATCTGACCTCCATAACCTAGTTACTCGGTAATCAATATCCTATGGTAAGACTGGTTTGTCAGATTTTCGGGCTTCTGATGATGTAACGACTGTCAAAGATCCATGAATGACAGCCGGAACCAGCGGCTTAACGTGTTTTCTGAGGCACAGAGAAATTCATGGAATATAAAGATGGTCACCCATCTACGGGCCAACCGCGACAAGCCTAGCTTTACCTGATCGATCAACCAGTACGGCACAAACCCTAAGTATAATAAGTATTTCGATAACAATGAATATAAATTAAAAATGACAATACAATGTTGTGTGTACAATTTACAAGCTTTGTTTAGTGTTTATATAATTTTTAATTTATTAAAAGTTAAATATTTAGGTTCGTGTGGCGCTGATACGACATGTCTGGCTGATTCACTCGTACACTGCATTCTGTTATTTTTCGTTGTTATCAATTACTTTTATAATAATATAAACACTGTTTAATCAGCTCACACTTGTTAGAAATACTTCTGCACTGAGGATTCTAAGAAAATCTAACACTTGTACAAAAAGTCCCGTGAAACAATGTAATATGTCCTTTTACAGCTAACAGTAATTAATAATGGTATTGAGTTATCGACAAAAGTCAGCACCATTTATCTATTACATAATGAATTTATCTTACCTACATTGCTTGATTTTTTATTCTTTTAATAGGTATGTCGTCTTCACAATATTGTGCAACTATAAAGTTACATAACTAATGTATGCAGAATAATTTAAAAGATTAACGGTGCAGTTTCTTGCCCATTGTTTTTCATACGAAACTACCTTGTGGGAGCTGCGATTAGAGTCAATTCTATATTCTCGTAAATTCTGACGTTCGAAAGAGCCTTTTGGGTGCCTATTTGTAATAAATGATTTAACTTTGACGTTGAAACTAGAGCAGTGTTAGGACTCTCTAAAATTCAGGAATAAGTACAGGGAGACCCAAACTAGTAAATAAGTACAGGGAGACCCAAACTAGTAAATAATGACGTGTCATGTATCTTAGCAGAACCACCTTTGACGATGATGTTTTACTCGTATAATGCGTTCAGCAAACACATTACAAGCGAACGATCCCCGTGTCAGATAAGTAAATAGCATGCGATATTTTAATTCGATCACACATACCAGCATGGAAAATTGTCACATTCAAAAGTAGCAAAGAAAGTATTTTTTATCAAGATTAAAAGTTTTCTATTTATTATGCCGATACGCTTGACATTTTATGGCGTCCAGCCATCAACGACCAGAACAGATAAATCAAGTTATGTGTATTTCATTTTTCAATGTATAAATAAAATACGTCATCTATAAAAAAAAAATATCAGTGACTCAATACTTTAACAGCCTGCATTATAAATTCAGTCTATATTATAAATTAAATGTCGAAAACACGATTATCAATAACAATTTTAGCGGAATTATGTAAGATGAAGTTATCTCAGTAGTACCTATTACTTTTTAAGACGAAGTTTTTTCTGATTCATAAAATCAAGAGCGTAAAATAATGGCGACTAGAGGTCGAATTTAAACATGCGTAGTTATCGATCGTATTCAAGATAAAAGTAATGGTTGGTCGAGACAAAAATAGATAAGGTTAGTGTTATTGAGCTATTGGTGGTCCAGACATAAATTAAGATACAATGAGTTTCATCTCGCGCCTCTATCGTATCGAAAATCGATACACGGAGAATAGCTACCTATCTTCCTACAATCTGAAATCGAACATCCAAAGATTCGTCAGTTGTTTACATGTGACGTTTGTACATACTATACATACACCGTTATGTACCTGGACTAGTACTTGTGACATTCTCTCCGTGTCGCCCGGCAGTTCAACAATCTTATCAAAAAGAATATAATAATAAGAAAATTTCCTTACAAACAGTTTGACTAGTAGATCAGTGATAAATGTTCTAAATCTTGTGTGTGTTCTAATATAAATACATATGTAGTTTTATTTGAAAACAATAACTTGAGTATGAAAAACTAGATCGAGTGTGTTGTGCGTCGTAATATTTAAGTATCAATGGGGTAAGAATTCTCTCATCAATAATTGTTTGAAACGAATCACGTAGTAGCATTTATTATTTGTGTTATTTCATGGAAGTATTGAATTATTTTAGTTACGTGAGCTTGACGTAAATAAAATAGATAGCTGACTTAGGATGCGGTGTGGGGTGAAGGTTTCGGCTTGTCTTGTCATTTATTTAGAACAAAGAGTTACTTTTAGTATAATACTATGACGCTCTAGTTAGTATGAACGTCAGGCATCGCACGCGCATTTTGCATTGTAATGGCACTATCAAAACAAACGTTTTGCGGAAAAACTGCAGTTTTTTCGGTTAACACGATAAAGGCAATGTTTGCTTGACAAATTACTGTCAAATTATGTAGTCTAGTTCGTCTATTGTTAATCAACAATAATAATGGGCGCAGTAAACCAAATACAAGTAAGTACTTGCGACATACAATCAAAAGAATTGAGGAGAACGAAACAGTTCCAAACAAAAAAGGTTATGGGCACAGGTCATTGATGTTTATAGCTACATTGCAGAACGGGGCACAAACGTATGAGAGTGACCCATTGGCTGGTAATAATCAAATGAAAAAAAAAATACAAAAAGTAACACAAATAATATTGATATAACCAAAACCTCCCTAGCTCAGCTTCGGTACAAAGAGGTTCAATAGCCATTTCAAAAAAAGAACTGTCTGAAAATGTGCATTTTCTTGACTACTAACGCATAAAAGAATTTTAGAAAATGTCACATTTTCAGCAATGTGCTCGCGTTTTTGTGTACCTACTATTCTTCATAAAATAACATATTATTTTGTGCAAACTGCGTAGTAACCTGAAAAATAAGTATTCATGTAAAAACATAGACAATCAATGATCATCCTTTTCAGCAAGTAGGTACTTATGATCTGTAGAACGAACATACACTGTGATGTCGGGTACATTATCAGCCTAATAGCCCATAATTATTATTTATTCTCGGGACTTTTTCTACTATCTTTTGTCGAGGGAATAAAGATTTACATCTTTCGATGATTTCGCCAGTTATGTTGTCAGGTCCATGTAATAGGGGCAAACCAGACACCGAGCTTACCGACACATTCCTAATAGAAAAATCCAATAACACCGATCCCATTAACCTAGGACGCGAGAATCAGCAGTAGTAATCTTCCGGATATTTTCCTAGTTAATTGTTTTTCCTATTATCTAACAAATGTTTTTGTGTGTGTTTTAATGTGTATGTTGGTTTTGTTCCAGAGGCGCTCGCGGAGCGCGCGCGGCGGCGGGCGCAGGCGCGGCGTGTTGGGGCGAGCGACGCGCGCGCAGCATGCTCACCAGCATCAAGGGCTTCTGGAAGGTGTGCCGCTATGGCGACCTTTACATGGTAACGTATCTCTCTAACTAGATTGCTACAAGGATCTTTTGGTGCCTGAATAATAGCTACAGAGGGGCGTTGTTGGTAAACATTTGTGAAATTGTCACAGAAATTGTATTGAAAAAACAAAATGGCGGAGATAGTTCCGTATTTGGCCACGCGCCAAACAATCCTTGTAGTGTTCATCATCGATTATAATTTTAGCCGAAAAACATCCACTGCTGGACATAGGCCTCTGTAGCGTTATACTTGTACGATATACACTAAGCCTAAGTATTGGCTCCATAGTCAAACACGACAATGAACAAGGCGGACGAGTGTTTTGGAAGAATAGAATGGCTCTATATTGGGCAGGCATAGTTTTTCTGCTAGCATCACAGAATTGACAATAGGTATGACATATTCCACCTGCTCTACGATAAGTAAGTATTATTGGAAAATATTATCTGTACAAAATAACATAGCAACGTGTCATTGTAATGAATCCCGCATAGCTGTCAATTAGACGACCGCTCGTATCAATTACATTTTTTATGAATCTCTAAGAACTGTAGTGAATATTTTTATAAAATACAAGTTTTAAACCTCTGGGTTGACTTTGTGCCTCGATCCTGGCCTTAGCCCCAGGGTCCTTTAATCGATATCTGAAAGTGTGGCGAGTCGTGATGACCGGCTACATCTCGATATCCTTTCAAATATCATGTTCTAGTTTCGTTTACGTTCGTGTCAAGGGCAAGGTGAGATAAATTTATTTGAAAACACTGAATTTTGCAATTTAATCGTTGTTGGGTTTGGCAAGAACAATCGTAAAAGGCAATTATATAATTCAAACGCCCACCGTATATCGGGTGGATTGCGCTCGACGACGCAGTTTCACTTAAAGTTTGGTAATACTTCGATCATACAACACTGTTTCAGAGTGTTCATAAAATTAGCCGATAATTGCACGCCAATTATACGAAGTAAAGATCTTAATTAAGATAAATGTAGCAGGATACAAATAATGTCAACTGAAATATCTAAATGACACTATTTAAATTCACATTCATTTCATGATTATACAGGTAGTACAACTTACAGTGATTGTAGTGCATTTGCATAGGTACATTTCTTAGTTAATGGTTCTAGTTTTTATTACATATCGGAAAAGATTTATGTCTGTGTATTTTGACTAGGTAGACATAACCACTTTGCATAAATTGGCACACTGAAGTTTCGTTGGTTATTAGGTCAACAGGGAAATATCGAAAATTTACAAAAATGGGCCAACTTTATAATTATTGTGTTCATTACGGAAATCCGGAGCGGTTCTGTTCCGGAACTATAATAAAACTTAATAAACTTTTGAGAGAATAATAGTGACAGAATTAACTTCAGATTAATTTCGGATAGGGCTACCAGGAAATCATGAACATGAAGCGGTTCGCTTGCGAGCTTAAAATTATTTTAGATCATCGGCCCACGACTAGTGACGGAGCTACAGATAACTAACGATTAGTAATCCTCACGAGACTTGGACAAATCGTGAACAAAACTGGTTTTGCACATGTTCTAGAAATATTTGATCTCCAGCATTTAAATCTGAATAAATTAAAAATTAGCTTTAGTAAACGGTACTATTACGTAAGGATTTTAAAATGATTCCATAATACTTTTCCGTATTATTAAAGAATAATGTTTAAAAAAGTCTAGATTTTTTATTAGTTGCTAGTGGCAAAACCAATATTTGCAGCACTAATGCTATCTTGCTATCATATGTACGCATGTAAGTACATGGCTGCAAAACTTATAGATCGGCAAATAAATGATGAAACTCCAGATATAAATTCAGACAAAAGTCTGAATTTATATCTGGAGTTTCATCATTTAGAAAACTAACACGTTTCTGTCTGGAAAACTATAGTAGTTGATAATGTCAGCCTATTAAGATAATTGTGTTTATTCTGATAACTATGTACTCACAAACAAAGAACATAAACCAAAAATAAATTCTAGAATACAAACGGACAGTAGTTTCGACAGGTAACAAAGTATAAATATTAGCACGATATTTATTCACCGATTCAAATGACATGATTTTTTACGGTCCAGACAGCATTTTTTTTGGGTCTTCATTAGGTATCTATAAGAAGAAATCGAAGTCTAGCCAAAGTTCGATCAAAGCTGTTCAACCTGTTGTATGTTACGGTTTTTATTTTTTAAATAATAAATAATTTTATTGACACAGTATTATTGAGGGTATCAACAATCTAAGTGCTGGTCAACAGACAGAGATGAGTTGCCAGGGAATCTGTTGCCCCACTTCTTCTTCCCAGCTAAAATACTAGGAAATGTTTAAGCGCGGGCGTTTCAAGAGCTATCTTTTGTAACTTTTGACGTTTGAAAAGTGCTGATTACCTTTCTAATTTGAATCTGAATGCTTTTTGAATTTAAGCATCGTCACCTAACTGACATACAAAGAATTTCCTATATTTAAACACGAAATTATCATAACCGAAAGAGTATCACGATATTGCACATCAGTTTAGCATATATCATAATTGCAGATACTAACAATGTGGTTACATAAGAGTGTGGCCATGTGGCGGTCAAACCGACGAGGTTTGAGGCTGTCCGTTCAAGTTCAATAACGCGATTCGTAAACGAATGACCGCTGACAATGGTGCGCCAGCGCACCGAATTACACGATAATTATGCACCTATTTACCTATGAGTGACGTCATAATAGATGGTAAATGGGCTGCCTAATGCGAAAACGAGGTGTATAAATGGCTTTAAAAAATGATTGAGTTTTATAGAAAATTGCAGTTAAAAGAAGATAAATAACTGTTCCTCATTTCTAGAAAGTATTATTTTGTTCGACTTCTATGGTAGAGCTAATTAATATTAATCGAACAAAAATTGTATTAGGTAATAGCAAACTGTTTGCTTCTTGTTATCAACATGGTAACGGAAAAAACTTATTTTAGTCTACTTCCTAATAGTAAGTAGATGGACGTATTACCGATTTAAATATACGTTTATTCAAGGTGTTTTTTTATACCCCATAACTCTAGGGTATGAATGAGACCATATCAAAGAACCAACTGGCATATGAATTATTTATCAATTATAATTTTTATTTTGTTTAAATTTTTGTACAAAATAATTCGACAAACTCACGATTATTGTAAAACACCCTTACGTGAAATATGTCAACGTCGCATTTTTTTAATTTTAAATATGAATTATTGGTTTGATGAAGATGAATTACTAGTATTTATCAATTAAATTTAGATACCTACACACAAGGAGAGTCTAGTGTTAGTATTTGGTATAGTAATTTGGCAACGTCGTAAAAATAAAGATTCGTCATACAGGTGACAATTGGTGACCTAAATTAATTATGATTGATGATATCTTCGAAACTATGCATTTTTGGACCCCATATTCTAGGACTAATTGTATAATTTTTACTTATAGAATATAACCCTAGAGTTATGGGATATAAAAAAGACACATGGTACATCGAGTACCTATGTAGTAAACAGAACGTTAATGAAAGTAAGCGATAATCAAGGTGATTTAAATCTGTCTTTATTATTTAATTGACGGAACGGAAGCGGAAGGAGAAACGGCGACACAAGAAACTGTGTGTGTTGAGAATAATTTTGTAGCCAGAACAAACTAGAAATATCTGGTTGAATAGGTTATTGAAAAACAGGTAGGTTTGTAAACTTGTAAGATAAGAAATTTTTTGTTAGGTCAGATGGTATAATATTTTCCATAATTATATATTACCTATGTCTCATCATGTCTGTTTTCATAGTTGGGAAAAGGGTACGCAGATGATAATTATATGCTTGTTTTTATGAACGAATGGAATTATTGTTCAAAGACATCATCATCACATTAATATCCTCCTATTTGTTTTATTAATTTCTTGAACTGTTTTTCTGTGGATTTAGCCTTTTTACACCTTTTAAATGATTTCAAATGCGTGACCTTACAATTATTTATTTACTCTTGGCTATTATTAAAATGTATGTAATTTACTGTAATTAAATAACAACAATCGATCTCTGACTTAATTCTTCGAGTTTAATTTATGATAGATAGGTAGGTGATTAACACTTTAATAAATATTTATAATAGCAAACGTTTACGTCATAACAACAAAGAACAGACAATTTTTTTGTTATTTTTATGTTCACTAACAATTTTTTTTTGAATATTTTTGTTACTACTTTCGTTACGATCATAAATCAGAATTTTGACATAGGCACAGATAATATAATAACTAAGTAACAGAGGTCTGACCGTCGATCTTAGTTCAGAGATAGCTTGCAGTGTGATATAAAACTTTGAAGTGAAATTGATTAAATTGCATACAAAACTCAATACAAATAAACCCATAGTTCTGCTTAAATATCGTTAGGTATTTGACAAAGTGCGAGAGGTGATTTACCGATAACCACCATGTTTTTATTGATATTTTACTTGTCCATTATTTACAGATATGGTCTATTTATTTACTGTGACCATTCCGGCTATTAAAATATGTATAAAAATGTTTTATCGACCGTTTGCAGAACATAAATGCATAGTACCATGTTGGGAAATTTTCATTAAATGTACAGTTAGATTCCTATCCAAAATGAACTTAATAAAGTACAGCTAGGTATTTCTATAGATATTATTAAAGTACAGCTAGGTATTTCAATAGATATTAGCATATATTTTTAATTTTCATCATCATGGAATCAGGGAATCTTGTCCAACTTTTGTACTAACTTTTAAATTAATTTTATTTATTGGATATTAAAGCCTTCGGAAATAACGTAAAGAACCCGTAGATTTTGTACTTTGTTTTATGGGGGCCATCTAAATAGCTACTTTCGTTCTAGATCAATGGATACTCAATGACAGATGTAGCTCATGTAGCATTCATTGAAGTGAAATACAGATCTCCTTAGTATCTAGAATTTATAGAATTTGTGATAATGTTCATTTTGAAATATTATTATTTGGATCTACAGCAGAGTTTTCAATTTGATGTAATTGAATCGTGTACAATTTGTTCTTGATAAGATCAATAAGAGTTCTGACTATTCGTAAATTATCTACGGATGAAAAAGCGCACGTGGACACACATTTCACATTACACAATACATGAAGCAAAAACTTTACAAGTATACCCCTTTTTACGAAAATTACGCGAAGTATGCAATTAGGCACACTCAAAGTTTTGTAGAAGGAGTGCAGATAGCTAATACATATGTTTAAATAATAATTCACTACAAATACATTCAGTTTTAAATGAATTATGGTCGATTTTCGGCCACTGGGCGATGACATAAATATTTAAGAAAATAAAATGTACTTAATGTATATGGGGCCATTGTAAGCGGAAAATAATAGCTAGTTATATTTTTCAATCTAATAAGTAAGCCTAGGAAAACCGGTCTCATGCTCAGTACTAATTGTTTCCCAGTGAATAATTAGTATATTATGTTTTTCAAACTTGCATATATTTTAAACAACACCATCTGAATAATCTAGAAACACATAATGTCATTTCTATTTACTATTCAGCATGCAATCAACAAAAAAGCTTATTAAATCATCGATGTATCCAAGAGTCGTTTTGTGACAAAAAGCGACCCTGTACGAAAAAATATAAATATGAGTCGCTGACCTGCTCACTTGCCAAATCATTTGAGGACGTGGGTACGAATAATAATAAACTATTTTGGGTTCACTGCCTCTGAAAATACCCCTCTTAACTACGTAATTGGCTGAAACCGCAGTTAAAAGTTAATGACAAAATAAACGTGTTTTTTTTAAACTATGACCACATCAGCATTCCTATAGTGACAGGACTTTTTAATGATTACCTTTGTAAACAATTCAGTTACTTAAACATTTTGCTTACCAACATTGCTATTGAAACTTACTGAAAAACATGCAAACTTTATGAACATTTTTGTTTACACTGGGGTATTATGAAAAAGTTTATAGATTAATAAAAGCTCGCAATTCGTTTACAAGTACCAGGCACACATAAGCTTCCAAGAATCGCTACTAGAGCTCGGAGTAGTCGGAGTGAAGGCAACACAGTATCGGCACGGTCAAGGTTGCCTACATGCGGGTTACTACTCTACCACGGTATCTTTGTCCACATCCTTCCGATATTATGCGAGCCTAGTAAATGTATTGTAGAGTTACAGATTGATTGATTACATAATATTTAAATTATGGATAGGTTTTTTTTTCTAATCCAAAAAGAAACATACTTTGACATTTATTCAAGATAAGCGTTTAAAATAACCTACTTACACAAAACAAGTTAGTTTATAATTATCTGTTTATTTTAGACTCATAATTTTGCTATGCAAAGAATTTGTAAAATTAATAAAAATAAAAACCTGGTAATTCATGCTTACCTACATATGTAAATTAGTATTATTAGAACAAGCAGTATTGAAATTAGTTCGAAAAGCTTGCGACCGTACAATTTCTAGAATTTACGAGAAGTCTGTATAATGTCATGTATAGAAAATGTCACCCGATAAACGGTAGGAGAAAAACATACATGGCCTTACGTTCACTCAGACTGTTGTCGAGTTAGAGTTACTGGAAGTGTCACTACAGGATTGACAGCACTGGTCAAACTTTGCTGCTTGCCAGCTTAAAATATTCAGATAAATATCTCCCTAATCACCAACTGGTTTATTATGTAAACACTGTTGCACAATATTTATATTGGGAAAAACCAGACCTTTTTTTAAATATTTATGGTTTTATTATATCTTCGGAAAGGATAACAAGTTTTATATTCTAATTCTGTTATTCTAGAAGATTTTCAGGTTTTTTCCGTTAATATGCTAATTTGAATATATATTATAATGCGTGTGTCTAATAAAAATGCATTTAGTACTCTCGGCCCCTCGACCCCTAAAACAAGATTTGTTTATTTGTTTCCTCTCAACCCTTAAACATAGTTCACACTCGACCTCCAGGGGGTGAGACAGAATTTTTATACAAAGGACAGACTTAACTCGTTCATTTTCGACCCCTAATTCGGTAAGTACAGTAAGGTACAGACTACTTTGGGGGTCGAGAGGAAACTAAAACTTGGCTGGATAATAAAATCCACTGTCGACTCTCAAGGCTCAAGAATAAACTATAGTCAGGCGTCCAGTGGATACATTATTTATTGGGGGTCGAGGGGCCGAGAGTGGCCTAAACGTAAAAAAGACTGACTAAGATCTAAGATGAAAAACGAATTGAGACATTGTTTTTATGTTTTAATGTCGGCTCTTCCATGATATCTTTATTCCACTATGGTGGGATATAAATAAAATATAAATGAACCGCAAATCGCCCGCAGAGACCAGTACAATACAAGGCATTAGGTACAATAGCCAGTAGGAATGTACACTGAAACAGACAAGTATTTTGATTCCATCGGAGTTTCACTCACCGTGAGTATTTTTTGATTGAATTAAAATTTGGTCTTTCATGAAAAAATTGGTGTTCGCATATGTATTGTCATAGTAAAATAACGAGTTTGCTTTATCAAACTTTGCAGTAGCCAAAACCATACTAAAAAGCTTCTAAATAATGCAGCTTTTCCTTTTTATGAAACGTTTTCAGAATAGTTCACATGGTATCGATCTGTATCTCAATTTTATTAAAAAAAAATTACTTAAAGTAGTATTTTTGCATAGGCATGTTTCCAATGTCTTCACACGCGTGTAAAACACGTGCAAAGAAGATAGTAATATGATAATACTTAGGCTCAAGACTACGGAAAACGTGTGAAAATGTGTGACCAATCATTTAACAGCCAAGTTTTCAGCAACAGCAGATGTGTCATTCATTTAACTCAAGTTGGCGTTTACAAGTCACAACATTTATATGCCATTACTACTTCAAATTTTTCATATAAATAAATAGATACCTACAGTTGTTGTGTTTTGTGTAAATGAAATAGCAATTCGATGCGGGCTTTGTGTAAGTACGCGGTTTAGGTGTGTTATGAATCAAGATAGATATTTATCTCATACTTAAATTATTAAAAAATGCTATTCTGTAAAAGAAATACACTTAACTAACTTTAAATAAAGATTTTTATGTTTATTCCGGGTCTGCTGTGATATCTACGATGTCTTTCTTTCTACTTATATAGTTGGATTCCAAATGCGGATCGAAGGTCCATGTTTTATGACTTACCTACCAGTTGTTTTTTAGTTTTCACACAATAAAATTGCGAAAAACATCTCGAATCACGCGAGACAATCAGCGAGTATTTAGTTATTTGCGGTAATTAGGGTCCGTCCACATACCACAGAGCACTGGTCGTTAGCACAATCATAAGAATCGCTCGCCAGTTATATTGTTCCGGTAGTTGACTGCCATTTATAGACCACTTACACGCATGTAAAGTCATTTTAATGTGCTTTGACATTACAGAAAAATCGCAACTTTGCACATGAAAAACAAAAACACGTGTTTTGTAAAATGATTAAGAAATAAGTATAATGGTACTAAATTTGTCAGCGTTCATGAAATTCAAGAAATACCTAAAAAATATTCTAATTAGGTACCTACATAAAGTTTTTGTATACCTACCGTTTTATAGTTATCCAACTTTTTTTTAACACCGATCACAAGAATAAGTAAGGTACTGAAAGCAGCAAATATGGTCCTACGAAAATTATTATTTAATTTTATAATGAAAGACGCCTATCTACAGTATCTACGGCAGAAAATAGAAACATTACGACAAAAAGTACAAATAGACTCATTACCTCAAGATTGGTAGACAATCGACAATTAATTAGTGTAATGACCATGCCATCTTTGATGTTCATGTACCAGGGAGACATAAGAATGTATGTACTGCATAATGGAGCACGTGGCCATAGCGGTGGACTATAATTTTCCTTTCAATGCATGTTTTAAGATAAACATCGGTTTTGACGATTACCTAGTCACTGTTGATGTTTTGCCGCTGTCGTTTGGGACAATTTTAATGTTTATTTTTCTTAGTGAATCTAAGTTTTTTTTTTTATGTTACATATTTTTACAATTTTCTTTCATTCAAAATAAAGTGCCACTTTTCACGAACCATCGTGCTTGATCGATGTTTTTACACGATTTTTGATTTCGTTAATATTGTGAGTTTTCAGTTTCAAGAACAGTTGCAAAAGGTAGTTTGTTTCCTAATAATAATAATAATAATAATCCCTTTATTATCAGGCAACTAAGGCCCATAGATAAAATACACAAAATTATTCTTAAACAATAATAACAAACTAATACATATTAATAAACAGCTTAAAACTATAACTAAACACGTAAAGTCGTCGGCATCGTGTTTTGCTGCGAGGTGTCACGTAACCGTCCCCGGAAACGTCGATATACGACACCTTTCGGCCAAAAGTCCTCTTTCAAGCAGTGCTGTAGATGGTGCGTTGGAACTCGTACCACGAATGACTTAAAGTTGACGTCGTGGCGCGATTCCAACCTCTCGACCCTCAGAGTCCAGTTGGTCTTCACCTTCAAGTACTGCACAACTTCCTCAATCTTCGTAGAATGATGCAGACGCGAAATGTACAGCTGCGTCGTAGGTACAGCAGGGCGCAGCAACATGCTGGGTCCACTCGGTGCGGTACCGTACAAGTTACGAGAGCAGGGCTTCTTCTTCTTCTTTTCTACCTTCGTGAAACCCTCCTCATCAACTAGGCCGGTTCTTGGCAAGGAGCTACGGACCGCAGTCAGGGCAGGTGGCCTCCGTACCGGAATCTGCCAATTCCTAGTTACTTAATAGCATTTATGCCAATCAATAATGTCGTTGACCCAAAAAATAATGATCAGAAATTTTCGCTAAAACTTCAGTAAGCGTATGTGAATGTAGACGTGACTACTTAGTATACGATTCTGGTCGTTAATGTGGAATTTGTATAGAAACACGTGAGGACTGCTATTTGCGAAATCAGCGGTCGTTAACGATACCTTCAGCGTTAATTTGATATTATTACAGAAGTATGTAATAAAGTTATTTCGACGTAACACTGTGACATGTCAGCAATTTGAGTTGAGAACAGCGTGACTGCAACGCAGGTGATACTGACTTGCATGTTGCGTGGTAGTGTTAATTTTACCTTTCCGTTAATAACAGTTGAGGCACACCATAGGTGTCTTCATTAGCACTTTAATGAATAGCTGGTTACACAAACTGTAGCTGATACACATACACTATATGTGTGTTTATGAACAATTTAAAATGGTCGTTCTCAACTGTCTTAACAGTCTTATCGATGTACTAGCCGTTAAATGGCAAAAAAAAACCGTATTTAGGTTAAATACTATGATTATACGTTAATATTTTCCTACGTACCTACTTATAAGTCTGTTTTAATTACTTAACATCACGGTATTGAAGTATTATAAAATACCTAAATTCAAGTCACCTGCAGTTTTACATAGGTATCCATTATTGTTGACCTATACTTTACCAGGAGTTCATATATTCTAGGTGCTGGCGGCATTGGCCGCGCAGTCCATCAACATATCGGTGGGATTCTGCCAAGGTTTCTCAGCGGTCCTGCTGCCCCAATACACACATGAACACCCCACGATTTCGTATGAGCAGAGTTCATGGATAGGTAAGTCACATTTTGCATATTAAAACGTATAAACTGCATATTAAAAATCAAAACTGTTAAATTGCGAAAATTTCTTCTTACAGAAAAGTAAAACCATGACTATAACATTGTCAAGGCACTATTTATCTAACAGTCTTTGTCATTATGTAAATACTGTTTGTTTTCTGAACAAATGTCTTGTATGTATAGAGTGCAGTAAACGTGATTGTCTGAATACTCTTTCGCAGTTACAATGAGTTTGATTAATTACACAAACTACGTCCACAGTGATTTGTGAATATGTGTTAATTATTAGCAACTATCTGTCAACTTTGTCTTGTAATATAACATACTAAAGACAATGCAAACGTGCTCTTTGTTTCCACAAAAAGCGCGTACTAAATGTAATTTACGCTAAACTATCATCTTCGCGCACCAATCTTAGTATCCACCTAAAATTATGCTAATGTTGTATTTTATGGTAATCATAGCAGAGTTTAATAATTCCTTAGCTAGGGACTAGTAGTAACTTTCTGAGTAAACAGAGAGATGGAAAGTGATGCTACCGGCCAAACTGAATGGCAGTGTTAAAACAATGTTTACGTTTTATTTCGGGAGCGGCGGCCGCTGCCAGGGCGACACGTGAGCTAGCGCAATGGGGCCGCTAAAAATAAAGTTCTGTCACACAGGCACGTTTTTATGAAAGTTAGTCGGTAGCTAAGTACAGTCGGTGTCTGAAACTACGTCAAGAAGAGTATGAAATACAGAAATATCAATATTTTTGCTAACAAACAGGCCTCGGACGAAAGGACTAACTTCAAATTTATTATGGTCCTTCATTCCTACAACATACCAAACAGTAGACAGATATTATCAATACAAACAAAGCAACATTTGTTGACATCGCAAATTAAATATTGACGCGAACTGCCGACGTGCGCAAACGAGATAGGGTAGTCAAACACATCATTTGTACTAGAAGATAAGTAACACGAGGCGGTAGGGTCGTAAGCTTAGCGCCTTATGGCGGAGCACGCACACCGTGCGCGTATGGGAAGTTATGGTTATGGAGTTCAAGAAGCTGGGTCTGATAAGGTTGGGCTTAACATGAGGTTGGAATACAAGATTTAGATAAGTTTGGTAGTAAAGTGTGGTGTAGAGCAGTTCAAGAAGCTGGGTCTGATAAGGTTGGGCTTAACATGAGGTTGGAATACAAGATTTAGATAAGTTTGGTAGTAAAGTGTGGTGTAGAGCAGCTAAAGGTATCTTGGTTATTGATATGAAAAAGAATAGTAAAGACGTTAAAGAAGAGAGTGCCTAGAAGTATTACCTAACACTGAACATTGTAAAAATCTTTTGATCTAGGTATCTCATAATGTTTCTTCAGAAACGATAACAAGTTTCAAAATCAGCAATATCGTCATTATTAACATCTCTATCTAACGGTAATTTTTTCTATCTTGCAGCGAGTTTGGGTGTGATATCCAATCCCATCGGGGCCCTGCTAGGCGGCATGATGGTGGATGCGGTGGGCAGAAGACTACTGCTCCAGTCCATTGTGTTGCCCAACTTGGTCGGGTGGCTCGTCATCGCCTTTTCTGAGAACTACATCTTCCTATGTATTGGGAGGTTCATCACTGGATTTACCATCGGTGAGTTGGAATTCCAATATCAGTTGATTCTTTGATTTTCAATAACGCACTTTTTGAAAGTGATTTATAATTTATTCATTCCTAAGTAAGAATAGGAAAAATAATATCTCCAACTGAATTTCAGTGTGGTAAGAGCATATCATATTTAGATTGGTCATAGATTGTGGCGTCACGAAAATTCATTGGAATAAATGCTGACATAAATAAATAAGAGAAGTCAGCTTATCTAAAACTGCAATGACGAAAGTCAACGATTGGTGAATATTGGATGACTCACTAATTGAATCCTAGACAAACGAACCGTGGCTACTTTTCACGCCTTAACAGCGTTAATAATGAGATTAACTGTTCACTTTGCAGGCATGTCAACGGTCTCCTATATCTACGTGGCAGAGATCACGACACCAGAGAAACGTGGAGTTCTCAGCGCTCTCGGACCTGGCCTGGTGTCCACCGGCATCTTCATCGTGTACTCCTTGGGAGCCTTCATCCACTGGAGGAAAGTCGCGGCCATCTGTGCAGGAGTGTCCCTTCTAACACCGTTCCTAATGTACTTCGTCCCAGAGTCACCTCTCTGGCTAGCCTCCAAAGGACAGATGAAGGAAGCCTACAATGCAATGTTCTGGCTCCGACAGAACAACAGCACGGCACAACAAGAGCTCATGGAGTTTACCAAAGATAGGAAAGTAGGAGAAACCATGACCTTCAAGCAGAAACTCAACCTTTTCAAGAGGAGGAGTGTCGTCAAACCGTTCCTTCTACTCATCATCTTCTTTATATTCCAAGAGATGTCCGGGATCTACGTCATTTTGTACTACGCTGTAGACTTCTTCAAGTCTGTAGGAACCAGTGTGAATGAGTTCACGGCTTCTATCATTGTTGGCGGAGTGAGAGTGTTCATGGGCGCTGTGGGAGCGTGTTTGATTAATAGCTTCAGAAGAAAAACCCTAGCGGCCACCTCAGGCCTGTTGCTAGGCGTTGCTATGCTTGGTGCGGCGGTCTGCGACAGTGTTAACGGACCTCCTATAGTAAAACTTGCGTGCGTGTTACTGCACGTTTCATTCAGTATGGTCGGGTTCCTACAGCTACCTTGGATAATGTCAGGGGAACTGTATCCTCATGACATACGAGGAGTGATGTCCGGCGCTACGTCGTGCTGCGCATACGTCCTCATCTTCATTAACATTAAGACTTACCCTCAGTTAGAAAAAATGTTGACAAGTAACGGGACATTGTACCTCTTTGGGTTCTGTGCACTCCTGGGAGCTGCGTATTGTTACTTTTTCCTTCCAGAAACTAAAGGAAAAACTTTGACTGAAATTATGAGGCAATTCGATGATGAGAAGAAAGAAATTGACCCAGAAGTTGGGTTTACGACGGAGAAGCCGTGTACAATAGAAGGAAAACCAGTACAAAGGCGACACAGCGCTGGGGCTACAGTATCCTTAGAAAAGAATTGGGCGCAAGATGAATGCAAGAAGACTTCAGACCACCGTGAGTGAACTTCGCCGTCTTATGCTAGCCTAGTACTTTTAGTTTTAATGAATAAGTTACCAATGAATTTGTATAGTTAACTATTTTTAATATAATTTTATTGTTTGTGAAGTTTTGTGATCAGTATTAATTAGGAGGATTTTTGACGTTTTGATGATGTTACATTCCACTAGTGATAAATAATTTTAATACAAGGTGACGACATAGGTATTTAAAGTTTTGCCTAGTTTTAAGTACAAATATTGGTGTAACAAAATCGAGGCACTGAGTGTTTAATAAAGTAACTAAGTACTATTTTTATACCGTATAGGTAGAATTTTTTATAGGTTTGTTATACTGCAATAAGCATTACTATTTATTCCTCATAGAAGATCTAGGTCTACCTAATAATATTTAAGAGCAAGAGTTTATACAGGATGAGTGATTGTATATTATTATAACAAAAGGGAGGACTTACATAATATAAATGAAAATAAATGCTGTGATGAAGTGTGAATAAAGAAGTGATCTGTTTACAATGTTTGTTTTATTTCAATAAGTGTTGACCTGGATGTGATAAGATATGCAGGAAAGAAATGGGTCAACGTTCAAGTGCATATATAGCATACGATGAAAGTAAACATCATTCATCTGTTTACATTGTAGATGACAAGATAAACATAGTACTTACTACACCTCATTAGTACTTACACTTGGATATCTATGAATGTAAAACAATAGATCATTAAAATGTTCGTAATAATCGTCCTAGAAAATATAGTTCTCAGCATATCTTATTTCCTACTACTAGATATACTATTATATTACCTATCTTAGATCTAATCGATTGAATGTGGTAAAAAAACCTAGGCATCAAAATAATTGTAATTAATAGGTAATTTTGGTAAATAATCCAAAGGATTTAATCCATTTCAATTAAATAAATAACAGACTTGACTTGATTTTATTGATTGAAAAATACTTAACAGGCAGAAAAAAATCACTGTCATAAATAGGATTTGTCCAAAGACAAAAACAGAAATTGCGTACACGTCTCCAACCACAATATGTGGGGTTCCTCAAGGAAGTGTCCTTTGGCCCCTGCTATTCATTATCTACATAAACGATTTACTACAATGCATTGATCATCAAACTATTTTATTTGCCGATGCACAGTAATCGTTCCATGTAGAGATTTAAAAACCTTTGAAAATGATATAAACAGTTCCCTACAACGTATAATCAATTGACTAAAAATAAATAAATAAAAAATAAATTTAGATAAAACAAAAATAATGTCTTTCTATCAACGGACGCGTCAATCACAATTAAATGTAATCCATGAAAATACTATAATAGCTGATACCAGTAATGCCAGGTTCTTAGGCCTGCATCATTGAAATTATCTGCAAGAAATTAAATTAATACTCCTACGCACTTTATAATCTGAGAAAAATAGTGAATGAGCCCGTCGTCCTAGTAGCATACAATGCCTATGTAACACTAAGCTATGGAATTATATACTGGGGAAATTCTACAGATAAACTCTTCGCATTCAAGGCGCAGAAGAAATGTGTACGATTTATCTTGAAGCTTCAATCAACTGACAGTTGCTTACCATTTTTTTTAAAGCATAAGTTGCTGACCCGACCCTACCATGTTTGTATATTTATGAGGCAGCAGTTTTCATAAAAACAAACATACATCAATTTGAACTACTTAAGTCAAAACGTCGTCGCGTCGCAACAATGAAATTTGCGCTAAAACACAGCATTCTACACAAAAAGTTTTTTAGCTATGACACCCAGATTGTACAACGAAATACCGAAGCTTATTCGAGACAAACGCGATTTGTGTGATTTAAAAAAATATTTAAGCAGCTTCTTAGTGCAGATGGCGTACTATTCAGTTAATGAATACCTAGAAGATAATAATGATAGCTATGTATAAGGATAAATATGTGCATTAATAATTATACATTATACTGTTCGTTATTTGTAAGTAGTGGCAAATTTAGCATAAATGTATTATAAAATGTAGATTTAACTAACTATTACCTACTATTAGTATTCAAATGATATTTGTACGTCGTCAACGGCAAAACATAGTGTACTCGTACATATTTTATACACAAAACCTTTTTTACCTATGTTTTACAAATAAAAAACTTTGACTTTGACTTGACTTCTGATGGATATTATTTAGCACAAGGATTAGGTAGACAGAAGACAAATAAAAATATTGAAACTAATTGATTTTTGATATCCAATAATGATTGTTTCGCAAAGGAACGGATTGAATATTTTGATAACTCGGAGATTGTTACTCAATATATAATTCTACAACATGCTATAAGTAGCGCCATCTATACTACATATAGAAAACCACACTCGAGTTTTTCTCTAATATCAAAGAAGGTCACATCAAAGCCTTTTAATACGGAGTGCGTTCACTAGATGGCAGCACGCCGGTTTGATGGTACACGTTGAAAGGATTTTCCCGTCTGAGCGAATATTTTGCGTGAAGAACATAGGAGTCTTCATTACTATGCATAATTAACCTATAATCTTCCCAGTGCTGGGGCTGGGACACAGGCCTCTTCCCGGTGAGAGAGAGTGGGCCGTGATCCACCACGGGGTAGATCCACCGGGGGACATGACGGGTTGGTAGATGTCCCATGTCTTCGAATTTTTAGTTCTACATAGGACATGCCAGTTTCCTCACGATGTTTTCCTTCGCCGTTTTGAGAGCAGTGGTGATGAAATAATTTACACAAAGTAAAAAGGCTACTACTGCTCTTAACATAACTCAGCGATATTTTAAAAATAATGTCATGACGGTATTGAATAGCTGTATTTGTAATCTCTCTCGGTAAAATACAGTTAAAAATACGGTATCGATAGTCATTCGTTGAAAACCCTGAACTAGTAAATGATATCACTAACCTGGACTGCGGTATGCCATATTTGATGCCGACGCCAACCCTCGGCAGTGCCTTGATGACCTTCTTCACGGTGGCCTGGTCGGGGAACGCGAAGAATATGGACGCTGAAACATGGAGGACACCTTATACTTTACGTGTAATCATACTTGTGGCAAGTCACCGGAGACGGGCAGCTGCGTCGCCGGTGTGTGGGATGGGCGATGGGGCTGCGATCACCAATCCGATTGACCTACTATAGCAATAGGTTGCTCCCTGTTTAACTGGTCCATACTCAACATTGGTCTACGTTGTTGATAACAATATGATAATTTAGATTTTAGAAGCGATTGTAAAATTAGTCCTAATATACGCAATGCTGCCTTTACATTCTTGCGCCTAGAAAAAAGTCACAAGTGTCCATTATGTGTATTGCTGATACAATAGTAACAGGGGCAATACTTTTTACCGTCTACTTATGGTATTTGTTAGCGTTATTCCTGACATTGTTGGTCTTCAATGGAAATGTTTTTTTTTTTAATTTTGGCGAGCTTATTGTTGGTCAAAAGGATCAGGAAACTAGATTTTCGCAAGTTAATTCATTTGCGTGCAGTGGGGGGATGCTGCCGCGTGCAATTACACTCGCGTGCATTCATGCCAATATTTTTTGTTCTTGTATAGGTGAAGTAGTTGTCTAGATAGTAGTTGCAGGACTGGAAAGTCAAACTAAAATCTATTTTCAGAAAGGTAGAAAGTGTAGTCTAAAATATGTAACAGAAAAGGCACATCGTGCTTTGAAAATAGTAAGGAAAATAATAAGTAGGTTACTAAACGAAGGTAGCACACCAAACGAGCATACAGCAAACTGAGCGAGAAAACCCAACCATACCATCGACATATCCTGGTTCGAATGCAGTTTATAGAGTCACTTGAAGGCAAATGCCTAGTTTGGGCGACACCATCCAATCTGTTATTGTACAATTTGATTCATCATCATCATTTCAGTCGAAAGACATCCATTGCTGGATATAGGACCGCCCCAAGCTCCGCCACTTCTACCGGTTCTGTGCTTCCCGCATCCAGCGGATTCCTGCGGCCACATGGTTTGTCGGTCACCGACAAGGTGCCCGACAAGGTTGTCGGTCCACCTTGTGCGAGGCCTTCCAAATCTACGTCTTTCGATACAGTTTGATTATTAATAAATAAATATGATTTTTGATATGGACAAAACGCAATCTTTTTGCAATTACTTTTGCTGTATAAAAATCTTCGCCGTTCTTCCATTAACTACGTACTCCAAAGAATTTTTGTACCTATGTAGCACAAACATTCCGTGGTTTTAAACCACTCTCCGACTGTCTTCGGTCCATAATAGAATATTCTATGGAATGTCCATTACAATACCTTGCTGCGTGGTTGCTGTATGCTTGTCAAATGTGCAGCCTGCTTTAAGTGTTAGAAGTCAGTATGGTATACTCACTCCTGCTGGCGAGGAACATCTCGATGGCGACATTCTGCAGCAGGTACCGGCGCGAGAAGATCGCGCGGATCTCGCTGAAGTACCATTTGCCGTGCAGGTGCTCGCAGTACTTCAACACCTGGAAAAATAGAAACAGGAAGGTTGTTAATAAGGCTTATGAAAACTTACAGTGCGATATTTAGGGGGGCTTATCATTAACAAAGTTTTTCTGCCAGTATGAGAAAAAATTGTTGGATCATTACTTAACATCTGTTGCCACCATTTAATATCAAAGCGATATAAAAGAATACTGTATAAGACTATAGAAGACTATTTACACCAGATTTTTAGTTATTGAGAAATATTTTTAGTTATTGAGAAATATTTTTAGTTATTGAGAAATATTTCATTCATTCATATTCATATTTTTCTCATGGAAAGTAAAGATGTCATAGTTGACCATACACAGTATGAGCTTCGTGTGATTTCAGATGCTAAAACATAATACACATCACCACAATTAGATTTATAAACATATGTATAAGCCACCATTTGTTTATTTGTTAAATTCAGGGATTGAACCTGCAGCCCGAATGCGGAATGCAATCGTTCAAACTTGCGAAACTGCTGGCACAAACCGCGTCACTAGTCAGTCATAAGTACCTATAGGTTAAATCCCACCAGTTACTTGTTTCTGGAAAACTCGTTATGGGCACATTAACACCACAAACCCTGAACAAATAAGCTGACAATTAAACTAACACGGTCACTTATCAACATTAAGACATAAACACAAGTACCTATATGTTAGTCATAAACTCGTCCGCAAGATGGCGTTTAAAAACGAAAATAGCCGAGAGTTTCCGAATACCGTCGTAAACATAAGAACACGTCCAGTCGTAAAAAGTTCGTTAGTTTTAATTTATATGTACAATAATTGTGTAAATCAAGTGAGAGTACGTTTGTTATATTGTTTTAATGTGTGTTCAAGCGTTTTAAAAATGTCGCCGCATGTTGATTCAGACTTCTGTATATTATATATGTTTGTATATAGGTACAACAAAGGTTTTTTCAAGACGCAAAGATTTATGAAATAGGACATCACATATTACGAGTACTTGTCTTGAATTTACGGTTGGCAAGAACGTTTGCAAGCACGTCCGAGTGACATTTCTTCCTGTGACTGAATGTATTGCTCTGAGTACCTAGGCTATGAATCAGAGGCCTTGTCTACCTATAACAATTGTGTCCCTAACCCCCCACCGTCCTGTTTGATCGTAAATCTAAACATCAGCACAAGTGTATTCTTGGCAACACGCCGACATATTACACTCAAGATGACATGATGGTTGCAAGGAACTATCATCACCTGTCAGATTGTCTAACCCAGGTCTAAAGTGTTAAGTGTCTAAGCCGGCCAAGCAGACTAATTAATTACGGAATAAAGGCGACTACAGATTTATTACCTTTTGTTGATTGAGAACTATCTGTATGCAGTATGAGTCAATGAAAAAGAACCTACCAGGTCCGTTAGCAATTTCAGGCAATGGTTGGATACCAGGGTAACATAACATACATTAAGTTTATTTTTTGGGAGTCTTTTGGTCCTTACGGTCGCCTCCTACAACCCTGGTACCTCAGAGTATGAGAAGGTCTAATCGAATGTGAAGTTTGTATCCTAGCACTAAAGATATCAACACGATATTGAAACCACCCACCCATCTCATTTGCCTACAAAACCTCAAAACAACCACAAATTAAAATACAACATCCGATACTCCATTGTAACTACACAACAGAACAAAAAAGCGCATTCACATAAAAAGCACCCACGTGTCAGGTCCCCATACAAACACTATGCCCCATGCATGGGGGCTGCTAATTGGCACGCGAGATGGATTGGCGAGAGAGCTGCACTGATTCTTATGGTGTAGTCATGGGGCGGCCATTGTGTGAATGAGAAACGACATGTGCTACTAATGTGTGTGCTGATTTGGTTTGGTTCTGTTCGTTGGAGATTTTGTGTTGCGGAACAGGTTAATTTAATTTTTGTAAAATGGAGAATGGTTCTTATTGCAAAATTCGTACAAAAAAAGTCCCCAACATCATCTTTAGTCTTCTAATCTTCCTGAAATAAACTTATCTAGTTGTTCAGTCCTTAATAGGCAAACTTTTTCAATTAGTTTTACTGCACAGCCAGAAATCTTAATTTTGCGTAAGACAGTCAAAAATATTTGGTGCTTAACGTGGACCGCGTTCAGAGTTTAGATGAATTTTAAGATTGCACTAATTTCTAAATTTTTGCAATCTTGTTTACAGTCCCGTAATAGAACCCACCATACACTAACTAAAGTATTGCAATTAAGCACTACAAAATACCTTCAACAAACAAACATCCCATTATCCCCTTGTCCAGGGATGACTCTCGTATCAAAAGCACTCCAGCGCCCCCTGATGCACTATTCGTGAACTAATAACAACACAATATGACAATGGAACACCCTCCGGGAGCCCTTGATCAGTTGTTCACACCATAAACATGAATTTGTATTTAATTGTGTTATTCAGTGGGGAGGCAAAATGTGCAAATTGGTAGGTGATTTTTTTTACTATTATCGCAGTTTTTCCGATGATTTTGTTAGATTTTTCGATATTTCGTCGCTCTGGAAGTTGGAATAGAAGGAAAAGTATGTAACAGATAAGTTAAAAGGACCAAGAAATTGGTCACTGGGATTATAAAGTAAAATCCAAAAACATCAAACTAATTTTGTTGTAATCAGGAACGCGTAGAGGGTGTGGGTGCAAATGTCCACTTCAATTGCAACGCAATTTGTCAACCACCCCTCGAATATATTCGTTGTTCAAGGCACCTATGACGTTTAAATAAACGAAGGATATTATTTTATTTTGGTTCGTTTGTATAATAAAAAAACAAATGAAAAGTGTTGCCCTCCTGCTCCACCCAGAGCGGGAGAAGTTATTTGATGATTTCCCACTCCAAAAAAAAAAACTAGCTTTTTTTTGCGGGTTTGCCCGCGTGGATGTCGAAAAATATCCCACGTACTACCGGGATTAAGTACCCAACGTGTTAATCCGTAATACATTGTTTTCATTTCATATCTCTTTTGGATTACAAGCTGCACGCCAGAAAAGCAGTCGGCATGTTTTTATCCCACATCTTCCATCAACAGTCATCTTCATATTTCAGCCTTTAAAAAAAAAAAAAAAATTATATACCCCTGATCCTTCCTCAAGAGTCACTCCATCCATTGATGAATACCGAACGAAAATGTGTTCGGTAGTTTTTAAGTTTATCGCGTTCAGACCGACAGACAGACAGAAGCGGAGACTTTGTTTTATAATAGTGATGATACAGGTTATGTGCCCAGACTAATATGTACTATTATGAAACATTAAAATGCTGGTATTCATTAATCAATTCCTAAATCCGCATGGGAAATGTTCATCCCTTATTTATTTAATCTGCATTGGTTATGCGCGAAGGTTACTAAACCACCCCTCACAAACAGCGCCATTATCACCAAGGTCCCATAACTGAGGAGAGATGGGAGATCAAACATTCAATTTCAGATAGATCACGCCCGCGAGCGTTCAAGTGACCATGCGATTATTAGTACCTAGCGAGCCGTCCCTGCTTCGCAAGATAATACATCGAGATTCTTTATATGTATAGTAAGATTAAGCATCTGCTTTAAGTCTAACCGGATGCAGCTGAATATCAGTATTTTACATGGAGCGACTGCCTATCTGACAGCCACAACCAAGTTACTGAGTAATACGATACCACTTGGTAAGACTGGTTGTCAGACTTTCGGGATTCTGACGACCCGATTATACCTAGTAAGTTCAATGTTAATGTATTACCTATACCTACACATAAAACTTCCAGAGTTATTCTCTAAATTATGGTGAAAACCGCATCAATATTCGTTGCGTAGAGTACCTTAGGAGCACAACGCGCACACAGACAGCCACGGACACTGACTTTAATTTATAATATGTATGTATAGAAGGCAGGGCCAATGAATCCCTCTTTATTAGGTTTATACGCTAAGAGACAGCGTTTGCCCATAAACGGTCAATTTACCACTGGTAAGTGAAAAGTTGGTATATTTGTGAGAACGTTTTCAACACTAGGTCGTAATCATCATAGTTAGCCTATAATGTTCCCACTGCTGGGCCACAGGCATCCTCTCTGTGAGTGGGAGAGGGCCATAATCCTACACGCAGGCCCAATGTGGGTTGGTGGATGTCACATGTCTTCGAAATCAACAATAGGTGAGATAGCTAAATGTATCTGTAGGCTATAGCAGCGGCGAGGTGTAATTTTTTCTTAGAGAGAAGCCGAAGCTAAGCCGGTTTTAATTTACTGACTTATCAATAAAGAATACTTAGGTACTATCAATCTAAAATTAATACATGAATAGGTACAAAGAATCGAATACAATAAAATTGAACAGCTGAAAACCAAATAAAATGTGCAATATTCCTCCATCTCGTTTTCGCTGACGCATTTTTAGGATTCCGTACCCAAAGGGTAAAACGGGACCCTATTACTAAGACTCCGCTGTACGTCCGTCTGTCTGTCTGTCCGTCTGTCACCATGCTGTATGAACCTTGATAGTTAGACAGTTGACATTTTCACAGATGATGTATTTCTATTGCCGCTATAACAAAAAATACTAAAAAACAGAATAAAATAATTATTTAAGGGGGCTCCCATACAACAAACATGATTTTTTTGCCGTTTTTATAGATAATGGTACGGAACCCTTCGTGCGCGAGTACGACTCACACTTGGCCGGTTTTTTCTAAATCTCTCTCAGTCATAACCCATATTACAGCGGCTTGCTCTCGTTCATATCAAGTGATGCCACGTGACCTTAAGTGACATCATTACGGGATCGCTATTGTATGAATTTTTAGTTCTCGATTATGACGTTTTGGCGCCGCACCGGGTTTAATTTAGAACTTTTTTTTTCGTTGTAATGCAAAGCTAAAAATAGGCGTTTTTGTTGTTTGAATATTATGGTGAATTAAATATACGTAGTTTAACTATATTGTTTGCCAATTAGACACTATTGATGTGCCATTTTTCAAAAGTGGTAGAGATGCGAATCACCGATGGGAAGTCGGTAGGAATCGTGTTATATGGTACTTTCGCCACTGAGCTGTCGTGGGAATGCTTGTACGCTACATTCGATGATCGATCAGAATTCGCAGATCGCTATAGATTTGGAATCTACGTCTGCACATTCTCTGTTCACAAGCACAAGTTTTTCCAATGCCATTGACCACAGACCACGCGATGACATACACAACGAATGCATGTTTCCATATTATAATTCTATACAAAAACAAATTCGTAACACATTATACATACATGTATTTAAAGCATCCTATTCAGCGGGATGCATCATGCAGTAACATCATTAGATCATAATGGCTGCTTGTCACGACACCCAGGGATACAGGGCGCCATCCCGCGCGGTGGGAAGCGGACATATGTATTCCTTACTTGATTTATTTGCTATAATACCATTATGAGAGCATTAAGCGAAATGGTAGATGAAATTATGTAGCACTAGGTTTTTTTTGGGTTTTGTTAAGATGGAGTTTCCTCGAAAATGACACCCACTGTGATTGTATCACTTTTGTTTTATTAGAATCTGAACCTTACCTTTCAATTGTAGAAGGTATACCTAACTTACTACAGTTTAATTGTAAGGTTCAAACCGTTATCAATTTTATTACTTTTTTAATTAGCTTATTATGTTATCAGCCGTTTTATTGGCGTCTGAAAACATGAAGGCGGTAAAACTTTGATTTATTGCAAGATAAGCAAACAATTTAATGAAAATAAATAAACGTAGAGTAATTACAAAATAAATATTCTATATAAAACCTACCAATAAAATAAAGCAACAATGCAGAACCAATTGCACTAACAATTAACATCTATTCCAAATAAATCTAAAAGAGAATAAGCTCATAAACTTAATTTAGTTCTCTGCGGACTTTTTTGTGGATGTGGTGGACGAAGCAGCAGGTTGGGCATGCGATGGTTATCGGGTCCCGTAAATAAGGGCCCGGCGCGTGACAAGCTCGGCCATTAAGGACCGCGGTGACGGCCCGAGTTGCGACAAGACGCGAAAAAACGCCGCGCCCTTGCCGAGCACCGTGTACTGGGTGCATAATAATACAGGTTTTTATTTTAATTCAAATTGCAAAAATGTGGGAGTAAAACGTAGGTGTTGCGGCTAGGGAACTTTGTAGTGTTATCGTTGAATTGAATTTACAGTCTAATTATAAAATTGTTATAAGTATATCGGATAATAGCAGTTGAATGGGTTTTTAACCTAACTTGAATGGAATTATTATCCTATCTTTTGGAAAAGCTACATACAAACAAACAAATCAATCGATACCGATGTTTTTTCTATCCCTACCATAACAAGGTGCGTCAAAAGATAGGAAATGTAAATATCAGACTGTCACCACAGGTCCCTGCGTCCGCCGTGGGACTGGCTCCGATACAGTGTGTGTTATCTGTAACAGGCGAAAGGTGGCGAACAACTGCCAACTATGACTCATCCCTTATAGTTATAAACTACCAATTAACTACAAAAGGACATTTTCAAACATCTTATATTGAATTTTAATTCTATGATTGTTTTTTTATTGTATGTTAATGTTAGATAAAGTTTACTATCAACTACTTTCGCCCTTTATAACGCTTCAGTTTATTGCTTTTAACGATGGGCGCTTAAGTTAAAGAATAATATTATTGAACTAATTAAAATAAATGAAAAGGGCGGGGACCGGTGGTGAGACAGATAATTTGCATAAATAATGAGCCGTCAGTTTATTATCAGTTTGCATCTTAAATCATGCTCTCATGTAGATTACAAGAGCACAAGTTTATGATGCTAACTGTAATGGCGTTCTGCTTGCCCTGCTTGGTAAGTAATTGTTTAAGACAACAATTGTTGGTTTTATGAAGAAATCGAGTATACCAGCTGGGTGTCTTTCCCGTGAAAGCATTCAGTAATAGAAAAAAGTTACATAATACAGTATCAAAATGATTATTTCTTAAAAATCGTAATTATATAAAATGGTTAAAATTCTTGAGATCAATTTCACTGGGTCTATATTGTCTATATGTAAAAAACTAGTCGGTACCATAGTTGGGAAGAAGGCTAGGCAGATCTATGATGATGGGTCTGTATTGTTTCAAATTAAAGTGTGCATGGGAACAAGAAGATACTTATGTATGTCATTAGGAAAATTGGATCCAAGGACCAGAGTTGACAAGGGAGTATCTTTGTGATATCTTGGTCGGAAAATAATTTAAGTGTATAACTTTACTTAATAATTTACCAGCCAACAAGTTACTTTTCGTGTATAAATTCAAGTTGTACATTATTCGCGGCGCGCATGTATCTAATTAACATCAATCCAATTAGTAAGTAACTAATGTTTATATCTGTGTGTGTCTATTGTACAAAACTCTAATTAAACGTCTAACAATGTTTTGCTGTATAGATAGGCATTTGTTTGGGAAACTAATTTCTTTGTATAGACAAAGAACGGAAGAGTTTTTGTACGAATGATATTGTACTTATAGGTATAATCATTTTATTTCCTACTAGCTGATCTGTGCCCACTTCGTTGGGCGGTATTTTTTTTTTATCACTCAATAGATTACGACACGGTCGCGTTCTATACCTAAGTATGTCGTATTATCTCTTTAACCATTCGTCCAAATTATATGCAGTAAATGGGGAAAGCCTTTTGTTTTAAACACTTGAGACGATAAATTTACTTATTTTGATAAGAATTCATAATTATTTTATAATATGACCAATAAATGACCTAACGAATTAAATATTAATTTTTAATATGAAAAACGACTTTTTATGACATAAATATAAAAATTAGACTTATGCTGTCCATTTCCATCCAGACTTTTTTGTAGGCATTATCAAGTTCTACAACTTTTCTCTAGAACTCAATCATTTATCTCTTATCGTTAAGGCAGCGTTCGTAAGAAACGTTTTCGCTCAACCGTTTTTTCTCCGACTTTCTTTGCAAATCCGACTACCACGAAAAAGTCTTTTCATTTTTTGGGTTTATATACAGCTTATGACACTCACAAATAACGTGGCTTTCTATTGCTTAAATAATTTTCAAAATCGGTTCAGCAGATCCAAAGATTACCCCTACAACCTCACACCTCACAAACTCACAAACTTTATAATATTAGTATAGATATAGATTTTGTTAAGTACCTGGTACTTGTCGACAGGCCAACACTGTCCTCCCATAGGTACTTATTAACATTGTAAAAGCCAATTATTTTGAAAAGAGTAACCGTGGAGTTTCTTACCGGTCCTTCTCCATAGGAAACGACCAATATTGGAACCCAGCACCTAACTTTTGACGTTTTTCATATGTGCCCATGAAGGTTTATTTAATATATTGAATTGGATTTTTCTTGGTAAGTAATTGAAAGAATAAAAATGATTTTGAGTACACACTGGTGCAGTCATGTGAAAGCGTAGATTTGTTGCAGTAATCGATAACTCGACATAAAGGGACCAGTAAAAAGCAAAGTCTATATAATTTTGCCTAGTTGCTGGAAATGATCAAGCAAATTAATAAAATGAAGTTGATTTGAATCCCAATCAGTAGATACCTTAACAGCGAAAAGAATATTACATATTATAGTTTCGTATTACATCGCTTTAAAAGCCTCAAAACAACCGCTATCCCACATAAAGTCCAAGTTATATGAAGGTATACCAGGGAAGCAGGATCTCCAAGGGTAGTGAAGGTATCCGGTTGATATTTATAGCGTGGGATCACCCCCGACCCGTCGCTTCCACGAACCCGCTGGGACCTTACCACGCATCCGTACCGAAGGACCAACGTATTCAAATTACACGTGGAAAAACGATGTCGTTAACATCTTGTGGAAGGAGAGGCTTCCTCTTAGATGGGAGAGATACTGGAGATTTGTTGTCAAGACAGCAGTAAAGCTAGCGTTTTAAATGTTTGAAGTCAGAGATCGATGTTACGATGTTTTCACAAAGACTATGGAAAAGAAAGAAAATAAATTCTGGTAAGTTACAACCAAGTTTACAAAAAATATTTTCGTTCACTCAATTTGAAAAGAACCAATCAATTAATTTCAATAGGAATACTTCGTTTCGTATTAGAGAACGTCACTCAAGACTAGGACAAGAGAAAAGAGAGAGAGAGAGAGAGAATGCCTAAGGCATTAAGTCCGCCTTTGTACCTTTTGTGTGCGAGAAGTATAAATAAATAAATAAAACTATATAGTAGTTTCGACTAAATAAATGGCTCTTAACTAGTTGTAAGTAATGCTTTAGTCAAAGTATTGTAACTGTAATGAGTTTGGTTCTTTTCAAATTGAGTGAATTAAAATATTTTCTGAAAACGTGTCGTTATATCTCACCAGAATTTTAAGTGCTTCTATATAATATTTAACTTAATCAACATACAATCAAACGGCTCTCAACTATTTTTAAGTACCTAATGCTTGAGTTTTGAGTGAGGTTCCGTTATACAGGCCTTAGTCACAGATCTTCAATTGATGTCCACAAACAATAGTAATTATGTACCGCCACCAAAATCATTATTCCTCATAAACTTTTCTAGGGACTTCCTTTGATCATATCTTCATTACTGTTATTTTCTTTTTAACTGAAAGCTCATGTATTTTACAGTTGTTGGTATTAACGGAGTGTTCGGTCGGGTGTCGGCGCCGTGTGAGGAAGTCCTAATTAAAACGCCATACATCACGCTCGTGAGGCGAGCCTGCCCCTCTATTACTGCTGCTACTACTATGGGGTGTCGATGGTGTGGTAAAACAGTTTGTTGAATGAAAATACATTGAGCAATAAGTTTTTTTTTGTTTTTTGGGTGGGAAATCATCAAATAACTTCTCCCGCTCTGGGTGGAGCAGGAGGGCGTGTCAAACTTTTACTGACTAAAACCCACCCGTGTTCCCTCAGTTGCCTGTGTGCCAGGGGCGACGGTATCTCTTTCGAACAACCCGCACCACTGGCAGACATCGGCCCTCGCGGACTCCACCAGTTGTTGCTGTTAGAGAATGCCTATGTGTGTAGGTGTTAAGTCAGCCTACGTGCTTTTATCCAAAAGTTTTAGTTAAGAAATAAGAGCTTTACTCAGCCATTCGGTTACAATTGAAGGCTTACTATAAAAATGTTATCCTTCTTAAAACTAAAACTAAAAACATACTTTTATCGATTCCTTAGTAAGAATAACTCAAATATTTTTACTAAATACTAGACTAACAGAATTAAAACAAATTCTTGATTACACAACTAAAACTAATATTTTAATTTTTTAAATCCTGCTATACTTACACCGTGACATTTTAGTCTTCTTACAAAGGTGGTCCACTCAATGAATCCGTCATAAAATACCTCTAGGTGCGATTAAAACATGGTTACAATTAATTAAGATAATAGATACAAAGAAAAATAAATAATGTTTTAGAATTATGAAAGAACCTCCCTGTTAACAATGTTTAAGTATCAAACGGTACAAGATATCTACCTACCTACCATTACATTCCATCATTTATTCCATCTCCTTATCAGTGTGATTCAAACTACGTCATGCATCTTAGTAAATTATTTTTTATTTATGCATATTTTTTTAAATTTTGATTAATAGTCATTAGATACATGAAGTGGGCTGCCGTTGTAAGACGACTAAAATGTCACGGTGTATATTATATTATCCTACTATATAATATTATAAATGTGAAAGGTTGGATGTTTGTTACTCAATCACGCAAAAACGGCTGAACTGATTTGGATGAAAATTTGCACCCAGATAGTTTATAGCCTGGATTAACACATAGGATACTTTTTATCTCGATAGTAGGTACCTACGTTCCCGTGAGATAATTTTCGACCTCCACGTGGGCGAAGCCGCTGGTTAAAGCTAGTAGGGTAATACATAAATGTTACTTTCGATACATTTTTATTACTAAACAACCATTTAAAAAAAACAAAACCTAATATTGGCCGACTAAATAATGTTAAATGACATTGAAAACCTTTGAAATCTCATTTCCTTTCAGCATCTCACTTTTTTCTCGTTCTCTGTGGGTCGTGATCTCGTGGTAATCCGTCGGTTCCCTATTTCGCAGTTAGTCATCCCGAATGGTTAATAAATTCCCTGTCATCGCATCTCTACGCTTCACATACTATTTCTGGAGTTATGGTTTTTTTTAGATCCTCGTTTTTTTCTTAAGAATATTTTGAGGATAAATCTCTGGTGTGTCGTGTTAGCGGTGGAAGAAACTTAATATTTTATGTGTTTTTAATTTTTTGGTTATTTAAGAAAAAACAAATGTTTTTTTTCCAGATTACCTTGAGAATATTCCTTGGATCCAACGAGGACCACTTTAGTTGCGGATTTATATTATATAACTTGGATCTTAAGCTAAGTAAACACAGAAATATCTAATTAAACTTCTTCCAAATGGATTAAATTACCGTACAAATCGTTCCGATTTGAACGAACGTTGAACAGGCGTTTCACAAGTTACAGTGACTGTCAGTGTAAAGATTATCAGCTTAGACTGAGGCTACATTATGTTAGAATCACATAAATATAACGAATAGCGCATGCGGTGAGCCGGTAATAGTTGGGGATTTGTGACATGTGCAACTTGATCACTTGACTGATCCTTAGCTATCATGTTAAAGTATCGATTACCAGGAATTGTAAGCTTAGGTGTACGGACTTATGAGGCATACAGGCCCGAATAGGGCACATCCTGATTTGAATCGCTGTTTTTTCATAACTAAACACTGAAAACATTTGTGTGCCAACTTTCTGACTTTGTCTGAGTCTGTACACAAGATTAGGCGGATATATATCGTGGACAACACTTGCATGTAATTTGGTGGTATTGTAAAGCAGTGTTATGAGCAAGCTAACTTGCATACTATGATTTTTTTAGACTGAAATTATGACTTTAATTTATATTCGAAGAATAAAGACTAAATTATTTATCAATAACAGAAGCAAATGATACACTTTCATCTCATTTGAAGTCAGAAACGTAACATTCAATTTACTCACGATCACCTACAAACGAAAATTATTTATCAATAACAGAAGCAAATGATACACTTTCATCTCATTTGAAGTCAGAAACGTAACATTCAATTTACTCACGATCACCTACAAACGAAAATTCACACAAAAATAAACCCCAACGCCCACTGGATCGTACCAACAAAACAAGATACAATTAGATCTGTCTCCTGCGAGCGTCACGTTCGATTACAGTTCGCGTTCGCACGTAATTCGCGCCACGTGCGTCTGCGCAGCGGAAGTGCGCCATCTGCTGACAGTTAGTGGCGCCACCGTCGCACGCGCTTCCTGATTACCGCGAATTTTTAATTAAGAAGGGTGGCTCAGTGTCTAGGAATTAGTTAAGTGGTCTTTGGAGTTGTCTGAACAACTGGCACTTGGTATTAAATGATGGAAATGATAGGAGAGTAAATTAACTGTCTTTTCGATGTTCCTTTGATGTGGTCGTCAGTAATGATATGTGACGCGGTACAGGATTAAAGTACAATGAGGATAGTTGTCTGTAGCTGCCGTGAAGAGTCTTAAGGCTCCCGCAGATAGGCGACTAGTAGAATTATTCCTATAAAGTTTGCATAGAAATTGTTCTACTAGAGTCGCGCCCGTCTGTAGTAGCCTTTATGAAATAAGATTCTGTTTTGAACGACTGTCATTTGTTCATGGTGCACTGACTAGGTATCAACAGTAGATACGTAGCTACATACTAATTATCAATAAGCCCCAAAATCATGTCAGTAAGATTTGAATCTGTATACAGCTAATTTCGTTAAACGGACTAAGTATTGAATTACATACGTACATAAAAAAAACCTTAACCAAATTAAAAGCACACTAAAAAAGCTGCAGCTTCTCCAAGTTACCGAGCAATAAATAAGGCACCCGCCCATAGACAATCAACAACAAGTAGTCATAGATAAGAGCGCAGTAAAACGCGCGCTACGACCGCGTTATCTGGCCGGCGCACGCGCACGCACCATAGACAAACCTTCTACAAATTTTACGTTTCGTAAACATAGTGTAGGACTGTTTGTGATAACGATGCTGGGTTGTTGCCGACTACCGTAAACTTAGAAGGGTAGAGTTTGAAAATTAAGTAAGAGAGCTTTTTGAGAGAAGGTGAAAGATACCTACTGTAAGGGCGATATGTTTTAGTATTACTAAAACCATGCTGAGATTTTGCATATCTACAGTTCGTCATGCTATGAAATCCTACTATCCTAGTCCTAGATACTAATATTATAAATGTGAAAGTTTGTATGTTTAGCTGTTTGGATGTTTGTTACTCAATCACGCAAAAAGGCCGAACGGATTTGGATGAAATTTGGCAAACGGATAGTTTATAACCTGAATAAACACATAGTAGGTATACGTTTCATTCCGGTAGAACGTTCCCGTGGGAAAATTTGCGAGTTCCAAGCAGCCAAAGCCGCAGTCATAAGCTAGTCAATTATAAAACTTCCTAACAAATTACAATAATTTGAATGACTCAAATAGTTTTAACAAACTTTTTACTTCAAACACAATTTTGAAGAACATGTTCATTACGCGCGGCCATGCACAGAGCACGTTCGCAGAAACAATTCGTTAATGATACAAAACCGGTGCAGGAACCGCGACAAAACAAAGAGATCCGAATATTATCTCAAATCTTTATAATAATTACAAGAGACAAGTGTACGTCTCAATCCGGGGACGAAGCCGATCTCCACGCATGCTGAATCCAATTACCTACCGAGGGCAGGCGACCGAAATATCTTTGCATTCGAGAAAAATAATCGATAAAAAAACACATGACTTGTTCTGTACAACCCTAACTTAAACGTTCAAACTTAAAACGAAGCTTTCAAGACTGGTGTATAGAGTCGAAATTCAAACTTAACACCTAAAGTACGTCGTACGTTTTATTCCTCCATAGGTATCCCTGATTGGGCGGAGCGTCTCCCCACTCCGCGCTCACAGAAGGGTGGGACAAACGTCAGTCGCGCGCCAGCGGTGGGGGATGACAGATGTCTGTCTGTAAGCATCGTTCATATCTCAACACGATAGCGAATTCAATTCTCAATAAATAATAAGGTTCTGCCACCGACGTGTTGGCTGTACAATGCTGTACGTCACTATGTTTGCACACGCGTGGTGATAGAACGGCGACGGAATCCAGCGCGACGTATCAACTGTTATTATTAAATCGAGTGACTCCTCAAATCCAAACATTTGATTTAACAGTGCTATTAACAAACCAACTGCTGTTTGTTATTATGATAGTTATAAATTCTGGTCCTCTCGGCCAAATGAGCGGCGCTAGTATATTCGTACGTGATTGCAATAACGTCTTGTTGTGAATGAACAATTGTTTTTTGTTGAACTAAACGTATTGGTATGTGGAGCTGAAATATTCGATCGTGTGAATATATTTTTTCCAACTAATAGTATGTAGATATCATCAACATTAAATTTGTCTGATCTTGATGTCTGGGTACAAGAAAATCCAATTATGTTTTCGTTTTGTGGAGTAAAACTGTTCTGAAATTGCTCCACTCCACCGCGAAAATGTGGAATAATATGTTTTCAGATAATCAAAGAAAGTAACACAGGCCGACAAATTATTAGATACCAGACTACATTTCCGAAGTATTTTGATGCGCTGAATCCGAATCTGACCGCAGGATTGCTCTATCATGTTAGGATTTTGAGATATCCTAACCTGGAATGGCAAAAAACATCGTATTTGCTCATTTTTGAGGTTACGTAGCCCGTTAGATCCTTTTTCCTGGTGGTAGTCTTTTTCTTTAAAATGACGTTGAGTTTACTCGAATATCTTTATTTTTTGCTGAGATATCACATTTTGAATTTTTCATGTATGATCCATAAACACTACACAGTCGCTTGATCTCATTGTACCTATTTATTTACTTATGTAAATAAGTACAATTGAAGCCCTGCAATCAGATTTCCACGGGTGCGTATGGGGGAGGAATAAGTGTTCCAAGAATAGATAAAGTTCTTTCTATCCAACTTGACATCTCTTCTGCCCGAGCACGTAGCGACCCGTAGACTAGCGTAGCTATGAAGAAAAGACAGTTATTCTTTCCATTGCAACGGAGAGGTAGCTAGTGATGTTGTTAAAAGTGGATGCGCTAACTAAAGTATTAGATTTTATCATTAAATGGGATGGAATGAACTTGGAGGGTTGTGTTGATGATTTTAATGATTAGAATTGTGTAAAATGTTTCTCCCGCCAAGTGTCAAAAGATATAGTAGCCAACAGTCATGTCAAGTCATGCTTGGCAACGTACACTTTTGTCGATTGAAGAACAGAAACATTTCTTCTCTTCAGTGTTAACATCGCCGTGCTTATGACGCTAGAAATCATTCTTCCATCGAAAAACCCGTTTCCATGGTGGTCAGGCTACGCGTGCTAGAAGTCTGTTATACAGGTTCAATGAAACATTTGATCCGAACTCTTAAATATGCGGCATTGGTTATTTTGGTAGATATTATTACTAGTATGCTTATTTTGATCAATCTAAAGACAAACAACACTACAGAGTTCCAATCAAATCAAACATTTATTTTTAAAAAAGCAACAGGAAAACTCACATTGTGTTCCAGGAAAAAAATTGGTTCTTCGGGACTAAATTGGTTCACCATTAGATAAATGTTTTTTTCATTATTACCTTCTCGGTCAAAATTTTACATTAAATGAGGAATATAAATTTAACAAATAAATTGCTATTGCATTAACGATAATTACAAAATAATAAAGCAACTCCTAATGAGATATTTGGCCTTTAGGTTTGGCAATAACAAAGCTCTATTTCTTTTTTGCTTTATTATACAATTATAATTGCGACACAAAAATTGTAATCGCTTATAGGTACAATAAATAAAATAATAGACAAATAGAATAGATAATAATAGTAGACAAAAAATATGATTAAATATTAAATTGCACATACCCACAACATGGGGGCCTAACCAATTATATTACATTTTCTTTTGCAGGACCTAAATATCCCAAGTAGGTTATAAATAAAAAGTGTAGTTACATGCTGTATAAAAAATAAAGTAATTCAATTGAAGGGTGGCTTCATCCGTCAGGGCGTACAGCCAGCGGACATCCGGCGGATGTAGGCGGGGCGTAGCGGCCGCCATTTTGCGTCGCCCGCGCGTGCGCTCTGCCGACGGACGGCTTTATAAAATAATAAACAAAGTGGAATTAGGAAGCGAGGCGAATTTTGGGATCTTTTTATATTCCTCAGAGACGTGTAAAAAATATGGTGTATATTCTCACAGGCTGGTCTGGGATTACCGTACGTTGTACAGGGAAAGTTTCATAGCGTTATAAATTAGCTGTTTGTGTGAGAAACATTAATATATCGTGTAAGTGTGTGAAAAGCATTTATGAATATCATTTAGTCGCATCTTGGTAATATTTATTCCATGTTCATGTTTCAAATAACGAATACATGCAATATGTTATATTTAGTGTTATTTCACAATTTGTGGAACGCCTTTTGAGACATAAGTAGCGATGGCACTGTCTTTGCACAATTTGTAAAATGGGAAAACGATCAACTGACGAAGTGATGGCTTTTAATACCATCGGAAATCTGAATGGAATTTGTTACTTTTTCAGAGATCCACCTGGTGTTTTTCCAGTTATCTAGCAATCCTACCGTGCCTTTATTTGGTTGATCTAAGTTTCTGCCTGAAACACTAATTAAACAAATATTGTTCATCTGGAACACTCATTAAAATACATCTCAACTAATATTGAGAACATAATCCATCGCCTACAAAGATTATTTCCAAAACAAAAACCGAGCCACAAAAATAGCCAACCGTTATGGTTTAATTTAATAAAATTATTACAGTGATTAAAATTCCTTGTTATTCCAAGTTTATTTCCTTTTCCGTCTCCCGAACTATCCCGTCCGTATACCAGGCTCGCATGAATCGTCAGGAGTGAGCCGGGACGTAAATCAAGCCGCGTCGTCCCATCCATCACGCGACTCCGTCCCATCAATCGCGATGCGACCGAAATAGCCGCGCGGTGTATAGCTAAACTTGGACATCTTCTCACCTAAGGGACGCGGAGAGCATATCTAAGAGGATTGTTAGCTAGGCATGCTACAGTTTATGAAGCCCTAGAGAATGCGCAAGTTAGGTATTTAAATGAGTTTGTTTATTGGTATTCAACATTCTTGCTGCTCTTGGTGTTTATGTTAGGAGAGCATTCGATCAGTAGGTAGGTAATATCTACTGGGAATCACAAACATGCTAGAAGAGTATTCTTGAGTTGTCTGTTTTTGACCAACCAGTTGAGTTTAAAGTACCTGTTATGTTAGTTTGTGGTACTAAATACCATGCAAGCAATCGTTTTAACCTTTCTTTTCTATAATATATTTTTTTAATATATTTTTTCCTAATAAGTAGGTATATTATCTTTAGTTACACTATGTCACCAATACTAGTCTACACTAGTGTGTCAAGTCACATACTGTGTACAAGCTAATTATGGGGACTGGCACTGTACTCCCGTATACATTTTATTCTTTATCCTAGTTGGGAATACAGCACGTCACCAGCATTTCAGTTGTAGTTTTAGTACCTACACTTCATTTGTCAACCCTTTAAACTGTATTACAATGCTGTTATGATGAACAAACAATTTGTATTTGTACCTTTTGCTCTGCAACTTTTCAAAGCAGACATTTTTGCACAATGCTTCGACGATTTACTATATTATGATAGATATTAGTGGAATCTTCACGGGATCAGAGGGCCAGCCTATTATTTAAGCCAAAGAATTAGCTATGCCAGAAGTACAACGTGGCAACGCTTCCAGCCTTTTGGCCACCTTTCTTGTTGACAACGGATGCGGACGAATTTTAATACGGTTTTCTTTTATTATACTTGTACTCTACATATTATTGTTATTTTGAAGACTTGGCTTTTAAATAATGTCTTTTATTATCAAATTAAAAATATACTACTTATTTAACAACAATCACGCTTAGGTATCGTTAAAACCAGCATTTTTCTCTTTGGATTTGGAACAGACAAGTAGGTACCAGATAGATATTTTTTTACATTTAGACACCAACGGTAGGTACCTACCTACCTAGCTAAGTAGCGTTGCGCTCGAACACAACTAGGACCTTTTTTCCCATTGACTACAATAAATTGGGACGTACTTTTTGATGCCTTATTATTATTTTCTTTTCTATATACTTGTACATATTATTATTTTAAGACCAGTAGTTTTTAAATGATGTAAATATCTATAAAAATTTATATATCAACCCATTCTACCTTTATTTTATAAGTTACTGGAATTCCCTCTAACTCTGTTATGCAGTATATTTAATTTGTGAGATATAATAAATACCTACATATTTTTATATGAATTTCTCGTTGAAAAATGTATTAATCTCGTTTTTCTCTGAAAAATAAACTATTTAATTTTGTTTGACAATATTTTTACTATAAGTACCTACGTATCGGTGTGTAGTGTTTGTGAAGTGACCTACGTAGGTGTCGCTAGAAAATTTATATTGGTACCTATCCTATAGCGTTATTCATTTGAAACAAGTAAATAGGTAGGTACTTAGGTGTTCATGTTCTGTCCAATATCTACACTTTAATTTCAAAGGGGAAAATCCTAAAAACTGGAAAAGCTATACCTAACTGTTCCTGCCCAAAATTGTAGCAAAATAACCGGTACAAACAAACTACCGAAAATACAGGAATGCGAGTAGGTACCTATTCCGTACCTAACTAAAGAATCGACCAGAAGGACCAAAGAAATATTATTAAAGAAAATGTTAGTTTTTCTTGGAAATAAAGCTTCAAGGAGTAATGTGTGTATAAATACATTCCTACCAAACAAGCTCCTACTTACCACTGAATGCAGATAGGTATTTACTAGGGTGTCTATGTTACAGTTAAAATGGAAAGGACTACCGACAATGCTATAAAAAAATAAAAATCGGTATTAATGAATGACTAAATAACTTTAAAAAAATACTGGGTTCTGACTGAATAAAAATCTACTAACTTTTAAAGCAACATGAAATCTTCTAAACAAAACATTGCATTAAAAGCGCCCATTCATCCATGTCTTCGAAATTTAGGAAATTACTCAATTATCTTGTTAGGTTGCCTATTCACAACATCCTGGCCCGCCTGAAATTGAATTAATAGGCCCAATTAGAATCAAGATAACAAGCGGCTATAAAAAATATCCTCATTAATAGAGCCAAACTTGTTACTGCTACCGAATTAACGAGCGCCGAACTAACGCAATCATGTAATTACGGACACCTCGGCTACACAGCCAGCCAACACTAGTGGGATACCTACAGCCTCGCGGGGAGGCGGGGCCTTCCGCCGATCAATACGAGCATAACGCGCTCATGTTACCGAAGGGAAATAGCTGTGTCCCTTTCTGACACGCCTCACACCACCTCCAGAGTGAACGAGACGGAATCCGACCACCTCATTCGTTGAGACGCATCCCGATGGGCGTTCTCCGGCCTTCACAGTCGGGTAATCCGACATGGCTCAGTCGGCAAAGAACCGCGTGCCGTGCGCGTGCGTGCCCGCCGCCGGCGTACGATGCACTCCGCGTAGAGACAACATATAGTCACCATGCTCGTGCCACCTGAGATGATGGCGGCGCAATCCAAGCTAGTCTACCAGATGAACAAGTACTACAACGAGCGGGTCGCCAACCGCAAGGCGCAGATCACTAAGACGATCCACGAAGTGTGTCGGATAGTTCAGGATGTTCTCAAGGAGGTGGAACTTCAGGAGCCGAGGTTCATATCCTCGCTCACGGACTACAATGGACGTTTTGACGGTTTGGAAGTGGTTTCGCCTCATGAGTTTGAGATAGTTATTTACTTAAATCAAATGGGTGTGCTGAATTTCGTGGATGACGGCTCCCTGCCCGGCTGCGCTGTGCTGAAGCTGAGCGACGGCAGGAAGCGCTCCATGTCCCTGTGGGTGGAGTTCATCACCGCGTCAGGTTACCTGTCCGCGAGGAAGATTCGCTCGAGGTTCCAGACCCTGGTCGCACAGGCGTGTGATAAATGTTCCTACAGAGATTGTGTGAAAATGATCGCCGAGACGACGGAAGTGAAACTACGGATTCGGGAGAGGTACATTGTGCAAATAACGCCAGCGTTCAAATGCGCCGGCTTGTGGCCGCGCTCGGCGGCTCACTGGCCACTGCCCGCAATACCGTGGCCACACCCTAATATTGTTGCTGAAGTGAAAACGGAAGGCTTTGACTTACTATCGAAAGAATGTCTCGCGCTACAAGGAAAGAACTCTGCAATGGAAGGTGACGCGTGGGTGTTGAGCTTTTTCGAGGCTGAGAACCGTCTCCTGCAAGGCGGATGTCGACGAAAGTGCTTAAGTATCTTAAAGACGATTAGGGACAGGCATTTAGATTTGCCCGGAAACCCTGTGACGTGCTATCACATGAAGACATTACTGTTGTACGAATGTGAGAAGCACCCGAGGGAGCACGAATGGGACGAAGTTGCTATCGGGGACAGGATCAACGGCATCTTCCTGCAGCTCATATCCTCGTTGCAGTGTCGCCGGTGTCCGCACTACTTCCTGCCGCACGTGGACTTGTTCAAGGGCAAGTCGCCGACGGCGCTGGAGAACGCCGCCAAGCAGGTGTGGAGGCTGACGCGGGAGATGCTCACCAACTCCAGAGCATTCGAGAAGCTGTGAGCGAACACTTGATGAGTGATTGTGAACGTGGAGTGGTGTAAAGCTTGTTTATTGGTCCTCCAGTCATTTTCAGTAGTTTAGCGAAGCATTTCGTGTTGATAGGCAATGTGTTTGAAGACGCACAGTGTATAAAGTATACGGTTGTAGTATGTGAGCTATCTGAAATATTCCATTCGGATCGGACAGACTGTAAGTAGAAGTGATACTAATATACGCTAGGGACGCAGTTTCGATATAATATTTTTGTGATATACTGTAAATAGCTTAAACGTTGTACAATTTTAGTGATATATTTAATTTAAAATCATCGTGTATTTATTTGACTGAAATCTTATAAAGTAGGCGCATAATCTACGTATAGTTAAAAATAAATAATTTGAAACTATAACTTTTGCTTTAATTTGTAGACATGTTCCTACACTAACATACACACATCATTTTAAAGACATATTCATGTAATCCGTTCGAGAAAAGGATTAACATATTGCATTTTTCATTGTGCAAAGTAGGCCTACTGCTGCCATGGCGGAATGAGGCCAGTTGGTTTTGCAAGCAACTATCTGTGTAACCTAAATAACCAATCATATGCATGCACATTCCGATCATTAAGGTTTTGTGCAAGCGTTCATATTCTGCACAATTTGCATAGGCTTATGGTCATAGATTAATATCAATCTTTGATCGTATGAGTAGATACAATACCTTAACATTGAATATAATCTGAGCAGTTTATACCTACTTTATATTTGACAAGAAACCTAACTAAACCATACGACAACACATTACGAAAAACTACACCCGTTTTTCATTAAAAAAATCAAGAAGCTTTTTACGACTACATCTAAGATGACAAGCTTATCTAAACGAGCGCATTTTACACTGTAACGACTAAACCAGAGCGTGACATTCAAACAACGATATGTTAATTTGATGGATAGGTAAAACACAAAGTTGTATGGAGGCCAAACTTTAAGTCCCAACAGATACCATATATCCGAACCTACTCGGAGGTACACTGCCTATTGAATACCTCAGCCACAGTACTACATAAAGTAACAAAAAAAGCACAAAACGTTGTCAAGTGACAGCGTTTGGTACATCCTACGTAGACCGTGTCAGGTTACAAGTCGATATTTTACATGTAAAAGCCCGTGGGCCGAGTCCGGGGCACGACTCCGCGAGCCTACGGATAGTCGGCGACCATTAATTTATACAGTGATATCTAGACGCGATACTCGCGCGAATATACGACGGAAAAATTGTGTGTAAAGGATTTTAGATGTGAGATAAAACTTGGATAAGTTACTGATGCTCTGCAAGCTTGTCGCCTTGGAGATAGGGATCTTATTGATGGAAGGATAAGGGCCGTGATGAAAACGGAATTGATTGGGGAATTACGTGCAAGTACTTGAGCACATGCAAGTACATAAATATGTATAAAGTTAGACGATAATCTGCTGCATATCTTGATGATTGAGCTTTGAGTCCTTATAGATACCTACCTACGAGTTAACAGCTGCATGGTATGTGAGATGAGAATCCGATGTTTGCATAACTTTGTATTTACGTACTAAAACGCATCTGGTTAGACTGGACCCTACCTAGCTGGGAAAAGGTTGATTGCTCAAGATAAAATCTATAAAATATTCTCATACGCTTCTTTAAGTAGGTGCGAATACCGATACATTGTAACTGAACATGTATCGAGAGCAAAATGTAAACGAACTCGCATCAATACCTACACCATCGTGCCTCAAAAAGGGGAAAAGCAATAAAATCAATAACCTCAGAGCATAACATTATTAAAACAAACATTAGTATAAACAATGCCATATCAAACAAACCCGGAGCGGTCGCTAAGTGTCCACAAACCAGTTTGTTAGTTGGTCTCCCTACGCCGACCGACGCCTACACATACGCTCGCATTTGTTTTTAGTTTTTACTTGGCTGTACAAACAGACGTACGGACACATTTATAAATAAAATAAACTTAGAATAAAGAAATAAAGTGAACTTACAAGTCTGTGACACATGAAGAGCAGGCGGAGATGTAGTTTGTCGACCCACACGTCAGATTTCCGATGTCGATATAAGGTCCCTATAGAAATTTATCGGGCACACACAAGTTTAGTAATATCTTCTTTATTGTATAGTCCTATGACTGCCCTGTAGTAAGCTACTGTCGATAAATAAAATCTAACTGGACTGCTCAACTTGGAGCATCTGAATGAGGTCTTTAGATCCGCAACCTGTGTTTGAGGTCAAAAGACCAGTGTACCAAAGGACCAATGTGTCTTGTTAATTAAAATGTAGTCAGAAAATGATAAAATGAGAGCACTTAAGGGAATGAATACATCTGTTATTTTGATGGCGTTACAAATATAGAGCGAGGGTTTTTTATTGGCCGTTGAGTGGCGATACTTAATAAGCGTTTGATGACATTACTATTGCATTATAATTACCTATTAAAGAATTTATGATTGACTGTTTATGAGTTCCTGAATGAAATGTCACAAGTCAATTAATAATAATAATTTTTTTTTCCTAGAGATAATAGTGACCTATTATGTCAGAGGAAAAAATCTGAACAACTGAAACTGAATTTATAGGTAGGTAGTATCCACGGTAGGTACTTGATGTAATAGCAGAGTTACTGTTACGTAAGCGAAGACACTGACTCCTACTGCGCAGCGATCATCTAGGTCAGGACTCAGAGCATCAATTCAAAATGTAACACTTTTTTATGACAAAACACATTTTATTATTAAAAATACTTTGAAAGTTATAACAACTGGACTTAATTCGAAGAAAAGCTGATCAGCGGAGAATCTTAGTTCAGCAGAAGACCGACGCCATTTACAGACTGATATTTATAAATTGTTTCTGAAATATATGATAAAATCATCGTCTACTTACTCTATTACTATTTAGCTTTAATTTTAGTTCTTTTTCTCCGCTTTTTTTATGATCCGTTAAGATATTGTTACAAACGGCAAAAAACGACATTGTTTTCTATGCAAATAAAACAGGAAAAACTCAGTATACAAACAGAGCCAAGTTCTTTATGACATCTAGGTGTGAAGTGAGATAAAAAAAAAACTTGCTATGAAGCATTAGTAAGAATGTTTGCAACTGAAATTGTTCTATTATCTCGTTATTTATTACTTCTATTTACCTTAAGCGATGTATGGTTATTAGTTATTAACATTTTCTACAAGGTGATAGTCGTACATTGTTGCAGTAATTAGACACAAAACAATCCTCAATAAATAGCGATCTAAATTGTAATAAATAGTTTACTATTTATAATAAATTGTAACCTAGATAGTTACAGTTGGTGAAACTCGAGTTATTATTATGGCCCGTCTAAGGCTTTAACTGTTGTTACTTTTTACAATAATTTATTAATTAACCACTTTTTTACGCGCCCTTTAGAAAACAATTTAATAATAATACGAAATTGTTCCGTAGACTCTTACTGATAAGAGGCATGATCGTACCTACGTAATTGAGCGGGTAGCCGTATAAAACACCTTGAAGTCTTGCAAGTATTTCTGGTCGATACCTGGTGTGTGTACTTGGAATCAAATACCTGGTGTAAAAACCTGGTCGCGTAAATTCGTCCCTTCCCTGGTCTCTATGGTAATAGAGATACAATCAATCGATTAGATGTAGTTTGTGCCAATTATTTTTACACCTTGTCATGTTAAATTGAGATCTCTACTGCACAACGCGAACATTTCCAGTGCATTTTAATATCGACCGAATGTGTATCTATTTTAACAAACAGATTAATCTTAGGTAAAATGAAAACTTCTAGTAGGTATTTATTTATTTACTAGCTGACCCGATAGACGTTGTACTGTCTTCAGGGGAACCTAGTCGCGGGCTTGAACTCACTGGTGGCCCTGGCTAAAATCACGCTGTCTCTCCAGGCTTCGTGTCCGACAGAGATAGTATCAGTGATGAGCAGTTAGACGCTAGTCTACACGCACAACGTTATTGATGCAGGATCATTTATAGTAAAAAATTAGCGAAATTAAGAAAAGTCCTTTGGACGATCGGGTTTTATGAAAAAGCCAATGCATAAATCAATGACCAATAAAGTTTATTGAACTTTTCGATAATTCAACTTTGTCGGTATCGACTTGGTTTTGATGATTTTACACTTCTTTTATTTCTTAAAAACACCCAAAGTTAAGTAAAATTAGCAAGAAAAACGAATCTTTGTTGGCTCCTAACTTTTTAATGGGTTTTTATTTTAATATTCTGTTTCCGTACAGATAATATTAATAATGAGACAAAACGATATCATATTTTACTTTGGATGTGCCATGTTCAGACAGTTGAGTAAAACATTCCCGAAGTTTGTATGCAAAAATGTGGACTAGGTTCACCTTAACTTTCTTATTATTTTTTATAAGAACCTTCTCCTGACAATAACAAACACAACAAAAAAAGAATTAGCAAAATTGGTCCAGTCGTCCACGTGTGATGTCGTTACCAAGGGAAATGCGGATTCATTTTTACACGCTTTATATTAGCCTCACTTGTATGTTTGTTTGTTTGTTTGTATGTAACCGACTCCTTTGAGCGCGATTTTGACCCACTTTAAACGGTCAGATTTCATGGAAACTTTGTAAACTTGTCGAGGACCGATGACAATTGAATAATTTAAAAAAAAAAACACGTTTTTGTAGTTAGCAGAACTAAAAACTAGAAAATAAATAATAGTTTAAAAAAACTAAAAAACACGCTTTAAAAACCAAACTAAAAAAGGAGAAAATAATTTAATTCAAATAAAAAGCGTGGGGTGCTTGACATTAATTGATTATAAAAATACCTCAAAAAGCACCCCACGCTTTTTAATTGAATTAAATTATTTTCTCCTTTTTTAGTTTGGTTTTTAAAGCGTGTTTTTTAGTTTTTTAAACTATTATTTATTATATTAGAAGAAGATTAGGCTTCTCAACAATGAGTACACTGTTCACTGTTCTGTAAATCAGTAGACTCCGAAACTCTTCACGAACTCGGCTCAACTGTTTACTCATTTTTTTTACTACGTTTATACCCGTGCAGCTTTATAAATTACAGTGGGCGTTTAGTTTTCAATAAAACACGCATTATAGTTATAATGAAGAGGCAAAAGGGGGCGTCGCAGGCGCCGCGGACGTCCAAACCAATATTGACGTAGGCCCATTGTGATTAGCGCAGGAAAAAATTGCCCCGACCAGTAGGAAACATTGGAAAGAATTAAATATAGTATTTATGATAAATGTTATTGGTAATATTTAGTTTGTATAAAAAAAAAGCTGGTGAGGTACCTATTACGTTAGGTAGGTATAGTAGTTTTGATAAGTCAGAAAATATAAATATATTAAAAGCCAAATTTTCCAATGAAAAAATATTTGCATCCAAGGTGTAATTTTGTAATTTTTACAGATTTTCTAAAAGAATACTGTCAGACGTAAATTTTATTTCACGGATAAAAGTTAAAATATCTAAGTTATCGAATAAATCTGACAGTTTGACATATTTTCTATACAAAAGCTGTCAAACCACAATATTTATTCCTCAGTTAAAAGTTTCATGACTATTGAAAAATCAGCCCTAAAACGGTAAATATATGTATTAAATACATAAACTGAAGTAGCTCCACTTGAAGCTTTTTCCAGGCTGCGTTTATATGCAAATCTAGTATTTCTGTTTACATACAGGCTGAATTTGAAATGATTCGCAAAATAATTACGTGTCTTAAAGCGATAATTCAATCAATTTGCTTTATTCGACGATTCAAAACAATCTACATCAATTTCAGTACATTAAAGGATCTCCATTCTTCAGGTATTGCAACGATAACTCACGGCTAACTATCTAGTACTTCAAAGCTGCTAGTGGCAACCACTTGACGTCAATAATTGCCTATTAAGTAGGTACCAATTAAAGATACCAGGAGAGCATAGGATCGTTGGTGATCGATTACCGAAGATTTATCGGGCTATTAACGCACAAGGAAATATGGGCACACTGCCGATTTATTGTTAAGGTTTTGAATATTTAAACTGTGGGAATTTAATTAGGAAAATTCTCATGAATTCTGAAAGCCGGGTGTTTATTGGCAGGGTTTATGTAACATTTTTGGAAAAGGGAAATGTATCGCTGTTTCTAGAACCGATTCGAGAATTTATTGTTTGGTATATTTGGCAACAATTACTTGTTTTTTACAATTAGGTACACTAAGGCTATATCCACTAAATCCGGAAAAGTCTAACAACTGCGTTACAGTAATTTAAGATTTCGTTGTGGAAAAAGGAAAGCTCGTTAAGCCGTTGGTCCCGGCTGTCATATCTCTTTTACAGTTGTTACGGGTCTTCAGAAACCCGAAAGTCTGATAACCAGTCTTACAACCAAGGGGTATCCTGTTACTTAGCAACTGGGTTGTGGAGGTCAGATAGGCAGTCGCTCCGTCTAAAATACTGGTATGCAGCTGCATCTGGTCAGACTGGAAGTTGACCCCAACATAGTTGGGAAAATGCTAGGCAGATGATGATGATGATGTTGTGGTATGATAAATTAATAGCTTAGACGTCAAAGTGTCTAAGTATCTAAGTTGCGAATCGATTGACATTCAGTCTCAGTGGATTTCAGGATTTTAGGCAGCTGTGGATAGTCTAAGTATACCTATCTGGGGGACGTCACTATACCAAAATAGTTCTATTGTAACCACTATTAACATTATACAACGTGTTAGCTTATTAAACGCAGGTTCCCTGCTGAAATCGTTGACTGCCTTTTAGTATTCTACGCTACCCCTAAACAGTGTCATCAAATTAACACTCACTTCATGTCAAACAATCTCTACTTTCCCTAAAAATATTCGGTAGCTTTTAAAAAAATGTGCATCACAATTTTAGAAAGATTAGTATGCGACGCGAGGCAGCGCAGCGACGCGCGGCGCCACCACCCGACACACGACAATAATTCAAACAATACCGCTACAATACGTGACTTTCACAGTACACTATTAATATGCATTAATATGCGTCATAATCATACTATATAATGAAGCCTATGTATTCTACAAGAGTGTTGTCTAAGCGTTTCTTGTTAACTATTTCCTATGTAAATGTGGTAAGAAATGTGGCGTCTTGTGCCAGTGCGCGGTGTGGTCTACTGTCGCCGGCTTGTCGTAAGTTCATCTGATAAGGATCATGGTGGGAGCTTAGACTACAAAGTGATTTTGGCATAACAAGAGCGGCAGTTCAAAGATGAGAACTTTTCGTAGTATGGCACAGTGATAAGAATAGACTGGGGGCATCTGGAAAAGTTTCAGTTCATTATATGGCAAATAATTTTCAATACAGCAAAGCATTTATTTCAATTAAACCCTTTACAGGCACTTTTGAATTGTCAAGAGGTCGGTCAGTTAGAAAGTTGAAGCTAGTTGCCCATTGTAAAACGTAGACCTCTATGGAGAAGAACGAGCAAACAACCCAAGGACACTCTTTTAAATCAAAATATTACAAAATCCAGTGTACATTATTCTTGTTGCTTCTATATTTGAGAACAATGTAAAAAACCGGCCAAGTGCGAGTCGGACTTGCGCACGAAGGGTTCCGTACCATTATCTATATAAAAGGCAAAAACATTTCAACTGTTTAACTATCACGGTTCATGAGATACAGCCTGGTGACAGACGGACAGCGGACGGACAGCGGAGTCTTAGTAATAGGGTCCCGTTTTACCCTTTGGGTACGGAACCCTAAAAAAAGAATCAATCTAAATATAGGATTAAAAATAAGCCCTGGAAGTTAGGAGATGACCAGTCTCAACCGACGGCGCCCGTTCACGAACATGACGCGTGGATCAGAACCTTTTCATAACCATTTAACCATTTCATTTCATTTCATTTCACCAAATACTGTTATATTTTAATTTCTGGTAGACACTGCTTACGCTTATCCGGAGATTTGGAAACAGACCGTTGATACTGTTTCAGGTTTTCAGCTGAATTTTTCAGATCTGATCTTGGACATGGCATTAATAAAACGTAACATAACTAACGCGAAAAGCGTCAATGAACAGAAAGATACTCATTAAAGAATAAAAGCTCTCAACAATACCTAAAATTTATAGTCTACCCAGATGCAGCTGAATATAGTAGTCGTATTTTACATTGCTCGTAGAACAGATGGCCGATGGGGCCGAAAGATTCTGGAGTGGCGACCGCGTACCGGAAGACGTAGAGTGGGAAGGTCTTCCACAAGGTGGACCGATGACCTTGTGAAGGCCGCGGGAATCCTCTGGATGTGGAAAGCACAAGACCGGTCGAAGTGGAGGAACCTCGGGAGGCCTATGTCCAGCAATGGACGTCTTTCGACTGAAATGATGCTGATGAATGGAGAGGCTGCCTATTTGACTTCCACAACCCAGTTACTGGGTAATACGATACCTCTTAACGACTGTCAAAGATCGACAAATGACAGCCGGGACCAACGGCTTAATGTAATCAGTAAGGTTACAGAATTGACACTAGAGCTAGCCCAGCGAGATATTAACATTGGTAATGTTTCGTTGCAGTGTGTATATTATGTTAGATAGTGTCACGGCTCATTGAGAGAGATGCAATATTGTACACACAGATAGTGATCAGGGACGTAAATTTTATGTCGCTTTGCTTCGATTCTGATCTATTTAATTATTAAGCGGTCCTTTGCACATTACAAAACGTGGGTGTAAGGAAATGTTAGTGCAACTAGCTTCATATTTCTGACTGACCGGATAATTTAAAAATGCCTCTTTAAGTTTTAATTGAAATTAATGCTTTGAGTTTGTATTATTTGTAAAAGTTTGGTTAATAATCCTTCATCTGCATAGAAGCAATGAAGAACTATAGTTGTAACCTACGCATTGGTTATAGACAACATTTAATAGAATCTTAAGATGCTTTAAAGATATTAAATCTTTCAGCTTTACTAAAAATGCCTAGTAAACCTAAGGGCCTGCGCCCACTAACGGCACGGCACGGCAAGGCATTTTTATGCGACGAATACGAATATAACTTATATACAAGACAATAAAATTCAAATTTCAATGATGATGCCTAAAGACGTCGCGGCATGCCTAAGGATACCGCGGTATTGTTGCCGTTGTAATTTCAACTTTACTTTCATACCATTAAGTTACATTTCTATTCGTGGCTTAAAAATCCCTTGCCATGCCGTGCCGCCACTGGGCGCTGGCCCTAATAGATGCTTGCTGCAAGGTTAAAAGGAAAGGCAGGGGTGCCAGTTTCCCATACATAGGTACCTACTTGATGTTGCTTATGAATGATAAAGATCAGAAAAACATTATAAGTTCAGCTGAAGCGTATGAATGACATAGCGTCATAGCCACTATGAAAATGGTAGTAGGACAAAACAGAAATTGAGTTGAGTTCAATGAGTACGAGATGGCGCCTGTTATAAAAAAGAGCAGCCAGAAAATATAATAAATAGGGAGGATACACTAGGAGTCTAGGATGCAAAACAGTTAGCGGAAAACGGATGACCCGGACCTGTATCTGGTACTAATAGCAGTACAAAGCGGCTCTGTTCCACGAACACGGTAATTCCTTACAGTACCTAGCACTTGCATAAACAACGGCCTATCTTTTCGTCTAATCCGCGCCTCGCCGCACCAGGAGCCCAGGACTCGTGCGAAACGCAAAATTTTCACGTTGCGATTGCATAACGAATGCGCAAACGCGTTCACGGCGACAAATTTCAATGTAATCTGTATAATATTACAATTTGCTGGATGAATTATTCAATATGGCGGACGGGGCACGATGTTTATTCGATTATAGCGAGATTTACATACATATTTATAAGTAGGATATGTGCGAGGCTGTAACCTGTTGTCATATCCATAATTTGAGCTACCGTACGCGCTGACCTGCAGGGTGAGTCTGAGTCGGGCGCCATGTTTGATCAGCTGAGGGTTATTAGGAGATGGAGCTGGAAATTAAACCGTTTGTATGCAGCTGGTAATGTTTTATAAGCACGCAATGTAAGTTTGTGGGATCAAATTAAAGGTTTATCATTGGTTTGTTGTATTTTACTTGATTGGTTGTAGGCACATTCTAAAGTGATCACGCACAATGACTCTAATTTCAACAAGGTAAGCATTGGCTCCTTAATTCCCGTTTTAGCGCTAATTATGTAGAGAATTTCAGAGGTTTTTTTATTTTTTATTGTGGATGGTATTGAGGTCAACAGTAGTGACCTCAATCTCGCTTGATGTAAAGCAATGGATGAAGTCTACGCTGGAATGAGTGTGCCCAGAAGATGCCTATTCACTCTTGCTTTGAAAGCTGACTTTTTAAATGAGGAAGGGAAGACAGACGCTGGCAGGAAGTTCCACACTTTGGCCGAGCACATAATAAATGGGGAGGAGATGTACGAAGTTCGACTGGTCGGGATATCAATCAAGTACGGATGTTACACTGCAGTACATCTGGTAGTCTGGTAGTAAAAGGGAGGTGGTGGGATCACGTCGTGGAGCTCCTGCGCCCACTCTCCAAAGTACTTTGTACTTCGGAGATATATCATCAATGAATGTCCAAGATCTTTGTACAGGGAAGGCAACATCACGATCAATCTTATCTACAGATGAAGATACCATATAAACTTCATAAAACTATCAGCTTATACATTTCAGAACATTGAAAGTGATTAGGTTAGGTCTACTCACAAACGGGTACATTACGACTTGAGTTATCCAAAAGGACCATTTTACTGTGTTAAATATCTGAATACTGCAATAGCTCACAGGTACTGACAGTCAAACCCACGTTTATTAAGCACTAGAGAAATTTATTGGTCTGCGCTATTTTGTATGACACTTATAGCGATAGTTGTTTAACAAACTCTGACATTTGCGTGCTTTGCTACTTTGGTACTTAACTGGATATAATTAGGACACTAGCTTTTGCCCGCGTGGATGTTGGAAAATATCCTCTTTATTTTTAAATAACTATAGGTTTACGCGGCGCACGCTAGTAAAGCTCAGTTTTGCCGACATCTTCAATCACCGTCATCATATTTCAGCCAATATACACAAAAGCTTGATGAATTATACCGAAATGAAAATTCGTTCCGTAGATTTTGAGTTAATCGCTTTCAGACAAACAGACAGACAGACGCTGGGGGAATTTGTTTTATGATAATATGGTCATTGTGTATCTAAGGGCCAAGCTATGTAAGCAGTTGAAAATATCCTGAGATCATAGATCATAGGATGCTCAGGTAGATATAGCATCAAATGCTTTTGGTGTGGCCTTCTGAGTTAAATTCTAAATTTGACATTAGTAACCATTGTAATTATTGATAGTAGTCGCCAGTTGCGAGCTGAATGGCGGGCCATTGGAGACGCCTATGTCCAGCAGTGAAACTAGAGAAAAGGCAGTGTTGGCGCAGTGGTAACGGCCGTGACTTACGAGATATAGGTCGTAGGTACGAACCCAGACAGGCGCTTTACTTTGTGTTAATTATTTCATCACCACTGCTCTCAAAACGGTGAAGTAAAACATCGTGAGGAAACCGGCATGTCCTAGAACCAAAAATTCGACGACATGTGACACCACCAACCCGCACTGGGCTCGCGTGGTGGATTACGGCCTATTCCCTCTCACAGTGACGAGGCCTGTGTCTCAGCAGTGGGAACATTATTGGCTGATTATGGATGTCCAGCAGTGGACTGCTGTAGGCTGATGATGAAGCATTGTAATATATTTTTGTCATAATATTCTTTACGTTTATTTCTTACAAACGAAAGTCTGAAATTCACTGTTACCAACTTTTTTTTTGAGAACAGACCTCTAAGTGTATAACGTTGTAAAATCCAGTCAAGTTAATGGTGAATAGTAAATGGTGCCGTAGCAATATACCAGTTCAGTAATAGCAGTAAGTTATTTACAGTAATATCCCAAAAACACATAGCAACGACCTAGTACCATCACAAGCAAACATTTTAATAGATAATCTCAATGTCTAGACAGCCAAATGTATTCTAGTATTTGTAATACAATGACTGAACACTAAATCAGCTACAGACTTCACCAGAAGACCTAGGTTTTGAATACTGATGTCACCTCAGTGATCAGCCTTCGACCGTCAGATGCAAAGATTCGGGGCAGTACGTATATAGGTATATAGTTTAATCTGCATCATTAAGAGTCATAAATATGTCTCTAAATAGGCATCAGACTCATGGACATGCAAATAAAATTGTTAAACGCAGCTGCGTTACTTAATTAACTTAAATCGGTACATTTCGTGGTTAAAATGGTCATTTCAACTTTGTAACTTTAATTCGTATTTAAAGATGGAGAATGCCTTCATTGCTTAATTTTGAATGCCGGGGAATTTTATGTAAAATGAAGAATTATAACCCAATTATTAAGTATACAATGAACTTAAGATATTTCCTATCCTAATGTTCTCAGACGGCTGAGTAACAAAAGCCGCGCAGTGAGGAACATCAAAGAGAACGAGTACGACTGGGCAAATAGTGGTGTAACCGAACGCTGCATACATCGCTTGATATTTAATAATTCATCCGAACATTGTGGCCGGTCGGGCGTGTAATGCCTTGCGACGTGTGTGGCGCACTTGTAGCGGGTAGCGACGAGCGACGCATGAGCGAAGCGGGCAATAATGTGCTATAACTATTTAAAAAATGTGGCAAAATAATTAAAGCGATTTTTTTACCAAACCATCAAAGAGATAAAAGGCAATCGTAGCCTAAAAGTCGTTCTGGACTTCGCGAAAAGCGTTGAACCCGTTTTAGTACCTACACATAGCTTCTTAATGAAAGTACACTAAGTATGATCTTTCAGCTGAGCTCTGGGGCTCTGCCTCGTATCATTATGCTGAGCGATAGCCGTTTGCGTGGATGTGACGCATATTTTTCCGACCAACTGGATTTTTTGTGTTCTTCTTTAAGTCAATTTTTATCGCAAATAAACTTATTTTCTTTCTTGCTTTATACACACCACCCTTGGAATTCTAAGTTTTTCCTTTATTCTTATTTTTCTTTACAAATAAACAGCTAAAATATACTTCGTTATCTTCAATCGCTTTCAGAAGAGCCCTACTCAATTCATTGGTGCGTAAAATATAGAATTTTGTACAAAAATGGTTCTCTTTCAAGATGTTATTACGGTCTATTATTAATAGAGAATAATGTTTATATCTATAAAGACCGTCAAGCCAAGCATGTGATACACAATACAAATATGTTATTATTTATAATTATTATATACATCAGCGGCTTTCTTGATGTATTGGGCTGACGTTTATGTACCGGCGGCGATTATACCGGATGAGTCGTTGAGAAGGTAAAAATCTATGGGGCAGAGACCAAACTCTGAAGCATCACATTATTTTTTCTTTTATTTGTTTTGAAAATGCCTTCTAAGCTAATTGTTTGAGGTTTAACATCGGTAAAACACACAGATACTCCTAAGACATAGAACCATGAATCAATATTAGTAAAGTGCGTGCCTCTTTGAAGGCTTTCTTCCAGTCTGCAAGTCATCACATTCTCCTACCCCCATTCCAGTTTTTTTGGAGTTGACGCAACATGTCTTCTTTTCTTGCATACATCTATCTCTATTAGTCGTCATCTCAGTAGTCACCGGAGATGACGACTAATAAAGATTTTTTCAGTATTTAAGTAGGCAATGAAATATTATATCCCGGATAAATACATTGATTCGCACGAATTTACTGCCTGAAAGGACCAATTTTGATGGCTATTTCCCACAAAATTGGTCCTTTTGTTTCAAAATATGTATCAAAGGACCATTTTTTGGAAAAGTCATCGGCCTATACAGTTATCTGAGTCTACTGTATACTAAAAAGGTTAAGTGCTAGTTAATCAGAGTTATGTGCTTTTAACACTATATTGTAAAAATATTGCTTACGATAACAGTTCCCCGATGTTCGCAACTTCGCATAGGACGCCATTATGTGATGTTTTATTTATTTCGCGATATTGCATTAATAACAGATGCAATGTTTTATGTAAATACGGCGATAAATGTCCTACTCAATTATATAGGTACAATCAGGTAGTCAGGTGTTTACTTGCATTACCTAAGTACCTACAGTTTTATATGTAATATGTATTTGAGTATAGTACTGTGCGAAGCGTAATTTTGATGTGCTCGACATTACACAAGGCTTGTAAGAGTGGTCTAGTTGAATCAATCATAATCAAAATATTTTATTTCACATAAACCTACATAGGCACTTATGAAACGTCAGAAGCTAGGTAGCTAGGAATGGTTCCTTAAACTAGATTATAAAGCAACTGAGGAATTAGTAACTGTTCTCATCCAAAGAAGCCCATCCCGCTAGTTTCCCTTCACATAATAAGTAGATCATCCTTTTTTTCAAATTACTTCTCTATTTGTTTTATTGTTTTTAATCTGTGAGTTTATCATTGATTTTTATGTTATGCCCTATCCCTTTACATTTACCTACTAAATAACTACATAAAGTGTTTTCATATCGTGTGGTGGGATCCTGCACCCTAATTGCGTAACTCACGATTAATCATAATCTGTTTCGTTTTGATAGTTCAACAATATTCATTGCATTATTTACGTTGTTGAACCGACACATTTTGCGAACATATGAAGCAATGGTTTAGCTATCTGTTTCAAAACGAAACAAATTATGGTGAATCGTGAGTTACGCAATTAGGGTGCTGGTGATCTGCTATACAGGTATTCCTGGTGCCAACACCGGTCTCTCATAAATTAATTTCACATAGTTTTTAAACTTTTATGCCATTATTTGTGAAGAGAAAAGTAATTATTTGAATTTGACTTATACAAAATTCAAAACAGTAAAGTAAGTTGGAGATTGGAGATAAGTTGTATTTAAAAAAAACGAGTTATTTCATATAGACTGTTTAACAGTTGAACTTATTCATCGCATTACAAAATAGGTGGAAATATCCAAGTAGGTAGATATTTATTTGTTAAACCTTTTGAGTTTATATAATTATTTAACAACATAATGAAAAATGTTTGGTGAAAAGATTAGTAGGAGAGCGGTTATTTTTAACGTATTTCTATATTCGCGAAAACGGCTGTCGTTAGCAATTTGTCCATGCCAGTAGGTGACAAAATTCAAAACAAATTACATATTAATAGTTCGCTGACGTTTACTCACAAAATTATTTTTAAGTTCCTTAGAACATATCTCACAAACAAAATAGACAGCTTTTAGGTACCTAATTATAACTGTGCTGAATAAACGAAATCAAAACAAACCCAAGACGTTATTTATATTGTTTTAGCGAACATTTCGGCAATTTGAATACAAAGTCGAGGTTGTAAGCCGTTCGCAAACTTTTTGTACCCACACGATAACGCACGTCACACAAAAAGCTTTTCTGTGTCATTCGATGAAAAAAATATGTAAAAAAACTCGCAGGCAGTCAGTGATGCATCCGACGACATTTTTCAATATCGAAACAAAAAATAGGCAGAAATTAAGGTAAAAATAAATGTTATCTCATACCGGACGAGACGGAGGTTTTATCGAAGGGACAACTTTTTGACACAAAAGTGAGCCGGTGTTTTTTACTTACAAAAATGTCTTATGATATTAGTTATTTCTATAACAGAAGTACGATCGGATGGAAATATTTTGAAGTTATTTTCGAATTTATTCGATTTTAAAATACGAATCGATGCAAAAGGATAGTCGAAAATAAACTCCCACCACTATTCAAATAAGGTTCGAATTTCAAAAATAAACGTGATTGTTTCGAGCTATTCACGCATGGCTAGCAAGAAAGAGAGAGTTAGAATGCGGTCAAGTGCGATAGGGACAGGAGACGCTATGATGGACGGGCACCGTCCACTGCTGGGACACCGATCGTAGCTCACGACGTCCCGCATACTTTCTCATCGCCGTACACCAAAATAAAATCTAAACTTTTTATGCGTTCCTGGTATATTTAGATGATATTGTCGCTGCGTTTTCCAGTTTAAAAAAAAGTGTTAAGTGGATGATTTATATTAAGTGCGGCCCGTTATGGGCGGCTTCCGGCGTAATTATTTACTAAAAGAGTACGACGGTGGCGTTCTGAAACGTGTGACCTCTATTATGACGATGCACTGACAGAATAATTCATATATTCTGGATGTAACGCGCCCTTTGTCGGCGACGGCGGCGGCGGTGCAGCGCTGCAGCGGTGGTGGCAAAGGGCTATGTGAGAAGAGTTCGTAAACAATCTGAGTCTTGATAAACGGCAGCCATTTAACCAGGCGGCTGAGGTCTTTACGCACGCGCATATATTTGAAAATCGCATTAGAGCTAGCACGTTTATGTTTAAAACGTGTAATATTAAGGTGAATCTAGTCCACATTTTTCCCATACAAACTTCGGGAGGGTATTACTACAATGTTCGACAATGTACATCAAAAATTAAACATGGTATAGTTTTGTCTCATTATTAATATTGTCTGTACGGAAACAGAATACTAAAATAAAAAGCCATTAAAAAGTTAGGAGCCAACAAAGATTCGTTTTTCTTGCTAAATTAACCTAACTTTGGGCGTGTTTAAGTAATAAAAGAAGTGTAAAATCTCCAAAACCAAGTCGGCACCGACAAAACTCAAATATCGAAAAGTTTAAAAAACTTTATTGGTAACTAGCTGACCCGACAGACGTTGTCCCGTGTTAACTATGAATATTGAATTCGCATTGGTTTAGTATTAGAACGGATAATTTGGTCTCTAAGTTTTCTTAAATTTTCTAATGTTACTTTTTTCTTTTTTAATTTTTCTTAATTTTTTCTTTCATAAGAACCTTCTACTGACAATAATAAACAACAACAAAAGAATTAGCAAAATTGGTCCAGCCGTTCACGTGTGATGCCGTGAGTGACCAAGGGAAATAGCGATTCATTTTTATATGATAGATTGATTTATGCAGTGGTTATTTCATAAAACCCGATCTTCCGAAGGACTTTTCTTAATTTTTTACCCACCTGAGTTACTATAAATAATCCTGCATCTCACTCAATAACGTTGTGCGTGTAGACTATTGTCTAACTGCTCTCACTGATACTACCTCTGTCGAACACGATGCCTGGTGAGATAGCGTGCTTTTTAGCCAGGCCCACCAGTGAGTTAACGCCCGCGACTAGATTCCCCTTAATATGTGTGATGCACTTACAAGTTTCAAAAATCAAAAATGAACAAAGAACACCGTTAAATTACAGCCGAACCAGGCATCATAATAACTGCATATTTACATTCGTGGATCTTTGACAGTCGTTACGGGCCGTCAGAAACCCGAACGTCTGACAAGCAGTCTTACCAAAAGGTCTCGTATTACCCAGTTACTGGGTTCTGGAGGTCAGATAGGCAGTCGTTGCATGTAATATACCTACTGGTATTCAGCTTCATCCGGTTAGACAGGAAGCCGAGTCCAACATAATTGGGAATAGGCTAGGCAGATGATGATTTCCGAGTAAAAATCATCGACAAACAACAAAGTTTGACTATTTTCCTGACATGAATTCTTGTAATCAACATCATTATAGTGAACTGTTAACGGCCAATAGCCAGCCTTAGCCTAGGGTCTATGCTTCAAGTACATTTTATCGAAAAATCACTGCAAATTACTTACCATCGATTATTGCATATAAAATCGTATAGACGCAGTTATTGAACGAGACAAGCGCTTGCGCTGATTAATTACGCATTATCGACGCATGACTGCACACGCATGCATATGCATAGCTCTGCTCGAATACGTTTAAATGTGCATAAGTGCAATACTGTGTATTAAAAACTGTACTGTGTGTGTGTGTGTGTGCTGTGTGTAGGTACTGTGCTGTGTGTGTACTATGTATTACGGGGCTTTTTTAATAGGTTTTTTTGTTTCTGTAACACCTGATAAATCAAGAATTAATGGAGCATTTTGTGTTTGGATTGTAGATTTGTAGATTCAGATTAGATTAGATAAAGCAAAATGTTGTAGGTCTGTAATTGTGGAAGAGAGTTCTATTTTATATAATATCACGTACGTAGTTAGCAAAAACCTTGTTTCAGCTAAGGTTATTTATTAGTAACTACCTATCTATCAACTCGTAACTGAAAAATGTATCTGTTTGTAAGGATCGTAGCATTTTAGCACATATAGGGTTCCTGTCTCTGCCTAGGTATTGTCTAAACTCTAAAGTGTTCAGATAATTAATAGTAAGAAAATATTCCATTAGTAAACTAGTGGCCACCTTTCTGAGAGACTGGAGTATTAGCGGTCATGGTCATACATACACTACTAGAATCCTTAGGACACTGATGAAAATCTATCTACCCTTTTTTGGCAAAATAATAATCTTGCAACAAATTCAGTTAAATTATACCCACTCTCATAACAAAAAAATGTGATTTGTGAATAAATGAATCAAGATCAGAAAAATAATCCAAATCTAAGATCGTTATTTATTTAAATTCATATTAAATGGGCCTTAGCTACTATAATCGTTAGCTACTTTAATCAGACGACACTATATGAAATACTATACCTAATATTTTATACACACGTGATGCCTGTCTTTAAATTTATTCAAATACCTATAGAAAACATAACGAATGTCTATGTAAAGCTTATTTACTTGGAATTAAAACGGCCGTTTAAAGAACATGGCTATTTTATCACCGATTCCAGTGTTAAGATAAGAATTATTAACAAAAATGGCAACTCCAAGACATTAACCTTAGTTCAGAAGAGCGAAGAATCGCCTCCTTATCATTTAATTGTTCATTAAAGTTATTTGAGTGAATATTTTTACGAGCGTAAAGTGCGTCTCTAAGGGTTTTATTATTTCTTGACTGCCGGTTTATGATTTTATTTTATTTTTGGTTGAACCATATGCACTTGAAGGTTTTATAAGTTTTAGCGCAACCTTCATCTGAGATAGCAAACCTACTTTCTGATTTGTTTAAAAATTAATAATGTATCGAAAAGTTTAAGTTATGATGAGGCTGACATGCCATTGTGGATAAAAGCCTCCAACAAAAATTTAGAATAAAAAAAAAAAAAAAAAAAAAAGAAGGTTTTATAATATGGACAATGACGCATCAAACGTAATGTTATCATCAAGCATTACTAGCTAGACATGCATATTGTAAGCACATTCATTTATTTGTCATTTAATATTAAGCAAATACATAAATTAGAATTCATTCTATCAGCAGCACGATGCAGAATAACTGCGAGCCACTTTTTTGTGGACCAGAACCACCATTACCGTTCTAATCTATCTTCATTTCCTAGTCGTGTAACACCTGATTATCTTCAAACTTTTCACACAGACATCACTTCAGATGCCGAGAGCTTTTAGAAAATCATCGCTTCGATTACTGGGACCGCGAATTTACGATTAGATGAGTTGCACATCCTTTGGCAATGATTACGTAATCGGTGAAAATTCGACTGTGTAGACTACGCTTTACTTTTCGCCATTTTGTGTTTAAATAAAATGCTCATGTACGGAATAGACAGATATTTTATAATGTTTACATAACTACCTTGGATTTTTTTTAAACAAATTATACTGGTTCGTCCAACATTTTATTTGATTTGTGTAAAATTATAATTGGGTACATTGTATCTGGCACTTAAAAAGAGCGCCTATTACCTACTTAAAACTGGATAGGTTTTTGTATTTTATAGACAAGTTTCACTTAAACGTTAAAATTTGCTAAATTATAAATCTTAAAATTATAAAAGTATACGAGTTCATAAAAATCAAATAAAACAATTTAGTGAAGTTACAACCATCGCAACTAGCCATCAATCAGTTAGATTTTCATTTATCCTTAGTCTAAGGTACAGTTTTGTCTTACTTGTTAAGGTTCCGTACCCAGACTAGGGTAACAAGCCAACGACCCTATAACTAAGCCTCCGCTGTCCGTCCATCCGTCCGTCTCTCTGTCATCGGGCTGTATCTCATGATACATAAATCGTAATAGGTAGAGAATTGAAATGTTCACAGAGTGTGTATTTCTATTGTCGCTATAACAAAAAATTATATTTAAATAGGTGTAAAAATATTAAGAAAAATAAAATAAGATGCTTCTTGAATGTGCATTCAAGAAGCGTGTTAATTTCGTTTTTTTTTCCTTGTGGTACGGCCCCTTCATGTGTGAGTCCGACTCGCACTTGGCCGCTTTTTATTTCAGTTATTATCATTCTTATGATAGAAATGCCACCAAAATAATTTATAATGTGTTTTATCATCACATTGCACGCTAGCAGCGTGTTTCTAAGATTGTTGTGCCATCTGTCATGTACTGTTAGTGTATCGGGCAACCAGCAATGCGTAGGCGTAATGAGAACTACTGTATTTCATTTCGGTTTATTAGCTGATAGAAAGTGACGATCGTCTGCTTAATTAGACGTGTGATTAATGTGGAAAAATCTATAAAATAACGCTATTAGATAAGAGCGTTATTTTATAGATTTTGACGCCCAGAGAACTGTTTAATTCATCAAAGATTTGATGAATTAAACAGTTCTCTGGGCGTCAAATCACTGTTTATAACTATGCCTGACTTGGTCACGCGACACGGAGAATTTCAAGTCAATATTTTTTAGATAAGAAAGCATACGTTTAAAATTTGTTTTCAGAATGGCGGAAATCAGAATAGCTTTTATATTTTTATTTGTGTTCGTCATCTAGGTATCTTAAACAGTTATTGTCATGTAAGTGGACAGATTCATCCACCAAGAATGCAGGAAGACAAAGATACCATAAATTATGAAGACACATCTTAACAAAGACGTTACGATGATAGGTGCAATATTTATAAGTATAATCATTTTCCTTGTTTTTCAAATGGCACTTTATTAATCAATGCGACATTAGATGCGGCTGAGTCATGGCCGGCCTTCGACTCTGTAAACATGCCAATGCTGTCCAGATGCCACCTCACATGAGTATATAATACAATTAGTATTGACTTGCTCGTGTGTTAGCAGACGCTAAGGCGTTTCATCCCTAATTGGTTTATGTTATCTTGGTATAAGATGTATTTAGTAGCGAAGAGTGGACTAATATGTGCTCTAGTTCTTGCTTTACAATATTTTTCTATTTAGGAATGAATAGCTTTTTTGAAGCTTAATAAAAATAGCAATGAGCAGTCTTCAACTAAATCTTTAAAAACATTTTTGGCATGAAATTCATTTATAGCTTTTCTGAAAAGTAAGGTGTCCATTATTTTAACACCACCGACACTTTACCAAAAATAAACTATAGTGTAGGTCATATAGGAAGTAAATGCGTGTGATAGGAACCCTAATAATTTACTATCTACATATTTCTTAAGGTGCTTACCTTGACCTTACGATATGTAGATAGTACAGAAGTTAATAAATTATATATTCCATAGTGATGTAATTCTATCTCCATTTAAAGACATGGCGTCGCTGGAGGGATTGTGTCGATTACTATAAAGATCATCATGTATTCAACGTAAAGCGCGCAGTTATAAAGGTAACAATGTTCACAGCGTCGTGGGAGTGAGTTATATCATAGAAACATGATCTAACAGAGAGCATTACCAGTGAGTAGCCAGTGGGCCCGTACTATGGGACTTGTCCGTTTTTATGGGAGCTTGCGGGAAGGCCGGCGCGGCATGGGGTAGGCGCCATCCGTACGGGGGTTCCATTCCACCGTTTCTCTCTAAACACAAATATTATATTTTTATTCGTTTCCTATCTAATCTTACGTCGTAAATCTTGACATTTTGTTTATACGAGATTGTCCCGTGAAGTTTTTTTAATTATCATCCCAATAAAATGTTGATAAAAGCCCCTAATGCGACGTTTTGTTTCTGCGAATTCATTTCGGCGGTCAACGTACATGTTGTTGTTTTATTTATACTGTGTGTGTTTAGACAACTGGTAAATGAGAACAATGCTGGTTTTACTCGTATATTGTAAGAGTTATGGCTGATTATGATTGGAACAATAAATCTAGATATCTAAGTATCCTAATAACAAATGAAACAGCCCGAAGAATTCATTATATTCATAGGTATTGTTTTATATTTTGACAAAAGTGAAAATGTAAAGTCATAATAAGCTCCAGAAACAGTTTTATCATTTATTTTTTTCTATTATTTCTTTGAGATTGAGAGCGAAATATACGAATGTTATGAATTCGGCGCGACTGTAGTCATTAGTGGTGATAATCACCCGGCAGCTAACTATTTATTGTGCTGGTTCTACCATAAACTTGAGATTCCTGCATATTTGCTTACATTTTTGTTTTACAAATTCCAAATGATTTTCTGATTATTTTGATAATAAGCACTATGAAATGTCTTAACTACATAGGTTTGACGCACGGTTAAGCTAATGGTAATCAGTTTAGAAATAAAAGTATATCAGCATAGAAGATTAAAAGGTTAAGTAGCAACAAGTCGAGTGGTCGGGAGATGTTAAGGATTGAAAACAAAATACCCTTGACTAACGGTAAGTGGCCTAAAATACTATTATTAGACTAACTGACAGGTGTTTTCCAAAAATTAGGAAAACATTAACATTCTCAACGGCTTCTTTGCCATACAAGAAAAACACTATTATTACCAAGCATCACAAATAAAAATGAAAAAGAAATTAGACTAGCAGCATGCATAAAATACGAGGCGAATAATATCCTGAGTCCGAATTCCATTTGGAAAATAAAGATAAAGATTATTAGCTAATATCTCAAATCGTTAGCGCTATTAACGTCACTAGTTCCGTCCGCATAATAATAACATTTAAGTCAACATCCAGCATACATACAGCCGGCAAAAATTATTGTGATCTCGTCAGCGTAGGCATACAAACTTTTTTCTTGAGGGGTGGAGAGTAATGAAAACAAATGACAGAGACCCACGCGCGTCCCATAAAAAATTCAATTCATGGTTGCACGAAAATAGTAGCACTGTATTGAATTTAATAACTGAGAGCATTTTAGGGTTTTTTTAGTCGTCACAGCCAGCAGCGGTTAGCAGCGTGAAATACGACTATTTAGATTGAGTTTGAATATTTTAGAATCAGCTGTTTTTAATACATCGACGGTTCGTCGGCTAATTTTAAAGGGAGTTTTTTCTCGTAGTATTTCTATACAAGATAGAGCTACTGTATGTGTATCAATCGGAAGACATAATTCACCCACACAACGGCCACTATTAACCGGTGTTTGACACAAATCCCATGAATATGTCTCATTTACAGCAGTGGCGAAAGTACCAGGAACTCATAGATCTAAAGTGGATATAATTTACAACGTCGCCTAATGGAAGGAGCACATTAAGCGGGCATCTTTAAGCGTTTACGTATTAATAGAATAGAGGCAGTGTACCGGGAGCCAGGTGCTACACTTGGGAGGTAATTGCTTAATAGCCAGCGACTCATTAGAGGGACGATATTTTAAAAGAAAGCCCTCCGGGTATGATACTGTTTGTTGATATAAGCTAGTCAATTTTTAATGAAGTAAAACCAGCTCCATTAATTGACGATGTTATGACATTCATTACTGTCGCTAATGGCTATAAATAAGTACGCAGACAATAATCTAGTATGTACAATGAAATATTCACTCACATTATTTAGGCAAACTGAACCGGAGAGATGTCTGCAATTTTGCAATTCGCTTTACATTACATCCAACCGATTCTAACCCATACAGTATGTCGTTCCTAGATGTTTATGGACTCCTAGTAATGCCGCCCTAACTTCAACAAAGTACAAAGCAAAAAGGTTGGTAGGTACTACACATAGAGCACTTTGCAACCCCCAAATTATTTTCCGAAAACAAATTAAAAAGCATAAAACATGATTCAGTGTTCACCTCACTTAACCCTTTGCTGGGTAGCAATAAAATTACTCTTGTGAATTAACCCTTCCCCCTTCGGAGTAAAACACATTTACTTGCAAAACGACCCCCGAGCTTTTAAATTATGATAGATTGGCGGCTAGTGACAGGAATCATTTGGGTCTTCGTTTGGTAAGCACAGAACGGTGATAGAAAACAGTTTTGCAAATCATCAGTAATTATTTGCAAGGCAGGGGAAACCATTGATGAAACTATGTTTACTTAACCCTAAAATGTTTTCACATTGAAGTAAAGGCACATATAATTTGACGAGACTCTTCAATTGACTCTTTTTATTTAAAAGAGTGCGCGTGCCCATTCTTCTCTATAGGTGCTCCTACTACGGTTTGGAATGGGCAACTAGCTTCATGTTTCTGACTGACCAACTCTATGACAATTCAAAAGTGCCTGTAATAATTGGTTTAATTAAAATAAAGATTTTGAGTTTGTTGGTATCGAAGGACCAAAAATTGAACATGCGCGTACGTTGTTCTTAGACACTTGAAATACGCACACTCCCGTTGAGCACCTGTACCGTAGATAATATTTTTTAGTTAGGAAGCCAATCCAAAAACCTACATCCGCTTACGGTAATGTGGAGAGCTCTCGAGATGAGTTCTAAATCCCAGGGGGACGCGCTTCTGATCTCCCATGCATCTTCCCCAAATGAAAAAGTAGGGCTGCCCTGAAATAATAGTACGTCTTATGTACATTTTAATACTAAGACGCGAACGGTAAAGCACGAAAATGGTGTACTTAATGAGAACTTTGCATGGCAATAAAAAATAACTTTTTCATTAAATTAGCCCTGCTACAGTTAATGTTTGCTAACAGCTTGTTTTTATTATATGATAATAATCTGTGGAAAATGTTGTGGGTAGTATTTTGTTAAGTTTAATTTTAAGATTTTTCTGTTTATACTAAATATACTACTGTTTGTTTTCCCAAATGTAATAAATAAATAAATAAAATTATGTTAACCCCAATTTAGACATTTTTTGCCTATACATAATGCTTTTTCTAACATACTAGTCTAAAAAGACTATGAAAGCTCGTAAACGAATATTGTGAATATTATTAAGCTGATATAGCACTTATACTACAGTCTTTTATCTGTAGCATAATCATTGTTAAAGTGTGAAAAATAATTACCAGCGTTTGTACAGTACATCTTTACAATTGCTCATGAAAGTCATACATAAGTGAAAAAGTGAATAAAATGCGCATCTTGATAGCCCTACAGAGCAGGCGGGTTGCACACCAAGCGCGCTCACCCTGTATGTTTTGACTCCGCCGTTTCCCGCGTATAAATCACTTGCTTAATGTATCGAAATGACGCACCAGTGCACAGACACTACTGTGTGTTGCCATCCTTATTTATGCAGCATACGAAATTGCACCCTGTTTCTTATTGCGTAGAACAGAATTTGTAACTTTTAGTTTAATATTGATGTGCAGGGAGAACATTCGGATTTCAAACCAAATGTTTAGGGCGTAAGGTCTGAAATGCTTTAAATTCAAAGAGACAATTCTTGAACATTGGGAAAAAATCCTCTAAAAGACAAAAAAAAACCGCAGTTTTGGAAGAGAATAGAGTTGAAAATGGCTTCAACAATAGATTTTTAATCGCAAATGTGTGCTGGTATAGGTAGATGTAATCCACATGAAAGCTTTCGGATTAGTGTTTGATGACATCATTATTTTTCAAATGACGATCGTGTTGCGATTTTCTCTGCCCTTAAGGGATCGGAGGGTGGAAAAAATTCGTAGTGATTTATTATCAAAACGTAAATTTGGGAAAATTTGGAACTTCTTACTTGAAAAATTGTCTGAGCTTTTAGGAAATTAGTTTTTTTTATTCAAAAGTACATGGTTACCTGGCAAACGATGTGAAGATAACAAGCTTTAAAAGTTCCATCTTGATCTTTTTGAAATGAGGTAACTGTGAAACTAAGATAAGATAAGATTTATTTATTTGTTCATAGATTTAAATCGGTTCATATAATTTTTTCATAGCTACCTACTTGTCTAAATTACCTATTCAATGCATGGATCTCAATATCTCATCAAATAGCAAGCATAAATACAAAATACCGCTCCAATTATTTGCTAATAATTCTCTTAAATCCTTACAATCGCATGGGACGTGCTAGCAGCCATTTTTACCAAATCACTATTTTCGACCTTATTTCTAAGTAATAGTGGTGTTAGTGTATGCAAAGCTACATTAGTTTATAGTAGGGTTCCCTTGTTTCAATTTTCCGGATCAGCGGTCCCTGTCGGCCTGAGATTGAAATTTGCGCGGACAGAAGCGCACATGTTGGGATGTGCGCGTTGTTGATCATCAACATGTTGATTATTATGCACAGGGGAAGGTAAATGTCAGGGGAATATTATTTCTAAAAATGTTACTCTATATCATAGCATTTTGCTGTCGAACCTATCAGAGTTTAAAATGAAAACACTACAGTACATCTATTTCTTTTAACATTAATAAATAGGTCCACTCTCGTACGCGATCTCTCATATCTAATTATAGCAACACTGACTAAGTAAAGTCACTTACAAGTAGAGAATACGATCCCGGGATCCCGAATCCCGGGATCTCGGGATCCCGGTCGTTTTCTGACCCCAAAAATCCCGAGACTGTACTTGGCTAATCTCGGGATTTTTGGGATTGCCACAAACAGGCCTAGTTTGCATTCCGTAGTCCGTTGCGCCTTGACAATGACGGTGCCTAGAATATATTAATAGAGCAGTCACTTTACGCTAGAGCTACCTAAAACTAGAAGCTAAAAGGCTGGAACAATGGTCTATAATAGCATTTATTACATAATGACAAAAACATTCTTTAGATGGCCTTATGATACGTACTACACAGGTACCTTACCAGGCCCTAATAATATGTTTGTTGTAGAACTTACAAAAAAAAGTCATTTGAGTATTTAGACTAGGCTGACACAATTCTTACGTAGGTAACTATAGTTTTGTTGTTTTCTTACAATATTGTGATTTGTGTTGTGCAACAATATTAAAAACATTTTTAAGAAATTATTCAAGTCTATTTTTTTATTTCAGTCCAACTAGAAACCACATACATAGTATAATCCCGGGATAGTCTCGGGATCCCGGGATTACGCATCATAAATCCCGTAGTCCCGGATTGTAAAATATGCTCGGGATTGTATTCTCTACTTACAAGTTACAGCCAATAAAAAGGACATTTTAAATTTACTTACGAAAGTTCAATGATATTACACCTTTTTACATATAATATCATTGGGAAAGTTCATAATAAACCCTAGTTTACTATCCAGTGGAAGTGTCCTAATTTATTAACAAAGCAATACAAAGCGGGTACATCAATGCCCACCGGTACATTACTTATCCCGGGGGGCAGCATCCCGGGCATCCCGGGTAATCCCGGAGTCCCGCGGGACTCGTAACACGAGCGCACGGACAAATAGATACATTTGTACATATACATTACAATATGTTAAGAGACAACCCTAGCTCGACGTGCTTGCAAATATGTTATCCTAGTTATGCGTGGGTAAGATGTCCCAGGAGAATTAAATAAAACTTTGAAACTTTTCTGCAATTTGTTCAATTTCGTGGGTGCCTAATTTCATTATTATTTCATCCAATTAATTGGACTCTGGAAACTCTACATTACTATTTTCCAAGTAACCGAAAAGCCCTGTTTGCTTTTCCCTCTGAATATTATTAAAATATTAATCAACGCAACTTATCTTACAGATCCCTAGAATTGTTCATGGTCCTTCGAGCCGGATGATGATAAATATCAATGTAAGTCAATATAAATATAAGCTCATTTGAACTTCTACTCCATTACTTAGATCTTGACCACCCTTCTCATCCCAGTAGGTATTTTCCAATACAAATAATTTGGTTTTCATGCTGACCTCACCAAATCTCGACTCATAAAAATAATATCACTTACCTCCCGTCAGCGTTATCGCCCCATCTTTCTTCCATACATACATACACTATCGCGATCATCTTACTAAGTCTTGTGTATGTCTGTACGTCTGCAGTAAGACTCTCGGGTTACATCAACACTTACCTGCAAAGATACAAACAGATAGGTTACACACCGGTGGGAAAAAATACGAGGAATTTATGTTTGGGAATGGCGAATTTTTTGTAATGTATTTTAGTAGGGTTTGTGATCGCTGTCGAGATAATATTGTTTTGGTATATCATTATAGTTTTCTTTAGTAGCCTACATTTTGGTCTAACCTTCACTGTGTCCCACAGTGCTGGATAATGGACTTATACTAGCCTAGCGATTACCTACTCTATTTAAGCGCTTGGGAAGAGACCGTAAATACTTGAGGTCCTAAGTTTAAGAAACAGATGCTTAGCCAAAGTCTGATTCTCTTTTTGAGCAGAAAATTCGTAACTGTCTTAAGAGTAGAAAGAGAACCTGCTCCCCAATTTTGAAACACATTTTAAATCTCAAACCGAAGGATTTTCAAGTAAATTCCTAATCTATTGCTTCCAGGGTTTGAACAATTCGTTTGCTCAACAACGTAAAATAATAACGCAATAAATGTTGTTGAACTGTTTAAATGAAACGCATTGACATTCTATGCAATTACCCGGCAGGTGCTATGCTGTGTATGTTGGTCAGTCAGAAAACTGCTGAAAAGCTGCCGAATATTCAAGTAAAGTCAAACAGGGGAGCACAAACCTGAGAACTTGAAATAAAATACCTATTTTACTACCAAGTTTGACACGAACAATGTCGTTTCTTGAAGTCGATAAACATCGCGTAACTATGTAAACAATTCCACTATCTCCTGCCTCTGTTACCCTGGTACCTAACAAGCTAATTCAAACACGTCTAATAAATAACACGATTACATTAATTGTAGCTAGTTATCTACACGAGCTACTATAAACACACAGTTTTATGATCTGAGGGAGGCTGTATTCAAATGTGTGAGTATTTCGGTGTTATCTTCCTAACATTGAATCTTTAATTGACGACAATTAAGTTAAACTTTAACGACTGGTTGGGTTGTGTAGAGGTATCAATAATCTAATGTTCGATATTTATGACTGTCTGCTTTATTAAACTAGAAATATAACAAACAAGCATCAATAACAAACACTGTTATGAGATGAGAGATGAGATCTCGCTCTCCGGATATTATTAAAGTTCTTTCTCGATACCGCTAGATAACATAAATCTCGGAGGCTTATAGTTCATTATCTTCGTCTAACAATCATCGCTGAAAAGACAAATAAAATTATTTGGACATCTCAAAGTTCCCCGACTGAGTTAATCTCCATTCAAACTACACGAGCAAGAGAGGTAGCTGTCAGTCTCCTAGACGTCCCCGAGGCACCCACATAAATAATGTCAACAGTCGGTGATTCAGAACAATCGATGATCCATGATACCGCGTCACCGGCCACTCAGCGCTTCCACGGTCAAAAAAATACATTGGAAACACCACTCCCGAGAACACAGCGCATAAATATATCAAATGAAAACAATAGGGCGACATCAGAGATATCGCATCACACACCACGGACCCACGGACATATTTCAAAAACCGGAGATAAAATAAAAACAAAACGAAAAAAAAAATCAGTTGAAAAACCAACAACGAAAAAAATACGTGACGGGCATTAATTAAAACGGACCCACGACCAGGAATTCAGAAAAACAAAGAGGTTAAACAAACCTTCGCAGTGGGATCCCTCGCAATGATCATCATCTCACATTTTTAATCATCGAACATAAAATCTTTTTGGTCGATGGAAAACTGACCGTGCGCGGACGGATTAGAGATGGGAGTGGTGTCATGGCCGATACCACATTTATCGACATAAAGAGCTGTTGAAAATTATTTTTTGGTTGGATTGTCACCGTTTTAATGGTATTACGCATTGAAGAAGGGTTATCTCTTCGATCCGATCTCTGGGTCCAGGTAGAAGAGCAAGATTGATTGGACACGACCCGACATTTTTATGTCCGTGCTCTCGGGTGTCGTCGACTCCGTTGTTAAGGAATAGGTTATTAAATTAGTGGTATCGATCGAAAAAAAACTCGTAATTATCGCGGCCGTATAACCAAATAGGGTAACCTGGTCTAGGAGTACGCACTTAAGGTTTAAAATGTTCCAAAAAAATAAAAATGATGTTTAGGAAATAAACTAGGCATTTATTATGTCTACAATTTAAACATCTTTCATAAAGCACCAAAAAAAAGAACAAAATTACGTTTTATCTCTCAAAATAACAAAAATAACCAGAAATGGGAATTGCGTACTCTTACAAGTACTAGTGGATAAGAGTACGCGTCTACGTCGATAAGAGTACGCGGGTCGTGCGTTACTTTTTTTTTACTTGCAGAGGTGGCAAATAAAATTTGCTTGACCCTCATAAGTCGTACAAGCCTCATGCCACCATTCGGAGCATTTTGAGCATCCTATCCAATCTTCTGCGGGGATCTACGTAGACTTCAGTACATGCTGGGTAGTGCCAAAGAACATGCCTAAAAAAAGGTTTGGACCTTTTATAGGCATTTTCTTTGGCAATTAAATAGGTTTTTTGGCCCTTTTAGGAAGAGATTGTGAATCTGGTTTTGGAACAATTTTTGGTACATTCTTTATTTAGTACATTATTTGGTACTTTTTTTGAAGCTGCGTACTCATACACACTCTAGCCAAATCGTAAACGAGCGGAATTCAATGCCATCTCTTGTTGTTGACCGGAATTACGCTCGCTGCATGCGTTAGGCATCGTCTTTGAAAACTCCACAGTATACTTCGTTTTTACAAAATAATTGTATTCTTGTCTCAAAAATTATTTCAAAATGGTAAAATTATTTAAGATTTTGAGCAAAAATCTTGAAACTTGCATAATTTCTGTGTTTTCTTTCGGATTTGTTTTTTTTTTCGCTCAGCACTTCTTATCAAAGTTGACATCAAAATGCAATGGAAGTTAGCCGCGAATCCTAAACCAATTCACGGCTTCTGGTGTTGCGTACTCTTATCGGATGCGTACTGCTAGACCAGGTTACCCTATGCATCATCATTCTTTTTGACGTTTTGTTGTTGGTTTAAGTGAATGAAATGTCAAGATAATTGATTTAGACGCTGCTGATTGTAGCTGGCTCATGACATTATCGTGTTTTGGCAAATTAGGTCTTATTTTTTATTTAAACGTACCTTTAGAACTTGCAATTTTAAGGAATTCGATGCATGCATTTATAATTTCCACAAATGAATAAAAAAAAATATTTTTTACACATTTTTTGTGCAACTCTTTCCACAAAAACTCCGCCATGACATTTATTACTATCACTCAAAGTAGAATTTATAAAAGGATTGTAGATCATTATGCGGGGCGATAGGGTCGCGTCGCAGGCGCAGTGCACAATGGTTGTCAACACAACGTCAGGGGACGGCCAGGGGATTATGACAAACGCGCACAAAAGCACAACGGCACTTAGCGGTTGTTCAGGGGAAAGTAACGTACTTGTGTGCTCTGTGAGGGTTATAGAGTACTTCAATGTTTAATAGAGCTTTGGAGAATGAATATTTAAGTATCTGAAAGTACTCCAGTTTGCTCACGAGATTTTATTGGCCTAGTTTATTTGCTACAAGGATAATTTATTTTAAACAAGCTTAGGCATTCAACGTAACGGGATTACCTGTTTAATGAAAGAGTTGACTGACAATATTGAATTATTTTACAAGCTTTTATTTAACTTGCAATGTATGTCGTATGTAATTATGTTTGTTCGGGTGGAATCTTGCAACTCAATTTTGAAGCAGATATCTTTAACCGATTGAGCTGAAAATTTGTATACACGTTTAGTTTGGATGACAATGCATGGTTAGCTGTATGGTTTCATTCTAAATCCAACATGGCGGAGCACCTAAGATAGCGGACTGTTATTTTTTAATGTACACCTACAATATGGGTATCAAATGAAAGAACTTGCTGAGAATAATTCGGAAAATAACTAAAAGTAAAAAATTAATTAAAAGCTAAAAGTTTTTTTTTAAAACAAGCTTTTATTTAAATGCGCTAAAAAGAGTAAAATTAACTTTTCCTTTGAACTTTTTACTATCAACTTATAACGTCATTACACAATTTATATGATATATAAAAGCTTGTCGCAAGATTTAAGTATTTAACTTGCGACAAGCTTTTATATCATATCAATTGTGTCTATATGATATAAAAGCATGTTTTATTCTTTTTAGCGCATTTGAATAAAATCTTGTTTTTAAAAATGTTTTTTGAAACGGTTGATAAACATTCGGCGATACGTCACAGATAAGCTTGGTAGATGAAACTACAAAACACGAAAACCAAAATCTACCAAATAGCGCTTCATATCCAGGTGTCATCATCAAAACTAGACAAATAATAATAAATAAAAAAAAAACAGAACAAACAAGAGACCAGATGATCCGACACTCGATCCCATCTGGATAAAGCAACAATGACATATTGCATTACCGACGTTTATCTATACAAAAACTGTACCAAAAACGGCATTGCTGAAGGACTAACAATACTGAATAGAGATTTAAGAAGGGATTTGGATTCAAAGGGCCGTTCAGAGCGCGCTTTGTTTCTGAGAGCCTTTTAAATTTTACGTCTTGGGGTAACTGGACCGTGGTGAGGTGGGGTGTCAGTGTCACGAGTTAGCGTCGCTGCGTAGTATTTGTTTTAGAATGTTAGTGAAAGAAAACAAAAGCATCGAGTGAGGGGTGGGGTTATAGATGATATGGCTAGAAAGGTCGTAAATGCTGATATGACCAGTGATAGAGATATAGTTATGGAAGAACAAGACATGCTGACTGCAAATGAATTGGGTTAAGGGCCCGGGGCAAGAGGATGACGATGAAGCATGTAATCTAACGGCTGTAGTGGGGAGTGCGATTGTCGCAACCCAGTGCTGGGCACGCCACGATTGTGGCGGTAAGCCCCCTCTTTGAAGTGTGAATTGAGAGGCGCCACGGCGTCCTCACCCTCCGCCTGACGCAGGACCTCACCGGACACGGGTGTTTCGGGAGGTTTCTGTTTCGTATAAGGCGGGGGGAAACGCCCGGGTATTTCCACTGCGTAGATCGCCCTGAGGACACGGTGGACCTTACGGTGGAGTTCTACCCGGCTTGGGCAGAGCACCGCCGTATCTTCGTGGAGGCGATCGGCGGCGGCGATCTCTTGCGTCCGGCCCTAGTCGGGCCCTAGGCCACGATACGGAGCGAGAGTGCATGGGTAGCCGTCACCTCCTTCTGCGAAGCAGTAATGCTCGCGAAGAGGGAGGCAGTGCACGTGAGAGAGGCGGTATATGCGCCCTCACGGCCCTAAGCCTCCGCAGGAGACGCCCTGGGCGTCGGGAATCCCAAGCTGATTCCCGGCCACCGTAGGCGCGGGCTTGCGAACGGCGAGTAAAGGGTATCTCGCTGTTCGGTAAGGACCAAGCCCGGGTCGACGAAATATTAGCAAAATCAAAGAGATATTAGCACCAACTGGTGGGGTCCGCAACGGCCTATGCCTGCCAGGAGTGCGGGTTGTTCGAAAGAGATACCGTCGCTCCTGGCACACACGCAACTGAGGGAACACGGGTGGGATTTAGCCAGTAAAAGTCTGACACGCCCTCCTACTCCACCCAGAGCGAGGGAAGTTATTTGATGAATTACCAAACTCAAAAAAAAAAAACGGCTGTGGCGAGCACGTAACGGACCTGAATCAATAACTGACCGTCCGATAAATCACGACGGCACGGCACGGCACGGTTGGCGCAGTGGTTCAGCGATGGACTGCTGCGCTGCGTGTCGCGGGTTCGATTCCCGCACGGAACAAATATTTGTATGATCTGCAAGTAGTTGTTCTGGGTCTGGCTGTTTGTGTATGTGAGTTTAAATGTTTGTAAACGCACCCACGATACAGGAGAAATTCCTAGTGTGGGGCAACGTTTTTTAAAAAATAAAAGAAAATAAATAAATCTATATTCTCGTAATACGTGAAGCAAAAACTTTGTACCACATTTTTGCGAAAATTGCGCGGACAGAGCAGTATAAAATTTGTAACAGTAAAAATTTATATAGAGGAGTTCAGAATGCTTAAATTTTTGTTTAAAATTTAAAGGAATGATGGTCGAATTTCGACCATTAGTACCTATGAATCCACCCTGAAATACACAAAATGCGTGAACTGAATATAGTCAAACGAAAGTACATATAAAACTCTGGAATTATATTGGTATATCACGGGCCGCCACTAGTACCACTCCACCTTTCTCTTGGATTTAGCGTACTCGGAAGGCTGCAGCGGCGTCGCTTTGTGCAAGCCCTAAAAGGGCGTGTGATTGTAGTGTCGAGTAATGGCCACTTTTTGCGCTTGCGCTGTAAAAAGGCGGCTCTGCATGAAGCGCGCGCGCATCGCCACTATTTGGATAGCACAATTGCTTTAGAGGATTATAGTAGAAATTCTGCGTATATTTGGAGGAATATTATCTGGGTTACGTTTTGATTGTTACCTTATGTCTTGAATTATGTATCATGCCATGATTATAGTTAACCAAACAAAATCTGCCAAACATATATTTCTAATATTATGAAAAGGTGTGGTACACAAAGATTCAACTATTAGATAAAGAGATTTAATAATTTGCTCTTCGTGATGTTTCTCGAAGGGTTGCTCACGCGCATTAAGCAGTGTTCGTAAACTAGAAGTCAGTCACGATTGGTGTTCGATTACTATCGTACACTTGATAAGTTGTTGCAACGCGTTGCTTTGCGATTCCAACATAGTTGACACAACACAAGTAATGTTTCGTGCTACTGTACGTGACGGTTACTGCGCCTTGATAGATATTGGATTTAACTTTTATGATTCACTTACATTATGGCAATAAAGTGGATGAAAAACGGTGTAATTATGTAAGAATCGTGTTCAGTATTAATCAAATAATGAGAGTTTGTTCTTAATTTGGCTCTAGTAAATATAAAATATAATGACGTATCCTGAATTCTGGGATACCTATTTGGCATTATTGCGACGTTAAGAAGTCGCTGTATACAGTAAATGGTGACCAAATATATACCTACTAGATTTTCCGTTCTAACGACAGTCAAAAGTTGTGTCCGGGTGGCCTATCCAAACCAGAGACCACACGTCATCCTAGAAAGCATAGTCAAATAGGAAACTCGATACCAGGAACACATGAGTACGATAAGTGTCTCAAATGATGAAATTCACTCATTCGTAATAAAATGTGCATTTTAGCATAATAGTGATGTTCCTTGGCGCGTAGCTCTCGATAGTTGACACGATAAGTGGCGATGAAAAAGGTCGCCTCAGTAAAGCGGCCTGTAAACAAGATATCAGACGCTGTTTTAACAACAAGTCATAAACCAATAGCGGAATATCTAAATTTCCATTTTCCAGCGGCTTCGCCCGCGTGGAGGTCAGCAATTATCTCACGGGAACGTAGTACTGGTATAAAAAGTATCCTATGTGTTAATTCAGGCTATAAACTATCGGTGTACCAAATTTCATCCAAATACGTTCAGAAGTTTTTGCGTGAAAGAGTAACAAACTCAAAAACTTTCACATTTATATTGTACAAATTTCTAGCTCCCCCGACCCAACCAGTCGCGCGTCACATCGAATCGCCTGTCCGTGCGAGTACTTCGTATTTGTGATTTCTTTTTCTCTTTGCTCGGCTCCTAAGGGTCTTAGCGTGATCTTATATAGCCTATAGCCTTCCTAGATAGATGGGCTATCCAACACTAAAATAATATTTCAATTCGAACCAGAAGTTCCTGAGATTAGCGCGTTCAAGCAAACAAACTCTTCAGTTTTATAATATTATAGTATAGATATTTATCGATATACGAGCTGTAACTAACCTGTGCTGACAACAGTGACCCCATAAACGTTTTCAAAAAAGTGAGCCACAGTTTGTGCTTCTGAAAATGAAAGCTCAACTGCTGTCTAATCTTTGCTATCTTTATTATTTGCCATTTATTTACAAATCCACACAGAGGCCCTGTACAAGTGTCAAGATTATGGTAGATATGTTAAACAAAGAAAACTACAACTTACTTTGTAAAAATCAATAACAATTTACTATTGTACATTTGTTAACATAAAAGTAAATTTCCTAAATCTCGCTGACTGTTCATCTTTTGTACTTCTATCTAAAAACGCAACATGCATGCGTCTGCGCAGCGGATTAGTGCAAGGCAGCGGAGCGCACGCGCGCACCAGACCCGATGTAATGCGCGCGGCGCCAACCGGCCACCAAACATTTACATTTAGCCTTTTTTAGTCTAAAACCACACAAAATATTAATCTGGGATATTTTATGGAACCGTTCAACCATAAAAGGAGACGTCTGGGCTTATACCAGGATCTTATAATGACTGTATTAGTTTTGCATAATCAAGTCTGCGAAAATTAGTGATGTTGATTTCATAAGTAAGCAGGATTGTCGTTTTTTTAAACGGTTTTATTAAAAAAATTATTTAGCTTGCCGTTTGTTTTTTTGGTTAAATTCATTACTTGAAGTTTTACCCCCTTCCTGTTGGCCGATTGATCTGATATTTGGTACACACTGATAACAATACAATTTAATCAGTATCATTGTAAATCTAAGATGGCCGCCGCTACAAAATGGTGGATTACATATTTTTTCACAACCCGCTCAAATGAAAGGGCTTGACTGTTAAAATACTGTACCTACAATATGAGAGAAAAATATAACTAAATAGAATGAGAAATATTAAGTAACGAAATAAAAACTAAAAACTTGAAAATAAAATACGTAAAAAGAAATTTTTAGTTAAACGGTTTTAATGAAAATAAAGATGTAGGTAATGTGCTAAAAGCTAAAAAATCATTCGGTAGGTCCTAGATACCAGTCATCACATCACTTTCCTCATCAATCTAGGGAATTGATCAGGCAAAAAATAAAATAGTGGGGTGTAGCGTAACCTGAGTTAATATGTAAATAGTATATGAGCGGTTTACTGTTGATATAATTTTCACGCGCCTTACGATTTTTTATTTTACTTTTATTTCTTTGGACTTTTGATTTTCAGCCAGAATTCCTTCACATTATAAAGATTTGTTTACGAAGACGTACCTACCAACGTTTTGATAGTCTACTTCATCATTAATTCTATTTTTTTCGTCCAATAGAAAAATATGAACGCGAACATTACCTATCTATTTTTTGTAGCACAAGCAGCTCCATAGTTTACCGAGTCGCACTTCAAATCATTGTCAAAGTATCATGTGAAGATCGTGGCGTTTTATTTTATACGTTTTGGAAGACATTAACGTTACGTATCAAGTTACTCGCCGGTATAATAGAGCGTGGCCCGTGTTTGTGTAGTATTATAGTAAGTATAGTTACTTCTCTGGTGGCCGCTGGTTGATGCAGGTCACACTGTGGGCGGATGTCAGTACTGTCACAGTCTTTTCTTCCTTTCTGACAGTACATTTAATTACTGCCGCAGTGTGTTTAATAGACAAATTTTTCAAGCTATATTTTCATCAACAAGTTCCAATTGCTACAACATGTACATAGGTTTTTACAGTGATGTGAAATCTCATAATAGATGAGGATGTAAAGATAAATAAAATTTATTCAACAATACGAAGTTGAGAAACTTTTGAATCAGGTTTCAAAGAGAATATTGATCCTTTATAATGAATTTATTCACAAGCTACTTAATCATTTAATTTCTAGTAATGTAAACAGCGGAAAAGTGATTAAGATCAGGGTATAAAGACAGTGTCTAATTAAAGTAATTAAACAAAACTGAACATAACATAACTATACACAATTAATTACCCATGTTTAGTTTCCCACATTCACTATACTCCACGAACCTCCTCTGAGATCTAAGTAAACGACATCCGCATATAAATTAAAGCTCCCCATACATAAATAATTTACAGTCTATGTTCTAATTAAAATCTTGTACTATTAAAGAAACTTGCGACGTCGGGTAATTTCTGCTATAGAAAAGCGCCCCGTTGTGATTTTAACGTTCGAGAGTTCCAGCCCTTTATCATTAATCTGGATACCAGTCGATAAAACCGTAGACGTACGAGGCGGTAAAATCCATCGACAAATTTTATGTGACATCACTACCCGCCGTAGGGCGTCGTAAGCCCCGCCCACTTGCGTACGTAGCTCTGTAATGAGAGTGCGTCCCTTTCACTCACTTCTAATGCATGACTTACATTCATTGATTAAATACTGTTGTACTTTTAATTGAATTATAACTTAATGAAATGTCAAAACTGCGACGTATTGAATAAAAAAATGAAGAATTAAAGTAGAGTAACATGTTATGTTTAATTAGCAACAGCTACATTAATTTCAGCCCCGATGATAGGATTGTTAATAACATCATTTATAAATTTCCATAATTATTAGTGTCAGTGAATCTAATTAAGTTAATGTGTCCAGTCTACTGGGTATTAAAATCTGATGCAGTGACAATTTACCTATGTATCAACATCTTATGAAAAACTAGCCCCTACGATTTTGCTAAATACTTAAATTATTTGGATTGAGTCATGAAAAAAAAAACCGTGTGAAAATTAAGTTCAAGCCCAATAAACTGCATAAAATAAAATGAAATTTCAATCAATTTATGTAACAGATTTACTTATAGGAAGACAGCTGCAATCTTTTATTTCATTCGTACCGTTTAGGCGTTGACAGCTGTGGTTATTAAATCATGTTCTGTTGAGTAATCCCAGGGATTAGTGCACGCTCAGTGGAATCCCTGTGACATGACAATTTGTGGCTCAGTCTGCGAGGTTAAGCAGAAAGATTACTTTAACATGATATAAGACACATTTGTCAAATGTAACTTTCTTTTTACTGAGAAGGATGTGGATTTGATGAACCGTTTTTTATACTCATTAAATTCATGGTTTCATGCTAGTGGTGGTACAACCATGTCTTGGCTAATCATAGGGTTGACTTATCTCGGATGTTCTTTAATCCTTCCTTACCTTATTCGTTGTTATGAATGCAGTGGCTGCGTAAGCTAGCTATTCGCACAAGATGAGTAAGAGGAGATCTACAGTAGATTAGATCTACTTCGATAGCCGTCGGTAAGACTGCGTGTCAGGTTTTTGGGCTTTCGTCAATCGAAAGCTGGATCCGCCCTCGTCTCCAATCCAAAGTATTTGATTTAAAGAAACTGTTTGGGCTCCAAAATACTTCTATGCTAAAACTTATATATAACTTATGTGTCGGTTCAAAAACTCAAACGGACATTTGTGAAGACTCTTCCATTAAAAATCATAGTTCATAACAACGAGGAAAATATTTTTGCTGTCATGTCCCTATGCATTGTTTCACAGGGCTATTTTCTGCCTCAGTGTCTACGCATTTTTTCGAATATCTTTATTCCCTAGCCAATACATTCATAGGGACAAACTAACAGACCGGCAAACTATGCATAATATTAATCGGAAAGGCATCAAAATCCTATTTCACGCACCAAGAGAGCAGCCAAGTGCAGGAGTATTCGCGGGCGTGTCGGATGACGGCGTGTGGCGACGCGTGGCCTGCCTTGCCAATTCTGCTGCCCTGGTGAACTTACACAATAGAAGCAGGAGTCATTTGCCGCTAAATAATTACTAATCTAATGATGTCATGATTAAGGGGTCTTAACGCTAACCAAAACTCCGTGTCGTCTTTGTGAGAGTTCTGTTTGTTTTCGTTCAAGTTGGACTCATCAGTCATTATTCATTCATGCATTTTTATTTGCAAAAGAAATACTTTTAATTTTAATTTTGAAGTTATTTTTGCTTTCAAATCCTTACATTTCAGGCTATTCATATTCTTCCAAAGTTTAGTGAAACGGCTGAAATCTAAACCACTGGGGCAGTTTAAAAACTAACTGAACTTTTTAAAGTTTACCACTAATGCCTTCAAGCCATCAGGAAATCTATTTGAAGCTAAAACAATATCCTCTTCATAGAATTTCAAACAATAGCGAATAACACTCCACAGACAAAGCGAATAACACTTCAAACAATAGCGAATAACACTCCACAGACAAACAAATACTGCCAAGAATGCACTTTGCAAGTTAATTCGATAAGTATAATGTAATAAAGTTCAAATGAAAACTAATGTCAGTGCGGGAGGCGGTCAGCCGGAAACTTCTCAGCACAATCTAATTTGTGTCCCCCACGCATCTATAGTGGATGCTGCAAGGGTGTAAAAATGGAGTGTTTGCACTGGAGTTTCGATCATAATAAGTTTTATTTGAGTTGTTTGGAGTAAAGGCGAATTAAAATTAGACTTGAAGCACATGAAACGTTCCAAGAGATCAGGATACAAATCCATGCGGCAGAATTTTCTTTGAAATGTTATAAAGGTGGCATCCTTATGACATTACCTTGGTGATTAGTTATCAATTACTAAGTAATGTAACATTTTACATGTTGAGTTCAGCAATAGATACAGGCGGAGCGAGAGACTGAATACATCTTACTTATCTTACGTATCATAACTAAGATTTCGAAAATGCTTTCATTGCCACTGAAATAGATATAAGGAAATACGAAAAGAATAAATCTTTGCCAAACCCAATTACAGAAAGCTCTCCAAAGAGACCAATAGCAAGAAGTGCAAGAACACAAACAAAACAATCACCAGGGGTGCAGCAGTAATGAAATCCGAACTCGATTAGTTGGGGAGCTAATGAGGCAGGGGTCATAACGAGATTACACCTCTGGAGAGCTAAAGTGATTACAAGACAACCCTACCAGCCTGCCCTCGTGCAGCGTGATGATTTGTGAGACAACACACGAGTGGGATGCTGAATTAGTTATTATATGTTTGCTTATGATATTTTTCTCTTATTTAGGAAATGTATGTCCAAACGTATACCCAAATATAACTAAGAATTAATAAAGGCACAATTGCAGAGAGTGACACAATATGCTATCAAAGAAAAAACGTACAGGGTATGTCTTTTCTTTCATAACATTTTGTGTCCATCAATTAACTCAGCCTATCGCAGTCCACTGCGGGACATAGGCCTCTCCCAGGCAGCACAACACTCTATCCTCCGCTTTCCGCATCCAGTCTGTCCCAGCCACCTTTTTCAGGTCGTCGGTCCATCTAACTGGGGGGCGTCCCACACTACGTTTGCCGATACGCGGTCTCCACTCCAGGATTTGTCTGCTCCACCGTCCATCGGTCCTTCGACAAACATGGCCAGCCCACTGCCACTTCAGCTTGCTTACCCTGCAAGCTATGTCGGTGACTCCGGTTCTTTTCCGGATAATTTCATTCCTGATTTTATCATTCAAAGAAACTCCGAGCATAGCCCGTTCCATAGCGCGCTGAGCGACCTTAAATTTGTTGACCAGCCCAACTGTCAGTGTCCACGTTTCGGCGCTTTATGTCATCACAGGCAGGACGCACTGGTTAAAGACCTTAGTCTTTGAACATTGCGGAACAGACGACGAAAAGACTTGACGTACTTTCCCAAACGCTGCCCAACCCAACCGGATCCTCCTGTCGGACAAGACGAAGAGTCGCTTCTCGAAATTTTGAAGGACATACTCCTTAAAAATTTCGAGAAGCGACTCTTCGGTGTGGGTTGGACGCGGCAAGACGTGAGAATTGCACATGACTTTCATCTTGTCCAAATTCATGCCGAAGCCAACCCACCGAGAGGCTCCGTTTAGGCTGTGCAGCATCTGGTCTAACTGCTCCAGTGTCTCTGCCATTATGACTATGTCATCGGCGAAGGTGTGAGATGTGCATTTTGTGTAACAATTACGTTTAAGCAAGAACTACGGTACAGCTATTTGCTGTCATTTCGAACATCATTGGTTATTTCTTCTTTTCTTGCTTCATTATTGTTACTAAATAGACACAATATTATAGGAGCCGTCTCACTTTCTAGCAAGAATTATTTACTTTAGTTACCTTGCCAAATAAAACAGAAATAAAAACAACGTTGGATAGATTAAACCTAAAAAAATCAACATTAAAACATAACGCCATCTCGTTTTCCATACGAATCCCACGAGTTCTGTCCAACCCTACATACAGCCTACCTCTCTACCGACCCCATATACCTATGTTGATGGATGGTAATAGTGCCATAAGTAGCGACGGGAGGCGATCGTTTGCGGGCACAGCAGTACGCGATGTAATGTACTTCCTTAATAGACTTACAACGTGACTTAAAATGCATGTAGGTAAGTAACATTTACACCTGAGTTAAGGTGCCTGCAGAAGCGCTAGTGTGAGTGGGATTTTCCAGAAAAAATCGATCAGATTTTGGCTGTAACAGACATTCAGATATGTTCGAATTAAATTATTGGATGGATCAACAAATCCTGTGAATCAATTAAAGTTAGAAATTTTAACATCATTGATTTGGATTGAAAAGATCTAAAAGAAACTACTAACGAGGCATTTTTTTATGGTCGGAAATCCTCAAATAACTTCTCCCGCTCTGGGTGGAGCAGGAGGACGTGTCAGACTTTTACTGACTAAAACCCATTATCCCACCCGTGTTCATTCAGTTGCCCGTGTGCCAGAGGCCACGGTATCTCTTTCGAACAAACCGCACCCCTGGTAGGCATCGGCCCTTGCGGACGCCACCAGTTGATGCTGGCATCTCTTTGAGGCGCGCGTGGAACACAACGCGCCGTCGACCCGGGCTTGGTCCTTATCGGACAGCGAGCTACCCTTTACTCGCTATCCGCAAGCCCGCGCCTAATTCCCGACGCCCAGGGCGTCTCCTGCGGCGACTAGGGCCGTTAGGGCGCATATATTGCCTCTCCCTCACGTGCGCCGCCTCCCTCTTCGCGAGCATTACTGCTTCGCAGAAGGAGGTAACGGCTACCAATGCACTCTCACTCCGAACCATGGCCTGAACTAGGGCCGGACGCGAGAGATCGCCGCCACCGATCGCCTCCACAAAGACACGGAGGTGCTCCGCCCAAGCCGGGTAGACCTCCACCGAATGCTCTACCGTGTCTTCAGGGCGATCTACGCAGTGGAAACACCCGGGCGTTTCCTCCCACCTTATCCGAAACAGGAACCTCCCGAAACAACCGTGTCCGGTGAGGACCTGTGTCAGGCGGAAGGTGAGGACGCTGTGGCGCTTCTCAATTCACTCCTCAAAGAGACTAGACTTACCGCCGCAATCGTGGCGTGCCCAACTAATGAGGCGTCTCATGCTTATCGTATGCGTCTCACAATCTCGTGTGTAAAACTACAATCACACACAAGAAAAATAAAACCCACCAATATCGTGCCGACTTTGTACCAAATTTAAAATTCAAGAAGACCTTTAAACAGATACCCTAAATTATTAAAACAAACAGTGCCTCAGTTGCGGCAAGCTACAAAGGGTCGTATGCGCTCGCGCAACTTGGCCGCGTTGATTTATCAATCAATTGCGCGCATCGTTAGTGCGCCGCGGGCTGTGCGCCTTTTGCTCAGCCGCCGATATATGCAGCGTTATGTATCCCTAGTACGTATAGGTATAGTGGAATATTGATCAATGGGTTCATAGCATTGTATTTATGCAAACCCTCATGGGCATGTGTAGCTGGCAGATGAAGTGGTACCAAATATATAGCGCTTTGAATGAAGACTTGGATGCACTGAATCTTCTACAGTTTTCCCATTTTGTAAAAATCTGACGGTGAAAACTTGAGGTGAGAGTCAAACTGTCAATCCCTTGCATCAGGTGGAATAACAGCTCACTTCTACGTGAAGTGAGCTATCATTCGCATCGTGCATGAAGAGATTTTTACAGAATAGGCGGCCAGGTCATGTTGCATATAGACAGTTGAAGCTGAGGCTCCTAGTTAGTTGGAGATTCAGGGATGGTTGTTAAAAACGGGCATAAATGTAGAAAAGATAGTAAGGTTTTCCAGCTAAGTATTTCAGCTCTCAGCAACTAGAACCCACCCGACTATTTCAATAAATCACTAAATATTCAGAGACTGGTTCACAGTTCGTTTCACATCTTCAAACCAGTTTAAGAATCGATAACTAATGATACTAGCACAATTCTGAGAAATAGAAAAATGATGATACGTTGATGGTTGATGTTGGTGCAACCTCTAAAACAAACGTAGAGCATTAGACGACTACGACCGTTGACGCTGCGGTCACGCACAACTCCCGGCTATGATTTATCGACGCCCTGCGCGCGCGCCGCTCACTGCCCCTACCTACTATAAATTATTATCGGTAATGATCAATACGAGTGATTTATTATTACGATAAATAAATCGATACGCGCCCGAATAAAATATATTATATCAATGCGATTGAAATTGATAAAAACATATACAATTTAGCATAGACAGCTTAATGACGATCACATGTTTACTTGTGAGCATGCGTAACTCTGTTTTACAGTATACCATTAATCAACAAATATTCGAAAAAAGAGCGAAAAAAAGAAAGAAACAACTATGGTAGGGAAGCACTGACAATATCCACTGACTGCAATGACAATTCTATTTGTCGTTTAAAAACTCAAAAACCTGAACCCAAAAATTTTAAGGGAGTAAATTTGAAATCCTCCTTAAATTGTGTAATCTCCGTAGGTATAACATTTCTGAAGATCAGCCGAGAGAACCTGAGAGCCGGCTGTTATGAATGAAGCTTAAATAACTCTAACAATCAGCAACTCATACAATCCATTTCACATTGCTGGACCTCCATTAAAACTTCCGTACGTAAGATCTTAATTTTTCACGGAGCTAACCTTGCTATCCGTAATCATACCTATTTCGGGGTCCAAAAGAAACCACATTGTGATGGTGGTCGTTTGTACGACCAAGGTATTTTAACGAGCTGGACGCTGGCACGTCTGCGGACGCGACAATGAAGCGATTACAGCCCGCACCTTGTTTTTGTAGTGTTTGGCAACAAGCGTGATGATACTGAGAAGAATTATAAGTGTCGCTATATTTTTGGTGTCGATTTTCTGAATGGTTTCACTTCTGAAAGCTTCAATTCAACCCATCATGGGAAAAAACTTGTCCGCTTCGCTAGAATTTTTCAAGATCATCATCTGCCTAGCTAGCCTTGTCCAAAATATGTTGGGGTCAGCTTCCAGTCTAACCGGATGCAGCTGAATACCAGTATTTTACATGGAGCGACTGCCTATCTGACCTCCACAACTGTGGAGTAGTGGAGTTTCTTGCCGGCTCTTCTCCATAGGAAGCGACAAATTGGAACCGTGCACCTAGCTTCTCATTACATTACATTGACATTTCATAAGTGCCCATGCAGGCTTATGTGAAATAAAATATTTTGATTTTGATTTTTGACTGGGTTTCGGGTTTGTGACGACCCGTAACGACTGTCAAAGATCCATGAATAACAGCCTGGATCAACGTCTTAACGTGCTTTCGTAGTCCCAGAGGAGTCTTGGTATGTAAAGATGATCACACATCTACGAACTAGCCGCGGCAAGCGTAGCTTAACCTGATCGATCGATCCGTGCGGTTGTTATTGTTAATGTTGAATTCAGTTACAAAATACAATTGCTTTATAAACATTCCAAGGCGATATGCGCCATTTTGCTCTAAGGAACGCAATAACATAAACCCCGTGTTTAATTTTCCATGTAACACTACAGACCATGGAGGTTTTTCCACTGAGTGAGCGCGGTTCCAAACTTGAAGTAGTAAATAGTGGTAACCAGGCAACCGTTGTGTTGTTAGTCCGCGGGTCTCCACAGCGTCGTAAAATAAATCGTAAGACGCTCGAGATACCATCTACATCCCGTACGTTTCTATGGTAAAAATGCAATGTTTTAATTCCGAGGAGCTTCGCCGGGAAACACTCCGATGCAGAGGACAGATAAACGTCCGAGAATATTCCATCTTTTTATTTTTCGAAATATTCGAGGGACGGCCTTTTTTAGTCCCTAAGTTATGTGGACGGGCGCGGTAGTAAAATTTCATTGGCTATTCGAAAATTCCGAGATGGTGAAGATTCGAGGGTTTGAATGTTGAAATGAAGCCACTGCGCTTCTTTATTGTACTTTTAATTATCGTTGAAATTGTAATATAAATTATCGTTTTAAGTTATTGCTGTTAACTTAGGCGAGATAGTTAAGGAGTGATATATTAATTCAACGAAAGCGCTGGTAACTTTATTCATTTTGTTACACAAGCTGAAATTCCTTATCACTAGCGGAAAGGGCGAATTAAATTCTATTTGGTATCTTAGTTGGTCATTTGTATAAAAACGTTTAAACATTTCTAATAACCCAGCCTTAAAATTTCCCAATAGTTAACGGCAGCAATTCTACACTACGAATCATTAGTTATATACCATGCTTACTACAATATCAAACGACTAGTTACCCAACCGCCATGATACTGACCACCGGTCACTAAACAGTCGTGTATGAGATAACAGCAGATACAAGTGATGCCGTATGCTCTGTTGATGATGTTAATTACAAGGAACATCACTTGGGGTACGCTTGTTAGAAGCCGACGATGATGCGGTGGTTTTAGTTATTGAGGAGCATGTTGGAGTTTATGAATGACCGTTTGTTACGTCAGCTTGTTTTAAAGTAACGTGACTAAATTAAAAGCGATTCGAGAAATTAAAGCCAGCTCGTCCTACGGCACTTCCATTTTTAGCTAAAACAGGCGTTTTCCGACAACTTTAAAAAAATGTCCTAATTTTGTAAAGCTTCAAGCCGACTGGCCTAATCTATGTATGTATGTCCGCAATTGCAGAACATGAACTTGACCTTAAAGCATACATAATTATGGCACATTTGAGTTATTTTGCTTGTTGAATTCCTTTTATTGATAATAGGAAACGAAATCGGCCTTAAAATTTCCATACGATGCACTAGAATTGTATACAAGATCGCAGCAAAAGACTTGCATATAAGTCTGTTTATCCTCCACATATTCCCAGCCCATAAACATGAAACATCAAACAAATATGACAACAAAAACATGTCTGCAATCCTATCCACAACTCATAACACATTACTTCTCAAGATTAAGATGCACCATCTACTAATAGATTCAACACGACATACGAGTGTTGCCATAGGGAAAAAAACTGTTGAAGAATAAAAATCTGAGTGTAGTGGAGTAGTTGCTCAGACTTGACTCCATACATAATACATGATGGACATGTGTCGTGGTGATTGGCTTGCAGCTTGCAACACCGCGCGGCTGTTTTTACTGAAGACAGCGAATTCCTAAACCGCGTTATTTTCTTGTGTCGCAGCATTTGAGATGTTTCGCTGATTGTGGACACCGCTTCATTATTCGGGTGAATTGGTGTTTCCAATTACGTGGGCTTTTCTTTCGTGTTCTTCAATTTCAAGATGGTCACTGCGTTTTTGAAAAACTCTGTTCCAATTGTATTCTCAGGGGTTTAATATGGCCATCTCAAATTCACAGTCATAAGCGTAAAAAATTATCTGATGACACGGACTAAGAAAATCTCCTTTTTATCCGCTCCTAAATATCTTCTTACTAAAACTTTGCAGACCCTGAATCGCTAGCCACCATCGAAATTAAACAAACATCCATAAATATTTATATTAGTTTTTTCTGCGCTTCTCGGCCTATTCGCCATCCCCTATCTATGGGTCATCAATATAAATCACGCCTAAATAACTGGGCACATCAAAAAACGTCTGAACTTCTAGTTGATCCATGCCTAATCAAGGCATTCATAAGTGCAAGCATCACGCTGTTCGCGTCGTGGTCACCGACGACAGACGGTCACGGCAGACAACAAAAACAACTTCAACATCGTGCATAGCAACAAAGTGAGAAGGCCTACTCCAACGAAGATCAGAAACTGACAAGTGTGCAGACAATATACTGGAGGTGCTAGCAAGCCTGTTAGATGCGACTTGATTAAATAAATGTAGACTAGTTCACCAGCTAAGTAGACCAATTTTCCTAATCTAGTGATGGGATGCATCGTAACTATGGTGAGAAGACTGCTTTTTTTGGTTTTCGACTTGCTTGCTAAAGCCACGCGGCGATGTGGTAATTACCAATTTGATTGAGATTACTGACGATAATCAACATAAAAGTACACTCGACTTACTCGTCGAAAAAGTTTGAGTATGTAGAATGCAAGTATTAGCTAAGTGACGAAAATGTTAGCACCTGTATAGGTTAGATTTTCTTTGAGCAGATTTACTGAATAATATCCACAGGTCGACAGGAATATAATAAAGTTGGAAGTAGGTACGCAGATGATGAATTGAGTGTCGCTATTGCAAATTTTATCAGTTCCAAAATGAGAAACCGCAGACACCTTTGATGAAGGATTTATGGTGAAAACCATGAATGAAACTTCTGTGCTTATAAAGTTAGTGTAAATAAGAAGAGAAACACAATGGTCCATAAATCATAGGACACTTGTCACCGCAACCATTGTGTGTAGCCAAGTGGTCCCATTAGTGAGTCGCTAATTATATCGTGTTCCTTTAATTGTGCAGCCATACTTTTAATACTAAAGTGTTGGATTCAGCGAAAGGAAGAGGTATCTGTTTTTGTTCTGCTATTGGATCGTAAGATATGGTGTTGGTAGTTGCAACCAGTGTGAAAGAAATCCAAAGGATCTATCATTTAGTTTCTTATTTGGAAAGCTTTCCTCTGGTTTCTTCTAAGTAACTAATAAGATCAACAACATTGTAGCTACATGACTGTTTACTATTTCATGATAAGATAAATGTGGGGTTCAGTGATATCTGTTCACTTTTCGAAAGTATGGATAAGTTATAACAGCCACACGGGTCGATGGACCAAATTAAGCTAGGCTTGCCGCGGTTGCAGGATGGGTGTCCATCTTTACATACCATGTAGCCTTCAGTTCTTCAGAAAGCACGTAAAGCCGTTGGTCCCAGCTATCATTCTTGGATTTTTGACAGTCTTTACGGGTCGTCAGAGCCCGAGAATCTAGCAACGTCCTAATGGGTGGTATCGTATTACCCAGTCACTGGGTTGTGGACGTCAGACATGCAGTCGCTCCATGTAAAATACTGGTATTCAGCTGTATCCGGGTAGACTGGAAGCCGACGCCAATATAGTTGGGAAAACCCTACGCAGATGATGATGATATTGGAAAGTATACAAACATATTTCATTTTGGGATGACTTATCCAATTCGAGTTTATGAGATTAGCATAGCTTGGCTTGGCTCTGTAACGCCACACAGATAAAGCAAACCAGACAAAAATACACAGCACTTCAATCTAACACTACGTGGGACGCTCAGAAAGTTTTGGAAAATAAAAAAAATATGTTCTATAGGTAAATATTTTTTCATCCACTAGCCTCTATAAAAAGTTTCACTCATCTGAACCAGTTTTTGAAACACTTTTTCCAGTCCGCCGCAGACACCTCGTTTTTTTTCGTTGCCGGCTCGAACGCTGACATTGCATGGTCAGGTGACGAAAATTGTATCCCTTTGAGCTGCTTTTTTTATTTTCGGGAATAAAAAGAAGTCACACGGTGCTAGGTCTGAGCTGTAAGGGGGTGACCCAGGAGTTTGACCGGCGTGCTGTCCAGGAAGTCCCTCGTTTTGAACGCAGTGTACGAAGGCACGTTGTCGCGGTGGAGCAATAGCCCGCGAAGCCCTGTGTTTGATCGCTTGTTGCTCACAACAGATAAAACTTCTACTAGCCATTTGGTAGTATACCATTCAGCGTTGATGCTTTTTTGGTTCCGTAAAGGAATTGACACCAAGTAGCCAGTCAAATTGAAAAAGCATACGATCAAAAACTTCCCCCAGCATCTAGAATTCTAGATCGGTTCACTTTGGTAGGCGTTGATTCGTTTTGAAACAACCAAACCATCGACTGGCGCTTCGTTTCTGGATCGTATTGATAAATCCAAGACTCATCACCTGTAATGATGTCGTAAACACGCCGAGACATCATATCACGGCACCATTCCACCCGGGCTTGCTTCTGAGCATCGGTGAGGTTGTGCGGCACCCAGCGTGAAACTATCCTCCTCACACGAAGATGCACGTGTAGAATTTCGTGAAGGCTTCCCGATCCAACCTGCAATATGTGCTGAATCTCTTGATACGTAACTCGCCTATTGTCAAGGATAAAAATTTTCACTGCTACCACGTTTTCTTCCGTATCAGCCGCCAAAGGACGACCACTTCTTTCTTCATCCCCCAAAGTTAGTCGACCGCGCGTGAATTCGTTATACCTACGATACACGGTTGCCTTAAAAGGGCCTTCATCCATGAATGCCATTTGCAGTCTATCGTACGATTCGTCCGGTTTCAGGCGACACTTGAAATTGTAAAAAAACATAGCGCGAAAATGTACCCCGGCGCTGATCCATTTTTAATGAGACACGATAAATTTTGAAATTTGAACGTACCTATTTTTACTTACAAATAATCATATTTTCAAAATAGATTATAACTGGCCAGTCTCTCATACATAAAAACTATTTTTCGCAATACTTTCTGAGTGGCTTGGTATTCTTGATGAAATGGAAAAATGGAATGAGTAACTCAGAACAACTACACCTATGTTTTTCTAATCATTCCTTGACTGTTGGGCAGGTCCTTATTTGAATGCTGGACGAGTGCACTTCTATTAAGCCTTGCTCAAAATGGCGTCAAATCAAAATCAAAAGTCATTTATTCAAACTAGGCTGAGAGTCAGCACTTTTTGAACGTCAAAATTACATAAGACAGTACCCAAAAAACGCCCACCCTTCGCCACTTCCTAGTGCTTTAGCTGGGAAGTAGCGGTATAAACTCCCCGGCAGAAATACAATTTCAATCCAAACTTTAAAGACCGTTGTTAGCCAGACCCTCAGCGCCTCAGTTTGCGAGTCAGGCCGCGTAAGCCCTCATTTGGGGCGTGCCATGTAAGGCAGTGTGCGGAGCGACGCGACGTCTCGGGCGCGCGTCACCTGGACCGAGCCCTTTTTGTGCGCCCGCGCCGCCAGCCGACACACTGCAGATTTACTACCTAGGTATAACGTTGATGTGGATCTACTGGATAATCTTAGGATTATGAAAAAGCTAACTTTTTCATCATAATCCGTTTTTAGATAAAGCAAGGATTTCTGCAGGAGCCCATGGTTCGCTATGGTCCAAATTATCATTGAGAAAATATTAGACTTTTTTATTAATATTGCAAAACACAATTTTCGCGAAAAAGTTTGTGACCAACCTAATTAATTCTCTTGAAGCTTGTACGCTATTGTCTAACCTCGGGGGCGCCCGCGCCGGGAGCGGGGTGCAAGGGGGTGCAGTTGCACCTCTCTGGCTACAAAATAAAAAGTAGGTGCAAAAATATCCGAAAACGCCTACTACAAAATAGAGAAGTTTCGAGGAGACATCCTAAAACTTTCAATGGACAAACGATAATCTAACTATCATATCCGAGGTGAAGCGCAAAAGTGATCGAGCTCAAATCGTAAAGCTGAAAATGCACCCCTGAAAATAAAATTTCCCGGCGCCCATGAATCGACAAAAACCTAACATATTGATAGGATAATATTTTCAGAAATTAGTTGGAATATCTATGGAAACCATCACTAAAAACATTATACAGGAAAAGTTTTTATCCAGTACGCAAACTTTAACCATGAATTCAGCATATTATTCTAGACCCCAGCGAAGAAATTTTTCGTCAGTTTTACAAATAAAAAAACAGCTGTTCCATACATTTTGACCGCGTAACTAACTTTTCCTGTATAAACCATAAACTATCCTTACACAAAACCATTTCCATTAAATCAAATGAAGGCATTTCCAGAAAGTTTAACTCATTCCGTGCAAGACCACGTGCCGCCTCACTACGCCGAATATGGTCTCGTCGAAACAACAGATTTTCTTTATGGTTCATTGTGGCATTTTTGTCAAAATTTTAGTACGACGAATAAAATTGCTTAACGGTTTAAAATATAAGCCTGTGAATTGTATTCAATCTTAAGCATTGTGATGCTGTACAAAGAAGCGCTGCATAAGGCATATCGTTACGGTATAATTTTATTGCTAAACGAAACATCAAAGTTGAAACTCTAGTTGTTTTTGCTAATGCATTGTTTTTTCCACAGTTCGCTATAATCGCATGATAGCTCTATGATTTACATAGATTCCTTGACCAGTAAGTATGACAAAAACCAACTTCACCCATCAATAAGGCTGCCTACTTAAAACAATTTAAAACTCTTCTCTATAAATAGCCGTAAGTAATTGCAGCTATTGCCGAGTCAAATCCATATTTCAACGCGAATTCAATAAGCAAACGCAAGTGATTCACAGCCAGCCATAAAAAGAGGCCATAAATCCACAGTTTGTATGAGATCGCGTGATCGCCCAGTATTTAACTTAGGGCGCCATGATAATTACAATCAATAATCGCTTACACGATATATAAACTGAATAGCAACTATTAATCGGATGATTTCGATGTGCTCGGAGTATTCCTTACGCATTTCGATTACCATACAACGGATTTGTTGTTCAAGTGAAATACGTTCTTAAAGCTTTTTACGTAAAACATGGAATTGTTTGAATTTTTTCTGAGTTTGAGGCGTTTGATTCAATGGAAAGTATCGAGAGCTAACTGTGATAAATAAACTTTAAGTAGCTCAACTGCGGCGTGGAGGAGAGAGACGGTTGTATGAGGTTGGGCGTGAGAGTGAGTGAGATGGAGTATTCTTGAAGAGTTAAGGGGGTGAACAAAACAAACACTGGGCGGCAATTACAAGCGCCCGCGGTGAGCAAGTCGCCGACGGCGACGACACGCGCCGCCCGCCTGCGCCGAATATTTACTGAACGCAGACACAATAAAATAACATTTATAAATGTTGTTTTTTTATTTTAAAAAAAACATTCCCTTCATGTGGACAATCAACGGAAACCGGCCGAAGTGGACATGATATGAAATTAATAAGCAAGCGACATTACATAGTGCTTAATTTTTCTTTGAAAGCATCAGTGGAAAGACAGGTTTTTAGCGATTAAATACTCGAAACAACGAACCAACATACTGTATTTTGCTGTTAGTAATATCTAATGGTAGTAGGGTTCCGTGTGGTGCCGGACGTAAGAATAGCACCATCCCATTTCTTCCTGTGGGTGTCGAAGGAGGCGACTAAGGGACGTACTAGAGAATGGGCAGCAGCGTTCTCTATGCATTTTACCACCATACTGATCGCAGTATGGTGGTAAAATGCATAGAGAACGCTTGGCAGGCGGGATGGCGATCGCGCCATCTCGCCAGCCAAGCGTGGCGATTATGACAACCACCCCCCCAAATTGGGGGAGGCCTATATCCAGCAGTGGGCGTTTTTCGGCTGAAATTATGAATGATGATGATGATGAATATCTAGGACAAGATGGTACGTTTCAAGTAGGTATAGCTAGTTTGTAGAAACCAATCATTAATTTGATAAATTACCCATGATTGCATTATACAATCTACTAAAAATAAAAGTCAGTGGAGTAGTTCTGAGCATTACTCACAGATGTATTAGGAGTACAGCGCGGGTCAGAGGTGAGCATTAATATTCAATGAGGCTAATAACTAACATGCATGAGTGACCGATCGACCGGCTCCCAGTGTTGGACATACGTGGGACGTGTATCTAGAAAAAAATTTAGGGTTTTTACGTATAATGTATGTATGATCTAGATCCTGATGCTGCAATACATTATTTTAATAACGATTAGCAAGAAACTGACCTAGAAAATTACGATAAAACCTGATCAGTGCTGCTGGAGTGATCGTTGAGGATATCAGGTAAAGCAAACCGTAATTAATATACTTCAGGCATTCTGCTTGCAAGGTCAAATTATAATTTAAAAAAAATGTTATTCCCAACTAAAAGTACAAAATGAAAAACTTCCGTATTCACTGCTGAACACCAATTAACTTCTCTGGATATCCAGTTCGAGATGCAATAAAGCTATTATTCTGCATCAAAAAAGTAGCCAGGCTTCCAGAAATTCACAGCTCGGCTCGTCCTCCAATTAGGAGCGCAGCGCTACTAAGAAGTGGTGTAATAAAAAAAGTAGGACAGTAAAGAGGTTGAATTTAAAAACAATACCCACGATTTGCGAGGGCAACAGCCGGGGAACGCTGTATAAGGCATTAATCGTCGCCTGCGAGCGGATTCCGCGAAAACGGCCGATATCGCACGAACCATCTCTCCGGGACACGGACCAACCACGCCAAAAAGTTAAATTAATTATAACACCGCGTAGGTAGAATGGTCACGTAGGTTTACAGGGACCAAGGAATCAAGGGCACAGGCAACGTCTATAATATCACTTTACTTTCTACCTACTCATATCATAATTTCGAAAGTCTAAATTCCTCACCAAACTACTTTAAGCGCTCACTCATTCCAAGAATCGAGAAATAGGAAAGAGTTCAAAAATCTAAGCAACTGCAAACATACTTATCTCACGACTGTATATGGCATGATTAGCACACTAATTGAATCTTATCCTTATGTTTAGCTTATTCTACTGGAGGTGTGATCCGAGTACAACTGACCTCTTACTGTGCAGGGATCGACGCAGCGTGTCGTCAATCTACGCCTGTGGTTTAACCAACCTTAAAGAAACAAGACTACATAATTACTGGCGAGTTAGAACGATTTTAAATCCATTATTCGTTGCCATAGCGATTAGGTTTTTTGCGAACCTTTTACTAGACGGTAGAATCGAACACCGATTCACATTCAGACAACATAGCTCGTCTACTTCACTTATCGAGTTCCCACGACTTGCCCGAGCTACTTTTTATCTAAACAATGCTTTCACACATGTAATAGAATCAGCGAATATGTGTAATAGGGCATCGCGATATTACGAACACGTTTCGAATTCGTTCGTGACATTCCGATGCGGTTTGATTGGCCGGCAGTCGATATAAATCACCGGTTTCACGTCAGATGGAGCTAGTATGTTATGATGCACATTTGTATACACTTTATGCATAGGTAATGTTGGAGGTGTCAGCTGCAGCCTGCACGCGAGCTATGTTGCTCTGGTATGCCTATTTATTATTATTTGCATCGTCTTTTGTTTTATATGAAGCTATTCGCTGCTGGTGATGCTTTTTCAGTCAAAATAGTATGCATTTATGGAATTCTATTGGAGTTTTCCCACCTAGAATTATGCTATTAAATCAATCGATGTTTAATTTAATCGCATTCCTGTGAGCAGTCAAAGGCGTCCCGCACACGAAGGGTTCAATAGCTAGCTGGGCACGGGCCGCTCACACACGACGAATCACGCAAAAACTATAATTATGAAGATGCACGTTCATTTGTTTCTTATTATACCACTTCCTGATAAGGCACAGCTCTTAGGCATAGTTTTCTAGACGATTTAATTGATGAGATTTAGTAGATTTAGTTTTACTTTGACATTAAGAGGAAAGTTAAATATTCGCATAACACAAACCACACTGGGAAATCAATTTAAAAATGTATGCTATTTTATTCTTGAACATGCTCTTCGGCTTCTTTGACCTTATTGTTATCTTCCTTATATTTAACACAATCTGTAAGACAGTGTTCATTCACTGATCAATCAACAAACGATTGATTTTCTTTTCCTACATAAAACTCGCCCTTAACAGAGCTGTCATATAAAGAAATTTGTAATCTATAATTAATTAATCACTATAATTATGTTTCTTGTCGACAGATGTGTTATTATTTCATCACAAAACAATATCATTAATTAATAGTCGTAACTAATATGTTTGTTTTTATGGCATTTACATTATGATTTTATTTTTATAAAAAAAACTATCGCTGCCGATTTACACTGATTATTCATTTAATAGGTACCTAAACTCGTAATTCAATCAATCAACACTGTTGTTATCTAAGTTAAAATTAGGCAAGTTACTTTGGCCTTTTATTAGAAATATGTTTAAATGCAGGAACCTCTATATCAAGAATCCAATTACAAAGAACAGTTTCTTAAAATATTTTCTCAATCCAATTATAAAAGCCCAAAATTCTATTTCATTCGACTACAATGAAATAGGGGTAGGATATTAAATTACCATAAATTAAAATGCCGAAAAACAAAAGCAGAACAAACGCGAATGCACCAGGCAGGCATAAAACAAAAGGGGTTCGGATGGTGGCATAAATCAAAATGCGACCGTTTGTGAGGAGGAAGCGGTCAATCATCCCCCTTCTTATAAAACACACAATGTGCTATGCTAGTTGCCGGGTATGGCTGGGTTATGAAGTAAGCGGGAAACAGATAAAAACAATAAGAATACAAGTAAGTAAAGTAAACAGGCAACGGCCAGTACCTACTTATCAATTTCTAGAAGCACTATAAGCAAAATTGGACCTTTCCTTGTAATACGTTATTTGCCACAATAAAATCGATAAGTATTCACACTTACCAAGTAAAAGTGATAACTTTTACTTGGTAAGTGTGAAGAGAGATATCTCTTAACGTTACAGGCACATTTCGCGAGTCGTAACATTAAAAAAGGCCGTATCTCCCCGCTAATCTAATGGCCCCATTTGACATTATTATGGTACACCACAATGACATACAAAACACCTTTTGTGGTTAGAAAAAAATGTTCTTTCTTAAATAAACGTTTGATTAGTATTAATAAGGGGAAAAAAACTTTTAATTTATTTAAGTTTAACGAGGTGAAGCAGTAAGGCAGACACGTTTTGCCGTAAGCCTCAAGTTTCCAACGTACGAATAAGGTAATATGATAATTTTCATTAGACTTAGTTGCAAAACTACATCCAGTCTGGCGCACACAGTAAGGGCAAAAGGGTTAATGAATACAATGATAATAACCAACGTTATACTCATGCAAATTGACTACGGAGCCATAAAAGGATATTCTATTTAAAGGCTACCTTTACTTAAAACAAATATGCCATAAATTTAGTTTTAATTCAATTATATAGGTTGGAAACGTACCAGGATGTTATAATAATATGGAGTGAAGAGTTGTTAAAAACGCATCAAGCGTCGGCTTACTGGGAGCACTTAGACTAATCGAGTTTTCGAAAATGTTCTACCGCTTAACGAGCTTAGTACTCCCAGCCCATCTGTAATTATAGATATTTGAACAAGTGATATCATTAATTAACATGATGAGGTAAACTACCTAACGACTTGTTTGTATTAATCAAGTAAATTGAAAACAGAAAACCATTTAATTAAAAGGGTGGATTCATAGTTCCATGTATTGTGGAGACACAATACATCATGTCCGAGAGCGATTCGCCGTGAAAAAATATGCAAAACTTTACCATTTGAACAAACTATTCACATCATAACGTTTGTGGCTACTTTTAGAAAACCAGTGTCTGATAATATCATCATAAGCTCGTCAATACCGTGTACAAATTCCCTGATCAATCTCGGAAACAACCCAAATTTCATATTCTTTTACAAACTGGCAGTCATTATATGGACCAATGATCCCATCCATGGCCTAACTTTCAATTATTTACACACTTATCTTGGTATATTCAGGCAGTATATATTTATGACATGTATATGTAAGTACGCGAGTGACATAAGGAGTAAGGAGGTAGACGCAGGTACAGTCGGGCTCATTAGCAACGTTATCAAGCAGGCGCGGGCCGCGGGCGCAGCGCATAAAATTATGCCGATGCATTAGTATGAGGACAGGCTTACATGGCGATGTGAAGTTGTATTTAGATGTTATTTATTTATTAGGAAGAAAATCATTTGCGAGATCTCTAAGCTAAAAGCACACATTGCAGGATAATAGGGCAAACAGAGAAACCAAGAAAGAAAGCCGTTTATTCAGCAGTGAATGAGCGCAAAAGAGGAAAGAATAAATTCCTAAGCTAAAGCGAGTATTCGCAACTTTTTTTTTGTAATTTCAAGGTTTCAGTAATATTCATGCGATGTACATAGGTCTATTATGATAACTGGCTAGTACGTCTGTTATTCACTTTTTTGCAAAAACAAGTCCAGTGCTTCGCCAGTCATGTAAGCCGTGCGCGGTACAATCGCATACAGCGTTGCACCGGATGGATGCATGCTTTTAGCGAGGGCCGCGATACCGATGAGTTTCGGCGACATCTGTCGATAACACACGACTTACGGCCACGGCGACAAGTACGGCGGATATATTTAAACCATTGCGCGATAAAAGTCCCGGCTCAGAGCAAATATCTTGTTTTTATTGCCGACTGTACTTGTTTATTTGCACTATACGTTTTTTTACAGGGAATTTTAATGTGGGTATTATTTCACTCAGAGCATCGTCCAAACTCTGCGCCGGCGCCGCGCGCCGTTTGTACCTACTATTTTGGTAATAACTTTAACATTTAATAAACCTTTCAGAGTGATCCTTTTATATAGCCTTAATGTTCAGAATATCATTGTTCGATACTTTAAGTAATTAAAATGTTTTATGATAACAAATACATATATAAATAGAGTTCCGAATGGAATTGTAATTAAATGAATAAATCCAATTGAAATATTCATAAAAGAAAGGTTTTATCTCACAGGTAGAAATAAATATCACTACAAATCCATAGTCCTTTGAAACAGGAAGGCAAGGTGACAACTAGTGCGCATGTTGTATTCTAAACACACAAAATACGGCGCAAGTAATTGAAATTATTACAGACACAATAAACTGACTATTCACATTCACGACAAGCAGGACACCTCTCATTTTGGTGTTACTGAAACCCTTTGGTAGCTTTCCCAAAGTTGGGCATTTACCTCAAACCACTTTCAATCTACCTAGCTCCCTCTACTTATCCGAATTCAACTACTATCTGCCCTTACAAAACTACCTTAAGCCCAATAATATTTAACCCTTCTGCCGCCACGATATCAATACTCCTTAAAACAATAAAGCATGTATTACTGCGTGCCCGCGGCTGGCAATATTCCCTGATTTATCGGGCCTTGCTTTTGTTTACTCAGTCTCATTGGCGGGCCGCACCGTGTAATTAATATCAACGTTAAACGCAAACGTTTATTTGTTCGATGTGCGCAAGAGTCGATCGCGACTCGCGAGGGCTATTGTAATAGACGCTGCGAGGTTTGTTTGATCGCTTTTTATGAGGGATAGTTATGATTGTGAAGGTGAAAGGTGATTTGGAGCCGAGCGAAGGTATGCCAAGTCGCTTAGTAGTGGCAGTAGGTATGTTTAGGAGTAGGGAAGTGCCAGATACTTAGCATAATCATACTAAGTAACAGTCGACTTAGCAATCGAACCTAAGCTTAGGTATTATTTTCCCTCTGCTGGGCCTCTTCTCGGTGAGAGCAAATGGACCGTATTCCACCACGCGTGCCCGTTGCGGGTCGGTAGATGTCACATGTCTACGGATTTTTGGTTCTAGGACATGCCGGTTTTCTCGCGATGTTTCCCTTCACCGCTTTGAGAGCAGTGGTGATGAAATCATTATAATACATACACCAGTACCTGATACTCGAGAGCTGGAATCTACATGACAGATGACAGCTAGAAATACAATTTTTGGATGTTGTGTGTAAAGTTTAAAATTCAGCTAACTCTCATCTCACTAACATCAATTATCTCGTGGTTTAAGTGACCGAAAGGGCATTCACCTTTCAAGCAGTGCTGGGCCGGTTGAAGACCGTAAGCCTTCCCCTACCGTTCGTCCACCAGTATCGTTGCCTGATGGACAGGGGAACTCAAACATTTACGTGACCTGCCCAGTAAGACTGCATGTGACACTTGCCTTGTTGACTACCAACATGACAATGACAACACCCAGTTCGATCAATCTAAAGTTCAAGAACGTGTCTTTGGAGTAATGTATTCTAATGGGCTTTCGAAGCCTGATCTTTTGATGTATCCCTACGCTGCCCTTTTCAAACAACAACATCTGAAGAGCAAAGTCCCGTTGCACAATTACCGCCCACCTCGCGATTCATCACCGCATCCTTAGCACGGCAATTAATATCAATGTATACAGCGGTACCTATACTGGCGAATATCTCGATAGTTGGGAACCAGCCGAGTCAACAACCTGCGCACACGTCACTTCGCTCGTTTGCCCATCACTCAGAATGTTTATTTTTCAATTTAACCCGTCAGTGGCGAGGCCGGGAGGGCCCCGCTGAGTTAGGGCCGCCACACACCGCGTCGACAGATTACCGCGTGCACAGCACCGCCTACTGGCTCCGCCCGCAACTGCACCAACCCTGAACCACTTGGCCCACTTGCTATTAATTGCTGGTTGTGGTTATTAGTTGATTAGTACGTTGGGATATTTATTAGATTTGTGTTAATGTTAATATGTTGTTTGAACATCAATTTAAAAGCAACGATTATGGTTTATACGATATTAATCTTATTTTATAATGGTTTAGATTGTTTTCCTGACAGCTGATGTTTATAGGAAAGAAGTGTATAATTATAGACATTAATAAAATTATAGACATTAATAAAACGGACACTATTTACTTAGTACCTACTTGCTAGTTTATTTTATTAACTGCCCTTTCAACGCCAGGAGATATACTCATAGCATAAAAATTGCAAATAAAAATAAATCAGCAGAAAAATACATACATTATATTTGTACTATTTTCATCAGTCGACCACGATTAAATCGCCTGCCTAATAACTCAAGACTTATATACATACAATCTCTATGAAAAGTACCAACCAAATAAAAAATACAACGTCACACAAAACCCGGTGTTAACGTGGGCAGCCCTACAAACAACCCGTGGCATACAGGCGTCGAGACCTACAATTAGGGCCGGCCAACAAGACCACGACCGACCGCAGCTAATACGCACTCCACCAACTAGTTACACACACGCCAATCTTATGAGCGCACAACATGCGCAAAAATGTTCCTTTTCCACCACAGAACATGGGCTTATCAGTCGCAGACAGAAGTTTGAGGGTTAAAACATCACTAGGATGATTTACAACTTTATTTTTGCTACCAGTATTACCGAAAACTGCTTTTATGCGCCTAGCAATAGGGGTGATGTCGAGTGTACAGTGAAATTGGTAAGTCAGGTATGGGAAAATTGTTCTTTATTGTTTATTGGCTCAACCATTCATCAGTGAGTTATTACACCGTGAGTAAAGTAAAAATATTGGGTGAAAATTGATTTTTCTCAAGACGGATTGAACGAGACGTGCTTAAATCAGGTTCTTGGTTAAAACTCGTATGTGTTGTGGAGTTAATTAGAATTGATAGAATGTTCTCGGGAGTTGGAATTAGTGGAGGAAAGGGTTAGCACCTAGACAGCTTGGACATCCTCAGCTTTGTTTTAGCATCCTACTGGTAATTAGAATATACGACAATTATCGAAAGGCTTTTGGGAATATTAAGATATTTTAAAGCTAAAAAGACTATTTTTAGTATGTATATTGTACCATTAACAATGTAAGTAAAGTTGACCATGGTAAAGTTCAAGATAAAATACTAGCTTAGGTATTAAACTCTGTCTATCTCTAATATCAAAATCTGTTTCCATTGTAGACACTGGATTTCTTCACGATCGAGGAAAGTGTGAGAGGAAGACACGGTATCTATTCTGAAAATCGAGAACGCTTTGAATCCCCTGGTACATCACTGCATTCGAGTCACACCTTCTTCATAAAGTGGACCACGGATGATGGGTATGGACCACACGTGCGCCTGGCGCCAAGTTGTGTACCAGGACCACACAGGCGGGAGGCGGTAGCCACCACTCTGTGGTTAACGTAGCAAAGGACAGCCGCAGGCAATGGCTACGGTGGACTGCTGGAGCGGGTCCCTTTTAGTTGGGCAGATTTTATTGGGTCCAGTTTCCTTTTTGAATCATTGGGCACCTAGATCGACCATATTCGACAAGCGTCACTGCCAGAGGGACCAACTGGACCAAGGTGCTCCTCCAAATCACGCAGTATTCGCTGGCGATGTAAACGATCGATATTCAGCTGAAAATGAAACAACCCCACGAATACCACAAAACACAATCACACCTATTCAGTCTGTTGACTCTATCGCTTTCATCCGAATTAGAAACTGAAAACCGTCAAAGGTTTAATCTATAATCTATTAATACATGAACCAAAAACTTTGTACCCATTTTATCGAAAATTAATAGGACGGAGGTGTACGAAATTTGGCACAATTAAAGTTTATATGGAGAAGGAACGCATAAACTAATATTTTTATCTAATAATACATTAGCAATAAATTCAGTTTTAATGAATTATGGTCGAATTTCGACCACTGGGTCACCACTAGTACTATTAATTTCCCTATCAATAACTTTATTTCCCAAACAGCATTCTCCCTATCAGTAACACACCGCGCGTCGCAAGCAATCATTTTCACAAGATATACGGGTTTCTGACGCGATGATTCCGATTACAGTGATTATATAGCTCCGTGCGTGGTGGTACACCGGCCTATTATTCCCAGCGCGCATTATTGAAAAAATAATTTACTTCACTTATATCGCTGACATTTTTATAGGTAATTAATAGAAAGGTAACGGGATTCGTTTCGCTTGATGGTTAAGTAATTACCGTGCGCTTTTATGTTTGCCTGGTACTAAAACTTTTAGCATGCCTATTACAAATTGAACGTAGCGGGCATGGCAACCATAGGCTTCTATGAGTGAGAGAATTTTTGAAATCGGATCATTACTTCTGATGATTACCACCCCTACGTACAAACTCATAGATTTTTCCTCCTTATTAAAGAAGTATAGATAAAACTATTGTATCTAATTCAATGAGAAACAGTTTCAATTTTATAATATCTGCATCCAGAACAAAAAAAAAATCCATGCAGATAACGGACTTATTAAAAGTTAAAAAGAGAAGGACAGTAGTTATGAGTTCTGCTTATCATTCCGTCCGCAATCGTCCTTGGAATCATCCAACTTATAGCTGGACCTGTGGTTTCCATCACTGCCATATTTGTGGGCATCAAGTGTAATGATTTCCTAGCTGTCAGCCTGTCAGTAGGTGCCAACATCAGGGCATCAGGGCTTCAAACCACGTCGCTGGGTACGTGCCCGAAAACTACGTGACGATGCATATTCAATGCATTATACAAATTGTGGATTTTTGGGGGAAACGACTTGAAAATGCTAGTTATGAACAGGTAGTTATATTCATCAGGTTGATGAAATACCATGATCTTTATGTTTCAATTGTGACAGAGTAGTAGGTACTTAAATTACATTACCATGAAAATCAGGAAATCGGCTGACAGTGACTACGATCTTTTGTATTTAATTTCATCGCCACTGCTTTTAAAACATTGAAGTAAAACATCGTGAGGAAACCGGCATGTCCTAAAACTAATAATTCTAAGACTTGTAACGTCCGCCAACCCGCACTGGGCCCCGCGAACCATTATGGCCCACTCCCTATCAGAGAGGAGGTATGTGTCCCAGCAGTGGGAACATTAGAGGCTGATTGTGTGGCTGGACAGTGGACTTTCATGTAGAACGCAACGCGATCTTTTGTAAGTGCATTTAACCCTGTTATGTTCCAAAAATAGTTTAACAGTCACAACACAATTCAACTATAAATCCATAAAAAATCTTTTGTGGTGACAGAATTGGGCATCAACAACGCTGATTACAAAATAAAACGTTATTTAAAATAACTTTAGCGAGAATTAAGAGCACTGTGTAAATGTATAGTGGGTAATTAAAACTATAAATATATGGAGAGTCTCATGACCATTTAAAAGTAAAATGGCGCTTGCCAAGGAATGTTGAAACAATATTGTGTCAGTGTTAATTACTTGTTTGCGGTTAACGCGCAATTATTGCTCTCTACTCGGAGATATGATTGTTTGTTTGTCTGTCTGTATACTTTTGAAATCATGGTCTTTCTCTGATTACTTCTTCAGCTCAATGTAGCATAGCTGGAGCCTACTCGGCGATTTATGTTAATTTTGTCTCATTTTCATATTAGGTCCCTCCAAATATCTCGTTGTTTGCTAGTTCCTATGCGTGGCGATGAAGCTCGACTTCTTTCAGGCAATAAATATTTGAAGGTGCCTGAAAACGAGTGCTCTATTAGATGTGACCGCTGGTGTTGTACCTACTCTTTCTTAATTTATTAGCCGTTTTCAATCGGCGCAGAATTTCCTAAATCCCTTTGTTGAGTACGTAGTAATTGCGTCCTTACACAGACACGTCAAGAAAGAACATTAAAATTTCTCTTTCGTTTGTTTCCTGCAACATTTCCCTCTGTAATCATTTTCTTCATAAATGCATTTTAACTCAACGTTATCAAGTGTTTAATTTCAACAGCAGTAGATACCAAGACAGCTGCTTCTCATGACGCCCCGTGAGATTATTCTATCTTTTCTATAAATTGTTTACAACGGATAATTTTTAACGCGATTTTAATTACGATAGCTTTAATTTAACACTTCCATTAACTTGTTTATGGCCATTGATATTGTTGATACACTTATCTTTGTTAATTTTCATAAAAACTAGCTTTTTGTGGCGATCATTAATACCTTATTAACGCCTGCAAGTATGCTTGTTTGGATCACCATAATTATTAAACAGGTGGGCCACCATAATTATTAAACAAGTCCTCTTGATGCATATCCCTAACTGAATTTCTAACTTCTACGCCCATGTCTTATGCCTGCTTACTGTAACTTTATACTCCTATACCATTTCTTGCATCACCATCACCATTGTCATGGTCTTGTTTTACCTACTGTTGAGTATAGGTTTCCTTCCTTTTATGCCATGCTTCCCTGGTCTATGCAAGTTAAGACGCGTAAGTGGTCATAGTGAATTAGGGCCCTGGACTTATCCAGGGCCTTAATTGACTATGACCACTTAACGGTTCCTTACTTCGAAACCACGTCAATTTCTTAGATCACACACGACATCTGCTAATAAATATCGACAAATTATCTTGGAACATATAGAATATGACATTTCGATTCCTTACCGTTACATTGGTTTCTACAAAACACGATATTGGCGTAGTTTGAACGTGGTGAAATTCTGCGGGGAATCATTATAACCATAAAGAATTGGGACCTAGGTCTTACCCGAGGTCTCTTTGAAGGTCCAAACTGCAGGAATATTCGCGACTACAACTCATATCGCCTGACATATACATAACAAGTAGCCCTGTCAGTTCATAAGACGTTGTATACGCTAACAACTCAGTTGTACGAAAGCTAAATTATTTGTTTACCTCTTCAGACGGAATTATAACCTCGTCTTAACACATTACGCGCTTTTTTGGATGTTTGTGCAGATTTATTAGTATTTCTCTGAATCAGCAGAAACATTACGTTAAACACTCTTGCATGTTATTAATAGTATGTTTTTAAACTGCAGTAAAGCAAGTCAAGGAACTTTATTTTTTAGGGTATGTAAGTACCTACTTTGTAGGCAGGTAAGTACACGGTGCAAGGAATTAAAAAACTAAACTTACCTGATTTCTCGAACCAGGAAGTTTTTCAGAAAAATTATGGCGAAATATTAACTTACCTGAAAAAGAAAATTTACAATGTTAATGATGTCTTTTATGGTTTGAGAAGTTTTTTTTTTAAACATGGTTCCTTTGAAGCAAAAAGAAGTATGTGAGGATCAAGCAGGTGGCGTTCTGTAGTTTCTGCCTACCCCCATCGGGAGAAGGTGGGAGTTTCTAAATCTATGAATTTAATAGCATGATTGGAAGACGGTATGTAACTAACACACGTAAGTCATAACATAGGTAGTCCAAAGCATAACTTTTTTACTACAAACAAACTGTGAGAATAAATCCGTGTTAATCATAAAGAAAGTCGAACACCCATAATAAAATCCTTTTAGTGCCGACGCTTAACAAACTCGTGTCCCAAGCAAATATCCACGGAAACAATTGTTAGTCACATAAACGAGAACTATGTGAGAATGTCGTGACTCCGGCCTATTGGCGAGGTACGACGGACCTTACACACGCACAGCTACGAAAAAGTAACCAAGACTGAAGGCGCACGTGTTACTCATCAATTAAAATCAAATTAACAATTTGCCTGTCAAAGGCAATTTTCAATGTCCAAACTAGGATAAATACACCTATTTTTGAGCCAATTGATTTTGAACTTTGTGCGATAAATATAAGATGCAGATTCTTTCGTCAATGAGTCAGTAGTCTTATAAAGATGAGTGGCTAAGCCAACAAATTGCGTTGGACACTGGCCGCCTATGCCTTATTGTTTTTTAATGGCCCGTCCCGCCCCCGCCGTGCCTTCGTCATCCATCATCCTCCTTGAACATCCACTTTTGACGTTGTTTCTTAAAGTTGTTCAAATAAAAAAGAGTCGAAATCCCCGCGGCGTTCACTGACATTCCTTGGAAAGTTAAAACAACATATAAATTAATAAACGATCGAAAGGGTTAATGTTTTTGGTATAGTTAGGATAGCGTTTATTTGATATCGATTAAAACACGATTTAAAGTTGAATTGAGTCTGATCCATATAAAATACTACCGTGCGGTATCCCACGGGAACGTGCTAACGATAAGGGCACAAAAAGCTTATATATATATTTAGTAACCTTAAATTAGTAGTACATCAGCTATCTGCCAGAAAATCTTAATCCGTCCAGCCGTTTCGGAGATTAGCCGGAACAAATAGACAGACAGACAAACTTTTTTTTAGTACCGTATGTAACACTCAAACTCAAAGCATTTATTTCAATCAAACCATTTACAGGCACTTTTGAAGTCGACCAGTTGGAAAGTTGAAGTTTCCCATTCCAAAACGTAGATCTCTATGGAGAAGAACGGCCTGCGACACCACTACATTCACATTCTAAGGCTCCTCACGTCACACTCACATAACACAAAAATACATACGTTTCCCAGTCACACACACACACACCACACACACACACACCACACACACACACACACACGCCACACACACACACTCACAACGCAACAAAACACACGAATCCCTCTCACACAAACTGAATCAGCCACTCAGTCATTTTACTTTTATAGTCTAATTTTAATTTAAGTTTTTAATTTGTTATATTTTTTGTTTCCTTTTTTACTTTTTTTACTTTGTTTTCAAATTTTATTTTAGTTTTCTTTAAATCACTATATAATAATACAATCTTTTGTACAATATCACCTTACCAGCTCTATATTTCCATAAGGGTATATAGTGTCCAAGTGGCAGTAGAACACTGACTCCTAAGTCACAGGTATTCCTAGTTTAGGAGTCAGGGTTTCAACTTTGTGTTCCTTTAATTATTGTGTACTTTAGCTAGTTGCTAAGCATATTGTGAGGACTTGTATCAATAAATTATTATTATTAAAAAAAAAAAAAAATATTATTATTAAAAAATTATTATTATTAAAAAAAAAATATTTGTATGTAGATATAGATGTCTGGATTGATCCAGTTCAAGGAAGGAATAGCTTTCGTTTTCAAAGAGATTCATTTTGCTAAACGTGGTTGCGACTAAGTTTTTTTAAAATAAAATGGATGACGATAGTGTATCTGCCTATTCTATGAGCGCTGGGCTGGTTAAACGTTTTCTTATAATAAGCACATTTTAAAATAATATACCAATATTTTGTCATCCCTCATTTAACCAGTACAAAGGTGAGCTATTCAATATTCCACGCAGGGCAAGTGTCTCATAAACTTGCTATCAGTACTACAATCGCGGGCAGTTTCACCCATCTGCCGTCAATACCACATAGTACCTATACGTCATGGGCCCCTGGTAATAACTTACGGCTCTTTAATAGTAACCTATGTAAATTCGTGTCACCCTAATGAGACGTATGGGGCGTTCAGTTGGGTTTTTGAAGGGGTATCGAAATGAGTGAATATGTTAAATGCAGATAACTTTTGGCTTGTATTTTTCTGGTTGTGTTTTGATCTGTGCCTATGGTCAGGTTTACAAATTGAAAGGTCTCAAAAATGTTGCAAAAGGTACGACGAAAAATTCCATTCATACTTTTCAAAATGAACCACGGAAGGTCTAGTATTCAAATTACTTCTATAAACACCTAATAATGTTAAGAACAGAACAGATATGTGAATAGAAAACCAAGAGAACTAATAAAATCAACACAACATAGCATACTGTTGGCGATCAGCTGACGAGCAGAGGTCAGGGAGAGCTCCCACCCGGAGCACGCACGCATGCCTGAACTGTCCCTCTCAATAGACATGCACAGAAGATTCACAACAAAAAGCTAAGGAAGTCGCACAGTTTTGTTTCAACAGTAACATAGTGAGTGACAAAAAAAATCACGCGTTTTAAGGCCCAGTCGTCATTTCGTACAGTTGGAACATGTGTAAGCACTGAGTTTGGATATAAACTGAACGAGAGGAGAGCAAGAGTCGATCGACAGTTTCAAATATTCCTGCTCAAAGTGCGAAGAAACGTCCTGTGGATGTGTATTTTCCACTCAAGTGCATTGTCTAACTTCGTTACGCGGCTGTGTTTCAATTGACTTGATCTTCTCTTTCATCTAATGCATGGTAAAGCGCCGGCGCTATTTTGTAGGTCCACCTGTCAGGATGGCCAGTATATCGACAGGAGCCAGTTTTAACAGTTTATGCTCATTTTCCAATTAGGTGGTCCATGTTTTTGTTAAGGTGACAAAATGTGAATGTTTTATGAAATTATGACTCATCGTCCGTGAATGTTTCATAATGCATATTGACTGGACTATAGGCAAAATTCACAGATCGTACTCTATTTTCGCTTACTTTCTTTACTTTAAATTCAAAGTGCGTATTATGAATCTTATCCTTATTGTGTCTTGTCTCTTTTTCTTTCTTTCTGTAATAACTATTACCATTCCTGGCAAACGGATTAGTGATGACACAAGAAGACGCTACTACCCATCCCCGTTAGCTATCATCTAGCTAGCTTGTCGCCTTTTTCACATTTGGTGCATTTTCCGAAAACCAGACTAAACAGCAAAAAATATAAGCCCGAAACGTAAAAGAACAATATTCTTTTCCAAGTAGAAGATCATCTAATTTAAAATTGCACGCGCCTGCACTAAAATTTCTATACCAGCATTTGAAATGTGTATGCAACAAGCAGTGGAGAGGCGTGCAATTTTAAATTAGACTATCTCTACTTACTTATTCATTCAGGAAGCGACTTGTTAGAATTCCACCTATCTTACTTCTCATAAGCGGAGAATTTCCCACTAGGTCGATCGCTGGAAGCACCACAACAAAAAACTAAACGTTCATAAGCACGCTAACTAACGAGATCCCAGCAAAGTTTTATTATTGTTGTATAGCAGCCATAAAAATGGCGCCTGTCGAGCTTTTATTGATCCGTGAATGGTCGACGAATGGCCCTAGACCTCTGTTACGACCAATTTAACTGATATCAATTATCGATGTTTGATATATTCGAAAGGCTATAAATTAGTTTTCAATTTGCGTGGAATCCTTTAAAGTATTTGTAATTGACACCTGAAGCACTAGGAGACTATGACTCAGAAGAGAATTAGGAATTCCAGTATTTCGCCAATTAATAAATTGGTCTCGGTCAATTACTGTCCTGCAATTACTGCTCCCACTACTGACTTTGGTACTTTTTGTAATGAAATAAGTTACATATTTACACGGTTCAAAAGTAACAAGATTTGTTTTATTTGTTTGTCATTAATCGCGCTGCGCTCACGCATGCCGTATGATTGACGCACACCGCCGCCCGCGCAACGTTTTACATATAAATTACCAATTACAGACCCCTCACAGATTTCACAGAGTAGCAGAGGTGGCATTTTTACGATATTTATAATGTGTATTTATTCATGTTTATTTTAGAAATGCCCATTAAATTAGATATTTTTGTAGGCGTAGATAATGAAGACCGGATTTTTAATCGACGTGGATTGCATTGATTTGTATATTTTATCGATAAACTAGCATCGATTGCCTAATTGGGCTCACACGATGCATTCCTACACTCTGTACAGTGAACCAGAGAAGTATTTAAATATGATATAAGTTATAATTCATATGAAACCTAAAAATATACACTATATCAGTTTTGGTAACAAATATCATTAGGACACTAGCTTCACCTGAGTTGTGTTCAAATTCATCAGCGGGGTTGTAGTTAAGATTCAAGTAAAATGTTTCGAACAAATAGTTATTGGATTACTTTTTCTAAAGGTAAGCAAATACACAAATACACTCTCAGAATTGATATACCTAGCATAAATCAGTGGTAATCTATACATTGTAAGGCCGCCTCCGCAGTAACGGTAGCCACTTCTAATAATGAGTAATGAGCTAGAAAGAATGCAGGATAACAACTGACGGGCAATTGATGGGAAGCATACCGCCGCATCGCTTCTGCCCGCCTGGTAACATAGTGCATTAAATAGACACCGCTCATTAAATTCCATGATTGATTTTGTGGCAAAACCAATACAGTAGTCGCTACCGGTATGATTAGTAATTAAAATACATCTAATAAGACTAAGATAGGCAAACAAGTTGTGCACGACCGAACAGTCCGTTTTAATGAGCTGACATTGATAAATCACTACCGAATTGTGAATTAGCATACGATTCAAATAAGTTTCAAGATCAAGACTCATTCATATCGGAATTTACAAACTGATTCGCAAAGCTTTTAAAATTTAGATTGTTTATTATAATCAGAGAGGACATAGTAGAGTTAAAAAGATAAATTGCATGTCGTTTAGCTAGAGAAACTAAACTGCTAACTGCTAGCTTACGTAACGTGGAGGTATTTCATTTTAATGTTCTTAACAACAGCAAATCTTTCAATCAGATACCAAGCAATCATAGGATAGCAGGTATGGTGAGTAGGCAAGCAGAGCCCACCCGCCGCGCGGCCGCGGGCGCGCACGCGCTCTCGCCAAATTGCCCAACTGATGCAAAATATCCCCTTGAGGTTACAAGGTCTCTAACGGTTCCTTTCATGATAGAGCCTCTTGTCTCACACACTTCCTGAGAATCATCGCAAAATGTTGCTAACGGTTGGCACTCATTTATATTTGTTATCTTTATTTGAAACCGTCTCATTTTCATATTGGTTACACGGATAATGTTCTGTGAATTCGAACATAACGATAGCTTTATTTCCACGTGCATCGAAATTGATTGTGAGAACATTACGCACGCAAGAATGTGACACCGCCACATAGTACCAGTTCCCATATTCCAGCGACAATTTCCTGGAACATTTAGCATTACGCTTATAATATCGTATTGCTTTCCTATCACGTTTAAAGATGACTTTATTTTGATATTGCACGCTTGTACTTTATCACCCATTGTCTTTTTTATTCACACTCCTACGTGCCTCAATGTCGGCGCCTGAAGTTTGTACATATTTCACTAATGTTACATTGTCATTCGGAAGAGGTGTATGAACTGTGAAAGTGCGCTTTGAATGAGTATCACTCGAGCTGACGACCTGTATCGGCGTCATCATGACGGACTGACAGCACCGGACGATCAGCAAACTTTAATTAATTTCTGATCAATAGGTATCGAAAAGTTTCATGAAAAAGGAAGCGCTCTATTGCATACTCGGACTAAAGGGCATGCAATGATTTTTCCTCTGAAAACATGTTATCAATTGAATAAGCAATCTAGAATTTAAGCAACCTAGATGGCCTGCTGGTCATGCCATCTAGGTTGGTTAAATTATATGCATGGTGATATTGCGCTGTGATATTTTGTTAAGGCACAATGGTGCCATAACAAAATATCACAGCGAAGAGAATGTCCGCATCATGCATACTTCCCCGTTTCAATTTTATAAAATAAACAGAGAAGTGTCACGGAGCAGGCCATAACGATTCTGTTTTACTGAGCTAGCGTGTTCCATTCGAATAATGTACCAACAGATAGGCCGCTTTTTGTTTTTGCTAAACGGGCAAAGTTGCTCGCGTGCCGTCGACGTCCTGCGGTCGGGAAATTTTTATCCTTACTTGCTTTATGTGTCAGTACCTAATCGATAGAGTAGCCTTGGGAACCAGAAGGTCATAGTGACGAAAGTACCAGCATATATAATTAAAAGACAACGACACATACGTAAGGACCAATAAACAAATCTCTTCAATTTACATGTTATCGAACTTACAGTTTTAATTATAAATATTCAAAAATCTGTTTAAAAAATTAAACATTCATGTTCAAAATTGTTTGAATTAATGTGACATCCAATAGATACTTCGAAACGCGTCAATACATGCATGTTTAGGAAATATTATTAGTTATCACAAATTAGGAAACGAAATCCCCAAGAGACACATTTTAAGTCAATTCATTTCCTAGCGTATAACCAGGAACACATGAGGAGCTTTTTTCGAATAGTTTTTCAGTTTAGCGTCAATTAGGAAACGTTCTGTGAGATCCGCCTCGACGTTAGCGCTCCGTTGGCGGCAATTAGAGCTGCTATGGCGCCCGCGGGACACCGCCGGATGCCCGGAATGTCTAAACTCCTGGCGCGGTATGCGACCCTGGTAATTATTCTCGGGTGATGCACGGTCTATTGCTCCTGGTGACTAATTAAAAACAATTTCCGTGATTTATTTATTAGTCGTCCGTTATTTATGAGTCACCCCAAAAAGAGCATAAGTTATAAAGATATTTCATGTTTTTTTTTTTGTTAAATGACTGTTAGGCTATGAGAGTAGATAACTTAGTTTAATCCGCATCCTAGAAAATGCAAATTAAACCCTTGGGCCTAAACAGGTATTTTTCAGTTGAAATATTTATGATTTACCTTACAATTAAGGCATATGTTCTACGAACTAACGGCCCCAACCATTTTAAATGGTGTTTGTACCTGATAAGCTAAAAGCTTTTCCAAAAGAGTAAATACATGGTTCAACTATGCGGAGATACCAATTAACGCTAACTAACCTGTGCTAAGTGGTTTATATCCAATTGCACGGTAAGTAAATAGTTGCATGTTATTTAAGTGTTTTTCTCATCCAAGTAAATCAAAGATAATAATCTAAGCACGCACAATATCAAGTAACAAGATACTGTCCCATACAATTAAACATGAAAATCATAAGAACGCAAGATATTTCATACAGTAACGACTAGTGATGAGCAACGCTATCTATCGATAAATCGGAGACGCGCAGCGGGGGCTGGCTTATCGACTCGACATCTGGCGCCTAAATTCTTACATGCAACGTACACCGGTTGTAAATAAGGCAGGAATCGCCACTGACAGACAGACCAACGGAACAATATACGACTGTAGCTATGCTAGTATGGATATGGCCAGGCCAATTTATAATCAATAAACGGTTTACAATAAATCACATGTAAAAACGTTTAATAAATCAACAATCTGTCTAAGCCAATTCAAATGAGCATGGTGTTTTCTATTTCTGTATTTTTTTTTAAATAAAATTTAATAATTAATTATGTATTAAAACCCGAAGATCAACAAACACGGAACTCCCACTATTAACAGCGTTTTAAAATGATGACACGACTCGCCACAGAAAGTTATGTCCTATTTTTAAATGATATGCCTATTATTTTTATTACAAGGTTCAAAAACTGTACCGGTCTAAGTGCAAATACTTAAAACCTAAGTATTTGCATGGAATTTGCAATCACTAAAGTCCTAACGTCAGCAAATCCTTATCAATTTTCATAATCAAACATTAAATAGAATGTTTGAACGACAGGTAGACACTGAGATACAAACTTGCATTTCAACAGACAATCTAAATATCTACTCTAACCGCTTAGCAACAAAGTTCAAAGTACTTTTGACATTGGACTAATAAATTTGAGGAGTATCATGACACGTGTCAGTTTTGCTGGGAGCTGTCAGACCGGAGTAATATGTATTTATTTATATGCTGCCGTGGCTGCCGTGTAGTCTCTGTCAATGATGACGTGAGAACGGTACCGGAATACTTCCTGAGAACCTATGACGCGCTGGTACTTTCGGCTTACCTATGAGCGATATAACTAGGTATCGAAATCATTGTTAAATTTAATCATATTTTATAATAATAACATAAATTGGATTTTTAAATTGAAAGGGAATTAGTTGCCACCGAAATAAGCTGTTTTCTTATACTGAAATAATGACTTGTAGCAATCCAATATTAAAATGAATCAGCATAAAATACCGCCGCAAAATCAGGACCCATAATGCAAGAAAAGGGTAACCTTCAATCAGAAATGAGTCAAAGTTCAATATTGTTAACTTATGTGAATACTAGGCCATTCGATCGGTTTGTTATTGCAAACTAGCTGACCCGCCAGACGTTGTCCTGTCTTAACTATGAATATTGAATTCGCATTTTATGTAATTATATATATATGTAATGCGCAACTTTCATATTTTTTTCCTTCATAAGAACCTTCTCCTGACAATAAAAAACACAACAAAAAAAGAATTAGCAAAATTGGTCCAGTCGTTCACGTGTGATGCCGTGACCAAGGGAAATAGGGATTCATTTTTATATATATATAGATTAAACGTCCGAGCGTGGCGGTAATCATATAGGATTCACATATAATATGTTATGTATTTAATTAGGTCCTCGTAATTATGTGGATCAATGGCGCACTAACTATGCTATAATATTGCGCCTGCATGTTTGCTTTCACTTCATTCCGTGTAGGTATTAATTTTATTGCGACTTCGTGCTGAAATAAATCAAAGTAGATATTGTATCAATATAATTTTTCATGAATGAGAAAATGGAATGATACCAGCTTTGCTAGTTTATACTGTGCTCATTTCACCAGGATTTTATTAAATTCAAATCTTAGCAAAGCAAGCATTCATATTTAGTTTCCAATGAATTTTATATCTACTGGTTTAAATATATTGTAATAAATAACTTTTTTTAATGCACGTTTCTTAAAACTATCTGAGTAAATTTTTTATTATATAAATATTAGATGAAATTATTCACTACATTTTCCCATTGCCACCCAGAACACAGTTTCCATTTACAAAAAATGTGAACTAAAAAAACAACTATTAATTTATCAAAAGTTTAATTATGAAATATGCACCAATAAATCGTTGTCGTTGGTACGAACGACAGGCATAGCCGGGATACCGACTGTGTACGTATTTTTTGTCCCTCTCGGACCGACTATAAACACGACACGGTTAATTAAAACGGTATATTAGCATAAACAAATAAAATGCCCCATTACGAATTCAATTTACAATCTTTGAAATCGGTTAAATTAGTCGCAGTAAATAATATCTCGGATACAGTTTCGATAATAGCGTTGGGCGCGATGCACGAGCGGAGCCGGCTGCGCACCTCACAAGTATCATAAATAGGCATTGACCATAAAAGACATTGTCTTCTACAGTTTAAAGAAGAAGTTAATCAGTCCTTGTTTTAACATCATTTTCCGGGAGTAAAGAATGTGCTGTTAGAAACGAAAACAGTTTCTTTGTTATTGTCAACGCTGGTTCCCTGCTTATTTTTGAGGAATTAAGTTATGGATTTTTTAAATCACCTTGGATTTTTATATTGCTTAAGGCCATTTATGGTATTATTCGTACTATATAAATCTTGCTCAAACATTGACATATGTCAATGTTTGAGCATTATCAATCTGTACAAAACATTTAAATATCAGTCTCTAATCCAACTTAGTAAAAAATCTTTTGCCGCAACCCGCTATAGCTTGTATGTTAAAGCAGATAACATGTGGTGTAACGTCGGCGTCGCCCGAGCAGTGGATCGATGCCTTCATTTAAATTTGGTGCGTTGAATATGGTAAATAGTGCAAATTATTAACTATACGCTTATTTTATACAATTAATGTTGTATTTGATTGATTCACTACCGGTCTGATAATAATTTAATATTTTATGTGATGCAGTGAATCCGAATATTCTTTTAAGGTTATTGTATTTTTTTCTGAATACTCGTACATATTTTATTTTAACAAATAAATAATAAATGCTACAATTAAGAAAAATATTATAACCATCTAGAATATGCTATTCCTGTGATAATAAATTATATTATAGCGAAACCAAAATTAGACAACTCTGATTTCTTTTCTTTTTTAAATGTGAAGTTGCACCATATGATGCTGTTTCTATAAGTAATTTTTATATCTCTGATAACGAATCAAGAAAGGAAAAATATCTACTGGCGCCTGAGAAAAATCACTCGTATTCAAATGTATGGTGTAAAAGGTATTCACTAACATTACAGATGTAACGTCAATCACAATCCCAACTACGAATTAACAGTAATTACACGCGTCCAAATCAAGCGCGTGCACAGGTATGCTGCCCTCTCCCCGCCCCTCACTCCTGCACTGGGTGCGCACGCGGCGCTCAACGGGGCGCCATTGTCCCGCTGTCAGGCACGAACGGCGCCCCACACGCCGACCCGGTAGGCACGACCTGATAAGCGAGGTATCGATAGTGGTATGGTCAAGTTCGTGCCTCGATTAGCTAGGATTATTTTGACTCCATAATGGCAGATTTCCATGGCATTATCAGGTAAAGCGCTACGAGGCTGTTTTGACGCATGTCCAAATTCAGAACTAACGTCGCCATCTTGTTGTTTCAATAAATTTCACAAATTTTCCGTCAGCGCTAAAATATCATTGTAGCACTCTACATGGATAAAGACAATATACGTTCAAAGCGACGAGATGGGCGGACGACATTGTTGCCATCGCAGGTACAGGAATGGATTGGGCACGCCACGATAGCGGCGGTAAGTCCCCTCTTTGAGGAGTGGATTGAGAGGCGCCGCGGGGTCCTTACCTTCCGCCTGACGCAGGTCCCCACCGAACACGGCTGTTACGGGAGGTTCCTGTTTCGCAGAAGGCTGGAGGAAACGCCCGGGTGTTTCCACTGAGAAGATCGCCCTGACGACACGGTGGAGGTCTGCCCGGCTTGGGTGGAGCACCACCGTGTCCTCGTGGAAGCGATCGGCGGCTGCGATTACTCGCGTCGGGCCCTGTCTAGGCCATGGTACGGAGCGGGAGTGCATGAGCAGCCGTCACCTTCTTCTGCGAAGCAGTAATGCTCGCGAAGAGGGAGGCGGTGCACGTGAGGGAGAGGCAGTATATGCGCCCTCACGGCCCTAACCTCCGCAGAATACGCCCCGGGCGTCGGGAATCCTAGGTTGATTTCCGGGCATCGGGAATCCTAGGTTGATTTCCAGTCACCGTAGGTGCGGGCTTGCGGACGGCGAGTAATGGGTAACTCGCTGTCCGGTAAGGACCAAGCCCGGGCCGACGGCGCGTTGTGTTCCACGCGTGCCTCATAGAGATGTCAGCACCAACTGATGGGGCCCGCAAGGGCCGATGTCTGCCAGGGGTGCGGGTTGTTCGAAAGAGATACCGTGGCCCTTGCTCCACCCAGAGTGGGAGCAGTTATTTGATGATTACCCACACTCAAAAAAAGAGGCGCAGAAGGGACTTGGCAAAAGATAAATACTTTTTCCAAAAAAAAAAATAACCGACTTCTGGAAAAACACTACAAAGTGAAAATAACTTTAATTCCGGAAGTTAGTGACTTTGGATATGTATTATAATTTTTTGTCACCGCCTTCCGAAATTTAAGTTATTTTTCACTTTTTAGTGTTTTTCCAGATGTCGGTTGTTTTTTTTGTATTGTTTTTTTATTATTCACTGTTAGTTATAGTATCAACCCCACACTAATTCGAAATTTCATCATTCTTGGTCAAAACAATGCATATTTATGCGATAACAGCAATCGCGGTTGATTTGCTGTCATTTTTTGAAAGAGTTCTGTTGTCTGTATCCGAAACGCATCATCAGATCTAGGTATATAAAATTTTATTGGGACCATTTCGGAATAAACCCCTTTCGAACAACAAAAATATTTTGCAATCCATTGGGTGATGATGACCTTGAAAGCAAATGAGTTCAGTCATGTTCATGTTATGGTAAATCCTTTCATGCATAGACAGAGATGGTAATAGATAGAACTGAATACATTCTGGATCTGGTCAATGGCTAAACAAAAACGTGAAACAAAAATATTTAAAAAAGCATATTTAGACCTTTCATAGGCATATTTTTGAGAATCGACCATTTATTGTATGTTGTAGTTGATGACCTACAAATATGAGAAAACAAACACGCAATGGTGTTTAAATACACAACATTGACATGTTATCGTAACACCACCTATTTTACTGATCTTGTCAACATATACGTTATTAGTTTTAATTATATTTATGTAAATGAACTAACAATAAATATTAACATAAAATTATCGACACTATAGCAGCACTATTGTGGCGCCTGTTCTACAGCACACCGCGGGGACGCATTGTCCGCGCGTCTAAGTGCCTCATATTCGGTTACCCAACTATATTACACGACTATACCCAATATCGATATCTCACACAAAACAAATCACGAACATCCTTACTCCTATCCAACACATACAATTTTCAACTTAGGATCTTGGATCTGAAGGTTCATTTTTGTGTGTGTGCAAATTGGGTGATTATGCCAATTCGTTTGAAATATATAAAACGACATAATTTTCATTTTACTACTCCTTGAATACACAAGAGGTTTAATAAATAACGATACAAAGCTCTCACGTCGCACCTTATTTGAAGGCAGTTTTGTCAAGCGATTGTCTCAGCTTCACAAATAATTTATTATTGTATAATAGATTTGGGAGAAAAAGATATATTTTTATAGCGGTTAGGAAGACGATTTATCGTATGGTTTTAGTTAATAAGTTATAAAGTTAATTTATATTACAATTATTGTAACTTGTTTAGCTATGTTACTATATTATTTTTATGTTTTGTTTGTATGAGTTAAGGTTAGTGAAATGTAGACACAACTACGATTAAATTAGCAATAAACATAGGTTTTTTGACATAAATTCTGACAAAGCTGCGTGGCTACGTATTGTGATAGCTAAGGGGACTAGTTAAGAAAGACAGCCATGGTGAATCTTCTTCGTTTGACCTCAGTAATTCGGACTAATTTAACCACGAAGATATTTTAAAGAATTTTGATAAGAAACCATCGTGAATGTTTTCTTTCAGTGCACTTAAATGTGTCTGACAAAATGTGGGAAACGTAACCTTTCTTAATTTGTTGATATTGCAATCCTGTTTACCGTATTTAGCACTTACCTAATTTCTTATATCCAATTCCAATTCTCAAATTACTTTCCTGAATGGCCTCCATCCGTATCGGGTCAATAAACAATATAATGTACATCATGCAATTATTGTAAACAAGTCGCGGACAATGTTGCAGTACTTTTTATTACATTTGATTGGAAGTATCGGGTGACAAGCAATCTTTTTTATTGAGTAATTTTATACCTAAGCTTATTTCAATTACTTTTAAATGCATGACAAAGTTCCACTTTGCGAAAGTATTATGACAATTTCTTTGCTAAAATGGTGTCCGACTGAGTTTAAAATTGTCGTGATAGGTGGGTTAAAGTCACAACTGTAGCAAGTAGGAATCGAATGTCACGACTTTTAGCTCACCTGTCCGAAAACGTTTAGTTTTTGGGCTATTGTTGCGTACACATTATGCAAAATATGTGTGATTTATTGAAAAACTTTGTATTTTGCGTAGGTACCATTTAGAGTAAATTTTATTCTGTCCACAATGTCGGCTATTATTCGTAGATCTTTGACAGTCGTTACGGTTAGTCCGAAGTCACAGTAATGGTCATAGTAAGGGGCTATCACAAGTCATTACCATAAAAATCGAAGCCCGAAAATCTGACAAGCAGTCTTACCAAGAGGCATCGTGTTTCCCAATTATTGGGTTATGGAGGTCAGACAGCCATTAGCTCCATGTCAAATACTGGTAATCAGTTGCATCTAGTTAGACTGGAAGTTGACCCGAAATCTCTTCCAAATATTGAGTGTACAGTCATTCCAAACACACAAAATCTTCTAAAGGCCTTACAAATAGGAACCTACCTCAGGGTCAATCTTCTTATACTCGGGGTCCTCTTCATCTACCTCGAAGTACAGTTCCGTGGAAGTCAGCGACACGGTTCCCGGCGCCACCAGCCCTGGTGCCACCAGTCGTGCCTTCGTGCTTATGTTCACTGGACCTGCGGAGGATCAAGATCAATAATACCTGTCGATATGTTTTGTAAAAGTCGATGAGAGCTGTTCGTCCACCTGAAGCGGATTGACATTATTGACAGCTCACATCAACTAAGTTTTCAAGGTGAGATTTTCACAGAACTGATCGGTTGGTCACGTAGATCACAAATTGAATTAATTTTTAAGTCTTGTCAGCTATTGTAGCGTCAAAAATGGATAGTTGAACAAAGTAAGACAGCAACAACATGTGTGATAGTGAGAATTTACTGCGACTATCAAACCAATCAATTTCTCAGTATTTTATTTTGTCCAATCGTATGGTATACCCGTATACCGCCCATCTCCTTATTAACGATTACAAATATGTATAACGCCTGATGCAAAATTGAATGCAACGCACACAAATGTTAATGCTCAAGTGTTTTGGTCAGGCGTTGAAAGCTAGTTCGAAAGAAATTAAATAGAATCAAAACAAATAGATTTTTGCAAAATAAATACTGTGCAAAATAAATAATCATTGAAAGAGGACTTTTTAATACATTCAAATTCGAAATGGGTTATCTATGTTTCAATTAAATTAATGCGACGGTATGGGCCATTTTAGTTTTATTCGATACCAGGAGTACATAAAATGAAGGAGTTTCTCTACGCATGTAGTTTTGTGTAATCGCTCTGCTTACCAGTAAGGTCGGCATCGATTTCTCTGTCATCTACCAGGAGCTCAGCGTCGTCTAGGAGTTCTGCGGCCGCGGGTGTTGGTAACTGCGCCCCACGACCCGCACCGCCTGCTGCTATCCTAGAGTGCAATTCTTCCGTTGCCTGTGATTGAGAAATGAATAAATTAGAATAGCTTGAACTGGTTTCATTGTTCCTGTGCGGAAAAGAGATAAAGCCATACAGGTTAAAAAGTGCCTTCCCTTTTAGGCCCCGCAACAGAAATCGTAGATACATACTGCGAATGGTTTTAAAAAGTTACCAGGATACCATACTATAGCAAGAGATTTATTTCACCTGCAGGATGGCGTCATGGTGATGCGTGCTGGGGTGTGGCCTGGCCAACGCAGCGGCTACGTGTCTTCTCCCTCTCGCGTCAGGGACCAGTCTTCGTCGTCGACGAGCGTCGTCTTCCCAAGAGTCTAGCTTCCAGAATTGACTGCCACTGCTGAATGTTATAGAAATGCAATAAATAGAAATTACTCAAAGCCTAATCGAATTTTAGTACGAAGGCTGTTCAATAAAAAGTAATAATGGCATATAAAATCCTTGAACAAGAAAAAAGTTAATACTGGCAGGTAAAGCCCAGACACGTGATAAAATAAAACAATAAAATTATTAATTTTCTTTTCTTATTTTCAAAATAGAAGTCATTTGTTTTCGTCGTGTTGGAGCGTGGTACGCAAAATGGATAAAACTGAAATTCGCGCCGTAATAAAATATCTATTTAAGAGAGGAAGAACTTTAACTAAAGACGACACGCGCTCGGGACGCCCTACGACGGCAGTTACCGAACAAATGATAAAAAAAGTTGAAAAAAATGTTTTTGCAGATCATCGTGTTACTGTTCGTTTTGTAGCTGAAGAACTAAAGATTTCGATAGTAAGTATCCATAGTATTATACATAAACATTTGGGCATGAAAAAGGTATCAGCGCGTTGGGTGCCTAGAATGCTTACAGACGAGCATAAACAAACAAGACTGCGGATTTCTCAAATCAATTTGGAATTGTTACAACTAGATCCTGACCGAGTTTTGGCTCGCTTCGTAACTACGGATGAAACATGGCTCCAGCATTGTGATCCTGAAACGAAACAACAGTCCATGACTTGGAAGAGGCCATCATCTCCAACGCCTAAGAAGTTTAAGGCAATTCCATCCGCCGGTAAGATTATGGGCTCTCTTTTTTGGGACAGCCAGGGGGTGATAATGATTGAATACTTCAATCATGGAGCCACTATTAAGGGGCCCTTATACGCAGAATAAATAAAAAACTGCGTCAGGAAATACGCGAAAATCGCCGCGGCAAACTTGCTAAAGTTGTGTTGTTTCATCAAGATAACGCCCCCGCACACAAGTCCCGAGTTGCGATGACTGCTATCCAAAATGCTGGATTTGAATTGATGGAACATCCTCAATACTCACCTGACCTTGCGCCTAGTGATTTCTACCTGTTCCCGCGGTTAAAAGAACAACTGAGAGGTCACTAATATGGCAATGATAAGGAAGTGATTGCCGCCGTACATGATTTTTAAGCGAGCTTAGGATTAGAAAAACGAGTGTATAAACCAAGTGTATAAATCTCAAAGGTGATGTCGAAAAATAAAATAACAATAAATAATATATAACTGCTTCATACTCATTATCACTTTTTATTGAACACCGTACATTCGTGCTATGTTCACTGTACAAACTAATTTTCGAATTCATAACAATGGAGTTAATCGCATTAAGCTAGTAAAATTGACTGCAAAAAATATGTCTTATTGGAATAAATGCGTTGACTTTGATTTAGTGGCTCAGACCAAATAAAAAGGCTTTTATTTGGTCATTTGGTCTGAATTTAGCTGGCTCTTATGTTCACCTAGTACAGTTTGCAAAAATAAAAGCAACAAAGCGACCGTTACACATTTTCCGGGCAAATTTGGCACACCCTTTTATCGATCGAGGCGTGTGCAGCTGATAATGGTGAATGTGCCGTGCAATGTGCGAATGAGTAATTACCCGGCGTGCGGCGCGGCGTGCGGCGCGGCGTGCGGCGCGGCGTGCGGCGCGGCGTGCGGCGCGGCGTGCGGCGCGGCGTGCGGCGCGGCGTGCGGCGCGGCGTGCGGCGCGGCGTGCGGCGCGGCGTGCGAGGCGGCGTGGCGCAGCTTGTCCAGCAGGCGCGCGGCGGCGCCGTGGTCGCGCCGCCGCGCCGCCGCTATGAGGCGCTCGCACGTTCGCTCTTCTTCTGCTCGCTCGGCGCTACTCGTTGCACACAAGCACTGCAACGAAAAATTACGTTAACTTTACACCCTCGACTTCTCATCTGAAGGCAGTGTTGCGCAATAACTCATAAGGAGGAACAAGGAAAAAACGTGACAAAATGTTTCTTCGAACTGATACGCAAAGTTGCCTGAATGAGCATGGCAATTGTTGACCTCATTGCCAAATCAAAAAAACAAAAATCATAAACACACGAGTTTGTTTAACCGTCCTGAATATTATTTCACCTAAGAACTTCTCAAGCACATAATTAGGTAACCATGCTGTATTGCCATTTATCGATGAAACTTCTTTAGACATTTTCTTATTTATTTGTGAAATCCTACCTCAAAATCAGCATGTTTCAGCACATCATCAGCCCTCATCCTGTTCAGTATAAACTCTGCTTCATTGGCGACCCTGACGATATGATCCCTCATCGCATGCGACAGCAGCCGACCCTCATTGATCAGCTCGATGAACGCCAGTCCTGCGTGCTTCTGTAAGGAATTCTGCCACTCCTGGGAGCAAAGCAGCATCACTAGTTCGACTACTGAAGTACTGGATTTGAAGGTTTGAAGGCCTGCAAGTGGAGGTAGGAAAGTAATTAGTTGAAATGTAAGAGGTATCGCGCCCGCGATCGCTATCGACATTGCGGTCACGACAATGCGGTAGTGCGATAATGTAACCCATTGCGTCTACCACCAATAATGCATTACATCTAATAAGAAAGTGCTGTTTGTTAGTAAGAAGAGAACCACATCCCAAGCCCATCAAATTCTAGTAGTTTCTACATTGCCAGCTACATAGTTTAAAGCTTTGCAAACACCTCCATTTAACAGAATTTTTACGTTAGTACACGTTACTTAGCGATGAGGTCAGGGCCGACCACATAAAAACATTTGGACTCTCTTTCTAGCGCTTAGCTTTCAAATAACACTATACTTCTCTATCATAGCGAAATATTTGCACTGTTCTCATAGCAAAGGTCCCAAAGCCCAGTCTCTATTATCCAAATGATAGTAGTTATTTTATAAAATTTCTTCACCATATTTTTTTTCTAGAGCTAAGCAACTTCACCATTAAAAATAAGAAAGAAGCATGATAAGCGCACTACCATGCCTAGTACCGGTGTACCTTTACCCTCCATTAGCAGCTCCTGTCCGTGGCTGCCCACCAGGGTCTTAGAAAGGAAAGGAGCAAAGTCCAGCATGATCTCTCTGAGCAGTGGACACACGGGCCCGAGCGCTGTCTCCAACTTGTGTGTGAGCGACGCCTCGCGGGACACGCCGTCCGCAGACATTGTGGTGTTCATTGCGCTAAGACCGGCGAGGGTTTCGTTGTCCTAAGAAATTACGTTTTAATTAGGGCTACCTATTAAAAGATAAATCGCATTCAACAATGGAATAAAATCAAATGCAGTAGTAGGTAGGTTTTTTTTAACTCTTTTATGACTCATGATCAGTTGTGATAAGTTGCAATACCATTCGGCAGTCTCGTATAAGATCTCAATTATCATGACTGCATTTTTTTTAAGAGGTTTTCTGGCTTGAACCATGTTTCATTTCTCATTTCCAACTGGAACATTACAGTTCTGATTTAAACCAGTTAGAATTGTCATAACTTACTGGATGCAAATGCCTCTGCGCCGCCTGTAGATTTCTGTTCTGATGCCTCTGTGTAAGGTGGTGATGTGACTCAGAGTTCCGCATGTGAATTTGTTTGTCTATATCTGAAATGAAATGAAACACAAACGTTGTATTGTTTGATTTATCAAAGTGGAGATCAGTCACTAAATTCGCTTTCATCGATCAAACTTTCAAATGAATCACTGAGGTATGTTTTTTTTAAATGAAATCCTGTGCTTTGTTTGAATTCCTCAAACTACTTAGTTTACGTGTTTTTCCACTTAACCCGAACTGACTTAATGTTGGCATTCAGTCTTACAAAGCGAGACGTGTTACATCATATACAAAGCAAGTCATAATTACCTTCGTGTATATTTCCTTCATGGTCGCGCGTCCTGCCAGTGATAGTGGCGGGTCCACGCTCACCGTCCTCGTTCAGGTTCACGTCAGTCCACGATTCATCGTTACTCACCTACAATATTATAACAGATTGCCATTAATTCTCTTCTTTAATATCATAACGTTTCATCCAGGCTAGAGACAGGATTTGTTTAATAAGATGGTTTAAAAAAAAGAAGTTTTTTGTCCTTTTATAGTGATATGATGGCATCAATCGATGCGACTTGCAACAGGATGTCGTCATAACTTAAAATCATGAGATTTCCTGGTATAGCACTTATTATTACCTGTTATGCTTCACAATAATTAGATGATTTATTCTACACGGTGTTCGTGAGGCACAAATATAAATGAAACATTTTTTCACCAATACGTACCGGATGCTTATTATCATCAAGCGCGATCTCGCTGGAGGTCTCCGGGTCGTTGTTAGTGGTCTCGTTGGAGTTCAGGTGGAACGAGCCGGCATCCTCGATCGAGTCCACGCTCTGCAGACACACACGCGTGATACACACAGTCGTACGACACGTCTACGAGACTCCTACCACCACTAAACTGCTCTAGACATTTAGAGAGACTCACAAGCCATGGATTACTTAAGGTAATTTGCTTTTAGTCTATTTTAAAGTTAGGGAAATTCTAAGCAATCATCTGTTTTGTCTAATTTATTAGTCTAACATTGGATATCACACGAGAACGACTAGATCACTAGACTAGTTTTGGATAATGATAACTAATTTGGGACTTAGTCTAGTGAAACTTTTCTGAAAAATAATATATTTTCACAGTATGAAATTCAAATCTTACCTTTCATGACTATTTTTAAAATTCAGTGTAATTAATCTACTATGTGGTGAAAAGAGAATGATAAAAAGGTGGACAATACAGATAACACCATGCTTTAAAAGAATACAGTGAAAAAGCAAGCAGAGCACACACATGCTGGAAACAAACTTATATTACAAAGTGGAAAATATTTGGAAAGAACACACGAAACAACGCAATTTTTACAACAGAATCAGAAATGTATCCCATCCCTGTTATGACTTTATACATAAATAATTATAATTGTCAACCATGTTCCTTTTAAAATTATAATAATTACAATATTTATAGATTTTAATTATACATATTATAGTGTCTGGTGCTTAGTGCTTTAATATTTTGTGATATCTTTGTTAAGAATATCATACTAGTGAGCGTAGCTAGCCTATATTGTGTCGTTTCATTTAAATATGTATACATATTATGTATGTATTGTGGCAAGCCTGTGTAAATCTGTGTACTTGATTGGAACTGGAACTACAGGTACTCATTTTATAATTTTATCTTCAGAATAAATTAAATGGCATTCAGATCAACAATATTAATAACATTTTTGATATCAGACGACAGAAACACATTTTGTGACAATAATAAAAGTACCAGGATTACAGAACCAATCAGGAGTGTCAACACTAAATTCCATGTTCACACAAAGTCAGAATGTGTACAAACCAAATTGACCACCGACACCGTTATTCCAGACAATGTTTTGGACCTTGCGGTTGGAGGCTTACAAAAGGACAATAACATTTATTGATTACATTAAATAATTAACCTGTTAAAAGATAGATAAACTTAGAATATGGGGGCAGATCTGGTTTTATAGAAGTATAATAACACCCATTTTGCACCAGAAAAATCTAGCTGAATTTTAATTCCCCCTTGAATTTGAGTTAAACATTTAAACTAAACAGCAACGAAGGGACCCCAAAGATCACAGTTAAAGAGACGCAGAAACTAATAGAAAGATATAGAGCATTGTCCGACTCCCCACAGAGCTACTAACCTTGGGTTTGAGCTGGCTTTTGATTCGGAGGCTCGACTTGAATAGCGGCTCTTCCTTTTCCGAGGCCGGGGACAATTCCGGCTTATCACTATTTGGTTTCTCTCCAGTACTAGGCTTCAGTTCGTCAGTTGTCGTTTCTATTTTCGCAACACCCTCTTCTTTCCCATCCGTCTCCTTTATTAATTTAATTGCAAAAGCAAAACAAAACGAATATAATGAAGCGTCCACGTATCACATAAAATCTTCCACATTTAATGTTTCATTCAACATATATTTTATAGCGACATCGAAAACGAAAACCAATCGGCAAACAGCAAATGAATTTGCCAAACACAATGAAACTGATGGCTAGACTCGGCTAGAAGGGACGGAGTTCTCAATAGCATGCGCATAACGCTAAGTAAATCCTAGATCTAGAACTAACCTTTTACTCAAGTTCATTCTACGCTACTTACAATAAAAATTTCTTACTTTATTATGTAGGACACCTAAATCGGAAGAGTTTGAATATATTGGAAAAACATGCTATGAAAAGAGAAATTTAGAATAGATCAATGTCATCAAAACTATTAATATGGAGGCTAACAATAAAAGCTTTAAAACAATTATGAAAAGTTACTAACGTCGGTAACAAAACATGGATTTGATGAGATAATAATAAGCTTTTATGTTTAGCGCCAATGGTCTACTAGTAATAACTTACTGCCTACACAGTTTAGTTCAATACTCACAAAATTCTCAAAGGTAGAAAAAGAAAGACGGGGTCTATCAAAATTCTTACATGCAATTATGATCCGTACACAAACACGATTAGGTATATTTTCGTATACGAAATCTTCCACTTAGTTTGAAAAGTTCTAATGATCTTACCTTCATTGATGGAGAATCCAAATCGTTTATTGTAGAATTATTTTCATCGACCACAATCATGGCATACTCCACGTCATCTCCATTGTGTTCTATGGGGGATACAGAAATATCATTGGTTAGTTGTTTATAATAACATGTTGCATCATTAGAGACAACATCGACAAAGCTTTGCCTTAATAAAGCGAGGGGTCAGGTATCCTACATTATAAGTTACTATTTCTGGGATTTATACTTCTATATTTACATGGAATTCTGTACAAAGCTGATTATTCATAATAGTTACTTTTATATCTGAAGCGCATATATTATGTACTATTGGATGTTTAATGTAAGGGAGTACAATTCAACGCCAAGTCTACTAATACAAGAATTTCATGCATTGTTCACTGCAGAGGATCGTACAGAATTCCAAACGGTTACTACAACCAATTATTATAATTTCATCTTAATCATATACATGCTTCTTAAAATTTATGGATTTCTCAATATCTACTTCAAATGATGACGCAACTCAAAGAAAAATGGAAAATAAGAGAAGCGGTGCCTCAGCGGTGCAAAGATTTACATTGCTTTGTCTTCGTTGACGAGAACATTGAACAGACGAACAACGATTTCGAAGCTTACAGTTATAACGACATTTATTTTATAAAACTCAAAAGACAAAACATTGTACGCGAACATCGACCACATATTATAGTATTTTGGGCGTCCACATCACAATCCTATTTCAATATTTGTGACATCTTTGAACGCACGAGAGAGCTACAGAAACCACTAAGCGTGTAAGCGAAATTGAAGCACGGAATTAAAATAGTGTTGTTGCTCTGTCGTGCATTCATATTATTAATATTTTCTTACTGACTTTTGATTGACATTCGAATAATATTATTTTTCATACGAAGATAATACGAAGAGACAATAAATAGATTTCTGCACATTTGAATGACTCCGATTAATGTGTACCATAAGGATCCATTCTAGGACCTGTTTTAATTTTTTAATCCTTTTTTATTAGATATATATTTAGCGATTTGCGTATAGCCTTTGTACATTTTTTTGTTCGTAATGCGAACGCCAATAGTCGTCGGCCGCGTTACCTGCGTGAGCGCGGTGGTAACTAGCGATGCGTGTGTGTGCGAGCGTATTATTGTTAACGTGTTGGCCGCATTCGAGCTTGCAGTGCGAGTGTGGGTGGCGGTGCGCCGGGTGCCCACCGGGCAGGAACTGCGGGTACACGTGGTGCGACCACTGCGGGAACAGCGGCCGCGACCCTGAGGCCAGCGTGCCACGGTACCAGGGTAGCAGAAGTAAGGAAGATATGGGTAGATAGGGATACACGGGATAAAGATTAGAGGTACAAGACGATACCACGATTTAAAGAGCGTGTAGGAATTAGTGGGAACACAAAGTGCAATAGACAGTATTAAGTCACATAAAGATATCAGGGAAACAGGACACGGAAGAAGTCAAGACGCACGACAACATTTGTGGTTAATAAGATATTGAGATTAATAAAATAGGTTACACGTAAGGCGAAATGAGAAAGATTTGCGTAGAAATGTGTACATTGTAGAAAGTTTTAAAACAGTATATTGGTAGATAAGGAAATATATACAGTTGGAAGGATAAGAGGAAGCGGAAAAGTTAAAATACGAATTTTGTTTGCAATAGTTAAAATTCGATCGTAAGACATCGCGATGTTTACAATATAGCAAAGTGATGTGCGGTTCATACAAGAGAAACGACCGATGCAAGTCAACCAATGGCAGTGCCGCAGTGTAGTAAATGTAGACGATTTTACCAGTGTCCCAAATCGTGACGCGTATATCAAGCGGCGTGAAAAAAGGAGAAACGACACAATTCAGATATACAGTCTATTAGTATCCTTTTGAACTGTCGCTCTCGAAAGTATCTACATCTTCTATGTGGCAAAGTTTGTAGCAATATCACCAGTTTGGTCTGAACCAAATTGGTAATCGTTCACTCAACTATTGATCAACTAACTTACGTTACTCTGTGTGCTATTACTTATACTTCCGACAGCGACAACACACAATGATGATGACTGTGACATTTTAAATATGATAACCAATATGTTTTATATTGAGTGCGGTAAAGCATTTAGAAGAAGCAAAAATAAATAGCATACAATTAATCCATATCTAATAAACAAACCCGATATTTCTATAGTAAGAAGAAAGTATATTTTTAATAATATTTCATACACAAAATATTATATCAAGACAGATATTTCTACATACATAAATACCTACAGTTTATTTCGTTGCATTTATATTTTAATCAATTTTGATTAATTTTTAACGTTATGGAGGTCTCTGGTTTAAAGATCAAACAAAATTGCTAAAGTTATAAATAAAAGATCATATTATATAGAAGGGAGATAGAATAGATAGTCTACTACATTGAACAGTGAATGCTGACATAACAGTGCCACTACATTTGTAAGTTATTGTGGAAAAAGAACATTATAGGTAGGTATTTGGTATGTACAGAAAATATATGTAAATAGATGGAAAATAATAACTGTACGTAACTAGAAACTGATAGAACTGGAAAGCTCTTTGACAATGAAACGGAAAATAAAAGAGCTTCTGACCACCAGGAAGATGTGGTTATTTCGAATAAACCGAATTGAAACTGATATAAGCGAATTGGACTTTCATTCGTTATTTTTCATGTCCAATTCACTCGAAAGTGACTTTCACAAATACAAGTACTTATATTTAAAAAAAGCGTGCATAAATTATAATTATATTTCTTTTAGCAAGTTCAATTGTGTGAATGTGTGTTTATATTGAAATTAAATGATATAATTGTCTAGTTGGCCGGGGATGACCTTTAGCCGCTAGACTGACATACCGTGGTGATCGTGCGCATGATGTGCGCGGCGCGTGCAGTCGGGCGGCGCGTGCGCAGGCGGCTCCAAGATGTCGCGGTACTTGGACACCATCAGCACCGAGATGAAGTACACGATGGCCAGCGACAGGAACTGCGCCTGCTTCGTCTCCTCCTGCCAAACCGATAGCATACAGATCATTTGCTACCTCTTGTAACCACCCAACACCATGAAAGAATGAATATCATTAATTATTTATTTATTGATAAAGCACTTCAACGACTTATTCACTAAGACAAACACAAACAAAAATCACAAACAGTTTTAGGAATTGTGTAGTAGTCACTTACAGAAGTGCACAGCACTATCAGAGTAATCAAAAGAACGTACAAGATATCGTTGGTTGGATTACATAAAAAAAAAAAAAAAAAATTGAGTAAAAAAAATGAGCAATGTTCACAACTAAGATCGGAATATAAAAAATGTTTAAAAAAATAAAAATAAAATATTCTGACAAACAAAGGAATGGAAGTTAATAGGGTATTTTACTCTATTTGAGAAAATATTATTGAGATAGCTTAGGTAAAATGCAGTCAGAAAATGTTAGTTTTAGTTCATGAAATAACAAAATAAAATTTAAAATTAAATTCAGAGATTTCAGTTTTTTATATCTGTTTTTGAACTCCATGAAATGGTAGCCACCATGTTATTACGTCATACGGCATGTCAATTGAACAACTTTTTACTTTCATTATTTTCGTAACCAAAGTAATTTTTATTTAAATAATATTTTGCATTCAGGAACAGTTGAATAATAACTATTTTTTCAATTACAAACAATTAATTATTATACAAAATATCAGCGCATTTGTTTACTTAGACGGCACGGTTGGCGCAGTGGTTAAGCGATTGACTGTTGCGTTGCGTGTCGCAGGTTCGATTCCCGCACGGAACAAATATTTGTATGACCCAAAAGTATTTGTTCCGGGTCTGGCTGTTTGTGTATGTGAGCTTAAATGTTTGTAAACGAACCCACAATAGAGGAGATATTCCTCATAGTCCCTAGTCATACCCACAAATCAATATAGTGTCCACTGCGTCCAGCGTTTTCGTCAAATTACGCGCGAAATTTGAAAATGTAAAATGTTAATGCATTTTTACGGCACTAATCGATTAAATAAAAATGTTTTTTTTTATTGGTTTATTAGCATTTTAGAATCTAAATAGGATACTTTTCAAAAATGAGTGGTATTATTAGCAGTAGGCGGCTCGTGTCGTACAGACGACTCGAGTCTCCGAGCTGGTTAGAAGTTTCGATCGGAACTGTCGTAAAGGGTTAGTGAAGATGTCGATGCTATTGGTTCGTGTGGCAATATTATTGTAATTTCCCATTAGACGGTTCATGGGTGCGGTGCTACCAAGTTTAGTACGACTTGCAGTGGTGGCAAAGGTAACAGTTTCACGACTAGATCTAATAGCTTTCTGTCGGGGTACAGCTATACTTAATTGCGTCAGAAGATCGGGAACATTTAGAAAATCGTTAACAATGTTATATAGAAGGATTTGGTCCGTCACTTCTCTTCGGTGTTCAACTGAACACATTTTAAAATAACTGAGCCTTTGAATGTAAGAAGAATCCCGTGGGCAGCTACGGCTTCTAAAACGAAGGTATCTAGTGAAGCTTTTTTGGATACGTTCAATCCTGTCAACGCGAACGTGCTAAGTAGGGTTCCAAATTGGAGATGCATAGTCGAGTAGACTTCTTACTAGAGTATTGTAGAGCACCTTTAGGGTAGAGATCGACTGGAAATCCCGACATATTCTTTTTTATAAAGCCAGACATTTTTGCAGCTTTGGCAGTGATATTGTTAATGTGACTAACGAATGTGAGTTTCGAATCGAGTCCCAGGTCACGAATCGTGTCCACTGTTTGTAGTGTTAACCCCCAGTTATCATAACTTCACAAATATCTTAATTATTATTTATTGGATGAGTTATTTTGAACCAAATATAAAATAGTAACCAATTCAAAGCTAGCCTTTATCTCTAAATATGAGAAAGGCATAATTCTCTTTTGCATGAAGGCTAATTGTTTTATGGAAATATGTAAAATGATGTAAGTAGACTAGTTTCAACTTACCACGTCTCTATAAATCACAGCTCGGAGTCTATTCACATCCATGTCTTGAAGAAGTCTTTCTGGGTCCTTAACTGGGCTTGATGCATCTGCTAAGCTCGCCACCACGCTCTAAGAATGTAAAGGAAGACAAATACGTTATATCTATCAATTATCAACAACAAAAATAAATACCAACAAAAAGGGTTGGTGCAAGAATCAATTTATTCAAGTTGGTAAAGTGTAACAAACTACTAGGAGGCCATGACCGTTGCAGAGGTCTTTATAGAAAAAATGTAGTTAATTGAAAATCAAGTAGAAAAAATACATTGGTAACATGCAATAGAAAAACTTGTGAGAGTAAAATTGTTGAAGCGTGTTCTACGTAATTTCCTTTCAACATGCAATGTGCTCGAATCTAATTTATTATAACGCTGTGTTGTGTATCATTTAGCATATAAAATTATTTACCAAATACTTTTTTGTGAGCAGTGCAAGGTGTTGAAAGCTGTCATTAATATCGGTTACAATTTTTATATCAGGACATTAGAAAGGACTAGCTAGGAAGTTCTCAAGTTAAATGAATGCAAGTCATCAACCTACATATTGTTTTTTTTTGGTAGGTCCTTTGTAAACGTCTAACAAGTTACAAGTTTGTGATTGGCCGTTAACATGACTAGTAAAGCTTGCTGACTGACGATTGGGCGAATACTGATATTGGTTCCTGACGTATGATTAAAGCTTAAGTTGTGTTCACAAGTGTTCCTGAGGGAGTGGGTGGACCAATTAACTAAGTTTCGTGTACTAGCAGATCATAAATGCCCAAGGGTTAAAGTAGAACAAAGACTCAATAATTGAGGTTTTAAATAATACTACTAGTATTGACTTTATTCAGCATAACTATTCAACAGACGAGGAAGAAACGTCAATTCACCAAAAAGCTACCAGGGGACCCGAAACGTGAGAAGGTGTATGGTGTAGGTGTGTGGTATTATTTACCTTGGGCTCGGGCGAGTCCGCGACGCGGGCGGCACTGCGCGCGGCGGCGTAGCGCTGGCGCTCCTTGCACTCGAGGCAATTGCGCACGGCACACGTGCACACCTACGCACACACACACTCGCGATCTACGCCTACGCCGCTACGCCGCTACGACTCGCTAGAGACTAGGAAGTGGTAGCCGTACACGACATCGACCGTACTCCAGCATTTTATGATGCCTTAGTATTTTCGTATGGAAGGATGCGCTTCGTCTTGATTTCATTTTAGACAATATCAATATTTTATTGTTTGTTTATTGATTGCTAGTCATTGTGCGTTTGAGTACCAAAATAAAGTTTTAACATTAATCAGCGCGGAATCAGTAGTAAGTCCGGGGATAGTTTCCCTGGTGGAGAGGAGTCCCCATTAATATAGAAGCGTTCATAAAAATCAAGAGCACGGTCAAGAAAATAGAACTAAACTATAATAAGAAGAAATATAGAATCTACTTTTACTTGATCTAAGACAGAATATTCAATCAGCCTTTAATAAAAATACTATAGTATGATTTCAAGAAGTCATAATTTCTATACGGTCTATGTATTATGAAGATGGAAAAACATTACTTACTAATTCTGTCGCAAGAAATCTAAGTATTATCTTGGAATACATACTAATACTGATGATATATTCTTAATACTTTATGAAGTAATTGAAGGTACACAGATGAAAATTTAATAAAATAAACACAGATATCTCTCATGTAAATTGTCTTATTTTTTGACCTCTTAAATATTTTCATGTAGCAGTAACATTGACACCTTACTTTGGCCAAAAAATAAGACGCGTCACGCCCCCGCACAAGGCAGCACTCACCAGCCGCAGACACTGGCGCAGGATGCCGCCGCTGGACATGTTCTTCTCGGCCTCCAGCTCGGCGAAGTTCAGCGCGCTGGCGAAGATCAGCACGTCGGCCATGCTGACCAGCCGCTGCAGGAACGTCACTGCCACTTCCACGGGCATGCCTTGTGTAGGCTCTATTACGTCTAGTTCATTCTATAACAAAAAATATATATATTTTGATGTAACTAAGCGTGAACAGATTTACAGCGCAATTTTTTCGTAGATATTGTGTAGGAGGTGAGAATCCAATTAGAAAATTCAATATTCCAAGGATCTAGCAGGATTCGTAACTGATGAATAAACAACCCATAAACCCATAACTAACAAAAATATTAGGTCTTTACCTATGAAATTGCCGTTTTGCAGTACTGGCCATTTCAAATCAAAATAATTTTTGTTTGGGTAAGAATTCTAATTTCAAATTAATTTTATTTTAAAAACATGGATTTTTTTTTCCAAAAGTAGTCATTTGTTTATTGATTAGTGTTACATTTTCATCGCATTTCAATCTTTTTCGTCATCATGGATACGTTAAAAATTCGAGTAATTATGGAATATGAGTACCGTCGTGGCAGCAACGCGGCACAAGCGGCACGCAACATCAACGACGTTTACGGAGCTAACACTACAAACCAACGCACCACCTGTTATTGGTTTGCTCGCTTCCGTTCTGGAAATTTCGACCTGAAAAATGAACCTCGCGGTCGTCCGAAGACTTTGGTCGACAATGACGAATTAAAGGCGATTGTGGAAGCTGATGATACACAATCTACGGCTGAATTAGCAGCAGCTTTCGACGTTAGCGTCAAAACAATATTGGTCCATTTGCGTCAAATTGGCAAGGTAAAAAACACTACAAAGTGAAAAATAACTTTAATTTCGGAAGTCGGTGTCTTTGGAGCTGTATTTGAATTTTTTGTCACCGCCTTCCGAAATTAAAGTTATTTTTCACTTTGTAGTGTTTTTTTGGAAGTCGGTTGTTTTTTTTTGGAAAAAGTTTTTATTTTTCACTTTTTAGTGGTTCACATGTGCTTACCCCTTCACAGCATACCGGCGTGATGTTATGTTATGAAGTGGTGTAAGCAATAGACAGACATGAGATTTCAGCAATCCCAGTCCATTTGCTATCATTTATTGAGGAGTTCCGTTGCCTATCTCCAAAGTTCTTCATCAGATCTTCACCAAATTGAAATGAGACCACTACGAGAAAGTACTCTTCCAAAAAATAGCTAAATCGCTTCGTGTGCCTATAAAATTTGAAGAGTTCTCTCTATTTCTCCAGGATCCCATCATCAGATCCTGACATGATGATCATGGGACCACCTGGGAAGTATACCCTTTCAAACAAAAAAAACTAAATCCAAATCGGTCCAGCCATCTTCGAGTAATCGGGGAACATACATAAAAAAAAATAAAAAAAAATAAAAAAGGTTCCGACGAATTGATAACCTCCTCCTTTTTGAAGTCGGTTAAAAAAGCTTGACAAATGGGTGCCCCACGAACTCAATGATCGTCAGCGCGAAGTACGCGTCGAGACATGCCTTGCACTGCTCAACAGACACACAAATGAAGGAATTTTGAACCGCATTGTTACCTGCGATGAAAAATGGATTCTGTTTGATAACCGCAAGCGCTCAGCAAGTTGGTTGGATCCTGGTTCAGCACCTAAACAATGCCCTAAACGAAAACTTACCCCTAGAAAAGTGATGGTCACTGTATGGTGGTCTAGCGCCGGTGTGATTCATCACAGCTTCTTACCAAACGGGGTGAGCATTACTGCAGATGTGTACTGTGAAGAACTGAACACAATGATGGAGAAGCTGGCACATCTCCAACCAGCATTGGTCAATCGCTCGTCTCCGCTGCTCCTGCACGACAACGCGCGACCTCATACTGCACAGCAGACGGTCTCCAAGTTGCAAGAACTGGGGTTGGAAGCTCTCCGTCATCCGCCCTACTCACCAGACCTTGCGCCTACAGACTACTACTTTTTCCAGAATTTGGATAACTTCTTGGCGGGAAAAAAATTCAATACCCGAGAGGCAGTACAAAATGCCTTTGAAGAATTTGTTGCCTCCCGTCCAGCTGATTTCTTTAAGAAGGGCATCAATAAACTGCCACTGCGATGGCAAAGATGCATTGATTGCATGGGTGATTACTTCGATTAATGCAAATAAAAAATACATGAAAAAAATTCGTTTAAATTTTTTCATACAAAACGGCAATTTCATAGGTAAAGACCTATTATGTAAAAAGAATCAGATAAATTAATAGACACAGACAGTCTAACAACGACATTAAAGGACACGTGCACCATCAGTATAAGACAGATTTTTTTCCTTGTCTGGGTTCAATTTGCTTGTCCAGCGCAGTGTAAAGGAAAATTTAAAAACGCAGTACTGAGTTCCAATAAGCAGAGCAGCAAGGAGCACTAACATTGGGCGAGGTGGCGGAGGCCAGCAGAGGCAGCAGGCCGCCGCACGCGATGATGAGGTTGTCGGCCAACTGGCTGATGAGGTGCACCGTGTTCACCACGAAGATCGCGTTCTCGCTGCTGTTCACGAAGTCTATCACCGACTTCGTTGAGTGACTTCGCCATACCTGTAATTTACAACTGTAACTTTAATAAAAAGGTACACAACTACATTAAATTGTATTTTTGAAATAGATATCGGGAACAGAATGTAGAGAAAAACGTCATTGACGACTGCCAACATTCAAAAAGTGTTTTCGGACTTTTAACCAAAATCAATGTTATTATTAATGTATTTAAGTATATCATCACTGCAAATAAGTAAACATCATTTTGTATTAAATGTCACGAAAGTATAAGTTATGACCAGAACACTTACTTGAATATCAGTTTCCAAGGAGAACAGAACATCTGAGAGCAATCTTTGGTGTATGTAGGACCAGCGGAACTCTGGTATCCTAAACGGAGGCCGCGTGGGGCCGGGGGAGAACATCGGGCGCGAACACTTCGATGGTCGCTTCGTTTCTGGAACAGTGCGAAATTCATTAAACTCAAATTGATTTGACCAAATGCAAATAACAATTTGTCAAATTATTACCATGAATATAGTCTGTATTTAATCTAATTTCTGTCCGCACATTTTTTGCACGCCCGCAAAACTCGCTTTGTATTGTTAATTGTGATTGGGTGAATAAAATAACAAAAACCGAATTTATTGAAGTTAGATTACCTAAATACTGTTCAGCTCAAATTGATAATAACGAGTAACGTGCGGGCAATTGGCAGTCCAGTTTTAAGCAAGAGGCAATGTAGTTTAGATTTCAAATGTGGCACTTACCAAAATGGTTAGAATCCACTTGTGTGCTTGTCGAAGCACTGCGCGGCCTCTTAGGTGATGATGAAGTGTTGGTACCTTGCGTGGCGACACCCTCGCCCCTATTGTTGTCTTGCTTCATCTCATTGTCGCCGGGCAAACTAACTCGTCTTTTGTCTTTATCGCTCTCGTGACTATCGTCTTCACTATCCGCCTCTTTGTCAGCTAAGAGTATACTTTCACTGATCGTTGAGATTGGATTGATCTCTGGTGCTTTCTCTTCTTCTTCGTCTGTTGTCGGCATGTCGACTCTTTGGCTTTCATTTTTCTCATTCTCTTCCGTAACTTCATCTTTTCTTTCTATATCTAGTTTCTCAGCCTCTTCAGTTCTAGAATTGACTAAAAATTCACCATCAAGAGGCAACACGTTGCCCTCATGCGGGTGATCGGAGGGGATGACCCTCTGCGGACTGTTATCGTCCGTTGTAATATGTTCACTATCTTGCTCAATATCTTTAGTATCTGTTTCAACATTTCTACTGCCTATTTCAACGTTTTTACTATCTGAGTCAACGTTTTTACTATCTGACTCAACATTTTTACTATCTGGCTCAACAATTTCACTATCAGCCACAAAATTCTCACTACTACTTTCAGAAAATTCAACATTCTCACTTTTGGTCACAACCGACGAAATTAAATCCGTAACTAAATCATTAGCAATCGTCTCTGCCGCTCGCTTCTCATCTACAATCTCTTCGATTTCTTGCTCGAAGTCATCTCGGCCGTTGGGAGTATTTCCTTCAGAATGTAGTCCTCCGGAGATCGCTCCCGAGTCTGTATCATCATCAGTCTTTAACCTCACAGTTTCGAGCGCGATGCTCAGGACATCGTTGACGATGTTGATAGCGACTCGTTTCGGGTCGTCGGGGTCATCGTCTGACTTATCTAATGATTTCTTCGGACTTGTGGCTTCGCTAGGGGTTAAGTACAAGTCTGAGCGATCCGAGAGTTCAGATTCCCTTTCTGTGACAACATTTAGTTCAGCAACGCGTTCTGGACTTGCCGTCTCACTAGCAGATAAACTTGAAGGGATGCCTTCACTGCGATCAGTAGCATCGTCTTTCGAAACACCATCACCAACATCTCGTACAGGGATATAATCTAGACTGCCTTGCCTCGTTAAAGGCTCATCACTCTTCTCAAGCGTACCAACACCGGATTCCGGATCTTCTAGCAGCTTAGTATCTTCAATGATGGATCGCACGAGTTCATTTTCGGGCGGCACCTCACTCGGCGACACTACACGGTCTACGTCATCAGTAGGGGTTTCTACTTCATCGATAGCATGTTCTGTTTCACCGTCCACACAGCGCACACCTTCACTCGCGTCAGTGGTATCACGTTTGGGAGAATGCACTTTACACACTTCACTGTACACTGCGTTGTTAGTCCTGTCTGCGTTGTCTGTTTGCGTGTTGCACCGACAATGGTCGAGTTCTCTCAGTGACATTCCCGCGCCAATCTCAGTCTGCGCGGCATGGTGTAAAGGCGCAGCGTGCTGGTGCGCGGGCGCGTCGCGACGCTCCCAGCCGCAGATGGTAGATATGGGGCGTTGTTGCCGCTCTGCCGGGTCTGTGATGTTGTCAGCTCGCCGCTGCTCGTAGTGCTCGTACATTTGGGCGAATTGGAGCTTGAATTCTTCGTAGGATACCTGGGGGAGAGTCGGAGCAAGTCTTAGTCAAAAATAAGTAGCGGTTTTCGTTGAGTTAAGCTAACCACATAGATGAATGTGTTCCAACTCTGTAGTAACAAATAATCCTAGGATGTGTGTTATCTTCTTCACTATGAGATCAGAATCTCTTGAAGTCATGATGCCTTGTGGCCACACTACAGTACCTTGGAGTGCACGATGGCTAACGTGTCGACCCAAACGCGCCAGCCTCCGTACTCGTGCTTGATGGCGTGATGCAATAGCATCCGGAACAGAGAGTACACCATATCGGAGATCTTTTGTTCTTCTGCGTTCTTCGGGTGGATATATGCCATCGCTATCAGCCATTCCTGAAGCAAATAGTATTATCATAGTATTAGTAGCACCACATCGCTAAGAAAGAGAAAAACAATAGAAACCGGATGTTTGGTCGACTAATTCAGGCTAGCGGTTTTACTCACATTCAAGGGAACAATATGCTTTAATCAAAAATATTTGTTTTTATTACTTATCATAGGTAATTAATGAATCCAGCCAGCAACCAGAATGAACAAAAGTTACAAGAAAAAACTGTTGAATATGGGCACCTTTTTTGCAACATTATAACCTGGTAGAATAACATCCGTCGAGCTGATGATGATATTGTTCCTAATGCCTGTCCCAAAAGTATCTGATGGAAATTTAAACAAACCCTTTTCAGGTTAAATTATTACGCAATCCCTCCTGAATCACCAAAGGGAGTTATTAACATACTAGCTTTTGCCAGTGGCTTCGAAGTTTTTCCACAGGAACGTAGGACCGGCATAAAAATGTATCCTTAGCGTTAATCCAGGTTATAATCTATCGCAATGCCAAATTTCATACAAATCCGTTCAGCCGTTTTTACGTGATTGAAGTAACAAACATACAAACTTTCTCATTATAATATTGATCGGATATTATGATTAGTGGGAAATAGAATTCATCTGTATTTAGGTTTCAAGTTTATTTCTCACCGCTTTTTCCAACTATTACTATTGTTTCATGTTTGAATCACATGATTATATATTGTGAATGAGAAATCTTTGACAAAAATTTAGGTTATAAAATTAACCTCAAATGTTAAATGAAAAAATAATTTACAAAATCAAAAAACCCGACTGCCTAAAAAGTGAACTTTAATATAAAAAGATGGAAACAAGAAACTTGTTTTAAAAGGATGACTATTAGACTGAATACTATAAGCAATCTCATGCAGTCGGAGGCAATAAAGGTCTTTATTGTTGAATTTAAGAAGATGCCTTTTAAGTTCACTTTTTAGGCAGTCGGGTTTTTTGATTTTGTAAACTATTTTTTTTATTTGACAGTTTCTAGTTAATATAGTTATTTTTGACGATAATGAGACCTATTTATGAAACCCTTTATTTTGATACCCCACTCAATAGGTTTTGAGAAAAAAAAAAATTGAAGTCTCAATATGGTGCCAAAAATCGACCATATTTTTTTTTCAATTTTGATTAAAAGTAGTATTTCTGGTATAAATAACATGTAATCAAATCAAAGCACTCTAAGTGGCACTAGAAATTGGCATCGATTGACGTTCTCTGATCCATTTGTTTTCATTTTTATCATATAGTTTTAGAACAGATCATACATACACTAGGGTAGCATGATTGATGTGGGGACTGACCTGCCACACAGACATCTGTAGCACCGTCCTCCTGTTCTCCCGGTTGTTGCTACATAGGAGCGTCATATCTGATAGGAACAGCTTCTTTACTTCTAACAGCTGTTCTGTTTGCTTTGATTGTCTAATTAATGTGGCTACCACCTTGAGGATCACTGTAAAATAACATTTGTTTCACATTAATATTATAATACAAAATATTATAGTATAAAAATGCAATAGTGGAAAGGTACGGTCAATTGCACGTCAGTAGTTTACTGAAATAGGCGCAATTGTAACTAGTCTATCTATCTATCTAGTGATGTCCCATTAGTGCGCAATGGCCTCCCTTCCATTTTCCACACGTCTGTAAACTGTTATCTAACACTTTGCTGAAAACAAAAAAAAAACTGAGTGGTTCTTAACTGAAATCACCCCTTGTCTCGGTGCGTTGATTGTAATGAAATACCCATTTAGCCCTCTTTAGAAGTCACCCAGTAAAAAATAATAAAGAAGAATTCTCACTGGGATTCTCGAGCCGAAAATGGGGCTGTGGCTCAGGGTGGCTCGTGTACAGTATCTGCTGGCCCACGTGCTCCGTCAGCAGCTCGTACAGCGCGTTGTAGACGGGCAGCGCCAGGCCCTCGCCGCACGCGCCCAGCCGCGTGGCCAGCAGGGTGTACAAGTTGTGGGGCGACATCACGTCGTACTTGCGTCTGAAAAGCAGAGACCAACCATAGATGGAAGAAGATATATGAGAATGATGTTGACTTTTCACTTATAGGTACTTCTTCTTCGCTCAAATTAATTAACTTTACAATTTCAGCGCACAATAAAGTATATTCTATCTATTTAGGAGAAAAAGTACTTCTAATCTCGTATCGGTACGGTAAGACAAGCTTTTATGTGGTGAAAATGATAAGTCAGTTGGTCAGTTGGTGGACACGGCTAAACTGGCAGCGTTGACAGTTTGCGAGCTGTCTTTTACGTAGAAAGATGAAAATATAGTCAAGAGAATAATACAACAACAGTTTACAAAAGAAAGTTTTCCATAAAAATTATAATGCAAATAAGATGTACTTACTTGTGTGTACTTCTACTGAGGAAGAATCCTAGTAGTTTCAGAGCTTGTAGTCTAATTAGTTGACTTTCTGATGACAACAGTTTGAAGATTGTCCTAACTCCACCCTGAAATTAGTAAAATATCAGAATTAGCAGCACTTGTGAAATTTTCCATCCATCCGTGTATGAATTAATTAAAGGAAAAATGTTTACCTTAGCATCAAAAGCGGGCACCATTGAGCTAGGATGTTCCGACATCAGTGATATTAACATTTGTAAGACGTCGTGCAAGTTTTCATCCTGAAATTTTAAAAAAATACGAAATTTCAAAGTAACAGCTGTTCGAAACTAAAAAAGAGCGACAGCACTGTGCTATAAACGATGGTTAAAAATAACTATTCTATATGACAAAAAAATAAGATAGGTTTCTACAAATTGCTATTATTTTCCATTCCAATTGGAAAAGTTCGCTGTCATTTTTCGAAATCGTCTAACTTCTCAATTTCGCACAAAAGTACCAGGACCACATACCTCGTGCATAGTCGTCAAATAGTTGAGTATGGATTGTAGTTCGTCTTCTTTGACTCCATTACCAATCATTATCAGTTGTTTTAGGAACAGCAGAATGTATGCTCGGATCGTGAGAATGTCCTTGTGGGCTGGCCGAGGTCCCTCTGAAATGGCAATTTACCAATTAACAACATATTTTTTCTAATTGTTAGAAAATTATGAGAGTCCGATCCCCCAAACGACTTATTCCAATATGTTTCTCGACCCCTGGTAGCAAGACCTTCGCAACCCTCGGAATATTTAAATAGATTAAATGTTTGCGTATAATTATGCTCCGTCATGGCATTGTGATTAGAACAGCTAAATTTGAATAAGACGGATATGTTTAATTTCCGGAAACGACAATTATTTGCTAACATTACACATTCTTTCATTTCACAGAATTAGTATTACCAGCTTGATTTATGGATAACTTCCATAAGGCTTCATTTATAATAAAGACCGGTCCAGAAGAGTTCCTATTTTATGAATTCATGCTCTGCCAAAAAGTATCTAATTACGTAGTCTCCTTGAGGAACGTGAATTATAAATGGCAGGAGCGTAATATCCTACTTTGTACTTACCTAATCCCTTAGGCGTGATTCCGCTCTTGGCTCTTGGGTTTACGACCCAGTAGTAGAACTTCAGCGTGTGTACTGTTTGTAGGACAGTACTGACTCGCCTCACACTGCCGTAAATGTGTGCATCGGCTAAGAAATCCGTGGCCAAGTAGCAGTACAGCCGGGCCTGTACCGCCGCCGGCGTGTGGATCCACAGCGCGGGGTTGAACAGAATGTGGTCCAATAGCTGCCAAGTGAGAAAAGATTGGCAGAAAGACTGCGGTTAGCATAGACCTTAAGCTGTCCGATGGTTGAAAGCGTATTCTCTCTTGCTTGTTTGCCTAGTACAGGGATATGCCTACGTATTATCAATGCAATTACATTTTGCTTCTAATTACGTACCTACATCATATTTTGCTGTTTACTGCTATTTGATAAATATTGCAAGGTCTTGCGTCTACATAATAAATAACATACTTAGAAGCTCTTGGAATAAAATAAAATACAGTTTATTCGAAATACGGCTACACTTATTGCTTTGTCATCTGAAAAATAAGGTTTAGATATCTTAAATAATGGACGTTACTTGGCTGTGACAGGGTTTCATTTTTCACTGTAAAAAGCATTCGTGCAGAAAAAGCTAAGGTAAAATAAATATCATTTGAAATATTATTTAGTTCCATTGTGTTCATAGTAGCTAGTGTGTCGACTAACTAACCCTTACTTGTATAATATAAATATTTAAGTATACAATGAGCTAAATAATGCGTGTAAATAACAAACTAAAATTACAAGCGCTGCCAGGGTCCATAGATCTGGTGAAGCACTAATTGTAAAAGGGAAAGTGTCAAGTGTAGGATCAGGGCTAGATATAAATAAATAAAATACTCAAAGGCTTCAAATCCGCAAATAAATACAGTTTTTATACGTATTTAAGGAATTACACTATTTTCATTAATGTCTAATGAATTTGCTGAATTGCTTTTGACAATAATCCTGAATTACCTTGCACCTATTTTTTATTTACAATATTGTGAATTGGAAGCCAAAAGATCGGGTACCATCAAACAACATAAATATTGATCAGAGTTGATAGTACCCCTATATCCCTGCATGACAGTGGGTGTGCAGAAACAACTGTAGTACACAGTCGAGGTGAAGTAAGCAAGAGGGACATGCGCTAACAACCATCGAACAAATCAGTTGGGAAACACATCGTGACCACGTGCGGTAAGGTGTTCTATTCCGTCTCGATTGGAAATATTCCACAGCATAAAAAGTACAAAGGGTCTCTTTGAATTGTTTGTAGGCCTGGTACTCACAAAGAGATTACGCTTGCAAATCGACTTCTCAAAGTCCTTTGTGCAAGTCATTAAATAAACAAACAATAAACAAACCGAATAAATATTTCCAATCGAGAAAAAATCCAGTACAAAATTTACATAAAGGACGGGGCACCAGTCACACTTAAAATAAACCTGACGATACAAAAGTGGGAGTGATTGATTGTTGGTTTTATACAAATTGGAATCCGAATTTAGCCTGTACAACATGTTTGAATAACATTTTTTCAATGTCTTTGCTTTTAAAAATACTAAGCTATTTTCCGAAGAGGCGATGAATTGATGTACTTACTTAGAAAGAAAATAGTGATGTTTCTTACTACAAAATGAATAAACAAAAGGCGTATTAGCTTCCCGCAACAAACTATTAGAACAAGCATGTTAACCCAAGCATATTGACAGGTTCGTTACCACCAGCGTAGTGTACGAGGCGCTAAAATGTACAAAGGGAACGCGGCCGCTTATCGCGTGTTTGTTCCATTATCTAATTGATTTGTTTAAATCAATTACACATGTTTAAAAGCCCCCGAAGCTGTGTTGTATGTGGCGTCGTTTCGATTTTGTGCAGTGGTTTCTGTGGCTTTCTATGAAATTGAAATTGGAAATGATCTTTGTTTGCGAAAAATCGCTGTGTAAAGTCTAAAAGAGAGAACAATTAAAAACAATTTTAGTTTTATCATTGATATTGGCCGGCTCTTTCTACGTATTTGTATTGTTTTCGTAAATATAACTCAATAAAAGTCAAGAAAACATCTGTTTGAACGAATAGACGACGAGCTAAACAACGGCCCGATATAAATTACCTTATGAAGGCAATTTTCTTACTTATTTATGGGTTGCTGTACCTCTGTAGCGCGTTTTAAACGAGCTGTATTATGGTAATATCCGACGAATTAATCTTGATGTTTCGGTAAAACGATAAAAACAAAATTTATTGCATTAATTTCGAGAACAAACGAACTTGGACGAAAAACAAAATAAATGAAGTACGTTGAATTTGGGAACTTTTATGAAGTAACTTGATAAAAATAACAAGATATATTTTCAACTCTTTTACTAAAATTACTTTGATAAAATTTCACGAACAACAAAGACTTCGTTTATGTAGGTACCAAAGAAAGTGTTGAACGAAAATTCATAAAAACATACCTGTTTTAGTAGCAGATCGGAATTGGGGGAGCAGCAAGTAACAAGATGTTTGGTGAGATGTAGGAAGGAGGCGAGCGTGTCGGGCGTCAGGTGGTCGCGGCTGCAGCGCTGTAGCATGTGCGAGATGACCAGGAACCCACGACACTGCAGCATGTGCTGCTGCACTGTGCTGCACGACTCCACCAGCGAACACACGAACCCCAGTAGTTTTGAACTGAGGAATCACAAGACAATGGTTTTGACATCTTGCAGGATCTGTGATCTTGGTCACAAAGCCTATAACTGCATGGTGCTATCTACATACCTTTAACTCGCTCTTCATAAATAGCCATAGACAGAAACGACGAAATCATGACAAACGGAAAAGTAAAAACAATTTTCCAGCACTTAATGCGACACAGATTGCGACATGAAAAATTTACCTACGCCGATAAAGACGTATCCCAAAAAGCGATGAATCTCGTTTTGAGTCCATAAATAATACATGTAGGTACACTCGGGGATAATGTCCCAGCAATTTCCACGGAATAATGACGAGGTAAGGTAATTCTGTCGTAAAATATATTTCGAATTATCTTTGTAGAAATTCCGTCACGAGGATCATGAGACGTCTTATGAGATGACACGAGAACGGGTAGCACAGGTTACTCTTATGCATAAATGTAATACCATATACCTTTGATGTGTTGGTACAATTTTGATGCGCATGGAGGTCTTATTTATCCGGATCCATTCGGCCGTGACGCGGGTCGTCCAAGGCGCCGCTTTGAACTGTCAGCGCGGCTGTTATCATACGCTTCAACCTACGTCAATATTAAACATGTGCCACCGACGTCAGCAAATAGCCACTATATACCTTAGCAGAGATTTTTGTATTCATGTGCTTTAGAAGTTTCCCAGTGAGACCATTTTTACAGAAAATGGCAACAAATTTATGCAAAGGTTTTTCGAAATCAATACCTACCTTGTTTTATTTTACTCGAAGGGAAAATAAGCTCAGTATAGCTAAATGAGCTGGCACTGAGGCACTAATAGGATTACTTTTAATTTAAAACGCTAAAAAGCCACGAGGGTAATACATTATTCTTTAAAAAAAGCCACCATTTTCAAACACTTTTACGCAGAAACATTAGTATTACTTCTGAAAACATATAAGTCATATGAGCAGACTTATTCCTATATGATTAATTGATATATTATCCGGTGTAACATCAAATTCAAAATTCAAATTCAAAATCATTTATTTGCAAATATGGGTAAACAATATGCAGATGTTTTACATGCATGTAATAGTTGTATATCACATTATTAGTAACACCATATTTTACCTTTAGGCATGCAAATTATGTACATAGAATAAAAACACAAAAAAATAAAACGAAACCAAATAATAATAATGAGATCAAAACACTTGTTTAAAAAGAAATCTTATACTTTATCCTGCAAATATTCAGATACACTGTAATATGCTTTATTTATCAAAAAGCTTTTTAATTTTTTCTTGAAAATATTAGGCGTTGACGCCTCCATTAAATATATAGGTAGATGGTTGTATACACGGGGAGCCATGCAAAATATACTATTATTTAAAAGAGTTGTTTTATTATTAGGACAACAAATTTTACTGTTGTGTCGTTTACTTTTATATTTTTCAAAGAAAGTATTGTTAGATCTTACAAAATTAATAATTTCATAGGGCATACTATCAAATAAATCCGATGTTTGCGTTACCCTTTAATATTTCATAAATGTTAAGGTCTCCTCATTAAAATTTATGTCAGGCCTGATAATTTAATAACCGCCCTTCGTAACCCTATGCTAATATAAATTGTCGCCGCAAAATGTCGCTCATAAATCTATTCCGTTAAGCGGAGTAGACACCAGGCAATTAGGAGTTGCTAGGAGTTAGTTTCCGAGTCGTATTACAGAGTCGCTTCTGGCCGGTATGGAGTTGGAGGGCCGACTGCCGGCGGACAGTGAAAGTGCATTTAGTCAAGTAACGCGCCCGAAGCCACTAGGAATATTAATGAGTGGCTTTGGCACTCGCAAGCGCTCGCTAAGCCAATGCCATTGATTTAGTTCTGGAATTCCGCCCAACTTTATTTCGAGCCTAACTAATGTGCCCAAACTATGGAGTAACTAGGAACTGAGGTAGCAATTTGTTCGGGGGACGTTCAACACTTCCTTTGTTTCAGTAGCGCACTAAATCAATTCACGCAAAGTTTTGTAATAACATTTTAGGCAGTTAGGTTCGCTGTCAACTTAGTCAAGTTTGGAGACACCTACTTATGGGAACTTTCAGCATTTCATTAGCAGGAACATTGTCTTACTAAACTTATTATAATGAAATATTACCAGGATCACATACCATAGCATGGGGTCTCTCTTGGGGTCTGTGGCGGGCGCGTCATGCGGCAGGTCCAACTGTGCGAACAGCGGGAACAGAACCTGCACCCCTCCGATGGAGTTTAGTGCACTGTGTATTGAATGTGTGACCACTGCTTTCACCTCCTGTGCATACAAGTAATCATCAGCTTCAGTGTATGTCAAGTCTGTGTACGAAAAATAAGGCAACCCCTGGTTACGGTAGTCAGAGCCTAGCTATAGTCGATGTAGGGATGCCTGGCGAGCTCATCTCGCTATAATACGTTGGCCACGGTTCCTTTGTTGCAAGTTATAAAGAAGGATCGCAAGTTAGTCTCAAATATATAAATGAATCATTAGCTGAAACTTTGAAATGATTTCAGGGCATAGGATGAGTTGGTGTAATCGAATGCTAAGTGAATCTCGCTATAATGGAGCATCGATCCGATGCGCGGTCAGACGGAGAAAACTATGGATAACTTGGTAACTCAGAATTATGCTAAGTTACGTTTCATGGCTTATTTACATTCCACTGGCTAAGATTAGTTCATAACTTTCTCGATCACACTACATCAAAAGTTCACGTTAGTACTGGGTAGATCGATCGGTTCTTCCTTGAAAACAAGCTATTAATACCTAATAATTTTATAAAAATGTTTCCAAAAACTCATAGATATATCGTAATAGCAAATTTTATAAAGGAAACCCGTAAGGAATCGTGATAATAGGCTGTTCACAGTGTGGTTCAGTAAACGGGTTAGGTAACATAACCGTTATGAAACGTGGCGGGCCTAATTGGATGGATGTGGCTGAAATCTATCGTTTGCCGGAGTCGTTTCATCTCGATATAAACCTATTGTGAGGGTAGCGCAGAGTAATGAACCTCTTTTATGGCAATGTAGGTAGAAAGAAAACTTTGGATAAACACCTGGTTACCTTGACCTTTCTGATAAATCTTAGCAAAATGACAATCTAGGAAAATGTTCACAATAGAGCGTTCTTTATTGTGTTTAAGACATTGACTACTGCCCCTATTCAATTGAAGTAAACTTGTGGATTCATCTTAGATATTGAGCGACCGATATGGAAAAAAGCTGTTAAACATTATTGGTACTTTGTGGATGACAACCTGCTTGACAAGGACCCTGAATCCGATTTCTTATGAGTATTTCATCAAATTAGGTAAGTACATATAATTTTTCAAGGGATATATTTTTATGTATATATTTACCTGTAGCATCAGTGCATGTGGCGTATGTACAAAGTAGGAGACGTTTCCTTTCGGAGCGGACTGAAGGCACAATTGTCCGTCCGTCGCTACCGGGTTGTACATGAACACTATCCCTGACGACAGCTTGCCGTCATATAGGACCTGGTAACATGAGGAATGTTTTAGAAGACTATTCGTTCTTTACTTTATAGACATGTAGGTACACGCAGTGCGTTCGTGAAAAGGTAAGGATTGCAACTGATTTAATTGTAAATGTATTATTTTCTACTTCTACAGTAAACTGAAAACAATCATAAAAGGTTACTCTTTAAAATAAATTAGATCTATTCAAGATAATTTGATCAGGGATCAAATTTGTGGCAATAAGGGCCAAGCAAATGATCATATACAGTTTGCTTTGATCAAATTCAGCTTTTAAGTATTTAAGATTAAGGAATTATAAAACTACAGTTAACAAACTAACTTATTTCATAAACATTCAGCAGAACCCAATAAAACATGCAAAGCTTTATAGCAGCACTATTAGCCTGCTGTTACCACTTTACCAGGATAGTATCAACCACTCGAACGTCACAACAAAACCACACCAAACAATACTTCCTTTATAAAACCTGTTTTCCAAATATGAAAATTGTGGAAAATTCCCACAAAAAATATAAGAAAACGCGTGTAGGAAAATTAATATTATGCCTCACACAATATACTCAGCGTATAACGTTACAACTAATGCGTTTACTTCCGTATAACAGGAAAACAGCCATTATGAAAAGTAAGTCCGTAATAATGCACATAAAACACAATAATGAACACATTACTGAAAGTAACATGGGTTAGATTAGATAGAAAATCTGACAGATTTTTTAAGTTACAATAATACATTTAACAATAGTTAACCCCAGGTGAGTACATTTAAGTCCCGTAATTTTAAACACAACAAAAAAAAAATTAACTGTTAGCAGAAAAAGTAACAGAAAAACATTTTCACAAACATCTACAAAACACTACGACAACTTAAGCTTAAAAATGTAAGCATCAACCGCCGAGTAGTGTCACCGAGAAGATTAACCACGAGAGGACGTCACCTCTCGAAAGATGTGACCACTAAAAGCTATTCAGAATGTAACCCTCACTAGGGAGCCGACGATGTGTGACACGACGACAGATTCGAAACAAGTTTAATTAATGGAAAACCTTTCAAAACGTTCTATCTCAGCGATATGTGGACTAAAATATTTTGGAAGATAAATGTCAGCGTTGGTGCGTTGGGTTTAGTTTTCACAATTTTCATTTTCTTTTAAGTAAAAAAGCTATATAAAAGGATTCGGGCGTACAGACTTGAAATAGTTAAGCGCACTAGGTAAAGTTTCCATGTTATGACATGAAGTATTTCTATTATTCACAAATCCCGGAGTTTAGTATCTTTAACGAGACTACTTACATACTAGTCTAGTTAAGGCCACTAAACCACAATGACCGAATCCAATTCCGTTTAAACTCAGTTAATGCCACCTAAAACTAATTTTAACTAATTCTCGGACAGTAGGATTTAAAGTCGCACGTGATATTGGTTCCGGTGGGCTTCTAAAGTGAATCCTTGCTGGGTACCAGTTTGCACAGTGCACAGACGTGCATTACCGGGCTAATCTAAGTGCCGTCTCACCGGTAGTGCACTTAAGCTTTCGCTACTTTCTGGGCGCCTGGTGCGCGTAATGAGATTACGTGTGTTGCGTTAACAAGTCACTAGGTTTGTTATAACCGGTAATGATTATTTGACGACCACAACCATTGATATTGTTTAGAATGTTCAATATTATTATGTCAGTAACGCCGCAATCCTAAGAAGTTATGTGCCTTTGTTTACTTGAAAAGGTTTACCCTACCATAGTGATTTTCCCAGGAATTTAATAACATTAAAGTGACATGCATTTTAAAAAGTTTTAAAATTAAATAGCTTTATAATTTATTCCACAAAGTATCATAACAGCGTTTCTATTAGCTTTTGCTCTTGACTCTTCCGAGAAGAACTCGAGTTTTCTGCTATCTCACGCAGAACGGAACGTGCTTACTGTGGTTGTAAAAAGTACAAAGCAAAACCTTGAGCTAATTCCTTTATCTTAACTACTCAGGTAAAAGTGGTAAATATTCTAAATCTGTTTTGCGTTCAGAATAAACGTTCAACTGTTGAAATTAAATAGATGAGCTAATCAGAGCGAACCAACCCGTGACAATTCAATGATAAAAGGTTACATGTCTATTAAACCCAACCCAGTCGTAATTAGTAGACTTCAAGTAATTATATAAAGTTAAACGACCCCGCATAAGTAACGAGTTAAATAATCAAGAGTATCGGCCCTTCGAAATGGCAGACGTAACTTAGTTTTAAAACTGAAGCCTCAATTAAAACTTGTAATCGTCTTAACACCTCCAGACGGCATTGGCAACCCTCGATTATCCTAAACTTGTCCCGGGAGGAATAAACCGAGATGTCACTTTACAAAGTCAACGACAGCTATCCATTACAAATGTTTGACTAAGACGGAATAAGCTCCGACTGTTCATAGTCTCCGAGTCGTTAATCATAAACTATTCGCGAAAGACAATAAACGTAGCAGTAGCAGTGCAATGAACTTCCGTAGTTGCAGCAGCAGTATCCGGGTTTATCGCACAACTTGCAAGTTATGACATCCTGGTTCGCAAGTGAAAAGTTTTACACTTAACAGAGTGTCTTTGACTTAGTTAACATGAATTATGTCTCTGTAAGAACTTTAAGTGCTAGAGAGTTCTTTTACAAAGTTCGTGTTTCAAAACAGTTCTCGAGGCGGTGAGTAAAATTGGATGTGGCAACTATTTGTGCAACGGTTTTAAGAGAAGAAGGGAAGACTGTTGTCTAATCGGCTTAGTGATCTTTTGCTCTTTCTCTTTTCTTGCTCTTTCTTTTCTATCTTTCATGAACTCAAGTATAAAGTAATGTACGTAAGATTCATATTTTTTTTAGTATTCTTTGATATCTAATATCCTAATAGCTTTTTACCAAAAACAGCTATTACTGCGCCTTCAACAAATAACATAGATAATATCTTTACACCAACTTTGTAAGTTAAAGTAAAATATCTGGATGACCGGGCTTTGCTCGGTTTTTTTTGTTTAACTTTTTCTAAAAATGAAATCTAGCTAGATCGATTTATCGCTACCGAAACCCCCTGCATACTAAATTTCATGAAAATCGCTGGAGCCGTTTCCGAGATTCAGATTATATATACAGGAAAAGTTTTTATTCAGTGCGCAAAATGTAACTATGCATTCAGCATATCATTCTAGACCATCCAGCGCTGAAATCTTTGTCGGTTAAACAAAAAAAAATCAGCTGTTTCGTCGAAAAGTAATACCTACGCGGTCAAAATGTATGAAACAGCTGACTTTTTTGTATAAGCGACGAAAAATTTATGTACTGGGGATTTAGAATGATATGCTGAAGTCATGGTTACAGTTTGCGCACTAAATAAAAACTTTTCCTGTATACATAAATAAAAGAATTGCTAGTTTAAAGTTATTAGATTCTGCGATGAACGTGCAAGAGCAATTTGATATTGAAATACACAAGACGAGGCAAAACAATGTCGGACTGCCGCATGCCGTAGCCGTCTCGTTACACAAGATTGTTTTACTTTAAAATGGACTACCGCTATGCGATGCGCGCGAATGCCAGACAGCTGGCTGGATGCGACACATCCTTTATATTCTTCGTTCCTAGTACGGTGATAAAATACTTGCAGTTTTGTTGCAAAAGAATTTGCGCTGAGAAATTGGTTGGTTGTTTGGTTATTGGCAAATGAATTCGTTTTCGCGTTTATTAAACTATTTGGGAAAATATTATTAACATTTTTACATGCAAGCTTTTATTACCATAGTGTAACTTTACCTAAACATACCTAATAGAACCAATATCAACATTGCTTGATTAGAATTATGCATTTGACCACCAGTAGGTATTGTAATTTAATTGGCTTTCCGACGGCGCGGCATCACAAGTTGATTATAGGTAACATAAGCGCTGAGTACCTACTTTACATCGTAATTAATTACTAAGCATCTGCACACCAATTGATTCGCAATCGGCTGTGATTAATTGATAACCGCGGAGATATCAACGGCTTAATTTCGCATTCAATTAGTATAGCATGGGTCGTTGTGGTCATTATTTGGTTAGGTTACCGTTAGTGCATGACATTTGATCCCAATTAGGATGATTATGCTTCAAAAGGGGTCTAGCTTTATTACGTAGTTAATTTTGCGTTAGTTGGTTCACAAAATAGGTTTGGCCTCATTAATCTTTACAAAAAAATAGGCTTGAAACCGTTTGTTGGATTATGATTTTATGTAGGTACACCGCCGGTGTCCCTCAGGGAAGAATATTAGGACATTCAATGACATATTATATTACTTTGTGTGTTTTTTTTAGTAGTTATCTAGTACCTACTGATACGAAATTAAATAAGTGATTCATCTGGTAAGATTGGAACATGACAACAACTACAGCATATTTAATTGTTGCAAGGCTGTCGCATAATAACAGAACTAATTTATTTATTTATTTAATACTTCACGCACAGAAATGTACAGAGGCGGACTTAATGCCAAACGCATTTTCTACCAGTCGACCTTTGGGTGATGCAGAGACAAACAGTGGTAGGTGCAATTACGTAAGTCGTGTTTTAAATATTTATTCATATATAAGTAAATATAGGTAGGTACATAATATTATTGTACTTATACATAATTATGATATAAATACTTAATTGATGTAACCAAAAATACACTTAAATATATGAAAAATAATGGGAAAACATTATCGTTGTGAAGATACTGTCAGCTTCTTTTGAATGTGCTCGCGAGCTTTCAAAAATTCGACTCAATTCAATTTCTTTAAAAAAAATCACCAAATTCTGATCTTGAACAACAAAACAATTCCGTGCACAACAAGCGTACCAGATACCTTTACATCCTTGTCTAGAGCCGCCATAGTGCTGTCGATGTCACAAGTTAGTTCCGCTTCGTAATAAAACTTGTAGAACACTAGGACAGGCTCGATCATTTCCCCCGAAACTCCCCTATATCAAAACTATATTTATATCTGTAGTTTTAATGGTGTCCCTACATAATAAAGAGTATTCTATCTATCCATCTTTCTATGTGGTTCCTAAATAATACAGAAAAGGACGATGCAGAAGGTATAGGTACAGAACAGTCCCGACCATAAACACTTTACACTTATGCAAGATTCAAAAGCGATTTTGTCCTAAACTATTGATAGATGTTTTATCTGCTCTCACTCATACCGTAAAATTCGAAATATAAACTTCAAATCGAGTATATATTGACAAAGTCTGTAAACACAATACTTAGCGAAATTAGAATCATATTATAACACCTTTTCTCTAACAAAACCAAAACAAAACGATACAGGTCAAATCCAAGAAGTTAATATGACCAAGGAGTTTCCATCGATTTTTTTTTCTAATGGCAAACATGCCGGGCGCACCATTTTATAGCATTGCCATACTAATTCTTACTCTTTTAACTTTGATCTTTTATTTAGTAGATTCAATCCCAATATATGAGAGTAGATAAAGTAGTATATGAAACTGCACATAACTAGGTGTTAAAATATTCGTACGATAAGTACTATTAAATACCTCGCCTATATACACTCGTGTTTGAATACCCGTCTTTATGCAATAGTGTCATAAACTATTATTATGGTTCTATAAACACAGTATTCTCGAAACCATACTATTATGAAAGAGGTCTTTTCTCAAAATTGCAATCGTTTTTTCACGAAAATCTCGTTTCATATGTTCCGTGATTTTAAGGTATTTATGTTCGTTACTGTACAAATCGGAAGGAAGGTACTTCACCTAAGTTTTGACGGTGAGATTTTTACAGAATATTCCGGCTGTGGACAATTAACATCACTTTTGTCCTGATATGTTTATCATAATATGCTATTATAGTTTTCAGTTTGCGAGTTCTCATGGTAGGAGAGCCCAAGCGGGGATTTTGGGATTTACTCGAGCGCAGCAGAACAACATAAGGTGGGCAACCTTGCACCTTGTGAAGTATTCCCACCATACCTGAGCCCTTTATATAGGGTCGGACGCCTAGGGCAGCCGATCAGATTAATACAAAAAATCTATCGTTAGAAAAACTCGAGCGCGTCAGATTAAGGTAAGGTAAGTTAATTACATGCAGAAAAGTGTGCATTTCAATAATCTGACAATTTGAGCTTGACATAAGGAAATGAGAGAGTCACAAAGTTGCATGCATATTTTATTTATATGATAGCAGCAATCGCGGTTGATTTGCTGTAATTTTTTGAAGAGTTCTGTTGTCTGTCTCAGAAACTTATCATCAGATCCATATGAAATTTAAATGGGACCATTTAGGGATAAACTCCTTTCGAAAAAAACAATATTTTTTCAAATCCGTCTATATATGACGGAGTTATGCCCGAACAAACATAAAAAAATAAACAGGAAAAGTTTTTATCCAGTGCGCAAACTGTAACCATGAATTCAGTATATCATTCTAGAGCGCAGAAGTTTAACGTCGGTTATACAAAACAAAACAGCTGTTCCATACATTTTGACCGCGTAGGTATTGCACTTTTCTTTGAAACAGCAGATTTTTTTTTGTAAAACCGACGAGAAATTTCTTCGCTGGGGTCTAGAATGGTATGCTGAATTCATGGTTAAAGTTTGCGCACTGAATAAAAACTTTTCCTCTATATACATGTCGAATTGATAACCTCCTTTCTTTTTGAAGTCAGTTCAAAAAAATATAAACTTCAGCAAATTATTAAATTAAAAAGTAATAATTGGTAAGCCATTAAGAACTTTCACTAACAACAAATTTATTTATTTATGTGATACGGCCCGTAATTAATATTTATAATTTGTTTGCAGTCTTATCGAATCTTATTTGATGCTCCAGAGACCATTATCCCAATTGTATTGGTTCTAGAAATTGGAGACCCAAACCTAAGTTAGACTTGCTTGATGTAGACAATCATAATGAGGTCCCCGCTTAGTCGAGATGCGAACTGAATAATTTATTATTTTCTTTTTAACTAAGTAAGAAAACAATGAGACGTCCACATCTGACTAATTAGGAATGCCAAATGCGCGCCACAAAATATACCGCCCAAGGCAAACATTAATTTGCGTTATGATTAAAATTCTGTCAGTGGACTTTTTACCTAATTATAAACATTTTCTCTTATTTTTGAAAGACAGTAGTAATAAGAATAGAATTAATTCCAGTTGGTAGATTTCATTTTCTCATACGAAGTTGGCAAAAATACGTGAATTGTGTACTAAGATAGCATAGACTGAGATTAACGACCTTCTGTTAGTCGGAGACATAACAAAATACATATTTTATATTGCATTGTGCCCCTCCCTACAAAAACACGAAGTTACAAATACCCACATAAAGTTAAAGCCTTCAAATGAAGTCTGTTTACTGAAGACAAGGTTTTCAAAATCAACCTTCCGTCAAAATTGCACATAAAATTCGTTTTACTGCCCCTAAATTTTACGTGCCAAGTACATTCTCATTACGCAAGTTGTTTTATGACGTCACACTAGAAAAGTTATATGGCTCAGTGCGAACCATAAAGTGACGCGAAACGCAAGGAGTTTGAAAGGTTACACTGGCCCCGCCAATAAAGTGTTCGTTCGTTGCCTGTAACTTTCCTTAACTTACGAACCGTGTGCAAATATGCGCTCCTGGTAAAAGTATTTGCGAAGCGCTTGAATATTTTGCAACATTTTTGTGGATGATAAAAATAAAGTACACAGAAAAAGGATCGGATATTTTCGTTGAATTTAAAGAAAGCTGCAATAATATAGGTATTTATTAGTACACATTAACTTTGTAAAATGCAGCTTTATAATTATAGTTTAGCATGTTGAAATGGCTTCACCGCGCACGACCTCTCCATCACTAACGTAGCGGGCAATGTCGGTTTACATTACAATGGTTATGGCAGGTCCCCGTCGGTCTGCCCAAATAAACGTTAAAAATAAACATTTTGTTGTCGCTTCGCAATTACGGCTCCCTGACTAAATTAAACACAATTTTCTTAATTAATTTCGAGCAAAAAAGCGAGATACTCTTAAAATATTCATGAAGTTACGTTGTCAAGTAGCAGTGTGACGGAACGCGTGAATATTAGTCAAATTAGTACGCCAAAAGCGATGGCGAAGCTCTTCAAACTCATTATTATCCCTAACTCCGTCATAATTAATAAAAAAATCAATTAGGAAAGTTTTAATTGCATTCCGGCAGCGGCAACACGTATTTTTTCTTTTCCGCACAACTTTGTCATAATAACTTTATGAATACCTATCGCGATCAGCGGAAAATAAGATTCCACTAATTTAGGTAAGCAAGTATTAACCATTTTTTCCGTATTAGTTAGAGTCCTGTATAACGACTAACGATAATTTGTTAATATATTATGAACAACATAAAATCAATTAAATTACTCTTAAATTACAAGCTATAACCGAGTTCCTCAATTAGGTCGTCATTAAGAAGTTTTCATTGCTAAAACAAAAGATATCTTCTACAAAGATTACAGATACATTGAGAAACCTTCCTGAATATTTAAACCCATTTAAAAAGTAGTAATCAGCGGGAAGTTACTTCAAAAGGCATACAAAGTACTCCATTATCTGAAACACGAAAACGACGGCTGTAAGACTCAAACCTCATTACAGATTACCTTGATATTAATAATATAAGCCGAAGTATTTAAATATCTTTAAGGGTTAGTAACTGGAATTCTGAAACATAATAGGGATAAAGGTATATTCAAGTTTATCTTTGTAACAGTAGGACGAACAACTTAATTGTACAAATTCTGATTTCAAAGACGAAACGACGTCGACTTAAGTGAAACAGAATTATTCACTAAGGGTCTTATAAAGATACAAAAATATACCTGAATTTTCAGTAATAAATCATGACTGGGACGAAACGCGAGCTCACCTACGTGGACGGACTTCATAAGCTGTTTCTGAAGAGCGTAATAAAATCATAGATAGTACGTAGTTACTAAGTAATTGTAAATATTAAGCTATATTCGAAGAACTAAGCGAACTAAAGAGTGAACAAACACGACATTTACACAGTATTTATTCACTGAAAGACAAGATGAGATTAATCTGCTTCAAGAAAGTTTTTCCAAGCACTGTCCTCAAAGACCGTAAACGATTCAACAGCTAAGTAAACCTGCAAATTTTCCGGAGAGTTCTACTATAAATAAGTCGTACCTTTTACTGGAACTGTAGTAGATTTCATCAAGTCGAATTATAATGAAACCGCATGAGGAGGGCGGCCATTACGAGTCGTATCAAATGGCTGACCCTCGGGGTTCCTACTCTCCTAGTGAGGCGTGCGGTAAGTGCGAGCCCCAAAACTTGCCATACTCGTGAATAAGGTGAAACTTGTGCGAAGGACCGTGGACAACGGCCTGTTTGTTGTTGTACCCTCTGCGGCGATGCTGCGATACCGCGGGGCACACTCTACGAAAATTGCTCATTTGCAGCCATTCTGAATGTTTGTTAATTGATATTAGATGCGATGCAAAGGGAGATTGTGTTTACAGTTTGATAGCACCTTTAAAGTCTGTTTCCCATTTATATTAGGGGTTATTATTAAGGAAATTGTAATTTGCATCTTGCTTAGGTTTTTACTCCCGATAACATTAGTTTCATTGCATGCTCTTGCTGTATCTGACTACAAAAACCTACTTATAAAGTGAACACTAATCGAGCGGAATGTAATCCTAAATCTGTGCCAGTTTGCAATAAATAAATATAAGATAAAGCAGTAGGCACTACTAGACCCGAACCCCTATTTATTCAGGACTAATGAAGCCCTGAATGTTACCTGAAACTTTTACAATCCGGGGCCAATAAATAACTTTTGAGTCGAGTTTAGATTTAGCGGAGCGTGTAGACATGCCAACAAAACCGATACGTCCGTCCGTATGTACACACAGCGATCTACTTAATCCACACAGTTGTACAGAGCTCTAACTTTGGATTAATATCAATCTCAAGTTTAAAGTAACGTCGTATTAAATCTGTTGACTTAACGAAACCAAACGTACTTGTAAGAAACTAAAATGTTAGTCCACTTTGATTAAGTCCAAGTCAACATTGAGCTAAGGTATAATTTGGAACTCATTTTGGATTCATTTTCATTAATTATTAATTGTACAAGCACTGCGACATCATTAAACTTGCAAATAGATTTACTTTGTGAGTTAAGATAAAATATTTGCGCAAATCATTTGAAATATCAAACCGAAAATCTTTTGATAAATCGAGCGATTAGCTAATTTCCTCAGAAAATCGCGTTCCTTTAGCAATTTCTAACAATTGAAGAAATTTAGTCGCTTTTTGTTGGATCGTTACCTTCTGTGCATTTAATTATATTAATTTTAGGAATCTGTTTCAAAGCGGATATTATAACAATGGTTAAAATAAATCTCTTATCTGTTTACCACAAAAATAGGGTATTGCGCCCATTTTTGAAAAGTGTCCTAAGGGGCCATCCATAAATTACGTCACACGAAATGTGACATTGTGTGACAAGGGCCAGGGGGATCAAAAACAGTGTTACGTCACATGTTAAAATCACCATTAATCGTTTAAATTATTTGACTTTATGTTAATTTAATTGAAGATTATTTTTAATTTAAATAATTATTATAAAAAGTACTGCTGTTTTCATTTCATTATGTACTTCTAAATACAAAATTGAAAAATATATGACGTCACACATGGGAGGGGGTTTCACAAGTTTGACCACATGTGACAAGGACGGGGGGGAACATTAAATTTGTGTGACGTAATTTATGGATGGCCCTAATTAGATTTTAAAGTGCTAATGAACCACAAAAAAAACTCAATATTATATTTAATCGATTAGTGCCGTCAAAATGCATTTAAATTTTAAATTCTCAAATTTCGCGCGTTAATTGACGAAAACGCTACACGCAGTGGACACCATATTGCTTGCTCTGTGGGTAATGACGTCGGTATGCTATATAGACAAATGCGCTGATATTTTATATGATCATTGTTTATAATAAAACAAATGAATTATTATTCTACTAATCGTTGGTTTTCTGTTCCTGAATGCAAACTATTATTTAAATAAAAAATACTTTGGTTAAGAAAATAATAAAAGTACAAAGTTGTTCAATTGATACGCCGTATGACGTAATAACATGGCGTCTACTATTTCATGGTGTTCAAAAACAGATTAAATGAACTGAAATCTTTGATTTTCTTTTTTTGTTTTTTTCATGAACTAAAACTAACATTTTCCGACTGCATTTTGTCTAAGCTATCTCAATAATATATTTTAAGAGAGAAAAACACCCTAAAGAGTAAAATACCCTATTTATTAAAGTTAGATATAATTAAATCATTCCATGCAGTTTCTTGATTAAATCTGTAAACCCAAGACACCATTAAGTTAGTGGAAAATGTAGAAATGTAGGTCCCGGAATTCCTTTTACAAATAAGATTAAACCCGTCCAGAACACATTCATCAGCGGAGCATCTTACGTCGTGGACGTTCTGCGTCGGATCGTGAATGAGGTCGCCGTAGCGGTCCACGCGTACCTCCAGCGACGGCAGCGGCGTGTGGCACTCGGCGTCGAAACGAAACTGACCCTGGCACCACACATGAACAGCAAATGGACATTACACAGTGACACTTTGTACAGGAAGTGCTCGGTGATCGTGGCGATTAAACATATTCACAAAAGCAGGACAAAACAAAAAACGGAATATAAGGGCAAGCGGCGCGGCATGCTTACACGCTTGCATGCTTCAATATCTACGAGCATGGACGCATGCGCGGCGGCCACTTCGCGCGCCTCGTCGGCCAGGCGGCGTCCTCGAGGAGTCGCGTCGTCTTTCACAACTACGCATGCTTCTTCTGTTTCTGCGGGCTTAGTATCTTCTTCAGCAGAAGCTACATCAGGCGGCTCAATCTCGGGAGTTTGGGGGGAAATTTCGGGATCAGGATGAGGAGGAACGTCAGCGTTCTCAAGCTTGGGAGCGGTCGTCTCGCTCACCCTTTTATGATTCTCCGGCAAACTGATGTTGCATTCGTTGTCGAAACGGAATTGACTCTGTTTCCGTGGTAAGCAAAAACAAATGTAAACGTGATATATTTAATTATATGTTCAAGGTATCTTTAAAAAAGAGACTTTTTTATAATCTTTAACTAAATACGATGGTATTTAGACTCTGATCATTTAGAAAAGAAATCATCTAGTTAACAACCGTGACAAAGAGGACCCACCTTATACCCGGGCCCCAGCCTGTGCATTGCGCAGATCTGGTGCGTGGTGAGGGCCTCTCCGAACAGATAGATGGCGGCCATCTGTCCGCAGAATACTCGCTCCTCGTCCAGCTCTGCCGTCGCGCCGATGTAGCACTTGTCGAAGGGCTGTTGAAAAGTCAACACGTTTTATTTTACAAGCTTAGCATTCCTACAGTCATTTTCGGCGGATTTTAAGTTGGCCATGTAAAAATTCTGTTCTAACTCACGTTTACATCAAATTACCAGACATAAGTTTTGCATTATCTTTTAATTTTCACAACTTGAAAGGTTTTAGGAAGTCAAAGACGTCATAATCATATAAAATGTAGTCTTTAATATTACACAAATACAAGATCAAACCTGTTAGATGTTATTAAAATTTACGCGAAATATACTTCAAGTAGACTCATCTTATCCGAGTAACTTTCGACAGTCTCTCTTGAACTACAAAATTAGTTTAGAAGCACAAATTACTTCAAAAAATTAATTTTCTTCAGCACAATATTTCGGCAAAGGCGTTTGAGATTGGGAAGGCATTTCATATTCGCCGATATTTTAGCAAAGATCGAAATAAAGTCGGAATTGAATCAAAACTTATTGGTGGACGAAATTCCTATTAGAGTAAGCAAAGCAAACATTTTTGGCAAAAGTTCTTTAATACAAAATGAAGAATAAGGTTACCGCCAAGTATTTATCGGAGGAATTTGGGGCCAACAAACTGAAGCAAGTTTACCCTAACTGATTGGAACCTACGGTTAGACTGTTTATGTAATACCTACATGTACATTTGTATACACCACTAAATACATAATGACGATCCATTATTTAATGAAAACGTAGCTACCATAATGAAACTAAATGCTTTTCATACACGATGGAACTGATGCAACTAATTGCCAGTTATGAAAATTATTTAATTGTGTTTTTGGAAAACAGATCTTTCATTGCGTAATCAGCCTATAATATCCCCACTGCTGGGACACAGGACTCCTCTGTGAGAGGGAGCGGGGCGCAGACAACCACGCGGGCGCAGTGTGGGTTGGTGATGTCACATGTCTTCGAATTGAAATGACAGTTTCCTCACGACGTTTTCCTTCGCCGTTTTGAGAACAGTGGTGATGAAATAATAATAGGTCTTTACCTATGAAATTGCCGTTTTGTATGAAAAAATTTAAACGAATTTTTTTCATGTATTTTTTATTTGTATTAATCGAAGTAATCACCCATGCAATCAATGCATCTTTGCCATCGCAGTGGCAGTTTATTGATGCCCTTCTTAAAGAAATCAGCTGGACGGGAGGCAACAAATTCTTCAAAGGCATTTTGTACTGCCTCTCGGGTATTGAATTATTTTCCCGCCAAGAAGTTATCTAAATTCTGGAAAAAGTAGTAGTCTGTAGGCGCAAGGTCTGGTGAGTAGGGCGGATGACGGAGAGCTTCCAACCCCAGTTCTTGCAACTTGGAGACCGTCTGCTGTGCAGTATGAGGTCGCGCGTTGTCGTGTAGGAGCAGCGGAGACGAGCGATTGACAAATGCTGGTTGGAGATGTGCCAGCTTCTCCATCATTGTGTTCAGTTCTTCACAGTACACATCTGCAGTAATGCTCACCCCGTTTGGTAAGAAGCTGTGATGAATCACACCGGCGCTAGACCACCAAACAGTGACCATCACTTTTCTAGGGGTAAGTTTTCGTTTAGGGCATTGTTTAGGTGCTGAACCAGGATCCAACCAACTTGCTGAGCGCTTGCGGTTATCAAACAGAATCCATTTTTCATCGCAGGTAACAATGGGGTTCAAAATTCCTTCATTTGTGTGTCTGTTGAGCAGTACAAGGCACGTCTCGACGCGTACTTCGCGCTGACGATCATTGAGTTCGTGGGGCACCCATTTGTCAAGCTTTTTTACCTTGCCAATTTGACGCAAATGGACCAATATTGTTTTGACGCTAACGTCGAAAGCTGCTGCTAATTCAGCCGTAGATTGTGTATCATCAGCTTCCACAATCGCCTTTAATTCGTCATTGTCGACCAAAGTCTTCGGACGACCGCGAGGTTCATTTTTCAGGTCGAAATTTCCAGAACGGAAGCGAGCAAACCAATAACAGGTGGTGCGTTGGTTTGTAGTGTTAGCTCCGTAAACGTCGTTGATGTTGCGTGCCGCTTGTGCCGCGTTGCTGCCACGACGGTACTCATATTCCATAATTACTCGAATTTTTAACGTATCCATGATGACGAAAAAGATTGAAATGCGATGAAAATGTAACACTAATCAATAAACAAATGACTACTTTTGGAAAAAAAAATCCATGTTTTTAAAATAAAATTAATTTGAAATTAGAATTCTTACCCAAACAAAAATTATTTTGATTTGAAATGGCCAGTACTGCAAAACGGCAATTTCATAGGTAAAGACCTAATATACAAAAAACAAAGTGCCTTTCTGAGTTCAAACTCACGTCCTACCGCTCTTAAGCAGGGGTCGATATTACTGGTCCACTACTGGTCTCAAAGATCTTTCATTGGGTCAGGGTTAAATAAAACACGAATTGCTTTGGTGATTATGACCGTGTTTATCAAATAATATGGTGTCAAACAATTTCACGTTAAAAATGAACTGAACCAGTAAGTATTTACCAGAGTATTTAGACAAAGTGTCACGCTAGAATTAGAAAATTGTAAACGGTAAATAGATTTCGGCAAAACTAAACTTTAGTATATTTTTTTAATGTACCGTACTGTTCGATAATAATCAATCCGATTCAGTTTATCCCTTGCTGCCGTCTACCAGAGATGCCCAAAACCGAAGTCCGTACCCCAGGGGGGTTGCCCTTAGCGAGCAGTCGCTCTAGCTTTAAGTTTTTTTTTAAGCCCTGGCTGGTGATGTTAATTTATTAAGATTATCAAAGGCAAGCCCGGTGAAGCAGCCGACAACCTCATAGGTTGAATTGAGGTCACAGCTTCGGCAACCTTTTCCCAAGAGTCATACAAAACAAAAACATACAGGTACATACAGTTGATTCTGGATTAATAAACCTATTCTCAATAAGCACTTACATGACATTTAGAACGGGTTAACGAATTCACACATGTAAAAAAGGTCGTCGATATTGTACGAGGATATTTATTATAGAGCTAAACGAAAAAACTTTTAACAGAAATATGTTGGAAAATATTTTGGGTTACAGGAACGTCTATACATATCAACTTCACTACCGTATCAAAATAAAATCAAGTTACATAATATATAAATAACATCACGCCTTGCTTCCCCGAAGTGTTGTGCAGAGCTGTAGCTATAGTACACCCACATTTCGCCAGGTATGTTGAAGTCCCATGTAATAGGGGTGAGCCTATTGCCATCAACCGGGCACACATCCACACTCCGGGCTGCTACTGGGAAATTCCAGGTAGAAAAATCCAATAAAACTTTGTTCGACCTGGGATTCGAACCCCGGACCTCGTGAACAGCAATAGTGCTTGCGACCACTGGACCAACGAGGCAGTCAAAATCAAGTACGTACCTAATCATTAATTAATCAAAATTCAATAAAAAACTAGTGATAAAAAGTCGAATGACATTAAAATATCTATTGTTTCGACGTCTTTTGCCTGATTCAGAAGTTGAAGACATGGGCATCCTACAACAATGACGTAATCATATTAATAAATGGTGATCTCAATCAGATAAGTCTAGAATTTCGTAGTTAATCTAAATAAGAAGACAGGATCGTTCAAGCTATCGTTACTACGAATACTCTACAGCAGGTTCAATACATAGCTATCATCGCGCGCAGCCGATCATCGTTAAGGCGTCGCACACGCACGCCGCGTTATCCCCCACTCTGTGCACAGTAACGGCTTGTAAAATTTACATTGTAAATTCACATTTACTGCTAAAACACTCGTGTTTAGTTACAAATTGTATTTTTGAGCGGAACGTGGGGGTTTAGCGCTCCCGATTTTCCCAATATCGTTTGAAAGCGCGTTGCTCAAATCTCTTTTACGTGTCAAATTTTATACCGCTTCAGGAATTTTATAAGAGCTTTATCCTTTATTTTTTTTTGTGTCAGCGAACACTAAATACAATATTATTTTTGTAGGTTTTATTTAATAAAGACTTAACATAACACTTCAAAGTCAATGCCATTATTAGTGTCCATTCTTTCCATTATTCAAAGGGTCAAATTCAGTCCTTTGTTAGGAGGAATTTTCAACAAAGAATATTTTTTCTAACAACCCTTGGTTTCAGAATACCGAACTGATAAAATAATTCAACTCGCTGTAATGCCGAGGCATAGAATATAAAATTGCGGGTGTTAAGTTCAGCTTTTGTTATAATATAATTTAAAAACTCGATGCCTAAGTAAAATCTTTTTCATTGGGAAAAAAATAACATTTTGTATAAAAACGTGCCCTCTGATTTAAATTCTCTTTCTTATAAAGGTCTTTCAACTATTGATTTTTTTACTATAGGTACCCTGCAATATTTTTACTGTTAATATTGTGTACTCTAGCTCGTCTCGTCACACAAGGGCAGGTATATTATAGTCCCAAATAATTAGTTTGTCTTCATAACGCTAGACAAGTTCATTTTGCAGCAACTATGCGTGACCACGTCCGAGCCTCAGTGAATATTCATAGAGGCATGCATGAACTAACGCCAACTTAATCCCCCGAGCGGGAAAGAGAATACCAGGAGAACACAAACTAAATGGAGCTTCACAAAACAAATAAAGGAAGAATCCCAATCAAAACAACACTACAACACTGGCTGTACGAATTCGCGTGCACTTTCAGTCTAATTGGCTGCGTATTTTTTTAATCGGATTACTCGCAGCACGAAGCTTTTGTAACGGCAACACAACAGAATCCATTAATGTAGTGGAACGAATATGGACGTGAAGGTATTGATAAATGATTCTGATGAAATGGGGGTTCATTTCCACAATCAAAATAACAAGGTTTAAGGCCAATATCGGTCGTTTGGGTCACAATTGTAATAATATTTGGGACTCAATCCCTTGTGGCACGGGGGCACATGGGCAATCAATCGATGATTGTCATTTGATAAGGGTACCGATACAAATTCAATGTGCTAATTATCAGTCGATGTTATTTTACATGTTGTTTATGGAAAAATGTAACACTGGAAACTGCTATCAGTACTAAAACATATGCTAATTAAGTGAGAAATCAATGTCTCCAGACGATAGAGGGTTTGTCCAAGTCTTAAGACTTGTATTATTATGAAGCCCACATCCATAGGAATTTGCATGGCATTACTTGTAATAAATTGCTGCTAACGACACGTACGTGACGACTCGAACGCACAACTTGTCGCAAAGGGGGTGTTCGCCGTAGATAACCGAATGTATTATGCTAAGCTCCTATAGAGTTATAAGCACTTGGTACTGAGGCTGGATTAGGGACACCATTTAACTACTTGAGATACGACAGATTACACGTAAGAAATATGTATAGGCTTATTATGTCCAGCTAGCATGACGTTTTGAAGCATCGCAATAATTTCATTTACAGCTATGGTACATAAGATTGTATAAGTCCTCGACTCGACAGTTAGACCCATAATGGACAACTTTAAATAGTCAACATGAAAGCCATTGCTGTTATATCCGATGTGGATACTAATCCAATATGTACGTCGGATAGAATTAAAAGAGGACTTACGTCATTGGTGGAGACGAACCACGCCATCTCTGTGCTGGACGCTAGCTGTCCATTCACTAAGCATTTGATCTCGCTCTTCGTCCATCTGTTGTATATGTACACCACCGCTATCGCGTACCATCTGCACGGCAAACAAAACTTTATTATGATGGTACAAAAGCTTATTTTTGACCCTCAAACATTCGTTTAGGAATCCCAAATCATGAAATCCTTTCGTTTCATCATCATTAAACTTCGTCATAACGGTTAGTAAATTAGTAAATAAGCAATCATTATCAATCATAATTCACAAAGCAAAATTATAAGTTAAATGAAGATTTGCTAAACATTTTTATAACACATTAAAATGAAGGAGCATTTTTGCACATAATCAAGTGTAGTGGAGTGTGTAACTTTGAAAATGCTCAGTCTACTGTAATGCTCTGTTCAAAGAGTTCAAACATGTTAAACATTCTCTCAAACAAATAAAATGAATAAAGCATTTGTTCACGAGAGTTAAGCTGATTCCACATAAAAACTGCAAAACTGATCCCGGTTCATGCACTTTGCTAATAACTCCTCTCAACGTTCACAGAGGAAAATAATGAAATAAAAGTAACTGGATAATTTTTGGGGCAACTTTTAGCACGAAAGCCGACCGTCGTCATAAACTGACTACACGGGAAAGTTTATTTATACTGCTGCAACTTTTTCACTGCCCTGATTTAGTGTTCTGAAGAAAGTTTTAAAATTTTGTAGAAGCACGTTCAAAATTAACCGCACCACAGCTTTAAATAATTTCGGATTTTTAACGATATAGCAATATGTCATTAGAGTTGTTTTGGGCCTCCTGCCAGTAACAAATAAGGTAGACCGACTCATAACAATCGTACTAAATATCCCAAAACTGACGCAAGCAGCAGATATAAATACCAATGTGCTACAGGAATGGCTTTGAATGAATTGACTACTAACTAATGTGTGGGTATTATGTATCCTTTTATTCCAACTTACCTTCTCGGTTGAAATTCATATTTGACACAATGTTGAAACCCCTTGCCCCGGACCTTCATTGATGTGAGTACGAGACAGTTGCCGACGAAGTGTGCCGTGTAGCCCACGCCTTTACTCGTTTTGAAACTGTCGGAAAAATTAACAATGTCAGTTAATCATTACTTAACCAGTAGTACTCGCAACCGACGTGAGTATCCATACCAGAGGGGCGAATCTCGTAATTTTAAGAACGTTCACAGTCTGATCTCAGTCTCAATCTTTCGAAAATACCTCGAGTTTCCATACATTGTTGACTTGTTTTGACATTTGATTGTCGTTGAGATGACACTGCGGCTAGATTTTGGACGTTTTAATTACGAGAATTGGCCTTCAGATATGTACGAACGTAAACGGAAAGGAAAGGAGATTTAAGGCTCGTAGCAGCAAGCGGAGTTCTGTAGTTTCTACCTCCATTTGAAGAAAGCGTGGGTTTATGTATGTTCTTCACTATCCTTACATGAGAAGCAGAAATCATGATTGTACACTCCAAATAGAGCTTATTCAGAAACACTAGAGGATCATAATAAGAGGTATTCATTCATGATCTTCAAAGTAGACGTGTGTGGCGAACGCGCAATTCAATTATCCCCGGACACAAACCGAAAATGGTTTAGCTTAGTATCAGGAAAGCAGAGCATAACCGAAACTACACTTGAAACGTCCGAGCTCCACTCAAATCAAATGAAAAGTTGGGAACACAGGTGCAACCGCGGTCTGTGGCTACACGCGATTTACGGAATACATTTGGCATTCGCACTGTAATATGCTTTTAGTAAAAATTGACTTGATATTGCCTATCTAACACATCCCAAATTAAATTGATAACAATTTAATTTGGGATGTGTTACATAGGTAACCTTGTACTGGAATTATGAGATGTTTTTGCGCCAGTAACTGTGTTTATTGCCTCGAATATTATAATATCAAGTAGGGCGTCAAAGTGTTACTGAGAATGTTGGGGGAATATACCCACTTAATTTGGTGTAGGTAGGTTTTTTTTCGCGTGGGGGTCGGTATGGTTGATGTAGGGAGTTAGATTGTAAATAATTTTGACAAAGTCACAAAGAATATTGTTATGAAAATGAACTACACACTAAATAAAGATCAAGGTATTTAAAATAATATTTTATTGACATATTGAAATTAAATAAAAATGTCTAGTTAGATTGATTCTATAAAACGTGTTCGTTGGTGTAGAGCAACGAAGTACTCTCTGCTTTTGCATTAATCAATTTTATTCGCGAATTTTTATTATGCTGTATTTTTCACCTTAGACAACAATCCTGACATTATAATGTGATAAGAGATAAAAAAAATCGTTTTTAAAGGTTTTATTGCGTAAAGTAAACAATTTGTAGTATGTTTTTCCGTTGTTAACGCGTATAAAACAATCGAAGCGATTCGGCCATACTCTATATGACTTCATTCAAATCACTTTGCGAAACGGCGCCCACGTCCGTTGTATCTCTTGTAACGGGCGAAAAAGATTTTCTGGTGTGTGAACGTCATCCATATTTGGCAGAGCTCTTCTTTGAAGCATATCCCATGCGTGCTTAATGGGATTCTAATCTGGCGATTGAGCTGGCTAGGACGTTGATATTAGCTGCGACAAGTGTGTTTGCAAAAACTCTGGCAGTGTGTGGACGTGCATTATCCTGCATAAACAGAAATAAGACACTAAATCGGGTCTACAAAGGAATGACAACATCTGATACAAGCGTTTCAGAGCTAAATCTGTGCATTGAGATTGCCTCTGATCTAATTTAGTTCAGATCTTCCGCCGATCCAAATACTATAGTAACGTACTTTTATATTGATTCTATTCAGAAGTATGGCAGAATTTTTTACTGATTTGGCCCCAAACCCGTTTGCAGAATTATATCAGAATATGTACGACTTGACAGAAGATTTTCATCTTTTGACCGATATTCATGATTATAATAAACTGTTCCCTTTTCAAATGACGAAATTTACTAAAAAAGTACGTATTCAAAAGAATTGTAGAGCTGCCTACTAATAAATTTAAGAAAACAGTGTTTGCCTGGCTTTTAAACAACTGCTTTTATTCAGTTCACGATTTTTTTTATTATAAATTTAGACATTACATTTTTTAGTATGAGTACCTACTTAGTGTGTGAATTGACTTTTTAATCTTTTTAAGGCATTTGACACTTTTTTTTTATTCATAAAACTTGACATTGTATAAAATTAATAACAATTTTTATTTCAAACTAATTTACATAAGTCTATTTCAATGGAGATATTAATTGTACTTTCATATTACTACACCAGCAACTGTAGTATTGTGAAGCCGTTTAATAATAATAAGATATTAATGTACCATGTAGTCAGAAAAAAAAAATAGAAATTTGATTTGCGTAACTAGCAAAATCGTGCTTGATCCCTAGTCAAATTTGATGTGTGTATCTTTGAGCACTAACATCATCAGCTCGTACATGATAGTCTTTTCTAAACCACACTGACTATAATAAATCTAAATTTGAGGATAAGCATTTTATCCATAGGTACCAATTGTTGCCTTAATACGTCACAGCTTGATTAAAAATCATTCAAGTTTAATGCAGAAATTAAAAGTTTGTACGAACTGTACATTTCAATAAGTTTTGGTCTTTTATTAGAATCATAATTACCAAGAGTCAATAAAGAGTTAATAGTGACATAGTTACCAGTATAGATATGGCTTCTCCCTCTCGATGTTGACTGAGTTGATGGGGTCGAGCCGGAACCACGTCGTGAAGGTGAACCCATTCTCGTAAGGCCACCTGGCGAGCGGGGGCAGAACTACCGCCTGCAATACAAGAGCATCATACAGTGGGAAATATTGGATGTGGAACATGAGAGTAAATTATAACAGATAACAATACATTAGTTGTCCAACCTGTGAAACCGCTTAAATCAATGAGATGCTCAGAAAATTAAAAGCTCGATGAAATTATGCTAATGAGTTGATTACATGTAACGGTCATAGATGGCAGACATCTGTATCTTTTAAGCTTTCATAAACCATATGGTGTTTTTTTTTTATTGCACCCACTATTTGAAAAAAATAAATCTACCACATGGTGTTTCCATCAAAGTTGTATAGTCATAATTATATCCACAGTACAACTTTAAAGCACGTTCATCATAACTTTTAATGAGATTAGGTCCCGTCTTGTAGTATGAACTATATTTGTTACTTGTGTCTAAGTAAATATATGTAGGTACACTGAACACTGGTGTTCTTTAAAATCGCACATAAAAATGTGGAATCCAAAAGAGCGAAACTTGGCAAGTGGTGCGGCACTCGGCAGTAAAAACTTATTTTATGCTCCGATGGAAGGCCAACACACAGGGATCTCTTGTAAAGGTTCCTATCGAGATATCGTCTCAATAAAATCTACATATAAGCTCCTTTTATCGTCACTCCAATCTTCCATTTCGTATGTGTATATTCCAGTATAATATACAAATGTTCACCAACAAAATAAACAAGTTATTTCCACCTTTAGCACGAATTACAATATTATTCGTAAAGATTAGTATCGCGACATGTTATTAGGCTTTAGTTGAGAAGATTTACCGACCAGGATAAAAGAAGTAGGACGGAGATTACATAGGGCTCGGATTTTTAGTGGCAATAAGCTAGAAGACGCCTGATACGAACATATAAACGGGTTCATACGACACTGATTAAACTTAATAAGTCATTCTAGCTTAGGTCCATTATACGTTAGCTAGATTAATTTAGCTTTCCAAGTTAATGATCAACGGGAAATTGGAACGTATATGAAGACAGGTACGTTGAATTTAATAGAGAAACCTTTTAAATGTTTCGCAAAATGTAAAATAGTTTTCTAAACTTTTAATGGGGATTCCACCGGACGCGGGCCAATCGTCAATTTGATATCACTTGTGCGCACACAACGCGACCGCGTACATGACAATAAGCGCGTCAATGTGTGGGACGAGGCGAGTAAAGCGGGGTTCTCACGAGGCGATTTTAGTTGATCAACTTAAATCGGTTCACGAATAGAATGACAATCGCTTAATGAGAAGATGTTTTCAATAAAAGTAGATCAATTTTTATTGAACAACAAAAAGTTGATTCCCTCTCAACTTTAGGTGTGCGAGTCGGTTCATTTTGATGACTTCACCGTACAAGCAAGAACTTGTCGAACCTGAAAACGATCCAAAACTAATTTTATCTGTGGTGGCAGGTATTATTTGATGTCAAAAATGAGTGCGTGCGGCCAAAATGACTACAAAAAAGGTTATAAAGTGGAGTGATGCTACGACAATGAAGTTTCTGGACTTATACCACCATAATAGCGATACTCGACGCCGACCACTTTACGTGTATAGTTATAGTTTTAATAAGTTTCTTAATATGTATTAGTTTATTGTTATTTTTAAGATTATTTTGTGTATTTTATCTATGGGCCTCAGCTGCCTGATAATAAAATGATTGTTATTGTTGTTATTGTTATAATTATTTCTAATTTCGCGGATACATGTTCGCACGACATTGTTTGACGCCTTTTTGAAGCAACTGCCCGTTCGGTCCGATTATCGGTGCGAGCGTGAGAACGCAATTCGTATCGACTTCTCTTGATCAATTAAAAGTTGATCAACTAAAATCGCCTCGTGAGAACCCCGCATACATATAACTGATATCTAGTTTTGTGCCACAATAACATCGATAGTGTGATATAAACGCACGGCGCCATCGCCACGCGCTCGCAACGTTGTTTGTTGTGAATGCTATGCTCACACTTGGTGTGGCTGCTCTGCGTTCATCAAATACACCGGTAGTGACATTGAACCCCGCCCCTCTGTGACGTCCCCGGTAATGCTAACAATATCAATAACATACTCGTATAACATTTTTGTATTGGGGATTCACATATCTTTAGCTGTGTATTGTTATAATCCTTAAACAGTTTATAAGTAGCGTTTGTTGACATAAATAGTTCACAGATATATTTAACATAATGTACCTACCATCACACCTGTGTTTCCAATGGTATAGGCAGAAGTGTTTAGCACCTCATATGGCCATTTGTGACAGCAGTCCAACATTTAAAATCCGGGTTGCCACTAAGAACTTTCTTATCAAAAACCCAGCTTTTCTTTAACACTCGGAACTTAGCTCGATGCGGGCATAAAACATATAATTGCGCCCTCAGCACTACTCAGTCACTTGCGATTCTTAGACGATGAGATAATCGTACCAGGAAATTAATTACAACTTTTCGTTTCCAGCTTCAGCATGCAGAGAAAGATGGAGGAACCTGCGAGCCGTGTTCATGGGAACCATGAAAACTCTTCCGAGAAGCTCCACGGGGAAGAAGAAACTGTACTATCTAATGTGATGCAGTTCGTAGTACCGTTCATGTGACCCGTCGCCAAGGCAGAGGCTGCCAAAGACAAACAGAGACAACAGGTGAAGGAAAGAGAAGAAATTAAAAAAACCCATTCAATTTGAAGTTGAAACAATTAAAGTAAAGATGCCAGACGATATCTCAGATGAGTCAAGAGAACAGAGTATTGAAGAAGAGAAGGAAATAACAATCACACGGAAACGGCCAGTGCAGGAGAGGTACTTTACCAAAGTATGAAAGTAGCTAAGATAGCGCAGCCGTCGTCATCATCAATGACACTTGACAGCGACCACGTCAGGTCTTTCCTTAACAGTCTCTTACCTGAACTAAATGAAATGAACTCTGCCCAGTTCAAGATCTTTAAAAGGCGAGTGTTACTTATTGATGCTAAAGTGACGGAAATACCAGCGACTCCGAGGAGACCCACCAATGTTGAGTTAATGATATACAGACTAGAACTGTTTACTACTTAGATGATTAAGGTAATTAAGAAGGGCGTTAAGTCCTATCTACGTAAATTTAATATTTTCATTATAAAAAGAGTTGAAGAAATACAAAAAATATTTATAAGAAAGTGAAAGTGAAGTGTGTGAAATTGTTCCTACATCAAGATTTTAAATATAGAAAACACCATGGATTCATAATGACCAGAACCAGACTTCACTTGATTTAAGAAAGGCAATGTTTCGCGAATTTTCTCTACTTATATTAAGTACTTTAATATTTTCATACATTACTACTTTTTTAACAGTTTAAATAGCCTTAGAAAAGGAGTCAAACAGGCAATTGCGAGGGCTAACTAAAATAAAACGTTATGCTGGCATAGTTCCAAAAGTTCTCGTTACAGCCGCATTCACGTGAAAATGCACACCAGTTAATTATATTAGAGAGAGGCTTGTAACTCGACTTTATGACAATGATAGAAACTGCAGTAAATCACAGTGTGTTCATTAAAACTGTTAAAAGTAGATTCTTCTAGAATCAAATAACAATATTGTATCGATTCAATCAAAATAATACACATATACATAAACTCACGCCTTCTTCCCATCGATGTAGGCAGAAACTACAGAACGCCACCTACAAGCGACAATCCTTACAAACTACAGAACGCCACCTACGAGCGACACTCCTTACAAACTACAGAACGCCACCTACGAGCGACACTCCTTACAAACTACAGAACGCCACCTACGAGCGACACTCCTTACAAACTACAGAACGCCACCTACGAGCGACACTCCTTACAAACTACAGAACGCCACCTACGAGCGACACTCCTTACAAACTACAGAACGCCACCTACGAGCGACACTCCTTACAAACTACAGAACGCCACCTACGAGCGACACTCCTTACAAACTACAGAACGCCACCTACGAGCGACACTCCTTACAAACTACAGAACGCCACCTACGAGCGACACTCCTTACAAACTACAGAACGCCACCTACGAGCGACACTCCTTACAAACTACAGAACGCCACCTACGAGCGACACTCCTTACAAACTACAGAACGCCACCTACGAGCGACACTCCTTACAAACTACAGAACGCCAGCTACGAGCAACAATCCTTACAAACTACAGAACGCTACCGACGAGCGACAATCCTTACAAACTCTTTTTGCCTCCTGACGTTCATACATTTGGTCATACACGCACGCCGGCGGGCGCCGCGCGCCGTTTGCGAGTAGGTACTACATTTTCCAGAAAGGTTAGGTGCGTAGTACTCGCAACATCACCAATAAGTCAAAATAAAATATTTTATTGTTCAGAAGACCGTCGACCGTACCGAAACAATAAATTGAAATTTATAATAATCATTAGTGAAAAGGTTACATTTCTTTGTTCAAATACGATCGTCATTATTTATTTATTTATTCATAGGAGAACCAACAGCTATAATAGATGGATAACAATTTTATGTGAAACATTAAGCCAATTACAGGTTCTCATGGATGAAAACAGAAAAAAAGTAGTAGAAATCTACGCTACATCTACATTTATTTTCCGAGATCATTATACCAGGATTCCTTATGCGACGTAGTTGAACACGGATGTTTTTTTGACAGCACATGGCAGTAGAATATGTACTCGTAAATAGCGTAGCACACGCTCGGCCAAAGTAAAAACCTTATTTATTTTTGACGCGTATTAATATTAAAAGGATATTTTGCTCGTATTTATCGAATGTCCTACATGTCTGGGTAAAATATGAGAACACATTGTGTTGACAAAGGTTGCAGTGAAAATTGATTGGTGTTCGAATATACCTCGAGTCCTCGACCCTTACATTATAAGCCCGCTCCCAAGGATATGAAAAACATCGCTAAAGTATATTGTTATATTTTTCCTGAAACTTCAAAAGTATTGAATGTATAATATTTGAAGTAGTGAATTATAAGATACATTTAGTTCTCCTTTATCGGTCAGTGTAACCAACGTGAATTGTAAGTTTTGCTTAGCGCTGGAGGATAAAAATTATAAAAAATATCATCATTATGATACTATAACAAAACAAAGTTCCATCTTATAATACATCTTAGGTTACCACGTACGTATATCAATCTCACACCTTTCAGATCACGTAAAGTACTCGTTCAAGAGCTACAAGCCAATAAAATGTAAATAAACCTCGCTTTCTGAATAAGTATGAATTTACATATACATAACTTACATAATATTTATGTGTGTCTGTGGTGCACAATATATATGAAATGATTTCATTTCGTTGCGTCAGGGGTTTACCTCACGAACCTTGCCTCAAGAAAACTATTTTCAAACGGCTGGAAATGTTTCCTTAGGTTTTAAGCGGCTTCTACCGCGCTCGGGAAGCAATGTAGCTTGCAGTTTGTATTTGTTTCGTTTGGCCTCAGCTTCGTGATGTTTTTACTTTTTGTGATTTGTATTTTCTAGGAAATAAATTACATTTCATTCGTATCTATAAATATTGCAGTAATACACAATGCCTTGTTTACTTACCTACTTGTCGTTGAGCGCATTTAGTGCGTTCATACAACACACACGAATCTTATTTTTTATTGACACACATAAATCAAGTTTACCACATATTTATCTAGTATTAACCTACCAAGCAAGCAGAAGCGGCTAAGAAGCGTCAGTTCCCCGTCAGATCTCCGGATAAGTACGACAGAGAGAAATGGACCAGCCCCGGGCGGGACGGCGATAAATAAGGAAAAAACGGACACACAGATAGCCCAGTATGTCACGCGGATTACGCCGCACAGTGGGCTGGGATTACAAGTTTGGGTCTTAAGAGATCAAATGTATTTTTTTGGTATCTAGGCATAAATTTAAAACGTTTTTATTCTTTGACTTTTTTTAATTTAACGAGTACTTTCGGAGATATAGCCATATCAAATTTGTATGAAGAGTCATGTTATTTTAGTTAAGCAATTTATTCCAATTAAATTGAAATTGAAAATAATGTATACTAAACGGCCTGAAAACCTCAATACCTACTTAGTTCTTAAAAAAAAACAATGTTCGACATTTTCCACCACCATAGGTAGGTATGACGTAATTTGTTTTGAGACTTATTTCCGGGAATCAAGGGATAAGAGTGTAAATACGGATTGTCATCATTGCATACCTGGATACGAATGATGGAATGCATTCTGCATATAGCCTACAGATTAACGATACAGACATGGACAGTAAAGGGAGACAACAAGTGCATCATGGAAAGAAGAAAGAAAGACATACAAGACGCTTTTAAAAATAGAATGGGACTTCTGATTGATGTTGTTAAACAAGGGCACGGCTCCACGAATGACGGAAATACTGCTAGAAGATTTTTTGCAAATCCAAACATGACTGCTGAGATAACTGGTGTTAGTGAAGAATTAATAAGGCGATTTGCAATCATTTTAGAGTCATTTTCATCAGGTTACCACATTGACATAGCGAAATTTCACGAATATGCTCAAGTGACCATGCAACTGTATTTGGAATTATATAGCTGGTATTATATGCCTTCAAGTGTTCATAAAGTTCTTATGCATGGTGCAGCTATTATTGAAAGTTTTGGTCTAATACCAATTGGACAGCTATCTGAAGAAGCTGCTGAAGCTAGAAATAAAGACTTTCGTAGGTACCGCCAACACCATTCCAGGAAATGCAGTAGAAAAACTACAAATGAAGACATTTTAAATAATTTATTGACCAGCTCTGATCCACTCATCTCAGCGAAACGTCACAAACTTCGCAGAAAACATAAAACTTTGTCAGTAGAAGCACAAAGTTTATTAGTAATTGAACAAGCGGAAACATTTGATGATGACGAATACGAAAATTTTGCATTCGTTAATGTGGATACCCTTGACAGTGATTAAATTAAAACAGTGCAGTGGCCAGTAGTGATTGTGATTTTTACTTATTTATTTATTTATTTTATTAGTCCTTAGTGGATTAGGCCTAAAGGGGAGACCACTACATAAAAAAAAACGCGCCTAGTTCTTAACCTCTATGGTGGTGTGGAATAGAGAACAAAATTTGAAATTGCGACCAAATCGCAGAAAATCGCAACCCGAGAATAGGCGCTAAAATTGGACAAATATACGTACTATGCATACGTAGAGTCAATTCTTTGAGAAAATTTGAGAATTTCGAGATTTTCACATTTTTTTCTTTTGCTTCATACAAAAATTACTTTGGATATTTATAACTCCGAAAATACTAAGTTATCTGAACGACCCTCGTAGAAATAATTACTTATAATCGATAGATAAATCCAACACAATATTTAAAATTTCAGAAAAAGAAACTTTTTTTTTTTAAATGCCAAGTCCTTTACCGGCCCGTTTCAGCCCACTGTGCGCCGCCGCCGCCGGCCCGTATTTGAATAAGAATTGCCAATAAGGAGGGGAGGGGACGCTTAAACTGCGCTCCTAAAGTGTCCTACTACCCTAGTATCGATCTGTTTAAGCGGTGAGGTTTTAGCAATGCTGGAAAAGAATGAAGTGACGATTTGCTTATTACTTTTGATGATGTTTGATCAAAGCTAGGGATGGATAAAAGAATGGTGTTGAAGATGAATTGTGTTCTTGAACAAAAATGAATATCAACTTTTTCTACATGTTTCTTATGCACTTTGCTGTTCTGAAATAACGATAATTTTTACATCATGATTTTAATGAGATACCACCTACTACCGAAGCCGAGATGTACAAAATAATTCAATACCATAAAAGCAAGGGCTTAAATAAAATGTGCGGGTTCTCCTTTCACGGTAGCGTCTTCATCGCAAGATCAGAAATATTACGTTACCGCAAAAATCTAAAGTTACTTTTCCTTTGAGGGGTATTTCATCAAACTGAGTTACAATTATGGCTTTATTCCAAGAAATTTATGGCAAGGAAGTTCAAATTAGTTAAAAATCTCTGAGGAAATTTTTACACAATACAATTTTTCCTGGCTTCAGAATGCCGCTCGGAGGCTTCTCCATTACCAAGATGATTTCATTAATGCTCTTTAAAAAATCTGCGAGTCTGTTGTTTAAATAATTACCGGGTCAGAGGTCGAATCTTAATTTGCTCTCGTCTCGATCCGAAAAAATTACGTCAGAAAAAATAAAACGCCCTTTATCTCGTGGGCAGGATGAGAATCCCGTCAAAAACATTTTGCACTGTAGAATAATGGACAAATCAGGGTCTGAAGCAGGGCGCAGCTGGGTGAGGTCCTTTGAAATATGAGCTCTGTTTATAAATAAAAGCGGTCGGTAATAGCCGGCCGTTTCTCTTCATTTCGTTTGAAATATATTGTAGGTTCGCTAAAATGGGCCGTCAGGTGGCGCCGCGGTGCACAGGGCACAGGGCGCCACCTTGTCAAATTGGAAGTTGGAACATATTTCGGTCGCTATTAGGACTGCGCTTTGTTATTAGATAAATAAATCGTACTCTTGTTCCTGTTCTGCCTTCTGTTTGCGGTGAGGGAACGATTCATTCCAGTTATGAAAGGGGATATAAATTGGAAGGGTGCACATTACTTGCTGAAGTTTGAATAAACAATTTTTGGTATATTTATCGATTCAGATTATGTATGGAGTTTGTTTGAACTTTGAACCATCACAATATTAAGGATAATATTATACTATATCAGAGTTGCCCGCGGCTTCACCAGCATGGTGGTCAGAAATGATCAAGGAGTAGCCTTATAGCTGTCAGTGAAAGTCCCGTCAAAATCGGGCCAGCCGTTTCGGAGATGAGCCGGAACAAACTCACACACAAATAAATAACATATTTATAAGTAGGTACTCTATACTTTCATATGAATTTAGTAAAAACCTGTTTGATTGATTGGTTTTGATAATACACACAAACGAGTCGATTGTATTTATTTGTATAGATTGCTTAGATAAATACAGCAGTATTTGCCGTTGCAAAATCAGTTAGTTTAGAAACCTATGTGTAATTAATTTATGCAGCAAACAAAAGCCTGAGATTTTAATCAAACTATGATTGAAATCTCAGGCTTTTGTTTTATTGAAACACTAGCTGAGCCCATGGGCGTAGCCAGCCATGGGCTCAGGGTGGGGCAGCAGTCTAAAATAGTATGTAATTAGCAAACTATACCCGCGGTCTTACCCCGGTTAATTTTTTCATACAAAAAGTTTACACCCTATAGCACCCTGTATCTGTATGTATAATTCGAATTATCCAAAACACTTTCTTAATGCTCACCTACCTACACCACGAAATCTTCCAACCAAATTTTTTTTTTTTTGGGTGGGAAAACATCAAATAACTTCTCCCGCTCTGTGGAGCAGGAGGGCGTGTCAGACTTTTACTGACTAAAACCCACCCGTGTAGCTCAGTTGCCTGTGTGCCAGGGGCCGCGGTATCTCTTTCGACCAACCCACACCCCTGGCAGGCATCGGCACTTGCGGACCCCACCAGTTGGTGCTGACATCTCTTTGAGGCGCGCGTGGAACACAACGCGCCGTCAACCCAGGCTTGGTCCTTACCGGACAGCGACTTACCAGTTACTCGCCGTCCGCAAGCCCGCGCCTACGGTGGCCGGGAATCAGCCTGGGATTCCCGACGCCCAGGGCGTCTTCCGCGGCGACTACGGCCGTGAGGGCGCATATATTGCCTCTCCCTCAAGTGCGACCTCTCTATAGTACAGGTCGTACACGGTTGGGCCATTAAAATAGCAAGCGCAGTTTTTATGCTCGGATAAAACATTTCTGAATCCTTTATCAGTTCTGCCACTTCCATGTTGTTCAATGCGATATTTTTTTCTTCCCAAAAGTGGTACCACAGTTCAGCCTCGCTGTGGAAACTACCACTTAAGTTGACACTTAAAATGACACACTCATGCTTATTTTTAATGATTGGCATAACAGTTGGGAATAGTAATAGAATGATACGTACCTACCTTTAGCAGCGCTAAAAAAGATCGAATATCCTTTGCAGATTGCAGGTCTCAGATCAAAGACCAGACAAATAAGTAGGTAATTAAAGTAGTCGGCACTTGGTTCCTGCTATAGAGCACTATCAGAAGCAGTCCACCCAACCCAATTTCAAAATATTCACTAGATTTAGATGCGGTAGATGCCTACTAAAGTATAGCTATCTACCTATACATATGTATAGGTAGATAGCTTGAAACACAACACTGGCACACTAGCTAGGCACAACAGTTACTGTCTGTAAAATCTTCTCTAAACAAATATTTCACATAACGCCTTCGCAAATCTCTTTCTTGTCCGCTTGCGTACTGCGCGCGTGCATTTCATGTTCGTACGCAGCCCCTGAGCCGCCGGGCGCGCATCACTCGCGCGCAGTCGCAAGCGGCTCGCGAGCGGCGCATTCGCCAGGTCTGGACACACCCTAATGACCGACCGCGCTTTTTGTTTTGATCGCATTTTTTTTACGTCCACTGTCGAGTGTGAACTTTCTTACGGATATAATGTATTGTAGTTAGTACCTAGATAATTGTTTTTTTTTAGGTTTGGTTATGTACCTTACAGGTCAGAGCCAGGGTGGGGCAAGCGCCCCACCCTGCCCCACCGTGGCTACGCCCATGGCTGAGCCCGCTGTCCGCTGTTACCTCTCGCACGTCAAGTGCACACCATGTGTTCCGCCAACAATAGAATTTGTATTGTGGCTGCTAATTAGACGCGCGACGGGTTAATAATTTATACAAAATTCCCATAGAAAATGCACTTAAAGTTTTCCAGAATTTGCCAATTTTTCTTTCCGTTAAAACAATATTCGACCAATTAAATTTGCCAAATCGGTCCAACCGTTCTGAAGTGATGCGCTATATATATAAAATACAAATAAAATACTGTTTGTGTTTCTTACATGAACGGTATTTTATTTGTATTTAAATAGATAAGATGAACTAAACAATAGATTCCAAACCTATATCGAACCTAAAAGGAAATTAAGTTCATTAAATAATAAATTATTCCAAACACACAAATACAGTGGGCCGTTTGAGAACTTCAAACTCGTGTTTGAGAAGTCTGATGTAAAGTTCGTCAAGAGCGTTCGTTCTGATTCTCACTGCTCGCATTATTCCGAACATATTTGAGTTTACAGAACTCGGTAAGATTCGCCTCGAGTCACGTTTCAAACTTCACTACAATAAAGATTGGAGGAATATACGGAATGCAAAAAAATCCTGAATGAGTTAGATCTGTGTTGGAAAGTTCTTAAATGAGTGAGTAGTAGTACATGTTGAGTGAACAATTGTTAATTTTACTCGTGTTCCTTTTGATCCACCTGTGTGGGCTGGTGGACGCTGGCGTGGCTAATAACATTGGTTAATTAAAGATTGAAATGTTATTGGATGCTTCTGCAAGAAACCATTTATTCTAGAAATCAAGGACCTCTGTCGAATCAGATAAGACTAGAAATGAGCAAGAGAGCTATCGCCTGAATGGTAATATTTTTTCCATTAGACTTAACAAGATCATCATCAAACTAATAATGCAAAGTTATACGTATAGTCACGAACATAAATACCTTGCACTTACGCAACATTTAAAAGCGATTTTCTCGTGAAATACCGAATGAAAAAGAACTTTGAGAAAAGACGTGATACAACAACACTTTAGGAGTAAAACAAAGGTATTTTATGCTCGTGACGTAGCTACCTACCTATTTGTCATTGTAGTTTGTCAATGTTAAAGTGGCTTACGTTGCGCTTCTACGCTTATTACGTGTGTGTGCAAGCGCAGTAGGTAAATACTGACGCCGCGTGCCAGTGAAAGGTAACTAAATCCATTTATGATAAATCCTTGGCCAATGCAATGCTGCTGGTAATTTACAATACAAACTATACTTTCGACTTGCTATTTAACAGGGGGCGTAGCTCAGATGGTAGAGCGCTCGCTTAGCATGCGAGAGGTACCGGGATCGATACCCGGCGCCTCCAATTATTTTTATTTTTTCTGCCATTACCACAAATTGAAGCCACCTTGCCAATTTATCAACGTAAACATCGAATGTTCCAATAACACAAAGAGCAGCTATAATAAATAAAAATGTGTAAATAACTGATGTGCAAAAATTATCATCGGCGCTGCCTCCAATTGCTATATCGCGATTGTTTTAATTGGATGCAGATTTACTCGCTCAAATAAATAAACAAACGAGTTTCGGGTACATTTTGTAAATGACACATTTACTTATTGAGCACTCATTTCTGAAGGTAGTATTGAATTTCTTTGCTTGTTTTTTTTCGGTTCACAGAGGGTTCATTAAAAAAAGGTCTGCGACAATGAATATTGGAACACGCGACTTTCCATTGGCTGTGCCACTAACAACACTTTGAAATGGGTTGGACCGTAATATGATTCCTGTAATCCCACAGGTAGAAATCGGTACAGTATAAACCTCTTCGATTTTATGCCGTCCTTATTCACGAGCGCTCCTGGTCATTTTCAATAAGTCGAGTCACATAGTCCCCGTACGATGGGCGATTCTATTATAAATAACAATGTGAACGTACCGATCCTTTCCGTCCGGGGAAGCTGAAGAACACGTCCGGTCCGTTCCGGTGCGGCATCTGCCGGAGCACGTTCAGCAGCTTAGCAGAATGCCGGGGCTGCAACACACACAAATGTTATTGATTCAAATACAATAGAAGACATTCATTTTGTAACAGAAAAGCACGAATGGATTAAATATTATACCACGTGGTGCTTTAAACCTTAGAAAAACGTCCTTTTTACGCATTATACTAAACGGCATACATATACAACACCATTTCTTTATTTAATAAGCCATTCAATTTTCGTTTATTACCAACGAAATGGGCTCAAATATAAGCCACATTTTCAAATTTCACAGTCAACAACAAAAATCCCTTCCAACTTAAAAGTTTTAAAATACTACGACATAAACCCTCTAGATATTGGCAGTAATGGCTCCGATAAAGGAAGCCTTGCCAACTCAGAAATAAAAGGAGAAAATATTTTAAAGCTGCCAGACAGTTTTTGAATGAGTATCGCGTATTGCCAAGGACGCTTTTGAAGTTTCCTACTCAGGTAAACAGGCTAAAAGATGGTAAATTGAAGAGGTCAGGTACTCACGGGATGCTGGGAGCCAGGAGATCACCACACTGTATCACTAGCAGTCGTATTTCGCGATATTTTGGTGTTTTTTCAACGCACGCGTTGTCGCCGGCCGGCAATCTTCGTTTTGTTTTTCGAACTCCTATTTTCTCTCCACGCCGGCAGATGGCGGGAGCGATGCGTTGTCCTTCTCGCACTCACAGTGATAGGCGAGTGCGAGTGGCGGTGAATTTAAACAGGGAGGAAAAGGAAAGGATTGGGAATAGCATCCCGAAGCCTGTTCATATCCCCCCACTTGAAATCAACCAGGGATTTCACAAGATAAGATAGATGAAGTTCGAGACTTAAGGCCTATGCGGATTCATTTGTCATGAAGCTGATAAGATTAAAATAAGTTTAAATGTAATATACAATTTTGATATATAATAGATACTTGAAAATGTTTAAGTGTTATAAGTGCGTTAAATTATAAGTATGGAAATATATGTAGATAGATTAATAAGTTTGTTCAATTGGAAGAGGACAAATTTTGACAGCAGGTCTTACAAGTAAGCCTTTAGATGTTTTGACTGTCACAACCCGAGTAATGTCATCCTTACCCGGATGCAGCTGTACAACGCGACCCAACCTCCATTCGTTAGCAGGTAAGTTGGGTTCATAAATGGTTACAAGATCGTTCAGTTTTGGCTGACGGTTGCCGTGTTTTAACCATTTCATTCGCTGTTGTAAGGTATGCAAATAGTCCCTTTGCCAAGTGCGCCAAAAGCTCTGTGATAGGCGCTGTAATAGCTGCCAACGAGTACGTAATGTCTCGTTTTCGGCATACATCGGTTCAGGCAGCGATACTAAAGGTCGACCGATGAGGAAGTGACCAGCTGTAAGAGCGTCAACCTCGCCGGGATCGGAAGATAGTTCTACTAAGGGTCTAGAGTTTAACATGGCTTCCACCTTCGTTAAGATAGTATAAAATTCTTCAAAGGTAAGAATCTGGGATCCGATAATACGTTTGAGATGGTATTTTGTCGATTTTATACCGCTCTCGAAAATGCCTCCGAAGTGAGGACCGGAAGGAGGATTGAGCTTCCATGTGATTTCACGAGAAGCGAGGTGACTGGAAATACTATCGCTTTCGCGGTTGAGCATTTCGCTAACTTCCGACAAGTAACGCCTGGCACCCACGAAGTTAGTACCACCATCTGTGACTATGGAGTGACAAAGTCCTCTCCGCGATACAAAACGATCCAAGGCCGCTATGAATGCTTCAGATGTGAGCTCAGTAACCAGCTCGAGATGAACAGCCTTGGTCGCGTGGCAGACTATGAGGCAAAGATACGCTTTGTAAGTTTTAGCGTTACGACGTCTACTTTCTTTTATCATAAAAGGACCTCCGAAGTCGATCCCGATTGTTTTAAAACAATGACCCGGTTGTAATCGAGAAGATGGAAGGTCACCTTGTAAAGGTTGAAGTGGAATAGGTTTGATTTTAAAACAGGTCACGCATTTAGATAACCGCGATCTGATAAGATTTCTAATGCCGAGTATCCAAAATCGACGCATAATTAAAGATTGGAGTAGGCGAGGCCCACAATGAAGATAAGTTGTATGATAGTGGTCAATAAGAAGAGTACTCAATTGAGAAATCTTAGGTAAGAGGTATGGATGTTTGACGCGACCTGGTAATGACGCGTGCTTGAGACGTCCCCCCACTCGCAAGATTCCGCGAGTGTCAAGAAAAGGAGAGAGTTTAGATAAATGTTTGGGTAAAGGTTTCTTGGATGCTATTAAAGATATGACATCATTAAAACTTTGATGTTGAACATGTTTTGTTAAATGATCTAAAGATTGGATTAATTCAGTGGCTGTCAGATAAGATAATAAGTTACGGTCAGAACGTTTAGTTTTCGCGTTGTTGATGAAACGGTAGATCCATGCAACTACTCTTTCCACTCGGGAAAGAGAGGAGTGGCGTTCCAGGATGGAATCAAGCAAGTCAGCGTCACGTGTCACACCCGTATGACCCGCGCGTGATGCGGGCTTAAGTTCTGGCACGTTATCGGACACTTCAACTGCTGAAACAGGCCAGTTGAATGGTTCGTTGGACAGCCACTGAGGACCAGACCACCAGATTTGAGAAGAAGATAAAGATAAGCATGATAAGCCACGACTACAGATGTCGGCTGGGTTGTCATGAGTGGACACATGTCGCCACTCAGTTGGCACAGGACTGTCGTTAATTAGGACCACTCTGTGGGCAACGAATGTCTTAAGCTTGTGTGGCTCAGTATTCAACCATGACAATACAGTCGAGCTGTCTGTGAACAAGATAGATTGATTCAATATGATTTTTGAACTAAGCAAGGAATGAATGCGATTTATTACTTTGGACAGTAATACAGCACTGCAAAGCTCTAAGCGGTTGACAGTCAACACTTTTAGAGGTGCTACTTTGGACTTGGCAATTAACAGATAAACTTGTACATCGTGAGAGGTAACGACACGAAGATAAACACAACATCCATATGCTTTAGTAGATCCATCACAAAATCCGATGAGTTGAGATTCCTTAGACTGAGAAGGTATAATCCTACGAGGGATTTCTATTAATTTTAAATTATGAAGATCCGCTATAAAACCCTGCCATTCTAGAGCTATGTCTCTGGGCACAGGTTCGTCCCATGAAAGATTAAGACGCCACAAATCTTGAAGGAGCAATTTGGCTTTTAAAATAAAAGGTGTGAGCCACCCAAGAGGATCGTAAATACGCGCGATGCTAGATAAGATGGAACGCTTGGTACATTTATTGTCCTCGATTGGGGACTGTGAGTAACTGAAATTGTCACTCACAGGATCATATTGGACTCCTAAGATTTTTAACGTTGATTTATCACTTTCTTCAGAGAAAAGTTTAGGTGATTGACAATGATCTACAGGCAAAGTTTTAAGAAAGGATTGTGAATTGCTACTCCATTTTCGGAGCTCAAGTTGAGCACAACCTAATAAATTGATAAGTTGATCTTTTAGTTCTATGGCTTCGCGTACAGATGGCGCGCCGGTCGTAATATCATCGACATATGTCTCGTGAAGAAGAGCTTCAGCTGCACGGGGATACGCGGCGCCATGATCGGCTGCTAATTGATGGAGGGTGCGGATGGCCAGATAAGGTGAACTTCTAACTCCGTAGGTGACAGTCGCAAGTTCGTACTCTTTAACTGGATCACTAGGAGATTCTCGCCATAGTATGTGTTGAAAGTTCCGATCCTCCGGTCTAAGCAAGATTCCTCTATACATCTTTGAGATGTCACAAGTTAAAACTACTGTGTGTAATCTGAAACCGGTTATGATGTCTACAATATCCACTTGAAGCTTAGGGCCAGTGAATACAATATCATTTAAAGATAGACCGTTAGTAGTTCTAGAACTAGCATCGAAAACTACTCTCAATTTAGTGGTCGTGCTCTCTGGGCGAACGACGCAACTATGAGGGATAAGATAACGATTGAGAGTAGGTACCTCAGGGTTAGGTACGGGATACATATGATTTAGATTCTCGTACTCGCGCATAAAATTAACATAATCGGATTTAAGTTCAGTCTGACGATTAAGTTTCTTTTCAAGATGAGTTAAACGCGACAAGGTACTATTGTAAGATTCACCCAAAGAACGATCGCCATCCTTTAAGAGGATAGGTACGACGTATCGTCCGTTAGGTTCGCGATAGGTTAAATCAGTGTACATGCGTTCGCAGGTATTATTCTCGGGTACGGTGATAACAGCGCGCGGTGGTTCCTCCACTTCCCAAAATTTTTGAATTTGCTCATCTAATTTAAATGTGGTGGCCACTAAAGAGCACGCGGTGTTTAAAGGTGCAGAATTAGAGTTTACTGCCCCTGACAGAATCCACCCGAAAACGCTATGCAGAGCGGTAGGTAAACCGGACCCCAGATTGATTCGTTGACCGTCATAGATTTCGTGGAATAGCTCCGCCCCAATTAATAAATCGATTTTGGCGGGAACATCATAGTCGCGATCGGCTAACACTAGATGTTTGCAACGTTCTCGAACGACTGATGGTACTTTAACGCTAGGTATTAGAGCAGTAATGTTATCTAATACGACTGGCTTGATATTAAAGTGTGGAGCATCACCATGTACAGGTCGTATAGTACATTCCGTCACCCCCTTTACTTGTGTGACTGAGTTTTGTCCTAGTCCGGCTATGCTAAGATTACAGCGGCGGAGTTTTAACCCGAGTGTTCGCGCGCACGCAGCGGTGATAAAACAATCCTGCGCCCCACTGTCCACGAGTGCACGCACGGTACATTGAGTGCCGGCGGCGGTGTTGAACACGCGCGCCTGACATGTCCCTAGTAAAACCATATCGCGGTTGGGAACGGCGGCGTGAGAATGAGCTGTAACGTTCGCTCCAGTAGTTGCGCCGGCGCTGGATGGCGCTGGGTCAATATGCAATAAGGTATGATGACGTAATCCACACACCGTACAAGACATTTTAGATATGCATTTTTCTATGACGTGATTTGTACGTAAACAATTTGTACACATATTGTTTTTACCTTGTACTAACGCGAGCCTAGCACGAGAATCTAAGGATTGAAAGGTAGGGCACCGATAAATCAAGTGCGCATCACTGCAATGAGCACAAGTCACATTTGCAGGTGAGATAGATTTTGCGAGATAAGATGAGCGTTTGGATCCGCTGCTATTTTGCCTACTAGTAGCGGGCGAAGGTTTTTTCCCTTCAAGGTTACGAGAGTTAGGATTGTTATTGAGATGAGATTTAGAAGATAAATGACTAGTTTCTAAGATTTTAACATAATCTTGAAGAAACTTTAACAATTCACAAAAGGTAGGTAATTGTGAAATGTTTCTCTGAGATTCGAAACGATTACGCGAGTCCGAGTCCAACGCGCGCGAAGTTAAACAAAATAAGATAAAATCACCCAAATTTTCAATTTTTAAAGCTTGGAGTGCATGGTATGCCTCATAAATTACGTTTGTTAAAGTTTGTAGATCTTGGAAGTTACCCGATTTTAAAACTGGCTGGTTAAAGAATTTGTCTAGATATGTTAAAGCTATAATACGCTTGTTTTGATAACGCTCGATCAAACTATTAAAAACTACTTCGTAATTATCGGCGGTCATCGGAACTCCTCTGATAATGGACAAAGCCGGGCCTTGTAAACAAGACGCTAAATAATGAAATTTTTCTATTTGCGAAATCGAATTATTATCGTGAATTAAAGTTTTGTAAATATCATAAAATGTTTGCCAGTTTTCTATGTTACTATCGAATTTAGGTAACTCAAGTTTCGGTAGCCGCGCGTTACGTCCCGTTTGCATGGAGTCGCTCTTATCAGCGATCTGCAAGTCAGCCGCTGCACTGATTACGGCATAGTACAAATCATCAAACGAACTCAAAGACTTTTGACACACTTGTGCATCAGGTTTCATGGCTAACTCCACAGTTTGTATTTTACTACATACCGCAACAAATTCTTCGCGAATTGAATGTATTCGAGTATATCTCGCCTTGAACGACGATACCTTTGAACGATCTTGAATCATAGATTTTGATAAGTCGTAAAGGATTTGGATATCACGATAAACATATTCGCGTTGAGATTGAAGAAGTTTAAGTTTACCCTCCTCCATTATGTTTCGTATGTAAAATAATGATTATGAAAATACGAACCTAAGTTGAGATTTATTAGGTAAATCAATACCTTTAGGTGAAATTGTAATAATGTTTGTTAGTGTATAAATACCGTGAATAGTTATAGATAATAAGATTACCAACAATTAGTCACGTAAATTACGTGAATTATTGTGATATAACCCGACTAAAGTTAAGACGACCTCTGAATCCGCATAGTCGCATACTGCGAGTATGACAACACAATTTTGTAGGATAATACTTTTAAAATGCGAAAATCTAGCAATTCTCAGAGTTTTTTATTGAGATTGAACCTGAGAATGCCTGAAAAAACTGTAATCTACAGGTATTCGCGCTCGAAATGGACCACAAATATGAATGAGTATCGCGTATTGCCAAGGACGCTTTTGAAGTTTCCTACTCAGGTAAACAGGCTAAAAGATGGTAAATTGAAGAGGTCAGGTACTCACGGGATGCTGGGAGCCAGGAGATCACCACACTGTATCACTAGCAGTCGTATTTCGCGATATTTTGGTGTTTTTTCAACGCACGCGTTGTCGCCGGCCGGCAATCTTCGTTTTGTTTTTCGAACTCCTATTTTCTCTCCACGCCGGCAGATGGCGGGAGCGATGCGTTGTCCTTCTCGCACTCACAGTGATAGGCGAGTGCGAGTGGCGGTGAATTTAAACAGGGAGGAAAAGGAAAGGATTGGGAATAGCATCCCGAAGCCTGTTCAGTTTTTATCTCACGAAAAATATTTTAATCTTGACTAGTTCGTTGCTAATGACTTGCTTTAAGTAAAACCTAAAGGAGCTACTTAGGAATAAATTAAATGCGAGCAAAAAGGACACGATTCTCATTCACAAGCAAACATCACAAAGTAACTGCGCCGCTTGTGCCGGCTAATTACCGTTTCACCGCACTGTCTGTAAAACGACGCAAATTTCAAAAGCATTGGCGGTGCG